>OY978510.1:10591650-11900861 GCA_963854855.1 Nasturtium officinale | reverse complement strand
TTTGTTTTAGATGACTTTTCTTATCAAGTTGTTTCTATTAAGTAAATAATATATTTATGTGCTTATCAAGTTGGTTCCACATTGATTCTTAGCAAGTTGGGGAAAAAAAACATCAGTATCTAAAATAAAATAAAATGTGCAAAGTCTAGTAAAAGCAATTTATAGTAACATTAAAAGTAAACCGAAGCGTTAGATACTTCTTCAAATTTTTAGAGAAAAAAAAGAAAAAGAACACTAAACTTGTGGAAGAGACTGAGTAGAGAGTGGAGACTGAGGAAGTTTCGTGAGAAATGGACAAATAGAAAACGGGAGGAAGTTTCTTGGTGGAAAACATAAACACTGAGTCTTCACTCAAGTCAAAAAGTCAACGTCAATAGTAAGAAAACGGACGTAATCCAAACTAACCACAGTATCCATCCACGTCTAGTTAACCATTGCCAACAAGGCATTAACCATGATTCTTTACCAATCAAATCGCTGCCCTTTTGATTTCCGAAATTACCCTTCCCTCGAACCGGCCTACTTTAGGGGTAAAACCGTCAAATCATAGATCCCTTAGTCAGCAGGGGAAATATAAAGGAAGGGAAGAGCAAAAAGGTTTTTAACGATAATAATTGAAAAAGGTACTCATTTGAAGATTCCTCTCTCGATCTCTGAATCTCCGGAGTGGCTGACGGCGGCGGATAAAGATGTCGGTGAACTCAGTCGGGGATGGGGATTTTGGAACGACTCCTGTAGCGGCGGAGATGGCCGATGATCAGTACGTGAAGGCAAAGACATCGGTCTGGTGGGATATAGAGAATTGTCAAGTCCCTAAAGGTCTAGATGCTCATGGGATTGCTCAGAATATTACTTCAGCGCTTGCAAAGATGAACTATAGTGGTGCGGTCTCAATCTCCGCTTATGGCGATACCAATCGTATCCCTTTGTCGATCCAGCATGCTCTTAATTCCACCGGAATCGCGCTCAACCACGTTCCCGCCGGTGAATTTCTTAATACCTTTGAAATCCACCTCGGTTACTTTAATTACTGTGTATCTAGGTTAGATTCGCTCATGCTTTGAATGCTGTTTATCGATCATGCTCCTTGTTTTATTGGTTAATTTTGTTTTATTCTGAATTAAATCTTCTTAGGGGCTTTTACTGTTTTCGTTTGATTTTAGTAACCAAAGTTATTTGGATATAATTTCAGGTGTGAAAGATGCGAGTGATAAGAAGATTCTAGTGGACATGCTGTTTTGGGCATTGGACAATCCTGCTCCTGCAAATTTTATGCTAATCTCTGGAGATAGAGACTTCTCTAATGCTCTTCACGGTTTGAGAATGAGACGTTACAATATTCTCTTGGCTCAGCCTCACAAAGCATCAGCGCCTCTTATTCATGCTGCAACCACTGTTTGGCTATGGACAAGCCTATCAGCTGGAGGAATCCCTCTCACAAGAAGCGAAAGCTCTCTACTTGTTTTGAATGCAACTCCTCCAACCTCTGGTTCAGATATGTCAACTCAAGATTCTTTTCCATCCGGGCAAACTCTGGATTCAAAACCTGAATCCAGACGAATCTTTGATAATAAATCGAAGGCTAAGTTCCTTCCTAAACCATCAAATCATCAGCCTGTGATGCCAAAGGTTCAGGAAAGTAAGCCTAACAATAACTATCGTCAGCAACAGAACACTCAAGGAAAGCTGATCAAGAAACCCCATGATTCTTTTGCAAGTAGTGACCCATCTGTTCCCACTACTAGACCTCCTCCCAATTTACCATCTACCAATGGTAACCCTTTCCCAGGTAATGTCATGAGTAATCAGCAGAATAAGTATCCTTATCCTCCTACACCGGCGGGTCCTTTTCCTCCTAGACAATCTTACCCTAACCCTGATCCTTCTTGGAATAATGGAAATAGCGTCCCAAATCATGCTCAGAACTATTATCCCAATACTGCCAGGCCAGGTGCTTCTAATATGCGGCCGCCTTATGATAATGTTTTCCGCCCTTATCGCCCAGATAATATGCATCCTCCTATGGGTAATGGTTTCCATCCGAGAAATGACGGGCTTAGGTTTCCAGCTCAACCTCTCGTGACTACACCTGATATCAGCAATCTAAGTCTGTTTCAATGCCCGAGTCAACCTCAAAATCGTCCTAATTTCAATCCTCAAGTTAGACAAGAGTTCAGACCAAAGATGGAATCCTCATATTCTCCTAGCATAAATGGTCCAAACAAGAGTTATCTTCCGCGAAGTAGTTGTGCCCCAGTAACCCATACTACTACAACCACTGGCTACACCAACTCTTCCACTCCTGGAGTTTCACCTTCCCAGCCTTCAGTGGTTTCTGGATCTGGTTCCAGCAATGGTATGTGGGGGAAACAAGAGTGTCCACCACCTTCCGAGTATGTTCAAGGCCTTATAGGCGTCATCTTACATGCTCTAAACAGCTTAAAAACTGAAAAAGTTATGCCTACTGAGACTAATATCTCGGATTGCATTCAGTTTGGAGATCCAAAGCATCGTGGTACTGACGTAAAGAAAGCCTTAGAAAGTGCAATGAAACATGGTATGATCTCGGTGAATAATGTTGGTAAACTAAAACTCTACATTGGCAAAAATGAAGCTCTATGGAACTGTATAAACCCTTTAGGTGGAAACCCTAAGCAATACCCAAAGGCAACTTGGGATAAAATACAACGGTTTCTAACCTCATCTTCTGGGAGGGTGGCGTTTACTGCAACACAGTGCAGGTTAGAAAGTTTGCTTGGTCAAGAATCTATATTTCCTTAGCCATGAAATGTTGTAAATCCTTTTCTTTTTTTTTCTCTTTGCATCTAATATATAGGTATGAAGCTGCACAAGTCCTGAAAAAGGAATGTCTAAAAGAGCTTACTTTAGGTGACATACTTCAGATCTTGAATATAACAGCAACCACAAAGAAATGGATTAGTCATCATCAAACAGGATGGAAACCAATTACTATTAGCCTTGCTGCAGAGACTACAAACGAGACAGCTACTGAAACCGAGACAGGTATCCTAACTGTTGCCTGAAATCCAATCCTAAATACGAAAAAGATGTAGTGGTAGCCATTAGCAGAACATAAGTGGGTACTACTCTGAATACCAAAATATAGAGAGCACTAAGACATGGAAAATAGTGTTTTCCATATCAAAAAACTGCAGAATGAAATGATTCTGAAGTCTTAAGTAAAAGTACCTTAGTAGTAGAAGAACCTTTTCGTTTCTTCTTTTTTTCAATTTCGGTTCAGTTTGAAGGAGTCAAGGGTAAAAATTTGGGGGCTGGTTAAGTTATGGAACAATTTGTCATGTATTAGTACATGGTTGGGTTCATCAAAGCTTTATTGTTGCCATCACGAAGAAGATGGCACAGTTTCATTCGGAGAGGATGAGTGATTGGTCACTAAAGTTTCTGTATTAGTTACGGCAATCTGTTATCCAATGTTGTTGGGGATAATCTCTCTGTAATTTCACCTCTTTTTTCTTGAATCTCTTTTTTTTTTTCTGCATTTCGAACCTCTTTTTTCGTAGAAGCCGTTTATCAATATTTATGTATGAATATTTCTACTGATGTTTCTCTTTTATGGTTTTATTTTATCGGAATGATTTAAACAATAAATGTATTTTTAAATGGAGGTTCTGCTTTAAAAATCCAAGCAACATACATATATTGTGTTACTCGATCTGACTATAAGATCCTTCTCTGTATCTAGGGTGATATCTATAATTTCTTTCTACAATCAATAAATGATAATGAAATACAATCTTTATTCAAACAATGATTTAGGAAATACAAGAGACAAATATGAGGTGTATCCAAGCATATCCATGTGAATTTAAGAACGTAAATTTACAATCGAGTAGATCTATACAGTTATACGTAGCAATTTTGTAAGAAAAGATAGGAAAATGTGTTCCCATCAGTAAATAAATCAACATACTAATTCAATGATTCAAAAATATTCGGTTGAAAGCGACTCTGAATCAAGGAAGGAAAGGATTGTGAGACGGAAACGTCCGTTTCTGCTGATTATAGGCCCTGCATACAAAACAAAACACACTTAAATCAGTAGTATTATTTTCAAAGTTACAGTCTATATAATAAGTGTGAGAGAAATTAAAATTAAAGGATCTCAACGATAAACTAATAGGAAGAGTTAATAAACTATATTGGGGAACAGACCTATTAGCTTTGATTCCACCAAGTCCGATGGTTCCAAGGACGATGAGAAGGAAAGGTGCACCGATCAACCAAGGGTTACCTCTTTTTGCAGATGCATATGTCTGTGGAACTCCTTTCTTGACGACCCTCGAATACACACCTTACAAATCGAGAGTCCCATAAAATTGTGTAACACATTAATCTAGTTTTAAAACATCTGAGTCTTTTACCTGCTCTGGAATATTGTCGACCTTTAGCATCACCTGAACAAAGAGACCAGCGTGGAGAAAAACTTAATATATTATGATAGAGACAATGGTTGGGAATGAAACGAAATAAAAAAAAATGCTGCATTCTATAAGAAAAACAGAGTAAGTGTGTCATGATCAGCAAACTTAACTTGTAAACCAAAATGAGATAAGAGTTGTTATTGGTATAATAACAGATAAGCATGTTCTTTATTTCATTCTTGCAACAATATTGTATAAGGAAGGGAAGATGAAAGTGAGTAAATTACCAGACTCAAGGCAAGAGTAAGCTTCAGATATCTACAACATAACTTATAAGTCTTAGTAGATGGCAAATCATTAGGAGAGGGAAGAGCATGCTTTAATAAAATATTGAGTTAGTAGTGACTCACAGATTTGAACTTAGACTCAGCAGTGAGCTTCTGATCATCTGGAAAGAGGTCAGGATGTGATTCCCATACTTTCTTACGATAAGCAGCTTTAACCTACCAATTCCATTCATATCATCCATCAATTCAAATATCTACAATAATTCCCCAAACCCCAACGAATTGAATTAACTAAATTCAAGTTTATCATCGGAAGCTTCAGGTCTCCAATCTAAAAAAATTGGAAATTCGATCGAGCCAAAACCCTAACTAGTATCAAATTCAATGGTGGAATAGCTCAGAAAATAAGAAAGTAAGAACCTGAAAAGTATCGGGACGAGAAGCAGGAGAAAAGCCGAGCAAGATCTTCGCTTCCTCCGCCTGCATTTTCCAGAACCTTCCCGCGTCTACGCTATCGAGTCGATCGATTTTTATTTTTAATATATATATATATAAAATATACATATTCTCATTTCTCGCTTGAGGCTAATATAGTATGGGACACGTGTAGCTTTTCTGACCACTGAGTGTTCCACGTTTGCCCACATTCAATTCTCTCCTAAATTTTAAAGTCTATAGATTTGAACCTTTGTTATATATATATAAATTATAGCTTCGAATTTATCATACTTGCAAAAAATTCATTTTGTAGATGATCATATAGATTTTATCTGGTGTTCCAAACAAAATTAGATGATATATAATTTTAGTCAATTCTAAAAAAAATTCGTATTTCCAATGTATTATTTAAGAAAATTATTTTCGAAATCTTGAAGTTTCATAAATATATAGTACCACAAATTTTTAGCTTTCATTAGAGTTCATAAAAGCTGGGATATTTAGGAGCTTTTTCAAAACCTAGAATTTGTAATATTACCTTTTTGTTTCAACAAAAAAATATTACGGTTAACTAAATACATTTCAGCACTAAAAATGTATAACATATATATAATGGCATAAAAGATAAACTACATAACCGTTTTACCCGAAAAATAACGCGCAATTTCCTCCCTACCATATGTGTTTACGAAAAAATTATTAGGAAAACATAACAAACTTAATAGCTGCCAAATATAAACTAACTATAAATAATCAAAACATGCATCTCTCTATATCTAACTTGTCTTCTCCCACAGAATCAGTTCTCTTCCGGTCCATCATCCCTTTCTCCGTTCATACAAACACACATTCATGAACACTCCAATCAAACTCGTCCTTCTATTCCTCTCTTTGGCAGCAACCGCAACCGCAACCACTTCACCACCCAAACGCACCAACTACCTTTTCACACCGCACGCAAAAGCAGTCGCAGGAATATGCACTGTTATTCAATCAGACACAACTCTATGCTGCAAAACCCTTAAACATGTTCCTACCGATGACCCTATCGAACTAATCCGATCATTAGCGGTTGCGGCTGAAACCTCCGTGAAGCAAAGTGTCACTTTCCTCTCAGAAATCAAACCCAAACACAAATCAAACGTACTCGCAACTGCAGTAATCAACAGCTGCGACAAGAACTTGAATTATGCATTGGAAGATTTCGCAGATCTTTGGGAAGCTATGGGGAAAAATGTAACCACGTTGGCTTATAATTATTTTACCTGTAAGAAGGAGTTGATGTCAATCATGGGATATCATTCGACTTGCTTGGATGATATTGAAGACAAGAATTTGTTCAAGGAAGTGGATACAGGGATTGGACTTGGCAAGAATCTAACCAGTAATTCGTTTGATGTCTTCAACAATTTGAATACCATTTTTAAGACTTTTCGTATTAAGGTGAAGCTTAACGAGGATGACACATCGCCCAGACCGCCACCCTTGTCGGATTATTATTATTGATTGACGAATTGGATGCAATAAGATTATTATATCGTATAATGCCTAAAGCTATCGCGAATGGAATCATATATATTTATAGATGGTTCTGTCATGTATGATTGATTATGCGTCATTTGTGATGTATGTTTTAGGTTTATACATGTACGGACGGATTTCTTGATGATTGGAAAGGATATATATATTAATGAAATGTGGTTTTTTTGTCTCTATTATATTATAATGATATTCGACATATATTAATTAATAGACCATGAAAATGCCAAAAGGAAAACTAGAAGATCTGATTTTTTTTAATGATGATTTTAATGTCCATAACAAATGTATCTGAATGGTTTAGTCTCAAGAAATTTGGAATCCAAAATCTGCCAAAAGTATAATATCTGAGAATCTGATTCGAAACTGGTACAACACCATTAAAATTTTGACCAATAACTCATCAAAAACGTGGTTTCCACAATCCATCGTGTATTAAATTACGAATGTAATGACAGTTTACTATATACAGTAGCTCATTTGGTTAATCAAAATTTAATTGATAGGAAGATCATCTAGTTGGAGTCATATATATTTATCAAATTAATTGTACACACACTTTAAATAATATCGTTTTTCTTGGATAAGAAATGAATACACCACTCTCCATGATTTGATACCTTCTCAGCAGTAGTTAGCCCTAGATAGCTACTTGTTAGTTTTGTTCTAGTAGTGCCGTTTAATATTGACCTTTTAATTAAGAATGATAGCAAACTCTCGATAATTGTAGATTTCGGCAAATTTACTATCGGATAAATAATTATTCACTAAACTTAGGAATGAATAGATCAAGACAAATTATTTGTACATGAGTGAAATCTAATGCTAAAAATAATTACAAGATTAGAGTTAGAGGAGTTGGTGCCTTAGACGTGTTTTCATCTCTAATATACTTTTTATTTTTAGTAATCGAACTATTGATCAGGACATATTCAAATCATCATGTGGTGACAAAATTTTTAATAGCATAGCCAATATTTGACTAAAGAGTTTTTAGCCATCCAACGACCTTAAATCTCTCTCTCAATGCAAAACTCATGTAAACCCTAATTTTAGAAATTACAACTCCTATAAGAATATCCCCACAATGCACCCCAATCTCTACCAGCCCAATTAATAAACCACCGGGCTCTGTTTTAATAAAAAAAAAATCTCCTCCCTCTCTTATTAACCTCCCGAATAAAACCGGAGGGAGAGAAAAATATATATAAAAACAAAAAACAAAAAAATTGAAAAAATGGCGGTAGGAAAAGTTGTGATCTCTGTGGCATCCATCCTTCTAGTGGTGGGTGTTGCCATAGGAGTTGTTACGTTCGTTAATAGAGACGGCGGCCACGGCGCAGGTGACAAGAATGGTTCCATAAACTCGCATCAAAAAGCGGTTCAAGCAATTTGTCAGTCAACCACAGACCAAGGCTCGTGCGCAAAAACCCTCGAGCCTGTCAAAAGTGACGATCCAAGCAAGCTTATCAAAGCCTTCCTGTTGGCGACAAAAGACGCTATCACAAAATCCACAAACTTCACGGCTTCGACCGAAGGAGGCATGGGACCTAAAATCAACGCGACAAACAAAGCCGTTCTTGATTACTGTAAGCGAGTGTTGACTTACGCTCTTGAGGATCTTGAGACCATTGTTGAAGAAATGGGTGAAGATCTTCAGAAGAGTGGAACTAAGCTTGACCAGCTGAAACAATGGTTAACCGGAGTTTTCAACTACCAGACTGATTGTCTTGACGACATCGAGGGAGTGGAACTAAAAAAGATCATGGGTGAAGGAATCGCTAACTCCAAGATTTTGACCAGTAACGCTATCGATATCTTCCATTCTGTTGTTACCGCGATGACCCAAATGGGTGTTAACGTCGAAGATATGAAGAACGTAACCATGGGAGGAGCCCGAGGCCCTGCACGTCGCCTTCTTGAAGACAGCGACGAAAAGGGACTTCCCAAATGGTTTCCTGGTAAAGACAGGAACCTTATGGCTAAGGCCGGACGTGGTGGTGATGAAGGTATTGGTGAAGGTGGTGGTGGTGGCGGTAAGATTAAGGCGACCCATGTGGTGTCTAAGGATGGAAGTGGACAGTTTAAGACCATTTCTGAAGCGGTTAATGCTTGCCCGAACAAAAACCCTGGAAGGTGCATTATCCACATCAAGGCTGGTATCTACAATGAAATGGTCAGGATCCCTAAAAAGAAGAACAACATTTTCATGTTCGGTGATGGTGCTACAAAAACCATCATCACTTTCAACAAAAGTGTTAAACTTAGCCCAGGAACCACTACTTCACTCAGTGCCACCGTTCGTAAGTCCCCAAATTAAGCCTTATGTAATATATATATATATATATATATATATATGCCGAGTTGTTTTTATTGGTACTAACATATATAATATATATATGCAGAGGTTGAGTCTGAGGGATTCATGATGAAATGGATCGGGGTTAAGAACACAGCCGGTCCATTGGGACACCAAGCGGTCGCACTCCGTGTGAATGGAGACCGTGCGGTCGTATTCAACTGCAGATTTGACGCTTACCAAGACACACTTTACGTGAACAACGGACGTCAGTTCTACAGGAACATTGTTGTATCCGGTACAGTGGATTTCATCTTCGGAAAGTCCGCGACCGTGATCCAAAACTCTCTAATCCTCGTCCGAAAGGGTACCCCCGGACAATCCAACTACGTTACAGCCGACGGTAATGAAAAGGGTGCAGCGGTCAAGATCGGTATCGTTCTCCATAACTGTCGTATCATGCCAGACAAGGAGCTCGAAGCTGAGAAGTTAACCATCAAATCGTACCTAGGACGGCCATGGAAGAAATTTGCCACGACTGTGATTATTGGAACTGAGATGGGTGATTTGATTCAACCAGTAGGATGGACTGAATGGAAAGGAGAACAAAACCACAAGACTGCTAAATACATTGAGTTCAATAACCGTGGACCGGGATCTAACCCTAGCCAGAGGGTTCCTTGGGCTAAGGTGGCTAAGAATGCGGCTGAGGTTGAAGCTTACGCTGTGGCTAACTGGGTGGGTCCGGCTAATTGGATTCAAGAAGCCAACGTGCCAGTCCAGCTTGGATTGTAAGATAACAACAACAAAAAAATTAACAAATAAAACAGTTGTGATGCTATAAAGGTAACGATATGACGTCGTCTCTGAGGATCATGGCTCTTTTTGGGTACTATATACATACATAGGGTTCTAGCCGTGTTGGCATGAAGTTTGTATAAGATTGCTTTTGTTTCACGTGCAATAGATACAAGAAAAATGTAATGTTGTTTCATTTATTTTTTTATTCCAAATAATGTAATTTTTTTTATCACTTTCATGTTTTCGAATTCACAGTTGATGAATCATCCTGGCAAAGAAAAATCATTGTTACTAGCCTGATTTGCTCAAATCCACATTTTCCAATTTTATAATTTCTTATAACTAAATAAAATTCTGACAAAAAGTATTCATTTATAAAATTACTATTGTTTATTTATATATGTATATAGATGTTTGGCAAAAAAATTGATGAGAAGTGTAACATGTCAGCAGAAGCGATAAGCCATTAGCAATTTCCGGTTTAGTCAAGTCAATATTTTGTTCAATGGCTTTTCCTTTAACCAGAGTAAACTGAATGCTTATTCAACCATGTAAACCGGCCGCATCCGTAGTATTGGATCTCTCCTTCATCGATAATATTATAGTCCTAAGATGTTTCGCTAGAACAATACATGTGTTTACATATGAACCTGATGCTCCTATAGTCATAAAAGAGGCATTGGCTAAAGGCTAAATCACTTGTCTCGTACTATCACGGTTTTGCATTCTGGAAGGGGTTTTTTAGAAACCGGTTCAACAATTAAGTAAGAACCAGTTAGAAATTGAATAGAATGGTTTGACAATTGTATCCGATTAAGTTAAACTGAACCGGAATTTTTTTTCTAATTTTGTAGGTGACCGTGACCCAATTCTCTTGCGGCGGTTTTGTAATGGGCCTTAGATTTTGCCACGCCATTTGAGAGGGCCTTGGAGCGGCCCAGTTTCTCACTGCCGTCGGAGAAATCGCAAGCGGCCAGACGAATCTTTTAGCGTGTCTACCCTCTGGCATACCAGAGCATCACCATGCAAACGATGTCATAAGCCCAGCAGATGCTCCACCGTTTTCACTGGTGTTTCCGGGATATAAACTCGAACATTTGAGCTTTGACATCCCATCCGATCTGATCGAGCAGTTCAAACGTGAATTTAACGAGTTCACCGGTGATATTTGTTCAGCCTTCGTGGTAATCGCCGCATGGTTCTGGAAACTTCAAACTGAAACGATTGATCTGAGAGAGGATACCGAATTGAAGTTCGTCTTTTCCGCATCTTGATAATCCGCCGCTTCCGGTTGGTTTCTACGGCAACTGCTTCTTCCCGGTGAAAATATCCGCCGGTAGCAACGAAATCGTGAAGGATAAATCGGTGGTTGATGTGGTGAAGTTAATCAAATAAGCGAAAGTGAAACTACCGGAGGGATTTGGGAAATTCGTCATGGGCGACGGCGACGATCCGTTCGCGCCGGCGGTAAGTTATAAGACGCTGTTCATATCGGGGTGGGGAAAAATTAGGTGGAGTGCGGGTGGGGTCCTCCATTACACGTGGCACCAATCCAAGTCGTCCCTGCTGGCATCGTTGGATCGATGCCTTTGCCAAAGAAAGGTGTAAAGTTGAAGACGTGGTGAGTCGAGGACATTCATCGCCACTTGTTAGAAGATTGGATGACCCATAAAATATTGACATCTAGCAAAACGGAATAATCACAAATTCAATTCCCATTACTAAAAAAATTGTCAAGTGGGAATTGAAAAACGAACATGAGAAAATTCATTGAAAGTTTATTTGTTACGTACTCAAGTATACTGTGTGCAGATAATATAAAAATTATAAAACATACGTAAAGAAAAAGTTTTTGAAACAAAAACATTTTATTTTACTTTTATCTTTCAATTATAATCCTATGGCCCGGGAAATAAAGAAATGTCATGCAAGTTGCATATATAAGAATCATTTTGAATTGGTATTTTTGTCTGCACATAATAAAATATATAGATGCGGGTAATGGCCAATGTTTTAGTTTGACGTATGAACAAAGGAAAGTAAAAAATTAATTAGCCTAACAGAACACAAGTACTTTTGAAAGAAAAAAGGAAGACTTATTTGGTGATTGTTTTTTTTCTATTTGTTAGAAGATTCTTCTGTTTTTGTTCAATAAAGTTGAGTGGAAATATAAGACTTATCCACAGAGACGAAACCAGACCAATTGGCGCTTGTCCTGTCACGTCATAACAACTAACACGGTCGTTTTTGACGACTCTAGTCCTTGTTTTCTAGAAGTAGGTCCCAAACTCTCCTTGAATCCAATTCTAATAAGAAAAGTAAAAAAAGAGAAATCACGAGTTCTTGAAATTGTAAATTTACTGCTTCTTCTTCTTCAAGTAATGAACAAGAGTATATATTCAACCCTGCACGACCTTTAGTTCCACTTGCTGCTTTCACACAAAGTATCTGTTTTCCAGGTACATGCTTCTCTGTTTTTTTTGTTGTTGTTGTTGTTCCAAGTTCTTTGGACTAGTTTCTCAGGTGGTTGTCGGATACGGTTTATGTGATATTTATGGTCTTTTTACTTTCAAGTCGATCCTTAAAGGCCTTGTATTGATCTTCTTACGAACAGGATCAAAAGACAATGGATAGAGAAATAGAATCAGAGGAGGGCTTGAAGGTAGATTTATCAATCAAAGCAGAAGCAGAGACTTCAAACTCTATATCCCATAAAAAAGAAGATGAAGAAGTTAGGAGAGAGTCTGATCTGAAAGAAGAGAAGAAGAAAAAAGAAGAAGAAGATGAGAAGACCAAAACTGTACCGTTTCACAGGCTGTTTGCCTTCGCAGATTCATTTGACATCCTTTTGATGATCCTCGGAACTATCGGCGCGGTGGGTAACGGTCTTGGTTTCCCTATTATGACGATCCTCTTTGGAGATGTAATAGATGTGTTTGGACAAAACCAAAACAGTTCAGATGTTTCTGATAAGATCGCTAAGGTAATAAATAGATTTTGCTCTTTTACCTCTCTTGTTTAAACCCACAAGGCCACAATTATGGATCTTTGCAACAATTTTACTCACAGGTGGCTTTGAAATTTGTATACCTTGGGCTCGGAACTCTAGTGGCAGCTCTTCTCCGTAAGCACACACACATTCGTTGATTTTGTCTCAGATATTTTGAATGTGAAGTATATGATCTTTATGTATGTATTTTTGTATATAATCAGAGGTTTCTGGTTGGATGATCTCTGGGGAGAGACAAGCTGGAAGAATAAGAAGTTTGTATCTGAAAACCATACTGAGACAAGACATTGCTTTCTTTGACGTCGAAACCAACACAGGAGAAGTTGTTGGAAGAATGTCAGGTGACACTGTGCTTATACAAGACGCCATGGGAGAGAAGGTAACTAAAGCCAAAAGACTTCAAGTAATACAAAGTTTCAAACATATTCAGTGAAAGTGAGAGATTTTAAGTTTATTATTTCTAGGTTGGGAAGGCTATACAATTGGTATCAACGTTTATTGGTGGATTTGTGATAGCTTTCACTGAAGGATGGCTTCTTACATTAGTCATGCTATCTTCAATACCACTTCTAGTAATGTCTGGTGCAGCCCTCGCTATTGTAATTTCAAAGATGGCTTCACGTGGACAAACTTCTTATGCCAAAGCTGCGGTTGTAGTTGAGCAAACAGTCGGGTCAATAAGAACGGTTGCATCGTTTACGGGAGAGAAGCAAGCGATAAACAATTACAAGAAACATCTTGTCTCTGCTTATAGAGCAGGTGTATTTGAAGGAGCTTCCACAGGGCTTGGACTCGGCACACTCAATATAGTCATCTTTTGCACTTATGCTTTAGCGGTTTGGTATGGTGGGAAGATGATATTAGAGAAAGGGTACACACCAGGACAAGTTATCATCATCATCTTTGCTGTTTTAACTGGTTCCATGTGAGCTTTCGAATCGACTTTGATCTTTCAAACTTTTAATTGTATGTAATCTAATTTGCTTTATTCTTGCTAAGTTCAGGTCGTTAGGACAAGCATCTCCTTGTTTAAGCGCGTTTGCAGCTGGTCAAGCTGCGGCATATAAAATGTTCGAAACTATCAAAAGAAAACCGTTGATTGATGCTTCTGACACAGCTGGAAAAGTGGTTGATGATATTAGAGGAGACATTGAGCTTAAAGATGTTAACTTTAGTTACCCGGCAAGACCAGATGAGCAGATCTTTCGCGGGTTTTCGCTCTCTATCTCGAGTGGTTCAACCGTGGCTCTAGTTGGGCAGAGCGGAAGTGGGAAGTCTACTGTTGTGAGTCTGATTGAGAGGTTTTATGATCCACAAAGCGGTGAAGTCCGGATAGATGGGATTGACCTTAAAGAGATTCAGCTGAAATGGATCAGAAGCAAAATAGGACTTGTGAGTCAAGAACCGGTTTTGTTCACTTCAAGCATAAAGGAAAACATCGCTTACGGGAAAGAAAACGCAACAATCGAAGAGATTCGTAAGGCTACAGAGCTCGCAAATGCATCTAAATTCATCGACAAGCTTCCTCAGGTTGAGATTTCATTCACCTCTCCTCTGTTTTCATTTTGATGAGGCTTGTAAATGTAACTGAATTAACTGTTAATTGTAGGGCTTAGACACAATGGTTGGAGAACACGGAACTCAGCTTTCTGGTGGGCAGAAACAGAGGATAGCAGTGGCTAGAGCGATTCTGAAAGATCCAAGAATCTTGCTTTTAGATGAAGCGACAAGCGCACTTGATGCAGAGTCTGAGAGGATTGTTCAAGAAGCTCTTGACAGGATCATGGTTAACCGTACAACTGTCGTTGTCGCTCACAGATTGAGCACAGTGAGAAACGCAGACATGATTGCTGTGATTCATCAAGGCAAGATCGTAGAGAAAGGTAAAACTCAAATTCTAAAACACACATACACATACATGTATATGTCCAAACCTATTTGATAGATCATAAACGTATGATCAGGTTCTCACTCTGAACTCCTAAGAGACCCCGAAGGAGCGTATTCTCAGCTCATACGTCTACAAGAAGATATTAAAAGCACAGAAAATTCTCCGGAAGAGCAGAAGATATCAATGGAGTCTATAAAACGGTCTAGCTTGAGAAAGTCCTCGCTAAGCCGTTCTTTAAGCAAACGATCTTCTTCTTTCTCTATGTTTGGTTTCCCAGCGGGAATAGAGGCAAAAAATGAAACCATACCAGAGAAAGATATCAAAACTTCTACTCCCATCAAAGAAGAAGAAAGCCAACACAAGAAAGTTTCATTCTTTAGAGTCGCTGCTCTAAATAAACCAGAGATTCCAATGCTTATACTTGGATCTATAGCTGCAGTCTTAAACGGAGCCATACTTCCGATATTTGGTATTCTAATATCAAGCGTGATCAAAGCATTTTTCAAACCACCTGAGGAGTTAAAGTCCGATACAAGGTTTTGGGCAATCATCTTCATGCTTCTTGGTGTAGCTTCAATGGTGGTCTTCCCGGCACAAACGATCTTTTTCTCCATAGCTGGATGTAAACTGGTGCAGCGGATAAGATCAATGTGTTTTGAGAAAGTGGTTCATATGGAAGTTGGATGGTTCGATGAGACAGAGAACTCAAGTGGTGCTATTGGAGCTAGGCTTTCAGCTGATGCAGCTACGATTCGTGGTCTAGTTGGAGATGCATTGGCTCAAACGGTTCAGAATCTTGCATCTGTAATTGCAGGAGTGGTCATCGCGTTTGTGGCGAGCTGGCAGTTAGCTTTCATTGTTCTAGCAATGCTTCCGCTAATCGGGCTTAATGGTTATATATACATGAAGTTCATGGTTGGCTTCAGTGCAGATGCAAAGGTACCAAACTTTAGTATGAAATTATCTCTGTTTTAGTATGAAGTTATCCCTGTTTTCTTTGTCTGATGAAACGGAAAACTGTTGGCAGAGAATGTACGAGGAGGCGAGCCAAGTAGCTAATGATGCAGTTGGGAGTATAAGAACAGTTGCATCATTTTGTGCAGAGGAGAAAGTAATGAAAATGTATAAGAAGAAATGTGAAGGTCCCCTGAGAACAGGAATACGTCAAGGCATAGTTAGTGGTATCGGTTTTGGAGTTTCTTTTTTCGTCCTCTTCTCTTCTTACGCCGCCAGTTTTTATGCCGGTGCAAGGCTTGTCGATGACGGAAAAACAACCTTCGATTCTGTTTTCAGGGTAAAAAAACAAACATAAGCATTTCAGAAACTCATGATTCCTGTTTTTATTGCCCACTTCTAAAAGCTGCTTCTGTGTTTTTTTGAAACAGGTTTTCTTTGCTTTAACAATGGCGGCTGTTGCTATTTCTCAGTCAAGTTCATTATCTCCTGATTCCAGTAAAGCTAGCTACGCGGCTGCATCGATCTTTGCGGTTATTGACAGAGAATCTAAGATTGATCCGAGTGATGAGTCAGGGAGAGTTCTTGATAACGTTAAAGGAGATATTGAATTTCGTCATATCAGTTTCAAATATCCTTCAAGACCAGATGTTCAGATCTTCCAAGATCTTTGTCTCTCTATTCGCGCCGGAAAGGTTAGATCTTGGTCTCACAAATAAGAGCATAGTTTTGATTTTGACACCAGATCAGTTACTTTAATATAATTTCGGTTTAGTTCGGGTCAATTATGTTATGAATTCTCTTATTTTGTTGTTCTCTGTTTCAGACAATAGCTTTGGTCGGAGAGAGTGGAAGCGGGAAATCGACAGTGATTGCGTTGTTGCAGAGGTTTTACGACCCAGATTCTGGTCAGATTACTCTTGATGGAGTTGAGATCAAGACATTGCAGTTGAAATGGCTAAGGCAGCAAACCGGCCTGGTGAGCCAAGAACCAGTTTTGTTCAATGAAACGATCAGAGCAAACATTGCTTACGGTAAAGGAGGAGATGCTTCTGAAACTGAAATCGTAACTGCAGCTGAGCTATCTAATGCTCATGGCTTCATCAGTGGCCTTCAACAGGTAACTTAACCGCACCAAATAAACCAAATGTCCAGCCTTAATTTCCAGATCAATGGTTTCAGGTAAAACTGAAATGTTTACTTACCCTCGCAGGGCTATGATACAATGGTGGGCGAAAGAGGAGTTCAATTATCAGGTGGGCAAAAGCAGAGAGTAGCCATAGCAAGAGCAATTGTTAAGGACCCTAAGGTGTTGCTACTTGATGAAGCCACAAGTGCTCTAGATGCTGAGTCAGAGCGTGTGGTCCAGGATGCATTGGACAGGGTTATGGTTAACCGAACCACCGTGGTGGTGGCACATCGCTTATCAACAATAAAGAATGCCGATGTAATTGCAGTGGTTAAGAATGGAGTCATCGTGGAGAAAGGAAAGCATGAGTCTTTGATTAATATCAAAGATGGTGTTTATGCTTCTTTAGTACAGCTTCATCTGAGTGCTTCTACATAGTATTCTTTTGCTTATTGCATGTGAAATATACTTAATATACAATGGAACAACTGACACCAAAAAGTTTCCAATTTTTTAAAATTCATTGAGAATGTTTACCTAGATTCTTGTGCCAGTAATACAAAAATGTTAATCATCATCTTCACTTTCATCACTGTATGAAACTAAGCTTAAACCTGTTTGCAGAGGTTCAGGAGTTTTACCTGTGACATTGCCTTTTGCAGAATCTAAAAAAGCCTGGTCGATTTGGGTGGCTGGTTTTTCATTCCCTGGGATCTCTTTCTCTTCATTCTCTGTCGCTTTAGCTTTCTTTGGTTGTGGCTTGACTTTTATGATCGCAGTAAATGGACGAGTCCCAGGATTTCTCTTCCCGGTTGGTTTTGGTTCCTGCAAAACAAGTAAAGATATATATATACCCCATATGATTCAAATGCTCAAATGAACAATTGTGCAATTTTATGGAACATTCCAATTTGAACCATAAGATATTCACCTTGATGACTGGAGCTGGTTGTGGCGGTGCGAGGTCCTTAGGTTCGTGCATGATTGCTGATCGTGCTGCGACCGCGGCCTGACAAATGTAATACATAATATACAAGGTTAATCTAGTATCTTAGATGCGTTAACTGTAAATCAAGATTCAAAAGAAAGTTACCTGAAAACTACGAAGCTGTTCTTCGTCTTCATCAGCCAATTGTCTTTCATACTCCCTCTTTGACTATCAAAAACAAATGCAGATGACGGAAGGAAGATATGATACCAAGGACCAAGGCATCAAGTCAAGATCATTCAATTAGTGATCGTCAAGAGCTTATAAACATCAAGTCATCAATATCTATACTACATACAATAAAAATTGAAAATTCGAATAAGCAGGCAAGACATTATTAAGATTTACATGAAAAAAGAAGAAGATTGCTTACCATTTCCAGTTTATCGAGAAACTCAGTCTCATCTTCATCCAGAGCTTTAGGTGGTCCTGCCAATCCCAATTCAAATAAGGGATTAAGGAGGTATCTTCTTTAATGAAACCATTGAACAAAAAGCATCAATCAAAACTTTTGATGTCGCAAACTACAACAATAGAGTACAAAAGTAGAAGTGACTCACGATGCTTGAATCGTTCATTAAACTCAGCGTCCTTCTTGTCTTTGTTCTCTTTCAAAATCTGCAATTGATAGGTCACAACAACATCACCAAGCAAGGAAGAAGAAAAGAGAAAAAAGGCACAAGTTCGGTTTAGAAAAGAAACGATGATGGAGGAGTAAAGTATAACCTCGTACAGAGCTCTGTCTCTCTGGAATGTTCCATCTTCAACTCTTTCACCTCTTTCTTTCTTCGATTCATCTAACTGGATCGCGATTGCAATTTACCGAATAAAAAAATTTAAATCCAAATCAACAAAACTAGGGTATCTCCAACAGAGAAGGTGAGAGAGATCGAACCTGTTCCTCCGAGACGAAATTTAGTAACCTAATAGGTTTCGCAGTCTCTTCACTCATCTTCTTCCTCTCACAATCACGCTTTTGCGTTTGCTCGCCGGATTTAAGACTCTTCTTCTCCGAGAAACCGTCTGATGGATGACACGTGGATTAATATTAACTTGTAACTCTCAAGAGTATTTAAATTATCCACAAAGCACCCCCCCTTAGGCTATTACTTATTCGGGTTTCACCCCACAGGTATCATCTGCTTCAACTTACTAGTAGTTTCAAAGTAGACAAAGATGTAATCAACAAAAATCATACTCCAATTACGTGTTACAAATATGTGTGTTTAAACAAAAGGTCTTTTAAGAAGGAAAACTAAGGGATTGAGATACATTTTAAAAGCAGAATGTTTGAGGAAGATAAACGGACATGATTTTATTTGCATGATAATAATACAAAAGCAGTTTAGCCTTAAAAAAAAAAAAAACTATTAAACGAAAACCCTCAAGGTTAGCTTCTTCTTCCATTGCAAGACGCTATCTTCCACAAGCTCATCAACAAAGGTTACCTTCACCCTGTGGCTCCTCCAGCGCCTTATTGTTACACCGGAAAAATGTGTTCAACTATGAAAGAGTCTTAATGAGGCTCTTGAGGAATATCAAAGTATATCTGCCAACAAACCAAAACAATGCCTTGATGGGTTGATTCATATACAATCAAGCAAGTATCACCGAGACCATGAAACTATATCTGAAGTTGTCTGCTCTACAAGATAAGCTAAGATTGTGAATTTGAAGCATACCTGGTTATTACAATGAAGGAAGTTTTTGACAAGTCATCCGATCATTGACTAACTCTGTTATTGCGTCTCTTAGTCTCTCATAATCCTCGGTTTTGTTATAAACTTGATGAGAGATCCGAACATATGCAGTAATTAGTCCACTTTCTTTGTCTTTCACTCCTTCCTCACCATCCCTCGATTCGAGAAAATAAACTGGAACCTCGACTGAGTAATGAACCCGCAGATATGACCGCAACTTAGTTGCATCTTCATCACTTTCAACACATAGTTTTGAAGGCAAACCGATCATAACCATCCCAACACACATTTCAGGAGGTGACCCAAGATTCGTTCCCCAAGCATTAGCCAGCATTAACCCCATTCTAACAGCTTCATCATGGTTCTTATTCATTATCCCTTCAATCCCTCCCTCGAATCTGTTTACAAACTCCATCACAGATGGAACCACAAGCTGAGAGCTGTAATCCCTAGTCCCAATCCAGGCACTCTCTATAGGCAAGCCATTTCCAAACTCATGAGACACCACAGGGTGATGAACACGGGACTCAGAACTACGTTTCTTACAATAGAAAAACGCAATAGAGGGCGGACAAAAGAACCATTTATGTAGATTGCTCACATAATAATCAGCTCCGATTTCTTTAACATCAACTTTAACACTACCAATGGCATGAGCTGCATCAACAAAAACCTCCTCCACACCTTCTTCTCTGCAGATTTGAACCAATTCTCGTACCGGCAACAAAACACACGGCATCGAAGTTATATGATCAATGATAGCTAACCTAACCGTTCTACCATTAGCTCTAGCTTTCTCTAACCCTTGTCTAAACGCCGAGATAATCTCTTGGTTGGAATCAACAGGGAAAGGTAACCTAACCTCAACAGTAGAACCTCCGACACGAGAGACGTAAGCCTGAATAGACTTCTTCACACTCTGAAACGCGCAGTGAAACATCAATACTGAATCTTCCTTCTTGTACTTCCCTTGAGAGAAACACCGTCCAACTTTCTGAAGAACAATAGCTGCGGCAGTGGTGGCGTTATCAACGAGCGAGACCTCTTCAACGTCGTCGGCATTGATTAGGTTACTGATCACAGTTCGAGAAGCGACAAGTCCACGACGAAGACCGTTGAAGTAGAAATCGTCAGGCTGACGGAGATACCGAAGCTGCCACTCACGCTGCGCCTCGAGAACAGAGCCGGGACAGCAACCGAAGCTGCCGTTGTTGATTCTGGCAATACCGGTCTGGTGGTGAGCGAACTCGGACCGGATATCTGAGTCGGTTAGGAGGCCAGCTAGGCGTGGCTTCTTCGAGGCGCGGTGATTGTGAGTAGCCGAATCACCGTTCCGCCTCTCGTCAGCCTCCATCGAAAAAAAAAAAAAAATCTGAGCTATTAGGGCTTCGTCTCCAATTTGGGTGGAACTTATCATGTGGGTCGAAATGGTTCACTGTTGCTACGTCATCGTCGAACTAGTGGTGCGGTTATACTTTTCCGCCTCCCGACGATTCCGAAATTAGAGTTACATATTCTCTAAGAAACCTTTAAACAATTTTACGGTATTGACATGTGTTGTTAGATTTCATTTATAAATCATATATGTATGCATTTTTAAGATATAATAAATTTCACATTTTAATTAAATTAATATTTGGACCGCATTTTAAATTTGGGGTTTAGTAGGCCGGTTTACGGTGGGCTATTACTGGGCCGATTTATATGATATGTGAGATTTTCAGTCCCAAAGAATAAAATAGCTTTTCGCCATAGGAATAAAATAGCATTTTCATGACCTAACCACTATTAAAGACTTCAAGTTGCAATTGGATCGATTGCGAAATGCGATTAAAATATAAATCCATCTTTCTCCATAAGTACTATAGTTAGTAGCATTGGTCGTTGACTTATTTACGAAAGATGGGCCTGGCCCAAGTAAAACTGAGCGTTAGGCAAGAAACAAATCAACCCTAACACGTGGCAATATTCGATTGGAAGTAGTAGCACAGTAACAAAGCTTGTCAAGCGAGTCAATGTTTTAGCAAGTTGTAACGCCTCTTTGCTCTCGATTCCTTCTCTCTTCTTTATCTTTGCTGCTTCTATTGTCTACGGCGAATTGGTTAGGTTCTTCTTCTCTTTGTCTCAAGTGTTTGTTTTTGTTTCCTGAAGTATCTCTTGTGATTTTGGTAATGTCTCTGAGAATCTCATTGAATCTGAATTGTCTCGACACTTATTTCTTCTCTCCTTAGACGTCTTTTGTTGGATCTATTCTTGTGTTTATTATGTTACTTAGCTTGTAGCTGTCAGTTGGTTGCTCCGTGAGTGGGCAGTGTTTTATGATTTTATCTCAATGGAATCATAGATCTCGAAGTAGCTTGCGATTTATTAATCAGTTAAATTGGTGGTGAAACCTTGACTTCATAACTTTGATTATAAATGTAAAAGGTTGCAAACAATGGCTGGTCCCAGTGAAAAGAAAGAAAAAGTTGTAAAAGAAAAGGTTGCTACGGCTGGAACAAGTGGAAAAAAGAAGAAGGATGTCAAGAAGGAAACGGGTCTGGGACTCAGTGTTAAGAAAGATGAGAATTTTGGGGAATGGTATTCTGAGGTTTGTTTATTTATGCTCAACAGAACAATCTTTTTTTTTTATTCCCAAGCATGATATATAATCTGTTCTTTTGTTATAAAAAAAATGTATGTCTAGGTTTGTAAACACGAGATGATTGAATACTATGACATCTCTGGGTGTTATATTCTTAGGCCATGGTCTATGGCGATTTGGGAGATTATGCAAGTGAGTTTCATCATTTCTTTATTGTATTTTTTTAATTCATAGTAAAGTGGAATCAAGAGTGAAAAAATATAAAGTTTAATCATTTTGTTTTCATTTATTTCTGTGCTCCCATTTCTAGACTTTCTTTGACGCCGAAATCAAGAAAATGAAGGTCAAGAATTGCTATTTCCCTCTTTTTGTATCTCCCGGTGTACTGGAGAAGGAGAAGGACCACATTGAGGGATTCGCCCCAGAGGTGTTTATATCTTAAATCTTAGACAATTGTCTTTGCCACAAATCGGCCTTCTTTGAATAGATTTGAATGTTTCGTATAGGTTGCTTGGGTTACAAAGTCGGGTAAATCGGACTTGGAAGTCCCAATTGCTATTCGTCCAACTAGTGAGACAGTGATGTACCCTTACTACAGCAAATGGATAAGGGGCCACCGTGACTTGCCTTTGAAGCTTAACCAGTGGTGCAACGTTGTTAGATGGGAGTTCAGCAACCCTACCCCATTTATCCGGTATTTAACTAGCATATACTCATGTTCATTTTGTTAGTATTTTTTGCTTGAACTACTCGTTGTTTATGCTGTTAATATTTGTGCTTGGTGGTATGGATATAAACCTTTGACACAGAAGTTTGCTTGACATAATGCCCCATTTACTAACCTATTTAATTGCAGGAGCCGTGAGTTCCTTTGGCAGGAAGGACACACTGCATTTGCCACCAAAGAAGAAGCAGATGAAGAGGTAGGTGAACTTAAACTTTTGCATGTGATCTAGTCTCTCCCTTTTTGCTGCAAACAAGGGTTATATTTAGCAGCTCAACATTATTTAGGATATATGTTTCATCATACTGCTTCTACTGTTCTTAGGTCCTTCAAATTTTGGAGCTTTACCGTCGCATTTATGAAGAGTATCTCGCAGTTCCGGTTGTGAAAGGTATGAAGAGTGAAAATGAGAAGTTTGCTGGGGGGCTTTACACTACAAGTGTAGAGGTATGCAATCTTGCTATTTTGTTTCAGCAACAATAATCTGTTTTCTTGTGGATTTACTCGTTCTGAATTAAAACTTTGATTTAATAGGCTTTCATTCCAAACACCGGTCGTGGTGTACAAGGTGCAACCTCTCATTGTTTGGGTCAAAACTTTGCGAAGATGTTTGAGATCAACTATGAGAATGAGAAAGGAGAGACAGCAATGGTTTGGCAGAATTCTTGGGCCTACAGTACCAGGACGGTAAATACAAATTACTTAGATTATTTTTCCTCATGTGCTCTATAACTGTTAACTTTTCAATTTTTCAAACTTTTTTATAGATTGGAGTGATGATTATGACTCATGGAGATGACAAAGGCCTGATACTCCCTCCTAAAGTTGCATCTGTGCAAGTTGTTGTGATCCCTGTGCCCTACAAAGATGCTAACACCCAAGGAATTTTTGATGCTTGTACTGCTACTGTATCTGCCTTGAGTGAAGCGGGTATTCGTGCTGAAGAAGATTTAAGGGACAACTACTCTCCTGGATGGAAGTATTCAAACTGGGAAATGAAGGGTGTTCCATTGAGAATTGAGATTGGACCCAGAGATCTGGAAAATGATCAAGTCAGTCTGAATATCTCCTCTATCTCTTTTACATATAGTAGTGAAGTGCTTGGTTTATACTGAGAAGACAGTAATATTTGGTTTAAATATGTAAACATGTAATGTGGCTAAACAGATTCATTTATCTTTGATTTAAATCCCCATAGGTCAGGACTGTGAGACGGGACAATGGAGTTAAGGAAGATATCCCAAGAGGTAGCTTAGTAGAACATGTTAAGGAACTGCTTGAGAAGATCCAGCAAAACATGTACGAAGTTGCACAACAAAAGAGAGAAGCATGTGTACAAGAAGTAAAGAGTTGGGATGAGTTTATCGAAGCTCTCAACAAAAAGAAACTCATCTTAGCGCCCTGGTGTGATGAAGAGGTACGTTACAACAAAAAAACTCGTATTTCCAGGTTATAGAACCAAACCGTTACAAATCAATATCGTTGCAGGAAGTGGAGAGAGATGTTAAGGCACGTACTAAAGGTGAAACTGGAGCAGCTAAAACCCTTTGTTCTCCATTTGAACAGCCAGAACTCCCTGAAGGTCAGAGACAGACCCTTTAATTGATATCTCTCTTGGGAAATTTTGTCCATCCATTGACACGAAGCTTTAATTTATTTGGATGCAGGCACACTTTGTTTTGCTTCAGGAAAGCCTGCAAAGAAGTGGACCTATTGGGGCAGGAGTTACTGAAAATGTTCATCATGTTTTTGGATCAACTCAAGAAATTTACTTTTGGCTTGTGAAGACTCTCAAGTGCATTGTTTTTGAATTTGCTATTTTGACCTTTAGCTATTTGATTTATTAACTGTGATTCCACTGTGACTATAAAAATGTTTTTTTTAATGCTGGGAATTAACCTGATAATCCGGTTCATGATTGTGTGTTTGCTGAATTATTGAAGGTGTAATTAAGTATAGTAATTATGGATGTTGTACAATACCAAAATTAAAATTGAAAAAGATTTAGTAACCGATTTTGCCGTTAGTGTAAAATGCAAAAAGAAATTAAGATTTACTGCGATTTTATTACTATAAAAACGTTATATTAATGAGCACAGTCAACTCTTCGACTTCGTTTCCACGCCACGTGTCAGGTGATCCATCATCTTCTTCTTTGTATTTCCAAGCCAAAACGGTGCCATTTTTCATCTCGTGATAACTGATGAATCCTTAAGGTGTAAAAAACAAGAGAAACCTTTCAAACCGAATCAATCAATCTTGGATGTAGAATTCCAGGTCAATTTTTATCTTCTTCTTTTTATTACATTTTCTTTTAGTTCGGATCACATGAAATACGCTGATTCCTCCTCCAAAAAAAAAAAAAAAAAAGAAAGAATAATAATAATAAAATTGATTCCTTTGTTGAAAATAAATACAGACTGGTCTCACACACACACACACTCTCTCTCTCGGCTTTCTCTCAGTGACCCCCTTTGTCTTTTTATAACAGAACATCAAATAAGGTATCTCCAGACATCTTAGATATCATCGAATGTTAATGTTGTTGTTCTTCTTCATCTTTAATTATGCTTTAAAGTCTCTAAATAGATGTTTTGCGCTTTCTTTGTACGGGATCAAGGTCCAATTGTAATGGGAAAGAGTACGGAGAAGGTAGAAGATGGACCTACTGCTTGAATTTTGGCGGGCACAAACGGTCACTTTCAATGATTTTATTGTCCAGTGTGGGTTCCCCAGTTTCCTCTCACCTCTGTCCCATCTAATCAATCTTTCCAACTTGCTACTATCTTAGCTCCATGAGAGAGAATTTGTTTCCAAGTTTTTATTTTTACCGTCTATGAGAGAGAACAACAACAAAGTCTAACCTAAACAAAGATATCTCAGATTCTTGTCAAGGTTTTGTTAATTTAGGTTTTTTTCCTGGAGCTCAAGGAGATCACAGATCTTCTTTTCATATGAAGAGATCTTTCCTTGTAAGTCTATTCTACCGTCCTCTCTCTCAAATCTGGTTATCTATCTCTGTCTTTAAGATCTGAAATCTGGTTAAAGATTTCCTACACTGTTCCAAGATTTCATCTTTCTTCCTGATTTGATGTTTGCTAGCTTATAGAGGTGAAATGTGGCTCTCATCTATCACTGTCGTCTCCATTGTTTAATCTTGAGAATTCAGATCATCATAGGATCACAATGTTCTACAATAGGTGGCGAATTTTCCTAGGAAAAAAATGTTCTCACTGTTTAAGATTTCACTTTTTCCTGATTTTGCTCATTGCTAAGTTTCTAGAGATGAAATGTGGCTCTCACCTACCTGTGCTTCTTCCAGAGTTTCGTTAAAGTTTGAGCCATTAGAAATGTTGGTTTTGCAGCTCTTGTATGTGCTCCTGGTACAAGCATGCTATGGTGCTTGGTGTAGTGATGGAGGGAGCCTGCACTGTGAATTTTCCAATTTAGCGAGTCTTCACCGGCCTCACAGTGTATCGATTACAGAGTTTGGAGCTGTTGGAGATGGCGTTACGCTAAACACTAAAGCTTTTCAGAATGCTTTGTTCTACCTCAATTCTTTCTCTGATAAAGGCGGTGCCAAGCTTTTTGTTCCCGCTGGTCAGTGGCTTACCGGGAGTTTCGACCTTATCAGTCACCTCACCTTATGGCTAGATAAGGGTGCAACTATTCTCGGGTCAACGGCAAGTCTCTCCCTTTTTAAATCTTCTACAAGCATACACTTTGTTATATGAATTGTGATCACTTATACAAGTTGGTAATCTGCAGAGCTCAGAGAATTGGCCAGTGGTTGATCCATTACCATCATATGGACGAGGAAGAGAATTGCCTGGTAGAAGGCATAGGAGTCTTATATATGGTCAGAATCTCACAGATGTAGTCATAACAGGTACTATAGCATTTATGTGAAATGAATCGTTTTTAAGTGGTTGATAGTTGTCTGTTAGACATGTTGTCTGATGATACCAAAATTTAGGCGAAAACGGGACAATTGATGGTCAAGGAAGTGTATGGTGGGATTGGTTTAGAAACGGAAAACTAAACTATACAAGACCTCATCTTGTTGAGCTCATGAACTCTAGTGGTCTAATCATCTCCAACCTCACATTCTTGAATTCGCCGTTTTGGAATATTCATCCTGTTTATTGCAGGTCATCTAACTAATCATGGTTCCATATTGATTATCGCAAATAATGTATCTTGGGTTGTTCTGATATGGATATATTTTGTTGTTTGAACAGGGATGTTGTTGTAAAGAATCTCACAATCTTGGCTCCTCTTGAGTCTCCCAATACAGATGGAGTTGATCCTGGTGAGTTTCCTTGCAAAATTGACTCGTAGATTCATGATCTCAGATAAAGATCTTAGGATTTTGGAAATTTTATATCTTGAGATCAAATCATAACTATCATTTCTAAAAACAAATGGCAAGTAACAAAAAAAACAGTTGTCGTTTTCGGATATTTCCCTAAAAAATTTTGGTGAATTTTCTGTTTGCAGACTCATCTACTAATGTTTGCATAGAAGATTGTTACATAGTTACCGGAGATGATTTGGTATCGATAAAAAGTGGATGGGATGAGTATGGAATAGCTTACGCGAGACCGAGCTCCAAGATCAAGATCAGTCGGTTATCAGGTCAAACTACTTCAAGCTCAGGAATAGCAATCGGAAGTGAAATGTCAGGAGGTGTGTCAGAAATCTATATTAAAGACTTGCATCTATTCAACTCGAATACCGGAATCAGAATCAAGACTTCTCCGGGAAGAGGAGGGTATGTCAGAAACGTTCACATATCAAACGTGAAGCTTGATAATGTAAAGAAAGCCATTAGATTCACAGGTAAGTATGGTGAACATCCTGATGAAAAATTCGATCCCAAAGCACTCCCGGCTATCGAGAAAATCACGTTTGAGAATGTTAATGGGGATGATATCGAAGTTGCGGGTCTTCTTGAAGGTATAGAAGGAGACGAGTTTAAGAATATCTGTTTACTTAATGTTACTCTTACAGTGAAGAAGAATTCAAAGAAATCTCCATGGAAATGCTCAAATGTTAGAGGTTATTCACAGTGGGTTTCGCCGGAAGTTACATGTGATTCATTGAAAGAGAGTATCTTCCCGGAGCATAAATCTGATTGTTTTGGGTTATCAGAGAATAATCTGGAGATATCAAGTGGTTTAAGTAGATCACCATGGTTGCTTTCTTGGTAAGTTACTCTCAAGTTTTGAACATCAAAGAAACCATTTGCTTGATTGTCAAGAAACCTCTTCGATTTCTCCTTCTACAATTTTTTCTCTCAGAGGTTTCGTTTTTCGAATTGATGCTTTCCTTTCTTTCTTTTTTTCCTGTTTTCTTGTAAATCTGTGTGCAGTGAGAAAATAATCAGAGTGGCTTAAGAGTTTTTTTTTTTTTTTTTTTCTGTTTTTCATTTGTATGTGCTTTTAATGTTTTGGTGAGCGGAACAAGTGTAATATTTTCGACTGTCATTTGAAATTGATACTTTTTTGAAAAAAAATATTTTTCATTCTCGAATCTCCATAAGAAGAACAACATACTAACTTATATATCAGTATTTTATCAGAAAATATCAATTGGACTAATAAAACAGAAGTTGGAAAATAGAAAACGAGCTTGACTAAGTTAAACGAGATTTGTTTTGTTGATATTCAAACGAAAGCAATTAAGGGGAAAAAAACTCAATCGAAAGACTGAATTTCCAATTTTAAGAAACATTAAAGATAGATTTGATTAAAATTTGAGTATAAACCGACATCAGAATTCGACAGTATCGATTATTGTTGTTATGTATGTTTCATTTTATATGCAATTTAAGATCTTTGCACAAAATTAATAAATCAATTAAAAAATCTTTCTCTTTATTAATATACAAGACAAAAAAAAAATCTATTGGTTAGGACTTAGGACATTAAAAATAGTAAAGATAAAATTAGAAATTATACCTAACATTTGCATTGAAAACCCAAAACAACACTTATAATGAAAACAAAATAATCTAAAATTACAAATAAATTGATTCAGATGGAGTATATGTAATTTTATTTTAGCTTAATACGTTCTAAAGCTAAAAAGATTGATAAACCAGAACAATAAACACTCTCCCCAAAATTCAGTGAACAGGTCTGCATTAGCTAAAGCTTTTTTCTTTTTTAAAAAAAAAATCTCATTACAAGTTACAACCGAATATTATAATAATGTAATCAAGTAGAAACAAATTTTTAATAAATCTTCGACAAGTGATTTACATCAGACAAAACTAACTTTTTGAGCCATTGTATTGATCAATTCTAGATTCCATCTTTGCTGTTTTTTAATTCAATAATGATAAGCTCTTGAGATCTTTAGTCTTCGCACGCTAGACAGAAACATCCTATGAAATCAATTAAGTTCCATTAGTATCTACATAATTATACCAATTTAAACCCATGTTTAATTAGAGATTAAAATAAAATAAAAAAGTGCTTACTCCCAAGGAACATCTCCAACCATCATCCAGTCACCTTCCTTGTCTGCGTACGTTAGCACGTGACTCTTCTCGCTACACATCTCTTCTTCTTCTTCAGCCCCTGTTTCCCATTTTATTAATTTATCATATTCACCAACTGCACTCACTCTAATTTAAAATGAACAATAAAAACAATTTGTTTATTTCGTTGTATTAGTATTCCCATATATCATCATATTTAATTTATACGAATCCCTCTCAAAGGAAAATAATAGAACGAGTTTTAGTCTACATGCAAAGATATCACATACATGTTTGAAAATATCATATTTCCAATAAATCATCACGTTTTATATATGCAACGAATGGTTTTACTTACAAAGGATTGAGGCGTTGAACATGTAGTCAAGAGTAGTGATCAAATCATGGTATCCATCAAGAGACAAAAGATCGATCTTTCTTCCAATAGGAACTCCTTCCATGTTCACCTTCACGTAGAAGCTTCCAACACTATTACACTCGTTTTGATCTTCTTCTTCCATTATCATTTCTTCAGCCGCTACCACTCCATATTCATGGTTTTCTCCACCGTTGATGTATTGTCCGGATGATGATCCGAAGCTGAGTCCGAGCCTTAGGTCCGTGCTTAGGTCCCTAGTAGTACTCGAAGAGACCCCAAATGGGTTACTTTTGCAGCTGCTTTCTATCGATGAAGACGATGAGCTTCTCCCTCTTCTCATTTCTTCTTACTATTTCTCTCTCTCGCTCTCTACGATTTTATCTAATACAAGTGACTAATGATTTGAACGTGTGTGTATATATATAGAGGATGGTTTTACTAATTATTTTAATATACTATTGTTAGAACTTAGAAGGAGGAAGTAATATTGAAATGGTCTTTCTGATACTATCTTTTTGTATAAAAAAATGTAGATAGTGGAATGATGAGACAGTGTGGTTAAAGATGTCGTTGATGTAGCAGACAAATCCACGTGTCACGCAGACATTTGGTCAAAGTGTTGGTTTTTGACTTTGTGCTCGGAGTTTTTTGCTGGGAGGTTCTAACTAGACTTTTTTTTGTTTCAAAGTAAATACTCGACTCCTAGTGCTCTTCATTTAACAAATTAAATTATCTGATTTCTTATAAATATTTGGGTTAGATTTTAGCCATCTAATTGAATGACTTTACGTTGAGCAGTTATCAACGAATAAGATTTAATAGTGTAGTTTATTTAGCAATTCATATAACATAATAAATTAAAAACAAACGTAGTAGGCCTAGAGCTAAGGTATTAGATGAACGTAGACAAGAGATACATGTTCTAACCGGATATAAACATTTTTCTTTTAAAAAGAACAAAGGACATTTAAACTTTTAAATAGGAAAGTTTACTTACATGCATATTTGTATGTGTTTTAATAATTAATATCGGGAGATTATATTATTAATGGCCTTCTCCTAATCAAATCAAGTTCAATGCATGAGATTATCGTGACGCGCATTGATGCATTCGTGGGTTCGACAGACACCATTTCCCTAATTAAGGGGTTTTTATAACCGCGAGACACTTTTAGATAAAATGTTTTTTTTTAATAAAATAAATGTCTGCTTAATTTAATTATCAACTGATCAATACGTCTCGTTTACGTCATTAACTCACTGATAATTTTATTTAATTATGACCGAAAAAAGAATAGTCTACGTGGACTCCATCGTATCCAAGCATGACAAGAGTTTGAGCTCCCCATGATTCTATTCCACGTCGACAACAGTTTACACACCTCAACTTCTTTGATTTTTACTTTATCAGTTAATCTTAGTTAACATAAAACATATATAGGCAAGTCCATTTTTTTGGCAATATTAAAACCAACTCTTTTGTGTGTAACATTCATGATTCAACGTGTATCAATTGATGCTAATCGAGATCAAAATCAAATCTAAATTTTGAATTGACTCATTAGTTTGATTAACCGTATATTGTTTCAGTTACCATAGAATTTGAAATAATATGATTACATATTTTACATGTAAATCAAGTTAATTTGCTCCCCAATAAATTATAGATTTGATGTTCATAATCTTGCCGTCAATATTTGATTTCGTGACTATAATAGAAATAATGTTCGTTTGGTGACCAACTAATCATTTCAATTGATATATAAAAATTAAGTCACATAGGTTAATATGTTACATACTTACATGTAATCAATTAGAAGCAAAGAAACAAATAAAACAAAAAAAAGAGAAACAAAATAAAAAAAAAAAAAAAAAAAAGAGAGAGGAGAAGGGAAGCAAGAGTAATGAATGCGTAACCCTAAAGAGAGGAGCTAATGAAAGATGCTTCGCCTATGAACTATGGAGTAAGGAGACGTCACAATTCTCACACTCAAAAACATATATTTGCAAGCACGAGACATTGCCCATCGACAACATTTCACATTAATCCCCACGTCACGTGCCTTTTTCCACGTGTCTCCTCACTTCTACTCTTCGACAATCACTCCTTAGCTTCTTCCTGACCAAACAAGATGATTACAAACTCCTTCCTTTTTCTTACAAGTGGTTCATTTTTAACATTATTTGTATTTCTACCATTAAAGAAACGTCCAAACGTTTTTTTCTGGATATGCACAACTTTTTTATTCGAACATGGTCTCGGCTTAACTATTATTATTGATATAAATTTGTTATATATTTAGAAATTAAGACCTTGATTTTAAGAAAATCTAACATATCAAATTTGTATCTTATGAAAAAAATGTACATGACTTCGAAAAAAATTGAAACGATTCCGACTCTAATATATACTACCACTAAGCACACACATGTATATGAATTCTAAACAAAAATTTTGAACCCAACACATTAAAATACTGTCGTCATCAGAGTAACCGACATTTATTGCGAAGATACCGTTTGGTTCGAAGAACCCAATATATTTTAGAAAGAAGAAAGAACAAAGAAAAGGGAAAGAAAAGGATATAGCTTGAACCAAAAGAAACTCTAAACATGTTTGAGAGAGAGAGAAAGAGAAGAAAGAAAGGGAAAAAAAGATAAAGAAGAGATATGTTCCCCATCACCCCTACCATTACAATCACCATTCCTCACTTTTTTCGTTTCGTTTCGTTTCGTTTCTTTCTTCTTCAAACTTTTCTCTACACCATTTATTGTCCCCTTCAAATATTATTGTTATTTTTATATATTTTTTCTATTCAATTTCTTTTGTTACTAGATTACCAATCTGTTGCCTTTATTTGGTCCATATTTTTCTTTGGATATGATTGCTGATGCAACCTACGAATTTTCCTATAAAACCCGATTTCAAAAAATAAAATAGAAATTAAAATATATAAATACATTTATTCATAGGAAAAGAGCAATACTCGAAGTATCGAAGATTGACATAAGTAGGAAAGTCGATTCTGAGAAAATTAAACCATACTGTTAACTGAATGAACAAGAGAGAAAATGAGAATTGAGATTTATATATAAAATGTTTTCTACCAATAGAGGTTTTTTTTTTGAAAAAAATACATAGAAACAAATTTCAAAAGAAAAATAGTGATTCTCAGATTCCAAGGCACTCATAGTTTTTTAGCTTCAAGATTTAATGATAACGTCTGGTCCTTTTATAAATCATATAGTTAGAGTTTTTTCTCTTTTTTTTTTTAAAAAAAAGAATAATTTACTTTTTGTCTATCGCAAATTATGAAACTCTACTTTTCTGCAATGTGTTTTGCTTGTCAGTAAAAACATGGGCTGGCTTCAAATAAGGATGATTGCATGTCTCGTTACTCTTTGTAGCCTCTTGTTAGCCAACTCATTCCATTTTTTTCTCGTTTTTCGCTTTTCGTTGGTCACAAAGTTGACCATACCAACATACAAGACCAATTATTATATCTAAATAAGTAAATTATATATATAAAGGTGGACAGGTTTTTGACCACTAGTCTATACATTTTTAGGTTCGAAACCATTTATCTATAGCATCTAAGGGTTAAATTAACATTTGACAAACAAGGTTTTAATAAGTAGTAAGCAAATTGTTTTAGTCATTATTCAAGTTTTAACAAATTAGATAAAACCCATATACAGTGCACCTCCTACTCGATAGATGCAGTTGAACTTAGTCTTAAGACTCCGTTTGGTGAGTGATGAATGACTTAAAAGCTACTCCCTTTTTTTCTTCTAATAAATAGTGTTTTATGATTTTATCGTAAATGAATGGGTTTGCTCTTGTTTCTATTTATATATTTTCTCTCTTTTTACTTTACAATAAATATTTATTTTGGTTTTTCAGCAACAAATGTAACGAGATTTTTTATAAAGGGGTTTCAAAAACATATATATATATATATATTATTAAAAAGTTTTTTAAACATATATATAATTATGATAAATAATATTTGATTGAATTTATATCACATGCTTTACATAAGTATCAAATAATGTCATATTTGATGAGAAAATGCCACTCAGAGCCAGGCATAACTAATATTTGTTAACTTTATATATATATCTGCTACATCTTATAGTATTTTTAACTAACTAATGATTATAGAATTTATTGTCTATAAACTTTTCAAGTCCAAAAGAAAATGGAAATAATTTTGAACTTTGTATTTATGTTTCAGATTCAAATAGCAAAACTCAACTTTCTCCAACAAATTAGGAAATTTCTGTCTATTTATCACAATCAAACAACTCAATAATGTTATATTTTGATGAAAAATGTTATATAGTATTTAAAGTGTTAAACGCTACAAAAGTTTACCTTATTGGGTCGCTGCAAAAGAAAACGTATATCGATTTCCCCTTAAAACCGAGTGAAAAACATGTTTGTTATATCAAAACCCAAAGTTTACAAAAAAAAGAGGAAGATTTAGATTTGGTCTCGAAAGTAGTCTAAGAGAGCAATCTAGTGAGGTATTAGTAACGTTCTTTTCATATACTATTTTATATTTAAGTGAGTTGAAGCTTAATACATTAATGAATATGAATGCATGAAACTCGATAAAAGCAAAATACGGAGTGTGTGTGTGCGTGTTACTATTGAGGTTTTTACGTGCGTGCCTTTTTGTCCAACTATTGATACTATATTTTATTTCAATTATTATTTGGGTTTTAGATTTACGCGCTAACCCCGCGATTGATTTAAGTTTTTTTTATATATAATATTCCCAAATCTTAAAACATGATAATGATACGTGTGGGTGTATGACATCATGTTCCTCTTTAACTTCGACTCTTTATCAAAGAGTTTATTCCCTTCCAAAATGATATTTGATATATATTACATAGTTTTTAGTTTTTTTTTCACATTGACAAGGCTCTAGGCCCAAACATGTCCTGTGTGCTTGTGTGTGTGTTTAGACGTCTATTGAAATAGTATCATATTAGAAATTAATCCTGCTTAGTCTAGTCTCTCGTTTTTGCGATTGAAAAATTAGACTACATAAAATCAATAGCATTTGCTTAGTAATCAAAGTTTATGAACCCAATTCAAAATTAAATTCGCTCATGACTCATGAGTGTAGGATTAAGTTTTCAAATATAACAGAAGCCTTTCACACACCACATTGAGTAATTATATCTTACATTGTTTAATAGTTGCATACACACTAATGCGCAAGTATTTTAACCTTTATCACATTTTGAGATACCTTCTATTGCTCGGATAATATTGTACAAAAGTATCATGTATATCTAAACATCTGAGAAAATTAAACTGGAAAACTCCCCAAGTGAAAATGTACATATAACTAGAATTTTGTAGCTGAAAATAGTATCGTGGCAAAAGAAAATGTAATTTTTTTTGTCAACTATGGGTCACAACAGACTGATCATTAGCCCAAATTCTTCATTTATAAAGGAAATATATCTAATTATGGGCGTTTGAACAAGAGACTGGCTGGGAATGATATATAAAATTTAATACCACTAGATCATTTTAACTCCCGTAGAGACCTCGAATTTATTTATACTATAGAGGTCTAGTAAGATTATAAATTCTTACAGTTTCACATTTTGATAAGCATAAATATATCATGTCAAAACAAGGTGAGATATTTATACAACCAAGTACCTTGGCAAAGGTAAATCTAAAATAGCTACTAGAAAATGAGAATAAAAAAAGAATGCATGAATGAGTCATACTCATAGTTATGGAGGACAGGTGTCAAATAAAAATGCAAAAGTGAACAAAAAGTCGTATAAATCACGTGGCTTTCACGTGAACTTCACGCCCTTCTTTTTACTTCTTCCACTTTAAAACACCTTGTGGGTCCCGTTAATATATTATGGTGGGCCCAGCCCATTTTTAATTGCCCTTCTATATTGTGAAAGCTCTTCCCACAACCACGTGGGCTTTTTGGCCCGTTCTCTCTCTCTGTCTCCACTCTTCAACAGTTGGATTTTTTTGTTTTCTTTCTGTTGTTCTACGTATAATAAAATCTCTTAAATTGCTAAAATTATCATGTTTATCGATTTGTGGGATTTCAGAACACTGGGCACTATCTTTACAAAATAGATTTGTCAGTTTGTGATTTTTTCATATTGACTAATGTATCTCGACTCTTTTTTTTTTGAAACTCTTTATCTTATTGTGTTTTATGTGATTTCGTTTTTAAGGAAACGACGATATCCCTTGAATAGATCTTTTACAATATAATAAAAAAAGTATTAAAGAGATGCTAAGATTCGAGTTAGTACGAAATATAAACAGTAGTGTACTGCCAAGTTAATTGCACCTGAGAATAAAAAACAAAAGAGTTGAGAAAAACAAAAACAATAAAGGAAAAAATAAACAAAAGCGAAATATAAATGTGAAAAGAGGCTGAAGTTGATAAGCAACAAGATAAAGATTAGCTTTCACTTAACTTCCACTGAAGAAAAAAGCCTTTTGGATCACTCAATAATACAAATATGACTTCCTCATCATCGACCTTCAGACCAAATTAAGTTCTTGATTCACACATAAATATATATATATATATATAGATGTATGTAGATGATGATGATGTTCTTACCAAGCGATTATTGTTGCAGGTTACGTGATCCAGAGTGTATGGAGCTGGTGTTTGAGAACGGGCAGATTCTTGCAAAGGGCCAAGGATCCAACGTTTCTCAGCAGAATCAACGTATGATATCGATCATGGATTTGTACGAGGCCGAGTATAACGAGGATTTCAAGAATAGTATCCGTGGTTCTTGTGGTGGTTCCTTCAAGAATATCGGAGGCACACAGGTTGTTCAAGAACATGATGTTGATGCTTTAAAAGATGAAACAAACATGTTAATAAGCAATAAACATGTATTTGATTATGATAAACAACAGAATGTCGAGTTCATACCTCCAGATGAACAATCTGTAGTTGCTGAATGGTCGGTCGAATCGGGCTTTGACACTTCCTCCACAGATTTCACCCTAGACAGTGAAGGATCATTGTATCTAAGCATTGTAAGAGGATTGGTTCATAGATTTTGGTTTGTTTGTTTTATCTGGTTAGGTTCTTATCTCAAAGATAGTTTTTGTCTCAACGCAGAGTCTAGATGATGATGTGAAACCAAGAATTTCTGCAAGAACAAGAAAAGCTTTGCTCAAAAGAAAACGAAGCGTAAGTAATCTCATTCAACTACAAAGCAAATTAGTAAAAACTGAATCTGATACATTCATTGGTTATTTGCAAAACAGAAGCAAAGCAAAAATATCAACAAGAAAATGCGTACTTTACAGGATTTACTACCTAATTCTCACAAGGTTTGTCCACAAGAATCAACTTATTCAATTTATTTCTAAACTATTAAGCTAATGCTCAAATATTCATAGGACGACCGCGAGTCAATGTTGGATGAAGCAATCTATTATATGACGACCCTACAATATCAAGTTCAGGTATAATAAACAAATACTTCCAACAATTTTTTTTCTTTAAAAGTTACAAATTCAATCCAAAAAAATCTTGTTCTAACCTGTATATAAATCTTGGGTTGTAGATGATGACGATGAGTAACAGATTTGTTACACCATCAATGATGTTGCCTATGGGGCCGGATTACTCTCAGACGGGTCTAACAACATGTATGCAAATGTGCGTACCACCGTTTATGCCAGCGTCTGTTCCAGGACCTGCCTTGCCTGGGAGTTGTGATGCAGCAAATATGTTAAGGTTTCTTAACCATCCTGGACTAATGCCACATCAACCATCTGCACTTTTTGCTCCAATGGATAACTGTTACCCCCAATCTGTTCCACCATCATGTGTTGCTTTCCCTAATCAACTACCAAACTCCACCTCCGGTAAGAAACCGTGAGCAGATGAAATAGACAAGAGTGATGGGAATTACCTTCTGATTCACGGTTGTCTTCTTCTCGAATAAGTTGCCATATCTTGGTGATCCATAAAGGCACTACAACATCAGAACAACTACTATGGAAGTTTCTCTTTTTCGGTGTCAGCTTTTCTAGTCATGTAACATATACGAGAGCTATTGATAATAATATTTATAATAATCCCAAGTACTAGTTTCCTACATGTAAATATCTGTAGATTATCAACCACTTCCGGAGTGATCGAAATCATAATTCGACCCTTCTGTTCTATTTATGAATCAAGCTCCTGAGTTTATACAGTGGAGGAAGCTTTAGTTTCTTGATGAATCCTATTCATAACAAGGGCATAGCTTACAAAATTACTTTGGAAGAACAGAGATCACACCACAACGGAGATGTATTGTTCAACTATGCTGCTTCAAGAATCTTTTGTCCGCTATCTTTCATCCGAACTGGCTCAGAAGCTTGCTCTTCCAATCTTTGTTTTGTATTGCCAAGATTAAGCTCCGCAAACATCTCAGTCAGTGATTCTGCAGTATCTGAAGTCCCTGGTTGGACATCGGAACTTCCGCTTTCAAGCTCCATCTCTAATTTCAAGAATTCTTCTTCAATATTTTCATCATCAATATCTGGATATGGAGCTGACTCTGCCACATTCACAGAAAATCTAGCTAAACATAAAAGTTGATGGAGTAATCGTGTATGTATGTTCAAATGACAAAACACCACTCACCAAGAGCTTTTTCGACTTGCTTCTGTGATTCAATAGTTTCCTCAATTTCTTCCAAATAGTCATGAACTTCATCTGCACTGATCTTAATGTCCTTCATAGCCTTGGCTCCAGTTTTGAGTGCTTCTGAGACCTGTCAAACACAGAGAGATATTTGTAAATCCATAATTGATGCTATGACATAGACTCAAACATGATAAATTCGACCTATGGGGGTTCTCTGCGTTTAAAATACCATTTTTGTTGATTCGGAATCTGCTATAGTCTTCAACACTTCATCTACTCTGTTCAGAAGTGACGTGCATTTTTCTCTGCTCTCAGTCGCCAGCTTCAGTTCCCTTGCATGCCTGAGAGCAACTTTCTTGTGTCCAGACTTTAGAGATGCAAGCGCTGATTTCTTTGACCTTTAAAAGATAACAAAAAAAAGGTCAATAACATTTGAATTCTATCTATTTCCATTTACGAGAAAAAAAAGCTAAATTAATTTTTCCAAGGCTATGATCAATGTACGAGAAAATGAAACCATTTCGATCCAGATCAAGAATCAGAAGGTGTTACGTTTCACAACGGTTGTCCAACAATTCAAGTTGGTCTTGAAGCTTTTCTGTAGTCCTTAGCAAGTGGAGAACATCACAGTCTAAAGTTGAGATACTGGGAAGTGCTGCTTGTGAAAAGGACACTTTAACACCCTGCAAAGCACAAGTAGGTTGGATTCGAACACTATGTGTAGGCCTTAACCTGAAGTGAGTCTAATTCCCGAAACAAGTAAAATTGGCATCTTTCTTTTATTATCCCTAGATTGTGTAATTAAGAAGCTATTTAGACAAAAAAAAATTCAAGCAAGATATTTACATGTTTATCGCCCTGATTTATCTCAAGGAACAGTACTAATTTAAAAATCCATAGATATTATACTAACTGACTAAAAAATCTCACCATCACACTTCACAGAGCTGATATAATACCAAAGAAAAGATGGATAATAATAACCAACCTCAATCAGTTCTCCCCGACTGATAGAAATTTTATTCGCTTTTCCACACCCTGACAAGTGACTCAAAACAGCAGAAGCCTCATTAGAACCGTTGCACAAATTCCGAAACTTGTTCAGCGTGACAACACAAGTAGAAGTCCAGTGTCCCTCAGATAATAGTTTCACCACATCAGCCGCCTTCTCCTATACATTACATAAGACATATTATATCAGCCATAAACTTAAATACAAGAAATAGATAGTGAACAAACAGAAGCACCTTCAAGAGTGGGACGATAACGAGTTCATTTTCCAGAATCTCTCCAGGCTTCACTGACGGTTGAGCCATTAAATTCCTCATTGTCTTCAACAAACGAGATATACGGCCACTACCCGGATCATCGAGATCACTAATCCGCACAACATCACCTTCATTATGCATCAATAACTTGAAACGAGAAAAATAAAATAAAAATAGAAACTTGTAATTGTAATCCATCTCAAGTTTAAAAAACAAAAATCAGTTTCTCCATTATATATAGAGCAACTCACCAATACATGGTCAATGCATAAAGGTGTCATTCCTCCTCGATCAAACCACAATTTTCTCACCTTTCGAAACAAAACAAAAGAGATTCAAAAATCACTTCTTGCTACTAATTCTGACATTAATTTCCGCTAGACATTAAAAAAAATAAAAAAAACACGATTGACCAGACCTGGATAGGATCAATGATGAATACTCCCAACTCACGCGAAAGCTTGAGGATCAAATCGCGCCAAAACTGAAATTTAGGTTCCCAATCGGATCTTTGCCCACTAAACGCCTTGAATCTGGCCGATGCCACAACGTCATCGTCCCAATCTGGAACTTCCCTTCGTATGAACTCCTTTACAGAATCCGAATCCATTCCCTTTGCTTTTAGGGTAAAATCAACAGTGATGACTAAGAGGAACTTGCAATTGTACAGGATTTGAAACTCGATTTCCCGCCGCACAAGTTTTTATAGGAAGATCGTCGGAGAGAAGCAAGTCCCGTCCCAGAGGAGTTCTCGAATCGACATGCTCTGCCGTTTGAATAATCTGCTTTAAGACTGTTTGACGTTTGTATAAATTTTTCTGTCTTAAGAATTGGGCCTGAGAGAAATAAATGTTTATTTGGGCCGACTCATTAGCGGAAAGACTGAGTTTTTGACTTTTAAAACAAGACTGAAATAAAAAGATCCAACGACCAGCGTCACTCCGGTTGTTTTGTCAACAAAACCACCATCAAATAACTACCTAAACTTCCTCTTATAATTTAGTAATTTACCCTTACAAAGTCAAAAAATTATACAATTATATATACTCCTGTTGGACAGGGACTAAATGTATAAAAGTATATTAGAAAAAAACAAACTTAGTTCTTAAGGATTACTAACCATCCTATGAGCCGACCATAAGTTGACCCAATACAAAAAAACACACGTTGATATCTTTTTCATGATTTAAAAATAAGAAAATGGGAAAGTCTAGTGAAAAAATCTAGAAATAGTTTTAAATAGTGAGATCGGAGCCACACGAAGAAGTGAGAAACTAGAAAAGAAAAGCTTAAAGACACAAACGGGACAAGAAGGACCGTGGACCAAAAGTAAATCCGTTGTATTAATTACGACAATGATATGTTTTATATGTTTACACCAAAAAATACACCTGATGGCTGATATTGCAATCCAAATTCATACACATCGACATGTTTATTTACACAAAAACAAAGACGTAGTAACGGCTTAACTCAGCCTGGTGTGGGATATTTATAGCATGTCACGTGATTTTGCATTTAGATCTTACAGGTTATCGTATGCGTTTAGAAGTTAATAACTATTGATTTGATGGATTCGATTTCATTGCGATGATCTTAGATTATATATCCCGAATCATTGCTAAACTTAAAGTTTTCAGAGGTTAAACAAAAATGATTTAATAGCAAAACAGCTTCTCCTTGCTGTCATTTGGGCTAATATTTTTGATGTTCCTGAATTGTCCTCCGGTGAGCGAGGCCAGTGAGACCTCTTTTTTCGTCCCGAGGCGAGGCCTAATTAGAAGGGTAATTTTGTGACTCGGTTTATCTTAAATTTCAAACCGATCGGGCGTTAAAGGATAGAAGTATGAATTAATCGATTGGTGGTGTAGTTAACGGTCGATTAGGTAAAGACAGTAGTTAACAGTCGATGTTGGATTATGGCATTATCCATTTACAAGTTATAAAGACGCTAAAAAGGGGTATACGTGTCACTATTTATTGCGTGAGAGCGATAAACTTGAGAATTGTAGGAATAATAATCAGTCTCGTATTAAGACAAGCGAAAAATATGAGTCATTAACTACATACATATTATTATCAGCCTTGGTTTCACATCCCTTTTATTTAAAACTAGAACTATGATAAAACCAGAGTCGTACAAGGTCCGCGTTAATGTATGACTCACACGAAAACAAAATAAAATAACGTTCTTACTATTAAAAATTGCTAAATTCAATTCAACCAACATTTGTTTTAGTTGTTATTTTTTAAAATGGTCGTATTATTTTATTTCAGTTAATATATTCAAATCAACATAGTGATTTGTAGTATTTGAGGACGATTGGTCACAATCAACAAAGTGAGTAATTTACGGTCCCTCCCCCAAAAGGATTCAGATATTGCAATTTTCAAAGAAATAAGGGCAAAAGCGTAATTAGCACAAAGTGGGTATAAAATGAAAGTTATCATCTGGTTTAACGCACGAGTTGACTCAGTTTTTTTTTTTTTTTGCATATAACGTTATAGTGGACACTCCAAACGTCAGTCTCTTCTCTTTCATGGCGTCTTTTCCAATAGTAGACGAAGAATATGATGGATTCCACCAGACGCGTATTTCTCTGTCGAGATTGTCTATATGCACTAGCTCTGTTTACGTCGACGAAACCACCAAAAACCAGACTGATTTGAGTGTCTTCACGTCGGTGGAGAGTTTCGACGGAGCAGAGGCTGACGGAGAAGTTTCCGATGATGGAGGAGGGAAAAGAGAACGTTGGCGAGTTTGATTCCGACAAAGAGACACTTGCGTTTTACTCCCTTCCGGTGAAACCATCTCGCCGGAGAAGAAAGCTTACAGTTTCCGGCGAGTTAAATGCGAATGAGAGTAACAAAGATAACAGTAAGTGTAATTTACGAAGGCAAAGGAGGGTAATTAGGGAAAAGAAGAAAAGGGGAGTTAACGGAGAAAGTGACGGCGGTGGGGGAGAGGGGTTGACGGTGTTAACGAGGGCTAAAGGAGGAGAGAAGTCGTTGAGGATGCGGTTAAAAGAAGTGAAGGCTTGTAGAGATCTCGGGTTCGAATTGGAGGTTCCGGGTCGGATCTCTGTGTCAACCGGGTCGAATTTCGATACTCAGACTAGTAGTGGTGGCAACTCACCGATCGCCACCTGGCGGATCTCCAGTCCCGGTAAATAAGTCAAATATTACTTTAATTTCTTTGTTTAATTCGTTGTTGGATTTATTTCTGAGAGAATTATTACTGAATTAGGTGATGATCCAAAGGAGGTTAAGGCGAGATTAAAGGTTTGGGCACAAGCGGTAGCTTTAGCTTCTGCGTCACGTCAAGCTTCTTAATTTATATCTTCTTCTCCGTTTTAGGTTTTTTCTTTTTCTTATGCAATAGATTATTTTAATGATGTTATGTTTTTGCTTAATAAGTTCAAAATATTAAGAGTTTATATTCGGATTAAGTTCGTTTTTTTTTTCTGGGGTTGTAAATACGATAACAATAGTTCTTTAATGGATAATGGAAAATTCTCTAGGCATTGGTGAGAACTGTTCATGAGGATTCTTATTTCTTTTTTAAAAAATTCTATCAAAATTGTTAACCGAAAATAGAACCTGCAAAATGTTACCTCGCGTGCGCTTCATTATGGTGCAAAAAGGTGAAAAGTAAAGTGATGAACAAAACACACAAAAAAGAGACCTCTCAAAAAAGAACAAAGGTGAAGATTTTTGTCACCAAAAGAAGAGTTCATAATCGGTTTTTGAGATTCTGACGTTTTGTATTAGAGTCCAATGAATAAAGGAATATGAACTTTTTTCCTTTTTAATATTCTATTCTATGTAATGACATGGATTTTGTCACTAACTAGATTCGACATTCATTTGAATCAAAAGTGATGTTCTAAAAAATGAGATATGAAAAGAATAAGGTTTCACGTCTATACCTACTAAACTAAGAATCTAAGGATGAGTTTTGTCAACACAAGGACCAAAGAGGCTCTAAAGAGAGAAAAATAAAACCTTGAAGAAGCTGAGATCTCTAGAGCTGACTGATCAAAACTGCACAAAGAATATATATGAAAAAATTCGATAAAAATAAACACTGAAAGAAAAGCTTATTTTGAACAAAAATGACGTCACACAAATATAAATTATAATATGAATCGATAGACAAAATGGTTCTCTTGTGAGATTCACGAATGTTACAGATTTGGAAGTCTAGGATAAATATATTAAGGATTTATCAACCAATAATGGTATAAGTTAAAAATAATCAGAGAAATGGGTTTTAAGTTTCAAAGAGCTACTCACTCGAAGATCAGATTGTGACAAGTTGTGTCGCAAGGGTAAGGACAATCAATGTTTTTGACATTTTTTGCTCGGTCGAAGTACCAGTCACCTACAGACTCTGCGACTCTCTGATTAAAATAAAAATAAAAAAAAATACAAGCAGCGCTTAACAAATCTGTGATCGATACATTGAGATAGAAACTGCATGAACAGTTTTGGAGAAGTAATGTTACCTTTCCGTTTAGTTGGGGAGAATCTTTAGCAAACCAAGTATCCTGTCTTTCCGACTGACAATGCGCGAAGCAAGAGTTTATGAAAAGACCGTTCTGTTCGGATGTAGAAAACAAATTGAGGGCAAGCACCATTTGATTCCTGAATTCTACTTTGGTGTAAGCCAAAAAACAAACGAACATGGAAAGCATCAAAATTTTGCAGACTCAGCATAAGTAGAGATAGTGGTGATAACTAACAAATGTAAATTATAAAAACTTCACCTTGGAAAAATTGGATCTGTGATGAGTTACAATGCGAGTGATCTGATTTGCATGCCTTCCACATGCCGCCTGGGTCAGCAGTTGGAGGAGCTAAGCTCTCTTGGATCTGATAGACAAATTCATATATATGTTTTTTTAAGATTCAAACATCGTGGAGGGATGAAGCAATGAGCTAGATGAAAGACAAGATTTTACCTGCCAAGAGTCATATGCTGTATTGAGAAGAAACATTGGGGTTTTGATGTCTGAAACCAAGTTTTGGGGAAAGAAGCACTGCGGAAAAGAGAAATGCCAGAAAGGATAATGTCAACAGATTCTCTCAAGGCTTGTCAACTGGAAAGTTTGCTAATGAAACAGTGAAAGAGATATACCGAAGTAGGATCCAAATGGTTTGTACAAGTACTCGACAAATTCTTTTGGAGGTTCTATAAATTAACAGAGAAAGGTATTTAAGAGTTACAGTAAGCTTAAGATAAAATTAACTTGAATGCCCATTTCATCAAATTTTGAATCTGAGATTACCTGCACTGTAACAACACCTTGGAACATATTTCTAAGCGAGTGTCCCCCAGAGACATCCACTCTGCATTATCCATTAGAGCATTTCAAGTTTGATATTTTGTATAGAAAAATTACTTATCCTAACAGAAAAGCCAAGTTCAAGAGATCATACGCGTCCAGAAACATTCCAGCATCACTTAAGCATTTGACTTTCGTGGAACTAGGTAATAGTTCCCTGAACTCATCACAGTGCAAGATGGAGGCTAATCCTCCGGCTGAACATCCAGAAAGCAGAGCCTGTGATGGGTATTCACTTGCAAGTGATTAGATAAGAAGATAAACAGAACATAAACCAGAGCACAAAATCCAACATGCTCAGTGAAATGCAAAGACCTGGTTTGCTTGCTGCATGCCTAAAGATAGAAATTCTTGCATTGCAGCTTGCCAGATTCGTTGTCCTCGATAGAAAAGTTGCGAGCCCTAGGATACACAAGTCGTTGTAACAAATTAAATCAAGGTACAAGAGAAAGAATCCAGTAAAATCCTAGAAAATACTCTCGTCTCTAAACCAACCTCGTCCTCGCTATCCCCAGCGAAAGACGCACCATCGCAGTAGCGTAACTTGATCCTATTCCAATTAAAGAAGTCTACAAGCCACAAAGAAGAAAAACAGAATCAATACAAAAATAATGTACATTTACATGGACAAAACTCATATGAAATATTGAGCACAAACCAGGATTCTCCTCAGGTTTATTACTCAAAATTCCAGTGAAAGCCAAAGCTTTATCCATGAATTTAGAGGAACCACGCCGACTTGTTTTACGATACACACAACTCCTATGGTTGTTACACCAACCTCCACCCTAAACCAGCCATTGAAAAAAAAAAAAAAAAAACTGAGACCTAGTACATGAGCAGAAACGTACATTGCATATACTTAACTAGCAAAAGTGTAAAGATTACATAAGCAATAAAATGCAAATACCTCAAGCTGAATAAGCCAACTGTTAGCACCTGATCCAAAACCACGATCTAGATGATAACCTGGTAGCGTCCCATCTAAGCACACTGCGTCAATTTAGAGTTAAATAAACACTAATCATCTTCAAATTGAGCAACAGAACAAATTCAAACGCCATCATTTCAAATTTTCAACTAAGGGAACAAAAATCTAGGTCAATGTGATAATGGAAACATCTTTGCAAGCATTTTTCTCAGATTCCATATAAGAACAACGAACCAGCTCCTTTGGAGTCAGCTCCCTCAATCAAGGTGAGAGGCACCATGGGAACTGAAGATGTCATTAGCTCATTCTCCAGAACCGATATCGCTGTTTCAGTATCTCTAGGTTTCCCAAATCCGTCGCCAGATCCGCTCCGAGCCACCGCTGCAGCGACTGAATATAGCCAGCACACGAACACCGGTATCGAAAAAACGCTCCTCATCTACTCCGCCGGCGTAACAAGCCAAGTCCCGGAGCTCTGGGAAATGCAGCGAAGACGAATCGAGCGCTAAAGTTTTGCTTAAAGATCGATTTCGATAATCGTACTCGTTAACACTGCATGAAGATAAAATTATATGTATTGTGTACAAAATAAATAAAGCAAAGGAAGCTTTTATAAATTCTCTCGTGCGTGGATTTGTAATAATTATGTTCACTCACGAGAAAATACTGAAATTAAATGTCTATATCTAATTGCATAAAATCCTGTATTTTCCTCTATTTTTAACTATACAGATTCATTTAATCCGGATTTTTTTTATTACAGATGTAGCATTTAATATATTTGGATTTGATAATGGACATTATAATGTCTAATCCCAGAAAAAATCATGTTTTCTTGATATCATTTGGGAAAATAGGATAATGTTGACTGTTGCTTGCAAATTTGTTTGCTATCGGGAATTTTATTTTATTGAAACTGAATTTTCTAATAGCTGGAAATCTTTCTCTCTTTTATCTTTTTTTGAAAAAGTGGAAATCTTTCTTCCCAAAATTTGTTTACTGATTTGGCATATATTTGAGCTTTTGTCTTTGCATATATTAGAAGAATATAATCCTTAATTCCCAATAATATACTAATGGGGAAGAGCATGTTTATGTTTTAATTTTTAAATGTTCCTCCTCTTTTTGCGTACTATTCTAGATTCCTATCAGTCCCAAGGAATTAAGAAATAATCAAGTATTCTAGATTTATTGGGCCGGTCTGACGTGGAAACAGAAGGAGACTTCAATGGGTCCCACTAAGAAACACGCTTGACGCCGCTGAGGAATGAATGAAGCCGAAGGCACGCGAGTCTCCGGTTTAGCAGCCAACCTAATAAGAAAATGAGTATTAGTTGAATACTCATGATAATAATCCATATCATTAACTCAATTTCTGCCCGTATAAGCTTTTTAACCTTTATTTACTAATTGAAACTTGAAAGTGCTCTCTGAATCAGCTAACCATTCGTTCATTGTATTATATGCAGATTGTTTTTTTTTTTTTGTTATCAACGTTATTATATGCAGATTTGATTCATTTTTCTCCTTATTTTAATGGTGGGTACATACACATAATGTTATATACTTCATATTTTTATGTATAAGTCTTTGTCACTTTTCCTGCCAGATAAAAATAAAATAAAATTGTGTATCATTAAAAACAAAATCTAGGATATTTGTTCTTTATATTAATTTTAAGTATGGAAAACCATAATATTAGGTCCAGATCAGACATGTGCCTCGTCATATAATAGAACAATTACCAACAATGCCGGATGGCCCAAATCTATTTCTTTCTGATTTTGTGCTCATAATATATAGTAGTACACTGAAAATACAATTTTATTATGTTTTCATAGTTAAACGTTTATTTGGTGCATAATGTATACTTGTCTCTCTTTTGTTCTCTCTACACTTGACATTTCAGAATATGTTACTGTTCACCTTTATTTTTACCCTTTTGTTTTTCTATAACTTGTATAAAATGAAAATGGCAGGTCAGGAAAGTGGGTAATGACTAAAGAAAATAATATTAATGATAAAAATAATACTAGTATATGCTAAACACCTCATCTTAGTGACGCAGCAGCGTATTAAAAGAACAAGGTGGATCATTTATCATAATCCCCAAGTCACCATCAACAATCGACTTTTTGAAAATTATTTCATACTAATATAATAATGTAAGCCAATGTATCCAGAAAGTTTGAGACAAATCTAAAGACATTGAAAAATGTTATCCTATGTTTCTCAAATAAAATATGTTTAATTGTTAAGTATAAGTTAGTTTTAATTCTGATGGTCGCAATAATTCTCTTAAATAAGATAATTTAGAATATTTTATATACACAAATTTACTTGAAAGTGAAACTCATTTCGTTATTACTGTAAATATTTTTTTTTCTATAACGTTATCAAATAATTCATTTCTTGCAACTTTTTAACAACTGGTAATAATAATATGAATTAGCAATAACCAAAACGGTAATGAAGAAAAGCAAATATTGTATGTGTCCTTTGAATTGTGTATATAAATATAGCCAACTCCTTCACATTGATCATAAAATCAATATCTCTCACACACCTTTCAGCATCTTCTTCCATTTTTTTTCTTCGACTGGATTAAAGATGGATAGATTTGGAGCTAATTACGAGTGCTTGTTCTTTGGTGATACGCATGTCATCTTAAACCTGATTTCTCTTATGCAATTTATGAAAAGTTATTTAAACTCTTGTTTTTGTTGTTGTTGCAGACTTGGACGATACTCTATACCCTCTGAGCATCGGAATCAACTTAGCTTGTCGAATGAACATCCAAGGAAAAGAAGACTAACGTTTTAAGATCGAATGTTTCTTAAGTTTTAACCGCCATATACAAAGTTTCTTATGATGTGTTTGCTTTATTTTTGGTATTTGCAGAGTTCATGCTTAACCAACTCGAAATTGAAGAGAGTGAAGTTCCAAAGATGTGTTTGGATCTTTACAAAGAATATGGAACCACCATGGCTGGTCTCAAGGTAAACTCATTTCTCATCGACTCAAAAACACATTATTTCAATCATCGAGCAAAACAGATTATAACTAAAACAGAATCTTACTTACAGGTTCTAGGTTACGAATTCGACAACGATGAGTTCCATGAATATGTCCATGGAAGACTTCCGTACGAAAAACTAAGACCTGATCCAGTTCTCCGTAACCTTCTCCTCTCTATGCCTCATCGTAAAATCGTAAGTTTCTTCCGTCTTCAAACCTTTTACTCACAATCCTCCATTGATTCCTTTTTCTCATCCTCTGTTTTTTTTTTCTTTCCTTTTTCTCCTCAGATCTTTACCAACGCAGACAAAGCTCATGCTACACGAGCCCTTAACAGATTGGGTCTAGAGGATTGCTTCCAAGGAATCATTTGCTTCGAAACACTAAACCCTTCTTCTGATTCTAAGACTCAGATCCTCTGTAAACCCTCTGTTGAAGCCTTTGAAGCCGCCATTCGTATCGCAGATATAGTAGATCCACGCAAAACGGTAAAGAAAAGTCACAAGGATCTTTCACATTTTCAGATACCTAACTCAAAAGTCTGTATCTTTTTCTTTTCAGCTATTCTTCGATGACAGCATTCGTAACATCGCTAGTGCTAAAGCAACTGAGCTAAAAACCGTGTTTGTGGGAAGCTCGGTGCTAGTTCCAGGTGCAGACTATGCACTAACCAGCATTCATAACATAAAGGAAGCAATACCTGATTTATGGGAAGACAACAAAGATGAGAAGCTCGAGCCAATTGTTCAGCAAGCCGCTGTTGCAGCCATGGTCCATGCTTAGAGAGACAGTTTAATAATAAGAATCCCACATCGATTAAGAGAAACTTAATTGTACTTTTAACTCATGTATCCGAAATAAAGAAAAGAAAAAAATTAAAATACGATCATCTTTGGCTCTTAGATTACTCAATAGTCATAATAGCAACAAAAAAGAAAAGAAAAAAGAACAAAGATCATAATGACAATGAACCGGTTCAGTATGATCTTCAAGCTTCAATTGGGAGCTCACCGCATGCATAGATTCTACAACCCTTCTTGGGAACATTCATGGCACGAGTCTCCTGGGACTCAAGAGTCCTCACAAGCTCCATACCTTCAATCACTTGTCCAAACACCACATGCTTGTTGTCTAACCATGGAGTCTACATACACAAAAACAAAACAGAGAATATAAATTAGTGAATAAGTCAGGAATCAAAATGCAAAGGTTAGCATATAAAAAGACGGATAACTTTATAGACGATATGAATAGTTGAGAATCTATACCTTGACAGTGCAAATGAAAAACTGGCTTCCATTAGTATTAGGACCAGCGTTTGCCATGCTCAAGACTCCAGGTCCAGTATGCTTCACTACAAATGCAGAAAACAATAACTCAAAAGCATTAATAAACTCGAAGAAGCCCTGGAAACCAAAATTATTCATTGTTAATAATACTCACGGGTGAAGTTTTCATCTTCGAACTTGGTACCGTAAATACTAATACCTCCAGTACCCTATGAGACCATATTGAAAACGATGGATTAGAAAGCAATATCAAATAACAAAAACAGTTATATAAGTAATTTATCGGAAAAACTTACATTTCCCTCGGTGAAATCACCTCCTTGGATCATGAAGTCCTTAATAATACGATGGAACGAAGAACCCTTGTACCCGTACTTTTTCTCACCTGAAGATATCAACTTACTTTGGTCAATGGCTTTAAAGTTCCAAACTTTAAACTTCAATTTCTTTCATAGTTGAAGATAAAGAGATGTATATACCAGTACACAAGACACGGAAGTTTTCAACAGTTTTAGGCACAACATCTCCAAAGAGACCCATCACAATTCTTCCAGCCACTTCACCTCCAATTTCCACATCAAAGTAAACTTTGTGTGTCACTTTAGCTTGAAGTTCTGGTACTTCTTCCTCCTATAAAAAACAAATACACATACTTCAAGACTCAACATAACAATCCATAAGCAAGATTAGCTTTTTTTAAAGGGAATATAAGTCTTACAGCCGCCATGGATTTAACACAAGCGGTTCTCTGGTGCTTGTTAGTCACATAAGCTCCAGAAATTTGCTTAATGGGAAAACTTGATGCATAGTGCAATCTCGAAGATAATGCAATTACAGAGGAACGAGCTCCGAAGCAAACTGACTGAGATGTTCCATTTGCGGAATATAACTGCGACTTAACACCAAACCCATTCTACAGAAAACAAAAAAAAACCAAACAAACAAAGAAATATAAGACAGCAAAAAAAAACCCCCCACAAGAACAGCATTAGTATCCGATGAAATTTCGTTTTCTGTCACTAATTAAATTCTAAAACAGAGTAAAGCCTAAACAGACGCCATTGCTGGTGAAGTGAAAAAGCATAGACTTTTACGAATTCAAAGAAAAAATCTCCACGAAAATTGGAAAAAGAACTCGAAATGTAGGATTAAGCTGCAAACCTGGGAAATGGAGCGGGAAGTGTGAACCATCTGCATTGAAGAAGAAGAAGCCATTTATCGAATGAAGAAGAAGACTTGGTTAGTTCGCTTAGACAACAGTCTCTAGTTTGCTTGGAGATAAGAGAACCGTTTCGAGCCTTGTTTTTAAGTTAGCAAAAATGTGGATTTGGTATCCTTAACATCTCATGCTAAATTACGCCCGCATTATTAGGCCTATACGAGGCCCAACCCAACAAGATATTTCTTGGTTTTAGGCGACATTTAAGAAAAAGAAACTATTCGATAAAAAAGGAAATAACGGCTCTATTACCACAGAAAAGAAACAACGGCTAGAATCTAGAAGATGGAGTTTGGCTGTAACGGCTACCGTAACGGCAATGTTTTCGTAGTAGCATCAATTTCGCGTAAACGGTAACATTTTTTTTACCGAAGTGACAGTGTTGTCAATTTCCATTTTCTAGTTCAAAAATAAAAATTCTTTTCCATTTTGCTTATAAATACGCAATCTCTTTTACTTTGAGAAATCAAAAATTCTCAGACAAAAACCAAAATAAAAATTTCTCTTCTTTATCTTATCAATCCTTGTTTCTTCAAGAGCAAGCTCTGAGAATGTCTTAGAAAGTTTCCGAAGACCCATCCACCACGCTCAAGCTTCGCACCTCCATCTGCCTCTTCCGCAATAGCGTTACCACCGCCTCCATCGCTAATTTGGTTGGAAATTTTTTCTTAAACAGGATTTGTATAACTGCAGTGCTTTTTCCTATCAAATATGTATAAACAAGCAGTAACATTATATATTTTGTGGCTTTGTGTTGTTAGCTGAGCGAATCTGTGAGAAGGCTAAGGTCAATTGGTCAAACCACCTAAAGTAAGATCAAAAGCTCTGTTTCAAAAAATGGAGGAATCTATTTCAAACTCGGCCAGAATATTTGGTAACTTGTATCTCCTGAGAATGAAGATGCAATTTGAGTTTCGTCCACATCACACAGATTCAGGTTTGTTGCTTTTCAACCGTTTCACCAATTTTTTTTTTCACTTTCATTTCTAGGATTTTTCAAACTAAATTTTATTATTATATACAATTTTTTTTTATTAAAAATTTATATAAGTGTTGAATTTTAAATGTGTCTAACCGAATTTAAACACCATGTCTTTAGACCTTCTTTGGTCTCTTAGAGAGATGTTGTAAGTTCGGTAAGTTCGTTCAATCTGATTGTTTTCAAGTATTTAAAATTCAATACAAATTTTTTTAACAAAAATAGACTAATAAATAGTAATTTATTTGAGGAACTTTTAAAATTTAGTTACAAATTCAAAAATAAGTTTAATTTTACATAAACTAATAAAAACTAAATGTAAAATTTTAAATATTTGAAAACAACCTGAATTTAAGCACCTTATGTTTAAAATTTTAAATGTTGTAAATTCAATATTTAAGCCCTATTTTATTTATATATAATTTTTTTATGGACTTGTGACTAAATTCTAAGGTTTTCTCAAATGATATAAAATAATTTCAAATAAAAATAATTGAAGTGTTAAATGTTAAACATGTGAAAAACAATTTGAACTTAATAACATCCAGTTCTTAGTTTTTCTTTGATCCGTTAGAGGTGTTATTAGTTTAATTTATTGATTTTTTACATATAACACAATTTTAACATTGATTTTATTTTTAGTTGAAGTTATTTTGATAACTTAAAACTTCACGTTCAATAAAACCTTTTTAAAATTTATCTTTAAATTTTCTCTTTTTGTCAATAAATATTTAAAATATATCTTTAAATTTTCTCTCTCTATATTTTCTCTCTCTAAATTTTTCTATTTCTCTCTCTAAAATTTCTATCTCACTAACCTCTCTCTAAACTCTCTCTCTAAATAGTTAATATCTCTCTAAACTTTCTCTCTCTAAATTTTCTTTTTCAATAAAATATCTCTCTGCGGTAATGTTTTCAAAACAAGTATGCGACAACTCAATTGAAATAACTCTGCGGCAACTTTATTGAAACAACTCTGTGACAATTTGTAAATGTACAAAACTTTGCGGTGTAAAGAAATAATTCGGCAGCTCAAAATAATTCTGCACCACATTAACAAATATGCGGTAATGCGCTAATTTTAATAACTCTGTCGTATATAAAAATAACTTTGCGGCATAAATAATTTGTGGCATAAATAAGTTTGCGGTAACTTATCAATTCACATAAGTTTGCGGTGAAATGAAATAACTTGGTGAATTAAAAATAATTGTCATGACCTTAACAACTTTCCAGTAACATAACTCGGTGAAATGCAAAAACCTCTATTATCATGTTAACATCTATGCGGTAACAAGGTAATTAAATAACTCGGTAGTAACTGAAAATAACTTTGTCAATTCAAACATCTATGCGGTTACTAGAATAATTCTATGGTAATGAGTCAACACAAATATCTTGGCAGTGACAGAAAATAACTCTGCCAAATAAAATATCTATGTGGTCTCTATAATAATTATGCGGTACCGAGTCAATTCAAAAAACTTAGCAGTAACTCTGCCATAAAAAAATATCTTTGTGACCACTATAACAATTCGGCGGTAACGAGTAAAGTCAAATAACTGAGTCAAATAACTTGTAGTTAATTTTTTCATGACAAGCCATTTTGGTTTTAAATGTATAAAAATCAAACTAGTAATTAAAAAATGTTATATTAATTTAGCAATAAATGAATAAAATAAGATTAACTGAGTAATCATTTGTATTTGATGTAAAAGAAAATTTTAGTATTGAGACTTTTAACAGTAAATCTCACTTATTGTAAATCTAATATGATCTTGATTCTTGAATACAATTCGGTATAAGCCTTAAAATTCGAGAAAAAAAGAAAACCAAAACTTAAAAGTTAAAAGAAGAAATACACATGTATAAGAAAACGACATCACATCTCTCCTCCAACTCCAGTTTTGCTTTGCGTTAAAGTTAGTTTAGCTTTGCATAATTTTCCTCAACAAATTCAAATATATAACGATCCAATCGATACATAAAAAGATATTACAATTGCAAAACTAGTCTCTCTTGTTTACTTGCTGCTCTTTTACATTACATCAAAATCATGAACTCGAGATGTTTTGGGTTCTTCTTTGCTTTATTATTCCTCACTATGATTTCTCTGGCTTACGATCCTGACACGCTTCAAGATCTATGCGTTGCAGATCGCACTTCTGGTACACATAAATAATATGCATAACTTATATATATATATATATATAATTTTACATTTTACGATTATTTTATCAAATCTGATATAACGGATTTAACTTCTATAATTTATTATGTTCTAGTTGAATGTACAAATTAAATGTATATATATATATATACAAATTAAATTTTGAATTTAGTTTGAATGATATATGAAGAAACTAAATGTGGTTAACTTGGGTTATGTAGTGATAAAAGTGAATGGGTTTACATGTAAACCGGAAACAAACATCTCCGCCTCAGATTTTTTCTTCGCCGGGATCGGAAAACCCACCGTCGTTAACAACACCGTGGGTTCCGCCGTCACGGGAGCAAACGTAGAGAAGATCGCAGGGCTCAACACACTAGGAGTCTCACTCGCGCGTATCGATTACGCGCCAGGAGGTTTAAACCCGCCGCACACGCACCCACGCGCCACCGAAGTGATATTCGTATTGGAAGGCGAGCTTGACGTCGGATTCATCACGACGGCGAACAAGCTATTCGCGAAGACGGTGACGAAAGGAGATGTTTTCGTCTTCCCGAGAGGATTGATTCATTACCAGAAGAACAACGACAAAGCCAAACCAGCGTCAGTGATCTCGGCTTTCAACAGTCAGCTACCGGGAACACAATCGATGGCCGCCACTCTATTCACGGCTACTCCGGCTATTCCGGATCACGTTTTGACGACAGCATTTCAGATCGGGACGAAGGAAATCGAAAAGATCAAATCTAAGCTTGCTCCCAAGAAAGTCTAAAAATTGATTGTGTTTGTCCCTTTTATGTGTTTTATATTATTATTTGGGTTTTAAAAAGGAAATAAAGAGGCTTATTTATTAAAGTAACCCAACCCGCTGATCCAGCTGGAGGGTTTTAAGCAAGCCATATAAGGGCAAACATATAAACAAAGATCTCTCTACAAAGCAAAACAAACACAGGAGACGGAGAGGAAAGCTGTACAATTTTTTTGTACACTAAAAGCTGTATAAACCAAACAACATAAACTTTGCCTACATCTCTTATATATTACTCTATGTATGCAAACTGAAACCCAAAACAATCCATCATTTATCTATCCTGAGGTTATGACAGAGATGTCCAAGTTCCGGCCGCGACTTCATCCAATCCAAGAATTTCATTTCTTCAGGCGACGTGCAATAGAGGTATGATCTGAATGTTATCAGGTAAAAGTAGCGCCTGCTCATACAAGTAAAGAAACATAACAATATTTGTTTTAGACAAATGAAACCCAAGCCGTTTGTTTATTTTTATCTTCAATCCAGTTTTGGGTTTGGAGTTAACTAACCTTAAGGCTTTAACACCCATGTCCATCATGTACGAACGGTTTTCATCTTTTGTAATAGGAAGCTTGTTGAGTTCTTTGCTGTAGTAAACGATGTCTTCTCTCAAATGTCCTGCACCGGCACACCTATCAAATGCCAAAACAAGAGTAACTAGTTATGAGCGATGTTGTAAAAGTGAAAGAATATTTGTCAAAAGAGATTCCATTTTACATACATTTCGATTATTCCATCTACGTCTGATTTGCTTTGTGGACCATGAGAAAGCACTCTTATGAGACTCAGTATGTCACGGTAATCTCCCATACTCAACGCTTCTTCATCACAAGCCTTTGAAGGCAAATCATCTTCTTCTAAGGTAGAAGAATTTGGGGTTGGTGTAGCTGTGAAGTTCTGACCAGCTTGAAGTAGGAGACAAGTAATGGCCATTGCATAAGAAACTCCTCCAAAACCGGTGTGCGATACAAACAAGTAACTCCCAGCAGAACTGTGTTGGAAATGTGATCATTCATTGAAGCAGACCATATTTGGTAGATATATAAAATGTTAAAGAAAAAACATATGATTGATACTTACTCGTCTTTACAGTACTGGATTGCGTCTACATCAGAAGCTAATGCGTCTTTTTCTCTTGTTAAAGGTATTCTCCGGTATGAAATGTTGTAATTTTCATCTTTCAGAGCAGCATAAACTTCTGCAGGTGTCTTCACATTATCTGGTTGAATATTCTCCCAATATCCAATAACTCGAGATTGATTTGACGCCGGGCTGTATTCTTCACGATGCAATAGCATTCGGCCTCCAGTCTCTCGAACTTCAGACAATATATCTTCTTTTAACCGTGTTTCTATGCTTTCTACCTGCATTGAGGAAACAAATCAGTAAAATCGCTTTCGTAATTTACAATATTATTAGGTGTGACTGATACATACCACTGCACCGGTTATTCCAACATGCTTGAGGGTATCAACAGGTTTACTCAATTCTCTCAAGACAAATGGAGTTCCATTGATGTAAACAACTGCTTCTTCTCTCAAGTCTGTTACTACTATTCTTTTTGTTGAATCCCCACCTTCTTCCTTTATCTTGGTGCCTAAATAGGCGAGCATCTTTTTAGCGCCCGAAATTGTGGGAGTTGCCATGCTGTAGACCGGATATCTATCGACCTGAAATGAAGGTTACTTATGATCATTTAAGGCTACCGATAATCAGGACACCACGAGTACAAGAGTCACATTTCCTTAAGCCTACCTTGTATACATGAGGTGCACCATTAATTTGCAAACGACTTGAAGTTCTTTGGCCAGGAAAAAAGTAGATTTTAAGTATAGAACCTTTGCCCAAGACAGAACCACTCCGTTCGTTGACAATCGACTCCATGACTGCATCTCCGTGTTGCAATTCATGTTGTGCCCGCAATTCCTCCTAAATGACAATATCCGAAGTTGTAACACTCAAAATAAAGAAAACATTCCAGTTTCCCCGCATGAAAATGAGATATATGACTCACAGGAATAGTAAAAAATCGTCCAGGTCTTAGCCTTATGCTCCACTTCATTGCTTGCACCTCAGGCCTCTGATGCAACCAATTCTTGAATGTCACCTTAGATTCTCCTTCCACAAAGTATTCATCAAAAGTTTCGCTTCCAAGATAGGCAGCAAAGGCAATCAAGCGGAAGTATCTCTCCAAGTATTCAGCGCCACGTTTCAAAGCAGCACTCCTTACTCTGGGCTCAACATGTTGTTGGTTGAAAACCTTTCTGTACTGCAGAACAGCTTCACGAATATTTTGCAAAGCAGAACATCTATCAATCACAGCATCTAACGCCTCACGGGATTCAACTCCATTATCGAATAACCTAGTGATTTTCCACAGCAAAAGGATGTCATCCATTCCAAATGCATGACCCTGTTCCTCCTCAATTCTTTGTCCTGAACTACGAGGTCTTGTTTCAATGTTATTACTTCCAGTTTCTTCACCACCACTTGAGGAATCTTCATCCACAATTTCATGAGTCAGAATGTCATAAAGAACCTTGATAGGTCTCCCAAAATTGATACGGAGCTTCACTAGACAGGCAATGACAGTTCCAGTAGTTGTTCTACCTCTCCCCATCTGTGAATATCCAAATGAAAAAGGAAATGCAGTAAGTCGAACATATCAGCTCAAGAGGATTACAAAATATATCGAAATACACAAACAGATTGGGATTTGGAAGGAAACTTAACCTGGCAATTGAAGACAAAAGCAGTGTCTTTGGAAGCAGAAGTAATATTAGATGTCAATGTGTCAAAATCTGAGCTTTTGGGAGCTTTACCATCAGTTATAGGCACACGCGCATACTTGATCGGAAAACCATCAGCCTCTAAACATTTGTAGACCTCGAGGGGTGTTTGAACAGAATCAGCATCTACATTTTCCCATAAGTCAAAAATCTGTCCATCCTTGGTTTCATGAATGACCATTATCGCACCATCATATCGCTTAGCTTCTCTCAGAATATCCTCTTTCAGACGAGCCTCCATTCCTTCGACCCTATCCCGATCAATTCCCTAAACATCAGAGGTGGAGAGAATAAGGATAATCAACCAAAAGGTATTGCATCTACATAGTATCTGAAAAATACTTTTAAAACAGATTATTACCGTGTATTCAAGCATGTTCTTATATGGCCTTTCAACTTCACGTAGAACAAATGGTTTCCCATTGATATATATAACAGGTTCTTCTCTCATATTGTGCCAAAAAACAGGCCGGCCACCTCTGGAACTTCCAACCCTTTCAATGACAGATCGAATACCATCTATAGTTGGATTCGCAACACCATATACTGGAAATCCTGGAACCTCCCTAAAATTCGGTGCTCCTTCCACCCTCTCTGGTAGGCTTAAAATTTGACAACCAGGACTATGATCACTCTTCAGAACAGTTTGGCTTCCAAGAACTGCCCCATTTCTAAGTGCAGCAACAACACTCATCTCGTGAGGACGCCCATCAGTAGATTCTGCAATCTTTGTTAGAGAAGGCTTCATAGCTGCATATCCAAGGGCACCCATAGGATCTCTCCTGAGCAACCTGGAAGAGGCAAACAAACTTGCGTGAGACATCTGAAGATAATGTGCAGTCTGACACGAGAATCACGTTAATTTCGGCATTCAAATTCTTTTACATTAGAGTAAATACATACAGCTGCAGAGAGCTACTTAAACATAGGAAAAGTCTCTCATATAAGTTTTTCAAGGGAACCTGAGGTCAGCAAACAGAAAGATAACAGGTTCAGAGAGAAAGAAAAATAAACTGTTTGTAAGTACCTGCGAAGAATGCTATAGAGCTCTGGCCTAGCTCTCATCCAATCAGCAAAACTGCCATGACCAAACGAACCAGATTGGAGGAAAGAACCCTCTGAATGAAGATATACAGCAAAGCATATAAGGAAGTAATATCTTTCCAAGTACTCAACAAAAAATGAAAGTGCTGCCTCTCTCTTCTTTTCGTCAGGTTGACGCAAAATACTACTGCGATAGGTTGCAATAGCCTCTCGTAAATTCTGTAAGATAATTCATGGATAAACTTTAGACCTTTTACCCTAAGTAAAAGGCCATAAGATAAAAACTATACAGTTGCTTATATGTTAGATTTGGTACTTAATTTGGGTATATAAAACTTTGCGCAGATACCTGCATGGATGCACATTTGTCGATCACTTTATCAACTTGCCTTTTACCTTCTACTCCACCCTAAATTCATGAAACCAGTCAAGAGTTAGAAGCAGCAGGACTACCAAGATGATCAGATAAAGACAAACAGAAAGCAACTAAATACCTCTAAGACTCTAATTAAACTTCTAACAACTGCGTATTCCCCTCTGCGGATTGCCTCCTCAGAATTTGGCAGATTAACAGTAATATTTTCACCAGCTTTATAGATTCTCCCAAAAGAGTTGTTTCTTGGGAATCCTTGATCTTTGTTGAACATAATATACCAAAGAAAAAAAATAACAGGTTAGTAGATACCATAATGGGGCGGCTTAAATTCCAAACATACATAATGCTATATTCTTCTCGAGAAATATGTGGCTCCTTAGATATACATAAGATCATACTTGAAATAAGAGGGTATTTGGTTAGTAGATAGTGTTTCATTTCTCTCTGATAAATAAAGCATTTGTAGATATGATACTCTGAAAGCGGTATAAAATTAAACAATGCATTAATAAAGAATTCCCCAATTCAGCTTCTTCTTCTTTTCCAAATAAAATTATAATTCGCTGAATGAGCATTTGTTATACTCTCTTCTGTTTCTTCACATGTTGAGCGGTTGGAGACGATGAAGTACCTGATGCTCCAGTACGTTTGAAATAGACCAGGGTTGCAATCACCATTCCAGTCGTCGTACGTCCACGTCCCATTTGACAGTTGAAAATGATCTCCGTGTTAATGTCAGCCTGAGATATCTTCCTAATCTGGAAACATAAAAGTGTATTTAAGAAAAAAAATTGGCAGGAACATAGCAATCTTCATACAATGTTCTGCTCCTAGCAATACCAAACGGAAAGAGATAAGATCATTCAAAGTTGTCGACTTAGAGGAATGGCATAAAAATAAATTAGCCTGGCGTTTCGCCAAAGTTACCCAAAAAATGATCTATTCTGTAAGCATAAGACTTACCAGCAAATCAAAATCTGTTTCTTTTGGTGACTTTTCATCCGTTATAGGGACACGTTCATAATCGACAAGGTAGCCTTCAGCTTGCAGTTCTTCGTAAACCTAGATCCAGAGAAGAATATAAGGAAAAGATAATGATAAGAAACTGGAACTCCCATAAAAGGGTGCATGCTCTGTATCATGCACATATGATACTTCAGTCCAATGTCCTACCTCGAGCAGTGTCTTCAAAGAATCAGCTGAGACTGGTTCCCATTGGTCCACCATCTGACCATCAGGCAGTTCATCAGTGACAAGTATCTTATTCCCATATCTGCCAAGAAAACGATCAAATACACCCAAATGAAAAACAAAGATAGAAACAAAGTTAGGTGATACAAAGGACCAAGTGAAGTATATACCTAGATGCCTCCATGAGAATATCTTCTTTTAAGCGTGCTTCCATTTGCTCTACCCTTACCCTGTTAATTCCCTGATCAGAAACATAAGCTAAAGGTCACAAATGAAAAGTTCCAGTGACACACAAGTTTCTGGTTTAGTTTGTTAGAGAAGATAAATTGCTTCTTCTACCCAATAAACTAAGTACTGTACACAAAATGAAAAATATACTAGGAGAACAAGACTTTAGTACCGTGTACTCAAGATTAGTGAAAGGTTTCTCGACATCACGTAGAACAAAAGGTCGTCCATTGATATATACCACCTGCCAAAATGTGTAGTAAACAGCAAGTTAATAAGAAAGGATATGGAAGCAAGAATAAGTTACACATGCCTAGGGTTAATTATATATATTTAGCAGAAGTTGAAGAATTATACCGGTTCCTCCCTAAGACTAATCCAAAGAACTTTGAATTGTTTGCCATCCTTATGAGCTCCAATGTGCCTAAGAACGTTTCGTATCCCAACAGCGGTAGGGATTGCAACTCCATGTACACGTAGTGAATCAGCCTGTAACCAACAAAATGAGATCACCAAATACAAAATTACAACTCTCCAAGGTTTATAAGAAATCTGCATTTTGAAACACACGAGATCATTCCACAAGCCTAGATTCTAGCTGGAATTCAAAGAAAGCATAGGATTCGTTTCAGTGATCCGATTTCGATTTCATTTCACAGATTCAGCTCAGTTGATAGATACAAGCATGTTTCCAAAGCGAGGCGATAGTTAAAAATTGACAAGTCGAATTCGAAAATAAAAACCTGACGGTAATTGGGAGCTCCTTCGATCTGAGGAGTCATACGCTTATTCTGACAACCAGGGAAATGGTCACTCTTAAGAATCGTCTTCTTCCCAAGCACCGATCCATCTCTTAGCTTCATCACTACCTCTGGCTCCTTTGGTATCGACGACATCTCTCATCTAACTTCTAACAAACCAAATACTCCACACACCACACAAAGACTCTCCTCTCTCTCTCTTTAAAGCTTAAACTGTTCCGATAAATGACAAAAACAAAATCCTTGGCCAATGCGGAACGAAGAAACGCTCGAATATTCGCAGAACAAATAATGAAAATACAAGTTTGGGTTATGGATGAAAAAACTGGATAAGGTCGCTTCGAAATTAAACGAAACGAATCGATTTAACGCGAAAGGATAATTCCAACAAACTTCTAAGAGCAGTGGATAAAAAAAAAGAGAGAAGAGCTCACACGCTAATTTTTCTTTAACCAAATTAACTTCATTGGGATTTGGGGGTATTTATCTATATATATTCGGATTAAATTGTTGATAACAAAATTTATTAATCCCCAATACAATATTTTTTTTTTTTTTTAAAGATATTTTTGAACAAAGACCTAACGAGATATTCTATCTAGAAGACTAGAACCTACAGAGAGTTCTATTTGGAGATTTTTGGTTTAAAATAAGGAAAGTACTACAAACCAAATTAAGTACATGAAATTCATATCAATGTCAGGGTATGTAACAAATTTTATCATTTAAATTAAATGCACCTATAGTGATGAATGAACCACATATGTAGTTTCGCCATGCTTTAAATTTAAATTTCATTGAGAATATTTGAATTATATTTCCTCGTGAATCTTTCAACCATATCACCATAAGTTTGTTTTTTATGTTTATTGCGATTCATCTTTTATTTTATTTTATTTTAAATTTAGTCCGAACTTTTCTAATATTTGAACCTATTAAGTTATTTAAACTGAAGCGAAAATATGGTTTAAAATTTATCAAGATTCCAGATTCAACACGTTTAAAAGAATCAATTCAAGCCAACCATAGAGAGATAAGAAATAATATACTAACTTGGTGGTTATAAATTAAACTTCTTTTACGTCGTAGCTAAAAGATAAATAAAGTTAACTTATTAAAATCATTAAATAAAAATAAAGTAGCCTTCGAAGAAAAAAAATTATAAGAGAGGAAACAATATTATAGCAATCAAGCTGTGGGTCTTCCGTCACACAGGAACGTGAAAGGCGTGTCTTTTTCTTTAACTGTTTATTTATTAAATAATTTGTTTTTTCTTATTTTTTGATAAAATAAAATTTGTTTTATCTTTTGTTTTAGATTACACGTTCTAGTCAAATATCTTTCTTCTTAAATTAACATGTACTTTCAAAATAAATTTGTAAACCTTCAAATATTTAAGACGTAGATTATTTTCTAATATTTACTTTTTGAGCAAGATTAAGTCTTAAAAGATTTTGAATCTTTTTATGTTTTGTAGAGTTTTGAACATATTTATGTTCGAATAGTCATCCGACCATATTTGCTTTATAGAAATGTAGTATCTTCGACTATATTTTTACATTAAAAAAATTTTGATGAGTAGATATGTAAATTTGCCGTGTATATAAAATACTATAGTATCAACTATATATCATACACTTTTTTATTTATTGTCACTGACTCACTATATAAAAATTATTGGTAGACAACTCGTTTAACGCGTCGTGAGTTAACATGATCAGATTCTTCGTCTCATTTAAATTGGGTTCCCATTTGATATTCGACATTTTACGAATTTACAAATACTCTACTAGTAGTCTAGTAAGAATATATAAAACATTAACAACAAATACACGCGCATTTTACACGGTCTAGGGCGGAGAATTATTATTTTACTCTGGTGTCATTGTTTTTTTATTGCTCTTTAATCAACTATTGTAGCGTAGAACAATTATACAGAATTATATATATATATAAGAACAATTATACAGAATTATATATATATAAGAACAATTATACAGTTGACAACAACTACTATACAGATGTGCTCTTTGTAAAATTCATTTAATTTGTATACTTTGATTCGGTAGTTTTAACTAGCATTACTGAAAAATTCGTTTCTATTTTTTGAAGTTATCGTAGTAATATAAGATTCCTAAACGTATTCTTACAAAACTTGTTATATTTTAAATTAGGTATTTTTGATATCAAATCTTCCTTTACGAAGAGGCTGAGTCTTTGCTTCTCAATTCGAGTCTCTGTTAAAAACAAGGATTTACGCCTAAACATGTATCATAACTTATAAGTGGGTGAATGTATATTGTAAAAGATCATATACTGCAAATCCAGAATTTATAGATAATGTGTAGATCGCATAGTTATTCTGAACATTATTATTTTCTCGCGCAGGAGTACTATTTTAAAATAATATTAAAGAGAAAATGTCATTAACTTAAGCGTATGACATATAGTTTCACATGTTTACATAATTGGAACCTGTCAAATCACATAATTAATTAGAACCTGTCAAATCACATAATTAATTAGAACCTGTCAAATCACATAATTAATTAGAACCTGTCAAATCACAAAATGCGATTCTCGTGGACTTCGTTATGTGGTTCACAAGCTTTTTTGTCTTTTTTTTGTTTTTGTTTTTATATAGTAGTCATTAACAAAGTAATCTAGTCATAACTCATATCACAACAAATGTTTTCTATTCAATTTTAGTGTCAATCTACTCATATAGATAAAATAAACCTGTTATAAACTAATAATCAGTATTATTTAAATATTTTATTTTGGTAAAAAGTATTATTTAAATCTTTGTGTGTATGAACTTGTTTAATTATCAATTTATTTATGTCCTACGAGCTGGAAGATCTCTATCTCACGACAAAATAAAATATCCTCTAGAAAGAAACTTTGCCATACAATATATCACTCAATAAAGGAAGTCTATATTTTCAAACGAAGTGAGTGTAGTTTAATGTAGTTTAGTAGTAACAATCTGTTGGCGCAAATGGCAAAAAAATGGAGAGTGGTACCTTGAATCACTGTGTTTTGACATGTTTCTTGAGATTACAATTACATTTGGTTGTTGATGATCACTCGCATAACGTTTCGTAAGATTGTTCAGTGCCCAAAAAAAGATGTCCATTGCCATTCTCATAAATCTCGCATTTTAATCTCCTGAAATCATATAGTATAAACGGACATGCATATATATATATATAAAGGAATTCACCTTCGCAAGGAAGAGCCCATCAACTTAACTATTTAGAACAAACCAGATCCAAGAGTTAGGTCCACATCAATTTAGGCCCAACCCTTCTAGTATTTTCAAAAACAAGCAGTTTTGTCGAGAACAATAGTTCACGGTCTACCTGTGATAGATGTTAAATGTTCAGGGGTTTATATGCAATTCTATTATCTTCAATACATCATCGCGCGAAATCGGTGAAGCACACCACCGCACCGCTTCGAAGATGGCGACCGGTTTAGCTTTCAATCGCTATTCGATTTCGGTATGTAGAATGGCCGATATTTTACTTAACCGGCCAACGGTCTCTGTCGTCAAGAGTTTGAAATTTAGTCGCCGGCTAATCGGAAACTGTTCGACGGCTGCAGCAACTTCTTTTGTTGTGGCTGACGACGAGAAGTACGGTAACAAACAAGTAATCAGTCTCACTCCTCGCCTTTACGACTATGTCCTCTCCAACGTTCGCGAGCCTAAGGTTTGTAACTCCTTACTCTGCTCTGGTTTTCTCAGAATTTCTAGAGATTTTACTTGTGATTTGGTGTCTTGCTTAGATTTTGAGGCAACTTCGAGAAGAGACTGCTAAAATGCGCGGTAGTCAAATGCAGGTAAGAATTAGGGTTCTTTTACTGGTTTCAGCTTATTGATGAGCTCTGGTTTATGCTAATTGTTTGGAATTTGCTGTTCTTTTCACTACTAAGCTAATTTTCTGGTATATTACATTTGATTTTGGGTGTAGGTATCGCCTGATCAAGCGCAATTGCTTGTGATGCTTGTACAGATGCTTGGAGCAGAAAGATGTATTGAAGTTGGAGTTTATACGGTGTTTAATCTTCTTCCTATGTGTTTCCTGAGCATTGTTTTGTTGGCTTCAATTTTTCTAACTTATGACACTGATAACGAGCTCGTATTTTCAACAGGGGTATTCATCATTGGCTGTGGCGTTGGCTCTGCCAGAATCAGGGTGTCTTGTTGCCTGTGAAAGGGATTTTAACTCTCTTGAAGTTGCTAAGAGTTACTATGAGCTTGCCGGAGTTTCTCATAAGGTGAGATCGAAAGATATCTTATTTAGTTGTTGAAACGTTACTGTTATTGTTTTTTGTTGGCTATTTTGTGACTGAAGTCTTTGAGTTATCTTAATAATACTGATACCATACTAGTAAAATGGTTTCTCAATATATATATCTGGCATCTTGGTCTTGGATACCCTCATTACTTGCAACTGCATGATTCTTCAATTTGTTTACTCTAGTCAGGTTATCATGAAACATGGTTTAGCAGCAGAATCTTTAAAATTCATGATTCATAACGGTGAAGGATCCAGGTAACTACAGTAAGCTTCTTTCATTGTAGTGTTGAATGTGGCTCTATTTGAAATGATTGCCTAAATCTTAGCTTTTCGTATTTTGAAGCTATGATTTTGCATTTGTTGATGCTGATAAGAGGATGTATCAGGACTACTTCGAAATGCTTCTTCAACTTGTAAGACGAAAATCATAATGCTAGTCTCTTTTACGTAGTAACCAAGGTGACTTTAGCGGTTATCTCTGTTGACGTAGGTGAGAGTCGGTGGAATCATTGTGATGGATAATGTTCTTTGGCATGGACGAGTTGCAGATCCTATGGTATGCATGTTACCATAATCATACTCGAAAAGTGTTTCCATTGAGATTGAGAAGAAGACCATTATTTTGTAACGATGAGTCTAACAGGTGAACGATGTGAAGACTATCAGCATAAGGAATTTCAACAAAGATTTAATGAATGATAAACGTGTAAGCATTAGTATGGTGAGTTTTTTTTTTTCTGAATCCCAACAAAACGAGCTCTTCCAAGCTCATTAATTTCACCCTTTCTTTTGCGCATTAGGTACCAATCGGTGATGGCATGACGGTATGCCGCAAGATATAATCAACCGTTAAAATAACCACTTGGATGGCAGTGAACCTAATCCAAAAGACAAGTCTTAAAACAGAAAGGATCTTCTATTGTCTATGAAGAATCTAGCATACAGAGAAAAGAGCTGCGGTTAAGTTTGGGCTAAATCTGGAAGTCAGGAAGTGGCTCATTGCATTGCCCGCTCTATTATTTGGTTCAAACAAAAGGTTTCTTCATAATGACTAAAATGTTAAGAGAATTTATCAATAAACATCAAAATTAATGGGTAACTAAAAATTGCTCTAACACTTACAGTGTTACACATCATGTTCACATATAAACCAAGTCGGTACGAAATTTTTCGTGAGTCTAAATAAATTTATAAAACCAGCGAACCGAAGTTTACTTAATTAAGAAACGACATGACGTTTGATGGTTTGGAATAAAAAATGCGCGTAGTTTCTCTCGGGCCAGCTGTACCAGCACCAATTCAAAGAACACGTTTAGGCAAACAATGAGAAAATCCCCAAATCTCCAAGAATTAGGGTTCGCAAAACTTTTGAACGCGAATCAAAAAATTCCTCTGAAGATTTATCTGGGTTTTACAAATTTCCCTCATCATCAAGAATCGATCAATTTCACATGATGCCATCGTTCTCGTCGTCATCACTGAGTATTCCCTTCCTTTTATTGGTTTTCTGCTTGATCGGCTTACAAGCTGCGGATGATCTCCCAGACCTCTGCGCCGGGGTTTCAGGTTCGCCAGGGTGTACGATAAACTGTTTCCGAGTGGATCCAGTATGCGGAGCCGATGGAGTCACGTACTGGTGCGGTTGTCCCGACGCAGCTTGCCATGGTGCTCGTGTAGTTGAAAAAGGAGCTTGTGACGTAGGTAATGCTGGAAGTGCTTCTGTTCCGGGCCAAGCTTTGTTATTGATTCATATTGTTTGGCTCTTCTTGCTTGGACTTTTTCTTGTCGTTGGTGTTTTCTGATCTCTGAGAGTTAATGGCTGGCGGATTAGATCAAGGAATTAAATACCATTTAATTTGTATGTGTAAGTTGAGTTGGTTTCTCTAAACATATGTAATTGATTCTGCTGTTCCAATACATAAATGATTTCAAGGATGAATCTTTGGATTTTCTTCTTCTTTTGGTCTTCTCTCAAGTAAAACACTCTATATTAAGATACTTGAAGGATCTGCTGCCATTAGTAATAGCTGTGCTGTAAGAAAGTGAAAATGGTTTGAAGATCGTATAATTGTTTCAACAACAAGTGTAAGCTGATCATATGTGATTTTTCACTAATTCCAAGCAATTGCTTTGAATCAATATTTGTTAACTTGAATGCTTTGTCATTCTGCTCTGGCTCTAATTTTTTTTTTTTCACTGAAGGTTTTTCTTATTTAGCTTCAACTGTTTTGAATCATTAGTCAGTTCTCTTTATGCTTTGTCTCTAAATGTTTCAAATCATCAATTTAATATATTGAAGCTTCTCTTCATTCTCTTGCCGGGTGTGAAATCTGAAATGTAATTCATCATGAAACAATCAAAGTTTGAAAACTCATTTGTCATCATTAATCAACTTGTGGTTCAATAGAGTTCAACTTTGTCACGATAAATGTCAATGCACAAGACATCAGCAAGTCACAGCCTAAGATGAGTACACTGAACGTGGCATTACGAAAATTCAGTCCGGACGATTGACTTAGTGGTATGGAAACTTGAAACAAAGTCTTGATCTTGGATACTTATACCAGACATTTTTGGTTCTGCGTAACTGTTGGGACAATGGAACAATTTAGAGTTTCTTTTTAATAATTTACGTGATCATTATAATTTGCATTCAATAATTAGGTCATTCTGTGAGTTTAATAACACAAGGATGTGTTCTTTACCCAATTAATGAGTTAAAGCTAATCGAGAGAGATCGAGTGGTTTAGCTCGGCTAATGGATTAATAAGAAGACGTCCTTCTAAGGAGAGGGTAAGAGCTTTAGAGTATTAGAACATAATGAACTCAGATCTTGTGTATATAATAACTTTTTTTTTTGGTTATCTTGTGTTATTACGTCTTTTATCTCCTCCTGATTTACTAGTTCTGCTAGCATATGCTGTAACAGAAATCTTAGACAGTGGGTTGCTAGAACTTTGGTCGAGACGTAGGAGTATCTTGAATCCGTAAAACTATATATAATTGTTTCATTTTCATGATCGCGAATTTTTTTTCATGTTTGGATCGATCTCAAGATCGTTATCGGTTGGTGCGTCTTGTGAGTGAAAGATTCTCAACAGAATTTAATCACAGATACAAAATATTGGATTTAAAGAAAATTCCATTGCCAATGTTTGCTAACTAAAAGTAGCAGGAGGCTTAAAAAACATTAAAATTTTAAATTACTTTCGTCGAGGATGCAAGCATTTTTAAATTGATTTGAGTTTTCTCTTTTCCTTTTTTTTTGGGTATGCGTGGCTCGTGGACATTTCATCATCATCATTATTTGTAGCTCAGTCTAATATAGCATCCATTTGCTCCTCTCATGTAAATAGGCAATTATATGATTACATAATGTGATCTATAGGTAAATAGTCCTCGCTGATTTCGATGGCTTTATCACTCCTATGGTTCATATAGGCTAATGACTTTAGCTGACATGCTCCTGGTTTTGCTTGGTTTAACGAACTATAAATGTTTTAAAATCTATAGATTTCTACCCCTTTTTCATGTTAAGATTTCTCACAAAAGTAACAAATCCTATACATACAAACACATACACATATACACACATACACATATACACACATACATATACACGTATATATAGAGATATACATGAAAAAAACCGTTTATTAACTTTTTTTTTTGAAAGAGAAAAAAAACCGTTTATTAACTTGGTGTACCAAAAAAGGAATAAGCCTTTCTTAATTAGCTAATATCAAAGAATAATTAATATCATATAAATAATGACAATGGTGAAATAACGTCTTTGTTACAATGTACGTATCCAAGTTACAATGGTACTAGAAAACTATTTCTACATCCAAGTTATGCATATTATATATTTGTTTAATATTCATGCTGCATGCGTTCACGTTCGTATATATAATAAGGTCACTTCTCTTAATGCTGAAAGACCTAAAATTTATTCCAACCCTTCCAAAAGGCTATAATGTTTTTATTCTGAAATATCATTAGTGAATAACTTGAATGTTTAGTTTTATAGTGACATTTTACCAATACACATAAATTAAGGCTTTACTACACCTATCAATATAGTATCTTCTTAACCCATCTTGAAACTAGCTATAAGCCCTAGATTTGATGATATATATAGACTAATTAATGTTTGTGGCTATATATGCACAAATCATAGAAAACCACAAGAACATGAACGCGCGCATATATACATTGTACGGTATCAGAATCGAGTACGTAATCTATAATTATAATCACGTTGTATTAGCTAGTAGCTTAATTAATTTGACCTTTAGTTAAAAATAAACTTGATATTACAAACGGAATGCAATTAAAGGAATTATTCACACGCATAGTCACACCGAACAAGACCTAGCATTAACAATCCCTGCGTGTATATGTGTGTGAGTTATGCAGTGGTCCAGACAAGAAACCAGATTGTTAACTAAGAAAATAAAATAAATACATAAAAACATATACTTCTGTAACAATGAATGCATCAGCGAACTGTATGAAAACAGATCATACCTTTTCAGTCTTACCTAGATGAAAAGGAGCTATTATTTGAAAAAGAAAATATTTAATAAGAGATAGTAAAGAAAAAATATAAAACAATGTAGATTTAAAAAATCTGTTTTTAACTCTGTCCATCTCCTGCAAGCTGCAAAATCTGCTTGGCTAATTAAGCAGCAGCAACAGCTTCAGAAATGCAGCAGTAACAGGACAGCAGCCATATCAAATAATAAACTAAACAAAGTAAAAAGATGGATAACCATTTAATGTCATTATACGCGCACAATGCTGCGACTACATATTATATATCTACATACACATTTTCACCTTTCTAAGACCACAGCCCATATCTTCTGATTAGTTTCTGACCAGAGGGACATGCGTTTTTAAGTTTTACACTGATCCCTAGCTATCCGAAGAATCTGTTCTGTATATACAGGATCAACCAAAGCTAAATAGGAGACTCATTAAGGAAAATGCTTCAATTTTTTTCTGAAGAACAAGTCAGAATCAAAACAAAAGACTTCCATAGAATCAATTTCGATTCTTTTTTTCTTTTAGCTCAAAAACTGGAATCTTTAGAACATGTTATTTCTTGATAATATCATTAAATCTTGAAAACACATCCTTATGTCACATATATATGTATAACTATCATATATATATATATGTAGAATATATTATGTGTATTAATTAAAAAGTGATTAATCTCATAATTAATCATCATCTATCCAAATCGAAAGACAAAGAAGACTTTCCTTTCTTTGTAAAGAAGTGATGATCTTCAACATTTGCAGCTTCCATCGCTACTAAAGACTCATCATCACTGCTCACTAACCTCAACTGGAGGAGAGAACCAGCACCAACCATAGAAACTCCGCCACGTGGCATACCACCACCCGAAGACGATGACTCTTCCTCCGTACTAGTAACACTTCCTCTTCCTCCTCGGCCACCATCTCCACACTCCATATCAACTCCAAACAGCCTTAGCCTCTTCCCTCCTGCTCTTGAAGCCATAGCAGCCACTTGTGATCTCCTTTGCATCATGACCGGCACAGATTCAATCACAGCCGTTGGATTATTCCTCTCCATTGACCTCACATAGTATCCAATTCCTAGATCTCGTTGATGAAACCGATGATAAAGGTTAATATGACTTTCGTAATTTGTTGGCATCTGAGGAGGGAAAGAGTAAAACCTAGGGAACATAGCTCCGGCGAACTGGTGAGAAGTTTGATGAAGATGATCGGGAATATTAGGTCGTCTCCTCCAATCGATGAAAAGCTTATCTTTATTGCTTGAATCTCTCTGAAAAGAAACGATATCTCCAGCATCAAGTTTCTTGTCTTTAACGAAACGGCTCCATCCTTTAGTCATGACATAGCTTTGGCTACTGTTCCAGTAAGAGTAACGGAACCTCCATGAGTTTCCACTTCGATCTTCGAAGTTTAGAAGCAAACCTTTGTTGTCGTTTGTTGATGAATTGTCTAAAGGGAAGTATCTCTCTGCGTGTTGCTTTGGGATCACAAGTCGGTTTAGTTTCCCTACGTCGCTTGGTGTTACTACTTTGTCGAACATGTGCTCTCTCTCCATTGATGAACAAGCTTCTTCACTAGGCTTCTCTTCTTGATCAAGATTCATTTTCTTGTTTGTGGCAGGACTCAATCTCAGATCTCTCAGGATTAATTCGACTTCCCGAGCACCATTCAAGAGAGAGATAAAACCCTAATTGCAGAACTGAGAATAAAGAGGAGAATTAGAGGAAAGAATAGTATGGTTCTGGATGAGATTGACCTAATTATACAAAAAATAGAAAGTTGGTTTTTTTTTGCCTAACTTCACTGATTAGCACAATTCTCTCTAATCTCTCTATTGAAGCTATCTCTCTCTCTCTCTCTGCTGTTTATGGAGTAATAAGCTATTCAATTCCGATAAAGGAAAAGCAAATTAAGAACAATCTCTCAAGAACAAGTAAAAAGGAAGGTAGAAGAGAGAGAGAGAGGTCATGTATTATAAGATTGATAGAGATATGGGTATAGAGGAGAGAGAAGAGAGGTGAGAGGGGACCCATGAACAATCTGGTTCTGTTCATGTGAGCTTCTTGTCCTTTTTCTACCATCCTCGTTTCATTTTCTCCATATGGACTTATCATTTACATTTATCTTGGCTTTTTTTTTCTTTTTACGTAATATGTTTTTATACATCTAAAATCTAAGAGAAAATTTGATGACTAGCCTGACCAGTTCATAATCACAATTAATCAGTGAAAATATCTATTGAACAAAATGCAAACTATATATACCATTTTTTGGGCTCTAGCTAACTGGTTAATATATAGCCAAAATAATAAAATTTTAAATAAGAAAATGGTAAATGATTCACAAGAAGAATTCAAGAATTATGGAATACATCAGTATCATCTGTCATAAAATTTGAATATGAAAAAATAATTTATTATAAACTATTGACAAACAATGAAATATATAAACTACAAATAAAAATAAAATATCATTCTAAATTATTTTATATTTTCAAAATATTGTAGCTTTGGTTGTTAAAAAAATTTACAAAATTTTTATAAACCTAAAATTTACCTCAAACTGAGCTGAATATTTTTACAATATTTTTATATTTTGAATATTTGTGGTAAGCTCAGAAAATACAACTTAAAAAATTTACTTCAGATGTAAAGACAAGAGTTGGATTTTTTTTTTTTTTTTTTTTTGACAAATCCGTCAAAGACTCAAAATTTTGATTATATTAAACAGCGGAGTATAAAAGCGCCTTCAAAGTATAGGGAAAATAACAACAAACGTATCTCATAAACTTTACTCTTATCGATCAGTATTTTTTTTAATAATTTTTTTTAAGAGACCCAGTACGTTATTTATCGATGGAGTTGCTCTAAAACTAAATGATTGGGACATGAAGAGTAATAGATGATAATGTCGTGGGCTTAAAAATAGAGTTTAGTTTATGTTCAGAAAAATATATATATATATATATATTAATAGAGAGAAGACTTTTGTATTTTCATGAACAGTGAATAATAAATGCTAATTATTGAGGATCTCTGGTAAGGCTTTTGGGGATGGGTTGCCTTTCAAATTGCTTTTACAAGGACAAGATGACATTATGTTTTATAGTTTTGGTCTTTACTGTTGACTTTTCATATATGTGCCCTCAGTCTTATTTTAAAGAAAATTCACACATCTAATTAGTTCGAAACAAAATACTGAAAAACACATTCATACATGTGTATATAAGACTGTGTCAAAAAAAACATGTGTATAAAACTGAGAGAAAATTGTAGTATACCCATATGTATATGTGATACAAATGTTGTTACACTTACATGTAAGAGATCATTCTATTATTTCAATCACATTCCCGGATGTCAAAGTAAAAGAAAATTCACATTTATCATTACTTGTTATTTTTGTTATTAGTAAGTTAGTAACATTATTATGTATATCATTTCAAAAAAATATTATTATATATACAAGCTTTTACTAAGGTTATGTATAAGGGTAGAAGGCTTACTTAAATACATATAAAAACGCTTTCATATATACACACGATAGATATTTGGGGTATTAACTCTTAAGTTTAAGCCTAACAAGTTTACGAGAAGAGAAAAGTTAGGACCTGACGAGTTTTTTTTTTTGGAAATCATGACTCATATTTTTCGCTCAAATTTTTATTCTATGATTTAATGATTAAGTGGAATCGAACATGAATCTGAAGATATGTATATATTCAATCCAAACCATTGAAAAACTACCATTTGTTTCTCATTTTTTAGCAGGTCTATGTATTACGGAGAATTGTCTTCTATCTCCTCGAAATTGTAAAACTAAACGAAAGCGATTCATCACCATCTGCGACTGTGAAATTGTGGGCTGAATTATAATTTTCCCCCAATTATCTACTATGAATCTATCATTCTTAATTTTACTTCTTTCCTTTCATGAAAAAGTTTAAGGTTTATTTATAATGCTGAAAATTCAAGGATATGTGATATGTTCGCAAACAAAACAAGGATAAGGAAGGAGAACTAACTATGATGATTAGAAACGGAGTGAACATTTTTTTAAACATGCATGAATATAATTATTAAATTTCAAAGAACAACAAATATTGGACAAATACCATTACAAAGCTGAAAGCTCAAAGATTTGTATAATTATATGTACCGAAATTTTATTTAGAAAAAAAGACAAGGAAGGATTTGTACGTTCACAACTTAAGATAAATCATGTTTTGATCTCCTTACCAGATAAAATAAAAGAAATCATGCTTTAATCTTTATCTATGGTATCACGTGAAAAGATAAATAAAACCATAATGTAGTTCTCGTGGACCGACCAAAATATCTAGAGTCATAGGGATGAAAAGATGTAAATATATATATATATATATATAAGAATTTAAAAAACAAAATGTCAAAAACGATTTAAGTTTTGTGTACAGCTCATTATTTAGACCGACATCACGTAAACATTACATAATCCATATGATGTTATAGAGCAGAACACGTGGCATTCACATGACCCCTTCCAATAAAAACTTAGTTTGTTTAAAAAATTTCACGTAAATTCATGTTAAATCTTATCGTTATTTACGTACGTGGTGAGTGGTCCTGAAAGAGACAGAGCACCATTCATGTCTCTCTGGCTAACTTCGGCTTAATTAAGGGAGAAAATCAGTTAGTAAGTCTTAAATAAGGCCGGATTTAAACAAAGATTAAGTTCATGTTTTATTTTTGAATTTTTAAAAATTAAATTTAAGAGTAGGTGAAACTCATGAAAGAACATTGATCGAGGTGGTCCAAACTCTCATCTCACATTACATAATTGAGTGGTCACAAAACTATCAGGCGATAACCTGTTCTATTTCTTTGGTTTGATGATTCTTCATCAGAGATTATATATATACAAACTTATAATATATGGTGGTAAATTTTGTTTATAAATATAATAAACGGTACTATAATATGCATAGTACTCGGGCCACTTTTTCTCTCTTTATTTCATGACAACGCCTCCAAAATTAAATTATATGAACTAAATAGTAATTTGCAACAATTAATCGGTCCAAATATGACTCAATCCGGCTGGCCAGTGGGATTTCATTAAGAGTTGATATGCAAAGCAATAATGACGAATAAAACAAACTATTTCTAGAATCTGAAAAATGGTGAAAAAATGATATGAAATGTTTATTTTATAGAAATGGAGGAAATTAGGAAGGAGACGTCGTAGCGTCGCCCTTTTCAAAGCATATACCCTTATAGCCACGGGACCTGTCTATCATTCTATTATTATTCTATAAATCTTCCTTTTCGTTCTAGATTTAAATTTGAATTGCACCTCCAAATGCAAAAAAATTAGCTATAGATTCAGTATGATGTGAGGGGGAAAAGAAAGAAAAAAGAGATACACTATGATGTGGGGTCAGACGATATATCATAATTATTCATAATTGGAGATTTCGCTTTATCGTTTTGTTGTTTTATATACAATATGTATCATGAAAAAATAATTTAAAGGAGAATATACGATGCTGTACGTTAGAGCGAGAGCTATATATATTTGTAAAAATTAGATTTGATCCCTAACCCAAATTATTGTAATTCAGAAATATCTGAATCATGCCATATAATTTGAAAGAAAAATTAAAGCTGGAGAGTAATATGGCCGAGGTAAGAATGTGTGGAGATATGCCAGATGAGTATTGAAAAAAAGAGATTAGGGTAAGGACCACTGCTAATAAATAGAGTAAACCCAAGATTTGCATTGCACTAAACTCTTTTAAATGTCTACTTGCTCTTATTATATCACCTACACCATACCTAACTAACCCTATTTTTTGTCCATTATACTTAATTCAAAATTTTCTACTTAAATTAGTCTTAAATAGGGTTTATATTTTCTTAAATCGGAGGAAGACAATTAGGAAGAACTGGCTAACTAGTGATTGTCATGCAAAGATGAGTATGATTTTCGAATATTAGTTTACCATTTTATCTTTAATTAAGACTGCATTTTTATTTGTAAGCGATGCTGCATGATATTTGTTTTGCTTAAAAATCATTAGAATCACTTCGGATTTTCGATAGAGATGTGCATGTGGGGATCTTCGAAGGTAAATGAATTATCTAGGGTTTCTCTTTTATTTTCTTTTTGTCTAAGTAGTAAAATGTAGTGTAGAATTATTGGACCGAAGCGACATGTACGTTCGTGTTAATCAAATCTAGTATCATATGTTACACACCGCGACCATATTATGGCAGAGGAAAAGGAAAGCAATATAACAAAATGTTATTTGATTGTACATAGCTATGATAAGTCGCAATCGAAGAAGGTAGTGGTGATACAAAAGGCGGACCATTTTATTTAATAACTATAATAATAACAAAACTGGAGGATGGATGGTGCGATAATGGCGACAACATGTTCCAACTGTCATTTGCCCCCCAGGGTCTAGGACTCTCTCACTCTAGCCAACCCTTTATTCTATGTAATTCACTTTGATAACTTTAAATTAATTTATTTTAAAAAGCTTAACTTATAGCATATAGCATGAGTCTTGGAAAGTTTCATGTAGCTAAAAATAAAATCTTACCTTTGGTATCTAATTCCGAATTGCTTTTAATTTATTCTGATAGAAAAAACTTTATACGTTTCGAGCATTGATTTTGTCCACATTATTCTCGGACTTGGCTTTGTATAGTGGTTCTTTTCTCGACTTGAGTTTAAATTGATTATTTCATCTCAGTAATGGCGGCTATCAAGAATATATATTCCATATATATATAAGAAGCATATCAATTAACTAGTTAGGAAATTATCATGATTCGTATATTGAAACTTCAATTGGAAATCAGGAACTTTATCGTATTACACTTTTAGACATGTAATTCATTTCGATGATATATACTATAGTTTCATGGTTCGCAGTTTCCCACACACACAATGACCATATATGCATAAATAACTTTTTTAAACTACGTTTGATGATGTTATTAAATTGACTGAAGAATAAACATAAGAACAAAAAAAGATGGGAAAATTCGAGATGCAAATTAAAATATGAAGATAGGGAAGGTTTTTGTATGGGAAGAGGGATGCGGAGGGATCAAGCCCAAGTTAGCTACAAGGGAAGATTCAATTGTATACACAATTGGATGCACAATTAAATACACATGCATATATAGGTGAATATACATGCAAATGTGCATATAATATAGGGCATGTCAATATGTAATTATAAGTGGTGGAGCTGAATCGAGACTTATTCCGGTACTGTTTTTAACATGCGATTATAATAAATGTCAATATTTATGTGATATTATTCAATCAAACTGTTGAATGTTCTAACTTTTCCAAGAAAGATTAGTTCAAGATTTCTACAAACGTCTTTGTTTGATTAAAAAAAGATTATGATAACTAACACCAAGTCATTGCAGTTTACCATGCTGTTGATCGAAATACGACATTTGGTTATAAAATTTTCATTTGAATTAAGAAGTGACCCAACACAATAAATAAGTTAAATACATACAATTAACATTTACTTTGGAAATTCGTGAACTTACACACAACTTACTTGACACACAGTTAACGACTAGAAAATTCATTCTGAAAGATTTTGTACATATGAAAGATATAATGAAGAGGACGATGAAGGTGGTCCAACCAAATAAAGACGATAGATAAAGATCAAAGAGACTCCATTGTCCCTTCACAAATCTTATTTATCTTTGTTTCTTTGGTTTAGTCGCTATCCTTTCTCTACCAACAAATTGCCACAATTATTTATATACGACCCAATACATTCACTTACGCACATTAGACCCTACTGCGGAGTGTCAATTAGTTTCTCTTACATTTCACGTTCCATTCAGCATAAACAATTCAGATTGTTTCATTGGCCCAATTAATATGCGCCGACGTAAAGCCCATTAGTGGCCTATCATAGTCATAAATCGTGGGCCATTACGATTAATATTTATGTGCTTGTTTCAAAGCTTTTTTGGCCCTTAATCGGATCTAATGGGCTTTCCTTGTCGCTGAGTTACGTGGCAATTTCAGGTGAGAATGATTATATTAATTATAATTACTTAATTATAAATGGTCCAGTCCCATTGACATTGATTCTGCCAGGTCAATGGTGATGTGGCATTAACAAACGACTAAGTTTGAATATCAATTTTGTCAGATTAACACCGGACCAAAAGATCATGTAGAAATAGTCATTAACGATAACTACTCATTTTATTATAGTATATCCTTAAAATTTTAAAATCTGAATATTCTGTATAATTGTATAAGTCACTCAAAATCATGAAGAAATCTTGCTCCTGGTAACATCTACGTTTAATTTTGACATTTAAACAACGTTATATGTCAAAAAACATGACTATATCAATCCAATGGTGACATTAATATAGTGAACAAAGATGTCTCCTTTTATTGTTGATTTCTTTTCTTTCTTTTTTTTTCTGAATGGGATTAGTGAAAAGAAGCCTACATTAATGTAACTATATTTTGACAGTATTCTTATAAATTATAACCCGTTAAACAGAAAGGATGATTTTCTACATAATTTACTTTCTTTCTAGAATTATATCTCTATCATTAAAACTTAAACTTAGAATGTCATCACACACAGTACTGTAAAGATAAATTGAATTAGAACAAATCTTCTACTTCGATGCAAATTCCATCAACAATTAATTTTTTCTTTTAAAACTAGACGCCCGTAGAATCTTGAAATTTACTGGAACAAGATTTTAAATGTGCTAAAAAGATATTCTCTGAATCCAACATGTTAAAGTTAAATTGAATTAATACTGTCATACAAAAAAATGTTAAAATAAATGATCAAAAACTAACCAAAGGAAAGTACAAAAATAACCATATTTTTGAGATATAATGTTGAAATTTGAAACTAGCATATACACTAGTTGAATATAAATGATTTAAAATAGCTGTAATTTTGCTAGAATATACAGAAAATTCGTTAACAATTTTTAAAAAGGTAAAAAGTAACAAATGATTAAATATAAAGAGAAGGTAATATTCTGAGATATTTCCTACGTATATTCCTTGTGGAAATTGGATTCAAGACGTCAATTTCTGAAGGCTTCTTCTGGACTACAAGTTAGAAACTCTTTGCTCATAAGCTAATACCAAAAATCTCATTATCCACACACACACGAAACAAAACAAAACAAAACAAAACAAAACCAAACCAAACCAAAAGACAAAACAAAAAGTAAAAAAAAATAAAATAGTTGATTTCTTTACTGTAATATTATATACAATCATCGTCTCCTTTCGTTAAACAAAACCAGTTTGATGTTCTAAATCCAGAAGAAGGAAACCAAAAAAAGTTTTAAGTTTTTTTCTTAGCCCACTGTTTGGTTCGTTGGTTAAAAAATCTGCGAGTAAGTAAAATAGAAAACAATGGAGGTTGATTCAAGAAGAAAGGATCCGAAAGTCTAACGGGTCAAAACCCGAAACCCATATGGAGACGGCACGACTTGTGGGTGACTACGAACTTGGCCCGAGAGTAGGGTCTGGTTCGTTTGCGGTGGTGTGGTTAGCGAAGCATCGATCGTCTGGTTTAGAAGTCGCTGTTAAAGAGATTGATAAGAAACTTCTTTGCCCTAAAGTTCGAGATAATCTTCTTAAAGAGATTTCAATCCTTAGCACTATCAATCATCCCAATATTATCCGATTTTACGAAGCCATCCAGGTTTTGAGTTTGCTTCCTTCTTTTTTTCTAACTGTTGAGTTTTGGGTTGTTGAAATTGAAAGAAAAAAATTGGGGATTTTTTGGATTTGATTTTTGTAGACTGGAGATAGAATTTTCCTTGTGTTGGAGTATTGTAGTGGAGGTGATCTTGCTGGTTACATCAATCTCCATGGGAAAGTATCAGAAGCTGTTGCTAAGCATTTTATGAGACAATTGGGTAAAACATTATTTATCTCTCTGTTTTTGTTTAGGTCTTTTTCATGTTTCTAATTAGGTCTTGTGTTGTTTTTGTAAAGCTTTGGGGTTGCAAGTACTTCAAGAGAAGCATTTTATTCACCGAGATTTAAAGCCTCAGGTAACTTTCAGAAACGCCATTGTTTCTCTCTTATTATTGTTAAATGACTACTCACGGCTCTGTTCCTCTTCTTTCAATTGTTCAGAATTTACTTTTATCTTCAAAGGAAGTAACTCCATTGCTAAAGATAGGAGATTTTGGGTTTGCAAGGTATTGGTTACATCTCTGTATCTCAAAAATGTTTTTTTTTTATGGAAAGGTCTTTGTTTGGGGAATTCACTGTTTTTTTTTTTTTTTTTTGTGTTTTGGTAGGTCTGTAACACCTGAGAGCATGGCCGAAACTTTTTGCGGTTCTCCATTGTATATGGCTCCGGAAATTATCAGGAACCAAAAGTATGATGCAAAGGTGAAGAGACTTGATCATTTCCAGAAAATATTTGATCTTTCATTAACTTTTTTTTTATTTTCATTATTTTCTTGTGTAATGGATATTTCAGGCTGACTTATGGAGTGCTGGTGCGATTTTGTTTCAACTTGTTACTGGAAAACCACCTTTTGATGGAATTAATCACATCCAGGTTCGTTAGCCTATATTGATTGAATTGCCTCGTTTGTGAACTTCTAGTGATGGTCTGATCTTTGCAGCTTTTTCATAACATTGTGAGAGACACTGAGTTGAAATTTCCTGAAGATGCTTTGAATGAGATTCATCCAGATTGTGTTGATCTGTGCAAAAGTCTTCTCCGTCGAAACCCAAGTATACTTCTTTTGTTGTCTACTTATCTTTATGATCAATCAGATCACAACTCAAAATTTTAATGGAAAACTCGGGTCTTTTGACTGTAGTTGAACGTTTGACATTCCGAGAGTTCTTCAATCATATGTTCCTTCGAGAGCCAAGGTAAGACCTGGAGATTTTGACTAAACCAACATTTATCATTAAAGCTTTAAAATCTCTCCACTTAATGTCTTACCAAATGTTGTTAGCAAAATGCTGGATGCTGAGCATTCTGATTCTACTACCTCTACGGGGAAATCATTATTGCCCTCCACACAACCGAGCAGTACAAACCGTTTTAATTCAAGTGCAGAGAATGTCTACAAACCTGGTGGTTCCTCTAGTACCTCAAATTCTCAAATTTTAATACCACATCTCTCTTTTGAGAAGACTAGAAAAGACACTGAGGGACAATGCTCATCAAACCAAGCTGGAGGTTTGTTATTTGCATTTTGTGGCTAATCTCTGTTGCTTTTTGTAAGCTCGATTCACTCAGAACCGCTTGCTACTGTCGTTCGTGCAGTTGTTGACTCACTTGAGCTTATAGAGAGAGAATATGTACTTGTAAACCGTCCTTCTGCATCGATAGAAGGTTCATCAGATTGTTTTGACACATCATTGCAAGATTCCGGGGTTCCTAATTTCTTACCCAGGAATGACAAAGTTTCATCCAGCTCACTTGAAACACAGAGACCATTATCTGATGTGTCAGCTCCACGACCAGCAAGTGAATCATATTTGTTAACAGAAGTACAACGCTTAACGATTGTTCATCCTCCAACTAAGCTCCAACTTTTGCATCAGTATGCAAAAGCACTTACAGAACTAGCTCACGAGATGGTAATTTTAACTCCTAATTTCTCAGGTCCTGGATGATAACATTAGAGCTTCTAATACAGTTTCATACAGGGCAATACAGGACTGGTAAAGGAATCTTTTGCTGTTACGCTAATTGTTTTAGCTGTCTGGAGAAAAGCTTTAGAGATATGTGATTCTTGGATGATGTCTGTTGGAGAGAATAGAGTGGACCCCCCAGATCCAACCACTGCTCCTGAGACTTCAATTCCAGACTTAAATTCACCTGCACCAGCTAAAACCTGGGTGACGCAAGAGTTTGTTACCGCATTTAATCAAGCTGAAAATTCATCAACTCAGCTAAACGAAACTAGCCGTAAGTTCCTAACCAAGCAATTCTCTGTATGCTTCTTTGCAACTCTCTGAAGGCATCTCCTTCGTTTAATTGCAGCTACTGCTCATATGCCTGACGCCATGGAAAAAATATACGAGAGGGCACTAGCATTCGGCAAGAGTGGTGGGGTAAGTAAAAAGTTTCCTTATCTTTTAAACTTTTCGTTAACCATTTTCTTCTAAAGTCTGAAACTTTTTTTGTGAAAGCGTCCACCTATTATTCACCCATTTGTCCTAAAAGTATGAAACTTTATTGGTCGCTTGACGGTCCAACTATTTTATTTCAGGCTGAAGAATATTTGAATAACAAGGAAACTGCAGCAACATTATACAATAAAGCAAGTCTTCTACTCTCCTTTATAATCGAGGAAGCAGTGACTCTATCTCTAAACCCTCCTTTCTCATTAACCCCTGACAACAAGAAGCGTATTCTCTACTACATCTCTAACTTGAAGCATCGTCGGTCTCATCTTTAGCTAAATCGACCACGACTTTGTACAGAAGAAACTTTTGGGTCTCATCTGGCTTGAGTCCAAGTTTATAACATTTGGGTTTTTTTTTTCCTCTCTTGAAAATTCTAAACGGTTACTTCTATATTGATGATGATGTGACCAAAAGTATTTGCCTTCCCCCTTTGTATAGTACAGAATATCAATAGCTAAAAATACCAAAAAAGCAAGCTTGTTTGGTGCCAAGAGTGTCAATTCTATTCTGTGTCTTCTACTTTTCAGTTCGTTATAGCTAATTGGACTGTAAGGGCTTATTCTGTGGCCCATTAGTAGAATTATAGGCCCATATATACCAAAACTAAATCAAAAGTTGCTTTCTTAAACTTTGACATCGTCATTCATTAGTCTTTACGATTCTAATTTCTTCATCTAAAACTGTGAAGTGAAGTCACACACAGTAGAGTCTCAGAGAAATGAGCGGAAAGTCAAACCTTGACATGGAGACAAAAGTCAAAGCATAAATGATGAAATATCATAAAGACGAATGAGGTCAAACACTTAATTAGATGGGACCCAATCCACAAAACACCCAAAGATATGATCGAACAGTCCAATAATATACGAACAAAGCAGAATTTAATTCCTTCAGTCGGAAAACGAAATACGAATTGTTTTTCTTCTCCTAATTCAGAAAAATGATTTAAGGAGAAAAGATACCATTTTGTCAGCTATTATATTTCTTTTGGAATTTTATGTGTTAATTAAATCGTCGGAATGTCGAAAATCTGATGCGCCGCCGCCGTTATCTCGTCCACCGATTCTAAGTCACAGTCATCTTCCATCTACTCCAACAAAATTGGAAAAAGAAAATTATCAAAATCAAAATCTAAATCCAAATCCAAATTTTCTTGTTAAAGATTGGATTTTTTAATGTTGGGGTTCTGTTAATTGAAGTGAAAAAAATGGAAAGTAGTGTTTACCTTGAGGTTGAAGGAATAAGAGACAAAGGAATGTGATGAAGATGCGATATTGAGATGAAGAACAGTGAGCCGAAGCTTTTCGAGCAAAATGATTTCTTTAAGAAGTTGTCCCTGTTTCTTTTGACATTGAACTTTTAGGCTAACGTGGTTTTGTATCACTGTGGCTTCGACTTTGGGGATGCAAGTTTGATCTTCCTGAGTCGTCCACAAGTCGTTGGATGAAATGCCTGAGAGATGATTATTTGTGTTTTCTACTACTTCACTGCTCTGGTGCGTTCTCTTTTGCGATTCAAGAGATTGCATGATTTGTTCTAGGACCTTCACGTAGTTTATTGCTCCTCCTACTATGGACGCTTGGTCTCCCTGCAGAACAAGTTAAGGGGGTTTTATAAGGTTTTGACGGTTTAAGTTTGAATTTTTTTCATGAAATATTTTGATATTACTCGTTGGACATAGGAAGGTGGGAGAAGAGCACGAAGGGAGTTGATATGTTCGTTCATTTGACGCCGTCGATTTCTTTCAACAGCAATGTGGTTTATTCTTTGATTCTCAATCTCTTCACTGTTTTTACTTGGTTTAGTTTTCCTCCTCTTTCTCTTTTCCGGAGGCAGCAAGTGGCTGTTTTTGTGCTTGCGTCTAGAATTTGCAGTGTGTGGTGTTGAGGAAGAAGAAGGGATTATCATGTTCGCTTGGCTAAAGGGAAGTTGTTGGCTTGACAAAGCTTGATTGGCTACTTCCATGGATGATGCTAGGATCGGATTCTGACAGAAGTGGTTGTTCTCGGATTGGACGGGTGAATGAAATTCCAGATAGCTTTCGAGTTCCCAAGGCTCTTTGAGAGTTTGAAGAGACATTAGCGTTAGAAATTTTGGCTCTTTGATTGAAAAAAACGACAAGGGGTCTTCACTTTGCAGCATTTGTAGAAATGGAACTGTATCTTGCAAGCTTTCTTCCTCCTCTTTAAAGGCAAAGCTTTGAGCCTCTGTAATTCCTTGAACTTGTAGGCTTTTCACATCCGCTTTTTGATCCAAAAACTGCAAGAAAGACAGAGGAATGATTGAAAAGAGAAGTGTAATCTATTTCTACTATGAGTTTGTTGGGACTTGGTGGCTTAGGACAGAGAGATAAACAAAAGTAGAAGGGGCAATGGAATGTTTTCAAAAAGAGGGAAACATAATTGATTGCAGAATTTGTATTGTTTTCTATCAAACAAACAACTAAGGCATTAAATGCAAAGCATCTAGACTAATTAGGAATGAGTAAATGTCCATGTCTCTGAGCATAGAAAAAAAATGATACAAGGGAAGAGAGGAGATTGAAGAAAGAGAGTAAAAGCTCTCTAGATTAAGCAAAAGATACATACACAGGGGTTGATGTGTCCTTGAAACCTCTCCATTTGAGAGCTCTTGATTGATATGTAGTAATAAATGCTAAGAATTCAACAAAGAAGCAGAAGAGGAAACTCATGTACTCTATTCTGATTCTGAGCCTTTCTGGACTTGTAACTGTTAACCTTATATAGAACAGTGAGTCTTTCTTTAGTAGCTGTTGAGTAGACTGGAAACAGAGGAGCTGTAAAAATACAAAGAGGTAAGATAACTAGATACATTTGGGTACCGTAAGAGTTGGTGAGGCTGAGCAGAGCAGAGGAAAGAGAGAGATTATTGGTGGAAGAAGTTTTGTCAGGAAGTGGAGACAGAGACTATTGTGGGGACATTCTGAATTACACAGAAGAAGAAGGTAAAAAGGGATCTTTCATGGGTAAGAGAGCTTCCATTGTGTTTGTGTCATCTTTCTCATTATTTCTCAATCATCTTTTTTCACCATGCCCATACCATAACATCATACACTACACCACACACTTGCTTTTCTTAAATTCTCAAAAAAAGCTTAACTTTATTCAAAAACTATGCTGCCTCCATCTTGTTCTAATGGTTCAAATCAATTAAGAGCTTTAATAGTGTTAAGGTTTATAAAGTGTTGGATTTTGTCATTTACTTTGCAACCAATTATTAGCTAATTAATTTCTTGATTACAATAAAAGGTTGACTCTGTAGATATCATATAATTACACTAAGCAATCTTATCTATTAATGCCTTGGCTTCTACGTCGTTAAACAGTGTATATCCAATAAAAAGTCCGATGAAATGTCCCAAATTCAGATCCGGTCTGTAACAAAGAAACAAAAATTCAGACTTTGCATAGTTAACGAAGACCTTAGAAACCTTATCAACAAATTAAAACTCCAAAGAAATTTTGAATCTGTTTTATAATATTGTGTACTGTGATATGGTTGTTAACTGTAGCACACGAGCTATGGCTACTAGCTCTCAGGACAAACATGCCCCACTCTTTTTGGTAGGCCTTTTGTTAAATATAAACCCTAAAGGTTCTTCTTCTTCTTTAGTAAAATAACCCAAAGTCTTAATCTCAAATAAAGTTATGTCCTTTTAATTACCCTTGTAACCAGTCACTTTGTTCAGCACCATATCTTCATCAGCTTCTGGTCTAATCATGACATAACAAGAATACAGAGCTTTTCCAGCTGTAATTGCCCAAATGGTCAAATGTGCAGCTCATGAACATCCACAACTTCTTCAATTTCCATCAATCCCTTCTCGAGCTTCCTGGCGTCAATCTCTCTCGGTGTGCTCTCCATAAGAACTTCAATTACGCTTCGAATCATATTAATGATTGTCACTAAAACAATAGCTGAAAACACTAAAATGCCGATCAAGTCAGGTACTTTCCATTTAGGGCTATACAAAGTCATATCCCATCCAATCATTACACCAATGCTCTGGATTAAATCTGCAAGAACATGAAGATAAGCCCCTTGCACATTAATGTTCTTTCTTTCCTTTGATTTCTCCAAAAGTTGCTCAGCATTATTTCCATAACCAAGACCATGATCATGACTATGACCATGATCATGTCCAAGCAGGAAAATCATTATGATGTTTGCAACTAAACCGAAAGCAATGATAAGAACCATAGAGAAACCATCAACATCATCATTAGTCTCTTGAACGAGTTTAGTGATGGCTTCATAGACTAATATCCCAGTGAGTAACCAAATATAATGATTGAGACAAAAGCACCCAAAATCTCAATCCTGAAGAACCCGTAACTTTGTCGCGGACTCTCTTCCCAAGAAGAGGCCCATAAGGAGAGCATAGAGATGGCAAAATCAGAGAGCAAATGAGCTGCATCTGTTAATATAGCCAAACTATTAGCCCTACCTTAATGCCATCAACAACTTCTAGTCATGAACCAAAGACATAACACTGTATTAACTATTTTGTTTTAATAATGGTTAATACAGTAATTCGATTATCATTCACCTAGCTAAAGTTAATGTTTTCTTTTAGGCCCATTTGGAGTTTAATAATGGGCTAACTATCCATTTTGGGCCAAGGATCTACAGATAACTCCGGCTGCTATTACCTTGTCACTTAGACGGTATTTGACTTTGACCGGAACTTAGTAGTTTTTTATATAACAAAATGCAAAAGAAACGTTTACATTAAGTTTAGTATAAATTCAACTTCTATCGATCTACAAACAATATATATATATCTTCTATCTAATTAAATCCTTGTAATATTATCTTCAAATTTAGCATCGATTACATAGATTGACGGAATGAAAACGTTAATATTATAAAAGTATAAGAAATAATATATTTTTTTCTTTTGAAAATATCGAATTCTTGACTTCTTAACCATTTTAATTATTTTCTTATCTATTATTTATAATTATCCTAATTCTATTTGGTACTCCAATTCAATCATTTTGAAGCCCTCCGATGAAGTGCCCTAGGCGGAGATCTTATTTTCTTAGGAGTCGCACTGTATACGGTGGATGAGCTGCTGTGACCAAACGCAAAAACTTAATTATATTGCACTAGAGAATCTGTGGATTCGATCAACGGCTACTTTGGACCGGATTAAATAGTTTTATGGATTTCTATTAACTTGAAGTTATCTATTAGATTTGAGGTTTATCTGTAAGTTTACAATTTGCGATGTCCACAAATATATATGCGATGCTAAAGCGCCATCAAATTTTACAATGTGATCATTAAGATTTTCGACAGTAATGAGGAAGTAGTATTCTAAATACATATAAACTTATATTTGTTGTACATATAAACTTATATTTGTTGACAAACAATTTTTTTGGGGATTTACATTTATATCTTTAAATACAAGACACAAACATACTACCTTTATTTCTTTTTATTCTTTCTTTCTTAATTTATAGATAATGAAACTCCTTTTTTAGATAAACTTTTATTATTATTTTCTTTAGCCTTACATATATGATAATGATCTTGAAAACGTTATTAAAGTGTCGTAACTCTCTAACATTTTAAGCCATATATATAATTATACATATGGAAGGCATATAAATTAATTTATTATTCTTCTGTGATGGAACTCAATCTTCGAGACACCAAGTAACTTTCACACCGTTGAGACCGAACATCACCACCGGAGCCAAGAACACTCGCCGGTAAGCGACCTTCCATACATTCTTTCAGAATCATGAAACCAATCCTACCACCGTCGTCAGATTGATCACCACGACGCGCCAAATACAAAAGCTCTTCCAATTGATCTCTTCTCATCCTCACTTTAATCCGCAAACTCCTTCTACGTTGTTGCAGCGGCTCCTCCACGAGTCCTCCTCTTCCTCCGTCGTCGGAAGCCGGGTGCACAGAGCAGCTTCTCCTAAGAAAATTCCCCATATCTTGATCTTTCTTGTGTTCCAATTTGATACGTGAATGGTTTGTTTGTATATATAGGACTATAAGAGATTGTTAGGCACTTTATCTAGGCGTGGGAAAATGGTTTTCTCGTTATTCGGTTCCAGTATTTAATCGGTTTTGTCAGGTCCTAGCTCATAAGTACAAAAAACTGATCTAACTTGGTTCGATTTGGTTTGGCTGTAGATAAAAAAAAAATTAAATCACTAAACAAAATGTTGTGCACCAAATTTTAGTTTTAATTCGTTAGATAAATTTTTAGAATTAGATATAAACTTCGGTTCGGTTATGATTTAAAAGAACTTGAGTTAGTTTTTTTTGTTCCAAGCTGTAACTATAATAAATTGAGGAAGGGGTTGAGTAAGGATGTGAACTAGGAGGATGCATGGGGCATGCGAGGTTAATTAGACGGAATTAAGTGATGTTCTGGTTCACGTATCTGCTGACGTGGAACTGAAGTAATTAACCCCATAACATAACGCAAAGTCGCAAACGCAGGGTGTGTTTCACGCGTCAACTATCTTAAAGTGCGGTCTTTATCTCCAGGATTTGTTGTCACCTTACCTGTAATTAAATAATACTAATCACCTATTTCTCTTTTTATTGTCAAAAAAATTATTACATGGATGCTTCCCGTTTTCCCGGTTGGGTTTGATTTAATTTAATTAAAATTGTATTCTTATGCAAGTCAGGATTCAGATGCCCATTTTGCACAGCCAAGGCAATGTCGCAAGGTGTATAATTCAGGACCATGATGAACTCATTATGTTGTTTCGTTAGGCCCATTATATAATTCTACTTGGTTATAAGTCCGGCCCATTTTGCAGTATTGATTAATTCCATCTATATAGCCTAGGTACGGTGTTGTTGATGTTTATAACTTGCGGTTCTGCCAATGCTAATACCGACCTAATTTGAAACAAAATATAGAAAACCAATTTGAAAGTTCAGAAAAAATGTTTAAAGATAAGAAATCAACGTTATAAGAAATAAAAATAAAAATAAAAGACTGGATATTTTAAAATATAACAATCTACACTAAACTCAGTTTTATTTAGTATGCTAATTTTTTTTGTAATGTTTTTATAAGTAAAAAATATATGAACCAAAAGCGCACACATTTCTCATTTGAATCCTACAAAACTAATAAATCAGAGTCGACAAATACAATAAATATTAAAGATTTCATTTAGTTTTCTATCGATTTTAATTTTTGTTGGTATTTAAAATCTCAACACGTAGTACCGGAGACAAGTAGGCTACTGCTTTGTTTAATATATATATATATATATATATATTCACTATGTGGTTTAGGTTCCAAAACCCTAATGGAATTTAAATGTTAGAAAAAGAAAAGAAAAACATGCAGTATCGGTCAGTGGCCCATTACCGTTTAGGACCCTTGAAATTAATAATGACCCGCCAAGAAATTGTTGGTACGTAATTGAGTGCACCGAAAGGTGTCACTGTTTTTAGTCTTTCCAGAACCTTTTATTTGTTTGCTTTCCTTAAAAAAAAAGTAAGACAATTTGTTATATGATACACTTCATATTTTGCCATACCAACTTTAACATCTTTTATTTTTGCCATTTTACTGTAAATACAATAATTTGTATTTATAATTAAACTGTTGATAACAATTTTAGCCTCGTAATAAAACTATCAACGGTGATTATATCATGAGTAACTGTCGTGGGTTAGAAAATATGCAATATTATAGCATAGTTATATAGTAATTAATATAAATAAGTGCATATAAATTAAACAAAAACTAAATTCTATACAGTAAATAGGAATCCAAACATGACCATAAATTATTTGACGGTAACACATAAACATGACAGTAAATTAAAAAAAATATCTAAAAATTTGATGGTTACGAAGTTTATAAAAATTTAATAGTTATAAACAGAACATTTGAAAATTGAATCCACACCAAAAGTGAAAATTGAAAATTGAAAAAGATGTCGTCGTGGGTAAAAAATGGAAGGATGAAAGGGGAATTTTGCTAAAAGAAAATGGCAAAATTGGAGAAATGAATAGGAGAGTTGCAAAATTCAAATGCCACAGGTACACTAGTGGCAAATATATAATTAACTCTTGGTATATTGTTGTAGGACATGGTTCCACGAGTCGAGACTCGAGACACTCAAATAATCATTAGAATAAAAACATAATGCAAACATAAACTTTGTACTTAAAAGAAAGAAAAAAACTCTGTTTTGGTCTATAATTTGACACGTGAACGTCATTTATAAATTTCTAATATTTAGCTTTCAATGGATTTTCTAAGAATTTGACTCCATTTGAAATTAAATAGTAAAATTTAAATTACAACTTTGATTGATCATCAACTATTTCATAAATATTAATGACCTAAAAAGTAATTTTGTCTCTGTCGGCTTTTTTACCTCTGACCTCACGTGACCATTATTAAACTATCACCACATTTTCTATTTCAAAAGAGAAAATTGGTATATAGAGGGTAACATACGTTGATGAGGTTTGAACATCTACAAAACATTGCTCCATTTTTCTTTTTTAAAAGCGAAGTTGAATAATATTACAATCCAATTTCAAAATTGAATAAGAAATAAAAACTGAATAATAAATAAAATTATTTCAAATTTGAAGTAATTCTAAATTTTACTCCGTTTTAGAGTTAGAAAAAAATATGACCGGAGAAAATTCAACTCCAAAATAAATTTTGTGAGTAAAAATAAAATGGAACTGGAGATGCTCGCATTAATTTTCTCCATTTCATAAATTGTGTCCAATATTCCGTTAATAGACAGCCAAATAAAACAAGAAATTAAAAAAGATAACCAAAACTGCTATATTGTCAATTATTCTACAGATAAACTACATTACCATTTACTTTCGAACTATCAAAAAAAAAAAAACATGCTCTTAGGGAAATAAAATCATTATATTGTATGATGATATTAAATGGCAAGCACAGAATATTCATTCCTTTTTTACCAAGACAAGTGGTGGACCATACACAAATTTTCTTCGAAACGTGGTAAAGTTTTTGATATGCTTCACCTGGTCAAAGAAAACCTTCATCTTAAACCCTTATCCATTTTGGTCTTCTTAAGATTCTAATGGCTTTTATATATACATACATAACTGAGTCGTTCTTTAAGTCTGTGGAAAAAATGGGTAATTGCGTTTTCAAAGGCTATGGTGGTTCAAGAAAACTATACGATAAAGATGACTTATTAATAAAAGTGGTGACCCCGAACGGCGGCGTTATGGAGCTTTATACACCCATCTTCGCCGAACTCATCACCAATGAGTTTCCCGGCCACGTCATCCACGACTCCTTAAGCCTTCGTCACTCATCTCCGCCGCTTCTCCACGGCGAAGAGCTCCTTCCCGGCAACATCTACTATCTCCTCCCTCTTTCTCCCGCCTCTTCAACCGCTCATCAGCATTCCTCCGATCAATTATCAACGCCGTATAGAATGTCTTTCGGGAAAACGCCGGTAACTGTGGCTAGTAATGGCGGCGACCGAGGCAGTTGTGGAGTGTGGAAGGTAAGGCTTGTGATAAGTCCGGAGCAGTTGGCGGAAATTCTTGCCAAGGATTTGGAAACGGAAGCGTTGGTGGAAAGTGTGAGGACGGTGGCGAAGTGCAGCGGTTACGGCGGCGGCGGCGGCGGAGTTCATTCGAGGGCGAATTCAGACCAGCTAAGCGTAACGAGTAGTTTCAAAGGGAAATTAAGGTAATATTTCGAATAGCAGAAACAAAAACAAAAAATGTTTGTGTAGTATTTGCATGTTAATTATGTTTTTAATCTGTTTCGCGATTTAAGCATTTAAGTGATGTTAATTTTCGTATTTGTTGGTTACTTTGAGTGATTATATAAGTTTATCTATCAGCTTAGAAATATATGAAATATCGACCGCATCTAACATGAAACAACTAATTTAAGAAATCGTAGTTCAGAATAAATATGTTTAGGATCTCATAAACTAGTTGCTCCAGATGCCCAACATCCTTTTATTTCTTTCTTATTCAATGCTAAAATCCTACAGGAGCAAAAACATATCGTTCCGGTAATTCAACTTTTTGTTGGGCCTATCGTTCACTCGAATGATTTTTAGCCCAATAATTTCAATTTAAAATGTACTCAAAGTTTTATTCAGGCCCAAGGACCCAAAAATGACCAGAAACAATCTTTGATTATCTACTAATATTCTCTCATAATCAATTTGCTCATTCCTCATGTAAGCAATGAAATCTCGTGGTTTAATGACTTCATGAAAAATGTCGTATGATTATTGCATTTTCAGTATTGTCAACCCAAACGCCAAATTGACTAACACATGAAATATATATTATTGCTAAAATTTAAAATTTTAGTTTTTTTGTACCTTTATACGGATTTAGTTTCAATTTCAAGTATTATTTTCACTGTCTAGTAAAGTAAAGCTTAAATAGGAATAAATAAGGCGAATTAGATTTTTAAAGTATGTTATTTATTATAGTTACCATATTAATTAACAAATAAACAAAGGCTTGCCACTAATGGCGACACATTCGACCGACAATTGAATCCTAGCCACTTATTACATGTCATGATCATGACTGATGAATCGCCGAGCTTTAGTGGATTCGTATTCGTACTACTTTATACGGAAATCGGGGGAATCACCAAAGTTCAAAACTTCAAAATAAGTTTTTCTTCATTAATTTGATATAAAAGAACATCATAGTACAGTACTTCTTTATTACAGACTACATAGACGTTATACATTAAGAATCAAACCGTACCGATTTTTTTATATAAACAAAATACGAGCTATTTGACCGATGAAACACCATATACTTAAGTTAGTATACGAGCTATTCCAACTCTTACGTGCAAAAACAGAAAACTACTCGGAAAAATATTTTTGGTATTTTGAGCATATATTTAGGTTTATCTGTAACTGTGTGGACAAATAGATTTGTATTTGGGGTCAACAAAATTTAATGCGACGTAGAAACTGGCCGTTACAGCGGAAAAGATATAGGAGCATCTTTTAAGATATAGGAGTATTATTGTTACTTCTGTGCAGAAATAAATATTGTTAATTAAATCAACGGAATTTTTTTTTTATTTTTTTTTTCTGACGTCAAAAGAAATCATAATGTTCCCTTAACAGATAAAATTAGTTTATTAGTGGAATATCCCTTTCCAGTTATCAAATTTATACGTCTCCTAATAAAATATCAAACGCAAATTTCCAAAAAACCTTGTTCGTCATCGCTCGCTCCCATCATCATCAATCAGATAAACGTATAGTACGAGAGCTATAACTCGAACAATTAACATTCTTAATTTCACATTTATTTAAATTTATATTTCCAAACACTACTTGGACTACTCCTAATTATATCAATCTTGTGGGTTAGGCCGTGTTTGGCTCTGCAACACCACAAGATCAAACTCATTAAAAGAAACGAAAATTAAAATAAACAAAAGCTAAAAAGGTTAATAAAGAAAGGCAAATTTTTTGTACTTGCTTGCATATCATCGTCATCGTCATGCTCATATATCTTTGTCATCATCACCATCATGCTCTAAAACATACAGCAAGATGATTATGATGATGATAATTACTATGATAATTAACCGATATTTCTCTATCGATCTTGTCTTGAACATACCGAAAAACTTCCACATGGCAAGGGATTGTGATGTTACCCTTCTGCTCGAATCCATACTCTTCCTCTGCTTCTCTTAAGAGTTGCATGAACAATGGATGGTTAAAATAAAAAACAGGAACAACAAATCTCTGTTTCTCCTCTTCTCGTGATCCCACTTTTATTGCTAAACACCCTTTTGGAACATCTTTGATTCCTTGTTTGCTATTGTTCTTCATGTTGTTAGAACGATGTGGATGGAAGCTTTTGAGGTTTTTCTCTCTGGAACCCATAACTTAGAAAATGATGAAGAAAGAAGAAGATTATGAAAGAAAGAAAAAAAATTTACAAGAAATTTTGGCTTAGAAAACAGGGGAGAAAGGCCAAGGGTCTTCTAGGTCAAGGGGAAGAGACCTAATAAGGTTTAAGAGACCTAATAAAGTTGTTCAATTTTTCTCACTTCGAAGACTGCAAAAATTTGGATTTAATGAGCGATGGTGAGTGAGTATATGCATAATAACAGGGTATTTTATACTTTAAGATGAAGGAACAAAATGTGTAAAATTAAGAATTGCATCGTATATTAAACAGTAACGCAAGTAGGGAGGCACCACTTGCATTTGTTTTTACTTTTTAGGTAAAGAAATCAGACACTTGGAAATATTTCATCAAAATACAAATAAATAAATCTGACACGTGGGATAATCTTTGTTACATCATACATTTGAGTATGGTTTGTTTTGTGGGTCCAACTTTAATTTCGTGTTGTAGTATTAAGAACAATAGAATTAAGTGTCGTCTAATGGGTAATGATGAAGAATATTAACACGAGATATCACATAGCTGATGTATCCAAAAATCTGATTAAATGTTTTTCTTACCAAATTGACAATAGTACGCAAATTAACATTTCTGAAGAATTTGCGTCAGCTCGCTGTTTCTGTAGGGTACTCGACAAAAATTAGAATTTCCTAGGTCAAACAATAATTTGCTTACGTGTCGAGTTTCCTTCAGCCTCTATCTGGTACATCGGAATTACTCAATCATCATATTATAAAAATATTGCAATTATACATAAATTTCAACGTTTATTTTAGTATATAAAATATAGATATTATAGAAGAACAAATATATCAATAATATATTAATATAGATAATGGTAATATGTCATGCATAAACCCAAACATTCGGTAAATGTGACTGACAAAAGTTGCAGATTATTACGTTAATATATTTGATTCAACTCTTGGGATAATTAAGACAACGAATTACAAACAAAAAAAAAAAACTCAACCCAGTGGTTGCAATGGCCAATGCGGAGGATATATCTTTTATTATTATTATCAACCCAAAATATAATTAGGCCTACCCAATGAACCGAACTGGGCCTTCGCCTTTGCTTTAAAAGTCCAAATCTAAGTTCCAGTTACCAATCACCAATGTTTCAAATCTTTTTTTATAAATGTCCGTAAAAATCAATCAAACTTGTCTCTCAAATGAAAACTAAGAATCATGTTTTCTTAGTTATTAGTTACAAGTACAACTGCACATGTTTTCTTGTTTACCAAAAAAAAATCTGTAAGTGGTGTATATTGAGGATCTATTGTTCCCAAATAACACAAATTTTCTAAAAACGTTGGATGATAATCACACCCAAAAAAAATCATGCTTCACGATATAAATAAGAAATAAATGCAATTACACAATGAAACAAATATATAAATTTGACATCAAATCCTAGAGGTAGCTATAAAGACAGACGCTGAAACTATAGTTAGAGAAAAACATGAGGTCAAAGTCATTGTTAGTAAAGCAACTTGTAAAAAAAGAAAACAGAGTAAAAAAAAAGGCAAAGTAAAATAGTAATTTGGTGTCTTTCACATTTTCTTTTAGATTGGTGTTGATTTTAAGTATTGATCCTTTTCATAAGTCATCTCTTTTTACATGTTCTGATCCAGCGAAAGTCAAAAAAAAAAAAGATAAAACATTCCTTGTTCGACACTTTATATCCTTTCACTTTGTAAAATTTACACTTTTTCACAGAGGTTATGAAAAATAAAAAGTGTTTCACTTTCAGTTTCACACTAGATATGATAAAACCAAACGTGCACCAAAACAGTCATTTTTTAATTTCTTTAAATAATTGTTGATTTTTGGGTTTGACGGTTCTTGGTTCATATATACCTCCAATACAGTTTGACTATGTTCGCTACCACACTGCGTAACATACAAGAATTTTTAAAAAATCATGATTGATTATACGATCTGCTGTTTTTATTACGTCTGGGTTTAAAAGGAAAATAAAACAAAAAGTAACATCAACAAAAATCAACTAACTTGGTGAAGCTTATTAGATGATGTAAATTTATATCAGTCAAGTGAGAAAGAAATAAGATTAGATCATTTACACCATTCATATAGATAGAAAATATTGTTACAATCACAATATTACGAAATAAGAAAAGATCCCCTCGAGTTTCTTGCATCTTTCCTGCGATTGAAGTAACTGTAGAAATCAAAGTGTTAAACGCGTAAACAGAAAAAATACCAAACACCAAAAAAAAAAAGCGAAATGTGGAAATCTATAAAATTTTAGTTATATTGTTTCCGAATTATTTATGGTTAATAGAATGACGAAAGTCGAAAACCCTAGGCTAGTAGTTGTGTACTAACAAGAAACATAAATACTAGTAGTAGTATGAAAGATTCAGATCTAGCTTCAGATCTAGTAAATCTGGTTTAGTTTTTTAGAAACAGACGGATCTGAAACCAAATCACCCTCGTCATTACTCATGACCATGAATAGATTCACTCTCTAAATGATATCTAACTCGTCCTGACATCATTAAAAAGGAAATCATTACAAAATCATAGCTAGAGAAAAAAACAAGAAAAAGTTAGTAATGATGATAGACTTTTCTCCTTCTCACATGAGTCAGTTTCCTTCATCATTACACCAATTTGTAAGAAAAACAAAAACAAACACACCTGAAACTCAGAAGATTCTGAAGACCCAATAGAATCAAAATTGATTCAAGGGTAAAAGATCGAATATTTATCACAAAAAAAAATTGAATGGAAACCCTAGATCAGATGATGAAAAAAGGAAGACACTTCTTAGTTAATTCGGATTGAGAGGGAGTAATAATTGGGGGGAATGAAGCCTGGTCCGACGATGCTAAAATCCTAACCAATCATCAGATCTGAGACTAACAAAATGAGATTGTATTAGAATAAGAATCCTCGAGCCAGACAACAGTCCCCTCAACAGAGAAATCCCTCTTTAAATCCTTTTCTTCAATGCGAATTTTCTATTTCTCCCCCATTAGATCCGGCTAAGATCAAGGGAGAGAGATGAAGGAGGTGGATGAAGATAATGATGAGAACGCTGTAAGTGAAGAGGTTTTTTTTATGAAGAGAAAGACTTAAGAGAGTAAGTAGTGGAGAAAGAGCCAAAGCTATACAAGACAAAATAAACATGGGTTCTGAGTGGCTGGGTTCCACATCTATTTTTATTTTTTCGTATATATATTTTTCTTTTGGTCAACAGTGTAAAAATATTACAAGTTTCGAGATTTCAACGTAAACATTTGGATTTACTTTTTGAGACAAGTCAATGGATTTCTCATTTACCATTGTAATTTACTTGTTAAAGCAAATTTTCAAAACATAGCTCATCCCCCTCGCTTCCTCTTTATTCCTTGAATTTTGTTTCAGATCCATAATTTTTTTTCTTTTATAAATTCATTTTTCTGATGTATATTGCTTCTGTGACCAAATCAAAGGAGAAAAAAACAAGGAAGATGATAATCAGAGACCGTGGAAAGAAAACAAAGAAGGGGTTAAAAGTAAAGAGACGATCAAATCGTAAAACAAAATCAGTTAATGTATGAAAATTAGAAAAAGGGAATCAAAAGAGAAAGGAGGCTGTCTATAAAAGTTAGTCAGATGAGTGGTTGAGTTATTTGATCGGCCCAATCTTCATTTATTTATTATCTCTCAACTTTTTCCCATTTAATTTTTCCTTTATATCGCTCTGAATTTTTTTAAAAAGATATAAAAAATTTCTTTAAAGTTTTATGGCTTCCAACTCAAAATCAATTGGCAATGAGTGAATTGGCTCATATCTCTTATATATTAGTGTTGGTCCCTTCATTTATCAAATGTGGGATCCTAACACGCCCCCTCGAGATGATGGTTCTTACCATCTTATCTCGAACCAAATCCCACTTTTAAGACTGGTCATAAGCCTTCTTGCGCTACCCTACTTGGGCCAATGAGGCTCTGATACCATATAAAGTTCTATGGGATTCCAACTCAAAATCAATTGGCAATGAGTGGATTGGCCCATATCCCTTATATATTAGTGTTGGTCCCTTCATTTATCAGGATCATAATAATCTCATCTGACTGAATTTAAAACTAGTAAATTAATATATATATATATATAGTTTCAAAATTTTCCTACATTTATAAAAAATGATAGTTAATTACAAATAGATAAAGTAACTATTGTCAGCCATTATACGTCAAATTTCAACCAACTTCATTACTGTAATTATTCTGAAAATGGGGAACAAAAAGGGTTACTCTTTCCCAAGAATTTGTTTTTGCGAGAACAAAAGCATTTCCTTTTGTCAACCAATATCTGTTTGTTTGTATGTATGTATAGATATATTGCATGATAAATAATGTAATAATTCGATCATCCGGCCAGCTGTAATGTACACAAATACACCTATATAGACTGAGATAACTAAAATCTCCTAATTTGTTGCAATCCGACTACTGATTGAAAGATTTCTGCGTGAGTAAACCGTTAACACAGATACATCTACGGTCTATAAACCGTAATCCACCGTAGATTCGAGATTATAGATCGTTTCTCTTATGCAAGAAAATGAATGCATGCAGCATGCGTGTGTTAGTGTAAGCGTGGGAAAAAATACGTAGACTGTGCATGAGAATGACAAATGGAGAAGACGATTATTTGCTCCAGATTTCAACGTTGTTGGCAGTCTTCGAGAGTTGTGTTGTGTTTTGAAGAGAGAAAAGAATAGAGAGAACGAGAGAAACAAAGAGGAAAACGTCAAATCCCCACGTTGTCCCACTTACATTCCCTTTTATTTTCTTAAGTATATACATATTTTGTTGTTAATCAATTATTTATTGAATGTGTTTAGTGTCTCTTTTAGTCAAATTTATTACGGAGTTTTTACATTTTTACTCAATTCTCACTTTCTTTTCTGAAATGTTAAATTCAATGATATCAGTTCTCACTTTCGCATCATAACTTCTTTAAATATAGATAGCCACAAGGCCCACAACATATAAATGACATTTACATTGGAAATTTGTATGACTTGGGCATGATAATTTTAAAAAACTTCTAACAATTAAGACTTACGAGTGACATAACAATGGTAGTGTGGTACTAAGACAAAAGACTCGTATATGAACTCTGGTACTTGACGAGGTTAATGAATTGAAATTTGCAATTCCTAATTTAAAGTTAAAGATGAAAGATTTTGAACATATAAGGTAGGGGTAGCATTGTAATTAGGGAAAAGGAAAGAGCCAGAGTGCAATAGCATTTAATGCCTCGTTGTTCGATTTCTCTGCCATCATTAACTCCTCGTTCCCTGGCCTCAGATTCCAACTCATTCAATAATTTAGTTTTTTTTTGTGTAAGTAAAACCGTTAAAATGTCTTTAAAATTAATCAAAAATAAAAAAATTTCAACCAAATGATGATATATAGCAACACCACTGGCTTTTTAGTGTCTACCTATAAACATCGTTTTCACTGTTTTATATTTTTCATTTAAAGTTTTTAAAAACACTCATCTAATTAACCAATTAATTTACTCTAAGTATGTTGCTTCGTGTATTGAGGTCATCATAGAAAGACATGCAATTTTCATCGTAAGAAAAACTCTAAAAACATTAAAATCGAAGGTCTACTGATTAGACGCTTGTCAGGACTCTTTTACTGTTATTTTTACCATATCCGCTATAATCTCCAATCACTCTTTTCATATTTTACTGTTATTTTCATATTCATATACATTGTTTATAAGCGCATCTATATCTATATAATAGTGTAACCTAAAACCGAAAAAAATGTTTGACCAAAAAAAAATTTGTCACTAACAAAGCCCAATTGCTACTAATGACAACTTGGATAATTGTTCCACTAACTAGTGTTTGGCAATTGGCCCATAGAGCCTTAATGGGCTATTTTCTCATTTTGGGCCTTAAAGATTAACCAAATTCGATTTAAAGATGATATGCCGACACTAAAAGGTTTTATTTACAAAAAAAAAACTTTATGGTTTTCTTACCGCAATATTCAACCGAACAAATCACAGTGACCCATTTATACTCGAACAAATCTTAAACTGAATCAGCGGCACGATAATAAACCTCGTCTAGCTAGATTTTGCCCATTAACTAGCTGACTCGTGCCTTGCACGTGAGTCGAATAGATAATTCTTTTAAATCTTCTAGACGAATCTGAAGCTTTCCCACACCAGCTTTTTCCAATAAAGACTAAAAATACAGCAGATTTAACACGATCAGAAGAAGTATTTGAATTACGTAGCCAATTATATAAAAAGGAAGAACCTTATATTGGCCATGGTTCACGTGATAGAGAATTTAACCCTAAATTGTACTTTATATAGATGTAGATAACACATCAATAAGTTAACGATTAAACGAATCAAAACTTATTTTTTATAACTTTCATTCTATTATATTTCCGTAAAGGCAAATAATATCACATATAATTTGTTTTTAGGACGGTAGTGAAATAAATGTCTCTTCCTCATTGGATACGCATCTTTTTTTTTGGACCCCATCCTTGTCGTGGACAAGATGCATCAAATTAATTTGCATATGTATGTATGTGTGTATGTATATCGGTAATCTTAACTTCAATCTGTTTTCTCTTTCACAAAATCGAGCTTAGTCAATAGTTGTATCATTTTCGAGTAACAGGTTGGATATAACAGCAGCAGGGGCATTTTATGTATGTCTGTTTACAAAAAGAAAAACAAAAAACAGTTGAACTTCAAACACAATGTATCCAGAAGAATTTATGAATATTTCTAAAGCTTTAACACACGGCAAGGCTAATAGGTTGGAAAAATATGCAACATGACAAAGCACCTTTCTAATTATTAAAAAAGTTTTTTAAGCACGGTTAAATTCATTCACATTAAATGGACTGAAAAAACTATAATTATATAATTTAATTAGGGAATCGAAAGCTGAAAACAGAACCAGATTTCTTTCTTTTGTTTTCTCACGATCAGTTCTAAGAAGAATGAAAGAAACAAGAAGTGTAAAGAATAATCCTCTCTTACGCATCTTATCAACAATGGCTACATTTAAGCTAACCTCGACACGTGCCAACATCTGTCGGACGCAACATTCAGACACAACCACAAAATAATAGCCACGTCACCTTCTCATCAACTTGACTCTCAGAATGGTGCCAAATGGGATTGAATCAGAGGTTGCTCTCGACAACTTTGATTGGTATTTCTCTGAAATTCTACAGATCTAATTCATCAAACTGTATACCAAAAACTCGTCCTTTTCCTAAATGAAACAACTTGATGGAAATCGTTCTCTTCAATTGTTTCATGAAAAATTTTAATGGTTTTAAAGCACATTAGTAGATAATTTATGATTTTTTTAAAAAAAATTAGTGGGTTAAGCTATGATGGATCGCTGAAGCCGCCAGCCAAAAATTTTAATTTGTTGTTTGTATTTAATAAGTCAAAAAGATTTCCCAGAAGCAAGGTAAACTTAAACTAATCATTAAACATTACTAATAAGTTTAGAGAGTTGTTTAACTTTGTTTTATTGTCTTATTGATAATCAACGAGATACAACTCTATATATAAAACAGACTTAATAGAATTAGAACTTATCTAAAATCTATTTTAACTAGAATTAAGATTTATCTAAATCCTAGATATATATATATATATAATTTAACTTAATGTTTATCTTATATCTTAATAGGATTTTTGAAGATTCTTTGTCTTGAATTTTACGAGGTTCATATGTCTTGATTTATAGACGAATTCTACTAGTCTATATTACTTGATCATTTGATCAGCAAGATACACATCTTGCTTCTTTAATAATTACCAATAGAGTTCATATATATTAGTTGCTTAACTTCAACTTGACAAAATACCAATAGTTGAGATATAAGAGGGAATTTATGTCTGTTTATAAGAAAAATACACTATCTTCATTTCATATAATCTTTGTGGATTTTTTATTCTTTCAAAGTGATATTTAGTATTTTAATACATAATTTTTAAATATGATTATACTTTTATGGTATTATTCAGCTTATTAAATAGAAAAATTGATAGATGTGTAGATTAAAATTATAATGAAAATCTAAAGATTTTTAATATGTTAAAACTCTAAAATGACATTTATAACTAAAGATAGTTGTATTTTTGTTCGGGTAGGAACAACATTCGTTACGCTTTTTTGTTCGGGTGGATACATAATTACAGACCTTATCTTCTTTTATTTATTTTTTGAAATTTAAACTTATCGTCTTTCTTAGAAGAAAATTAAAATGACTTCAAAGAAAAAAAAAATCAAGATCGATCAATATACTTCTTGTAAGAAACTAATCTAATTTTGTCTAGCTACAAACAATCAACAAATCTCATAGTTGAGTTTACTTCTGCTGTTTGTCATTTGCAAGGAAGTCCATAAATCTAAAATCCCTTAATCTCGGGATCGTCTTCTTGTATTGCCGTATAGCGAAAGTAAACGCGGGAAATACCGTAAACTATAATCCTAAGATTAAAATGCAAACATATTTTTTTTTGTATATAAAGCTTGAAGAATTTTGTTCTGGTAATGAATCGAATTGATCAAATTATTTATCAGCTCACCGCACAGAAATTAGCAAAATTAACCATGAAATTAATCTTCTTTGTGATTAGCGAGATAAATAAAAGTTAGATTTAATTGATCTAACGAAAAGTCACGTTAAAACGTGTTTCACGTAACCGACCCCTCTAACGGATGGCGTGCGAGTGACGACAAATGAAATCTCAAAAGAAAATTAATAAAAATTATTTAATGTAACTTTGTTATATCACCCGTTGTACATCCTGATATACTCGTTACAATATCGAATAAAAATTTTGCTTAATACGATCTGTCTTTTTTCAATAATGATTATTTATCAATATTATTATTATCTTGACTAAAAAAGTATAGCAGCCCAGTCACATGTCAATGATATATGTAGTTGTACATGTTTGAACATAGTACAATGATCTGATGATCATTTAAGCTGCTAAAAACTATTTTAATACCTTTTCTTTATATTTTAGTAGATTACACAGTTTTGGGAAATAAATTACAAATAGAAATAAATAGTTGGCACAAAAGGTATACAAGTATACAACGAATTAAACACGGTTTGAATATTCACTTAAATTGTATATACTAATTTTGTTAACTGAAGTACTTTAAAAGACACGTGGAAACCATGGAAGAAGACTTTTTCAATGGCTGTTTAAGCGAGATTGATAGTGGTGCTACCATGAAGAAGAATAGCAATAACCAGAAGAGGTTTAGGGAGGACCAGATCAAGTCACTTGAGCTTATATTCGAGTCCGAGACGAGGCTCGAACCGAGGAAGAAGGTGCAGTTAGCTAGAGAGCTAGGGCTGCAACCAAGACAAGTGGCTATATGGTTTCAGAACAAGAGGGCTCGTTGGAAGTCTAAGCAGCTTGAGAAAGAGTATAACATTCTCAGAGCCAGTTACAACAGTTTGGCTTCACAATTTGAAATCATGAAGAAAGAAAAGCAAGCTCTGGTCTCTGAGGTACTTACTGATTCTATTGACATCTTTATATTTAATAGAATACTGATGGAAACAAAACTGATGAAACCAAATCTTGATATGACATTTTTGTATAAAGTATAAGAAACCAATTTATGAATAAAAACTATGTTATAAACTGTCCAACTCAATCTTGGCACATCAATAAATTGATTTCACTGAAAAACACACTGGATCATTTGCCTAATAGATGTAAAAAGAAGATCATTTACCTAATTTTAAATTTCATACTTGTTATTTTCATATATTTATAATTATACTGCACAATCATATTAAACAATTATCTAGTTATTGCTCAGTATTTTATTAATTATATAAATTGATTTTCCATATTTGATATACCTGAAGTTATATCTGCCATGTAAAGCCTCCTAACATGGTCGGAAAATCAATATATTATATTGTTATTACAATGTTTGAGGGAAAGATCAAGGTGGCAAAAAATGATACATTGAAAATATATCTGATGGGTTTTGTTACCTATTTTCAGTTGCAGAGGATAAACGAAGAGATGCAAAAGTATAAAGAAGAAAGGCATCATGAGAGTTGTGGTGATCAAGGTGGGGCTCTAAGCAGCAGCACAGAATCACATAAAGGAAAGTGCGAGCCAGAAGTGAGGCTAGATCCAGGGATTGTTTTGTGTAATGATGGTGATTATAGCAACAACATAAAGGCAGAGTATTTTAGGTTCGAGGAAGGGATAGATCATGAGCTCATGAACATTGTGGAGAGAGCTGATGATAGTTGCTTGACATCTTCTGATAATTGGGGTTTCAATTCTGATTCTCTCTTAGACCAGTCTAGCAGCAATTACCCTAATTGGTGGGATTTTTGGTCATAAAAACATATAAAAGAAAGAAACAAAACATAAGTGAAGAGACAAGAGCGTGTATAATTTTGTAGATGTGCTAAGATTTTTTTTTTTTTTTTTTAAGTTTAAATCTGGTTTCGACCTATACGTCTGTACTATTTTAAATACTCTTTGTATATTTAGATTAGTAGTAAAAATAAAGACTTAAAAAAAACTCACTTAGAAATTAACAAACTAGATCACTGGTCATGGCTCATGAGCTCCACGAAACTCCTTGAAAAGATAATATGAAAAAGTAGCTTTGACGAAACAAGAAAAGTTCTGAATTACTAATCAACACAACTTCGACCAAACATATCATCTTTAATCAAGAAAACCAGACATAGGTTTTAAAAAAAAACAGATAGCAAGGGGCTACAAGGGTCGCTCATATCACGGATTTGACGTATCGTTAGCCAGCAAAAGTTGTAAAACTTTCAAAGTTAATGAATGCCGATTAGGCCAAGACTCGAACTTTTGGAAGTAATCAGCAGGCATTAGACCATCAAAGCCATCTGGTTAGTTGTCTGAAATGTATAATGCAATCCCATCAGAATAGATCAAAAGTGAAAATTAAATACTGAAACTTTTTAGGGCATAGCAATATTGTTTGAACAGACAAGTTAGAAGTGTATGTGTCTTTCAGTATTGAGGGCAAAACCATCACTTTCACATGTTCAATCTCAGTTCAGTTTCCATGTAGATCAAGATTCGCTTCATGCTTTATCTATCCAAAAGAGTTTCAAATTTAACCTAAAAACTCTACGATAAACATCTCGAAACAGAGTGATGATCACACTTACTAGAGTCTTCCAAGTTCCAAGCGCATCGATTGTATTTGAACTGAGCAAAAGAAGAGAAGCTTAGGTTTTCAAGATTAGAAACACCCATATAAACGGAAACAAGAGACAATTTCGGGAAGATTCAGAGCTTGAGTTGGGAGACGAAGACGATTGACACGCACAACCCGATTTATTTGATAGCCGGTCCGAAATCGTAATTCTGGTTTAAAAGCTACATCGTGTTACCGGGCCTTACAACTTTTTGACCCGCTTTCTGAAACGGGTTGGTTATATTGGGCCTTTTAAACATGGGCTTTTATTTCTTATTTATCAAAGGGAACCCTACAATGAAACCTATCCAATGTTGTAAAATATGTTATACGCTACACGTACGGTAAAGTATCATATAATGTATAGATGTATCTACGGTCATTTATATGGTGAATATTTTTAAATATATATTTAATATACATATGCATATAACATATTTTTTATGTATATATTACATGTGTCAAAATTTATGTCATATATAAAATTTTATGATAATCTCACCATCGTGCATACTCAAATAATATGACACTAAAAGTTTTATCATGATAAATACCATATCAATTTAAAACTAACATATATTCCGGTTGAGATAAACCTTAAATTGAGTGAGAATACATTTGTGTTTGTACAAATTGAAAAAAACCAAATCGGTGGTGGGGAATGAGTAATTTAATTAACCTACTCTGGTAATCCAAAAGGAAAAGAAAAAAATACTATATGGTTTTGATTAATATGGATGTAAATTGATTTGGGTATTTATTTCTACTTTATAACCTCCAAAATTCAAGTTTTTATTCAGTGTAAAGACAGTCAAATGTCCCCTATCGAAAAAAGACTGTCAAAAGTTGTGATTCAACTTCTAGATTCGACGTGTTGTTTATTTTAATTGATTTTCGAACCCCCGAATATAAATGATTCGGTAATAAATATAATGATAAACCTCAAAAAATAATAGTTTAGTCTGGCATATAGACATCTGTCATCAGTATTCAGGGGTGGTCTTGTCTAAACTAGTGAAATTTGAAGTGTGTGACATATATAGATTCCATGTGTCTGTAAAAGCCTCTGACTTATAATCAGTGAATTTACTGAAAACATATGTCAATTGATTTAAATTTTAAACTCAACAACATATATGCTTTCTCAGTCGTATACTTTATTTTTTCTTTGGTCAAACTCCGTCGTTTACTTTTAACTTTTAGATTAATATAAAGATTATTAAAGAAACTTTGTATATTTTTTGGTTCGCTACGACAGAAACTAATTATGAGATCATTATTCGAACAATAGCTTCATGTACGCTTTTTAAACAGTTCTGGACATTAATATGTACACGTGTAAAGTATATACTAAAATAATATTCTCTCTTTTTATAATTAAGTATAGTTCTGAATTTTTTTTTTTTGTTTTTTTAAATTAAGTTTTGTTTTATTTGAAGGTAAATATTTTATACAATGACAATTTTTATAAATTTTAATTTAGTAACCAATAATTTTTTTATAAAATATATTAGTAATAATTAAAAAAGAGAATTTGATTATTTCTAATTTGCGTAAAGTATGTTAAAATAATACTTAAGTCTCTTATTATATGTTCTTAACGGTATAATACTAATATTATAATATTTAATTTTGGTCCAATAGTTCTTTTGATTGGCAAACCAAAACCAAATCAACAGATGATTCGATATATCTAAGATAAATATTCCCATATAAATTGAGCAAATCAATTGGCAATAATCTATGCAAAAGACTAGCCAACTTTATAAAGTACAAGATGCTGTGTACCACTGTACCTAGCTACAACGGTCCACTAAGTTACCATTTGAAAAAGTTAATTATCCTTTCAAAGGCTTGTTTATGGCTTAAATAGTTTAATAACTATCTAATCATATGATTATGTAATCATATCTCCAACTGATTAAGGAATTTGCTCGTATAGTTTAGTCGCCTTTTGTAAAAGTGGATCGTTTAAGCTTACCCACCAAGAATAATTGATTTATAACTTTTGCTTCTTCTGCATCTTTTATGCTATTTCGTGTGTCAGTCAATTACGAGTTATGGTATCTATCTATGATCATTATACAATATTTTTAGATGGATAAAGGCAGTTTTGTATCTCATCGTTTTATTAGTTGAAAAGTTAGATCTCGATTTTACTTCACGTATTCTAACATTGATATTCTTATGTAATAGTTTTGAGTTACTGACATTAATATGAAATTTGATTGTTCAGTTCTTTCTCTTGCACACCGAAATATATCTTACAACTTCAAAAATGTGCCATTAGTTTTTTGGGGCTTTTAAATATGCCATCGTGGTATTTATGCGTTTCAACAGGAACTAATAAGTTTATATAGACGCCGAACCGGCGTTAGAGGCAAACCATTCAAACAAATGTTTGCGTTTCTCTGAATAATAAGTGTAATTTTGGTCTCTTTTTAATAAAATAGTCAATAGTTCAGATGGTACTTTCCTTTTTTGAAGGCAAACAAGAGTTAAAAGGTTCAAATAATTTCATTTATAACATCAGTCATAGATTTTTAAGAAGATCTTACTACTAATAGGTCCATAAATATTTTTTTACTTCTGTCACATAAAATTTTAGGCCCGATCATGTATAGACGATCAAATGTCTTATCCAAAATAACAGATTGCATATATATATATATATTGTATTCGACTGTTTTGAAATCGAAAGAGTAGCCCGCATATGCAGGTACGATGACAAAAGTTCGCATTGATGAATATAGTTGGCTCGTATTAAAAGTTGCAATCTGTATATTTATTTGTTGACACAATTTATCTAGTCTTTAGTCCTCAGCTTATTAGTACATATTATTTTCTTCTTCATTAGTTTTCATTTACTCTAGTCTTTCTTTTGTATGGTAAAACTTAATCAATTAAACGAAAAGCATTTACACTCCATTACAGGAGGAAGAGGGTAACGATCTAATAGCAGCCTTAGCCAAAGCATCTGCCTAGGGTTATCCTGTCGTGAAATACAATCAAAGGAGAAAAAAACAAATTCAGATGTCAGATTCCTAATGTCTTCAAGAGGACCATGAATTTAGGTTGAGTTCTCTGCAGAGGTCAAAAGCCGAATCAGCTCCTGACAGTCTGAGTAACACCCCACACTCGAAAATCCTGTTGCCACTACTGCTTTCAAAGCTTCCTTAACTGCCTGGAAGTAGAGCCCTGTAGGATTACTTCCTTCTCAGCGTTTTGAAAAGACCAGCCCATACCTCCTACACCTGTTTCTGCTTGCCATGCTCCATCAGTGAAGCCTATCAGGCAATGTTCTGCTCGTAATGGAGAGGGAGAGGGTCCTCTGTTTCTGCCTTTTTGACCTTATTGGGGAGTGCTTCCTGCCATTTTTTAGCCTCCGTGATTGCCTTAGTCATCGTTTCCAGCTCTGACACTTGTCTCTCCTCAAAGATCCTAAGACTTCTGGCCTTCCAAATGAACCTGAGAATCCATGGGTAAATTGCAGCTACACTCTCCTTTTGGTCCGGTCCCATTGGTCTTTTAATTGATGATGTTGATAACCACTTCTGCTTCCAGACTTTGATAGTGGAACCATCCCCTATAATCCAACCTAATCCTTGTCTTAGGATCGTTGACGGGATTTGGTGGCTCCATTAGAGAGTAGGAAGGGCAATACTTGCCCAATAGAGCTTGTGGGAGTAGGGACTCTGGGTTTTGGATGATTCTCCAAGTGAGTTTTGTCAAGTGGGCATCATTGAAAGCCTCTATTTCCCTAAACCCCTGCCACTTTTCTCCTTTAATAGAGTGAGCTTCTCCCAAAAGACCGAACACTTTTTTTGTTTACCCGGTTTTTCATCCTACCAAAATCTTGTCCGGACAGATTCAGGTGGATCCGTTTACATAGAGAAACATGACATCGCATTGAAGAGCATCGCAGATTAAATCGTTTTCAAGAGAACTTGTTTCCTAGCTTCATTAGTTTTCAATTACTCGGTCTAAAAGACAAAATTTATATATTCTTAGTGAAATATATTTTCATTTGACTAAATTTTACCTGTCTAAATTTTGAGCCAGCACAAAGGAGGTCGATTAGAGTATGACTACAAATTCTTTTTATTCATCCAGTTTTATTTGAAAAAATAAATAAAGAAAACTTATACTCCGTGGCTATTTAACTAAGTTTATAGTCACTTACTGAAATTACCCAAATGAAATGTAATTTTTTTTGTTCACAAGACAAAAATAGATTAACAAAACTTTTAGTAGCCGTTAGTTACATCACCGGTTAGGTACCATTACGATCAGGATATATTGACCGTTGATATAAGTCATTGACCGTCCAACGAAGGGACCAGGTAGATACGAGTCATGCGATTTGTCTGACTATCAAAAAGACAATTATACCCTTCTTAAATCGTATTCTTCTTGCATAGGTTTTGGGTATTTTCGTCATACGCAGACACCCAAGAAGACACGCCAAGTGCGCATTTCTAAATTAACCCACCATCATCCTGCAGAACCTCGAAGATCACTGGGACGTTTTGCATGGAGCTGACACGTGGCTCCAAAACTGTATGTTCGTGACTATTGTGATTGAAAACGAGATCTAACGGTTGAAATTTTGAGATGCAGTTGGGTACACTGCACTACGTCGCAGCATATCTTAACCGACAAAGAAGAATCTACATAATCTATTGTAACCGGAAAGAATGTCTTCACACGCGCAAAAAGTCAATTTGTGTCTTAAGCCCTTACCTAAAGGCTAATAAAGCCTAAAGGTCATTAGGTCAATACGTTTTTCTTTATGATTAAGTTATATATATTTGCTAATTTCTATGTTAACTGTATTTACTTATTTTTCTTTGCCGCCGGTTAACTAATTCGCCATTTGTTAAAATTATTATATTCATGTAAATAGCATAGTTTATTGGGCCTTTTTTAACAAGTTTAAGCTACGAATATATATAAAAAGAATATAGATTTGTAAAAATATTTAATTTGGAATCTTTCTCTGGATATACGAATATACTAAAATCTTATTAAATCTCGGATTTATTTTTTAACTTGATTAAATGTCGCTGTCTACTTGAGTTATAATCGACGAGACCAATGTTATTAATTCGAACTTAGCATAATTAGCGGGTAATGTCGGAAGTAGGTCTAGGAAGAACGATAAAACAGTAAACTTGACAAAAAATGACATTTGAGTTTTATTACATGGACTGTTTTATTATTCTCATACTTACATTACGATGTCGGAAATGTGACTATGTATTGGATCATTGGTAAATCGAGTTACATATATACTACTACTCTTATACTAATTAGCGGACCATTGTCTACTAGATAAGCCTATGTTAAACTTAGATTGCAGAGTTTATAGTTTATTTCGAATGACTAAATAATACAATTTGGTTGTTGAAAATGTTATTGTTTTATAGTTCGAATGATATTAATAAGAATAAATAAAATGACAGATGTGAACAAACCATAGTAAGTCCTTGATTGCCCCCACGTCTTCGATGATAAAATAGGTAGAAAGTGTCAACAGGTAATTTTATATGGAAACTTTATATAATTAACCTCTTGGGATATAACAATCTAATCCAAACTAAGTATATCGAATTATAATAAAACAGTTAATATTAGTACTCAAGAGTATTTAAATGTTGATTTAGTATAGGGGTTAAATGTTGATTTAGTATGTACTCAATTGTAACGTTCTATGCTTAGTATCTTCTAAAACACTCCCTGGTCAGTTGACTTCTACGGTATATAGTTATAGATCCAGCAGTATCACGAAGCCATATAATTAAAAAACTAACTAAAAGAGCTCTTCAAATAAAATATTTTATCAAAAAGGAGCTATTTAGATATGACGCCACCCGAAGGATCATAGGTCCGTGTATTAAAAAATTATAGCGTCACGCGCACTAACGTAATCTGTCATTCAGTTCACACCCCCTCGCGCATGGCGGCGCCGAACCGTTAACTCTCATTTGCCTACGGCGCAACTCATCAACGGTTATGATTTTTTCTTATAACTATACACAATTACACATATACTACATTTTATGGGTGACATAATATTGTTGATATAAATTAATAGATAATACTTAACATCAATAAAGGAAAGATAACCACACTTTCGTAATCCATATAAACGTTACAACTCACGATAATGGACTAAATATATATGCATATATATATATATATATATATTGTGATCGAAAGTATACTAAACTGCTGATGTGCTTATTTAGATAGGCATTGTAAATTTGCAAGTACTCTCAGTTGAAATTGATCCAGAATTTATATCCAGCACGTTAAATCTGTATCAAGGAAATAAACGTTTAATTTACAAAAAAATATATGGAACGTAGATATTATAGTGCAAATCAGTTAAATAAGATTACAGTTTAAAATGCAATGAATTCACAAAAGTGGCTCTATAAAGTTTCATCAGTTTTATTTAACGGGCACGAGAAGTTAAGTTCATTGCTATTTACATTACATTTTTACACCTCTCATCATATTACGTTTTAAAATTTGTAACTGCCTTTTGTCAATAATTTTGCATTTAGAGTCCAATCCATAATATGGAAGAAAACAAAAATTAGGAGCTTACGTTATGTTTTGTAAAATGATATGTTTTGTAAGTGGTCTGAAATCTTAATCACTTTTAATTTTTGCACTTTTAAGGTTGATGTGTATTTGTCTAATAGATAGGTGAATAAAGGGCGTATTAATTCATTGTATTTAATCAACTTTTTTTCTTTTGGCTGAAAGGTCTTTCTTAAAAAAATTCAAGTAAATAAATATATTTGGGGTAAGACAGACTGAAGTACACACCAAATAATGTTATTTAATAAAAAAGACAACATTCAGCTTGTAAACATAAAAAATAATTAAATAAAATAAATAATAATTTTTGATTAAATAAAGGATTAACAAGAGCTGGCTTCTAATTTGTTTTATATAAATACATGAAGGCAGCGTTTCATTTTAAACCTCACAGCAAAAAGCCATTCTCCTTTCTCTTTCTATCTCTCGCTCTGTTCTTATTCTCTGCTTCCATGGCCACCGAGCTTGACACCAGTAGCTTACTTTTGGCTGTCTTGTCCAAATGTAGCCTCCTTACTCAAACCAATCTCGCTCTTTCTCTCCTCGTAGCTTGCCTCGCTTGTCTCGCTCTTTCTCTCTTCTTCTGGTCTCATCCCGGAGGACCCGCCTGGGGAAAACACTTCCTTCATCGCCGCCACCAAACCACAGTTATTCCCGGACCAAGAGGCTTACCTTTTATCGGAAGCATGTCTCTCATGTCAAGCGCTCTGGCTCACCGTTGCATAGCCGCAACCGCTGAGAAATTTGGAGCCAAACGGTTAATGGCGTTTAGCTTGGGAGATACTCGCGTGATAGTCACGTGCAATTCTGATGTTGCTAAAGAGATTCTTAACAGTCCGGTTTTTGCTGACCGGCCGGTTAAAGAATCAGCGTATTCCCTTATGTTTAACCGAGCTATCGGTTTCGCACCTTACGGCGTTTACTGGAGAACCTTACGGAGAATCGCGTCAAATCATCTTTTCAGCCCGAAACAGATTAAACGTTCCGAAACGCAGAGACGTGTGATCGCGAATCAGATCACAAGGTGTCTCGCAAAACAGAGTAACATCAATGGTCTCTGTTTTGCTCGCGAGTTGATCAAAAAGGCGTCGCTTAATAACATGATGTGCTCTGTTTTCGGGAAAGAATATGAGCTTGAGAACGAACACGATGAAGTGAATGAACTTAGTGGATTGGTGGAAGAAGGTTATGATTTACTCGGTACGCTTAATTGGACCGATCATCTTCCATGGCTATCGGAATTTGATCCTCAGAGAATCCGGTCTAGATGTTTTAATCTCGTCCCAAAAGTAAACCGGTTTGTGAACCGGATTATCTCTGACCACCGTGACCAAATTCGTGACTCGCCAAACGACTTCGTTGACGTATTGCTCTCTCTTGATGGTCCGGATAAATTATCCGACCCGGATATGGTCGCCGTTCTCTGGGTATGTACACGTGAATTTTTTAGTCTCTTTTATAAACAGCAAAAAAGAACATTTGAATGATTAAATTATTGAAGTTCGGATAATTTAATATGCCATTTCAAGTAATACGACGGTACCAAAATATTCGTATTTTGTGGGTTATAACAGGAAATGATATTCAGAGGAACTGACACGGTGGCTGTTTTAGTCGAGTGGATTCTTGCTAGGATGGTTCTTCATCCATATATTCAATCGACGGTTCACAGTGAGCTTGATCATATCGTGGGAAGATCAAGGGCAGTCGAAGAATCTGACGTGGGGTCTTTAGTATATCTGACGGCTGTAGTGAAGGAAGTCCTGAGGGTCCATCCACCGGGCCCACTTTTGTCGTGGTCCCGCTTAGCAATCACAGATACGATCATCGACGGTCGTCGTGTTCCGGCTGGGACCACTGCGATGGTGAACATGTGGGCCATAACGCATGATCAACACGTGTGGGAAAATCCGTTGGAGTTTAAACCCCAACGGTTCGTAGCCAAGGAAGGTGAGGTTGAGTTCTCTGTTCTCGGGTCTGACCTGAGACTTGCACCGTTTGGATCGGGTCGTCGGGTCTGCCCCGGAAAGAATTTGGGTTTGACTACCGTGATGTTTTGGACTGCGACGCTTTTGCACGAGTTTGAATGGCTACCGTCCGATGAGAAGACCGTGGACTTGGCCGAGAAACTCAGGCTCTCATGTGAGATGGCTAATCCTCTTGCTGCTAAATTGCACCCCAGACGCAGTTTAAGCGCATGATAAGATTTTTCATTTGATGGTCAGAGGCGAACCGAAAGCTAAGCAGTGGTAAAGATTCATACACAGTCAGCTAAAGGAAAAAAAATAAAATAGTGTGATAAAAAAATAAAATAAAAAATTATACGAATGGATTTGAAGCATTTTTATACTAACATCTTGATACGTGATGTGTTTGGTGTGAGGAGTGATGTGTTGTAAATATAATGAAAACATGAATGTTACAGAATAAACGTTAATACTATGTGCCCATGTGGTTTTCTATTTTCGAAATTCGAAGCTTAATTCCCGCGTTTCATTTCTATTATATAATGAAAACTTAATACTGTGTACTACTATTAACTACTAAATTCTGGGAAACGATCTTTGCTTGATCACGATCAAATCCCGATTACAAGCGTAATTAATAATCCATTCATAAAAAAACTGAAAACACATAATCGTGAATAATGTAATGAAATTCCAATAATTTGTATTCCGACTAGACCAAATAACAATTATAAATGATTAATTACCAGGCTATACGATTTCATCATTATGATATACTATTTTCTTACAGCTAGATATTCGGGTGGAAAATTCAAACCCCATGTGTCCTTAAATTTTCAAAAATATCAACCGACAATGTTAGCGAAATCCGAAATATATATACAAATTTGCCAAAAATGTAAGTTGTTTTCACTTTTTTTTTTTTGCCTCAACCTAATATATATAAAAGTTTCATCTTTATAAAAGTTGCAGACTTGAAATACCCTGTCCCTTACTGTTTTTTTATAAATGTATAACCACCAATCATAATTTAATAGTGGTAGTCTCATTACACAGCGAAAATAAATATTATATATCGTTTGTATATCTATATTTACCTAAACCTACAATATATATATATACACATAATTTTTTATTATTTATTTTAATTATTCATATATAATCATAAGCTTCAAACTTAAATGGTCAGCGTTCACTCGATATAACAAAACAACTAAATTCGATATAACTGAAAGTCAAACTCAGTTTATGGTAAATAAAGCGTTTTCAACAACCAATAACTTAATTTGAGAATTAAAATGACCGGAATCTACTACGCACCTATAACTTGCCCAAATCTACTAAACAGTAAACACCTATTAAGACATATATCAACGATACTTTGGTCATGGATGGAAACCCCTAGTTTAATGTTTAATTTTGGTCACATGGTTAATTTCTTTAATCAAACTAACTAACTACTATTTATCCGTCGCTTAGTAAAATTTTGAAAAATGAAAATAACAATAATGAAATATATGATTGTTTGAATAGGAGAAGATTTTGACTGAAAACACTTTCGAAGCGTGTGGTCGAATAAAAAAAATTATACGTAAAGAGATAAAATTTATTTTTATATATAGAGGAAAAGATTGTGACACATGAATTATTAAAGGATGGTGGTCTTCTTTGATCCAGTGGGGAGCGCGCACATAAGCATTGGGAAAGAACAATATATGACAAGATTTGAATTAGTTGTGGAGAGATCTTAAAAGTGGATTAGTATCTATAAAAATAGGGATGTTGCGACGGGTTTTTTATCCAGTTCATTCCGAGTTCGTTTTGAATCTGTTCATATTAAGCCTATTTTTAAAAACTTGCATAAACTTAATACCCAAACAATATAACCCGAATAAAGCTCATAAGTTCTGGGTATATCCGCGGGTACCCCAATTGATTTTTTTTAGTGGTTTTACTTTAGTTTGCTTTTAAAAACTAGAAAACTAGAAATTAAATCTATGAATCAAATTTAATTCTTGTTTAATTTTACAATTCATATTTTATAATATTTTTTTCTTTATGTGTGTTTTTAAAAATATTGATAAAATTATTTTTATAAGTATTGATATAATTATTCGCTAGGCACAATTATAAAATAAACTAAAGATATTATTTCATGTTTTTCCGATTTGAGGGATTGGTAAAAATTTATAGGTTTTGCGCAAAAATATAATTTCGTGATTTTACATTTTTGGCGGGAAAATATAACTTCATGATTTCTGGCCAAATTTGTAATTTGACGGGTTTGACAAAAAAAATCCAAATTCTAAATTTTATAATTTTGGCCCAAAACTTATTCTTGCAATTTTGCATTTTGGCAGAAAAATGTCATTTCCCGTTTTTTGCCAAATTTGCGTTTTGATATGTTTGAAGACAAAATATCAGATTTTAACAAAAAAATATAACTATGTGATTTTATGTCTTTAGCGGAAAATATAGTTTAACGTTTTTGCTAAAATTTCGATTTTACGATATTGAAAATATTATTAATTAAAAATTTATCATTTTGGCACAAAAATAATTTTTCACAATTTTGTGTATTTAGACTAAAATATTATTTCACTATATCTATCTCATGAAAATAACTCAGCGGATACCCATTACACAGTAGGGTAAACCTGAATAAAACCTGGATAAACAAAGTCTGCCTGCTTTAAACCCGCATTTTTTAAACAGAAACGGACATGCTTACGGATTTAATATTAAATCTGGGTTTCGGGTATCCACTGGGTAAAAACCCATAATTAACATCCCTATATAAATATATATATATATATATATTTTATGCTTGAAGCATCTTCAATGGTTGCTGTGAGTGTGAGGTCTTTTTAATGACGTCATGTATAGTGGTGGTAAAGTAGTGACAAAACTGGTTTTGAAATTAATCTTCGTACCATACAAATATTAATCAACTCTCTAATAACAGATAGATAAATCAAATTATTTTAAATTAAGTTTCATCAATAATTTTACAAAAATATAACTCAAAATCGTAAAACCGTGGAATTCAATTAAAAGTATTATTTTTAAAAATTAGATTAAATCATGGTTGATCAAATTAGACAATCTATGTTTATACAAAAAAGGTAGTTGTGACGGATTAGAAAATAACACGATTGAGTAAAAATGTTTGAGTAACAAAAAACTATACCGACCGGATAGCATTATTACAGAAAAATAAAAAGAGAGATTCCAATAAGTTATTGGATCAGCATCTAACTCTATATGTGGGCCTATTGATTAAAGAGGCCCATTAATATTTTTGAATTCCCGAATTAACCTCTGATAGTACGACGGTTTTTAAGTCAAGGAGGCTCAGCCTTTCTTGGCCGCCTAGGGTTTGTTTCTCGTGTTCTTCTCCGATCGTTCAAGGTAAGTTTTCATCGATGATTGTTACTTGCTCTCGTCGATTGGCATATTAACTTGGGCTACATGTTTATAATTTCCTGTTATTGAATCGTTAGGGAGAGTTTGCGCATATGGATAAGATGAAGCCGGTGTTCGTCGGGAATTTCGAGTATGAAACTCGCCAATCGGAATTGGAACGATTGTTTGGAAAATATGGGAGAGTTGAGCGAGTAGACATGAAGTCTGGTAAAGTATCTTGTAATTTCTAAGGCGGTGACTGTGAATTTTAGAAATCTCGGAAGAATTGTTGTTGTTTGATTGATATTGTGGTTGGTTGATCATCATTGCTGAGGTTTAGTTTCTGTTTTGACCTAGGATTCTGGATATTTACAGTACTTGGCATTTATCAAAGATTGCTTTTCTAATTGTGTGAGGGTTTTATGCAAGTAGAGGATTCTTTGTATTGAGTGTTTATTTGGTTCGCAGGAACTTTTCTTCTAAGGAACATGAGTCTTGCCATCTTCTTCCTGCAAAAATATATCTACGTTTTCATGCCTGCCTTTATCATGTTGTGCCTACCATCTTCTTCGCTGATTCTTGACAAATCTTGGTGTTGATGGAACTCTATTGAATCCATCATGCCTTGCCTTTCATATCTGAACTCCTGTACTCAGAATGTTGAAGCAAGCCTAGCAAATCATTCAGATTTTCCTTTTTTAAAATTGGTGTTTTTTTTTAATTTGGGCTTTGTCATGCTACGTATCTTGAATTTCTACTTCATCATGGATCGTCTCTACATCTCATGTACACCAGCCTTCAAATTTATGCAGGTGTTGTATATATATCTAGTTCATTTCTAGGGGAAACAAGATTTGCTCTATTGGCTGGTTATTGTACTGTAGGATTGTCACTCTTTGTGTTGCATTTTGTAATTCTTGGGGTTTTATTTCGTTGCAGGATATGCTTTTGTGTACTTTGAGGATGAACGTGATGCTGAAGACGCGATTCGCAAACTTGACAACTATCCTTTTGGATATGAGAAACGCAGGTTATCAGTCGAATGGGCAAAGGTATTTTTTCTGGTTTTTATTGAAGCTTTCAATTTTCCTCATATTTAGGAAAACTTATAAATTTTCTTCTGGCTTTCAGGGTGAACGTGGCAGGCCTCGTGGTGATGGGAAGGCCGTTTCAAATATTAAGCCTACAAAGACACTATTTGTCATTAACTTTGACCCCAGTAGAACAAAAGAGGACGACATTGAAAAGCATTTTGAGCCCTACGGTAAGGTCATCAATGTTCGTATCAGACGCAACTTCTCCTTTGTTCAGTTTGAAACACAAGAAGATGCTACCAAAGCCCTGGAAGCTACTCAAAGAAGGTTAAAAACAACAACACATCTTCTTGTTACTTTTTCCCCACAAACATTCAATATATTTGCTTCACAAAAGTCCCCTTTGTTCCCCTCAGCAAAATATTGGATAGGGTTGTTTCGGTTGAGTATGCGTTAAAGGATGATGATGAAAGAGATGATCGATATGGTGGTCGTAGCCCAAGAAAATCTCCAAGTCCCGTGTACCGTAGGCGTCCAAGCCCTGATTATGGTAGGAGACCAAGCCCTGATTATGGTAGGAGACTAAGCCCTGGTTATGGTAGGCGTCCAAGTCCTGATTATGGTCGTCCTCGAAGTCCAGAATACGACAGATTCAAAGGTCCAGCAGCTTATGAAAGACGGAGGAGTCCAGATTATGGACGACGTAGTTGTGATTACGGTAGACAAAGGAGTCCTGGTTATGACCGATACAGAAGGTAAATAATAATTGGCTTTGTCTTTCACTGCTGCCAACTCAACTCTCCTTGATGCCTCTGTAATGTTTTTGATTGAACAGTCGCTCTCCAGTCCCAAGAGGAAGACATTGAAGAAGACAGAAGATCAATGCAGAAACTGAAGCTACTAAAAAAGTCTAATGTTACAAAATGTTTTTTTTTTATATTAGTTTGAAACTACTACTATGGCTTTTTGGATCTTTCTCTGTGTGACCATTATCTTTTAGAATTGGAGATTTTATCGGAGATAGCATAAGCTGTTTTGTCTTTGATTGCACTTACTTGTTCATGCGCCAACTCCTTAATTTGTCATTAGCATTATAAATCCACAAAAGGGATATTATTAGCATTATCTTTACTCGGCCTAACCAGTATTCTAAATCAGTTTGATGTCACTTGGATAATGATACTGTAATTTTTGTACAATCTACTAATCTAAAACTATATTAGTTCCCCTTTTTTACGAATCTAACCATGTTCTTCGTCTTTTATTATGCAAATCGAAATACTTAATTTGTACAATTTATCGAATCTGGAGACTGGCCCCAAAAAGCATCGATAACCTTTTTTCAGTGTTGACACAGACACAGCTACCGCAACGTCGTTGTTTATCCACTAACATTACAGTTTTTTTTTTCTCAAACAATTATCTTTTCCTCTCTTTAGAAAAAGCGTTTTCTTTTATTTACGGGGGTTCAATATAAGAAAACAAAGTGGCATCAAACTAAAAATAGTAATTTGTTGATTTTACACGATTGGAAATCTCTGTGTAATTCTCTTTATAACTTTTTCTACTACTTAAATTGATATTTTATATTCGAGAGAAGTCCTTTTATTCCTTCCATTTCTTTGTCCTGAAGATAACAGCTTTCTATATTTTTTATAACTATAGTTGACTCCATCGATCCGTTGCGTTATGTTTTCTTCATCGTTTTGAATAAAGCGACCATGCGCAGATAAATCTAGATTTCTTATAGACTACGAGAATATTGCCTTTTGATTTTATCTTGAATATTTAAACGTAATTAAGAGTATTATTCAAATATAGTCAGTAATTAATTAATCAAAAAAACACAAACCCAATGAAAAATCATGTTTGGTTGGCGGGCACTATAAAATGGGCATCTACTTCCGCATTTCAAGCCACCTTCTTCTAATCATCATGTGTTCAGACTCACATTTATACTTATATATACACATGATACTGTTCTGACAAAAAGTATACAAACGCAGTACATTGTTTTATATTGGTAAATATCTGTACATATCTATTTTTAAATGGGTTGTTTGATAAAAATCATAAATAAGGTAATATTCTTTCCTTTGTAGCTTCAACAATATGATTAGCTTTTTAAATTTTAAAACAAAATAAATAATGGAAAATTATAAAATTAACTTTTATCTAATGAAATTATAATTTCTCTTAAATAGTCAGTAGAGCTAAAAAATGAAATTTATGCGATTTAGTAAGTCGCATGACATAATTAAATGCAAACTTACTTACCATGAATGAATTGGAAGATTATTTTATCCAACTAATTGGAAGATTAATTAGCGGATTAGGTGGATGGACCGTGAAGGTACGGTTTAATTATTATTATATTTACAATGAAAATGGAAAAAAAATGTCGAGTGGAATGTGACATTGCGGTAAATCTGGTAATAACGAGAATTCAAGGAAAACATGCCGTCGTCTTCGAATCTTAGTGGGTGTTTTGCTTTAAGAGTTTTAATTACTATAAACTACAAATGATGTTGAAAAATATATATGACCAAACTTACATAGTTACATATCTACACATACTACAATTATTAAATTAATTAATGTTACAAACGGCTTTTATTTGAAGCAGGTTAACTTAGGCCCTTTTTGTTAGTGTATTAATTCACCGGTCATACTTTTAAGTTTCGGATTGAATAATTTTCGTTTCAGGAGATCTTTTTTTTTTGGTTTAAGAAGAATGTTAATTTATGTTAAACATTTTAAAATAATACCAGTAATATCAATGGGAAAGAAGTTAATTTACGATTAAGAGGATAAACATTACTAAGTTCACGCACGGGCGCAAAAGTCAAAAAGCTAAGGAGCTCTATGGAATATATTAGTGTCCCCAAAATGCGATGCTTTGGGATTTGATAATCATGACTATTCGTGGATAATAATTTCGATCATTTAAATCGTTTCATCCATTATATCAACTCTATATAATACACATATTACTCCAATACATAATTTTTTTTTGGGGATCCATTGTATAAGTTTTGGGCTACAATTCTGCAAATAATATAATTACTGGATTATGAGTGTATGGCTAATCGACATAAAAATGTATTGGATAAACCAACGATCCCATTACGTAGTTTGACATATTTTCGCCACATTCTAAACTGAAAAGCTTAAATTTTTAAGAAATGTAATAATGTAATCCAGTTCACATACACATCTCCTACAATTCACACAATATTTGGTGTGTATCTATCAAAAAGACAACTAATATAGTTTGTGAAAATTTATATGTACTCATATATTTGGTGACTTGGTGTGTGTCTATATAAAAGATAAAAATGCTATTAGCAATGAGAACAGGGAAATATTACCAATGATTATCTTTGTTGTTGTTATATTTTAATGCTTCCATTTTATAGAACCTACGTGTGAAATTACATCTCCAATTATATTGTGGCTCGATGGCTCCATATATTAATTTCCCTCATCATTATTCGTTGCTGCTCCATCTCATGTTGTACATAAATATTTTTGTAGTTGGTACGTATTTCCTTTTATTGTTGTACATCTTATTATTGTTGTTTGTCTGTTACTTGAAAATATGTAACAAACTAAACGACAATCTTGGATAGTAGATATATTAAACTTTAAAGCTAAACACTCAATAAAAAGAAAAATGTATCACAACTTTAGTTTAACACAATTTAAATATAGATCAGATTATATTTGAAAATAAAGATGAATAAATTACACAAAATACTTCTACAAATAGAAGAAATGATGAATACAGATCTCACTGATTACGCACAAAGCCCTAGTATTCACTTATTCTTCTACCTTCGCATCCCTTAACACTCCTCATGAACAAAGACCTACTAATACTAAAAAAATATAAACTACCATCGAACCCAATTATGAAATATGTATTTTTAAAGACTGATCATTGTAAAGAGAAAAACCCCAGAAATAAGGAATGGAAAACAATCTGTAAACTAAGTTCTGAAAACTTTAACTAAAGTACCCCATGTGAGAAAATCAAAAGATCACCAAAGTAAAATATAATAAAATAAGAAAGTAAAACGAGAAAAGAGAACAAAAGCTAATAAGTTCATGATCTCTTTTTAACCTGTTGTTTCTTTTACCACGAGGATCCTCCTGTATTACTGAACATCCCACTCCAATATGCATTATTACCATGACTCTTCTCTTGGGTTGTGCTTGAAAGCTCTTTCATGTCGGAAAAGGGGAACAAAACCCTACTTGCTCCATTCATGTCATCATTATTGTTATCTTCAGCTCTTTGGTTACTGTTGGCGGTGTTATGTCCAATCCCTTGATGATGATCAATGGAGAATGAAAGGTTATTATTACCCTGTTTGTAATCAGACATTGTTGGAAACCCTAAAGATGAGTAAAGGACTGAGTTTGAATCCATCATTTGACCCGGCAAGAACGTGTTCATGCCTCTTGAAGAGACTCCATTGGATCTTAGAAGCTCGAGAGCTGAGACAGGAGATGATGAAGCAAAGATTGAGGATGCAGTATTGTTGTTCTCGATCTTGGGCATATGAAGAAACTGAGACATACCATGATGATGGTCTTGCATGACCGGGAAGGACATCAAGCTGAGATCTTTCGACTTATTAGGGGTTTGGCTTGAGAAAAGAATCGATGGGTTTAGATCTGGAAGCTTGGGATTGGAAGGTGAAGCCAAAGGTGTTGAGGATCTCTTGTTCTTTCTCGAGCTGCCTCCAACAGGTACGTTGCGAAGAGAGCCACCTTCAGTCCAATACCTTCGACAACCTTTGCAGAAGTATCTCGGTTGCGTGAGACTGTAGTTGTTGTAATAACAGAACTTTGTGTTTGTAGAGTTGCATCTTGGACAGTTTACTTTCTCTAGTGGCCTCGCCTTTCTAGTTTCCATCGTGGCCGTGTTTTTGTTATTTCCGCCGGAGCCACCGTTGGTTGGTGTGGTGTTTGGCCTTGTGTTGGTGGCGATGAATGTGGGTTGTTGTTGCGATGTGTTGTTGTTAGTGTTCGAAATAATCTGCTCCATTGGTTTTACGTTTATCATTTCTTGAAAACCCTACAAAATCAATATATAAGATCATTAACCATGGAAAAACTAGAGAATAAAACAAAGTACAACCCAGTCTTGAATCTTGCCAATATTAGGGCTTGGTGAGATGATTTAAATTTAAGTAATAACTACTCAATTGAAATAATAAATACTTGGTTTGTTTTAGGTTGAATCATGGTGCTTTAAAAGAAAATTTAATTCAGCCTAAACTAAAATTCAGGGAAAAAAGAAGAAAAAATGGTAAGACCTGAGCACCAAGAACAAAAGGTAAACTACCAAATCATACCTTTTTATCCATTAGTTATCGAATTTATAATTAATCACATAAAAAGGTGAACTTATATATAGAGAACAAAAGTTCCTCAACTCCATCCGAGAGTTTTGAATGTTTCAAAACGGATAACTCCCCATGCAAATATTCATGAGTAAAATTCAAATTAAAACTCATCAGAGAGGCACATCTCTAACACAACTATACATTTGGCCACAAGACGGATCATAGCACAAAATTGTTTCATACATAAACATGTATATCTGTATATGTGAACAGAGTGATAAGAATAAATAGAGAGATAGAGAGGTAAGAGTCAAGGAAGAAGAAACAAACAAATATAGTAAAGAGATATATTTCTTTTACGTACCTGCGTCCACTTCGTAGCATCCATGAACTTCGACAAAGACAAAGACAGAGAGAGAGAGAGAGAAGAGTAAAGAGCCAAGAGAGAATGTTTTGGAGATAGTTTTTTTTTGGACTTTTGCTTTTTTGGGACGATATGGCTCTATGCGTTAGCTTTCACTTTATGAATGATGAAAGAAATCAGCCAAGGGGAAGAAGAAGAAGAGAAGAAACCTGCAAAAGTAAAACATATATTTTTATATGAAAAAGCAAAAGGAGGGTTTGTTGTTTTTGACTAGTAATACTAATAATAATGTCTCATGGCCTCCCTCTCTGGTTCTTTTGTGGTCCCTGTTTTATATTTTGAAAGAAAAAAATATCTGGGTAAAATATTGTTCATACTTACTAGTACTTGGCTCAATAAATGAGTGATTATACATTTAGCATGGAGTAAATACAATGTTCTACTCATTTTAAACTAATTTCGAGAAGAACAACTTGTCATAATTTCATAATTTGAGACTGATTAATTGCGTATTTGAACTATATATGTAGTTTTTTATAAAGGGTATTTAAATTACATAGTTCTGTTTTAAAAATATGGATTATCAATTGTAATATTATATTAAATATTTGGTATGATAACATAATTGATGAAAATTATACACCTTTGTGAGTGGAATTATGAGTTGTATACTATTCCCGCCCACCCATTTTGCGATTTAATATTATTTCTTGGGTTACAATCCGTCGTATTACCTTATCAATTTCAAAGTCCTTTTATTATGACTACATACATAGATATCATAATTACTATATATTTTATCTATTTATGTAGATTAGGTTACGAAATTCGGTGGCGAACTTGAAATTATAATTAGTTTATAATAGAAATGTGACTTAATATGGTAGATAAAACATATGATTTTCAATTCTAAGTTTTATATAAAGTACTATGTATATATGTTGACTGTCTTTAGAGAAAATGGATTATCCTTCCGACTTAATATATGTCTTTCTTTTATTTAATTACGTTATTTCGACGAAAAGAGGGGACACCAAAATTTCACCCTTTATTTCAATTGTGATCTGCTTTTTATAAAAGGACCATTACATATTACACAACACATGACTACATAAAGTTCATATGATTTTATTCTTATTTCGGTAAAGCTATAACAAATGTGGCGTTAATCAGAAATTTTATAGAAATTTTTGTAAAAGAAAATAAACTTTCAAGCAAACAATACTGCACGAGCTATTATGTTATATCTTGCTTTGCGTTTTCAAACAATCATTATTAAAAAATATGTGTTATTAAAAGTAAATGATTCAATTTGTGACATCATTCACTATTAATGTGATCTGATGATGTTGTGGGATTAATCAAATAATACCAGTTGCTTCGGCATCACAATTTTATCGATTATAACTAACTTTCATATTGATAGAGCAATCAATTAGAGAATATCAATATAAAATTAACTTCAGAAAAGTTTTGCCTTTTGATAAAACTCAATAACTGGGCAATTTATGTATATATTCAAAAGATGAGGGGTTGGAGAACAATTATGGAAGGACTCCGACAGGAAGCGACAAAAAGGAAGAGGCGGGCCCCAGTTTTTGGGGCGTGATTGAATATTATTTAGCTTTTTCAAATCGAAGGACAGATTTTTGATTAAATCTCTCTTTCCTAATTTTGACACCTGTCTTTCTACCCAGACACCCTCTCTCTCATACACAACTCTTTATCTTTTCATCGTTTTGTGTCGTTTTATCCTGCTAATTTCACCTTGCCTGCCGTTTTTTTTTCCAGCCTTCAATAGCTCGAAACTTTCGCTGTTTTATTCTCTGGCCCAGTATAATATTTGGCCCGTAAAATTTATTGGGCTGAAGAAGATATGTACATGTTTTAACAAAAAATTATTTGACATCATATTCACATATTTTATATATTTGAACAGTTGATATAGTTTTGGTTATTTTGACTCAAACATGTCTTTGGAAACTAAGAATGACTGAGTTAAAAATTGATGAGTATATGAAAATGAAAACAGTTATTTGAAAATTTTAGCCACCAAATTTTGATACAAAAAGTTCATTAGACCGTTTAAAATATCACATCCTAGCCACTAATAATGAATTATGAGTCCATTCTATATGACCCACATCACTTTATCGCAACATCCTATCTTCCATATCATACTATTTAAACATTCGATTCCAGCTCGATAACCAAAAAAATAATGCGAACTTCGATAATTATTTAGTTATTAGACTAAAACTTAGGCCCAACAAAGCCCATAAAAGCCCATAATTAGCAAGCACAGTGCTTGGTCCAACAAGTAAACGAGGACATATTGGTTCGCAGTTCATAACACATCTCCCTCCAAAGACTTCTTTTTCAGCTTCTTATTCTTCTTCCATGGAACTTCTTGCATATACAAAAGAAGATACAAACATGGAATCCTTAATTATTTACGACATGAACTGAGCAACATTTTAAGACAAGTAATGAAATTAAAGATTACTTTACCCAGAAGTAACATCTAGTGATGTTAGAGAGAAATGGAGATCTCTTCTTGTGGTCTTCATGCCATATTCATCTTCCAATGGGAATAGAAATCTAACCTTTCCGGCCACAGCATCATCATCAGCTCTCTCTTTCTTTCACTGGAACAAACGCTTAAATCGGGCGAGACGATGATGATTCGCGGTCGGGGGCATTTTTGTAAATTCAGCGGGAAGGAGTAACCCCGGTGGCAATTGAAGACACTTGGAGTAATAAGGATGGCGAAGACGTTGGTGTTTAGGTTTGCCAGGTTCTTCTTCCCATGAGAAAGGAACTGAAGCACGAGACTGTGAGGGGACGACGAGAGTGATAGTGACACGTGGTGACTTATTAAAGATGATGACGTGTACTGTAGTCTTCTTGATTTCGCGGCCAAGAAAAGTCGTTGATGTTTCGAGATGATTATCAATTTATCATCATCGTCTTCGATATCCATAAATATCTTTCTAGTTACTGCTGCTTGTGATCGTTCAAACAAAAAGAAGAAGAAGAAAGAAAATGGATTAAATATATGTAATTGTCATCAAAGATCCAATGCTAGCTAGTTTGGTACTGTTGACTACAACCATTCCTCAAACTAAAAAGTCAAACCATACTCTTTTGTTGAGGAAAATTAGTCAGAATAAATGCATATAACACTACCGCTCGTATTGATTTTTTTTTAATCTATATATATATATAAATATATTTTTTTGTCATCTGCCATTTTCGTAATTTTGAGATATATGTATAAAGATATATATATATATATATATTTATAGAACTTACAATACTTGTGGCTCTTAAAAATTATAATGTTATTTAAGCCTGTATGTTTTACATTTTTTTTGCTCATTTAAGTAGAAATGCCTATAAATTGCTCCATACTACATAAGTACACAGTTAACCACCACACCAATATGGCAAATACTCAAGTTTGAAGATTTATATATATATATATACATATATTTTTTTGCTTCACAAATCAAATCTGAAATGTTATTAAATTTAGGTTGATAATTATCAATATTGTTATTAAATTTAGGTTGAGAAAATTGGAAATTAAAAGTTAGACTAAATGTAAAAACTTGAGAGAGAACTACAGGGTGGTATTCTATTAGTACAAATTCAGTGTTTAGTTTTAGTTTCGTTGATTTTAATCAATTTTAGTTACCTCTATAATTTAGTAGGGCGAGTATCCAAAAAGAACCACAAATACCTTTTCTTAAACCACAAATACTTCATTTAATTCCCAAAGACGTAACCTAGTAGCGTCTAATAAACAAAAATTATTTGACGTCGTTGACTGCTTTATTTTTCCAATAATCAACTTTCATCTTCATTTCTTGCCCACCGCCTCCAGTTCCACGTCTTCAGCTGAATTTCTATTTTAGGTATTCTCTAATGCTTTCACATGTTTTGTTTCCATAATTATTGATTAACTCTTTGAACCCATAATATTTTTTGTTTATGGGAGTATAACTAAATTTGATGTACTTGGTTTTGGGAATTGGATCACAAAAGTACATAAAGATGTGAACAGACCATCAACCACTGTCCCTAAACCGGAATATTAAATCGCCAACTTAAAAAATTGACATAAAAGAAAAAAGCCCAAGAGTCCAAGACTATAATAGTCTTTTTTTATATATATACAGATGGAAAATGTATGGGCCCTTACGACCAAGTTACTAAAACAACATCGCCAAATAAACCTTAATTAACATTTAACAACTAAGCTCTCACCACCTACTACGATTACTAATCGTTACCTTCTTGATTCTCTAATGACGAAGAAATCTTCAATTTCGTTGTCATTTTCTTAACCTCATCTCTCGAGTATATAAATATCTTCTTCGCCATCTTGCAAAACTCACTGCACATTCCAACCGACCAAAAAAAAAACAGAACATTCAATACACTTTTTTATTTACACTTATCACAGATTAAACCAGTTCCGGGAAAGTTCTGATTAATTGATTTGAGCTAAACCAGAAATGATAAACTCTGAATTTGACAACTTACTTCCATGGATCATCTCCAGCCAGCATCATATCTCCTTCATCATCTGTGAAGACAACGACCCATTTGTCTCGAGGAAGAAGCTGTCCTTGGATCTCAAACATCTTCTCAAGCTCCTTAATCAGTTCATCATATGATCTCAACAGGGTTAAATCAACCGCTCGGCCAACAGCAATCCCTTGCATTTGCACCTTCTCAATCCAAAAATCAAAGAAACCAGATTTCAAAACATTGTTGTTATATATGTGTGTTTAAAGTGAATAAAGATGATTACTTTAGTTCGACTTCTGGATGTTTGTTGCTTCTTCTGCTCATTGACCGAGGTTGGAGTGATGGGTTCTTGACACTTGGCAGAACCACAAGTATTGCTCGGTTGCTTGTCAGGAGAAATTGGAGAAGGATTACTTGTGAGATCAAATCCAAACAACCTATAGCAACTATTCGTTGGAGGAGAAGGAGAAGCAACAGGAATCTCAGATTTTAAGCTGTTTTGTCTCTCAACCGATGGATCTTGGAACAGTTTAAGGGCTGCACTGGTGGGTTCTTGGCTCTTAGGGAAGCTGTACATGAAATTAGATGGAGCTGGTGTTAAAACCGATGACTCGATGGGTCTTAACCGCTTGCATTTCGATTGTGGTTGTAGAAAAGGTGTAGAAATTTGGGAAGTAGGCAAGAAAGGCTCAATCTCCCATGGTGAGACTCTGTCTGGTCTCTGAACTGTTGTTGGCTCATCCCATTGGACCTAAGTAAAAGAAATACACAACATTATATATATAGGAAAATGATTAAGACCACATAATTAGTATGCGAATGTTGAATGGTTAACTGAACCTGCAATGACCTCCATTTAGAATTTGGCCATTGTATGGAGAGATCTCCAGTTCCCATAATCGTACCCGTAAATCTGAAGACACTATAGGTTTTAGAATCAAGAACACCTAGAAAAAAGTTAAAAGGAAATGGATTCTTACACTCTCTCAGGAGACTCTTCTCCTTCAAATCTCATTTTGAACCGGGTACCAAGAGAAAATCTATACTTCACAGCCTCCATATACTTGTTCACTCCTACTATGAATTGGCTTATCCTGACAAAACAAAAACTTTTCTTAAATCTAAGAGATAAAATTTTACATAAAGAAAGCAAAATCATCTCAAGAACATTTCTATATACCTAGGTTTGTAAAACACAACGAAGAGTGTTTTTGTAGTCACAGCATGAGAAGCTGTAGCAAGAACTCCCAAATGCATGCTCTGGCTCGAGAGAACCGAAGTAGGCATCGTGCTTTGATGACGAGCTAATCGCCTCACTCCAACACGTAAATCCCCATTCTCACCCCTAAAAATACAAAAGCATATACATTAAGTTCATGACACTAAAACCTGACCAGAGAAGTTAAAGTTTCAGTTTCAGAAGGATTACCTCAAGAACACAAAAGCATCTCCAGAAACAAGTCTTTTTGAGGATACAAATGTACTCCAACCCGTAGTAAGCAAATGCCTTCTAGGTTGTCCTAAACCAAAACATCTCTCATGTCTCATTTAGTTCAAACACAATTTCTAAAAATCACGAATCAAAAACAATCCAAGATTAGTATTAATACCTCTGAATATATGCTTAAACCTCCACTCAAACCCATGAAGATCTCTAGTCACAAGTTCTTGAGTAGGAGTAGCTTGTGTCATATCCTAAAAATGTAATTGAAGTGAGAATTCAAGTTAAATCTCTGCAGTTGAGAAGCTTGTAAGGAGAGAATATTACCAAGCTAGGCAAGCATTCAGTGGCGTGTTTACGAAGAACAGAGAATCCACCATGAGTGCTTGTATCTGAAGCCGTTAGAATCTTAACAAACGAATGAAACATTTGTTTCGTTGGTTCAACAAGAGGTGGATCAAGACTTGTGGGTTCATTTTGCTGCAAAAAAAAAAAAAAAAAAAACTAAATTAATCAGTTTCAACAAATAAAATATTAATTCAACAAAAAATTGACCTTTGGTTTCTGTCACGAACTTACATCTTCCTCTGGTTGTAATGTGATCTGAGCGTAAACTTCATCTGTTTCATGCTCCGCCTTTACATCGAAACTTAAAATATTTTAACAGATTTAAAGGAAATTATTTTAAAAAAAATTGTGGTCAAATTCACTACCTTTAATGTCACAGTAAGAACTCGACAAAGTATCTTTGGAGGAAGATCAAAAACAGGTATTTCTTCTGATATAATTCCCTGATTAGTTGACGCAACAAGCTGCAAAACCCAGAATTCAGAAAGAGAATGAAGAAAAACAAAAATAAAGAGATGATTATATTTGGTTAATACTTGTTCCATGTGGCCCTGAGGGAAGTAGAAAACTCTTTCTTCAGCACGAGGAACTTCTACTAATGGACCTGCACAAGCTTTCCATAGCTCTGTGTATAGTTGATCATGGTAAGACCCTAAAGTAAAAACCCAAATAAAAATCAAACAGTCACATTTCCGCAGCAAAACAAGAAAAAAAAAATGCAAACTTTGAAGCTAAAAGAGAAGAGATGAGAAAAAGTTGGTTCTTTTTTAAAAAGCTCGTTTCCCGAGAAAAAGGGAATTTTTTTTTTTTAAACTTTACGAAGCTGATTTTGATTCTACAGAGCAACGAAACAGAGTCACTGGTAGAATCAACAAAATAAAAATAAAAAAGGTTGAGACTTTTATCTTTAATCTCTCGCTGCCTCAAACTCACTTATTGAAGAACTTCTGAAATCATCACCATCTGCATTCGCCATTGAAGAACCCAGATGGAAATGACAGGTTTCCAGGAGAAGCAAAATAAGTAGAATAAGAAAGAAAATAAATAGACAAAAACCCTTCACGCAGTAAACACTAGTGTTAACCCCATGAAAGAAACACAAGAGAGAAGAGAGAAAAGACCCATCAAATGAGAAAATATAAAAAAAAAAAAAAAAAGACCAAAACTTTATTTTTCTTTTTAACAGGACACAACGGACGGTTATGTCCGTATTGATTGCAGAACGTAATTCAGGCACTGTTTGATAAATCTCTCCTCTTCTTCTTTTATTTCCTTCAGTCACGAAACCGATCTCTCCGTCTCTCTCTCCTTAAAACTTTTTTCTTTTGTCTTCTCCTCTCCTTTGAGATTCCGTGTTGTTTTGCCTCAATAATCACAAACTTCTCGCCGTTTTTTCTAGCTTTGCTTGCTCTCCTTACCTAACCCCGATCTGCAGCAAACCAAAGCTGCTTCCTTTTTTGAAGAAGTCTCACGGTATCATGCACATATTCACACTCTCCTTCTCTCTCTCTCTCTCTCTATATATATATATGTACATTTATATTCAAATATATATATATATATAAATACTTCTCTTAGTTCAGATCCTGGAGACCTGTCATTTCCACCTCCCAGTAACTTCAGTTGAAACTCCCTATTTTCTATTCATTTAATAAAAAAAAGTCTAAAATTGTTGATTTTATGTTTTGTCATGTCACCGCTAAAAAGGAAACTGAATTTTGTTACCAAATAAATAAAATTTAAAGTGTGTGTGAAAAATAAAGAAATAAATGTTGTACAAAAGCAAACCAAAGGTCGCGACCACGCTTAATTAATTTCATCCGTGGTTAAATTTTACCAACTTTTAAGAACGTACGATGCATTTAAAAATAGAGGGTCAATATCAGCCGTTCGATAAAGCCAATGTGATAAATTAGCTACTATCTCCACACTTGCCTTATTTCCCTACCCAAAATTACTCCTAACATAAGAGCGCGTAAGACACAGACGCTTGAAATAGAGCCCGTTTCCGTTAGATTTGACGGTGCCGTTACACAGTCTATTTTTCTTATGTCTGGATCGTGGCAGGCAAACGTGTCGGCTTCTCTATTCTACCCCGGCCAGATTTTTGTTTTCTCCGTTATTGTAACATCAGATCAAAATTTTCCGTCACTGAATTTTCAATACTCAGGAATTGAGTTAATTACACAATGTGCCATTGATGGTTATTACTGGGACCCACAGCTACGGCTACACCCAACTCGCACAAGCCACAGCCATGACTCTTTATGGTACGAGAGGCCTTGGTAAGCGTGCGAGTTATGTTAGCACGTGCCGAATCAGTTCTGTACTCATATTCATTACGCGCTTTTTCTCCAGCAAATATAATCGAAATAATATAAAATTTTAAATCATGTTTAAAGTTTAACAGAACTGTCATGAATTGCTTTAGAGCAGGGAACAAAATTAGTAACGTTTAAAGGAAAAAATCAAGAGAGAGTGGGAGACACGCGCTTACCACAAGAGGATGGTGAAGAAGAGATTAGAAAAGTAGAGTAGCCATGCCGAAGTGTCGGAGGAGAAAGTGGTCCCCAGCTGGACACGTCGGAGTTAGAGAAATTGCCACGCTGTTAGGTCGTATTCATGACCGACACGTGTCAAATGCTAACTTGTCCTACTACTTTGCTCAATTTCAGAGGAAGAAAAAACCTGCTCTCTCCCATAAAACGCTTCCGTTGTTGGGATATGAGACAGTGAAAAAAGTTAAAAAAAAATTAACTCAACAAAACTATTTGAAAACGCTTTTCAGTTTCAGTGTTTTAACTTTTAAGTAGGATGGTGTTATGCACCATCAAATGCAATTACACCATTTTATGCTGTAGTGTTTTATGATTACTGCCATGTTTGTTCTTTGTTTACTAGTCACTAAGGATTCAAAAGCAATAGCTCGATGTATTACTAATCATAATCTAACTTAATTGATAAACATGAATCTGGCCTCAAAAATAATAATAATAATAATCCTTTAAAAAAAGAAGATAATTTCCAAAACAATGCAAAGCTATTGTACGGACAAATCCTTGTAAAGAGATTTGAAAGAATCGCATTTCATCACCAAAGATGAAACTTAAGAGTTTAAAAAAAAAAACAAAAAGCAAATTTAGAAAAGGTAACGGGATGGGATTACCATATATAAGAAATTTAAAGATTATGCGAATTTGAACGTCATTTTAGTTGCGTTTGTTTATAAGGTGAAAATTGAATATCTTTCTTGAATTCAGTGATTAATTTAATTAGCTGCTACGGATATTCTCTCGAGCTGAACATATTTAAACACAAAAGGTTCAAATAGCAAAACTAAATAAATAAGATTAGGAATATGATAATTCAGAGTGATATGAACCCAAAAAAATGATATGGCCCACGGATGGGAATAAAGAACGATATATTAGTTAGTTAATTTTTATAAAAAATTGCTTAGTGGTGTAGTGGAATCCATTACAGAAAACTATTATTACTGTTTATTCTTCTTAATCACTGTTATATTCCATTGGTTTATTTGATAATATAGTTAATCACTTGTTTAGTCATAGTCGCCACGTCATTAAACAGGAATAAAGGAATATACTTATTTTACTATTTACATATTGAAGTATTGAATTAATCAACGGTATTCGTTTCATTTGTTTTTTTTTTTGGAAAAATTAGTTTCATTTGTTATATCATAAATATAAAAGAGAACGAAAAGTTGGGGGGGGGGGGGGGGGTAATACTAACAAAGTTTTGGTTATTGATAACGTCTGATAATTAATCAATCTGGTTAGTAAAACCAAGAAAATAGAGACAATTGTAAAATATTGGAGAATAATAATATGACTAATTGGTATTTGGTAAGATCATGCTGTACAAATAGTAAAATGATGTAATTAACTTGTTTCCAGACCAAAATGGCTGGTCGAAACCCAGTTAAGAAATCAAAGATTTGATTCGAATGTCGTATTTCCATATATCTCGCCAAGACTTTAACCTTGTAATAATGTAATTTTCAAACTTATACAACCAGTACTTTTTTAATTAATTTGTACAATTTCACTATTTGACCGTACCCCGCATTTTCTCTCATGTCTTTCCCATATGCTTAGGAAGAATTGATATATATATATATATATATGTAGTATCAGAAATTTGTAGAGTTTTAATCTAAACATACACTTGTTATTACTTAAATTATATTTATATATATATCTTTTTGCTTATGGGTGGAGCTTAAACAAGAGCATTTTAAGGTAATTGTTTTAATAAACCGTAGCATAGGTTTTGATAGACAATAAACAAATGTAAAGAATTATTATTATTCGGCACTCATGTTGTATCTTTATTAAAATGATGATTTATAAGTATCTCTGTTAATATTATATATCGAGGTAGACTGGGTTCTTATGAAAATCTTTCATTTTAAGATGTGCTTAAATCGTAAAGAACGACCCTTCCCTCCTCCCAAAAGATCAGAAGTCTCAAAGCTCTAAGTTCGCTAATTCTGATTAATTAAAGTATTATTGTCACTGTAGTCAATAATATTAGTCTACACATCAAAAGTTCTTGATGCAATGCATTCGATCCGTTGATTCGACTAAGTATCGACTGTTGAAGGTTAATTTCATAATAATCTTTGAAACAAACGAATCCTTTGTTTTACATAATCAAACGAAATTAACCATATCCCATAAATTATCTGTTCGTGTGTAATGTTATGGATATGCCATCATTTGAATTAAATTTTGGATTGTTGTTATTGACGAATAAAAAACGAAATTAACTAGCGAAATGTGTGACCTTTGTATTTTTTTTCTAGACGATTATGTATATGATCGTAAGAACATTTGTATACTTCTAACAGTGTTGAGTTTGTCCGTAAGATTAATATTGTATTTTGAACATATTATACTTTATTCGTCGTTGGATCTAGGTCTTACTGTCAATTCACAATTCACAATTCACAGGTTCGAAAATCCTATGGCATGGTGTACAATGTACATGTATACGTTAAAAGAGAAATGTATATTAATATATGATAAGATGAAGAGTTGAATCATACAAACTTTCCAAATATGAACAAGTTGAACTAAGCATTACATAAAAAGAATTCAAATGGTGTAATCATATCATTCGCACTCTTTGGCACTTTCTCTGCTGCTTCTCCCAACATGAAGTGGAATCACGAACATTGTCAATTATTAAGGGGTAATTTGGTAATTACTCGGAAAATCGTCCGTACAGTCCAAGGGTCACTTTCGACCTACTCAACGTTGGGTCAAGCTCCCATCTAGGAGTATCTTTTTGAAATCCATTACCAATAATTTAAGACTCCGTACTTTTTCTTTATATACTATTAAGCATTTTTATTTTATTTATAACTTTTTAACTCGATCAGAGACTACATTAATTTTGCATTGGCTCTGATTAGTCATTTGCGGAATGACCGAAATAATTTTGTGATTTTGCAGGATCAAATTGTTTAAATTGTATGGAATCATGTTTTATATATGCTCAAGCAAGTTGCGGTTATTAAGCTTTTTTCTAAAAAAAAGTTCCGGTTATTAAGTTTAATTTTTTAATAATTCAAATGAAAGAAATTATATATTTTTGCGATTTTTACAGGATGATTTAAATTAAATAGTTATTTTTTGGTCAAATAATTTATTTGTAGTTTTTTATTCAACATTTTGACCAAAAATAAATTAAAATCAGCCATCTTTATATGTTGAATGTTATTTTGATTTTTCGATTTTTTGTCCAATATAATTAAAAATCTTGTATAACTTTTGTCCAAGCTTTCTAGTCTCGTATCGTATGTAAACCGAGATTATATTTTTGCTAGTTAATAAAATAATTAAATGGAAAATGATAGAATAACTAATAAGTAATAATGTATATTATATACTTCACAAATGATAACACTATGTGAAATTGTAATTCTTGTTATGATTCCGCATCAATGCTTGACAAAGTTTTTTTAGTTCACATATATATTGGTTTTAATGTTAAATTGCCTCTTTTAAAAGTTGATCAAACAAGTTAGAGTGATCCCGACTAAAACACTTGTGCATATTTTTATTTTTTATTTGTTTGTTAATATATATATATATATATAATTTGGTATTCTCCCACCATTTTGCATTAAGGCAATCTTAATAATCGCACTATTTTTGTTATTTTTTTAATAACAGTAGCTCGATTTTCCATGTCCACATTCGTGAATATCATATGAAATTCTGATTAGCTTGACAAGAATTGCCTAATAACAGTGATCACATGTACGGATGTACCACGTAAAATGACAAAAAAAATTGATGGTTAATAAATGACCTGATTTTTTAACCAAAAATGTTTAATCAAAGATTAGTGGACGTTTTTATTAATTAGAAAGAAAATTCATAAAAATAGAATAGAGAAAGAAAAATTATCCAAAACCAAAAAAGAAAGATTTTTACTCCATTATTTTTCTGGTTCAATACTACCACCACATTCAACTCCACTATTTATAAATCCCAAACTCTATTCCTCTGACCAATGTAGGAGTTAGGACTAACTTAGGTGAGAATGAGATTCTGAATGTTTCATCCCTTATTGTATTGCTATTCGCCTCTTCTTTGATTTGTTGATCATGGTTGGGTATGACTCCAAGGGCACCTATATATATATTTATCACAACTTCAGCAGATATGTATATGTCTAATTTTGGATTTAATTATACACTGTAATTTTTTTTTGGTAATTTTGGGTGAATCCGTGAACAGATGACAAACTAAGTTTTAAATTTACAAAATGTGAAGAATACTATAAGAGAAGAGGGGACCATATAGATAGATATATCACATGATCTATCTATCAAACTGCGACCATGGGCCTCAATCTCTCTCCCTCCCAATTATTTGTCTCTGCATAACCTTCTGGTCTTGATAAGACTTTACTCAAACGTTTAAATGTGTTCTTGGGAAAATTACAATTATTGAAAATAAACTATCTCAACAAACACTATGTATATACATTGCTAGTTTTTATATAACTCAATCAATAACATTTTTTAAATGTTATCTTAGGATACCTCAATGAATTAAACACTGTATGGTTTTTCATTGCGTGTAATTGATATGCAGTAAGTTTGAGTAATTTTCCAAAAAGATAGGGAAAATTATTGAGAGAGGGTAGGGACCAAGTGAGGATAAGTTTTATATGTTATGGACTAAAAAAATGGAAATTATTGAGAGATGACAAAGAGAAATGGAGTCATTAGTTGTAATTAATTCATAAACTAGAGTAGATTAGTAGATAGGACTCTCGTGTTTATGCTCCCATTCCCATTTGTTCTCTCATTTCCTCAAATTTCCAATTTTTGATTTCTGAAGAGCTCGAATACAATACCAAATGCAGTATGCCTGACTTCTCTTTCCACACTGTTTTTAGTTTCTTAGTGATTCTATTAGCACGCTAGGAAAAAAAAATCTTCAAAATTGAAAAAAACTACTAACTATTAAAATCAAAATTGCCGAATCACGAAACTGTTTCGGCAGTCCATATTCTACAACCCATAGGGCATGGGCCACAAAGGTATATGTAAGGCTTTTGAGTACAAAACCAACGAGCCCACATATTTATCTTCTTCTTCTTTTTTTAGAGAGCCCACATATATTTAGATATTCTCTTTGTCATTGCACTAGTCAAACCCTTCAGAGATGTAATGTGGGCTCGTTACACGAAAAAAAACAGAAAAGAGAGACATTTTGGTTAGGCCTTGACTATCACAAATGATATGGGAAAAACGATAGTTAAAGGTTCGACCGTTACGTGAACTCGGAATGCTGGATTCAAAGTCCAATGTCCTGTCCACTAGACCGGGGAACCAATTTGGGCTAACATTCAACTGAAAACACTTTGATAAAATAACCGAATATTTCGACTCAAAAATTTAATGTAGTTCGTTAGAAGGAATTTGGAATAAAGTCAAATAATTTGGTAATGATGATTTGACGTGGTAAAGAAAAAGAAAAAGAAACAAAAAAAAAGAAGTGGGACCATAAGTAAAGTAAAATAAGCACTTTCACACACGAGCTTCATTTTGCCTTTATATGCTTTGGAGTGGACAGACTATATAGTCTATATATAATGATCCTTGTGACATTTACTTAAATCTTCATTTTCATGTTTCCAATGGAACGAAATGTCCTGAATACCCTCACCTTCTCCATTGTCACCTTTCTCTTCTTCTTCCCTTCTTCTTCTTCTTCTCCTGCTTCTTCCCAATACCAAACCTTGGTCGTTACCACTCTCCCTTCCTCCGCAATTCTCTCATGGCCCGAATCCGAACTCTTCGCCGGTGAATCAGAATCCACTAATTCACTCTCCGTCCATTTATCACACGTCGATGCTCTCTCTTCTTCCTTTGACGCTTCTCCGGCGGACCTTTTCAACCTCCGTCTCCGACGAGACTCTCTCCGCTTCAAATCCATAACCAGCCTCGCTGCCGTCTCTACCGGCCGGAATGTCACGAGAACTCCACGCTCCGCCGGTGGATTTAGCGGTGCCGTTATCTCTGGTCTCTCACAAGGAAGCGGAGAGTATTTTATGCGGCTAGGCGTTGGAACTCCGGCGACTAATGTTTACATGGTGCTCGACACAGGAAGCGACGTCGTTTGGCTTCAATGCTCTCCTTGCAAAGTTTGTTACAACCAATCCGACCCGATTTTTGACCCGAAAAAATCAAAATCTTTCGTAAGCGTACCATGCGGATCTCGCCTTTGCCGGAGACTAGACTCGTCGGAATGTGTTAGCCGTAGAATTAAAACTTGCGTTTATCAAGTATCGTACGGTGACGGATCATTCACTGAAGGAGATTTCTCCACCGAAACGCTGACGTTTCACGGAGCCCGTGTGAATCAAGTGGCGTTAGGATGCGGTCATGACAATGAAGGTTTGTTCGTTGGTGCAGCTGGGCTTTTGGGCTTGGGCCGTGGTGGATTATCGTTTCCCTCGCAGACGAAAAACCGTTATAACGGAAAATTCTCTTACTGTTTGGTTGACCGGACGAGTTCTGGCTCTTCTTCTAAACCGCCGTCAACTATTGTATTTGGAAATGACGCCGTTCCGAAAACCGCCGTTTTCACGCCGTTATTAACGAATCCCAAACTCGACACGTTTTATTACTTGCAGCTTCTTGGTATAAGCGTTGGCGGTTCACGCGTTTCCGGCGTTTCTGAGTCGCAGTTCAAGCTTGACGCCACCGGGAACGGCGGGGTTATTATCGATTCCGGTACTTCGGTTACTAGACTGACGCAATCTACTTACGTAGCGCTTAGAGACGCGTTTCGACTGGGAGCGAAGAGGCTGAAACGTGCTCCTTCGTATTCCCTGTTCGATACGTGTTTCGATCTCTCAGGGATGACGACGGTGAAGGTACCGACGGTTGTGTTTCATTTTGGCGGTGGAGAGGTTTCGCTTCCGGCGAGTAATTATCTGATTCCGGTGAACACTCAAGGACGGTTCTGTTTTGCGTTCGCGGGAACAATGGGGAGTTTGTCGATAATCGGGAACATACAGCAACAGGGTTTCCGGGTCGCTTATGATTTGGTCGGGTCACGGATCGGGTTTTTGCCTCGCGCGTGTTAGATTTTGAGTTTCAGTTGACTGATTTATTCCCAAAGTCTTTATGTTTTTTTAAAGAGAAAACAATTTAGCACTATTGTCAATTTGTAGTCATCATCATCATACTACTCTCATAGTCATTATTATTAATGGAGATCCCGAGGTTTGGGATTTTTTTTATAGGCTGCTTTTAGTTTTGGTTTCAAAAAACCTAAATGTATTATTCTCTCTTTTAATATTATTAAAGCAAAATGAAATTATTGGCAATACATTAGAGTAATGGATTTTTTTTTTGACAAAAGTAAACATTTTGCTATCCTCCAACTGGATAACACTCACTTGGTCATAGTCTCATAGACTGAGACATTAAAAGATTAACAAAATATATCGGGAGTATATATACAGTCTTAAAAAAGTAACGAGTGCTATTCAGAGATCTACCTAAATTATGTATTGCACTATACTAATTCACCCGAATTGCTAGTTAAATTGAACTTGTTGGCGACAAACAAAAAAAAGAAGAAAATTTGAATTTGTTATTAACTACCTGATTTTAAATGGACCTAGCGTTTATTACTGTATCGATTAGTTTAAAAAAATGAAATTCCAATAATATTTTCATTTTGTTTTACCAGTAGATAACTTGTTTGGATTACTAGCTATTTCAACATTTTTTCCTAATTAATAATGTATGTATTGTACTCATGTGATTTATACGTATACCATCGGTCCAGTGCATCTTAGTATTTTGGTATGAATGTACATATACATAATGTGTGTAGTATCGTAAACGACAGATCGTATCGTTAATGCAAGATGGACGTATGTTGTTGGTGTTGGGTCTCCATGTGAGCTAGAGAGAGTGTGATTAATGGGAAGTTCTTGGTTTTATGTGTGTTAAGAAGCAGTGTCAAATTTGACAAGTGGGAACAAAATTATTTTCCTCAGTACTGTATGAAACAAGTCAATTAAATCGTAAACGAGAAGAAAAATAAATAAAAAAACATCCTCGAGAAAGATACAGAGACAAAGTGCAGTACATGGGCCCACATAGTTAGAATAATGCAGCCACCGAACGAGGCACCACCGCTGTTTGCTCCGCAAATATCTCCTTTCACTCATTTGCGTATTTAGTGGGACATGTTTATTTTATTTTATGTTGCACTTACAAAAACTTATCCTAGTAGAAAAGTTACTAGTCAGATAAATATATGACCATAGTTTCTCTTGATAACCAATAAATTACAGTATCTTCATTCGTTTTTAAGTTTGAAGTTATAAGTTAACCTGCCGTGCATTTGTTGTTGTATTTTTCTTAATATATAATGAGCTTTATAAATATATAGGACAACTTCCAAATCATAAAGACAATTTTGCATTTCCGATTTATTCCGGGACAAATGTCCTGTTAGATTATAAATAGAAAAATGACTCGAAGTCCACGAATCTATATTATATTGCACGTGACATATCGGACAAAGGAAGACAATACGGCTCAACCCCTCTTTAAGTCTCTCCACTCATTCATTTATGACAAAAGGATTTTATTTAGTATTTACCATAAGCCCAGGTGGATTAACATGTTTATATTAAGGCCATGAGCCCATAACAACCAAACAACAGACCCATAAAAAAGCCCATATAATCGAAATAACAAATTTGCTATCGTCTCGGAATCTTCTTCTGAGACGTTCAAACTTCAAATCGGCGGCGAGATATTCAGATCATACTTCCTCGAGCCGTTACCAAACAGCAATCCCCAATGTTTCTCAACGGCAGCTCCAATTTTCTGATCTTCATCGAACAGAGCAAAGATATACACAGGAACCTTATTCCATCTTCTTCTCAGATGCTCAATCAGGCGTTGGTTAAAAACTCTAGCATTCTCCAAACTAGCAGCTGATTCGCCGGGATCTCCACTCGTCGGCCACCCAATCTCCGATACAACAACTGGAATATTAGGTAATCCTAAGAATTTAACGGCGGAGTCAACAGAATCCAACATTATGTCGAAAAGATTGGTGTATGCAACTCCACTGTACGGATCAATATATCTCCGGCGTTTAGGGCTGTTCATCGGCTGGAACAAAGCAATATCCAATGGAATCGAAGGGAAGGATTGTTTATAAGCGAGGTATGGGTAGACATTCACCATTAGAGGAGAATTTGTTCGATGTAGAAACCTTAAGAGTGGTTTCAACACTGAATCAGCGATTGATTTATGGAATATTGCAGTTGATGGAGGGAATCTTCTGGAAAGAATCGCGAGAGAATGAGTTGTGGATATTTTGATCTTCTTGTGTAATCTGTATTTCTTGATTGCTCTGTGAACATTGACCATAGCTGAGACGAGGTGGTTTGAGAATTGAGGGAGTAAAGAGACTTCGTTTCCAACGGAGATTGATGTGATGATTGTGTTCTTGTGATAAGGTAAGATGAAGTTTCTGATGATTGATTCAGCTTCTGAGGAATTGGAAGCTAGAGATGGAATCTTGTCGTTGGGGATGCAGAGGGAGAGAGTGATTCCAGTATTGGCGAAGGATTTGGTGATTCTTGGATCCAAGTCAAAGGTTTTGACATGTTTGATGGATAGAGAGTTGACTATTGATGGTATTGCTTCTGGTTGAGGAAGCTTTGAACCGTATCGACCATAGTTGATCCCCATCACTGGACCTGTAAGTTGAAGAGAAGAATCTTCTTTTCAACTTTTCTCGGGAATCTCAACGGTTTGTTTGATTCATTTTTCTCGGGAAAAATAGAACAGAATGACTAGATCTTTTTTACCTCCAAGTGATGGAATCGTGGAGCAAGAAGCAATTGAGATGAAGAACATCAAGAGAATCCAGGAATTGTATTGAATCATCATCATCATCATCTTCTTCTTATCTCTGGTTTTTAGTTTTCTCGACTGGGTTTGAATGATTTTGGTGGGAAGACTTCGTAGCTATATAAACGTATCTGTTTTGTAGTTACATAATTACCCATCAAATATGATTCACGGAGGTTCAACACGATGGGCAGATCCGTCATTACATAATAAGGGAGAACCGAATAATCCCAATGGATCAATTAACTAAACCAGCAAATTGGAAATGCGGGGTAAATAAGTCATTTTATTGACCAAGTAAAGTAGTAAACCGACTATCACAGTGGAAACAAATATTAAAATCGGGGGAAAAACAATTTCTCTTTTAGGTTTTCTCTGGGGGAAATTTTGACTTTCGCAATCTGAAATTCTGATCGCCGGCGATGGAAGGGAGATATGACGGCGGAGGGAAAGTTATTGGAATGATAGAGACAGCGACGAAATTGACGAAATCGACTGCACAAGAGGTTGACCCGAGGCTACTCAAGGCGATCAAATCTACTGTTCGGTATTCTGATTCGGAGGTCCGACTCGGTGCGCAAACCCTAATGAAGCTCATGAGGCAGAACCATTCTCAGGTTTGTTTCGCCGATGCATCGTTGTTGTTTTCACATTTTTTATACAATTTCTGATCAGCTTTTATTTGGCAGGTTCGATATTTGACACTTCTCATAATCGACGAGCTTTTCATGAGATCAAAGCTATTTAGAACTCTGATAATTGAGAATCTTGATCAGCTGTTGAGCTTAAGTGTTGGCTTTAGAAGCAATCTGCCTCTTCCTGCACCACCGGCTATTGCCGCTATGTTGCGTTCAAAGGCTGTTGAGTTCTTGGAGAAATGGAATTTGTCTTTTGGGTTACATTACAAGGAGCTTAGGCTTGGGTATGATTACCTTAAGAATACCCTCAAGTTTAAGTTCCCTGATTTGCTGGCAAATGCTGCACGGGTTCAACGAGAGAGGCTGGAGAGGGAGATGAGGACTAAAGAGATTTTACGAAACAAATTTGATTCCTTGATGGGTAATTTTGGACTTTTAAAGGACGAGATTGCCAAAACACTTAAGGAAATCAAGGAGTGTATAGAAATTGTTCAGTGGAGAGGGGATGATGGTGTTCCACTTGCGATTTTAGATGAGGAAGATTTCGAGGAAATCCGTTGCTCTCATCTGAGGCAAATTCGTCTTGAATCACTGCAACAGTCAGACAAGGTTGAAGAAACTAGTGAAAATAGAGTTGTATTCGATGTTTTGAGGGAACAGTGCAAGCTTCTAGTGACAAAGCATCTGACCTCGGTTCAAGAAGGGATCTCTATTCTTATCAGGGTTGAAGTAAGTGACAATAGAACGAGAGATTCCATGTTGAAAGAGTTTATTGATATCAGGAATAACATATTGGCAGCTAAAAGGAAATGGGAAGAAGCTGGTTTTACAATTTCTAGAATTTCTGGTACTCCCGAGAATGAAGATACAAACGAGGAAGAAGAAGATATCTGGGAGGATGATAATGGCAAGGTTGGAACTGATGTAGACAAGAACTTGGCTCCCGTGACGAGAAGTCAGCATAGTGAGGATTTGTCTTTACCATCATCAAGTGAAGCAATTACGTCTACATCTGAATATAGGTCCAATAAAGCGTTGAACATTAAAAAAAGTGGAAGCAGTGGAGACCCTCTTAGGGATAAGCTAATTTCTGAAGCGCCTGTGATGAATTGGGGATCACAGTTAAATAATTGGGACTCAACTACAGAAGTTCGCGCTAATCACTGGGGTTTAGAGCTCGAGAGCCACTGGGGCAGGGTGGATCAAGATGCTGTAATTCCGGCAGAGAAAATAGCAGAATTGAATCTTCAGGCAACTGTTTATAGAGAAGAGAGAAAAGAGACACCTCCATGCCGTGCTCCTCTAAAGAAAGATGGTCTTTGCCAGAGAAGAGATCTTCGAGTCTGTCCCTTTCACGGACCAATCGTACCTCGGGATGATGAAGGAAACCCTATAATCCAGGGATCTCCTTTAGATGAGTTTGAAAACCAAACTTCTTCAACTACAGGGATCAACCAGGATATTGTGCCTGTGTATGAAACAACTTCAGATTCTGATCCTAATCAGTTGGCTAGGCAAATAGCGAAACAGGCTCTGAAGAATATCCGGGAGAAAGACAAAGAAGTGATGAGGAAAAGAGCAAAGCTTGTTAAGGTTCAGGTTAGGGAATTTAACAAAGAAGTTCTGCGTGATGCTGCTTTAGCCTCAACTTCTAGATCAAATGTTATCGATGAAGAGTTTGATAGAGTTTTTGCTGCAAGAAAAAACAAGAAACAAACCTTTTCCTCGCGCAAGAAAACAACAGCTAAAGGTAGAATATCAGAGAGACTGTTTAGTAACCGGTTAAAAGGTACTAAACCGAAGCAGTTGCCTCATGGTGATGATGAGAAGTACCGGGAGACAGCGGCTAACCAGTGGTAAGAAATAACTAACTAATTTTAGTTTTGAACCAGAAACAGAAATTTGATTCTTTGTTGCTAATAGGAGTAAAAAACTATTGAATATTCAGATTCTATTGTGACCTCTTTTAGCTGAGAAAATATTTGTTAAGTCAGGTCTCAGATTCTGTGAAGCCCTTTTCTTTTTTCTCAGACAGAAACCCAATAGAAAGAGGATTGTACAGTGACATGTTCTGTTAAAAAGAAATGACAGATCATGAGAGCTGGATCGTTATTGTTCGCTTTTCTCTTTTATGTGTTGTGTCTTTAAGGATCACTCATGAGACTAATTATTTACGGAATAAATTTCTTTTTAGATTGTGAGTTTGCTTGAGAGATGAATAAGAGTAAAATGTTCTTTCTACAATATCATTGGTGTTTGGAGTGACTTTGAACCCAAGCCACATTTTATTACTTATATCTCTTATGTTCCACATTCTCAAGGCGTCTAAGTTTATCGAAACACATATCTTTAAGTTTTTAATTAAAGTAAAAAGAAAGATGAGTCTGTTTTCCATGAATCTAATCTTTAAAGTTTATCTAGTGTTGGATCTACGTTTATTTTGAGAATCAAAATTACCGCAAATTTTGTTATTAATCTTAATCTTACTCGGAAAACATGTAGAAAAGAAAAAGGCAATCATGTGCAGCATGTACATGTTTAGGCCCATCTTTACTGGACCAGGGCCCTTTATTAGTATTTTTTTTTTTTTTAAACAGTAATATTTTAAGAGTATAATTAAAAATGAAGAAATGATTGAGTGAGAGATGATGATATATACATAAAATGATTATTTATCCCTATCCTGTAATTCTTCTGAATCTCTTATAATTCAATTTTTTCAATAACATTCTTCTCTCTACCACAGCCGCCTTTACGACCGTCCGATTTTACGACCTTCCGGTTCAATTGACGGCAGCTCTCTCTCTCTGGAATTGATGAAGAAAAGCATCTCTCTTTTTTGAAATTTACACTTCACGAGGGTTGACCTGTTTCATTTCATCCCTCGGTAAATCGGATTTGATCTTCGTTTCGATCGAAGATTCATCTAAAATTTTCAACTTTCTCTGTAAATTGTTTTTTTTGTTGGGTTTTCAAATGGATTTGGATAGCATGGACTGTACATCAACCATGGATGTGACAGATGATGAAGAGATCCACCAAGATCGCCATTCTTACGCATCGGTTTCCAAGCATCATAGTAATAGCAACAACAACAATGTCAATGCTGCTTCTGGTCTTCTTCCGACCACCACTAGTGTTCATGAACTTCTCGAATGTCCTGTCTGCACCAATTCTATGTACCCTCCCATTCATCAGGTCTCTCTCTTCCTTTTTGTTTTCCCGGTTCTTTACTTTGTTGTTTCCTTTTAGGGTTTTGAGTTTATGATGTGAAACATTACCGTTTTTCCAACGCCTATGAATGTGGATGTTCAGATGTTGTAACATAACTCTTAACTTGAATTTGGGTTTGATTGATTTCATGGCTTTTACAGTTTTATTCTAACTTGACCAAATTTTGTTCCTTGTTGAAACTGTCAATTCACACTATCATGGTTTGTGCTTTTATGTGTTTGAATGATCCTCTGTTGATTTGGTTCCACTTAATATTTCTCACTAATGACTAATGTGGATTAATGTATATCGCTATCTCAATACCTTTAATACTCAATTCATATTGTCTCTTTAGAGTATTTTGTCTAACAACACAACTATTTGATTTCCCTGCAGTGTCACAATGGACATACTTTATGTTCAACCTGTAAAAACAGGGTTCATAACCGCTGCCCAACTTGTAGACAAGAGCTCGGTGATATACGTTGTTTGGCACTGGAAAAAGTAGCCGAATCACTTGAACTACCGTGTAAATACATGTCACTTGGATGTCCTGAAATCTTCCCTTATTACAGTAAGCTCAAACATGAGACTCTATGTAACTTCAGGCCTTATAACTGTCCGTATGCTGGATCTGAGTGTTCTGTTATGGGCGATATTCCTTTCCTTGTTGCTCACCTGAGAGATGATCATAAGGTGGATATGCATTCTGGGTGTACCTTCAACCATCGTTATGTCAAGTCTAATCCTCGTGAAGTCGAAAACGCCACATGGATGTTAACTGTAAGTGCAAATTATTCGTTTTTCATAGTTTATTATAGATAAGTTATGGGGATTTGTTGCAAGTTATAGGATTTAACATTGTGATGAAAATTTGATCTTTCTTGTAAATTGTTATGTGAAGGATCCAGTTGAGTCAAGTTTTACTTTTTTTTTTGCGAGTTAGGTTTCAATAGTGTTGCTTAGGGATGTCCAATTTTGGTTCATGGAAGAGATTTTTTTTTGAAACAAAGTAATAAAAATCTAATATATTTACTAGAGAAGGAACAGTTATTTATGTAAATTTGGTTGTAAAATCTAAATTGTAGGGCTAAGCTCTTGCTCTGCAAGATCAGTGGTTGTGAATCTTCCATTTCTCTTCACATATTCATGACTTGTTATACTTTAACTGTTGCATATGCTTATCAAATTTTCTCTCTTTTGGTTACGTTTCTGGTTCCAATCTCAAATAAGGTCTTTCACTGCTTTGGGCAATACTTCTGTCTACACTTTGAGGCTTTCCAGCTCGGAATGGCCCCAGTCTACATGGCATTCCTGCGTTTCATGGGGGACGAGACAGAAGCTCGGAACTACAATTACAGTTTAGAAGTGGGAGGTTATGGTCGTAAGCTGATCTGGGAAGGAACACCGAGAAGCGTAAGAGACAGCCACAGGAAAGTTAGAGACAGTCATGATGGACTAATTATACAGAGAAACATGGCTCTGTTCTTCTCAGGTGGAGATAGGAAAGAGCTGAAACTGCGAGTCACTGGAAGGATCTGGAAAGAGCAACAACAAAGTGGTGAAGGTGGAGGAGCTTGTATTCCAAACTTGTCTTGAAACTGAAAAAAAAAATCAAATTGATTTTGAATCTTGGCCGAGTCTCTATAACCATGGTTCTTGGTAGTGATCTGTAATTAGGGTGTTCTCTGTGGTGGACGATGAACTTGGGTTGTTCTAATGTTTATCTCTCTCTGTATCTCTCATGTCATGGATGGTTTTTTAATAGTTCATTACAATCCTCTGCTGTATCCGCAAAATGTAAAATTTGTACCTTTTTCACATACGGTTTATCAAAATCTCATATAAAGAGTAGTGTAAAATGTAATCATGATTTGTGCTGCGTCAGCTTTGTCTAAGAAACGTCGACGTTTCATCTATGTTGAGTTTGTTCTGTTAAACCCAGCTTTTATGGGGTTTTGATGTCTTCACTTCCAAGTGGATTTCAGTTTTATCCCTTTCCCATCAATGAAGGTTCTAAACTCTGCTCTTCCTAATAACAATGGTTTCTGCAATTTCTCGTCTTTCTCTTCCAAATCCAACAGGAGATTCACTGACAAGAGAAACCAACATCGGTTCAACTTGCCCATCTTCAACTTCCATTACTGTCGCGTTTCAATTCTCCGAGTCTCGGCTCGTTTCGGAGAGACCTCGAGGCGACGTAATTCACTGAGGAAGAAGATTATAGGTGATGAGAATTGGCGTTCGAATCCGAATTCTTCTGAATCAGGCACGAAACCTCAAAACTCGGTCGAGTTAAGTAGCACTGAGGGATTGAAAGATAAGGATTCGAATTTGCTGAATGAGCTTCAAGACTGGGTTGTTAGGTATAATAAGGAAGCAGAGTATTGGGGGATTGGTTCGAATCCTATTTTCACGGTTTATAAGGATTCTGTTGGAAACGTGGAGAAAGTAGAGGTTGATGAAGACGAGATCTTGAGTAGAAGATTGGGTCTTGAGGATTTGGAATCTGTGAGTTCTAAAGTTCTATATGCTAAGAACTTAGCTGAACAAATGGAGAATGGGAAAAATGTGATTCATAAGGATAGTACTCTTGTCAAGTTTGTTTCTTCTTCTTCTTCTTCTTCAGAGGGAGAGCTTCGTTTCGTTACCTCAATCCACAACGCAATTCTTCGTCTTGATTTAATTCCTAAGTTGCCGGCCATTGGAAGAGCTGTTGTGTGTGCTTACATTGGACTCTGGTTGCTGAAGAACGTGCTTGTGTATAGGAAGAGTAAGGAAGTGGAGTCCACAGAGCTGGAGAAGGAGATGATGAGGAGAAAGATGAAAGCTTGCAAAGAAAAGGAAATGATGGAGAAAGGTACCGTGGAAGTTTTGCGTAAGGAGGGTTTGGAAAAGTCATTGGTGTCGTTTGAGAAGCCTAAGTTTGATCGTAAAGAACTTATGACTAGTATATCTAAAGTTAAGGGTTCAGAGAATAAATTGAATTCTTCTCAGGTTGAGGGTGCTGAATCCATGTACTTTGATAATAAGATCCATGAAATCAAAGCAATGGCTAGACAAGCGCGGGAGATAGAAGCTGGCACGGAACTTAATGAAAAGGAGAAGTCTGATGTGAACAAAGACACGGGTGAAGATGATGAAGATTTAAGCATGCGGTCACAGAACAGTCTTCCACACGAGGGTTTCACAGATAGTGAAGGTGATGATGATAAAGTTGAAAGCTTAGGGGCTTCGACTGAAAGTGGTAAAAAAAACACTGAACTGTTTGGTTTAGCTATTCCAATGGTGAATGGGGCTATGATAGATTCTGGTTTTCTGAATCATGGAATGTTAGCATCTGACGCAGAGGAGGTGACTAATGGGGTGCCACTAGTTCCTACAGATGGAATCATCCAATCTTCTGATGTTTCTAAGTATAATATGATTCAGAATAGTACTGGTCGTAAGTCACGGGTCATACAGTCTGTAAAAGAGGCTAAAGAGTTCCTTTCAAGAAGAAGTGGTGAGAAAGACCTTACTCAGGAACTGTCTCAAACGACAGCCCTAGACAGTGATGAAATCTTCTTAAAACAGAGCGATGAAGAGCCTGTTGTAGCTAGAAAACATGAATTGGTTGACAAAAAAATCCTTGGTGCAGCTGTCAATGGAACCTTGAAATCTGCACTTGAGTCCACTTCTTCTGAACCGTCCGGGAAGGATGCTGATTTCCAACCACAAAAGAATGATTACCAGAAATTTTCAGAACCTAGGAATACATTTAAGGGATCGGGCAAGCAAGGAAATTCTGTAAAAGAAATAGACAAGCGCGGAACAAGTCTTTCTGAATCAGCCAAAAGATCTTCTGGTGGTTCTGAACATATCGAGAAGGCACAACCATCAGGGAAGGAGAAACACTATCATGAATTGGAGCCTATTGCTGAAAAAATGAGAGCTGGATTTAGAGATAATTATATGGCTGCAAGAGAGAAAGAAACGCAGGAGCCAGGTACAATTGCTGAAATTGTAGAACTTTACCGCAATGAGGATAATGATGAGCTTGAGTGGATGAAGGACGAAAGGCTAAGAGATATTGTCTTCCTTGTTCGAGATAATGAACTTGCTGGTAGAGATCCATTTCACTTGATTGATGCCAAAGATAAAACTATGTTTTTACAAGGCTTGGAGAAGAAAGTTGAGAAAGAAAATGAGAAATTGTCTCCTCTGCATCAATGGATTCATTCAAACATTGAAAATCTCGACTATGGAGTAGGTAATATATCTTCTCTACCACTTTGATTTGGATCAAGGTTTTCTCAATATCTCACATTCACAAGTTACGTGGTAAATTAGGAGCTCAGATATATAAGCTTGTCAAATATCTCATTTATCTCCCTTCCTCATATCATTCAGATGGCATCAGTGTGTATGATCCACCAGAAAAATTCATACCTAGATGGAAAGGGCCTTCGCTTGAGAAGAACCCCGAGTTTCTCAATAACTATCATGAACAGCGCGAAGCATTGTTTTCTAGAAAAGCTGCATCTGTATCTCCGGAGAAAAAGGAACAGAGCTCCCTTCAGGAATCATCACAGTGTGCTTCCTCTGACAACATTCTAACCCCTTCATCTGAAATTACCTCAAGCCAGCCAAAGATTGTTGTAGAAGCAAGTGACGGATCTATTAGACCTGGGAAAAAGTCAGGAAAGGAGTATTGGCAGCACACAAAGAAATGGTCACGAGGGTTCCTTGAGTTGTACAACGCAGAGACAGATCCAGAAGTGAAAGCTGTTATGAGAGACATGGGAAAGGATTTGGATCGATGGATTACAGAAGACGAGATCAAAGACGCAGCTGACATAATGGAAAAGCTACCAGAGAGAAACAAGAAATTCATGGAAAAGAAACTCAACAAACTCAAGAGAGAGATGGAGTTGTTTGGTCCTCAAGCTGTTGTGAGCAAATACAGCGAATATGGAGAAGATAAGGAAGAAGATTATCTATGGTGGTTGGACCTTCCGCATGTACTGGTATGTTTTCTTGCTAAACAACTGAGATTGGAGAAACTCAAAAATCCTTGAAAATCTAATCTTCTGTGTTACCGTGTTACAGTGCCTTGAGTTGTACACAGTTGATGAAAAAGGAGAGCAACAAGTAGGGTTCTACACATTGGAGATGGCAACAGATCTCGAATTAGAACCAAAACCACATGATGTGATTGCTTTCGAGGACACTGTGGACTGTAGAAACCTCTGTTACATTATACAAGCTCATTTGGATATGCTTAGAACTGGAAACGTTTTCATTGTACCACGCCCGCCCAAGGTAAAGAATTTTAACAAGGAATAAACTTTAACTAGACCTATTCTCGTATCAATCATTTCAAAGTTGTTCTCTTTAACAAATACAGGATGCATTTCGAGAAGCCAAGGCGAATGGTTTTGGTGTGACAGTTATTAGAAAAGGAGAACTGAAGTTGTTGAATATAGACAAGCCTTTGGAAGAAGTAGAGGAAGAGATATGTGAGATAGGAAGCAAGATGTACCATGATAAGATAATGGGAGATCGATCTGTGGATCTAAGCTCGTTGATGAAAGGTGTCTTTAACCTCAAGACCAAACCCACCGGCAGAAGAAGAAAACAATCAAAGCGGGCTCTGAACCAAGCTAAAGGGCCTAGCAACAGAGGTCGGAGGCAAACTTAGAGCAGACTGATATCTCAGTGGTTTGATAGTTAAATAATTCACGAAGAGTTAGAAATGTATTTAAATACACGACGATACTAATGCATAGTCTTGTGATTTATTTTATCTATTTTGTGAACATTTGACGGAGTCGATCTTGGCTACAAGTCCAAACTTAGGCATGTGGCCGTTAATTGGGGTTTTGAAAAGAAAGCGTGGTTAGTTCTGTTGGTAGTTTTGACTTGTGACTTGTTAGGTAATATAGTATGGTATATTCAGAATCTAATGTCCTAAACAAAAAACCATGGGACCATTTTTAAACGGGTTCTACAATTAAGCTAATGACAGACCTATTAGTACGATAATCGAATGCCACGAGTATGATCAACCAGTTCCTTTAATTTTTTCTTTGAACATACACCTTAAGAGCTTCATAAAGGATCATTGGTTTGACAGCTTGATGATGGTGTTTGCAGGTTACCGTTGAACATATAAGGGCCTCGTGTCTTATTCTTCTGGCCCAATACTTATTTTACCCAAACTGCATCGTTTTGTTTCTTGTTTAGTGTTTCAGAATCCTAGTCCTCGTCGACAGGTTACCAATGACGAGATGATCACTTTTCTCAGACGGTCAAATAGTTTCAGAGGTTCCAAAGGAAGAAGAACAAGGATACAAGCCACTATTAAGACTGGAAACGATGGATAGAAAAACTGGAAGAATAAACTGGATGACAAGCTCCAATATCTTCCATTTTCAGAGAGTACAAAAACTCCAAAAAAAAAAAAAAAAAAAAATACTCACGAGTTATCTATTGCTCAACACAACATATTATACAGCAAACGAATCTGAACCAAATCGCATGAGTTTTTTTCTGCTAATGCTGACACGAGATCTTAGGCTGACACGAGATAACCTTGGCAACAAAAGCAAGCAATCACAATACCAACTAATGCTCCAGCAAGAACTTGCGAAGGAGTGTGACCCAGCAATTCCTTTAGCTTTCTTTGACTTATGGGATGTCCTTCGAACAAGTCCCTTATGATCAAGTTCAGTACCTGACATCAACAAAAACAACATTCTCATCTTACCTTACAGAACCATCTTTCTTCATAAAAAAAAGGTAATTCAAGAATCAACTTAAGCATAAATGTCCATAGTTCCATATATAGTGATGAACTTTTATTGTGTACAACATCAAATTTTACATGAGAAGCACTTAAGTAACCTAAAATTCAAACCATCGAGTAAAGCGGGTTGAGCTGAACCCATCACACCATTTATGCACACATCAAATGTCCTCACATAGTCAAAACTTGTACAATAGACGGAACATTTGATAAGACCAAAGTCAAAATCAGTTAAATTCCCCAAAACTAACTAGAAGAATGAGATTTACCTCAGCTTGCATACCGGCATGTCGTCTAACACCGATTGCATCATACATGACAATCAAGGTAAACCCTAAACAAACAGGAAATAACGAATCTGCCACTCCATGACAAAGCGCTACAGAGGTCGTCAAAGCCATACATAGAGCTGAGTGAGACGAAGGCATTCCACCAGAAGCATAAAGAAGACGAAAATCCCATTTCCTCTCAATGAAGAAATTAATAACCATTTTACTCGATTGCGCAAAGAACCACGCGAATACAGCAGAGACGAAAGTTGGATTCGCAGAGATCGTCGCAACGAAAGGGCTAATCTTTACCCTAGCAGAAGCCGTAACGCTCAAAAGGGCAATCCCTAAACCACCATTATGCTTCAAATCTCCGGATAAATCCTCCGAAAACGCAGCCGTATCGTCTCTGTAAGCTCGAAAACGCGACATCCATAGCCGGGATTGAGACGAAACCAAACCCTTAATTGTTCGAATGATTGGGCGCAATACGCATAAAGGGTTTAACTTGATACGCCGATTGCAATCTGGTTTAGGATTCGAAGAAAATGATTTACAGCATGATGAGGATAAGGTATTGTTGGAATCTTCGATTTTTTGGATACAAGTTAGCTTAACGAAGGAAAGACGATAAGGGTAATGAGATAAGCTTTTCGAGAAACAAGCGAATGAAGGATTTGTTGTAAGCGACTCCATGATACAAAGTTGCTAAGCTTTTTAAGTTTACTCTGCGACATACAGAGAGAAATATTACCAAGCAAGCAAATGTGGTGTGTGGAGACTTGGCGAAGAAAGATTGGAGATTTTCCTCAACTGGGCCAGCTAGGACTCAAAAACCGAAAACTCACATCTATTCTAAAACTCCACTTGAAAAAATCCAAACCAAATTAGACCAACAAAATTAAAATATTCGAATGTGTCAAAAACTTCTATATCCCAACATCCGAACAACCAAACTAACCCAAATCTAACCCCCAATAAATATCCCAATTTATTCAAAATATAAAATACACAATAATAATATATTAGTAAGTTGGATATTTTATACAAAAACAAGTATATTATCCACACATTTTAGTTATATTTGTGATACTATAATAATTTTATTCAAATTTAACCAACATTTTTTAGTAATATTTTAGATGAAACTGAAATTCGATTTCAATCCAACCCGAATCTATGAAATATCCGAACGGATCTTATATCTTTAAATCCAAATATACCAAAAACATAAATATCCAATCTAAACCCAAATGGGTATCCTAATGTACATTCCTAGAGCCAACTAATCTAATTCTTTTGCAAACATGAAAATTAATAAAGCTTATTCAATATACTATTTTTGGGGTATTTAATAAATTGATTAACATAGAAATCGTGTGGTTGAGAGAAAAGAAGAGAAGAGACATTGTTTTCGTAAACGATAACGGAAATAGCGCATTCGAGTATCGTGACTAGAATATACCCAAAACCATTTTCTCATTAATCATTCCATTAAGAGAAATAATTTCAGACTTCCTATTTCTTGTTGGGCCTTTTTAGTTTTAAGACTAGGCCTCACTCGAATGTTTGACTATTCAATAGGGGTATTTTGGATATTCCCGGCCCTTTGGCTTCTATATTTCTTAGAAAAATTCAACGGTCGCCTGAATGATAGTAATTCGCGGTTATTCTCTTCTCCTTCTTGTACGGACCCATCGGAGATCAAATCGCGCCGGTATTTTAATTCCACCGTTGAGAAAACGGAGCTTGAGTAGGTTGATTGCTCTTTGAGAGATGGAGAGTTTGATTTCGCTTGTGAACAAGATCCAGAGAGCTTGTACAGCTCTGGGAGATCACGGTGAGGGAAGCTCGCTCCCAACTCTCTGGGACTCCTTGCCCGCCATTGCCGTCGTCGGTGGTCAGGTTTGGTCTCTTTCTCTTGATTTTGGTATGAGATTTTGAATCGATGATCCTTAGATCTTAGGCATTGCCTTCTCCGTTATACATACATTTGGAGATTCGATGCGTAGAAAATAATCGGATCACGTTGTTCACGAAACAAAGAAAATTTCATCGGATTGTAATCATCTGATATCTTCCTCTTGAATCGTTGATTTGATCGAAATTCATGGTGATGTATTGTGATCAATGTACATTTCTATTTCTGGATTTGATGAAATTATAGAGTTCTGGAAAGTCTTCAGTGCTAGAGAGTGTTGTGGGGAAAGATTTTCTACCTCGTGGAGCGGGTAAGCTTGCTTAGAACTATATCAACAGATAAATAAAACTAAAGCTTTATCTCCTCTTGGTATAACAGTTATTAGAACAATAATGTCTTCCATGTAGGGATTGTTACACGTAGACCTCTTGTCCTGCAGCTTCACAGAATTGATGAAGGCAAAGAGTATGCAGAGTTTATGCATCTTCCAAAGAAGAAGTTTTCGGATTTTGGTATATTTTCTTCTCGAGAGGAATTAATGCTGTTTATTTTTCCTGTATATCAGTAATTTAGGTGCACAAATTCCTCTCTTCTGGTTTTCTTATTTTTGGGATATATATTTATATATTTTCTTTCTTGTAATGTAGCTGCTGTGAGGCAGGAGATCTCGGATGAGACAGATCGTGAAACTGGTCGCAGCAGCAAAGTAATTTCTACAGTCCCAATTCATCTCAGTATCTTCTCTCCTAATGGTAAGATAATCCCTTTCTACTTCCTACATTCACATCAAGAAAATAATTAAACTTGTTTTAGTAATCCCAGGTCTTGTGAAATTCAATCGAAACTTAAGTTTATGTGCTCTACCATCTCTGCCATTCGTCTTCCAGTCTCCATACTCTTAACAAATTTATTTCTTTAAATTGTTTGTAGTTGTGAATTTGACACTTGTTGATCTTCCTGGGCTGACAAAGGTAGCTGTTGGTAAGTGAGATAGTCTTTGTTTTTTCATGATATTCTACACCCCAAGTTCTCTTTATTGACAAAACTTCAATCAAAAATTGGTGCCTATGATTTGTAGATGGTCAGCCTGAAAGCATTGTTCAAGACATCGAGAACATGGTCAGATCGTTTATTGAGAAGGTAACTATGACTTGAAAGAAATTAAGAGTGTAACAGAGCACAACTGTATAAGGATAATGCAGGGTTGTGAGTGTTATAGCAAAGTAACTAAGATTGATCATTTTACCTTTTTGACAGCCCAATTGCATCATTCTAGCTATTTCACCTGCAAATCAGGATCTTGCTACATCTGATGCCATTAAGATCTCTCGTGAAGTTGATCCAAAAGGTGCCAGATTCTTCATTCTTTATATGTTTGATACAAATGCTTTCTGAATTCACTTTGAGCTTTATTTTTGTGAGATATAAGCCACAGGAACATGGTAAATATGGTTTAAGTTCTATGGACCATTGTATCTATGATTGAGTTGCATAGTCAGTGCCTAGCCGTTCTCTAAGATAATGATAATTATATAATCTATAATAAACAAAAGACTAATGAGTCTTGTAATTAATATACCTTGATAGTAGTTTGAACTGATTGATTCATGTTGTTTAATGTTTGCTTCGTTGATACTTGCTGCTATCAGGAGACAGGACTTTTGGAGTTTTAACAAAGATTGATCTCATGGACCAAGGCACTAATGCTGTTGATGTAAGTTTACATTCAGACAATAATAATACCCATATTAGTTAAGACTATCGTCTAATCTGCAAACAATTTATCTCTAATTGAACTATGAAAAGGACTCAATGAAGACAAATATGAGAATCCTCACTAAATTGTGGTGAGTGAATATTGAACCAGTCCCTAAGTTTAAATGTTTGGAGATTTCAGATACTTGAAGGAAGAGGATACAAATTAAGGTATCCTTGGGTTGGTGTTGTAAACCGGTCTCAAGCTGACATTAATAAAAGCGTTGATATGATTGCTGCTCGTCGGCGTGAACGTGATTACTTTAAGACTAGCCCAGAATACAGACATTTATTTGACAGAATGGGTTCAGAGTATTTAGGAAAGATGCTCTCTAAGGTATAAAATTGAGGAGCTTGGTATATATGAAGCTTTTAACATAAAGATTTGGTAGCTGCTCTAAAACTAGCTATAAATTTTTCAGCATTTGGAAGTTGTTATCAAGTCGAGAATTCCGGGACTTCAGTCTCTTATCACAAAGACTATTTCTGAGTTAGAGACAGAGCTAAGCCGTCTTGGGAAGCCTGTAGCAGCTGATGCTGGTGTAAGGATCTTATGTCTTAAGAACTTTATCGCCTTTCATTATTCGGTTTCTTCTCTCATTTCAAATCCCTCCTTTGTTAATACTTATTCTCTTGAATGCAGGGAAAACTTTATATGATCATGGAAATATGCCGTGCCTTTGATCAAACTTTCAAAGAACACCTCGATGGCACGTAAGTCACACGCATGTTTTTGGATTGTTGCTAATATCGGTTTTCTGGCTCTGTGATTGCCAATAACAACCTCACAGACGTTCAGGTGGTGAAAAGATAAATTCTGTGTTCGACAATCAATTCCCAGCAGCCATTAAAAGACTGCAATTCGACAAACATCTCTCTATGGACAATGTACGGAAGCTGATCACTGAAGCAGATGGATATCAACCACATCTAATAGCTCCTGAACAAGGTTATCGCCGTCTCATAGAATCATGCTTAGTCTCCATTAGAGGCCCTGCTGAAGCAGCTGTTGATGCGGTTCATTCCATTCTCAAGGATCTTATCCACAAATCTATCGGTGAAACATCTGTAAGAATATCTCTACAGAGTTCAAAATCATAAACTCGAAAACAACACTTTTTAAACTCATGATATGTGTTTTTGTTATCAAAACAGGAATTGAAACAATATCCAACACTGAGAGTGGAAGTATCAGGTGCAGCTGTAGATTCATTAGATCGGATGAGAGAAGAGAGCAGGAAAGCAACTCTGTTACTAGTGGACATGGAGTCTGGTTACTTAACGGTCGAGTTCTTCAGGAAACTCCCACAAGATTCTGAAAAAGGCGGGAATCCGACACATTCGATTTTCGACAGATACAACGATGCTTATCTCAGAAGAATCGGTTCAAATGTGTTGTCTTATGTGAATATGGTCTGCGCCGGGCTGAGAAACTCCATACCGAAATCCATAGTTTATTGTCAAGTCCGCGAAGCAAAGCGAAGCCTTCTTGATATATTCTTCACCGAACTTGGTCAGAAAGAGGTAACAATATCAACATACTACTAAGTAAGCTATAGTATGTAAATATATATATATATGAGTAAGATTGCTAAATGGGTTGGTGTTAAAAATAGATGAGCAAATTGTCGAAATTATTGGATGAGGATCCAGCAGTTCAACAGCGAAGGACTTCGATTGCGAAGAGGCTGGAATTGTATAGAAGTGCTCAAACGGATATTGAAGCAGTTGCTTGGTCCAAGTAGAGGGACTTCTTCACACTATTTTTTTGTTTTTTTCTTTCTTTAGGAGACGTTTCCACTTTCTTTCTTCTTTTCTTTTCTTTTTCCCTTTGATTCGTTGTTCGAGTTAACATTGTTTCTGAATATGGTTGATCATTTTTCTTTTTTTAAATTATAGTATTTACGGTCAGCAACGTATGATGTTGATCCTCTGAACGTCAAGTATCGACGGGGTGAATCTGAAAGATTGGGAAAAATGAGGACGAATAAAGAAGTGGAAAAATAGCGATATGCAGAAGTGGAGATGCGGGGAATCGAACCCCGTGCCTCTCGCATGCGAAGCGAGCGCTCTACCATATGAGCTACATCCCCTTTCGATATTCTCTGTCATTTTTTTGTTAACTAACCGAAATCTGTTACGTATATTTATTGGAATCATTTTGAAGTATGGTATCGAGCTTTAAGAAAATGTCTAGTCGTAAACTAAATGATTTTAGATAGTTTAAGCGACTTAAGTAATTTTATAATAAATATATATATATATATATATATTTTAAAATATATATATTAATATAATATATATATTAATATAATATAATATAACATAATAAATTATAAAATTGAATAATTAAAAATTTTAAATTATAAGAACGTGAAAATATCAATGTTTTATAATTTTAAGTTTTTTTAAATAATATTTTTTATTTTTATAAAATATAGATATTAAATAATTTATTAAATTTGCATATCCTATATAATTCATATAATTAACGTTTAATTTATTTAATTATCGCATATTTTGGTAAATCTAATTATCTGTATAATATAAATCGATATTTTAAAAATTTAAGCGGTTTACATGTTAATCGATCATCTAAACTGCTTTTAAGAACACTAATATAGAGTATTGACAATTGATTACATAAAAAAATGATAGGCGATAGCAATACGATTAAAGCATGGTACTTCTACGTCAAAATTTTGCGTTTTTTTATACTAGTATGTGGAAAGACAAAACAGCTTTTAAAAAAAACAGCATTTAACATTTCTGAAACATAAAACATTTTCAATTTTTTGAAAAATACTTTTGTAAACTGTTAAAAGAAGGATTCTTTCATTATAGAATTAAGAAATGGAAATTGTTTTGCGTGATTGGTACTCATTGAAGCTGTAAAGTTTGGTACCACAATAAGATAAGTTTAAGAAACTAAACAAAAGAAGTTGAATAATTGTTTATTTGTTTCTAAGTTCTGTTCCAATATCTCCTCAGGCCCCAACGAAGAGAGGGAAAAAATGATATTGAACGTGGTACCATCTTGACCAAATATACCTACTGAGTACTGAGTAATGATGCAGACTATGACTGATCCACTTCCCACGCTGGTCCAGTTAGTCAGTTATGACCCCACACACTCTCTCTCCCATCTCTGACCTTTTATTTTTACCCCAAATAAGCAAAGTAAAACTCCAGATTCTCAATATCTTTAAAATATTTTCATAATTTTCTCAACCTTAAATAGCAATTGTTTTAACTGTCAAAAACAATGATTTCATCGCATCTTGGTGTTTTTTTTCTTGTGTCGGTTCACGTGGCGATTTAGAGACAGAGGGAACATAAATTGTCCGATATTTAACCAGTGAAACATCAACTCCAGCATCTTTCTCAAAATCCAGTCGAAGTTATTTAAAACAATTGATGATTATGATTGATCACCATCTTCAACCACCTTCACCACCAAACTCAATCACTTTTCTTCTTCTTCTTCAAGCAAACAACAACCAAAAAAGCCTCCGTTATTCCTCACTCCAAGTTTGCTTCTCATCTCTGTTTCGAATCCAATCATGAGAAATTTCGTAGGATTTTTCTTCCTCTGTCTCTTAATCGGTCAAAATCTGCCCTTTTTAGTTGCAGATGATGTCAATTCCATAACCGATTCGACCCAAAATCTCTGTTTAGCAAACCGATTATCCGATTTCCTTCCTCCACCGTACAACAATGTCTCCGATAACATTCCCTGTACACCTCTTTGGAACACATTCGTCTTACGGGTAAACACAAAATAACGCATTCATTACTCGAAAGAACATAACTTTTCGTAAACCCATGATTTTGATTTCTTAGTTTTGCAGTATTCAGAAAACAGAGAGAATGTGATGACAATCATACTATCGGCTTTATACACGACCGGATGGGTTGGAATCGGATTCTCGAGAGACGGAAGAATGGTTGGATCTAGCGCGATGATAGGTTGGATTTCGAAAAAGGGTCAGGCTAAAATCAAACAATACTATCTCCAAGGAACAGAGAGAGACCAAGTTTTGCCGGATCAAGGAGAATTACAATTACACAAAGTTCATCCAGTGGTGGCTCTTCACGGAGCTATGATTTACTTAGCTTTTCAGGTGAATTTCACCGTTAGAGTTCCTCGTAGAGCCGTGATTCTAGCGTTTAGCTCAGCCTACCCTTCCAAACTAGGCCGTTTGAGTAAGCATGATGATAAAACTACAGTCATCGTTGATTTCTCCAAAGGTATGTATATATGAACATGACGTGGCCTAAACACTAAAATAGAGTAGTTTTACTTGCAAACTTATATAACAATAAAGTCAATATACTAGTCTAGACAAGTCAAGAACATGGGTACATTCAGTACTTAGTGTCTTGTGTGTTCTTGGTCTATGCAGCTAGTGGAGCAACCTCCATACAGATGACAGATTCTACGGAGAAGACAAAACATGGGATAATGGCGATACTTGGATGGGGTTTCTTGCTTCCTTTAGGGGCAATCCTCGCGAGATATATCAGACATAAAGACCCTCTTTGGTATTATCTTCACATTGGTATTCAATTCACGGGCTTTATCTTTGGTCTAGCCGCTGTAATTCTCGGGATTCAGCTTTACAATAGGATACAACCGAATATACCTGCACATCGAGGCATTGGGATCTTTCTTCTTGTCCTTAGCATTCTTCAGGTTTGAGAATCAAGACTTGGACGTTTAAGAATTGAAATAAGGGTTTTAGGTTTTGGCTTCATACATGTTTGGAATTTTGTTTCTTAGGTTTTGGCTTTCTTTGCACGGCCACAAAAGGAGACAAAGATGAGGAGATATTGGAATTGGTATCATCATTGGATTGGAAGAATCTCTCTGTTCTTTGGAGCAGTGAACATTGTTCTTGGGATTCGAATGGCGAATAATGGAGATGGATGGAAAATTGGATATGGATTTGTTTTGTCAGTGACATTACTTGCTTTTGTTATTCTTGAAATATTCAGGATTCGTGGCTCCATTGGTTCACCTTCTTCTCACAAGCCTCCCTCTTTTGAAACACATCCAAGTTCTACTAGTGTCTGATTCAAGATCCTCTGGTCTTTTTTTTTTTAATCATTTCTCTGTTTCTTGTACATAAATACACTTTTTTGTTTTTTGAATTTTCTTTTTAAAGTCATGGTGGTCCTTGAATTTATAGTCGATAAGTAATTTTCTAGTGGAAGTTGGTCTTGATTAAGACCAACATGGTGAAATCTTTTTTTTTTTTTTTTGTAAAGGTTTGTTTATTTTTTGGATCTCAATTTGTTGTCATTGTAAGTTTTTGAAAGTCGTTGAATCGGAAAAGAGAAACAAAAAATAATTTTTTTTTTAAATGAGAAATGAGAGTGTATACTGTATAGTCAACATGAGTAATAATGTACTCAGACACTTGTCCATTTAAACATAGATTCTAGATCATATAAAATTATAAATCATGCTTGGGACTTGGATTTGAGAGGTTCATTAATGTAGATTTTATGTTTTGTTCGAGTTCTCTATCAGTATTCTGAAAAATCAACCCAATTGATAAAAGGAAAAACGTAGGCCCAATATATAGCCCAACAAGCTTTTATTTTCTTATAATATGTGACAAAAAAGAGAGTTATTTATTGACGCGTCACGTCGGATTTCATGAAATGAAGTATTTCGACTTGGCGCTCCTGTAGCCTGAAATTTCGCAGTCTTCCCTCGTCCCTAATCCTTGGAGCCAAACACTGTTCCATTAATCCGCCACGTCAGCAAAACTCGATTTCCAAATTTCGTTTTATTATTGTTTAAGCGAATTAATTAGAGGATTAATCGTTAAAATATAAAACGCGACGGTCTCTGTCTCCTTCTCCAGAACACACGCCCGAACCCAAATAGATCCTTCTCCTCCTCTTTTGCGCTTCCTCGCCGTCGATTCTAAGGAGCTTTGGGGTTTATCTTCTCCGTTATCAGAAACGGCTGGTTTTTCTCCAGAATTCCGTTGGGTTTACGACCACTACTTGGTTTGTTTCTCCGTCGTTTTACGATTTCCGTTTGATTTCTTAATTCTATCTTACTTCAGAGGGAAACGTACGAGTTCCTGGAATTTGTTTTCGTCTTCGAATTTAGGGTTAAAGTCGCATTGGGTTCATCGAGTATTGAGCCAATTTGCAAAAGGAATTGAAACGTTTCAAGGTTTTTTTTCCTAGAGAGTTGCGAGGCGAGAATCTGTTGTGTTGATGAAATTAGGGTTTTGAAATCGGAATTCGGATGGTGGTTAATGTTGAATAGGCAAGAATTAGTGAGTTAGGGACATGATTTTGAAACGTAGCGTGACATTCGAGAAGCAGAATCTGAAGCGGTGCAAAATTGATTCAGAAATAGAGTATGGGAGCAAAAAACGTGAGATTATGGTTTATAAGAAGAGACAAAGAGCAAGCGTAGATCAACCATGTATTGAATCCGAAGATGTTACTACTAGTAGCTCAAGCTCCTTGACCAGCAAAGAATCTCAAATTGGCTCTTACCAGTCCAAGTCTTCGCGTGGCAGAGTTAGAGCGGTTCCTTCAAGGTTCAACGATTCGATTGTTGGTGCATGGAAAACTAAGGTCGAGTCGACGGAGTCTAGCCATGATGACGACATTCATCTGAACAAGAAGAAAGTCAAAATTGAAAGAGATGATGATAACAGAAGGCATCGCAACAAAGGTTTAAAGATTTTGCCACGTAAGGATAACAACGGAGACAGCAGCGAAGTGGAATTTGATGATTGGGATGTTAAAATCTCTACATTGTCTTCCTCCGACGACGCTAATTCGATCTCTATGAGAGGCAAAGAAGAGTTTAATATTGCCAATCGTAAGGGCGTGTATAAAGCAGAGGACTTTACAGTCGGAGATCTAGTCTGGGCTAAGTGTGGGAAAAAATTCCCAGCATGGCCAGGTGTGGTGATCGATCCGATTTCACAAGCGCCTACTGCGGTTTTGAAACATCGCGTCTCTGGCGCTATATGTGTCATGTTTTTTGGGTATTCGAAGAATGGAACTCAGAGGGTAATATACTAAATATCTCTTTTAATCTCTCTCTGTCTTCATATATGTGTCATTGTTTTATGCATTTATTTTCTGAACAGGACTATGCATGGGTCAGACAAGGAATGATGTATCCATTTTCGGAATTTATGGATAAGTAAGTACATCAGACGCTCTTTCTGGAAACTTTCATATTTTTATCTGTTCCTTAGTTTTTCGTTTTTTTTTTCAGATTTCAGGATCAGCCAAACTTGTACAATTACAAGCCAAGTGAATTTAAGAAGGCACTAGATGAAGCGATCTTAGTAGAAAATGGGGTCCAGGGTTGTGGAGCTGCTGATATCACCTGTCCAGATTCCTCTGCGACGGAATCCGACCAGGATGATGAACATGCTTCTATTATTCAGGCACGTTTTCTTGACACCTATTCCTTTTACAGCTATTTGGGAATTTGTCCCCTTAAACGATTTGTTGATTAATTTTTGTATAGGGTTCATGTCATGTGGACATAAGGACCTGCGATGGTTGTGACTCAGTCATGCCATTAAAATCTCTAAAGAGGACAATAGGCTCACAACCTGAAGAGCTTTTATGCAGACTCTGCTCAAAGGTTCTTAGAAAATGTTCTTACTCTTCGTCTTTTTTTTTGTCAAAAGAAATTGAATCCAGATTTGTTGTTTCAGTTGCGGAAATCCAATCAGTATTGTGGCATTTGCAAGCGAATGTGGCACCCTTCAGATGATGGTGATTGGGTGAGAATATATGTGAACATGTTTGGTAAAATATTGACCTGAGTAATAAATTATTACATCTATGTGGCTGACTTGATTTGATGTTATAGGTCTGTTGTGACGGGTGTGACGTATGGGTACATGCTGCCTGCGACAACATTTCAAATAAACGCTTTAAGGTGCAGTTATAGGTCTCCGTGCATCTTGACTCTTGATTCAAAGTATAACTGCGACTATTGTCGAATGACTGAATTATTTGGTTATCATCTTAAGGAACTGGAGCACAACAATTATTATTGCCCTGATTGTAGAGTCCAGCATGAGCTTGCACCAACAATATTAGAAGAACATAACCCTGTGTTCAAGTATGTTGTTAACTTCTCATGTTCGCTCACTTTAGTCTTCTGGAGAATATGTGTTCTCCTGCTTTTATTGTTTGCATTGCTATATTGCTAATTCTTTAATCTGCAAAATTTACTTTTCACAACCTTTTTGGGACAGGTCTACAGCAAAAACGATGGAGACTGAGCTCCCTGATGAGGTTACTGTAGTCTGTAATGGCATGGAAGGGACATATATTAGAAAATTCCATGCGTAAGTATTACATGTATCAGCCTAATTTAAATTTTCTCATTTAAAGAGTTTCTTGTTTGTTTATGACTACGCAACACAACACTGTAAAATGATATTTTCTCTTAAACAGCAATTCCATGCTTAATCATAGGCTTCAGTTATCATTCGCTTGTCTCTCCTGAGATTAGAGTAACACGTTTATCTTGGAACTATTTTTCAGAATTGAGTGCAAGTGTGGTTCCTGTGGGTCAAGGAAGCAGTCACCAAGTGAATGGGAAAAGCATACTGGCTGCAGAGCGAAAAAGTGGAAGTATAGTGTAAGAGTGAAAGGCACAAATCTACCTCTAGAAAAATGGGTACATCACATATGCTATACTCTCATAAATTGGTCTTATATACCCCTGAAGTTTGGATTCAAAGTTTGATGTCTACTAGAGATTTAACATTAACAACATGATGTTGCAGATTTCTGAATTTAGTACCTATACTCTAGAGACCCAGATGTTAGATAAGCAAAAGATGCTCTCTTTGCTGGAAGGTATATTATTACTTAACTCTTGGCTCGCTTCCTTTGTTTTAAATTTTGTAGGAAACTTGCTAACTACTTATTTTATACTCACAGAAAAGTATGAGCCAGTCGGTGCGAAGTGGACAACTGAAAGGTGTGCTGTATGCAGATGGGTAGAAGACTGGGAAGAAAATAAAATGATCATCTGTAACAGGTTACTTTATGGAAATTTGGTTTTACTGAATTCTACTGCGATCTTGTGATTAAGCATGGGGTCATGAATATGTAATTCTGACCAAAGTTATGAATATGTCTTCAGATGTCAAGTGGCTGTGCACCAAGAATGCTATGGGGTAAGCAAAGCTCAGGACCTCACCTCCTGGGTGTGCAGAGCATGTGAAACACCAAGTATTGAGAGAGAGTGCTGTCTTTGTCCTGTAAAAGGTATTACTGCAGAATTAACTAATTTTCACAAGGACACATTAAGTATTCTCGTTCATAGATTTATCTTTTGGGTACATATTTTAACTTCCATTTATGCAGGTGGTGCTTTAAAACCAAGTGACGTTGAGGGTTTGTGGGTTCATGTAACATGTGCTTGGTTCCGACCGGAAGTTGGGTTTTTGAATCATGAAAAGATGGAGCCTGCTGTTGGACTTTTTAAAATTCCGGCAAATTCATTTCTTAAGGTATAATGAAATGTTAGAAGTAAGCAACATATTTTATTAGAATATTATAAGATACGTCTGACATTTTCTGAAAATATCTTTTAGGTTTGCATAATTTGTAAGCAGACACATGGTTCGTGTGTGCATTGCTGCAAGTGTGCCACTCACTTCCATGCAATGTGTGCATCACGGGCAGGTTACAACATGGAGGTTAGTCTTTATAGTTAATTCTCCAACAAAGGTGTTCTGTTAGTTAATCGTCGTAGGGATGTGTAACTGATGCTGTTGTCTGCGGATTTATAGTTACACTGCCTGGAGAAAGATGGCGTGCAGAGAACCAGGAAGTCAGTTTACTGTGCAGTTCACAGGTTTTTGTTTGTCCGACACATACTTTTAGTGATCTGTTATGTGATATTGGGATCTGCTGACCGCCTGTATCATTTTACCCACCATATAGGAAGCCAGACCCAAATAGTGTTGTAGTTGTGCACACACCCTCGGGAGTTTTTGGCTCTAGAAATTTGCTTCAGAATCAAAATGGGCGCACCAAAGGTTCAAGACTAGTTTTGACCAAGAAGATAAACCTTTCAGGTTCCGTAATCCAACCCCAAGCCGAACAGAGTCATGAATTTGATTCTCTCTCTGCAGCAAGATGCCGTATCTATAGTAGATCAAACACGAAGGTATAATTCTGGGGTTCTCGTTTATGCTTGGACATTGGATAATCTTTCATTTCTAAGTATTCCCTGGCAAAATGAATTCAATGAAATTTGATACTATTTCATTTCTGTTACTGCTGATGTTCCAGAAGATTGATCTGGAAGCAATATACCATAGGCTTAAGGGACCAAGCCATCATTCTTTGGGTGAAATCGAGAATCTAAACTCCTTTAAGGCAAGTTTCTCTTTCAGAGCTCCATTCATGTCAGTTTTTTTTGCTTTCTTGGGGCAATTTTGTTTTCTAAATATCTCAGCAAGAACTTTGTTTCCTTTTACTTTGTTACACCAGGAAGCAGATAAGTCAGAATTTACCTCATTCAGAGAACGGCTAAAACATTTGCAGGTAAACGTTGATTCAAGAAGATTTAATATGTTCTCCATTTTGTTATCCTAGAATCTCATAAACAATATTATGTTCTTCCTTCAGAGGACAGAAAATCTTCGGGTCTGCTTTGGTAAATCTGGCATACATGGATGGGGTCTGTTTGCAAAGACAAGCATTCAAGAAGGAGAAATGGTATGTAGTTTGTACTATTCATGATTTCGATGCCTAAATTGAATGTGATGTGTATCTTTAAGGAATTACTGATACAAGATTCTTGTGCAGATCATCGAGTATCGTGGGGTGAAAGTTAGGAGAAGTGTTGCAGATTTGAGAGAGGCAAGCTATCGTTCTCAAGGCAAAGATTGTTATGTAAGTTCCGATTGCTTGCTTACATTCAATATTGTTCCCTGCAACGAATGGTTAACTTATCGTCTAACAATGCAGCTATTCAAGATAAGCGAAGAGATAGTGATTGATGCCACAGACTCTGGAAACATAGCTCGATTGATCAATCATTCAGTAAGTTATCTAGATTGACAGATGATAGCAAATCGTGGTAACCAATACTAATGATGTTCACGTTTTATGCAGTGTATGCCCAATTGCTATGCTCGTATTGTGAGTATGGGTGATGATGAAGAGAACAGAATCGTCCTCATTGCAAAGACTAATGTCTCAGCTGGCATAGAGCTCACGTAAAGCCTTTTTTCAGCTTCTCTTGTCAGATTTCTCTCAATTCCATTACCTTAATCATGAAAACCCATTTTTCTACAGGTATGATTATCTCTTTGAGGTTGACGAATCTGAAGAAATCAAAGTGCCTTGCCTTTGTAAAGCTCCAAACTGCCGTAAATTCATGAACTAGAGCTCTCTTCAAGTCTAAAACCATTCTTGCAAACCGGCTGCAAATTTGAACAGTAACAGCGGTGGGAAGTTAAACCATTTTATTACTCGGCGGCTACCTCATGCTGACTTGTTTACTATTGATTCATTTGTTAACACCATTATATTCTACATCCGCTGTCTACACATCCTGGCGTCCTAATTTTGTAAATGTCTAGAATTCAACTACTCTTAAGAAAGTAACCTCATAGCCAACACAAAAAAAAAAAAAAAAAAAAAAAAATTTACTTTTACAGCATTTAATATTCAAAATTTTCTAACTTTCTAAAACTTGTTCTTAAATTATGTCGATTTTACTAGGCGGATCATAATTTTTAATAAATAAGGTAAATCACACTGGGTAAGATACCTCTGGAGGACCATCTCGGTTTAGGTTCCGGCTATTGACGCTAAACCGAGTTCGAAGTTGGAACCAATTATAAAAATACAATTTGAAAGTTTGTTACAGGGGTATATACGTCATTTGCCATTTAAAATTTTCAAATTCGCTGTCTCCTTCGCGGGTATATAATCGCATCGCTGCGACACGGTTCAGAGCTAAAACAATTTATTTTTGAATCAAAAATTTGGCTTAACAAAGTTGCGACTAGTGAGATACTGAGTGAGCAGAGATAGGAAGAATGAAGACTAGATCTAGTGATGCAGAAGGAGATAGTAGAGGGAAGAGGAAAGCTCCGGAGGGAGACGAAAATGGTGGATGGAAGAGAAGAATCGTTCATAGCAACGAACAGAAGAAGGGAAAGATCCTCAGAGGAATCCATGGCTGTGTATCTCCTCGGTTCTCTGCTCATACTTACCAGCCTCGCTTCTCATGGTAATTTCTTCCATCTCTACACTACTCGCAATTTCTATTTGGTGAACGAAATTGATTTATTCGCGGATAGTTTGCTGTGCGAGTTTAATATTACTGTATTAGACAGATCTATTATATAGAGCTCGATCAATTATCTTCTGTACCTTCTGGAAATGAAATCTCGATTGGTTGCTGAAAACTGGAATTTTATTTCTTCTTCATATTTTCTGCTTCCAGTCATCAAATATCTGAAATCCAGATACAAACAAAGAAATAACTTGGAAAAAATTGGCTAGCTCCTTCAATTTCGAATCAATTTTCTTAAATCTAAGTCTCTATACTGAGCATATCTTATGATTTTCTCTGCCGAATCAGGTTTGAGCAAGATATATGGACATACATTTCTAGGTTTTTGGATGGCAAATCATTGGTGATGTTGGGTGCAACAAACAAATGGTTTAACAAGATCATTATGGAGGATACTATTTGGAGGTTTGCTTGCTTGCGTGATCTTCAAATCCCCAAGCCGTATTCCATTTCTTCCAGCTGGATTAAGATTTATGCTTCAGCTTTTGGTAAGTAATTAGAAGAAGATAACATTCACATATATTCCCGATTCATGGACTCTAAGACTATGCTAATGGAAAACTGCAGATGGAAGTCACTCTTACTTGTTTCGCCAGAAGGAAAAGCATATTGGTTAGTCCCTCAATTGGATTCATCATACTCTCTTTGTTTACGAATTCTCAAAAAATCATCTTAATATAGATGGCAAACTATATGGCGATTCTCTATCTATGGAATTAATACTAACCATCGTTATAGTGTACTGTCCAGATATCCGACTTTGAGCTAGTTCATTTGCTGTTCGCTGCCTCATATTTGTCTCCTTTTGGAAACTGTTACTATAGATTGGATGCGGATTGGTGCCTTTGTTCTTGAATCCCCAACGTCACTCCTGACTGAGAGTTTGAGTGGTCGTCTGAAAGTCCCAAGGGAAGGAACCATAGAAGGAATGTTACAGTCCAGTGGCTCATGTGTTATCAAAGACATCAAAAGCGGTATTTGGATAGCCGGTAAGATAATTTTCTTATTCAAATTTTCAGAAACTTGTGGACACTACACTACAGGAAAAACTGTAACATGGGTTAAGTTTATTTTCCAGATTTACAGCTTGTGCGTTGCCCTGTTTGTGACCTCAGTGCCTGTGATGGTAAAAGACGCTGATTAACTCTAAATCTGTTCCTGAATCTTTAAGTCTATTAGTCTCTGCAATAAATGAAATTGCTGCAACTGAAAGTGTTTCTGTTTACTATGTATAGGAACAATGCAAACACTTGATGCAAGGCACATTGAACTTTTCCTTAGTGAAGGCTATAAAAATGGAAGCTGGGATTACAATCTGATCGGATCTCATAAGTTACATAAAGACGCAAATGCAGCTTGTGGAGCAATATTTGACCTCAAACACCTTAAAGAATCTTCAACATCAGGTAAACTTAAAAATCTTCATTACTCTTACATATGTTCCTTTCGCCTCTTTAAATCATTCTTCTTTAACTCATACCTTTGACATCAAACCTATATAGGTATTCTTCACCTCAAATCTTGGACAGGAGAGCCAGATGATTCCCAACCTAAAGCAGTTATCGTACCCCACGCAGTTGCTGTCCACACAAGATTGCAAGAAAACGAAGGTATATATAGAGCGCCATATATCACTTTGCTTAGTCAACCATCTTTATCTAGAGAAGAAAAAAAAAGAAACAAAATTATAATTCATTGACAAATCTTAGCTGCAGGAATCCTAGTGAAGTACCACACGATGAAAGCAGGAACAGACGGTAACATTGTTTCCATCAGAATCTCCCAGCAGTTACTCTGATTCCTTTACACTGCGTTTTTCTTAAAGTCACACATAAGCCAAAGTATTTCTGGTATTCAAAAACCTTTATACTGTTTCAGTAAAATAAAGATATAGAATAGCCCCTCATTATAATTTTACAATATTACATTATCAGTATGTTGAAATGATAATCTGTTTGGACTACTACTACAAGAAACACAACAATGAATATAAGAAGATTTATGTGGACTATTTTATACCAATTTTGATCTGACTTTTTCCATTATCTATAAGTACTTACAATTTTCCTTAGTGCCTAGCCACATTATGACTTTCTCAAAACAATTTCCTCTCCTAGTCTTCTTCTTCTTTTTCTTCTTTTCTCTCCTAAATGCCTCAGAACCAAAACGTTGCTACAGTACCAATTGTGGAGGAAACAACTTTGATTTTGATTTCCCATTCTGGCTATCACCGGAGCAATCTTCGTCCTGTGGCTACCCAGGATTCAACCTCCATTGCACCGAAGGTCATGAGACAGGCATAAAGCTTCCAAACTCAGGACCATTTCTTGTCCGAGAAATAGAAACGCAGCGTATTCGCCTGAATGACCCTGATAACTGCTTAGCCAGACGGCTTCTTAGCTTCAACGCTTCAGGGTCTCCTTTCTCTCCTCTTCACCTTCTCAACTACACTTTCTTGAGCTGTCCTAAAGATGTCAAGTCTTTCTTTTTGAAACCCATCCATTGCCTTGGTAACTCCACGACCTCCTTCTTCGCCACAACTTCAGAGCTGGCGGGTGCAATACCTTCCTCTTGTCAAATCTTGAAGAGACTTCTTCTTCCGGTTTCTTCACCACTCGCGGTTGACCTGAACGATAAAGACCTCTGGCTCAAATGGGACACACCGGATTGCAGAGGCTGTGTTGATTTTACTTCGATATGTGGCTTCGTAAACAATACCACCCTCCAAGTAAAATGCTTCGCATACGTTGAGTCTGGTACGAATCCATCCCGTTTCTTCTCCCTTGTTATTACTTTGAAACCATAAATTCTTCTGGCTTCTTGATGAATAAATTGAAACATTGGCAGGAAATCCGTGGTTAATAACGGTAAAGATATTGAGTCTGTGCCTATCAATACCATTCTTCTTGGTGGTCACTCCTATCCTTTGCATCATATTAATCCCAGTTAAACCAAAATCAGAGAGTGTCCCTTTGCGAAACGATACTCCCTGTCCCTGCTGTTCCATTTGTTTATCAGAATACGCAACCGAAGACAACGTTAAGAGCTTACCTGAATGTCAACATTGCTTCCACATCGAATGCATCGACACGTGGCTCAAATTACATAATTCTTGCCCTGTTTGTCGGAATGAAGCCGCGACGCACGTTGTATGATTTCAATTGTTTCAATTCAATGTTATTTGTTTTTCTGTTGACGATATCAGTTACTAATGGATGTTAATTTGTTTCCGTGAATTGTGTAACCTTTGAACTCCGTGAGACACACGCGTTCTCTTAGCGAGTGAACGTAGTTTATGGAGTCAGAGAAACGAAGCCAGTGTTCGAGGCCCAAATATATATGGGCTTATAATATATGGGCCTTAGTTTTTCCATCAAGTTACCGACTACAATTCACACCAGATTTGATTTTCTCATGGTGGATATAGATTTGGGCGGTAAACAGATTAAATAAAAAATAGTAATGATTCGTCACCATCCAAAAGCTTTTTTTAGTTTCTGTACGTTAATTGAATTCTCTTTCTCTTTTATGTAATATGCTGCAAGATAGTTGAGCTTCTTCTATATATACTTATACGGTACCAAAGGAATATTTAGGACGACCATATTAATATATATTGTTGTTTCCATTAATCTATAAGTACCCATGTTCTAAAAATCTCCGCATAGTTTCGATCACATCTCGTTTACTCATTAGGTTCACACTCGCTGCCTCGATTAATGACTAATCTTTCAAAAAAGTTAGTTAACCGATTACTCCCCGCCTAATCTGATTAATCCCCATTTAATCCAATTATTTTCTAAAATAATCATCTATAATCCAATTATTTTTAAATTTTCAAGTATAAAAAAATTTCGTTTTTGTTATTCAGAGAGTTTGTGAATTTTTATAATAAATTATAAATAAAAATCATAAAATAAATTATTAATACTATATTTTTATGTATTTACTATAATTTTTAAAATGATATTATTTAAAAGTTTAATATAATGGATAAATATATTTTTAAAATATTAAAATAACCTAAAACTAATCATCGAATAATCTCCGTTTATTCCCCGATTAATTCCCTACACCTAGCAAATTTTAAAACTTGGATAAATACTAATAATACTTGATGTTTTCTATCCCTTATTGCCAATCCACATTATGACCTTCTCAAAGTCAAAACAACTTTCTCTAATCCTCCATCTCCTCTTCTTCTTCTTCTTCTTCTTCTTCTTTTTCCCTCTCCTACAAGCATCACACCCTAAACCTTGCTACACTTCTTCTTGTAGGCACGGTAGCGTCCCCATCCGTTTCCCTTTCTCGCGATTCCCTTACCAACCTGAATCTTGCGGCCACAAAGGATTCAACCTCCTATGCACCGATGGGGGAGAAACTACCTTAAAGCTTCCTAACTCCCAACCATTTCTTGTCAGAGAAATCGACTATGAATCACAGAACATTCGCCTCAACGACCCTGACAACTGCTTGCCCAAACGGCTTCTTAACTTTGACGCTTCTGGATCTCCTTTTTCTCTTCTTCGCCCTCGTAATTACACCTTCTTGATCTGTCCTAAAGAAGAAAACGTTACTGCATCCTCCAGAGCAATCGGTTGTCTTAGTAATTCCACTTCCTCCTTATTCATCGTGCAGCTGGATAAGGTCAGTCTCATGCCGTCTCCTTGTTCTGTCATTAAGACATTACCTCTTCCTGGTGGCCAAAACTATAAGGATCTCTGGCTCAAATGGGACTCACCGGATTGCAGAGATTGTGAGAGGAGGACTAATTCGAGATGTGGATTCATAAACAACACCTCCCACCAAGTCCAATGCTTCAGTTCTGTAAACTCTGGTACTAACCTTCTCAATCCATCCCTCTTCTTACAAATTGAGACGACATTCATCTAATTTTGAGGATATTTTTTTCCTATAGAACCCATTAATGGTGGAAAGTTTCAAATCCAGGGACTTGCTTGATTATTTTTTTGTTTTACTTTCTCTGGTGGTTATCTTACTAATTAAACAACAAAATGAATCTAGTTGCCATTTAATAATGACATCAATTCATTGACTTTGATTAATTTAACCAACCACATCTTTCAAAGTACATGAACGAAATGTCGTAACAATATAATCATACATATAAAGATTGTTGACCTTTTTTGTTATTTTTGTTTTTTTTGAAACAGGACTTCACAACACAAGCTTACAAGTACTAAAGATAATCTGCATCTCTTTAGTCGGGCCACTCATGGCCTTGACCTTCTGTGTCGGTTTTGTCATGTGCAGTTCGGAGAGAGTCTCTTCTCAGATACAAAATGCCGTGGTTGTGCGGCTTTCCGAATCCGTCACACCTCAACCAAGCAATGAAGTCACAAGGACAGGTCTCGATGTGTCGACCATTGAGTCATACAAGAAAGTTGAGCTAGGGGAGAGTAGGAGACTCCCGACCGGCTCAAATGATGTTGTATGTTCCATTTGTTTATCGGAATACGCAACCAAAGAGTCCGTTAGGTGCTTACCGGAATGCGAACACTGTTTCCATACCGAATGCATAGATGAGTGGCTCGGGTTGCATAGTTCGTGCCCGGTTTGTCGGAGCAACCCCTCTCCGGCGCGTGAAGGGTAGCTAACTTTGTATGAATGGATTTATTGATATTTGGACTCTGTTTTGAATAATCTTGTAACTTGTATATAAATTGTTTCTCTTGGCCTCTCGCCTCTCAGATTACTTTGTTTTGGATCTTTTTTTATTGTCTAATTATTTGTGTTTTTGGTCAACCAGTCTAATTATTTGTTAGTTGACCAGTCTAAAACAGTCTAATCGTGTGCATTACAAAAATGCACCAGCCGGGAATCGAACCCGGGTCTGTACCGTGGCAGGGTACTATTCTACCACTAGACCACTGGTGCTTCACATTTTGTTTAACCAATTAATTTACTTAGAAATAATATCAACTTCCTTGCGTATCATCATCATCATCTTCCTCAAGGTCGAATTCTAAATTAGCCGGCGAATGATTGGTAAAGTAATAAGCATCGCAGAGATGGACAAGTAGAGAAATTGAAACCCTAATCCAAGATTGATTTGATCTTCTCATAAAGCCCCCCAAAATAAGAGAGCGATGAGGAAAGAAGAGAATCCAGATCAAAGTCGGACAATTCCGGTCGATCCGAATCTTCCGAAATGGGTATGTCAAAATTGTCACCACTCCCTTACCATCGTCGGCGTCGATTCCTACGCCGGAAAGTTCTTCAATGATTCCCCTCATTCCGGTTAGGCCAATAATTAAAGTTTCCTAATTGTTCCTCTCATTAGGGTTCTTGTTGATAATATCTTATTCTGTAAATTTAGGGATTGGAGAGAATTAAAAATAAAAAAAGTTGATAAAGAAATGTAATTGTTAAATGCTGCAGCAATGCAGGGCTCCTTAATCCATGGAGCCAACAGTGTTATTGGTTCAACACGCATGGACAACTCTTTTGTTGTATTACCTCCACACAAGCCTCCTCAAGCTCAGGGCATTCCTCCTCGTCCTCGTGGACCCTCTCCTCAACTTGATTCTGGAAAAGCAATGGATGAATCCTTTGTAGTCGTGTATAAGTCTGAGTCAGCTTCTGATTCTCCCGCTTCTCCTCACAATCCCTCCCTTCAAGTTGGCCAAAACGGTCCTTTACATTCAAATAACTCTGCCTTTAATGCCACTATTCATGTTTTAACACGTGCTTTCGATATTGCCAGAACTCAGACTCAGGTTACGTTTTTTTTCCTTCTTCTTTCTTTAATCTGCTGGATATAATATTCGACTCTTGGACCTGATTATGTGTTTTACTTTTTGAGTTTCTTAGGTTGAACAACCATTGTGCTTAGAATGCATGAGGGTATTGTCTGATAAACTTGAAAAAGAAGTTCAGGATGTGACTAGGGACGTTGAAGCATACGAAGCATGTGTTCAGCGGTTACAAGGAGAGACACAAGATGTTCTTAGTGAAGCTGATTTTCTCAAGGAAAAAAAGAAGGTCATTTTCAGCTTTCAACATTTTATATTAATCTAAGATGAATTGCATTTACGTAACAGTTTTTTTTTGTTTCTTTCCTGCTCTACTTAGATTGAGGAAGAAGAAAGAAAACTTGTTGCAGCTATAGAAGAAACAGAGAAACAAAATGCTGATGTAAACCATCAACTCAAGGAGCTAGAGTCAAAGGGAAATCGCTTTAAAGAACTCAAAGATCGGTTAAGCACTCTCACTCTTCCCCTATTGGCAAATGATACATTAATAATGCCCTCTCTTATTTTCCCACATGTTTCTTTAACTTGTCTGGTTTCTTTTGTTGTAGGTATTGGCAAGAGTTCAATAATTTTCAGTTTCAACTGATAGCCCATCAGGTGTGTTGCTGGTGATACTCTTAGGTTTCCTCCTCATTTCAGTAAATAATACTTTGGAGATTCCAGAGCTTTCATTCGTTTTCTTCACATTTTCTTGATAATTGTTCTCCCTCATTGTGGTATTTTAGTATTAACAGCACTTGGTTAGGTTTACGTAGTCAGTCCGGACTCTGTGAAGGTTTAGGCTTTATCAGCATAACACTCGTTTCTTAGATCTATTGTAAAAGAGATATGTATTTGTTAACAGGAAGAGAGAGATGCAATATTGGCAAAGATTGAAGTTTCACAAGCACATCTAGAGTTACTAAATAAAACAAACGTACTGATTGATGCCTTCCCCATACGGCATGATGGAGATTTTGGTACGATTAACAATTTTCGACTTGGAAGACTGCCTGAATTAAAGGTAAGTTTTGCAACTTACCTTGAATCTTTATAACCCCTTCCTGGTCAGTGCTCATATAAAGTCTAAACTTAGGTCACATGTAACGTTTTTCAGATTGAATGGGATGAGATCAATGCTGCTTGGGGCCAAGCCTGTCTTCTCCTACACACGATGTGTAACTATTTCCGGCCAAAGTTTCAGTATCCTTGTTAATATCTTACAATCCTTTCCCTTAGTTTATTTCTTTGTTTGGTTCTGTTTACTGTTTATGAAGTTAATCCTTAACCTAGCTACCCTTTTCAAGATGTCGAGTTAAAATACAGCCGATGGGGAGTTATCCTAGAATTGTAGACAGCAACAATGAAACTTATGAGCTGTAAGTATTTTCCTTTGTTTAATTGACATATTCTTGTACCGGTTTGTTTCTTGGAGTTGAACTTATAACAGATGTCTTGTGCTGACTGCTGATTTATGTGAGTTTTTGGTAAGTTTTGTCTTTGTTTGATGATCCTCTTCAGATTTGGTCCTGTGAATTTGTTTTGGAGCACTCGGTACGATAGAGCCATGACACTGTATTTGTTGTGTCTTAAAGACTTTGCCGATTTCGCAAACTCAAAGGACAAAGAGAACAATATTCCACCAGAGAAATGCCTCAAACTTCCATTCAAGCAAGTCCCCACTCTCTTAAAATACCAAAATCTTTGTGCTCGCTGATATAAAAAAATTTTGATTTAATGGGTGCAACCCAAAACCTTAAAAGTTTCTCATATAAAATAATTTGACAGGATTGAAAATGATAAAGTGGAGACATATTCAATAACACAGAGTTTCAACAAGCAAGAGAGTTGGACTAAAGCATTGAAGTATACTCTCTGCAACCTCAAATGGGCTCTCTTCTGGTTCGTTGCAAACACTAATTTCCAACCTCTCTCGGCTACTGTTTCTTTGCCTTGTGACGTATCAACAGCTGGTTCCTTGTACGCCAAGCGAGATCCTGATTCTAATAAGCCGTCAGGTAAAAACGTAAGAAACTGGTGAGAGATTGAACTCAAATCAGCGACTTGTGTGAATAATTTAAGCAATTTATGTCATAACATCGAATAAAAAGAATGAGGATTCTTATCATTTTTTTTGTACAGCTTTCTTTCGTGTTTAACGTTAAGTCTTTATTTCGTAAGAACATGGCAAGATAATGTAATATATCTAGATTTATAAATTACAGTACAAGGCTTTTTTATAACATAACGTTGCATTTGCACAAGTGAGTTTTTTTGCCCAAAATTGAGTATTACCAATTTGGATGGGTTGGGCCAATGTAGAGATAGCCCAACAAGTAGTTTAGTGTACACGTGTCGCGAACTTGATTACGCAACGGTCGGCTAATTAGCCGTTGAAGATTTCAAAACAGTAACTTATAACGTAATGTTGACTTATACTTAAAAAAATAAAAATAGAAAATAGCCGTTGATGATTTCCCACAACAACTAGTTTAGTGTACACGTGTCACGAACTTGGCTACGCAACGGACGGCTAATTAGCCGTTGAAGATTTCAAAACGGTAACTTGTAACGTTAATACGTAATATTGACTTATACTAAAAAAAAAAAATAAATAAAAAGTAGCCGTTGATGATCGGTCGTGAAGCTTGTCTATATATTTACAGACTTCCGAAACTTAAAGAAATCAAAGATGCAAAAAAAACTTACTTACGAAACTGAGACTTCCTTCTTCTTCTTCTTTTCTTTTTTTATAAAAAGGTTTTTTAACTGAATCTTTCTTTCTAGTCTCTTCTCGTCTCTGAGACTACACTTCTGGCGGCAGCATACTCTCCTCTCGTCTACGTGGTTTCGTCTGTGGCACTAGTCTCCTTTCTTTTCTCTTCTACGTGGCTTCTCTTCTGGTTAATGCCTAACACGCCAGAACATAGGTTAGTACCTTTGACTCAAGGTTTTATTTGATTTTTCCATTCTTACTTATACCAAATCACTGCAAAAATTATGCTTTTTAATTTCTTTTTTCAATTCCCCCTCCTCTCTCTCTCTCTCTCTATTTTGTTCCAAACTTAAGGTTTTAAATTCGAAATTATGACTTAATCTTTACAAGGATGTTTTCTTAGTTAGCTCGATTTCAGTTTCTTGCCGCATTTTTTTGGATTTAATTACACGGATTACCTCCTTGCTCTGAATTTTGCTTTGTATAATGTTTTAATGTGCTATACTTTTCTTTTGTGTATGCAAGGATGCTTTCTAATGCTGACATATTTTTCAAGCCCAACAACGTCCACAGACTTTTCACTACTTCAAGCAAATTCCAAACGCAAACAAGAATTGCAATCTTCTCTGAGGTTAGTTTCTCCAGTGTTTTCCAAAAGTATGTTGAAAGATGATATATCTTCTTATTAATGAATGTACCATAAGAAATTCAATGCTTTTTAATTATGTAGCGATAATGTTTTCGCCAAGAAAACAGTTTAGTCCAAGTTAGTCGATAGACTGTATCAACATAAGCAATGTTCAGGGAGCACTGTTCAAGTGGACACTGTTCAGGTGAAACACTGTATCCGCAGAAGCAATGTTCAGGGAGCACTGTTCAAGTGGAACTGTTCAGGTGAAACACTGTTTACAGATGAGTACTGTTCATATAAATCACTGTTCACTCATATTACTGTTCTAGAAGCACCGTTCATGTGGAAGTACAGTCATTAGCACTGTTAACGTAAAAAACTATTCACTCGAAACACTGTTCAGATGAAACACTGTTCATGTGAATAATATTCAGGCATGTACTATTCAGGTGGTAATGTTCATGTTAGTATTATTCACGTGAAAACACAGTTCATGTGAGCTCTGTTAAGGTAGGGCCTGTTCACGTGATTCACTGTTCAGGCAAGTGATGTGTCGGTGACTATTCACGTAAATCACTGTTCAGGCAAGTACTGTTCCGGTGACTATTCACTTGAACATTGTTCAGACGGATAACCGTTCAGGATAGTACTGTTCATTTGGGGTATTGTTCACGTGAAGTGAAAACATTGTTCAGTTGACATATTTGTTCAGGTGTGTACTGTTCATGTGTGCTTTGTTCAGGTGAGTTTTGTTCACGCAAGTACTGTTCAGATGAACTTTGTTTAGGCGAGTACTGTTCAGGTGGTTTTGTTCACGTGAGTACTGTTCACGTTAATTACTCTTCATGCGAGCCTTGTGGCGAAGTGCTTTACTGTTCAGTCATTAGCTTTGTTCATTTAGTCGAAGCATATTGTTCAGTCGAAACCATGTTAGGTTCAAGTGTATGTAATCGAAGACTATTTATAGTTGAAACACTCGTCTATCTTTTGTTCTGTTGTAGCTAGTAGCTAATATTTGTTTGCTACAGTTGTTTTGATTCTCCAATAGTTATAAAGAACAAGGTCCGACTACATGTATACTGATATGATATGTTATATGTTAGTGTACTCTGCGATAAAAGTTTTGGTTAGTTATCATGTTTCAGAAGCCTATGATTTTTCCAACTAATTTTTCAAGAGTTTGTTGTGTGTGTTCTCACTTTTCAGTTTAGAATATTATATTAGTGTTCTAACAATTGAATTCGTCAGCTCGTAATTTTTACTTCATCAGGTTTCATTTTAAATGTTATTGTAGATTTTAAAATTTGTTTCACAGTGGATAAAAGAAAGTACTATGAAAAAATAGAGAAATAAAAGAATTTTTTTCTTAATTTGTGTGTTAATAAAAAATAAAAAATAAACATAAAAAAATTGACTGCTGTTGAACTTTAAAATTAATTGTAAAAACAACATTAGTTAAAAGATTTGGTGGGTCCTCTGAAAAGTTACAAAATTTATTATACAAAAAGTTGACCAAAAAATGATAAAATAAATCAATAGTGACTCATCGAAAATCCGCAAAGGTAAGTCTCTCTCACGCGCCTAATTTTCCAAGTTTTATAAAAAGGAGCAAACTTGCAATGGTTGTTTTATGCGCGTTTGTTTAACTCGCGCAGGGTGCGCGTGGAAATTTTGTTTTCAAATAGACGCCATATCAGTATCTTTGGGCTTATTTGTTGCTTTAAGCCTATTAATATCACTCCGTCAATGTGATGGGCCTGTAAAATATCTGTTCGTATGGGTTTATGTTTGGGCTTATCAATATTAGGCTTCTTGGTGGGCTTATCAATATCTCTTAACGGAATATCAACATCTAGCCTTATTTGTTGTTTTCAAATGGGCCGAAATATCAATATTTAATTATGTAATAAATAACCCAGGGGTTTGATGTGAAAAAGAGTTGGAGGACATACGAAAATATAAAAATCCAATTTAGAAAACTAAAATGTTAGAGCATAGAATTGAACAATAAAAGATAAACCAAGTCAAAACCTATTTCCTCATTATTGTAAATTGTAATAGGGGGTACAAGGAGACTACTACAACTGCAGCTTTAACTTTATTCATAATACTTTGATTCACATCAATAGTAATTATATATTTTTGTTTATTTTAATAATGCTTAGTGTGTTTACCTGAAGATGATTATGGCCGTTAACTTGTCTTCAAGGCTTCTTCTATTCGTCTGAATTAGAACGAGGTCCAGGCACGGAATCCACAAAAAACTCCTCTATTGATGCACAACATATAAATATACATCATAATCAATATCAAAGAGACAATGATCATAGAGCATAAACGATATATAAATCAAACTAGTAGTTCCAGGTTCGGTTGCAGTTTGGTTTTTTTTTTAAATTGTAGAGTTTTTTTTCATTGCAATCTGATTCTGTATGGTATCCATTTACGTTCCGGTTTGGTTTTTTACTCAAATGTTTCAAGACTGGTGAAACTGGAAGAAGAATAAGAGTTTAAAATGAGAGTACCTATGTCCTCTTGTTCAGGAGAATCCAAGAAAATCTCTGAATCAGATGGAAGAAACGGAGAGCCTGGATAGTTTCCTAAGGCTCCTAAATCTGCAACATAAATATCTTTTATCTGATAATCAGCTCATTATATAACTGAGAATTCCATATTCTGAGAAGAAATTTGGGTAAAATTGAAACTCACCTCCCAGATTTGACAAATCTGCGGTGAGATCAGAAAGGCTAAAGTCCCATGGAATCTGATCAAAGGACCCGAGGGAATCTCTGGAATTCCTGGCTCCTCCTTCATCTGGGCCAACATCAGCTGTGAATACGGAATCAAGCACTGAAGTGTCCATTGCCATACCAGACATTTCTGAAGCAGCAAATGGAAAGTGTCCACTTGATGCCACAGAACCTGGACTCGCTGCCATCTCAGGCATCCCACCACTGTTTGGTGGAACGTCTTGAGGAGTTGCATCATTTGCAATTGTATCGATCACCATACTAAGATAAACAGATATTTAGATTAAGATACAAAATCAATTATACCCGAAAATGTGTTAACTTTTACTGCGAGTTAGTTCTTACTCATTCGATGTATTCATCCTCAATGGATGATAATTTGCAGGTGCAGGGACTCCATTAACAACAACATGACAGCTTGATAATCCCATTGGATCAAGATGGGGATGGACTGGAGCATGCATTTGAGGATGCTGTAGTACTGGGTATCCCATTGGCATGTTAACTGCACTGCAAAACAACGGTGTTAAATAACAGTGAAATTTTAAGTATGAAATTATTCCTTGTGATTTCAAGTATACTATACAAGTTTTCAGGTGGTATATTATAGGGTTTCCGACTTATTACCAGAAGCCATGGGATGCATTCCGTTCTGTATCGGTGCCAGAGGAATTTTTGGTGGTCTAGGAGAAAACTTTGTGAGATTGTACTGGTGCTCAAGCAAATGATTGAACAAAATTATTTGCTTCTTCAGTTTCAATCTGATATAATAAGCCCTGAAAAAGTCTGCATTTTCTTCTTCCAATTTCTGCCAAACTAAATTCACAAACGAAACAAAAAGTCAGAAGTTGATATTTCATTTGATGTTTTCACATTGCTAAATGCTTAGGCTATAACTATTTTATACTTTCAACAATATATTATAACATGCAATTCGTATAACTTTTCAATAGCCCACTATCCTATGGAAGCTCTTCTATCACACTTAAGTACCGAAGATGGAGTTATGCTAATAAGAATCTGATATCTAAGACTGAAAGAATGGTTATGATGCCAGAAACAAAGTAAAGAAAGAGACTTCAGGAACCTTCAAAAGCTTACCCAAGGTTGTAAAACCAGGATCTATCCTTGCACGAGTCAAGAGGGTCTTCACAACCTCATCTCTGTTCATGTACAACTGAAGACATCTTTCTATCAAATTTTGGACCTAAATCGATCAATTCAAAGTGATTATCATCAGTAGTTATACATACGAGTGGAAGACACACACATGAATTTACATAAATAGAAAGAGAAAGAAAGAGAGAGAGAGAGAGGTAAAGCCTACTTTTAAAAGTTAAAATGACAACGAGGAGCTCGAAATATGTTCTTACAAGTTCAATATCTTGTCTTGAAACTTTCCTACTGTCATTGCTTGAAGCAGATACAGAACCAGAATCTTGTACTGGAGCATCTATTGATTTATTGGGCTTCTGTTCTCCTTGAGACTCATGTGAGGCTTGAGTAGAAGATTGTAGCTCCTGTGCGCATTGTAACAAACTAGTAGTTATTTTTCTAATAGTTCACCTTTTGGTAAGCAAAATCTAAAAGTACTGAGACAGCTACTTAGACCATAAATAAATAACTATCGCTAGAACTAGTATAGTTCGTAGTAACGAGATTCAAACACTATCTAAATTCATATATAAAAGTATTGACCTAATCCACCAATATTAATGATTAATAGATATAAGGGACCAGCAACAAGGTATTACCTTTACAAAAAGGAAAGACATATTGAAAGCAAGAATAGCAAAAGTTACAGAAGTCTCGAAGAGCATTAAGGCAATAGAACAAAGATAACAAAAGGTAGAGAAGACTATGTTATAGAAGAACCTGTCCGTTCTTCATTACTGGTCAATGTAAAGTGAATGCATCCTTCAATCAGAATTGTTCTCTTTAGTACCATTTACACCAATGGAGTCCATAAAGCTCAACATCTTGGCCAGTTTGTTTCAAAATTTAAACCAAACATAAACCTGAAAAGCAAGAAAGAAAAAAACAGCATTTAGCCATAGGCCACAAAGTTTCGATACTAGTAGTCCAACATTCAACTAAGAGTTAAAAACAATACAAAATATATAGCATGCTAAAACAAGGGTATAAAGAGAAAGCATCTTCAACAGTTATTTGTTTAATGAATCAACAAGTATGAAAAGTGAGTCCCCCAAACATTGTTTAATAGGTTTTCAGATCCCAATTAGACACTCTACAGAATCTATCTAATCAAAAAACTATATATCATAAAGTTAAGCAAAAACTATATCAAAACAAAACAGTTCATTTCCACTGTTGATTGTTTCACATTAACATGAACAACTAACAAATGAAAAAGGTAATAAATTCCACTAGGACGATCTATCTACTCATCATATACATACTCTCTGTAACCAAAACAAAGAACACACCTGCAACATCTGTCAAATAAAATGAAACCTAATTCCAAAAACATTTGCCATTTATGGAACTACGCAAACACGTGCGAGAACAACAACAACAACAACAACAACAACAACAATTGATTTTCAAAAAAACGAAATTTTAAGAAAATCAAACAGATTTAATGAGAGTATCATCTCCAACTGATGAATAAAACAATAATAAAATATATATACCCCCACATGAACAGAAACTTGGAAATATAATATTGTAAAAAAAAAGCTGAAATTTTTATATAAAATGACCAGGAACATGATGACATCGAATTAACAACACGAAAGCAAAAAAATAGAAAAAAAAATCCATCGAATCTCACCTTCCCGCGAACTTGAAAAGCTTGCAGCGAACCCTAAATCTATCACTCGAAACCAAAGTTATATCGACGAATTTTGAATTACGCAGGAGTCTCAACAATTCATATAAAAATCGAAATTGTCAATTGTAGTTTGACCTAGACGATGATTAAACGACAAGTCTGAGAAATCCAACAAAGATTTATAACGGAGAAGATAGTGTTAAAGTAGATCCGACGGTCCTTAGTTCCCCGAAGACGGAGACTGTGAAAACATATCAGGACGCCATTATCGAGAGACAAAGTTGCAGACAATTAACGCAGCAGAGATAAGAGTTGAGAAATCAAATATAATAAAATAGACTATACTATACTAGACTATTAAATAATACAATATATATATATATATTCAGACTGAGTACAGTCAATATGCAGTAAATATTTTTATGGTAAAAAGAGTAAAATTCTGACAATGAAACAACTCCGACGACACGGCTTAAAATTTACAGTTGCAGAACCAAATCAAACCGAACCAAACCAAATATATATATATATATATATATGTACTAAATTGGGTAATAAATGGCCGTAGTGGTCGTCAAGTTGTTGATTGTTATGTGACGACAAGGCATGGCATGGACATGGCCTGCTCTGTGTATCTTTCTGGGAATAGCATTTTCTGTTATATTATTTCGTGAGGACCACTTTTTATTATGATTTACTAATAGCATTTTTCTCATAACGAGTGGTCCGACTTCAAACCCTTAATGAATAACAACAAGATAATAAAATTTGGTTGTGTCATTAGGCAATAGGCTTGGCCAAACAAGATCTTCTGATTGCGAGCTATATAGTTCCTCAATGTTGACTTGCCTTTCCCATTTTTTTTTCATTTTAACAAATAAGACGAAGTTAGCAAACTACAATTGAATCATCTAATTTACACTCTGACAAGCAATTCTTTTCTTTTTCCTTCGAATGCTTTATTAATTTTCCAACTTAAATATCACTGTTTACAACGGAAATTATAAAACCAAGGATATGAAATTGATAAGCAATTCATCATCATATCATCTTATATACTCTCTCTATAATTAAAATACATGTCGTTTAAGGTTTTTCAAACATATTAAGAAAATAATTTATTTTATATTTTTTATTAATTAGTCATATAAATTGTATATTGGTCGATACATTAAATTAACAATTAAGGGAGATAATTTTTGTCAAAACTGCATTGAAAATACAAAACAACTCTTAATTTAGAACAAACTTTAATATTAAAACGATACTTATTTATAAACGAAAGAAATATAAAAACCTCGGATCCCTCGTATAAATCTAAAAAATGGATTCTTAAATGGTTCGTCAAACTATTCAATATTCATCATATTATCACATCTACAATGGATAATATATGGATACTGGACTACTTTGTAATACTAAATGTAGAATCATCTTGGAACTATTTAAAACTCTATATACTCTAGATAAAAAGTGTGACGGCAAAACGGGAAGAATAGACTTTTGCTCTATTTACTAAAAAAATAAATATGTCCTCTTTTCAAGCCCATTTATGGCCCAAACCATAAGATGACCAAAGCACCCACACTACTTAGGCCCGGCCTGAAAAAGGGTCTTACCGACAAAACCATATCCTATGCGAACAGATTTCTGCAACTTCCTTGTGAGAGCAACAAGATAATTACTATCGGAAGCTAAATTACACATCCTTTAATAATCGACAAAAAAAAAAAATGTTTAGAGGCCCATGAGTTTTATAATTCGCTAACGCAACAAGGAGTGCATTTGGGTTATGTATTCTTGCTTTGTTCAGTTTTTATATTTTGCCAACTAAAAGAAGGTATTTTACGTCTTTACAACATTTTATTAACTCGTTTAGGCTCACCACAAGAAATCTAAAAGTAAACGCATAATGAGAAGAGATTCCATTTATATACAAGCCAATGAGGAATCGACCGTAGATCTTCACTTCACTAGACACGTGTCATGATCTCCTCTGTCGTTAGGCTCCCGTCTAATCCCCGGCCTCCAGACGTCAGCACCGGCCAAACATTCCTCCTCTGTCTCCTCGCTTTCCTAACGATGAGCTTCGTGTGCTGCCTTAGAACTCCGTTCACGGCCTTGACGTAGTTTTTGGAGTCGTGGTCCCTCAAGACCGAACCTTCCGAACCATAAGCCGCACGTTGACTCAGCGTTTCGAGCGGGTGAGGTCGGTTCAGAAACGCACGCAACGCCGTAGGAGAGTAAGTTTCGTGGCTCTTTTCTAGAGCGTAGAGAGCGTTTCCCGGCGGTAGAAAAGGGTGTGTCGGCGAGACACTCTCACTTGGCTGTAGAATCAATACTTTCCCCATCGGTGAATACAACAGTTTCTGCAAAAGCGAAAACGAAACCACACATCCGTATTCAAATTTAGACAAATATGTTTAAAACGTGTTTAACTTCAACTATAGAGATCTAAGTTTAGAACCAAAGAAAAAAACTAAGATGCAACCGTAAATGCAAAAACCGATGAATAAGACTTACATTTTGGTTGAGACAAGGATGTGTACGGAACGACCCATTCAAGCGCTTTAGGACGAGAGCAACATGGTCCGGATAATTACACGAGAAGGCTCGTGGAACAATATCTCTATGCATCATTACACAGTGAACATGACTCTCGTCAAGACCAAGCTCCGCTAGAATTTTCTCACCGCCACAAAACACAAACGGTGAACCGAACGTGACAACGGGTTTCATAGCTTCAGAGCGAACGACTCCTCTAGAGATCAGCATCAGATTTACTATTAACGAGAGACTGCCTCCAAGAGAATGGCCCGTAAACTGAAACTTAGCTTTATCTCCGTATCGAGACAAATGCTCTGTTATTTCTGGTAAGAACTGTTCGTATATTCCTTTTGCTGCCTCGTAGATTCCTCTGTGGACTAATACATCTGTATCCTGCAATAACCATATCAATGTCCTAAGCTATCTAGGATAAAAACCAAACCAAAACAAATATTAACGTAAGGTAGTGTCCATTCCTAACGGAGATCAAGATCTTGACCTCAAACTTAGTTGGTTCGAAGAAGAGATTTGCTTTCCAAGAAGCTAAAGAATCAGATCCCTGCAAAAACATGACACGAATTAACACATTGAAGGATCATGACCTGATAAAACAGATGATTTTCTTATAGTTATTTTGACTCTGTAACAATCGTACCTGGATCACAAAGCACCTAGTGTATGTGTTTCGATCGTCACACACAAACCACTCACAAGGAGGAGATTGTAGCGACTGCAACTCCTTTGCCGCTTCTAATTTCTCTTCCTCACATGCAGCAACCACCGCTGTCATAGTAGACGCTGCTGCCTGAGCCGCAGCAGCTGATTTATAAACCGGGTTGCTATGTTCCGAAAGATCATAGTCTTTGCACGAGTGAATGTAAGATGCGGCTGAGGCAGCAATCTTGTAAGCAGAAGCAGCAGATGAAGATGATCGTTGAGGCTGCTTCTCGGATTCTGATTCTGGGGACGTAATAACAGGAACACGTGTGGAATCTTGCTCGAGTTTCTCTCTAAGTATAGCTGCTTTGGCTTTCTTTTCCAATGAAGATGTCACAAAAATTAACCCATAGTTTCTTCCCAAATCCTCACCCTTGATCCCCGGTATCGTGTAGGCCAAGTTACACAAATAAGCTAATTGAGAAAGCTTTTTAGCATCAGACCAAGAAACCTTCGTAAGCAATCTAGAGAACGATTCGCGTTCCCAATCACCGTTTTCAGATCCGTAATTCGCAACACAACCCTCGTCTTCTCCTTCTTCACAACCACACGTAACATTAACACTTCCCTCTGCAGCTTCACCACTTCCACTCTCTGTTCTTTGCTCTTTCTTCCACTGTCTCCTTATCTCAAGCAACCTCGCCACCCAATTCGCCTTCTTGCCTCCATCTAGTTTTGGCTCAATCTCAATCTCATCGTTCTCTTTCTCGTCTTGACACGTTTCAGTATCAAATAGCAATGATTTTATAGGTTTTGGGATTATGGAACTCGATATCTGAAACGAGAACAGTCCTACTGATCTGCTGTTTTTCATTCCCGGTCCAGGAGGACGTACATACACAGCAAGAATCCGGTTACTGTTACCAGAACGACAACACAAGTGATTGTCAGAACTCGATCTCCGTATTCCAGCGCCTTTTACGACGAGATCTTGACCGGATAACGATCTACGGAGGCCAATATGTTCTTTAAAAACGTCACTCGCCGCCATTGGAGGCGTAGACGCCATAGCCGCATTAAACGCCATTATCTATGCACGACTCCAACTCTAGCACAAGAGAAGACAATCATTTTAACAAGAGAAGATTCAACTCTAGCACATATAATGTAACGTTTTAAGATGTCAAAAAGTAACAATAAAACGTTTTAATTTGCGGAAAAGGTAAGAAATGTTTGACCAGGGTCAACTGATGGCATATAGTTTAGGATGTGTGTGATTATGGACCGATTTTAGGTTATTAGCCAGCTATATTATAAAGAAGTGACACGTCATTAATAAATTCAATATACCTACGATGTCTCGCGTATGTGTGTGGGGTTCGAATCTTAATAGTTGGACTGGGTCCGTCGTACAGAGGTGCTTCCACGTGCGCCACGTACCATATGCTCATCGTATTATCATTTTTCGTTACCAAAAAGGTTGAGAAAAGCTAAAGAAGAAGTTTTTTTGTCTATTTTTTTGTTTTGTTGAACAGGTATTTTTTTCTTTCAAATTCAAATAAGCATATCTTTAATTTATTCCTTTATTGATTTTTTGCTTCTTATAATGAACTACGACGAACATGACCTGGATTTAGTTTCTTTATTCAAAGCAGCAAAAAATTATAGAGCGAAGAAAAGAGACAAAAAAAAAATTAATTTAAAAAATAAAACAGACAAGAGCATATCATATGCGACGTTCATCAAAATAAGGAGATTTTACGGATTTTCACGAGAATAATTTGGAAGAAACAAAACAAAGATTGAAAAACACGAGTCTCGAGATGCGTTACCTTATTTATGAGTGTTGATCGATGGCAACCAACAATGGAGGATGAAAACAGTGTTCTGAACATTTGGATCAGCCGTAGAGAGTCATCAGATCATCGACTATTTGAACGAGAACAAGATCGAAACAGATCATATAATAACAGAGGAAAAAAAAAAGAGGCGGAGATTTCAACAATGGCAGGGAATTAGAGATTTGAATACTATAATGAATATTAAACAAGGAAGGTTACAAAGAGTAAGACCAGATTCTGAAACTTGTTCTTGTTCTGTAAAAGATTCATGAATCTCTCTATCTCTCTTTCACAGATGTAGATGGAAGCCCGATTAATATATATATATATATATATATGTGAAATGAAAGAAGAGAGAGAATCAAGTCACGTGGAGAGAGATGGAAGCTTTGTAAGGACCTAAATGCCCTCTTTTGTGGTCTTTGATTTACAGATCGAAAAACCAGTGGTGGTTGGAGAGTAGTTAACCGTTTTTTTTTTGTGCTTAATTAGCGAGAAAATATTGGTAAATGTTGTTACGAAAATAATTATTATTATTTATTTCTCTCTAACTGTGTACTGGTCGTATCCACAAGTTTCCTAGGTTTGTTTCACAGTTCTTAGTCAAACCCCAAAAATCTAACAAAATCAAATTCGATGGAGTGCTAAAATAATGAAATGAAATTTCTCATACGGCAAGTGTAATTGACCACGGAGGAGTAAAGGGTAAAGATGTAATTTTGTACAGAAGAGAGAAACACGAGCAGGAGAAGCCAAATGTGCGGTTGCATGAATCAAAGAGCGTCAGTATCGTCCCCCAGGTGGTGGCAGCCGCCTTTTCTATCCGCAGGTTTTCAAATTTGTGTTTATTTCTATGGTATATATATATATATATATATATTCATTTTGTCATCAATTTCATTTTGTTTGGGGTCAGTTTTCTACCAAACAAACTTGCCACGTGTTCTCACAAGAAACTTCCGTTTCGATGGGCGAGTGATATCACCCAATATGGCTAATTAAGGCCCATATACTAAGTGGCCCATCACATTCGAAGCGCAAAATGATGGCCCATCAAAACTATGGGTATCAGTATCAGCCTATATGGATGTTGTTTATCCTTTTTGTCAAAAGGTTAATGGTGAATAAAGATTTGAAGTGTATGTAAATCATGATGGATATATTGTCATACTCGATTAAAATGTGTAATCTTAATCTATGACTAAGAGAATAGAAGACAGTTGTATCTGGAAACAGGAAGACTCTAGATTGGAACCTTTTGATGATAGCGACAAAATTATACAGCTTTTAAACTTTCAAAAGTCAACAATCCTAGCATAATTCATTTAAAATAAAGTTAGGTAAAACCAATTACGAAATCTTATAAAATTTTATGAAATGTACTCGGAGATTGGATCAGCCACAGCCGTTTGTGAGTAGGTGTGTGATGAAAGGTGATGTTGGAATTGGCAGTGTTCGAGAATCGAGAGGTTGATGTTTAATCTGGCCTCCTAGCTACCACTTTGATTCAAAAAAATACAAAGTTCATGCCTTTAGGAAAGTTTAATGATTCAACAAATCTCCCCAAGAACTGTGCCGCATTGTCACAATAATCTTTTTCATCCAACTATCAACTCTTGAACGAATCTCAATGCATTGTCTGGAAAAGTTCTGTATCAAGAATATCTCTCTTCTTTCGTAATTTGGTCAAGTTAATTGGATTATGAAGTGACTACTAACGCACGGTTGGATTTGGTTAAAGGAATTCAAATTTGTTGTTTTCTCGCTTCTTTCGAACTGTTAGGATACGATAATTGTGAATCGAGCTTCGTTGAGTTTCTGCGATGTAGACATAGAATATGAGCGTGCTGAACTTGGTTTATATTAGATTCATGAAACTGGTAAGATTTGGAAAGTTTATTTCTTTTTTGGTATATATATATAGATAGCTTCAGTGCGAAATCTGTTTATTGAATCCACTACATTGTTATATAGACAATCTATGTTGAGTATAATCATAAATCCGTGTTTAAGCTCGGAGCAATGGTGAATGAGGGGAAACCAACCTCGGCGACCTAACATGTTCATCGTACATCATCGAAGAGAAACTCACCTTGAGATTCTTTTGAAAACTCTTACGTTTCCTTTTCTCCTTTTTGTTCTTGCACTTTGTGTTCTTGTTCTGGCTCTTGTTGTCTCTCTCTCCAAGCACAAAGTCTTTGATTCGCGCAAGTCCAATTCGTAGTGTGTCTTCGTCCATATTAGCAAAGCAGACTCGGAACCAACCTGGCTCAGAGCAGTGAAACGACGAGCCAGGAGAGACATTAATCTTGACCTTATTGATGATCACTCGCCAAAGCGCCATTTCAGACTCAAAGGTCTGATCTTTAAGCATTTGTCTCACATCCATTAAGACGAATAAACCCGCGTTACTTCTCAAGCAAGAAATGCCCATCTCTTTAACCCCTTCTGTGAACATATGATGTCTCTTCGCTACTCTCTTTGAGACTTCTACAAGAAAGCTATCAACAAATCTCTGATCAGACAACATTGCTGCTAGTAAACTTTGTGTCTGCGACGAGACCAGTCCAAAACTCGACATCCTCCTTGCGCAGGACACAACAGCATCATTGTAAGAATAAATCACTCCAACCCGAAAGCCGGGAAGACCCATATCCTTTGAAAGACTGTATACGATATGGATCAGATCACGGTTAACGTGGTCCATATCTCGGATTATCTCTGCGACACTGGTGAATCTTGGCTCTGCAAATGCCGTGGCTGCGTAAATTTCGTCGCAGACTAAGTGGATTTGCTTGTCGTTGATGAAGCTGACAATGGTTTCAAGAGTTTCTCGATCAAGAGTTGTACCGAGAGGGTTTGATGGGTTTGCGAGAATCAGGCCTTTGATCTTGATACCGGTTTCTTGGACTTTAAGGTATGTTGATTCTAGGGCTTGTTTTGTGACCTGGAAATTGTTTGAGCTGTTACTCTCCACAGGGATTATTCTAACTCCGGTTCTCCACCTTAAGTCTCTTTCGAATCTGATATTTTAAATTAAATAGACCCATTAATTAGAAGTTTAGAACTGAAGAGTTAGTCAACCAAGTGTTAATTAATAGTTGACTTTTGAGAAAAGTCAAAGGGCAATTTGATGGAAGTTTGTATGGATGGGGGTTACTTGGCAAAAGTTTGAATCAATCAAGTGAGTAATATCTAACGGTTGCTAATTATTATGAAACCCGGTTATACAAAATACTTATTACTCCTTTTTATGAAAGAGAATCTTGTTTTGACCAGACAAAATATATATTATGAAATAATAATTAAAAATAGCCATTTTCTATTACTTTTAATTTAATACAGTATCAAAATCACTAAAAAATTCTTAACGTCAATTACTAATCATAAGTCTTTTTTAACACAGTTAACTAGTGGACTGGAGTATATATAAAAAAATTAGACAATGTGTTTTTCTTATTAATAAAGTGTGTATCAAAATAAAAATAAAAATAAAAACGTACGCTGCATAATAAGGAGTAGGAACGAGAACAGCGTCGCCTGGATCAGCAAGACAGAACATGAGCGTTTCATTTGCTCCGGTGGCTCCGCCGCTCATCACCACCCTATCCGCCTCAAAACTCGCCCTTCCGCCTCTCGCTCTCCCCATAAACGCCGCAATTGCCTATTATTTTTCAGAGAAAACCTATTTAATTTTGGTCATTTTATTTTGTAAAATATAGTAATTTCTCCACATATATACGCAAGGTACACACTGTAAAAGTAGAGTACATGAATGAGGCTATATTGTTTGGTTTACCTCTACTTTGACTATTGTATATAAACATACAATGAAAAAATATAAAATGAAATAAATACCTGTCTAAATTGTTTGAGGCCATGATAATCTTGAAAAACAGCGATGTCGGAGAAACCGTCAATTCCGTCCGCCGTGCAAATAGATGCCTGTGGATTTGCCTTTATCCACTCTTTGATCAAATCAGAACAAAGCTGAAAACAAATATCAAAATCGAAGAAAAAAACTTATGAGAAGACAAAGAAGAAGAGGAAACAAGATTATTATTAGAGCGCAGAAAACTAACTTGATTCTCGGCGAGACCCATTTGAATAACACCTTGTGGATTATGAAATGGATGGAAAGGATTATTGTCGTAAGCTTTCCAGCCGTCGAAGTATGGCGAATCTTCCCCATGCTTGTCGCCGGCGGCTAATTTGGAGAGCAGATTCTTGTCCGGAGACATTTTCTAGGTCGAGTTAGCTTGTGTATCTATATAACTAAGTGTGTGATTTTTGTGAAGTTGTTCGATTGGTTGGCTTGTGAGTTGTGAATGTATACATGAAATGGAACTTGTGAATGTGAGGAGTATTTATAAGCAGATCTTAAGAGAATTAGAGAGAAGATTGTTTCCATTATCAGGTACGTACAGTTATTGAGATTTTATGTTTTCTATAAAAGTATTGTTATGTGGGCATTGTGGGGGGACTGTTTGTATTTCATAGTCAAACCTACAGCAAATATTATATTATATATCATGCCAACAAAAATGTGTTCATGGAAAATTTGTATTGTATGCAAAAAAATGCAGGTGTAATTATAAATACACTAATAGATCCAGAAAGTATATAAATTTTACATTTGAAAAATTAGTATTGATAAATAGTTTCTGCAGTTTTAAGAACAATACATTGTGCAATGGGTAGCATTTTGTATAACTTTTAGACAGTACGACCCACCTATAACCTTGCATATAGTAACTTTAAAAACCTTCTATATAAGATTTCAAGGGCATTTTCAATGGGGATTTTATAATTTTAACCTCTAATCTCTCAAATAATGTCGTCTTTTGTTTAGAAACTTAAAAAAAAAAATTATTTTATTGGTTTAAAATTTTTAATTGATTAAAAATTATTTTTTAAAACTGCCCTAAAAACATTGTAAAGACAATATTTATAGTTATATACTTGTGTTTAAGGTCATTAAAGAAAGTTTGAATTAAAACCAGACCTTATATTATATCACGGAAATAGCAGAAACAAAGGCTGTGTTTCATTGGTTTTAGTTAAAAACTAGATAAACCAAGAAAGTTTAGAGACAAAAGATGTTTGACAAAAGTCGAGAGTGCTTCAAACATTCAACCGTCGTAGTCAAAGATTCAAGTCTCACGATCGAACTCTATATTAATTTATTAGACCCACGTTGATATAGATTCGAGGGGAGGGGGAATCTTTACTTTGGGGTTTTACCTTTCTTAAAATCTAATTTTGAGACTTCAGGTTTTACAGTCGTATTCCAATGCGTTTTAGTTTCCAGATTATAATAACTTATTAAAAGATTGACACTTCTGTAATGCGTTGGTCTTTGGGGTTTAGCTCCAAGAGTTCTTCAAGGTCATTCATTATGTTTTTTTATATATAGTAAGTTAGCAACAACAGAGTAACATGAGAAAACATATTTAAAAGGCATTGACACGTGGCAGCAGCCCACTAAGGAATTGGAGATCAAGAAAATCTTTTTGGACGGCTTTTTAGATTTGTGACATTTTAAGTAAAACTTCTATCTAGATTAATCTTTGCCTTAAATTGAATTGCTCGGAGATCAAAAAGTCTAAAACTAGATGGAAACGTTGTATTTAAGTTGAGTTATATATCTTTTAGAAAATTAAATAATTGAAAATATCGTTTTCTGTAAGTGTAGTTGTAGAGTAAAAGGATACGTACACGCACACGTGTAATAAAATGTCATTTATATAACGAATATCAGCGGGTATAGCTGTCTAGTACAAAATATTGCTACTGAGATAATAAACCATCTGATATCATACCAACTTTTTTATTTTTGTGTAACTTAAATTTTTAAAATTATGACCACATATGAAAACGCTAAATATACCAATAGTTACACATTACCAACGATCCGAACCAAAGCTAGTGGTTTAAAAACAAAATAAAAACTGGTGGTTCAACTTCATAGTTGTATGATTGTATCACATTCGGGATGGATCCTTATTTTGAGGATGATATATGAGTCTGAGTCGTCGACAAAACAATTACACATTGCAAATCGATGAGTTCTATATATGCGTTATGACTGTTTATTTCTCCTATTGACTGTAACATTAAAGTAAATCTATTTTATTTGACCCATACTACAAAATCCATATACCCCTTGGCTCAATATTTTTTACGAAGTATTTATGGATTTTACAACACGAATATATTTATTTGACAGTTGTAAGTTATGTACGATATTATATTTATTTTTCTAATAATTCTAACTTATAGATCTCCAAAAGTAAACTTATCACAACGTTCCTACTTTCTGTTAATGATAGAACGAACTAATAAAGTAGGTGGATATTGTTTTTCCATATTAGAATAAGCTTGATTAAGGCATCAATTATAACCGAGAAAGCTAGGTTATAACCAAATGGTTTACGGCATCAATTATAATTTTAGAATCTGTTTGCGTTACCATCAAAAATGAAGAATATGCAAAAATATAGTTGTCAAAAGGTTAATAATGGAATCAATATTTATTTATCTGTTTCATATCTTATTATGTCGACTTCGATTTATTTTTAATCCAGGTTACAGCTCTTGAGATGTGAATAAGAGGTTCCATATTCCTTTTTGCTACCCAGTATACAACTCAAATTTTAAAGTATACAATAATATTCAAAAATTATTTAAGTAAAAGGAAAAATATATAGATCTACTCATAAATATGTAAAATTCATTTGTTATGCACGAGCAGATAGATGCACTTATGCATAAATTCTTTATTCCTATCTACAATAAACGTTCCATCGCAGTTCATGCCGTCAAGAACATGATGTAATGCTGTAATAGTTGAAGTCTTGAAGATAATGATCATCTGTGTTTAAACTCCATATCCATATTATAATAAGATAAAAAAATTAAAACATTAATTAATTCAATGTAGAAAATGTATAAATATTCCTATCTGGCCATGGAATTGAATAGTTTTATCTAGTATTCAGTTTTGACATTCTTGAAAAAAATTATTTTGGTTCAAGAATTTTATCATATTGTTCCTTAAAACATAATAAAATGTGAGTAGCGTATACAGTACGGTAGAAAAAGGTTATATTTATTTAAATTGATAAAACTTGAATCTGAAGATCGTAAGGTAATTCTCATAGCCCTTAGTAGTTATAATGATTATTAGTCGACAGTTTATTAAATATCTTAAAACTAAAAATGTTATATTAGTAAGATTAAAACATAACTAGTCAAAGTTGCTGACCAAAAAAAAAAAAGGAAGACATAACTAATTCGTTGAACAAAAGGCAGTCAAGGCAGCCTTTCGTCAATTGTCGGAAAAAAACGCGAGTCAAATTGTTTGCATTTGGATTCGCGAGTCAGGTTCTCTCCACTAACGAGCAATAAGAATCATTTAATCCATGACACGTGTCGGTCTTACTCAAATAAATTATCATTTTGGGGCCCAGATTTAAATGGGCTTAAGTTATCTCATTTGAATGGGCCTTAAACCAATGCATTGAAAAAGGTAATGCTGCATTAGTGAATTATAATAATTTATACAATTATCTGCAAAATTATAAAACAACGAAATGTTTTATTTTGGCTATTAGGTTGAGAAATAATCTAACATAAATAGCGACCGTGTATAAAAGGACTGGAGAATGAAAGAATGATTGAATCATTTTACTTCTCTAAATCTAATCATCCCAAAGCTAAAGAACATCAAAAAGATGAAGCTTTCTCGGTTGGAGAAGCAACAGAGTAGCCTTGCATAAACTTCCTCAGTTTCACTAACTCATCAGAACCTGAGAGACGCTCCATTAGAATCTCCATGGTGATCTGATTTGGTTCACATGACTGTTCCACCATCTCATCCATCAGTTTAAGCAATGTCTCCGCTTGGTTCTAAGACACTTAAACAAGGCATTGTCTGTTTCAACATTCGATCTCACCATTTTCTGCTTCATTTCCTCTTTCAGAGACAGTGCTTGCTGGAGATTCCCCAGCTCGGAAAAGGCGTTTATGAGAATGTTGTATATCATAGTGTTTGGATTGACCTTTGACCGCAAACCCATGTCTTTGAAGAGTTTCATTGCTTCGTTTAGCTCTCCGGATGAGAAATAAGCTTCTATTACCGTTCCATATGTCACAACAGTTGGATCTAACCCGTCTTCTTTCATCTGCTCCATCATTGTCTGAAAACTTTCAAATTCCTTGTGTCTGCCAAAAAAAGAAATCAGTGTTGTAAGTGATGGAATCAGGTTTTCATCCCTGCTTCCTCCATCTCAGTTAGCATCTCATAGACTCTATCTGCATTATTCTTCTCACAAAACAACCCAATAAGCATGTTGTAAGCCAATAAGTCAAGAGAAAACCCTCCCTCTTTCAGTTTCTCCACCACTCTAATAACATCATGATCCCGTCTAACTTGGCACAACCCAGAGATCAAAGCATAATAGATCTTTGCATCAGGAGAGCAACCAGCTTCCAACATTTTGTCAAACCAATGCATAGCTTTATCTATGTTACTGACGCTGCAACAAGCATGGATCAGTATCATATAAGTAACCACATTCCCTTTCACGCCTTCCCTTTCCATATCCGTAATGAAAAGAACTGCCATGTTCAATCCATGGTATCTGCACATTCCACCAACAATTGTATTAAGAGTAACCACATTCGGCTTGATCCCATGCTCCTTCATCCGAGAAACAACTACTTTAGCCGTCTCAATCTGTCCAGCTTTGCAGTACCCATCAATCAAGCAATTGTAAGTAATTGTATTGGGTGCACAACTCTCTTCCATTTTCATCCTAATCAATAACTCCTCTGCTTCTTTCATCCTTCCCACTTTGCATAACCCGTCAATGAGGGTATTAAAATGAATCGAATCAGCTTTAACCACATTTCCACCATCAGTTCTATTTCCACACATTTGTTCAAAAACTTCGAGAGCTTCATCGACCCTCCTTGATTTGCACAAAGTGTTAACAAGAATCCCTAAAGTCACAACATCAGGCCGAATTTTCATCTCATCCATCTTTACAACTAAACTATTGATTCTACCAATGTCCATATTCCTTCCTAAGCAAGACAAAAGCGCATTGAGAGGAGGAGCTTCAAGTGGGGCTTTGTTCTTCATCAGGTCGGTCATAATCTGGCAAGCCACATTGATGTGAGCATTTTCGCATAAACTAGTTATATACCGAGTTAACCAAACAGAGTTTGGGGAGACACCATGAGAGCTAAATCTTGAAATCAACCCAATAATTTCTTCTTCCTTCAAAAGCCTTCCTTTCCAAACCTCGTGGAAGACAATATCCGCAGTGATTCTATCAGGAGGAAAAACAGATTCTTTGTGAAGCATTTCGTCGAGCACCTTGAAGGCATCATCCACAAAGCCATTTTTTAGCAAGACGTCGATGAGAACATTACGGACTTGAGTGTTTTCATATTGGAATCGATTCGTTCGTAACTTCGTATACAAGAACCGACTGATTCACCATACCGATACGTCCAAACCATTGGATCAGAAGCTTAGTTGCAACTACAGTAAGCGGGATGTTCTTCTCTCTGGAAATCTCGAATAGCCGGAGAATTTTATCCCGCGAGTCAGGTTCACTACCGGCGAATTCAATAACAGACTGTAACGTCAAGGAGAGAGCTTCTTCACGGTGTTTCAGAGACACGCATCCAGGTACTCGAAGAACGAGACTGCCAGAGAGTATGATCCAAGTCGCCGCGTGATTTGTGAGAAGACAAGAGGAGTAACAGAAGAAGAAGATACGAGAAGCGAACTTAGCGACTCGTTCGATGACCAATCAGGTTGCTGGCTTTTCCGTAGATTCTCCAAAAATCGGACTGCTATCCGATTTCATTACCGGAGCTCGATTAACATCAACAGAATATCGCCGGAGGAATCGGGGTTTATCAAAGTTCCGGCGCCGGGAAATTGATAGCACAATACTCATCTTTGAGGTTTGAAAATGGCAACCGGGAAATGTGTAACGACAACAGATTCAAGTGCCACTCAACGAACAAGAGGACGTAATGGGCCATTTTAAACATGGGCTTTAACACATATTTGGCCCAAATAAACTTTACAATATTCAGACTTCACACAATAAAAATAAATAGGGGTGTCTATAAACCAAACGAACCATCCCAACCAAATCAAACTTATATTTAAACCATTAAATTAGACTTTTTTGAAACCCAAATATTCAGTTTGAGCCGAATCGAACCGAGAAACCGATGACAAACCGATATACTTATTTTAATTAATTCAAAATATAAATAATATTAATATAATTCAAATTTTTAAATAATAGATTTCGTTTTTCCTCTTCTGAAGATATTAACTTGGTAGTAAAGAAATTAATTTGATGTAAAATTTGTATTATATAAAACTTACATAAGTACACCTTATTTACTTGGTACATGTCTTCTACATGATATTGATGAAACGATTTGTCAAAATTTTTTTATCTCATTTCGGTTGTTTATTTTTTATTTTCTAATCTTTTTTAAGTTTGTAATATTTTTAGTTTAAATTTTTAATACTTTAATTTTTGTTAGTTTATATTATATTTTATTTACTTTATTTCTTAAATATTTTATTTGAATTTTAAACTTTGACATCATAAGTTTTCCATCTACGGATTTTAACATATGATTTAATTTTATAAATAATTTGTTTTTCTCGACCGAAATGAAATCGAACCAAACTGAATCGAATATAAACCGAACCAAATACAAACCGATCCAAAATATCTTTGGTTAAGTTTAGTTATAGTTTTCTTAAAACTGAACTAACCAAACCTAATTCGAAATTTAACCGTCCTTTTCTCATCAAACTGTGCGTGAGTTTTTATTTTCACGCTGAACTCGGGAAGATAAGCTTATTACATAATGTGGACAAATCTTTATTTCTCTCACAAAACTATATCTGAACTATGATATAACTCCTACGGATTACAACAAATTTAACTGCAACAAACTATCAAATCCTATTCCAGGTTTTTTTTTCTTTAATTATATCTGCCACAAAATGAGGGTCCTGAGAGCTAAGAGAAAATCTACAGCTTTGTCATTGAGAAGCTGGTGAATCTGAATGCTCTATCTTCTCAGCTGATGCTGCAGCAGCAGAAGCAGCCTTATCTAATCCCATTTTCTGTAACTCGCTTAAGAATCCGTCGAGGTCGCTTGAGTTGATCTTGTATGGGCTGTGAGAAGGACCTGGAAACAAGTGTTTGGATACTTCTTCCTTATATTCCAAGAGGGCTTTGTTGATCATTTCTCCTACTTGAGCGTACTGTTTGCAAAACTTGGGAGTAACCTGAAATGAAAGAGTGTTAAGGATCCAAAACTGTGAAAACTATTATATAACGAATCATAAATACAGGAAGAAGCATGGTGATTTGACCTTCGCATGATGTGGATGCTGCATCATTCCCAGAAGATCATGGTAGACTAAGACCTGCATCCACAAGAAAAATATGACATACTTGATCATAACAGATCATACTCGCACGTTATGAGCTGATCATGCAAAAAGGCCAACAATTGAGAAAACGATTTATTCAATCAAACCTTATAAGCACGCAAAACCAGAAAAAAAAAAGAGAGTCTAACTTCTGCTCAAAACGAACCTGTCCACTGCAGAAAGGGCCAGCTCCTATACCAATGGTTGGAATATGAAGAGCAGAGGTTGCAGCAGCAGCCACAGGGGGCGGAACACATTCTAAAACAACCGAAAAGCATCCAGCTTCTTGCAAAGCCATGGCAGTTTCCACAACCTACAACCACAAAATTAGGAGAGAAAATATTTCATCACATCTTCAAAAATAAACTTACAAGGATTACATACACATGCATGAACCCAAAAAGCCAGACCTTCACAGCACTAGCTATGTTTCTGCCCTGTGGCCTGAAACCACCAAGAACACTGATAGCTTGAGGAGTCAACCCAACATGTCCCATAACCGCAATTCCTGCCTCCACAATGGATTTTGCAGCAGTGATCCTTGAAGGTGATCCTCCTTCAAGTTTAATAGCATCCATTCCTCCTTCTTTCAACACCCTAACTGCCGTATCAACAGCCTGCACATCATTTAAACTAAAACTTAATCAACCAAATTGATCAACTCAAAGGGATTAGCAGAAAAATGGATCATTTGGGATGTACCAAATTTGCTTAATTTGAAACAAAGCATCAAAATTTCGAGGGTAATCTATGTTTATTCACCTGAGTGGTGCTAGATTCATAAGTACCAAATGGCAAATCTCCGACGAGAAGTGGCCTTTTAGCTCCACGAGCGACGGCGCGACAATGAACGAGCATCTCGTCTAAGGTGATAGGAAGGGTGGTGTCATGACCATGGACAACCATGGAAGCTGAATCTCCGACGAGACAAACATCAATTCCGGCTGTATCGATGTGAACGGCTGAAGGATAATCGTAGCCGGTGACCATGGTTATCGGTTCACCTCTCCGATGTTTCTGCCTCAGTTGTGTCAAAGTCACTCTCTGATTCGGGTTTTGCGGTTTCGGTCCTCCGTAAACGGTATTCTCCGGTACGTTACTCATAAACCGGACGATGCTGATGACCCTCGAAGCACGAGAGCAACTCCTAACGAGTGAAGATGCCATTGTTTGATGAAAACGATTTTGGAATCTCCAACCTGAAATTAGTTTAAAAGATTAAAAACTTTGCCTTTTCTAGAAATTGAATAAAAACCGATGTTGGCGACACACGCGCTTGTGTCTCCGATTCCAAAGTTGACTGCTTTCCTACTCTCTCTATCTACTAGTCCATCAAAATCGTCTGCTTCAGTTCCCGGTTTTATCAGTTTCTACCGTCGCCGGAGATTTTGTGGTGCAATCACTTCCATGGCTGGAGCAGGATCGGTCTCTATCGACGTAGCTGGGGAATCGAGGTCAGATCATGTCACTGAGAAGTGGTTTTCCGTGCCGGAGCTCCGATTACGTAACCATCGATTCATAGTCCCTCTTGATTATTCCCTCGATTCCAAAACTTCTCCCAAAATTACAATCTTTGCTCGAGAAGTCGTTGCGGGTAATTTGAATTCAGGACTTTTCGATTGAGAAACCTTTCTGTGATGATTTACTCATACCAATCTAAAGTTGAATCCTTTTTAATCTAATTTGATTGAAGATTGAAAAGGGCTCTTTTGGCAGTGGGGAAAGAGGAGCAAACAATGCCGTATCTATTGTATTTACAAGGTGGTCCAGGATTTGAAAGTCCAAGACCTAGTGAAGCTAGTGGATGGATTCAAAGAGCCTGTGAAGAGTTTCGTGTTATCTTACTCGATCAAGTATGATACTTTATATATATTTTATGCTCTTTTCTTGGCATTTTTCTTTGTGTTGCTCAAATTGGTGTTGGTCCTTCAGAGAGGAACAGGCTTGTCAACTCCTTTAACGTCTTCCTCTATGCTTCAATTCAAATCAGCAAAAGAATTAGCTGATTATTTGGTTCATTTTAGAGCTGATAATATAGTGAAAGATGCTGAGTTTATTAGAGTTCTTCTTGATCCTAATGCTGATCCTTGGACAATTTTGGGTCAGGTAATATGTCTACTGTATTGTCTATTAGTCACTCTGCTTCGGTTTTTGGCCATTTGATTTTTATGCTCATTTTTTTTATTGGTGTTTTACAGAGTTTTGGTGGCTTTTGTGCACTTACATATTTGAGCTTTGCGCCAGAAGGACTTAAACAAGTGCTAATAACTGGAGGAATTCCCCCGATTGGCAAAGCATGCACAGCAGATGATGTCTATGAAGTCGGTTTTGAACAAGTTGCTCGCCAGAACGAAAAATATTACAAGAGGTTCCCTGAAGACATTGATGTTGTTCGTGAAATTGTAGATTACTTGGCTGCATCTGAAGGAGGCGGGGTAAGGAAGGGCTGAAAACATATCGTTAAAATCCAGTGGCTAGTTTAGTTCCTTATTTGTTTCTGTTTCTCTGTCTTTAGGTACCTCTTCCATCAGGAGGCATTCTCACTTCTAAGGGCCTTCAAGCTCTTGGTCTCTCTGGTTTAGGATCAAGTACTGGTTTTGAGCGCCTGCATTATATGTAAGAGTTTAGCTTTGTTATTTTTTATCAATTGCCTCACATGTTCTGTTTTAATCTTGCCTTTTTAACGTTCATAGGTTGGAGAGAGTGTGGGATCCTATTTTAGTTCCCGAAGCACCAAAGCGAATTAGTCAGTTCTTCTTAAACGCTGTAAGAGACCCACAGAATTATGTTATTTTCGAGTATCTGTTTGAAGATGTAATCGATAGTCTGTGAAATTTCATCTTTTTACTGCAGTTTGAGAATTGGCATTCTTTTGATACAAACCCACTCTATGCTCTTCTCCATGAGTCCATATACTGTGAGGTATAGTCTCTTTTCAGTTCCGCATCTTCTTTCTTACTTCATACAATTGCTTCTACTTGTTACCATTTATTCGTGATTGGAAACTTTGTTAGGGTGCTTCATCAAGATGGTCTGCTCATAGATTACGGGAAAAGTTTGAGTGCCAACTCAATGCAACGAAGGCAGTCAACGAAAGTCAGCCTGTACTCTTCACGGGAGAGGTATTTCTAACTGTATGGTTAAACTGCTCGTAGCTTGGATGATTGGTTCACATTGCTTAAACTAAATTAGAATTTGGATTCATATAGATGATATTTCCATGGATGTTTGATGAGATTCCTGCCCTGACTCCATTCAAAGATGCTGCTGATCTCTTAGCCGAGAAAGAGGATTGGCCTCCATTATATGATGTTACTACATTGAAGAATAACAAGGTCTATTTCCAGAATCGTCATCGTTATCTTCTTTCTTATGGATCAAACAATTTACTCTATTTTTTCACATGATTTCCTTTTGGTTAGGTGCCTGTTGCTGCAGCGGTATACTATGAAGATATGTATGTAAACTTCAAGCTAGTGATGGAAACAGCTTCTCAGATATCGGGTATTAGACTTTGGATTACGAATGAGTATATGCATTCGGGTCTTCGTGATGCTGGAAGACAAATTATTGATCATCTGTTGGGAATGATAAATGGGAAAAGGCCTCTCTTTTGAGTCCTTTTGGTAGTCAATGCTTTTGTGCCTTGTGGTTTTCTTCTTCATAACCTCTTTGAGAATTACTTGTGGTTTTCTTCTTCATAATCTCTTTGAGAATTAAATGGATAAAGATTTTTTTTTAGTTTTGAGCTTCCTATCCATTTCATGTTCATGTTCATGTTCATGTTCATGTTCATGTTCATGTTCATGTTCATGTTCATGTTCATGTTCATGTTCATGTTCATGTTCATGTGTTCATGTTCATGTTCATGTTCATGTTCATGTGTTCATGTGTTCATGTGTTCATGTGTTCATGTTCATGTTCATGTTCATGTTCATGTTCATGTTCATGTTCATGTTCATGTAGTGAGATAACGTATCGTACAGGTAAGTGGTAATGAGATAGCGTTACATACAGGTAAGTGGTATAACGTAAATTCGAAGACTATTTATACGCTGAAATGGTATAAAATAAACCACACTGCATTGGTAAACAAAATCCGTTGTAGTCTAGCTGGTCAGGATACTCGGCTCTCACCCGAGAGACCCGGGTTCGAGTCTCGGCAACGGAGATAAAGTTTTGTTTTTTTTGTCTGTTAAACGAAATTGAACTTTGAAATCGTAAGGGAACCGGTTATTGGTTCTCTTCTCTCTGCTCAATCAAAAATCAAAACGATGGATGAAAAAAAAAATCGCTAATAAACGAAAAACATCACACATGTCAATGTCATACGGCTGAGGCACTTAAATAAGAAAGACTAAAGAAAATAGACCTACCTTGGGCCACTTAAGTGAAGTCACTATTGACTAGTCACTAAACCTATAACAAGAACCCCAATAAATGCAAAGCTACTAATATTATTATTTGCCAAACATTGTCTTCAATGCAGTATCTACATTTCCCACCCACCTCCCAAAAAAATAAAAAATAATAATAATAGTAATAATCTTCATCACTCTTTTTCCCATCTCTCTCTCGTCGCCAATCTCACATGGCCCCAACCTCTTTCTTCACCATCAAATGTCAACCGCCGCCGTCTTTCCTCCCCCGCCTCCGGTTCCTATCCCTACTTATATCACTAGCCTCGGCCTTGGCTACTCCATAGCCATAGCTCTTGGTTTCCTCGTTCTTATCTCCACAATCATCCTCTCTTCCTACATCTGCTGCCGCGCCTCTCGCCTCCGCTTCTCTGCCTCAGCCGCAACCGCAAATGCAAACTCTTCTTTCCGTGATCGTAGCGTAATCGTCCCCCGGATCATATTCGTAGCCGAAGATGACGATCTTGAGTCAGCTGCTACTGGAAGCGTCGTCGTTGGAGGACTTGATCAACTAGTCATCAATTCTTACCCTAAATTCCATTTCACTAAAGATATCGCCGTCTCTGGTGATGGATTTCACGGCGTAGACGGAGGAGATACGACGTGTTCAATTTGTCTATGTGAGTATATGGAAGAAGAGATGTTAAGGATGATGCCCGAGTGTAAACATTACTTCCATGTTTATTGTCTTGACGCCTGGCTTAAGCTCAATGGTTCTTGTCCCGTTTGTCGGAATTCTCCGCTTCCGACGCCGCAATCTACGCCGCAGTCCACTCCTTTGTCGGAAGTTGTGCCATTGTCGCAATACGCCGCTGATCGGAGGAGATCCAGATGATAGATGATAATTTTTTTAGTTTCATAATATCTTTTTTTTTTCTTGGTATGATATCATTTGACGAAATCCAATTATAATTGATTGATTTGCTTTACATATTCTTTGTCTTGTAATAAGTTTGTATCTAAAACTAGAATCTGCTTATTATATTCAGCTTTTCGTGATTCGGACTATAAAGTCACAAAGTCCAATTAGATTAGATGAATTGTCTGAGGTGAATGTTTCTAAAAATGGGAACAAAATAGTTGGAAGTTGAGATTTTAACCAAAATGACCCTAAGTATGGGTGGGGTTGACTTTAAACATAAGTTTTCCAAGTAATTTGTAGTATATTTTAAAGAGTTATGTTTACAGTAGTGCCAAAAAGTGAAAGAATGTAAATAAGAACGTCCCCTTGGTTTATGTCCATAGTGTTGGTCCATGATTAGTCGCTGACTTTCCTTGTCAGAAATGTAAGCACGACGTCGTTCTATCCACCCCTTTTAGAAAACGAGTGAGCCGTTGATGTTATTCGTCAGTGATTCGGTTTACTGGCACGTGTACAGAAGTTCCTTACGCCTGTCGGTTACTTTAGCCTTTTACACATCGCACCAAGCCCACTAGGCCTTGGTTGCCTCCACGTTCAGAGGCAGGAAACGTTAACGTCCGTTAATTTCCTTTTTTCTTTTTTCAAAAGACTACCGTCGTTAACGTATTCGTGCATAATTAGCCTTATTTCACAACTCGTTTCATTTTCTCTTTACGTTGGATCGAAATCGGAGAAAGTTAACGACAATGGCGGACGAATTGGATAAATCTATGACGACGGAGAAGATCGCCGATCATGATTCTTCATCGTCTTCGGATTCTGAGCACGAGAAACAAGAGTCTCCATCAGCTTTGAAAGCGAAGATATATCGTTTGTTTGGTAGAGAGAAGCCTGTTCATAAGGTTCTCGGTGGTGGATTACGTACGTTTCCTTGTAATCTCCTGCTTCAAATTGTGCAATATATGAGGATCTCGTATCTGATGCTTATTATATTAGTCTAATTCTGTTTCTTAAGTACAATGTGTGAACTTATTTAACATTTGCTTGATTATAGTTTTACTTTTCTTATTGGTTTGACCTTCTCTGCGCAGCCGCTGATGTGTTCTTGTGGAGGGACAAAAAGCTCTCAGCTGCTGTTCTTGGTGTATCCACGGCGATATGGGTTCTCTTTGAATTGGTTGAGTATCATTTCTTGAGTCTTTTGTGTCACATTTTGATTTTCTCCCTCGCAGCTCTGTTTTTGTGCTCTAATGCTCATTCCTTTATGAACAAGTAAGCTTTTGGAGCCCTATGCCCCTTACATGTCTCTTTCTTTTCTTTGCTTTTCTGAGATGTTCCCAAAACCCGTTATTCTCAGGAGTCCACCTAAAATTCCTGAAATGCATATTAAAGAGGAACATTTCCTTTTGATTGCTTCTGCATTGAGAAACGAGCTCAACCATGCCTTTGTTAACCTAAGGAGCATTGCCTTGGGGAGGGACTTGAAGAAATTTCTGATGGTATGTTTTATGTTTGATTCCTTGCTCTAGTCATTTGCAGTTGACAGAAGAAAATGTGATACTTGTGTTCCTACTTGGTATGTCAGGTGGTTGTTGGGCTGTGGATACTCTCTGTTGTGGGAAACTGGTTCAACTTCTTGACTCTGCTATACATCTGTATGTATTTGTACCCATAAAAAAGGTTTTGGATGCTTCAAGTTTTTCTCTTTTCGATTGTTGAATCTGAAATGATCTCCATTTGTGTGGAAAACAGGCTTTGTGGTGTTGCATACAGTACCGATGCTGTATGAGAAACATGAGGACAAGGTAGATCCAGTGGCAGAAAAGACGTTGAAGGAGCTGAAGAAACATTACATGGTTTTTGATGAGAAGGTTCTTTCTAAGCTTCCTGTTGCTTCACTCAAGGCTAAGTTGGGTTGAATACTTTAGAGTGAAGTAACCTCGCTCTCTCTACCCTTGACGTTTTGCTTATTGTCTTGGGGCATTTTTATTTTTTACTTAAGACTCGAAGGAAAAAAAAATGTTACTCTACGTTCACTTGCTTTCATTTCTCTACTTTTTACTACACCCTTTTCCCAGGGAAATGAATTTTTTTTTGTTGGCTATTTATGTGAATAAACCTTAGCTCGTTGTTTTCCTTCTCTAAAGCTTTGTTAACTTCTTCTAGATGTTCCAACAGCGTGGCTCTCCTCCGTTTCCTGTAAAATTTGTGTGCAAATGAAACATTGTCTAGAATGAATTCGTAACAAAACCTAGTGTTATTCAAAACAAAATAATGATCCAAAAGCTAATAGCCTAATAATATGATTCAACAGATGGGACACTGATCTCTCAATAATGGATCAAGTAGAAGAATAGCTTTTACAATATCCAACCTTTTCAAGCAAGTGTTTTTTGCTAGCAAAATCATCCAGTAGTATGGAACATAATAAACTTGTTTTTCTTCTATAAAGCTTTGTTAACTTCTTCTAGATGTTACAACAGCGTGGCTCTCCTGACCATTCAACTTCATCTGTAAGTGTTTGATTTCAAGTAATTCTTCATTAAATGGGTTTAGGACCCTTTTCGGTCCGCTACATTGCCCCGCTCAAGTAATTCTTTATTCAAAATATCTTCTTCAAAAAAATTGGTATTCAAAATATCTATAATTATTTTTATATTTTATTTTTGTTAAAGGATGTAATATGTGTGTGTGTTACAATATTAAGACGTTGATAACCTCAAACAAAACACATTTATAATGTTAAGTAAAACAAAAGGGACATTAGAAGTATTCTGTATATAAGAGTGAATTACTATCTTCCCAGTGCTTTCCCAAGTCTCCTATAACAAAAAAGTCTCCTTTTAGTTTCCTAGTTGAGGAACTTCCCTCCCATTTGCTATTTGATTTGTATTTATTAATAAAAATTATTGAAGGGTTTTATTACGTATATCTGACTTTTTTTTGTCCGGCACAGAATAAAATAAAACTATCGCACTTGAAAACAAAATGATAGTTGCTTGGCTGAGTAAAATATAACATATTTTAGATCTGAATAAGAAAAAATCTTGGATGAGTTTCCCATAAATCAGAAAAGGATACGGAAGAGAACAGCTGTGTATCTTTAAGACCAAGTCTTGAAGCAGTTAGACAACAGGGACGGTGCAAGTGCATTAAGAAATCTTTTTTTTTTTTTACAATAAGGGATATGCTAAAGTGATGAATATATTGCGGCTAAAACTATATGTTTCCATTTTAATAATTTCATTCTAAAATTCAGATATAGTACATGTTTTTCATATCAACACATATGCTAAAGAAAAATAATATATTTTTGTTGTAGAAAAATTAAATCTATAAAGGGAAACTTTATATCTTTTTCTTTTTTTGTTGTTCTGTAAAAAAAAGGAAGATTTATTTACCACAATTCTATAATACTTTTCCTTTTGAGTTTTGGGCCTGGCCAATTGGTGATAGTGATACTCTAATTTTTTTTATATGTTGACATTACCTTTACGAGCGTTGGAAAAAAATAATAAAGAAAATAAAACCAATGACAGCAGCGTACACAGAAAATATGTAAGGTAGCACATGTGGTCTGGCTTGCATTTCATGAATACTACGAAAGACAGCACTAAGTTTTCCCTTTTATAATTACCATAACTAACCATTTCTTTAATAGTCCCTCTTAGCAATTTTGATAGCACCAAAATTGACATAAACCGAATTTACAAAAAATAAAAGCAATAATAGTCACACGTGAGAATGACTGACATCGCACGTAGTTTGGGTCACAAAAACAAAACTGTGTTTGAATATTAATTCCAAAGAAAACAGTAAATAACAAAACAAACGATAATATAAGGAGATAAGCCGAGAGAGCGAGAAAGAGAGACCACCAGGATTCGAATTCAAAAAAAAAAAAATTCGATTCTATATCCATTAATGCTGAAATACTAGGTTTGGTGTTGTTTCTCTAATCTCAAGTTTTTTTTTTTGTATTGAGAGAGATATTCGGATCCTTTCTTTTTCGGATCCTTTGTGTTTCGGATCCTTTCCGAAGGTTTTGGTAATCGTCATCAATGGAGAAAAAGTACATTACGAATGAAGATCTGAAAAAACACAACAAATCTGGAGATTTATGGATCGCGATTGAAGGCAAGGTCTACAACGTCTCCGATTGGATAAAAACTCATCCCGGAGGCGATACGGTGATTCTGAATCTAGTAGGTCAAGATGTCACCGATGCGTTCATCGCATTTCATCCCGGAACAGCTTGGCATCATCTTGACAAACTCTTCACCGGTTTTCACATCAGAGATTTCCAAGTCTCCCAAGTCTCACGTGACTACCGTCGCATGGCTGCCGAGTTTCGAAAACTCGGACTCTTCGATAACAAAGGCCACGTCACTCTCTACACATTATCCTTCGTCGCCGCCATGTTCGCCGGTGTTCTCTACGGCGTTCTGGGATGCACCTCGCTGTTGGCTCATCAATTCGCCGCGGCTCTTCTCGGACTCCTCTGGATGCAAAGCGCTTACATAGGTCACGACTCAGGCCATTACGTCATCATGACGAACAAATCATACAACAAATTCGCTCAGCTTCTTTCCGGTAACTGTTTAACCGGAATCTCAATCGCTTGGTGGAAATGGACTCACAATGCTCATCATATAGCTTGTAACAGCCTTGATTACGATCCGGATCTACAACACATCCCTGTCTTCGCCGTCTCTACCAAATTCTTCAACTCCATCACCTCACGATTCTACGATCGGAAACTCACCTTCGATCCCGTCGCTAGATTCTTAATCAGCTACCAACACTTTACTTATTATCCAGTCATGTGCTTTGGAAGAATCAATCTCTTCATTCAGACTTTTCTCTTACTCTTCTCCAAACGTGAATTCCCAGATCGTGCTCTCAATTTCGCCGGAATCTTAGTCTTCTGGACTTGGTTCCCACTCTTAGTCTCATGTCTACCAAACTGGCCTGAGAGATTCTTATTCGTCTTCACAAGCTTCACCGTCACGGCGTTACAACACATTCAATTCACGCTTAACCATTTCGCCGGAGATGTGTACGTTGGTCCACCCACCGGTAGCGATTGGTTCGAGAAGCAAGCGGCGGGAACTATTGATATCTCTTGTACATCGTACATGGATTGGTTCTTTGGTGGGTTACAGTTTCAGCTAGAGCATCATTTGTTCCCTCGGCTACCTCGTTGCCATCTCCGGAAAGTTTCTCCGGTGGTTCAAGAGCTTTGCAAGAAGCATAATCTTCCGTATAGAAGTCTTTCGTGGTGGGAGGCTAATGTGTGGACCATAAGGACTTTGAAGAAAGCGGCTTATCAAGCTAGAGACGTGGCTAATCCGGTGGTTAAGAACTTGGTCTGGGAAGCTTTGCATACTCATGGTTAATTTCACTTAAATCAAAACTGAACCTTTTCTTCTGTCTTTTATTTATTATTATGCTTTTCAATTTCTTTTTAAAAATTTCTGTTTTGTTAAGTTGGAAGAGCTGTTTTAGTTGAATTGAGTCGAGATTTGATTTTTTTTTTAGTAGATAACTCTTCGTATCGTTTTGCTTATTGAATATAATTATTTTGAATTTATCATTCATTGTTTGTGAGTTTATTTCACATGGCTCATTTTGATACCTGTGACTTTCTGGTTTTGCACTTTTCCATGCTTTGTCGAGTTACATCATTACGTATGGTCATATGTTATTTGATATTCTTATAAGGTTTTAAAAGATCAACGGTCTTTCAATTTATTTTGTGTGATCCTCCTAAACCAAGAAACGTTGCTAAGTTGTGTTGTGGGCTTCATACTTTTCTAGGTGATAAAACTTGTATATTGGTCTCTTTAAAATTCAAATTATGGGCTTTAACTATGCACCCAATTCTCAAAGTAGGGAGGTCAAACATGTTAACCCATCCTGTTTTGTAAGCTATATTATAGGTTGAGTTAATTTATGGTTTTTAATGAACTGATCCGTTATAATTCATGGGTTCTAAACTAATAACTTTAATTTACTCCGTACTATAACCGCAGGTTAAGCGGGTTGGTCCGTAGAATTTAAAAGTAAATTAATAACCAAAAAATTAAAAGTTTCTAATGTAAATTTATCGATAATAAAATAAATGCATCTTGTATCTATCATAAATCAAAAAGAAAATATTAACAAAATTCATAAAATGCATAAATAAATCAATAAATTTTCAAAAATTCAAATATGAAATTGATTTAAACATTGTCGACGTTTCCAACTTATTAAGACAAAAGAAAACAAAATGTATTTTTCAAAATTTCTAAAATAAAACCAATATGAAGAGAGTTTTCCTACTACTTTTTTGTTTTCAACGTATAATTCCATCAGTCCACGGATTAATTTGCAACCCATGCAGATTTGTCCATAAAAAATCATAGACTGTTATAGGTCAATCCGCAATACCCGCTTTTTTGGGCAATAACCGTAACCCATCGCATAGCGGTGCGGATTTAGAGTATCCCGTGAATTTTCAACCCTAATTGATATCCCTATCTCAAACTCTTATTCACTCTCCTCCATGGTCCATCAAATAGAGAAATAAAAAACCATAAATTGAAATAGTAGCTTAAAATATTATTTGCAATAATCATTCAGTTAAATAAAAGTTTAAAACAAAAATACTTAATAAAATTGGTGTATTAAAAATATTTTATATATAGTTATAAATCCAACTTCGAGATTGAAAATAATTTTTCTTTCTATAAAAATGAGTGTTAAATATACCTAATGCATCAAGAGACTGAACTTATAAAGAAGCAAAGAAAAAACTAAAAACATGATATTAAGTTCGGTTTATTTTGAAAATTTTATAGTTATAAAATTTACCACTTACTTTCTGATTATTTTTTCTAATAAAAATGTTTTTATTGGATGACAGAGATCAGTTACGCTGATGGAATTTATTTAGTATTATTGTTTTAACCATTTTGAATTTGTAAGATCCTCGATTACAAATTTCCAAGCGAGGAGCAGAGAGCCTTAGGGAATGGTCGGTGGTTGGTCATTTTAAATAAGTTCATTATCATTTTATTTAATATGACTAGTAGTGGGCTTTGATTATATTTTAAAATCGAGTTGGGCTTTTAGCATTTATTGAGGATTTGGGTTACTTTTCATTTATTTTGTTATAAGACTAATAACCCGAGCAAACACGTGCGTCCCTTTTACATCTAAAAACTTGATTTTAAATTTTAAAGAAACTTACAGCTTCCATATCTGCTTGACCAAGGATTATATACTCAATTGTTGACAAAAAAAAAAGTTATTTCTTAATAAAAGATACAAGTGTTTCTCTGAAACTAGGAGAAAGAGATAGAATAGTTACAAAAGTTGGGAACATGGACTGTGGTAGAGAAACAGTAAAAAAAGGGAACATTAAAATGTGGAGCAGAGGAAAGAGAACATCATCATGTATAAGTGTGACTTTTAAGTTTACTCCACCTTCCCAAATAAACAAAAATTAGTCCACTTTCATAGTCAGTTCTCTTTTTGAATTTTTGATTTTTTTTGTTTTGTTTTTTACTTCTCACGAATTACGATTTTTTTTTTTTTTTGGTTAAACACGACTATGTTAAGACACTTATTCATATGTTGGTAAATAACATATCTAATAGTGTATTGATAAGTATTTGATTTAAGTCATAAGTAATCGTGTGAGGTGAGTGATGGATATATCTCGACATATGAGCGGCATATGGATGTGTCATGGTTAAAACAAAAATCCATTGTTCTGTAATATATTTTAACAAGTATTTTCTATTTATAGCCGTAGATTTTAAAATGAATTCTGCAAATAGGACCTAAATATGAGTTTAAAAAGGAAAAAGAAAGAAAAAAAAACAAAGTAAAAACTGTGTGTTTGCTCCATAATGTAAATACTAAGAAGTGAGAAGTGACTTAATGTGCACAAATGTTCCTTTGGCAGACAGACCAAGGCCGGTCCCTAACCCCAAGTGACAGTCGTATTGCCACTATTTCTTATATATATATATATATCGTTATCTATAATTTTCTTGTGTTTCTTAAATTTATATTTTTACGGACCACCAAATAGGCCAAATTGATTAGTGCATAATGATATTTCTAGATCTTCCCACAACCTTCACATCATAAACTTGTTCTTTTAAGAAACAAATAGTGTTGTTTTCGTACTTTTAACTCTTAACATTGAACACGATTTGACTACTGTATCTACTCTCTGCCTCTCTGGATTAGTTAGGGTTTTATTTTTATAAAATAAATACTATAATTATATGCTTTTATAAAGACAATTCAAAGGTCACCAATAAGATCAAGTTGCAAAAACTTTGTACTACATATCTAAAATAATCATGTTTTAATAATGGCGATCTTGCCAAAACTCAAAGACTTCAAATCCTTAGCATTTCTACATTTATCGTTTTTTACAAAACCACGACTATAGCTGATGGTTTTAAGTTCTCACAACTATCTCAACAAAATAGATATACAGGTTTACTTCCACGAAACAGACACTAAACTTCCAGTACTGATGAATATGGCAAGAATGAAAACATTTTGAATTTATCATTTTCCATTGGACACGCTTTTCTTTTGCTATCGTGGATTTCACATAGTGATGCAACGTATAGATCTGAGATCCCTATATTATAACAATATATATATATATATAGCAATTTAGAATTTGCTGAAGCTTTTGACAAAAAAGAAAGAAAAAGATTTGATGAAGCTGAACTCATTAAAAAAAGTTCCATGTACCTTAAGTATTTTAAATCTTCATACTTTATCTAGGAATTTAACGCAGTAATAAAGACAGTGCACCACTACAGTACAAGGTATATGCTTTGGGTTTTTAGATTAATTGAAATTAAAAGTGTAAATGGTATATTCTATTGGATATTTCCTTCGCCCTTTTAATTTCATTGTTCCACATTTTTCGTAGCTAGAATTTAGGTACATGATTCACGGTTTAACGATAATCATCTGCAAAACTATATTAGTTGCACTTCCCCTATAAAAACTTAATAGTACCAAAACAATTAGTACAGTAAGTGTATCTTCACAAATTTGACTGCTACTCTTAACGTAGTAATACAAAACGTGTAATTTGAATGGTCAATCAACACGAATATAAATATGTATATATATATATAATATACAAAACAATTCAACAAAAATGATATGCAAACATAACCAATGTACTATATATCATCTATTTTGTATCGTTACCTTGTCACCAAAATTAGTACCATGAACCATCTATTTTTGCTCCGTTATTTTATACTATTATATTTAACTGTTTATGGCTATTTAGCCATATTTCACTCACAAATTGTTACCAATTTATGTCCAGTCGGACAGATATGCGAGCATGATTAATTCAATCGAGCAGAGGAATTATTACAGCTTTCGTAGGCCGCAATGCAAAGGATCAACTAACATTATAATTTATATCTAAATTTTTTGATTTATGAACATTAGATCCTTTCTTTTTTTGTAAGGGCATGTAACCAGCAACGTGATATAGTCTATGAGCCAGCCACTAACTAGTCACTAATCGCATATGTTTAATTATAGGGAATATATATATTGAGTAGTTGTATAACCATAAAGGGTAAGGGCATATGATCGAAAGAAGAAAGAAAGTAATGCGTATGCAGCTGAGATCAATATGTAGCTTTACACGTTAAATGTAGTTAGTGCACATGACGAAAAATAAAATTAATAATTTGTCTTGGTTTTGAATTTTATTTTTGTAAAGTGAGTGTATTAGGTAAAGGACAACAGACCACTGAGAAACTGCGACAAGTCTAGGCTAAGGAAAGAGAGAAACAGACCTTTCAGTGTTTGAAAAGCAAAGTATAATTACGAAATGAAATAAAAATAGAATTATTTTGATTGATTAATTTTCAAAATAGTTTAAAGACAATTTTAAAATAAATATAAAAATCTAAAAAAGACAAAATTTTACCTCATGTTGTATGTCATTTTCAGCTAACCCTTCTTGTTGGCAGAGTAAATACCAAACTAATAACAATAATACTATTTTTACGTTTACAGTTAAATAACGGATTATAATTGTTAATTTTAAGATTTTGTTTAAAACGGTAACTATATACCGTGATACTAAATATATGTAATGATGCAGAAGAATCTATAAAAAGTTGATGATACAAAAAAAAAAAACAAGCGATGTTTGTAGCACTAAAATAATGTTCAATTTATAACGCCGCTTACAAAATCATATTATTAGAAAAGTTGGGTTAATGAGTAAGAGGGAATTATTAATTTATTATTGGTGTTATATGATATTTCATTGTTTTGTAAGTTCAATGGAACTACTTTTAAAGTTTTTATTAAACTTTAGCAGTTACATATATGAGATAAATTTATATGCACCATATAGGCATATACTGTATACTTCTTTTCAGATAAAATTAAATTAAAAACACGCGCATACACGCGACTTCACTGTCTTCCATTGTATTTATTTAAACCCTTTGCCATCAAAATAGAATTGCAAAAGAAAAAAAAAAAGAGAGGAGAGAAAAAAACAGCAAAAAAACGTCTTATTCTCTTCTATCTTCCTCGCGCTAGCTCTCCTCTCTTTTGTCTTTGTCTTTCTCTTTCCCTTTCGTTTATCTTTCTTCGTCTCTCTGTCTGTATCATTCATATTCACAACCGAACACCAAAACGTCTCTTCGTCTTTGTCTCTATAAAAACCAGATTTTTCTCAATCTCACAAGCTCTCGTTTTCTTGATGAACCCTTTTACCTCATTCTTACTCTTCACAAATCCAAAATCCCGGGAAACCCATTTCATGTCCATCTTCTTTTTTTAGGAAAATCTCATCTTTCGAGTCTTTTCAATAACCGAGATCCACAAAGCCAGCATTTACTCTCGCAAATCTAATAAAAATTCCGACACTTTTACCGGTTTAAATCTCGAGAATTTGGAAGATTCAGAGACACACGAGTCTCCCTAATCGAAGGTGTGTAGTGAATCGAGATGGGTTTCTCTCTGATCCCACTGTCTCTTTGTGCTTTCATTGCTGAGTGGTTCATTGATCTGTTCCGTTTATTATTGATGTCTGATGATGATGTGTTTGGTAATTGGGATGTATGTTTGTTTTCAGATGTTTGATTGATGTGTGCGTATAGCCTAATTTCATAGCAATAACAAAAAAAAATTGTTTTTGTTTGTTTGTTTACCTAACATTAAATCTTTGTATTAATTTTCATCAGTGAAACCTTGACGTTGAAAGGATGACACAAGCTTTCTCCCCATTTTTTTTTCTTTTATTTTGGTTCCTGTCTGAAAAATGTATTGCAGTATTATAATACCAAGTCTAAATATAATCTCTCTGCTTCATCTTCTGTATTTTTTATTTGACACTATGCATGTCTCCTAGAGCAAATCTGGTTCAAAAGGTTATGTCTTGATTTATTGTTGGGTTTTTTTTTCATTTACAAATATGTGATTTTGAAGATGTTCTGTGTTGTGAAATAGATGATCTATGCTGTTGTGGGGCTCTAATTAGGTCTGAAATTTAGAATACTATATATTTAGATTCTTAAGCTTTGAATTTTAATAGGTTGAGGATGGAAGCAGAGACGTCTTGGACTAATTATCCGTACAGCTACATTACACATGTCCCTGAAGCTGAATCATACTCCGAACAAAGCGATGATGAAGCCAAAGTTGAAACCTTTTCGATGTATTCACTTCTCCCTGACGATTTATTAGAAAGGATTCTCTCGTTTCTCCCCATTGCAAGCATCTTCAGAGCTGGTACCGTCTGCAAAAGATGGAATGAGATTGTATCTTCTCGAAGGTTCTTATGGAATTTCTCCAACAACTCTGTTTCTCAAAGGGCTTGGTACTTCATGTTCACTAGCACAGATGATCCATCTGGTTATGCTTATGACCCTATTATCCGGAAATGGTACAGTTTCAATCTCCCATGTATCGAAACATCGAATTGGTTTGTTGCTTCCTCTTGTGGATTGGTTTGTTTCATGGACAATGACTGCAGAAACAAGATTTATGTCTCCAATCCAATTACCAAACAATGGAGAAAGCTTATTGAACCTCCCGGTCACAGATCTACAGATTACACCGCAATGTCTACCTCCGTGAACCGAGCAAACCGTGCGATAAACCGAGGAAACCGGAGTTACTCAGTCTCGATAGTGAAATCAAAGCAAGTTCCCGGGAACTTCTTCCAATGGGATCTCTCTATTCATCTCTACAGCTCTGAAACAATGACTTGGACAACATCAGTAACTGATGTCTTAACCGGATGGAGAGGAGGAAACGAGAGTGTGATCTGCGACAATGTTCTATACTTGTTGATTTACTCCACAGGAGGCTCTGATCATCGCCACGGTTTGATTGCTTCCAATCTATCCTCGATAGGATCATCGCCTAGGGGAATCTTGATGAGGAGTTTTATACCAATGCCTTGCTCTTTAACTTGTGGAAGATTGATGAATCTAAGAGAGAGGCTTGTGATTGTTGGAGGAATCGGGAAACATGATCGACCCGAGATTATAAAAGGAATTGGGATTTGGGTTTTGAAAGGTAAGGAATGGGTAGAAATGGCGAGAATGCCTCAGAGATTCTTCCAAGGTTTTGGTGAATTCGACGATGTTTTTGCGAGCTGTGGCACTGATGATTTGGTTTACATTCAAAGCTATGGATCTCCCGCGCTTTTAACGTTCGATATGAATCTTCAGTATTGGAAATGGTCTCAGAAATGTCCTGTTACCAAGAGATTCCCTCTTCAGCTCTTTACTGGCTTTTGCTTCGAACCAAGACTCGAGATTGCTCCATAGTTGCCGCAACGAAGAAGCTCGTGCCTACGAAAGTCTTCATCTTTCGAGTTTTTTTTCTTTTTTTTTTTTTGGCCACAGAAATCAATCTCCGGTGGCTTCATTTGATGATATTGAATACGGGTTAAGTTTTTAATCACGAGTTTGCAATTTGCTACTTTATTATTTATATATTTTATCAATCGAGCCCCATAGACTTTCTTTTGATCAATTGAGTCCTTCTCTCTCTCTCTCGTGCTGTGAATTGTGAAATGTAACAACCTTTTTTAATTTTGACATGTGGCCCACAATATCTCATCAAATGGGTCAGATTCTGAAACTGGAGGTTGTCTCGTTGCTGTTCCTGGAGGATAAAATTAATGATTTTGTCTTTTTATTTTCCAGTTACAATCATTAATAATGATTTTTAATGTGTATCCATTGTAGCTGTAAATTAAATTGTTTAAAGATTTATGTTATTGTACTTGTATTATAAAAACTGGAGCTATTTTCGTTATGGGAATTGCAGGTTTGGCAGTGTTAGGTTTTCGGGTAATGGAGAACAGCTATTTTTGTTGAATTTTGTATATATATATTTTCCTTAGAGGTCACGTATTTTCAAGTTTCGTAGCTTCAATAATCTACTTAAAAATTTTGAAATGGAATAAACTCTGTCTCTTGTCAAAAGTTGACGAAATGATGTATGGATTCTACCGAGTTTTTCTTAATATATATATATGTGATATTGCCATCACGTCAAAAGTTAATGAAAATTAGACAATTACAATTTACAATGACCCATCAAACCGGTTAAAGACCTAAATATATGTCAAGTATTGTCAACTGCACTAGAAGAGAAACATGATTTTAACACCATTAAAATATTATGTTTTAAACAAGCGTCGGGGTTTAAAGTAGTAACAAGCATTAACGAGACAACTTTATGAATGGAATCCTAAATTTCCTAAAATTGTTTTGGGTTTGACAACCTGATCTAACTGAATCGACGACAAATAGTTGCCATTATATCTCAAACGAATTACTTAAAAACAGCTATTTTCTCTAATTCGAAATTTCCCACGTTATAAAAATAGCTCTTACCCCGAATTGATTGCTTTCTTGGATAATTCTGTTGTTATACAATGACTTCTCTGGGATATTAGGAATTAAGCCAATAAAATAAAATCAACTTAGATATTTTCTTCGTATCTAATTCAAAATTTAGTAGCGCAGCCCAAATCTTACCAGGAAAAGATCAACAGAACAAACTGAACCGAGAATCTGAACAAACCGAACCGAGAATCTGAACCGGTAATTAGAAAGATAAGAAGAAGAAGAAGACAGAGATAGAATTATAAAGTCATCTTGGTCTCGTAGCCTTTCGTCTCTCTCGAGCTTTCTCTTTCTAAGTTTCGGACACGAACCAAAGCTCTTCTGACTGATTCCTTCTCTGATTGGTTTCTCAGCGAAAAAGATTGTATTTTTGAGGGAAGAAGGATGAGAAGTAATGAAAACGCGGATCTGTTCGATCCTAAAACCCAAATGGATTCTGAAATCTCTCGTCATGGTTCATCCTCCGACGGAGATTTTGGATTCGCTTTTAACGACAGTAACTTCTCTGATCGTTTGCTTCGAATCGAGATCATGGGTGGACCATCAGATTCAAGGTCCGATGGTGAAGGCTGTACGAGTATAGCTGACTGGGCTCGTAATCGGAAAAGAAGAAGAGAAGATATTAAGAAGGAGTCTGGTGGTGATTTGCTTCTCTTGATTATTTTTTTTTGTTTTATGAGTTTCTCTATTATTGAATTCCAATTCGTGAATCGATTTTTGTCATGCAGCTACGATTTCAGACATTGTGGCATGTCCTGAGGAGCAGATTTTAACTGATGAACAACCTGATATGGATGGATGTCCTGTTGGTGACAATTTGGATGATGAAGGAGAAGCAATGGTTGAAGAAGCTTTATCAGGTACTTCAAAAAACTTTGTTAGGTTCAGAACAAGAGTCCTTAATTTTTTGTTCTGAGGAGGGTTTTTGAGTTTTAGGTGATGAAGAAGAAACATCTAGTGAGCCAAATTGGGGAATGGACTGTTCTACTGTTGTTAGGGTTAAAGAACTTCATATTAGTTCTCCTATTTTAGCTGCTAAAAGTCCTTTCTTTTACAAGGTATCATTTTCATTGGGTTATTTATTCATCTTACTTTTGCTACTCATCTCTATCTCACTTCTTTTTCTCACCAATATCTTATGTAGCTGTTCTCCAATGGAATGAGGGAATCTGAGCAAAGGCGTGTCACTCTTAGAATTAACGCATCAGGTATGGAAGCTATTGGCTTGTGATTCATGCCAAAATACCTCAACTCCTTAACACTTTATCTTTGGTTCACATCTGTTGTTCCGTTGTGTATTAGTGCCACAAAATATATTCTTGAAGAGTTTTGAGAGCCATATCATTTTATTGATTTACATACATATCCTGCGTTGTGTATATGGCAGAGGAAGTTGCTTTGATGGAGCTTTTAAACTTTATGTATAGCAATGCGGTATCTGTCACCACAGCACCTGCTTTATTAGATGTGCTGATGGCTGCTGATAAATTTGAGGTTGCCTCTTGCATGAGGTTCTGTAGTAGACTTCTCCGCAATATGCCTATGACTTCTGAATCTGCGCTGCTCTATCTGGAGCTTCCCTCTAGTGTACTAATGGCCAAAGCTGTTCAGCCTTTGACTGATGCTGCAAAACAATTCCTTGCTGCCCGCTACAAGGATATTACAAAGTAAGACCCTCCAAACTTTGTATAATAGTTTTGAATGCATTTCCATGAATTACTGTAATCGAGAACTATGAAGCACACAAGATGATGGGTCGATTCTTATAAGTCATGGTTAATGTTTTTGTTTTCCAGGTTTCATGAGGAGGTTATGTCTCTTCCTTTGCCAGGAATTGAGGCAATTCTATCAAGTGATGATCTCCAAATAGCATCAGAGGATGCAGTTTATGATTTTATCTTGAAATGGGCAAGGGCGCAATATCCTTGTTTGGAGGAACGACGAGAGATTCTCGGGTCACGCCTTGCACTCTCCATCCGCTTCCCCTTCATGACATGTCGAAAGCTGAAGAAGGTACTGACTTGCAGTGACTTTGACCATGAAATAGCATCAAAGCTTGTTCTAGAAGCGCTTTTCTTCAAAGCAGAAGCCCCACACAGACAACGTAGCCTAGCCGCGGAAGAATCTGCATCCCTGAACCGCCGCCTCATAGAGAGAGCTTACAAATACAGACCCGTCAAAGTCGTAGAGTTTGAGCTTCCTAGACCGCAGTGCGTAGTCTACCTAGACCTGAAAAGAGAAGAATGTGCGGGATTGTACCCCTCGGGTAGAGTCTATTCTCAGGCTTTTCACTTAGGCGGTCAAGGGTTTTTCCTCTCAGCACACTGCAACATGGACCAACAGAGCTCGTTCCACTGTTTCGGTTTGTTCCTAGGGATGCAGGAGAAAGGGTCAGTGAGTTTTGGAGTGGACTATGAATTCTCGGCAAGGTCAAAGCCCGCGGAAGATTTCATAAGCAAATACAAAGGGAACTACACATTCACTGGAGGTAAAGCAGTTGGTTACAGAAACCTGTTTGGGATTCCATGGACGGCTTTTATAACAGAGGATAGTCAATACTTCATCAATGGAATTCTCCATCTCAGAGCAGAGCTTACCATCAAAAGGTCTACAGATCCTTAGTGACCGTTTCTTTGTTCATTTCTCTGTCTCTATATTTCTCTCTATCTGTCTCTTTTCTCGTTTATAAGGCTTGATGAAGACTTGAGCTTATAAAAAAATAAGGTTTCCACAACGACGTTTAAGAAGGATGTAAATGCGTCTGGACCTTATCTTTACGCTTACTGACTCTTGGCTTGCTTTACAATTTAACTTTTCAATGAAATTCGTGGTCTAGATTGTACTATGAATGAAGTTGTGATAAAAAAATATATATTAGAAAGTGAAGTTTGTTAAATCAGGTTCGCCGTGTTGCTTTAGCGGAATAATATTGGTCTACTGTGTCATAATTTGGGTATAGACCGGTTATGAGTAGACGACAAAAACCGGTTTAAGATAATTGAGTCGTCGTATCGTATGTGTTAATAAACTCAGCAAAAGACAAAAAATGAGAAGTGATCGGTCTTCAAAGAATAATATGCTCAAGTTCTCCATGTGCTATGAAATATAAGATGCATTAAAAGGATTTGGATTAGTACTGGTGACATCGTCCCTGTCGGACTCAGGGATTTTCAGAACGACATGTAGTTGACGGCAACTTTTAAGTTCATGTCTGATGAGTCTCGTTTGCTATGATTCTAGACTTAAACATAAGATTATCCTCTACCTTTTCAAACATAATACATTTGATATAATACGAGAAACCATACACAGATTTCTTTCTCCATTTCCAAAAATCGTATCATCCATGAAAAAGTACAACAATCAAGCTAAGCAAAGTAGTGAGAACATGCTAAAACCCAAATGATATCAAATGTATTATGTTTGTGTGTATACTACTCACAAAATTCAAAAAACTGATTAAATTTAAGGATTTATTCTCCTAACGTTTTCCAAACGTGAAGCAGAGCAGGCTCTACATTTTATATATATATAAAAAGTTATACTCAATCACTAAAGCCTTGCTCATATATATCCATAATTCGTGGGTGTAGATATCATTTTATATCTTCGTTGAGATATGATCAAAATTTAGTCTCACTTGTTTCAATCAGGAAAGCATCTGGCACAGGACGTTCTTACTAATCAATGTGCTTATCCAACCAGGCCACGTAATTGTAGAAGAATGTGATGTCAAGAAAATGGCTCTGATTTTTTTTTTAACTCAAAAACTATATATTTCGTAACATACTAGTAACCACGCATAGATTAGTTATTTATTAGATTTACTGAGTTATTTGTATGATTCATTACTTTTATAAAGAATAATTTCATTTTTGGGTTATATATTACTCGTCTATCAGAACTACAATGTCTCATTTTCTTATAGGAGTATTTAATTGAATTGAAATATAAGTCTTGATCATGACTTTGGATTTTAGCCCTGCGTTTGTTCAAGTTGGACTATTTAAATTCCCCAATTAAAATTCAAAAAAATTCAAATAATATTGACCGTTGGTTATACAAAATACGTGGTACTTTGTTACAGATATATTATCAACTGTTCAGAAGCCTTTGTTTATTAGACAATCATTTGACAAAGTACTATAGTATACATGAATTGTGAAGTTACATTTTGTTACAATTTTATTAATAATAAAACTACTCAAATGATTTTGTTGATAACAATGAAATTTTTTTAAAATTGATTTTTTATGTGTTGCAAACGTGTAAGAAAAAAGAAATAAAACAAAATTCATTAGTATTAGCAAGGGCAATAGTTTTTTTTTTTAATCTCGGATTCCTCGTGCTTCAAGAATCTAGTCCAGTATTTAAGGTGTAATTCTTCTCCTCTAACCCCAAATTATATCTGTATCATATTTAATTAATGACAGGTTGGACATAAATGAATAAATAATTGGTATTTAAGTTATAATATTAAATTAAATAAAAATTTCAATAAAGACTTTCTTCTGGATCCTGAAGAGAGTTCACTTCTGTTTCCAACATGTCTATCTGAAGCAATGCACGTAGCCTCACTCCTATAACTCCAATAAATTCACTAGAAATCTAAAACTATTAAATATACGCTCTCAAGTTCATCAAACAGTTTCCATAATCTGTTCTCGGCAATTTTCTTTTGTTGGATTCATCAGATCCCAAACTAGTTTTTTTTTTTCTTCCATTAAAAGCTAACATAAAATTTTATTTATATTTATATACTATCCCAGATATAAATTGAATATCTTCCGAAAATAAAACATATGTTGGTTTATAAATAACTAACAAGATATAGCTGTTTTGCTCTTTATCTGTTCTTCTTCTTGTCTCTCTCTCTGTTGTGTTTTGTCTTATTTAATCTTTTGAGTGGAGTGATTACTAAATAAGCTTTAGATTTCCAGATCTAATAAGGTCGTGGTCATGAGATTTTAGTGAGAAAGAAAAAGCTCTTTCGTCGGTAAGTTGTTGAGAAATTCAAAATTTCGAAGAAGAAGTTGAGTAATAAAAATGGGACAATACGCAACAGTGTGGGATGAGAAAGCAGCAACTGAGATAATCAAAGATTGGAATGGCATTGACCAAGTCCTTCTCAGAAACCCACATGGTGCTTCTGCCAAGGTCTTATCTTTTTTTCATTCTTTTAATCTCTGAATACAAATTCGAGCTTTTAAACCAATTTGCATTTTCTATGTTTGTTTTCCAGATTAGTTTACATGGAGGACAAGTGATTTCATGGAGGAATCACCAAGGCGAAGAACTTCTTTTCACTAGCAACAAGGTACACTCACACTATGCTGCACTAGCAACTATTTACAGATATAAAAATCTGATTTTTTTTTTGTTCTTGTAAATCTCCACTCCTAGGCTATATTCAAACACCCAAAATCAATGCGTGGAGGGATTCAGATTTGTTATCCTCAGGTACGTAAGTAATTTTAGTTGTTGGGATTTTTTTTTATTGATCATTTTGTAATTGAATATTTGTGTTTCAAGTTTGGGGATTGTGGATTACTGGATCAACATGGATTTGCAAGGCACAAAATATGGGTAATCGATGAGAATCCACCTCCTCTTCACTCCAACGAATCCATTGCCAAATCTTTTGTTGATCTTCTTTTGAAACTATCAGAAGAAGACTTAAAGCTATGGCCTCATTGGTAACTAACCTCATCACTAGTCTACTAGTTTCTGTCTTCTTTCTCTTTACAAGATTTTAAATCTCTATGCTTTCCATTGCAGTTTCGAGTTCCGTCTTCGAGTTTCACTTGCCATAGATGGCGACTTAACATTGGTTTCTCGGATTAGAAACATCAATAGCAAGCCCTTTAGCTTCTCATTCGCATATCACACTTACCTCTCTGTCTCAGACATAAGGTATTAACTGCTGAATATATATTATCAGCAAAAGTAAGTTTCTGTGTGTGTTTGGTGAAGTCATCAAATCTAACTTTTCTTTCCTATAGTGAAGTGAGAATTGAAGGGTTAGAGACATTGGACTACTTAGACAACCTCAGCAAAAGAGAGCTTTTTACTGAACAAGGCGACGCACTCACCTTTGAATCCGAGGTAGATTTGGAATCATCGGTACCCAACTAAGTATAGCTTCTCTCGGTTGCGTCTGATCAGATGTTTGTTTTGATTCAGGTGGACCGGACTTACCTTAGATCACCAAAAGTTGTTGCAGTTCTTGATCATGAAAGGAAAAGAACATATGTTATTGGAAAGGAAGGACTTCCAGACACTGGTGAGGATGAAAACAACAATTTAGTTTTTGATTTACTAGTTTGTATATATATGATTATGATTCATTAATATGTGATGGATGGTTGCAGTGGTATGGAATCCAGGGGAGAAGAAATCAAAAACAATGGTGGATTTTGGGGATGATGAGTACAAAAATATGCTTTGCGTGGATGGTGCAGCAGTTGAGAGACCAATCACTTTGAGGCCAGGAGAAGAATGGACCGGCCGGCTTATGTTAACTGCGGTTAAGTCCAGTTTCTGCTTCGATCAACTTGAATTACAGAGCAAAGGATTCTGATTCCCAGTTCAATTATTTTTTTCCCACTGCAACATTAGAAGAGCAAAAGCATAGTGTGTGTGTGTGTTTTTTACTGTTTTTGCATGTTAAGTTGTTTTTTCTTTCATTGACTCAGTAGTTCTCAGCCTGTAGTATGGAAAACAAAAAACTAAAAGACTAATCAGACATACCTTGCTAAAATTCTGTCCAAAAGTTAATTGAAAGCTTAAGTTTTCAATGGGTTTGGAAACGCCATTGGCATCAAACTTAATGAAAAGGAGAAGTGCTAGGCGAACAAAGAAACAGTCGACGATGATGAAGATATAAGCATACAGCCACAGAAGAGTCTTCCACATGAGGGTTTGACATGTTTATGCAGAGCGACGATACTCTAGCTGTTTGGTGTTTTCTTTAAGTACCTTCACAGAGAAAGAAGAACCAAAGCTTTAGAAAACAAATAACGCTTTTCAATGGTGGAAGAAGAGAAAACACTAGAAAGATTCAGAACTCCATTGTTACCTCGCGTATTCTCTCTGCAATAGCCTTGCAACCTTCAGTAGCCAACGCAAACACAGTTTCAAATGTTTCCATTGGCAACTTCGCATCCATCTACATTATTAAGCCAACACATCAAAGTCTGGAATCATGTGATTCTGAATGTAGAGAAGTGTGATATGGAGAGAAGAAGAACCTGAAGGAGTGTCACTTTGTCTAATTTAGGTAGAATACCGACAGTAACATCAGCTCCTCCAGCGCTGTCTTCGACATAGTTCAGATCAAGAAGAGGACTACTGTTCAAGTATCCAGCACTACAAGAAACTGCAAGATCACACATTGGAATCCCAGCATCTGCTAGAGCTAGAGTCGCGGCATTGATACAAGCTGATCTTGTTCCTGATTACAAAACACAACACTCATAGAGGATCAGAGATTGAAAGAGCTTAAAAGCTAGTTTGCAGAACAAGAGAGTTAGTTACTATTTACCTCCATCAGCTTGTAGAACCTGAAGGAATATATCAATCTGCATAAAGGAAACAATCTATCAAGACCCAAGCAAAAAGAGAGACAAATGCAAATTTGGATTTCAATTTCACCAGAATTCGCAAACAAACCTGAGAATGAGGCATCAACTCGGTTAAAATGCACGCTTCCATTGTCTGACGGATGACAAGAGAAAGCTCTGTTGATCGCCTGACCAGCATTAATTATGATTCATAATACACAAAAATTAAATTTTCATTTACTTGTGTAAGAACAAGCAATAGTCTTTTAGCGGATTAGATGTAAACCTGTCGTTTTTCTGTCTTCTACGATCACCAGTACTAAAATGAGCCATACTATACTCACACAGCACCTATCAAAAATAAACAATAGAATCTATAAGCATTGCAAATTTAACTTATCACCAAGAACAATACTGAACAAGACCAAAGCAGCATATACATACCAATGCGTGGTCGTTCTTTTTTTGCAGGCTCTTGTTTTGAATCTGAGAAAGCACGTATATACAATTAAAACAAAGACAAAGAGATCAATTTTTTTTAATTCACTAAATTAAACAATCAAAGCATCAATCTTTAAAGGTTTAAAAGTGAGAAATCAAATACCTCTCTTGGACCATAAACAGCTGCAATTACTTTGGTATTACCCATCTCAAAAGCAGCAGAACTAGAAAGAACAAAAAGTTGTGGACTTTTTATTCATACAAGTGTCAAATTACAACTAAGATGAAAAGATAGAAGAAAGATTTGAGTTTACCCGTCAGCCTTAGAAACAACTCCAATTTCAGCAACGATTTGCCTCATCTGTGATCAATTACAAGCAATCACAATATTGAAATTTGACTAGTCAAGTGAATAGAGATGCAAGCATACCTCATTGAATCGACGACCATCTAATCGAAGACCTTCAGGGTTTACGTACTCCATTGTTGTGAATTCACACAACTTCTAGATTGAGAGAAATAGATGATGAGAGAAAAATAAAGGTAGAAATCGATGACGCTGATAAGTCGGACGTTGATGGACGGCGTCGACGAGAGGACTGCAGGTTAGGGCTTTTGGTTCCCTTTTGTGAATTAGTTGAAATCTTAAGAGTATAAACGTCAAGTTTTTTTTTTTACTTTTTTTAACGGATATGAAATTGATTGTTTCTTTTTTGGTCCTTAATTAGCAAATACTTTTTTGGTCCTTAATTTAGTATCGGGTTATAGTCAATTGTAGAGTTACATCATGCAAGGTTTAGGTTCCATTTAAACTAAAAGGGGTATTACTAGTTGACTCTGTTATTATTTTATTATGTATCAATATGTAAATGTATTTCTAATACAATATTGCTAGTAGTATCAACGTGTCAGGATTTATGTGTATACTGCAAAGAAATGTAATGCCAAGTGACGTACATGAAAATGACGGGTTAGTGACAGAGGAGATAATGGAATAATGAAATATGTTTTACTCTGTGTATCAGTATCAAAAAAGTATACAAAACCAATTTTATGGAGACCACATTCTTACCTAGTAACAATGTTCAAAAGCGCTAGCCACTAACCTAGCCGTGATCTTCCTATTAACGTTTAAAACGCATAGTCGAAATGGTTTAAACGATTTAATTAATTTTGTAATAAAAATATATATTTAAATATATATAAATTAACATAATATAATATAATAAAATTATAAAATTGAATAATTTTAAAAATTTAAATTATAAAAACGTAAAAATATTAATGTTTTGTAATTTTAAGTTTTTAAATAACATCATTTTATTTTTGATTTTTATAAAAACATAGATATTAAATAATTTGTTAAATCTGCATATCCCGCATAAGTCATAACTCATATAATTAGCATTTAATTTATATAATTATTAGTTAAATCTAATTAACCGTATAATATTAACCGATTTTTAAAAAATTTAAACGGTATAAACATTAATAGGATGGTTTGAAATAGTTTAACGTCTAAGTAGTAACTAGTACCTGCTACGACTATGGTACTAAAAGAATGTCATGCAATTTAATGTTCCATACACTAGTTTTATTTTATCTGACTCTTATATTTTACAGCCTTGCAAGACTAAACCCGAGTCTAAAGAAGCCTTGCAAACTCTGAGTATACAACAAGTGAATCTGTGTAGTGTTTAAAAAATATATATATTTATATAAATGAAATCGAGTAGTTCCAAAATTTTACAAGTAAATTTGTTTTAGTTTTAGGAAATAAATGACTGTAATCTGACATATTAACTTGTAGAATCTTATCAAAATTTTAATTAAAAAGTTATGGTTATTTTCCGACCAATTCTATTCAAAGCTCAACCAAAAATTATGGAAATCTAACTCTTTTTATTTTTTTTTCTGGAATTCCACTAAAGTTTCTGACAAGAGACTTGGGCGCCAAGAAAAATATCATAACTTTCTTAATTGGAAAAAATACATTTTAAAGTTTAAGATTTAAACAAAGAGGAGATTAGCATCATTTAGATTCATTACCATAAAAAATGGGATGATTTCCATTTTAGGTCAATGCAAAGTTACATACTCGTGACGTGACCAATCTCGCATGAGGGGGTCCCACTAGCTGGCAGGGAGTTAAAACTTAAAAGCTGATAGAGAGCATGACAACTGGCTCTACTTTCGGTACGGTAAGTAACACGTGTCAGAAATCTAACGTCTCAATCTGAGATGCGGAAAGCCGTTTTGGATCCCCATTGGCCGCCTAAAATCCTCCTCATTAATCTAATCGAGTTTACTCATTACTCATTACTCATTACCATTCCAGTTTAGTTTAGTTTATTTTATAAACCGAATTAAAATTCATTAATACAAAAATCATGTTCATTAGCCAAATAACACCATTTTCTCGTTTCAGACAACTCAATTGAATAGAGTATTTATTTGTTTGGACTGGGTCATATATCATATACTAGTAGTCTAGTACGATAGTGTTAAACCGGTTTGAACACGCATTAATTTCTCTGTAACAGTTACTAGAATAAAAAAGTCAAACAAAAGACACAGTAAATAAGCAGTTAATATATCGGAAATCAAGTTAAATCAAAAAAAAAAAAAAAAAAAACTTCACTATTAGTAGTATTTAACAAAAAATGTTCCTCATAAACGGCGATTCTTCTTCATAGCCTTTTGATTATTTGCTCTCTCCAACAACAACTCGAGATGGAGAGACGAACGAGAAGAGTTAAGTTCACAGAGCATCGTACGGTCAGAACCGTGGCATCTAACGGCTCTCCACGAGTGGTCCGTATCACTGTTACAGACCCTTTCGCTACTGACTCATCTAGCGACGAAGACGACAACTACGTTACGAAGGCCCCAAGAGTGAAACGTTATGTGGAAGAGATTAGATTCTGTGAGGGCGAATCATCCTCCGCTGGTGCGAGGAAAGCTAAGTATAAGGCGGAGAAAAGTGGCGGTGATGACGTGTCATCTGTGGCGAAGCCTAAAAAATACAGAGGCGTGAGACAGAGACGGTGGGGAAAATTCGCGGCGGAGATCAGAGATCCGTCGACTCGGACTCGGATTTGGCTTGGGACTTTTGTAACGGCGGAGGAAGCTGCTATAGCTTATGATCGAGCAGCGATTCATCTCAAAGGACATAACGCAGTGACGAATTTCCCTACTCCGCCGGTTATCGATTTGGAAACGGTTTCCGGTAAAGATTATCGCCAGAGCCTTCATTCTCCGACCTCTGTTCTTCGATTCAACGTCAACGAAGAAGCTGAGTATAGAAAAGAGCCGCAGAGAAAATCGACCGTTGTTGAAGAAGAATCGAAGGCGACCGCTCTGTTCCCGGATCCGTATCTGTTTGCCGGCGGATGTTTTTGGGATACCGAAATTGCCCCTGACCTCTTGTTTCTAGATGAAATCGAAACCCAACCAACGGCGGTTTTGAAAGAAGAAAACGAATCTGATGATTTCTCGTTTAGTTTGATTCAAGATTTCGATACTTCTTCATGGGATGTTGATCATTTCTTCCATGAACATCATCACTCTTTGATTTAAAAAAAATAATATACATAATTTCTTCGGATTTTTGTGGTCTTGTGACGTGGATTCATCTTGATCGTTGGCTTACCTTTTTCGTCTGAATGACGTGGACTGTTTGGAGAGAGTTTTGTTTTATTTTATTTGTGGGTAAATATTCAAGTTAATATATAAATATAAATTCCTTAGTGGTTTATGAAGGTTTTGGCCTTTTTAAGACAACAATTTCCTTATTTTGGTTCCTCTCTTTGAAATTGTCTCAAGGTTAGGAAGCAGTATATACATGTGTTTCTATGATTATTATTCATAAAATGTTAAGTATCTCGCATCTATATATTAATATGTGACAAATGAAAAGTCCATTTAACCAAAATTAAAATAAAAATTGACAAGTATTGTGATTCAAAAAAAAACTATGACAAATTCAAAAATAAAATTTTTAATATATATTTTTGGTTAAATTAGATAAAAGAGGGGAGTTCGATAAAGAAAATGTAGTGTACGTTTTAAAATTTCTTCGGATTAACAGATATAGTTACAATGAGCATTTTTATTATTATTATTATTATTTTTTACTCCAAACGAAATATTAACTTTGAATTCAGATTCGATTTGTTAGAAAAATAGATATGGTCAAAATTTATCTGATGTTATCTGACTTATCCTCGTAAAGATTTGAGTGGGTATGGTGTGAAGTGAAGATTCAAGGTATCACCGAGAGACATGTTCTCGTGTCTTCTGTTGTTTTCCACTTAAGTACCAAAGCTCATATTCATTTGAAGAACTAAACCATTGAATCCTATATTTGCCCTACCAACTGTGTCTCCACTCATAAAAACATCCTTCACGTTTTCAAACTCACCATAAAAGAAACCAAGTACTTCTACCTTGTTCATATATTTATGTATAAGATACAAGAATCACTTATATACATTTGCATTCAGTCAAGCTTTACGTAAAGAATAGAGTTTGATATATATCAATTTCAAAGGACGAAGTGTGTTGTCTTCTAATTAAATGGCTGTTTTCTGTTTGTAGCATGGTCCATCCAAGTGGGTGGGACAAATGTATCGAGAAATCTATGGTTCATGCCCTCTTTGATCAAATTTTAGCTCAATAAAAGACCATTGAATTTTTGTGTAGAGTTCTAATATAAGACAATTGCAAATTACTTTAGAAATACACTTCTAGAAGAAGAAAAAAAATCTTAAGTGAGAGGCTGAAAGCTAACTTTTATTTCTCGTAACACCCCTAATTTACTGAAATAGGCCATAGTAATTCTTATAACTTGGCACCTTAAGAATATCGGTCATCAATTCCTCTTCAGTTTTGAAATTATTAGAATCTAATCAATGGTGAAATGAGTTTTTTCGTTACCAATGTCTTCAATGCACCCTAATTTAAGAAGGCAGTCTAGCTAAAAATTTCCACCTTTTTTATATAATCCATAATATTCGATGAAAATTCTCAAACTATTCAAGAATGAGTAGGGAGCAAAAGAAATGACATAAACAACGTTATTTAAAAAAAAAAACATTGTCATGTTCATCTTGGACCAAGATTCTTGGCTTCTGTTTTTTTTTAACCAAATGTTTTGGAAGATTAAATATTGAATGACATGCTCCTGAAAAGATTTAGAACTGCGAATTCATTTATTTATGGTTAAAACTTAAAAGTCTATAAAAATGATTCATTTATTTTACTACTAGCTTGTGGAATCCAAAGAATATGCACAAAATCAAAACCAAGAGATTTGCATACTCGGAACCACTTGCAACACACATGTAAAGCATCGGAGTATTTAATGCCTGCAGCTTGGACCGACCATAAGAAAAAGGAAACACGATTCAAAAATGAAAAGGAATTATATTAAAAAGTCAAATTATATGTTTACGCATTCTAATTCAAACAGGGTAGATATTTCTTCGAGACCAATTTTTGACTCAGAGGTATATACAACCAAATCTAATTTTAAAAGAAAACAAAATCTGATCTTCAAAAGAAAAAATAACTTTTGACCAAAAGGTTTATGGTTTAAGCTCTATATTTTAAAACAATAAACGAAAATGAAACCAAATTCCATTTGCACTATGAGAGATTTGTTGCAGTCTTGCCTCTCTTTTTTTTTCCAGTTTGATGGTTCGGTTCAGATTGAGTTTTATAAATATAGATAAAATACAAATAAAGCTTAGAGCTCGATTTGTTTTTTTTTCCGTTTTGAATCAGGTATATTTTCGAATAGGTTAAGTCTAATTAGTTTGATTAATCATACTCAGAATTACAGAGCCCTAACTGAAAATCATTTAGATTAAATATTCGATTAAAAAAGAAGAAGTTAGATTAGTAATAAAAAAGGAAAAGGTGGGTCTAAGCCCATATATAGTGAAGATGAACTGGTCAAACATTGGGCCATGATAGATTGAGAGGTCAAGCCAAGTTGGCCACTAGCCACAGATCTAATCTACTATGGGCCCCAACAAGATCTTTCAACCCTCTGGAGACGTCTTTACAAATTTCATAAGCCGTTTATTCTACTCTTGTTTTTTTTTTCAGGTCAAAAAGAAAGAATAAAATAAAATGCAATAAAGCATGTGTCACAGTCTATTCATGTTTGAAATTGGGTCAATAACAAAAGACCATAAAGTGTAAACAATTAACAATGTTGCTAGGTTGGTCTTCATTCTTGTTGAAGAATAAATCATTTTTCCGAATAGAACTTCGGTTAAAAGTCTACAGAGTAATTTTCAGTATATTTCATCCGAACCTTTAATTAGAATCCGGTTCAATTAACTCAATTTAGACTTGGCTTTTAGAAAAATACAATTATACTTCTTTGGGTTGAATTTGAACTCAATCCCTTAAAACAAAAGACTTCACTGCATACCATCGTAAGATGGGCACATTTCAATTCAACAACAAAGCAAGTTTTGGCCCATACAAGACTATGAACAATTGAGGCATCAAAACAATCGTTTGTCGGAAGCTCTGAACAGAGCAAAAATTCAACATCTGAGAGTAGAGAAAAGATATTCTCAGTTGTTTGGAATAAGGGAATATCTTATTGGAGAATAAGGCAATCTTGGTAACTTAGGGAATATCTTTTGTTTGTAATAAAATATGGCGGAATATATATATTTTTTCGCCTGATATGTTTATAAATGTAAACAAAAAAAATTAAAATAGTATTAAAAGTGACTAATAATCGTCAAAAACAGAAACAAATATCGCCAGCTTGGATGTTGAAAGACCATACGACCAATAACAAAAAAACTAAAGGAAGAAAACAAAAACCTTAAACACTTTAAATAAAAGACACACTCAGTGTCAGAAATCTACATCGAGAAACACACTTACACACACATATCATTCACGAAACACACCACAGAGAAGACGAAGAAGATGGTTGATGATGATCGTATACTATGGGATTGTGGAAGTCCACTCTACGATTCCTACGAGCTCGTTTCTCTTACTCACATCATCGAACGCCATTTCATGTCTCTCCCTTCTCTCGCCGGCGCCGGGAAAGTGTATTCGTTCGATTTGAGGGAAAAGGCGAATCGTGCGGCCAGTACTGTCGTGGATCTGTGCTGTTCCTCTGATTCGACGACTGGTAAACTAATGTGCGGTGTCTTTCGGATCAAATGGTGGAAGAGAAAGAAAAACGCCGAAGTTGGCGTCGATAATTACAAGAAAAAGAAGATACTTTGTCGGATTCTCTCTGGTATAAGGATTCCTACAACAAGATCTGGTTCGCCAAAGATGTGATTTTTCTCTCACCTTTCTTCTGTGTTTGTTTTCTCCTTCGTAAAATTAAACAATTACTGTTTTACGTATACATACATTAGTTTGAAATTCATTCGAATAAACTGTAATGAAAATTAAAGGGATATAGATTTAATTTATTGATTCATGGATTAAATATGTGAAGATTTTTTCGTGGATTTCATATCATCACAGCATATGCGAGAAATTCTGAAACGTATATATACTTATATAGGCATAGATTGATAGAGTGAAATGTGGATTAACATGCAATTCACGTTTACGTTGGAAAATATGATATATAACCGTAGAATATTAAGAGTCGTTTCGGTTTCTAGAAAATAAAAGTAAAATATGGGAGTCATTAGCAATTGCAATCAGACTAATTACAATTAAAATTGTTTTTTATACTAGATTTTTTTTCTTTCCAAATGTAAATAAGTTAATCAGAAAAGAAGTTTGCCGCTTCCAATTTACTAGAGGATATATCAACTTTAGATCTCAAAATTTAGAAAGAAAGTGTCAGATGTGAAGCAATGTGTATAATATATATAGCTTTGAACTTCTGGTGATTCTTCTGACAAACAAGCAAATGATTGACTCTTCAGTCATAGATTTATGTATTGGTAAAACTGTAATTTTGAGTAATTTAAAATTCAAGTAGGCGCAAATGGGCTTGTTGGTTAAAGTCCATATGGCCCATTACATTATCAAAATTTGAACAGTTGAAGGGTGTCCCATTTTGTTTCCCGTTAGAATTGACTTTTTTTTTGTTTCTTTTTGTTTAGTATAGTTTAGCCGTTACAACATAAAATGCTGAAAGCATTTTCAAATATAAAGAATTTGAAAAAATTGAAGGCTTAAGATATCAAGGAGCATTTTCAGAAGCTGTATTCCTCCTATCTAATCGTTATAACACGTATGAATTCCCATTTGTTGATCAATATAACTTAAACAACTTACCAGATTATATAGTGAACCCTTATTTTAGTAACATCTAGGGGGTGTATAATATTACACTTCAAATCACACCATCATACAAAGGGTGCTAAAGAAAAAAGGGAGCAGCAAATCAAATCATAAAATCCACAAGAAAGTGTAAAATCAATGCGAAACAGAGCAATAGCTATTATTATGGCATAATCCATTAGCAACTGTTGTCCCAGAAAAAAAAAACAGATAAGTCTCGTTTCTCTGGCTCTCCATCCAGCTCAGAGATCTTTTTGGGGGCCCCATACCACAATGCATGTTTTTCCTTTTAAAAATGTTGAAATTTTAAGTCTATTAAACTATTTCATATTACCAAGTAGCAATTTTTGTTAAAAATCAAGTAAAAGTTTAAGAAAATAAATTCTAAAATATCTGTAAAATTCTCCCCAAAATTGCCTCACCCTCTGTGGTTAATACTTAATACATTAATAGTAAGATAAGATCACACGATTCACACCCACTTACTTAAAGTAAAGTAGAGGTCCTTGTTAAAAAAAGAGCGTTAAAGAAGAGTCAAAAGAAAAACACACGAGAAAAATTGGTGAACCTTCGGTTTTCTTTTCATTATGCGAAGAAATCAGGAAACCGGGCCCATTATGGGTGGGTCGTTTGGTGTGTATTGGGCCCCATTATGTGTAACAAAGTACACATGGACCACTTTAATTTAACATTCGTCTTCTTTGACCTTTAAATTTACGATTTTTTTTTAATACGAATAATTTCTTCTTCTTCTTTTTTTTTTTTTTTTTTTTTTTTTTAAATTATTCTCCGCCATCTAATATTTCATTTTGTATTCTACTAATTTATGAATGATATTGATCTTTATTCTGTCACATCTTTTAACAAAGGCCAAAACCCTGCTTTTCTTTTTACCTCAGTGGTCACTGACATCGAACCTAAAAAGAAAAGCTATGTATATATGGTTGTTATAAAAGCAAAAGCAAATTCCTCCATATTCTTTATACAATTTAGTAATTCTCATTGAAAATCTAATACATAACATTTGGGAACCATGAAAGTACAATATTTAAAATCATTATAGAGAAACCAAAATTTAAGTATTTTACAACACTAGTTTTTGTTTAAAATGGGTAAGAAAAAAAAGAAAGTAATGGTAAAGTTACACGTACGCATAAACCACTAGTAAACGGTAACGGCAGCTTAATTTTGGTTGTAACGAATAAAGCAAGGAATCAGACGGAACTGAGAGTTGGCGTTAGTAAAATAGTGCATTTGTGGTTGCGTCATCGCTGTGAGAGAGAGAGAGAATAATGAAAGCAAATCAATCTACAAGTACTAGTAAACGCTCACTGTTAAAAATGCCGTCGTCTTAGGGAATTTACGTCGTCGTTTCTTTTCCAAGTGATTGATTCTGTGCCGTGTGAAAAGGAGCGAGAATTGCAGAAACATAGCACAAAGCCCAGATCTTCTCCCAACAAAACCAAACTTGGAACTCCACGAGAACTAACAACCAAAACGTGAAAGAGTGAAAAAGAGAGAGGGAGAGATTCACAAGTTGCTTACTTTATTTACTCCACAGTCTATTTTTTCAGACAGCAGTTTCCTCTGTCTTTTTCTCTTTGTGGTTTTCTCTTGTTCCGGTTTGGTTTTCCCGAGGAAATCAAGCTTGAATAGAGGAGATTGACTAGCACGAGAGAAGGTAAACCCAACTTAGAAAGAAACCTCTGAACTAAAGATTCAGTTTTTTTTTTCTTTCTTTCTTTTAAACTGTCTCCTTTTTTTCTTCTTTCTTCTCCTTGTGATTTGTTGGTAATTTTCTTTACCACACATTTTCTGGGTTCGGTTAATTGAAAAGAAATGGCAGAGTCGACCAAAGTTAGGTTAGTTCGTTGCCCAAAGTGCGAGAATCTCTTATCAGAGCCTGTAGATTCCCCTTTTTTCCAGTGTGGTGGCTGCTTCACCGTTCTTCGTGGTAACTTCTTCATTTTTTTTTTATTTTGAGTATTTCAAGAATCAACTATAAATGCCCAATTTTGTAGGATCTGATGAGTGTGCTTCTGCTGGAATCAATGTAGAGAAATTTCTCGTTTTGAGTCTTATTAGTTCTTGTTTTCATGTTTTTTCTACAATCGAGGTTTATTAGATTATTGATCTGTTTTTTTTTTACTCAAGCGAAGTAGTTTTTTTTTATTCCTACCCTAAAGAGACTTTGTTTTAACATACAGCCAAAATGAAGGAGCGTGAAGCAGATTCGGTTTTAGACAAGTCTGTGGAAGATAGAGCCAAACCTATTTCTGTTAAGTCTACTAGTTCCCCAGATAAACCCACTGTGGATTCTAGTGAAATATCATCATCTGACTCTGATGATGTTCCATCAATTTCTGCTTCTTTGAGACACCAGCAAAATGTTCCAGTTGATGTTGAGAGTGATCCTGGTTCTAAAACCAAAGCTTTTGAATTGGGTAATAGCTCTACATTAGGAGATAAAGATGACCCCAAATCTCAATCTGGGAGACAAGAATCTGGTTTGGATCGGTTTAGGAAAAGAACAACTAAGAGATGTGATTCTGAAGGTGTAGTCATCAATAGATTATCCACTTCAAAGTATCCTTGTGATGAAGACACTTCTTCTTCTACTAACTTCTTTCCAGATTCACTCCTTGAGTTCCAGAAACATTTGAAAGATCAGAGTGATGAAGCAATCGAGCAAGACCGAGCTGGACTTCTGAGGCAGTTGGAAAAGCTTAAAGAAAAGCTTGTTCAGTCTTGCAATGTGGCGAGTGAGAAATCTAAAGAACAGGTTCCTAGTTCTTCGTCTTCCATCGGGTTGAACAAGCCGCCTCCAATGCGCTTTCACAGTTCGGGAAATCACGCTCTTGGAGGTCCTTCTTATTATCATCAACATCCTGAGCCGCAGTTTCCTTACAACAGCAACAACAATGAAGTCTCTAAGCACCATAGTATGATGCATCCTTCTTATGGAGACCTTCACAGGTTCCCAATGCACGGAAGAGGTCCTCATCCGCTGCAACCATCTCATCCGTATTTCTCTGGACAATATGTTGGTAATAATAACAATGGTCATGATCTCTTTGACGCATACCCGCAGCAAAACGGTCATTTTCATCACTCAACTTGCTCTTGTTACCACTGTTATGATAATAAATACTGGCGAGGTTCAGCACCGGTGATCCCTGATGCACACTATAACGCTGGCTTTTATCCTCATGAGAACGTTATGGGTTTTGTTCCACCGCATAATCCTAGAACTTACGGTTCTCGTGGTCTACCACCTCATAGAAGATGGCCTAGTAACTTCAGTGATGCTCAAATAGATGTTTTTTCACGGATTCGTCCTCCTAAAGTTGTGTTATCAGGCAGGTCTCGTCATATCCGCCCTTTGGCAGGTGGTGCCCCATTTATAACCTGTCAAAACTGCTTTGAGCTTCTACAATTGCCAAAGAAACCAGAGGCTGGTACAAAGAAACAGCAGAGAGTTCGGTGTGGAGCATGCTCATTTTTGATAGATTTATCTGTTGTTAATAACAAATTCGTTCTCTCTACTGACACAGAAGCTTCAACGAGACAAGGAGAAGCTCGTGTAGCTGCTGCTGATTACACTTCTGATGACTATGATCTTCTTGGTTATGTGTTTCATTCGTTGGATGATGAACCAAGAGATCTTCCGGAATTGATCTCAGACAAGTCTCAAGATATGCAAAACGTTCATTCTCATTCCGCTAGCCTTTCCGAGGACGAGTTAAGCTCAGACAGTCTAACAGCTAAACCACTTGCTCAAGATTCGCCTCTTCGCGAAAACCTTGTTGATTACTCTTCGATCAATCATGACCGGTCTGGAGCAGGCAGCAGAAGCTCTCGTTCAGAACAAGACAAAGGAACACTGAGCAAGACAACAGCAATGAGACAGAACTCCATGAAAGAGGTTTCACTTGCAAGTGAGATGGAAGTTTCCTTCAATGACTACTCTCATCACAACAGTGGAGTATCTAAAGAACAACAACAACAACAACAAAGATCGAAGAAGAGCGGATTCGCGAGCATTGTGAAGAAAAGCTTCAAGGATCTGACAAAATCAATTCAAAACGACGAAGGGAACAAAAGCAATGTTTCGATAAATGGACATCCGCTAACCGAACGTCTGATTAGAAAAGCAGAGAAGCAAGCCGGAGCCATTCAACCAGGAAACTACTGGTAAATATTGTGAATTCGATTACACACTTTTTAATGATCATCTTCTAATGAGTTTTGGGGGCATTCTAGGTATGATTACAGAGCTGGATTCTGGGGAGTAATGGGAGGTCCAGGTCTTGGAATGTTACCGGTAAAAAAAAAAAACACACACACACACACACATTTGGTATTGCTTCTTGTCAATATGTTTTTGAAACTTACGGAAAAAGGAAAAATCTTTTCTTTGTTTGTTGTTGCAGCCATTCATAGAAGAGCTGAATTACCCAATGCAAGAGAAGTGCTCAGGTGGAACCACGGGAGTGTTTGTGAACGGAAGAGAGCTTCACCGTAAAGATTTGGACTTGCTTGCGGATAGAGGACTTCCTCCAGACAGAGATAGATCGTACATTGTTGACATTACGGGTACAGTGATAGATGAAGACACCGGTGAAGAGCTCGATTGCCTCGGGAAACTAGCCCCTACGTAAGCCTTTTTTTTTTTTTACATCACTATTTGGTTTTTGCTTGACAGGAAAGTTATGTGATCTGGTTGCTTTGTCGATGGTCCAGGATTGAGAAATTGAAGCGTGGGTTTGGGATGAGACTTCCAAAGAGAGCTACGTGACGAGAGATGTATTTAACTGAATATCTTTGTTTTAGAGCATATGTATTTTACTATTGTCTTATGTTATCCTAATGAACTTAATAGCAACGAAGAATCATTCGAACTAACCAATCACTCAAAGATGATCAATGTCAAGTTTGAGTCCTACTAGTATCAGAATGCTATACAAAAGTATTGATCTGATTCTGTTTCTTTGTAAGCAAGTAAGCATTGATGAGTCCAATCTAGTCTCAGCTCCACTGTTTCATCTTAAGAACTTAGTTTGATTTGTACACTTGCTATGGATAACAAGACAAATACTTGTTCTTATATATTGGTTTCATCATATCAAAGTACCAAAATCATAACTTGGTAATCTAAATTAGGTTAAAAAAAACAACATTCTAACTCATCTGATAACTTACAACTCTTGATCTCAACATTATCAATTTCCAACACGTTAGTCGGAAAATCACATCCACCGTCGATCTGCTTTTTTCTATTAATAATCTCATTAAATAGGTAAAATAATCGTGCGGCGGTTATGGTGAAGGTGCAAGGAATTAGATGAGAGTGTGACATAGGATATAACTATACCTACTGTAAATCGGGTGGATTTTCCAGGATGGAGAATCAAGAAACGTTAGATCAGAAATCTGAATAGTATCTGAGAACATTAACTCAATCAGGTACGGTCGAGTGTATTTAAGCATGCCACCGTGGAATTTTTGCCACCAAAACGATCCTTGACTGTCGATCGTACCACTGTTCCCTGTAAAAATAACATCCAACGGCTCCAGTTTTTTCTTGCAATATGTCGAAGTAGAATTAAGAAAAATTACAAGAACCAAACTTTACCGGTGATAATTACGTCGGAGAGATTAGTTCCGAAGATGAGACTAGCGAACCTTCCGCCGGCGGCGTCACGTCCTCGTCCGTACGAAGGCAAAGTTGTTAGAATTGGTTATTCGTTAACATCTTGAGCAGCGAGAATAATAGCGTCTTTCTGAAGAAACAGAGTGAAATGGCTTGTGAGTTTGAAACTTCCGGTGAGCCATTTCCCGGCGGGGATAAAGAGCTAAGATCCGCATTCGGATGAGTACTGGCTGCGATGATCTACGGCGCTCTGGAACGCCTTTGTGTTTAGCGTCTTGCCGTCACCGATGCCACCGAACTCTGTTATGGAGGCACTGTGGGATCTGCAGGTAATGGCTGTGTACTCGAATGTGTCATATGACTGTGTTACTCTTCTTCCTCTAGTGCTGGTTACAAGGCTGGAGAGGGTTATGATGGTAATTATGCAAGCGAGTATGCTCTTCATGGTTTTGTACCTGAAAAAACAAAAGATTCAAAGAGGGTTCATTTGAATAGGAACAACTTTTGTATCTGAATGATTACTTAAGTTTGTTAAAGAGGGGAATATAAAAAGGTTGTACTTGAAAAAAACTGTATCTTTTTCGTAGTTTGGTTAATGGGTTGCATGTGAATTGTTGAACAACTTTTGGGTGAAGGAAAATGAGTTTATGTTCATGAGACATGACGAATAGCTAAATGAAAGCAAAATGGTGGGTTTGAACCAATTTCAAATGGAATTTCAGCTTAGCACATTTCACAATGGATTTTTTTTTTTGGGTCCAACATGGTAAAATTCAAATATGGCCGGATGTCTAAGTTATTTAATTCTCGTGTGACCAAATGATCTATCGATAAATAGTAAAAGTCCATGTGAGGGGATGTATTTATTATTTCTCCCGAAATCATGTTTATCTACACGAAGTGGAAACTCAAGCAGAAAATGTTTAATGTGAAAAAAAACTTCAAATTATATATATATATATATATATTTTAGTCAAGAGATGGAACTTCTATTGCTTTCTTCTCGTTCGGTCGCAGAGAGTTTTTCCTCTAAAATCTGAAGCAAGTCATGGTACTGAGCGAAACCCAAGTGAGACTGAAACCAAAGAACATGTTTTACAGAGGAAAGTGACACGTTGAAACATGAGTTAGTTAGTGAGTTAGTTTACCTGTAATGTGATGCTATATGCTTGCCACAAGCGTAGATCATATCGGAAAATATCATAAAGAACCTGCGTTGTGACAAATAAACAAACGATTTGGTTATGTAAATATGATGCTTCCAAGTCGTGATAATTTGTGGAATCAAAATATTTTTCATACCTCAGATCGTTGTAAAAGAGTGGCAAGAACAACTATCCATTCTTTGAACTTGACCGAACACATCTGAGCCAATAGAAACTCTGCATCTAACCGATTCTGTAGCTCACTCATTTGCAGCTGAGATTTTTCAATAGGTAAAGATTTAGTTACTCAAAATTCACACTTTTATGATGCGATAGGGATCTGTGTTTTGGTTTTGCACACCAAAGAAACCATTACCTTTTGCCCAATCAGTTCAAGTCCTGCTGCGAAATTCTCCAGCTTAGCACAACGGTATCTTTCTCTTTGAAGAAAATCCTGGCATTTTGGGGTTGTAAGCATCATATATTCCTTATTGGGGTCCAAACCATAAAAAGGGTGAAGGATGCCGATTGACTACGTACCACAATATCAAACTGGGTGCCTTTGACGAATGCAACAAGCTTTGAAAGTTCTTTACCCAACATCAAGTAACTAGCATGACTTTCAAGTATACTCTTGACAGAAGCAACATGAGGACTTTGCTCTTTGAAAGAGGAGCTGTTTCAGATACGCAATTTTCAGAATTTGATCAGAAAGGCATATGGTGGTACGTTTTTGAAAATCAAAACCAGAATCAGATTTGTAGTTTCAACCTTTTATCCAGTGATGACTTCTTGTGGCTAGAACCAAAAATAAGAAACCCAAGAAGCTTAGGAGATAATGTATCTGATTCTGCTGGCGTCTGCTCAATCTCTCTTCCAGATCTCAGCAAGAACCTCACCTTTCAACATATTTAACATACAGACAAATACCCATTACTCAATGACCAAGCTTTAAATCATTTAAAAAAATACAAAGAACAAGAACATCAAATACATACTAGCTCTCCAGCAAGATCATAGAGGGATTCATCAAGTGTTGCCTGAAAACGTACAAATGTACTTGTGTTTAGAACAGAAGGAACAAAAAGGACAAGAAAAAAATCGAAAGATATAAACTCCAAAGGCGACAGCTGAAATTACCTGTAATAACCGTAATGCACAATACTGACTGACAGCAGGACCTTCTAGTTTGGAAATCACCTGCACCGCTTCTATACTTAGTCTGCGATTTAAAATATTACCTAGCAGATTCCTAATGTGTTCTATACTAGTAACTCCATTCGTTTATCCCAAAAGAATTTAATCAAATGAAGACTGGCACTGCTTCTTTCCTAGTAGCAAGCCGAAGACTACGTCTAAAAGCATACACGAGAGTTAAGGACTTCCGAATCTTACAAGTATATAGCAAGCTGCGGTTCGATACCATCTTCGCTGGAAGCAGTCCTCAAACAACCTACATTCTCAAAAAGAATATCAAATTTCACAGCATAGAATACAATTTAGTCAGCAAAAAGATCAGAGAAGTTTGCCATCTTAGCCATTGCTGATTTATCAAATGTCTGGTACAGTAAAAAACCTAGTTTTATAAGCTTAATAGAAGAAAAAGAGAAAACAAAGGCTAAACACAGAGAAAAACAAACATACGTTGTTGATATCCCAGCAGCAGAAAATAAATCAGCCCAGTGACGGGCATCAGTTTTTCTGGCTACATTCACAACCACATCATAGTACTCCGGGAAATTTTTTATTAAATCACAGGCCTTCCGCAAAAGGGATAATTTTTTAAGACCAGAGCCTGAAATCTGGTTCCTGTTTGCATTTGGCCTGAAATACGAAATATACCACATGTTAGAGAAAGAAATCAAATAAAGTGAAGCAAGCCAAGAAGTTAGAGTAAAAATATAAAGAACAGAGATACTTAATAGAGATTGATAAGCACTTGATACCTAGAAATCTCTGCATCAAAAACAGTAAAAAGAAGCCACTCCAGGCAATGTGAGAAGTGAGGTTTCTCTGAAGATAACTGTGCTAAGAGTAACGCCTCTTCATTTTTATCTCTCTGTCCAAAATATGAGGAAACAGAAGGAGAAATTGATTAAAGGCAGAGAGAAGAGATCCTTCTAGCTAAAGAAAAGAGAGGCCAAGACAACCAATACCTGAAGGAGGTGACGGAGCAGACAATGGAGTATAGTCTGACCCTGGGGTGTAGGCTCAAAACATGGAAACTCTGCACTTGCCGAAAATGACATTCTCTGAGAAACTCCAACAACGACACCCACATTAGGTAAAAGTCCCAGGGGATACACCTCGCGATCAAATTCCAACTCTGGATCCAACTAAAGGATGGAACAGAAAAAAGGCATTCAAGTTGATAGCTTAGTGAAACAGTAAGAATTTACAAGGATTTAAACAATGACGTTGTGATACACAATAAAATCAGACAGAAAGACAATGCAGTGAAAAATGGACTCCAGTAGCATAAATACCTGCAGGAAATCCTCTTGCATAAAAGGATCATCCCCTAGAGAAGGATACCAAACCTGTAATTGAGAATTTCAGCGTGAAACAAATCAGGAAAGCACGAAACACAGGGATCAAACAGAGAGTAATTGTCAGACACTTTCGGAGCAATTATAGAAAGAGAAAAAGAAGAAAGTGGACACAGCAAGCAGCTACAAAGCAGAAAATTACCTGCATTCCTCGGTGCCCATAATCTAGCCAAGATACTTCCTCCACAAGATTTGTCTTCTCCTCCGATTGACCACATGTCACCCAAAATAGTTCAACTGAGTCTGTAAGTTCCCTCTCTCGTCCATCAACCAAATCAAGAAGTGAAAGCTCCCCATTTCCCCTCAGTATAAGACATCTATGGAGACACATTAAGAATGACAGCATAAACTTATATGAATGTTCTACTCTATTGATCATTACCTTGAGGGTTCCCTGTCTGAAAAATCAGAAGACATATTTTCATTATCTAACTCGCATTCTCTCGGGTGCTGGTCAGGAACAAATTGCATTGCTGCTGGATGGCTCTTTGCAGTCATGATGGACAACTCTCTTACTGTGGAAAGCTGTTTGTCATTTAATCACTTTAAGGTACTGAAAATGATGCGTCGAAGAAATGAACAGGCAAAAATCTAATTACCTGTAGGTCTGCTTTGCTTGATGGGGTCAATTCACCATATACCTTCACATGGTAGACGTGGATGATAAACGGAAGATAAGATACGAGAATATAATCCTGATAAACATCCATCACCACTGGTTTGCCAAGCAGCACTTTACGACAAAGTAAAGAGCTCTGATCAAGGTGATATCTTGGGTAGAAAAGCAGTTCATATCTGAAATAATTAACAAACATAAACATAAAAAGGAACAACATTCAAAAAGACAAAATGAACAGAAAAGCTAATCACAATAATGTACTGTAAAAATCTGGAAGAGTCACAAACACATGTATACCAATGGGCACTTTCTCTCTTCCGTAAACATTTATAAATATAGCCAGTGAAGCATGATGAGAAACTATTAATATAGATTGGGCCTTACGTCTCAGAAGCTTCGATGTAGTTACAGATTACGACAATCTTCCCCAACCATAACAAACCCTTGCAACGAATCTGGTGTTCTTGACTGACATCTCCAAATACTCTCCATTTCTTAAACCTGACATCATACAAAATCAGGCCATGTAAACCAGCAACCGCCAAGTATTTCCCATCCTCACTAGCCGCCACGTGTTGAACAGGCCAATTTTGGGTTATATAAGAAACCTGGACCAAGAAAACATATCAGAAATTTATTTCAAAAATGGCACAGTGAAGGAGCAAAAAGGCTAACGGATTTGTTGGTACTCAACTGGAAGTTTTAGATGTAAAAACTTAAGCTCGTCAGTGTCCTCTGCCTGAACCATTAGTAGTCTATCATCACCATACATTACCTGACGAACATAAGTTTTTCCTGAAACTCCTCTATTTAAGCAACATTTTCCAAAAGAAAATGCAAGAATTCTATCACTAGATGCCTCCTCTGTAGCAAATAGTCTATACCCATATTCATCCCACTGGATGGCTGAAGTACCATTCATCAGTGGTTCGTATTTACAGTCTTGGTTTGGGTTAATTTTTGGAGAAGATGCAGAACTAAGTCCAATTTGGCGGACAGTTGACATCAATCTACATCCAGACACAGACCAAACTGCAAGTCCTCTCAACTTCCACCCAACAGCAAAAGCAGAATTATCAGGCGTCCATGCAATGTTATTAACAGGCCCAGTGTAATCCTCTGAATAACTGCCAGTTTTGAAACAATGTTATTAAGCATGTCCCCATAATATCAAAGGCATGAAAGAAACGTAAGAAGTAAAATTAATAATCTTGAATAGAACAGCTTAGTTGTACTGGAAAAGTAGTAAAGCATTCAGCACTTCCGGATCCTTGCTTAAGTACAAAACTACCAAAGGCGTCTAACTTCCAGTTATAGTATCATATTATGGTCACTATAAAATACCGCAATGAAAAACTATTCAGATGAGAGGAATACCCAAACTTTCCAAAACTAATAGTAGAAATATAATCCTTCAACACATAATAGAATATACTCCAGCTGCTGTGTTTTATAATAACAAGTTACTTACCCCCAGTCATGCAAAGAAACTGTACGTAAGAGAGAGATCGACTGTGAAAGATCGTATAATTCCACCATCCCTTTTCTTGTCCCCACAGCAAGAATTTGTTGCTCTGAAGCCACTGATGCACAAACAGCATCACCACCTAACTTCTTCTCAGTTTTAATGCTCTCAGTGTACTTTAAACCTTTCTTATTCACAGAGCATACCGCTAGCTGCCCATCAGAATATAACACAAACAATAACTTTGAACGAGTGCAGAGTTCCAGCTGAACAATAGCCGATTTTGTCGAGAATATATCATCAATTGTAAGCGTTGCTGAAGCTACTCCAGAAACTAGCCCATAACCAAGAGTGGAAGACAAAAGTCTATCATCGTTGCTATCAGAAGAATGGGAACCAATAATGAAAGCTCCACCAAACTACAAAGACAAAAAGCAATTTAGAAAAAAGGAGTCTACCATAAAGAATACCAGAAAAGCTGCAATGTCTAACATCCAAGATGAATGCAGATGAGGGAGATGTACATTACCTCTCCTTTCCAGGAAATACTATATAAACATCCATCAGAGAGTCCCAGAAGCATAGTTTTGCTGTCCCTCACAAAATTACTCCTGCACAGAGTGAAATAATTGGCCTTACATTTCTAAACCCAAAACGTTACTGCGTGGGCTCGGCAGAGACACGTACAGAAAAAGCACTTACACAGACAAGTCCTTGCCAAAAGGGACCTGCTCACTTAGCAAAAGAGATATGTTGGCAAAACATAACTCCGAGGGTTGTCTCTCTCCGAGTATGATTCTTTTATCCGTAAACTTTATTTTATAAATATGTAGGAAGAATGATGATGTCTGCAAATGAAAACCAAGAACAGTTTTCTTGATGAAACGATTCAAACAAGGTACTAGTGAAATGAAGAGAGGCTTAAGAATGTTGGATATCATCAAGCTTTCGAAATTACAACAGTGTTTTCCTCATAGTTAAAAACTATCTGTATCCCAAATCAATAAACTCTTCAAGACTAATCGAGAAGCAGATGTTAGCTAAAGAAATGCGTAACTTACAAGAAGAGCGATCAATTTGGAGTCTGGACTCCACACAGCTTGCAAATTCTCACCTTCTTCTCGCACAGACTTGTCATCTCTCATGTACTTTCCCAACCTCACTCGTTGCTATTCCGAAACCAAAAACAAATATCAACTTAGTTAACGAACGCTAAATCAAAGTGAAGAAATGCAGAGATGGTTAAGCAAGCACCTGAGAAGAGCCCCAAAGCTCCAAGTGAGATGGAGAAACAACCAGCAATAGCCGGCCGGCGAGCTTAAGGTACACGACTCGCTGTGAAGATGGACACGATCCTGCTTCTAGTGGAATCACCTGTGGCCATCCGTAAGCCATATACATCTTCTCTTCTCCTTCGATTAAACTCTATGAATCTCTCACTCTCTTCACACACAGCAGCTAGGAGAATCGCACGAGGAGATGAAGAAGATGGATCTCGATCTCACAGATCCATTAACGGACCATCAAATTTGGAATGCTGAACAAAAATAGACCGACCGGTATTTATCAATCGGATTTTTGTTTATCTAATCGGTTAACCCGGAAAAATATGTTGTATTCTTTTATTGTCCATTTTGATTATTATTTTCTAATACTTAATAACTTAAGCATGCATATTTAATTATTTTTTATCTAAACACTGTTACTTATTTATTTTCCTAGTTATTTTATGGTTTTTTTTTTTTTTGCTAAAAACCATTAAACCTTTTTTATATGCAAACCAACATATTGATCTTCAAAATCACTTGCAATATAGATATACTACAAATATTGCTGTTATAAAACTACTACATATATTGCTGTTACAAAACTAAAAATGGTGTTAAAATGAATAACTACATTATGTTTTTATTGGACAAAACAACATGAATATTCAATATTTCCATCATAACAATATAATTTTCTTTTTTAAAAAAAATATTCTTCTTCATTTGTTCCTTAGCTTCCTCCTTTTCTTCTTCTTTTTTTTTTGGCAATGATAGGAACAGTTCCATATAAATCCACAAACTAGATTCCAGTAACAATGTTTTGAAATCTGAAAGACTACATAGACAACAATATAATTCTTATCTTCAAATTTCTTCTCCAAATCATTTTAAGTGTTTCTCTCTTTGTCAAAGAGTTCTTCAATTGAAGAAGAAACATCTTTTTTTTTTTTGTTCTTACTCGGTTTTCCCAAATTTCTACTCTCGTCTTTTCTAACAGTCATAGCATAATCATCTACAAAATTATAAAAGGATTTTATGATTAATAAATAAGAATCCAGTATATTAATATGAAATTCTTTATTTTATGAATCCAGTATATTAATATGAAATTCTTTAATTTTCACACCAAAACCGGACTAATCCAATCGTTAATGAGCTATGGGTCGGTTGGATATTGATACACCACAACGTAAGCTTAAAATTATGTATCTATTTATATTTACGTGTAGTTTAACTCTTTAAATATACAGAATTTGTTGACAAGATCACTAACCAGAATAACTTGGTTAAACCAAAAACTGAATATTGGTCTAATTTTCTATTATTCTTCAGTTTAAGGACTTCCACAGTTTACTTATTCCACACACTTTTGAGAATATTCAAAATAGAGTCAAACGTATTAGGAATATGTATCATTCTCACGAAATAAACATACCAACAAAGTATTGAAGAGATGGAGCCTTTTAGGCCCCGAGATGGCAATGTAAAAGCAATCTATGAGCATTGAGTCAGGAAAAAGAGAGTGTTACGGTGAACCCTAATTTGCATTCGACCACAATTTATATAAATACATAATATTTTAAGTTCAAAACGATATTTGTACAAATATGATCTCACAAACGCATTCTCCTCCCCAAATCCCCATTTCGTTGTTTCACTTGGGTGTGAAAGCCTATTCAAACAAAACACACACACAAAAAAAACTAGTTAAATACAAGTTCCACAAAAAAAAAAAATTAAATTTTTTTTTCATTCGGATGGCACTTACAGCGAATATAGTGGCGTGGCCAGGATCAGCAAGATGTGCAAAAAGGTTATCAATAGGACCAGTCCCAGTGTAGATATGTTGGAACCACGCACCCATCACTGCCAACATAGCTAACCTTCCGTTCTTGATCTCCTTGGTTCTCAGCTCCTTAATCTTAGCCGGGCTACCGGATCCCCAACCCAATGGGTCGAACCATAACCCACCCGGGTAACCAACGTCTGTGCCCGTCAGTTTGTTGTTTGGGAAGATTGGGTCAGTGTTGACGCTACCGGGCTTGATGATATCAGCCCATCTACGTCCTTCGGCCCATCCGATTAAGATGAGCTCAACGACGAAGAGTGTGGTTTTGTCCGTGAAATACTCTTGTTCTCCGGCCGTGTACCACGACGGTGTGTTGAGGATTCCGATCTTCGTTAGGAACTCCGGAATGAATATCCCGGCGGCGCCTAGCATCGCCCACCGACAGTGGACTAGCTCTGCTTGTGCGTTCCATTTTAGACTATCCGGGTCCGATGCTGACACGTGTTCTATTTTAGTCAGAAAGGTATGAAACACAAGACCAACACACAAGAGATGAACCAAAAAAAATACTCACAAAGACCAAGAGGATCAAATCCGAAGTCACCAGGGAGGCTACCGTCGAGCCACTCAGGAGGAGTGCTTCCGGGGAACCATAGTGGTCTCTCGGGATCCGCTGCCACGGCGCGCACCGACGCATCCAGCCTGGACACAGCTGGAACACTCAACTTCTTCTTCAGCCTCAGTTTCTTCCCACCCAAGAAACTACACATATATAAAAAATACTTAATATCATAAATCCAAATACTTAACCACAATCACAACAACACCAACAATGAATATAAAGTCATATTGTTAATTAGTCCAGATTGGTGTTAGGATTTCACAAGCACAATGTTTAATCTTAAATGGATCACAATGCTTTTTACAACCCACACATGTCCACATTCTAGGATTATCCTACTAGATTAAAAATCCCGACCAGTGGATCACTATGTTAGCCATGTAAACTAAAGTATAATTACGAGGATCTGATCTCTGATTCCTATATAGCAAATTATGGTAATTGATAAGAAGAGAGAGAAACATATGAACGTTTATACCTTGGAGAAGAAATGGCAGCGATGGCAGAAGAAGCACAAAGAGAAGCCATTATTCTCGATGGACGTTGTTGATTAACCTTCAAGACTCAAAGTGTGTTGGAAGAAGAAACGAAGGAAAGATGATGTATAAACTATAAAGCTCTCTCTGATGACAGAACTAGATTCTGCTTATCTGATTATATCTCTATGGATAACGCAGTGAGTTTCCTCATTGGTCAACACGTCGACACGTGGCACCTTCTTCTCACCATATCTTAGATCCGCTATGTGAACATAACTATGTTAACTGAGTTAAAAAAAAATATTATTAAGTATTAAACAACATCTCAACTGATTGGGTCGAAAGCCCATATTATTTTGGGTTTTCTACTTTTAAGAGAAACAAATGGGCCATGAATAAAAACCCAATGGGTTTTACATTTGCGGGGACATCATTGATATACCTTCTACAAATTAAATGCATCTTTATCTAATTTAATAATAAAAACATGGAGTTGTACCAAGCAAAAAAAATACATGAAGTGGTACCATATTTATGACCTTTAGGAGAAAGACAAGACGAGATCTAAGATACTGTACTGTCACTACCAAAACTATTAAAGGTCTATAATCATCGTTGATAATCAATCAACTATTATTATAGCGAATCGATCATATACGTTTATTTCCTTTCCTTTTTTTTTTTTTTTGGTTAGCCGGTGAACAAAATAAGATTCAGAGTAATTTTCATTTCTTTAACTCATAGTCTCAAAGTTATGCACCCAGTCAAATCTCTAAAGCAATTAATCATGTTTTTATCTCAATCTGTACATATTCCGTTTAAAAGTAAATTAAAAAACTAACAGAGACTGAAAACATGAACTCTAATAGTAATTAAGATTTTGATCGTACCCTTCTTTTCTTTTTTTTTCCTGGCATCAAAATCGTACCTTTTAAAATAAGTATAAAAAATAAGAGTAAAATAGAAATTATTTGTATAGGCGTGACTTTCATCATCCAATTTTTATTCAATTACAAATAAAAGTAATGATTGTGCCTCAGATTCCACCAAAACATCATCTAAATCTAAGATCAATAATGGATCAAATTGGGTTATAGTAGGGTATATTAATTCATGAATCAAACAAGAAATAGTCAATCAAGTATATTCGTAACGATTCATCATGGGACCAGTCAGAGAAAGAGATGGTCCGAGTAATGAAAATTAAAGAGTGACATGTCAAAGAGAAGTGTGGGAGAGGTAGGAGATGAAATGAAAGGCATAGAAGCAATAGGCCCATGTGACTGTCTCGGCCTCATTATAACACTTCCAAATCAACACACCTAACTCCATACCTCTTTCGTTTCTCTTATCGTTTTAGATTTTTTTTTTTTTTGGACCGATGCTAATTGACGAATTGCATGTTTTTTTGTCGTATAATATTATATACATCAAAGCATGTATGTTCGGTGACAAATTCAGCGTCATGAATTTTCTCATTGAATTTTGCTTTGAATTAACAAAACCAAAAAAAAAAAAATGGTTTGAATTTCGTGACATTGAATGCAAAAATATATAATGGATAGTGGTCTACATGTATAATACCACCGTGTAAGTAAAACTAATAAATAAGAAAATATATGCATATTAATGTGTTATATAGTACATACGTCTTGTCAAAATGATTTTAAGTGATTTTGATTATAGCAACAACAAGGTGCTCTTTAACAAAAAAAAATTAATAAAATAACAGGTCAGTGAGCTCAAACGTTCATGTACTTTTTGAGTTTTTGTTATTGTGTGAGTGTTTTAAGGAAGTTATAGTAGGCTATAGGATATTGAATAATTAAGTAAGTTTTCTAAACTTTATATTATGATAGATTGTTGAATGTTGGTTACGGATTTCGGCGTGTGAATCTAAGATACATTACTTCATGAATATAACAGCATGCAAGTCAGCAACATCAATTATATAATATGTTCATCTATGGTTCTTTTCTTTTTGTGTCGTCGATTCTCCTAGAACCAAAATCTACTAATACATAAGTTGTTCTAACTGTATACAGTCCTTTTAATAGAAAACTATATATATCATGAATGTAATTTTGTTCATAAACTATATGTATTAGACTACTATCACTTGATTTTAAAATAACATAACATATATTTGTCCGATTATATATAGTAGAGCCATGAACCATTGCCGGTTGGTGGAAGGATCATTGCCACCGACGACTTGTCTCATATTTCTCTCAGGCCCACCACTCACCACTCAGTTAAACAAAATATATATACATATATATGTAATTTTTGAAATTGAGGGGTATAGATAAGATTGGTTCCTCTTCTTTATCAATCATCTCTATTCCATCTCTTTAAAGCCTCCGTGACCCACACACACCCTTCTCTCGTTTCTCTTAGCTTTCTTCATTTTTTTTTCTAACTTTTGCTTTTGTAATGTTTTACTCAACCTAATGTCTTTTTCTTTGATAATGTTTCATAATTTTAGAATCCAAACGGAACTGTTGTAAAAATCAGAAACTAATCCATACTGTGGTAGTACTGTATGTATAGTAATAAATACACGTATATTTAACCAATCAAAGTTTATTATATATATATATATAATAAACAAAACAAAAGAATTCAATCATTCCAAAGAAATAGTAAGATTATAGGTGATTCCATCTTTGTATTCACTAAAGAAAGTAATATTGACTCGAACTCCACCTTTGTATTCACTAAAGATCACCTGCGCGTGAGCTAAGTCTCTAATTTCTAGTTCCTTTTTTCTCTTGACTTGCAAAAAAAAAAGAAAAAAGAGAGAGATTATAAGTGATTAATCTCATTATTTGATATATACAACTCAACTGATACTTGGCTTATCAAACAATTTAACGAACCTGTTACTTAGCTACTTCGCTTAATTAGCAGATATAATTATAAAATAATTTGTAATTTTTAAAAGATAATGTTGTCTGTTTCTAAAGTCTAAACAGTATGCTAACATAGACTACGCATCAGACATATCCGATATATAAAAAAAAAAGAAAAAGAAAAAAGGAGTACGTATCAGATCTCTTTTGACGTGTGATTCCCGTAATGAAGCTCAACCGTTTGATTCAACTTTACAACATTAGTTAACTATCTTCATCAAATTATCATATTGTTTTAAAAGATATACTAGTAAGTACTCGCTCTATACTTTGTTCTAATGGGAAAATGTCCTCGTACCGAGAACGTAGCCTATTTTTCTACGGCCAACTTGCCTAGTGTAAATTTCACGTGTTAAAAAAATACGACGAATCCCTAAAAAAATAATAAAAAGGTCTCCAATCCACATCAATATCTCTCTTATCAACCGCACGTACCACGTGTGCCGTTCTTCGTGCAACTTGCAGATGCTTTAATTCCAAAAAACAAGGTAGTATACTGTAGAGACGCATGTAGCCAATTAAAAAAAAAAAAATCCAACAATGTTGTGTTGGTGATACAACCAAATCTCACAGCTCCCTTTCTTGCTTTCCCCCGTTTCTATCTACTCTTTACTCTTTCATTGGGAGGTTCACGTAACAAACGTCACAGTCAGTTAACTCTATCAAAATCAATCTTACATGACACGACGTCGTTGAGAGTTGAGACCTTCCTTCCACCATCTTCTTCTTCTTCCTTTGCTCTCTATAAATAAAGCTTTTTTTTTTTATCTAACTAACCAAAAAAGAAACGAGAAAGAGAAATTAGAGCTCTCCATGGGATTTCCCGTAGGTTACACAGAGGTATTTTTACCAAAGCTTTTCGTACAAACGCTTTCGATTCTCGGTTTCATCAGAACCCTCGTCTTCTCTATCTTCCGCTTCTTTGGTCTCTCTGATTTTCTCGAAATGGATCATCACTGGCCCGATTACACTTCTTACCCGATCCGAATATCCGATATCCGCTCACCCTTCTCTGCACTTTTGATCCGAGAGATCTTACCGGTTATTAAATTCCAAGAACTGACTAACTCCGGCGAAAATCTACCGGAAAACTGCGCCGTTTGTCTTTACGAATTCGAAGGAGAGCAAGAGATTCGGTGGCTGAGTAATTGCAGACATATATTTCACCGGAGTTGTCTGGACCGTTGGATGGATCATGATCAGAAGACGTGTCCTCTTTGTAGAACACCGTTTGTTCCAGATGAGATGCAAGAGGAGTTTAATCAACGGCTATGGGCTGCCTCTGGTGTTCATGATTTTCACAGTGAGTACACTCCCGTTACGGAATTATAATAGAGACGTTTCTTTTGCGATATCTTCTTTTTTTCCTTTACTTTTTACCCCTGTACTTTTAATTTGTTATTTTCACCCCCTACTGACATTAGATTTTCCACGCTTTTCTTTGTGTACATATACATATGAATGAGAGGTTAGCAATAAACATTTACCACAAAAGGAAAATGAAGTAGTTTATTTACTTTGGGTTGAAAGTATCCAGCCAACAGAACTCAAAAATTGAATCAGAATGCTAAGCATATTCTAAAAATAAAATCGAAACCAAATCCAAATGTTAACGAAAAATAAGTACTATAAAACTCGAGTCAGGAGACTATGATCAATAGTTCAATACCATATTTTGCTGAACAGTATAAAATTCCAGTTTACAGTAATTATTGTTTTTCTTCCAAAAAAACAAAAATCTGATCAAAGCCCATTCTGAGCTCCTGATTATTAACTACCCTCTCTCGTTTTTTTAATCCCACAAGTGGTTAATTTCGACCTTGAAATCCCATTACAGTAACTTAAGCTGTTTTAATTAATTCTTAGAGTTTCAATACTTTCATTAATAGTATTAAGCAGGAGTAGTTACGATCTTGTCAGTAGTTGTCACTGACCAATGACCAGTAACAACTTCTGCAAATTTTATCTATATTTATAGTCATAAATATTTTAAAATCCAGCCTCATATTTTTAGCTTTAGTTTTAACCAAAAGGATCTAAATTCAATGGACCATGGTAATGCGTAAAGGCAGAATATGGGAACATGCTTGGTCTGCAGATCGATCAGTCAATTTCAAACGTAATAATTTAATGAACAATTTTCAATAAAAATATAGTAGCAAAAACCCAAAAAACCTTGATTTCCGAACAATTCTGATGTACTAGTTAAGATTTTGTGGACTTTGAACTTAAAACTGATTCATCATACTGAATCTAAACGGTGCTGAAATAAAGTTTGTTTAAAACGAAATACTCCTATAATCAGACTGTCTCAAACTGAAACGAATGTGTTTTTTTTTTTTTGAAAATTAAAACGAATATGTTTTACAAAGAAGACCCAATGATTTTCAAATTCTACACTATAAAAATTATGGAAGTTTTCCTTTTGAGATCTTTGTCCATTTTTTTAATGTGGACAAATAATGAATATTAGTTTCTTTTTCTTGGCTTAGGATTTTTTTCTTTTCTATTTCACATTATACAGTAAAATGATTTTTTATAATGTTTTACTGGAGACGAAATTGTAAATTGGTAGAAAGAAGAGGCATGCTTTCAATGTAGAGAAAGATAATTGAAGTGGGTAGGTTAAAACTGGGGGCAAGTGGCATTTACTATTTGGGTAATGATTGAAAAGATGACCAACACAAATCATCAATATTATGTTCTGCTCTAGATTTTATGTACTAGAGAATCTACTCTCTTTTTTAATAGTCTTTAAGGCTATCTATCAATCAGTAATAACAACGCAATTTTGAGTTACTTCAGATTGTTGTGGACTCGTTGTCCACACATACACGCATATGCAAATACTAATATAAAATACGTCAGAGGTCTATTGTTGAAAATATAATTATATTATAAACACAGTCAGCAACAAAAGAACCTCCAAAAGCATTGCTTGTACACTTAGAAAACCCAGAGAGCTGTGTATTGATTGGCTCGACCTCAAGGTCATATTATTGCTGGCACCTGGATCGCATCACCAAACAAAATGGGACTTTGTGGATAAAATGATGGGATATAATTTGCAATCTATGTCATGTCAGGTAAGTTTTTCTTTTTTTCTTCCTTTTTTTCTTTCTTGGATTTGCTGTGTCATTTAGATCAATTTTGTTGGGAATGAACAAGCACCTTTTCTTTTTTCACTTAAACTCAAGCTTATATATCTACACCATCATTGAAGACATCTATAGATTTGCATTGGAGTGTAGTTTGGTGTCTTTTCAAGTAGTTCGTTCGAGTTGTAATTAAACTGCTGGTCTGTTTGCTAAGAGGGATTTGTCGTCTTCTCTTACTGTTTTTAGAAACATGATTAGTTTTAGATTAGTTGAGATCCAAATTTTAAGATCAGTATGCACGTATTAGTGTGTTTGATGATACAAAATATGCATTCACAAGGGAAACAAAAAGTAGTCGAAAGTGTTATGAAGGTTAAACAAACTGAAAAAACAGAAAATCAAAACAACCGAACTGGGATAAGTTAACTACATATTTTTAGCAGACATCAAAATACATGGCTGTGTAATAGAAAGATGAAAAGTGAAACTTCGCTCCTTTGACTCTTAGCATAAAAACATGCTTCTCTGTGTATGTATAAGGCGTCTCAGTCTCAGGCAACAACCAACTTTCACTTCACCTAGCTGCAAAATCTCAAATAAAGAAAAGGAAGATGAAGCAAGGTTTCAAGCGGCGAACTGTACAGTTTCAAGAGTGAGTAAAAAAGGAGGTTACTCGTATATGAAGGCAGCGATTCCCAAGAGTATGCATAAGAGGATGATATCAATGCAGAAGTTGCGGCTTGATCCCAGCTGGAATCAAATTTAAAGCAATGCCCTTAGTTATTTCGAATGAGATTTGTTTTGATCTCGAACTCAGAGGAATGCATGTGTTATATATACTTATATCACCTTTGTTACAGTATCTTTGAGCCTCACATTGGTGCTCTTCAAGTCAGTAGCGGCCTTGTCAATCTATATATGACATTTATCAAATCAAGAAATGATAAACATGATATCGTTAAAGAAAAACTCAGAACAAGGACAAGTGTTAGTTAATTAACCTTTGTATCTATTTTATCCATGAGTGGTTCTTGTCTATCCAGTTCCTGTAATGTATGTATCAGAAAGAGAATCACTACGATATGATCAATAAAGGGAACAAGAAAATCAATCGCACAAAAAAGATGGACCTCATTGATGTCCTGAGCCATATTCTTGAGTGTATCCAATCCTTCAGCTATGAAATCCAATCCTTGTTCCTGCTTCCACTTGTTTTTAGAATTCTATTACTAAACCAAATGACAAAAATCAACACATATATTTGCCTGTTTTATCATTCTCATCTCATATTCTTGTTTAAACTAATTAGACTCTTGAGTTGGCTGGAGATATTAGCTCCTCTCTGTCTATCGATAACATACTTGTTACAGATAGAATCAACTCTAGTGATCAAATCAACTACGCCCATCGTTGCTCGACGCTAGGGATTGATTTTTCTCCGGAGAGTTTTCCGAGCTTGTTGTTTTGAATATGATCAGAGCAGTTCCAGAATGGGACACGTGGCTTCTATATATCAAAAAGCATAGAAGATTGTTTTTAGCCGTTGGATCAGTTGCCACGAGGGCTTATATTTATTCGATTTCAATAATATCAGGATTACTTTCTTTATTTAAGTCAAAATTTGATACTGTTGGTTAAACACTCAATCTTTATAGTATTTATGGCGCTTCTTTGAGAGTCAATGTTTCAGAAATGTTTTGTTTCATTTTAAATAGAGAAAAAGAAAAGAGTTGTGATATTTCTATTATTCAATCCATTTACTTCTCTCTTCTATTCTATGTCTAATATATATCATCAATCATAAATATTTTCAAAAAGTCAAATTATTAGGTTTTAATTGTTTTCTTTTATAGTAAATTATGATAATGATAATGTATTAGCCAGCAAAGTTTCAATTGACGGGATTGTACCAGTCCAAACTCCCTATGTGAACACCCATTTGATCGAATTTTAAAATTTAAAATTAATATTTTGTTTTGTTTTGCTTCTATTTTTCATTTGATTTGTTTTCTGATGATGTATATATTAGCCACCAGAATCTTATATGACCAGATTTAACTTTATTTTCATTTTACAGTATCCAACATGAACATAATGGTTTTTTTTCAATATCCGACATCAACATCAAAATATAAAACAAACATAGTACTCTTACACCTTTTAACATCTTTTGCTCCCAAGATGAGATTTTAGTGACAAGTGTTTCTTCATCAATCGACTGAAACTGGCTTCATCGCTTCTGCTTCTTTCCTCAGCTCATCAAACAGAACAGACGACAAATACCTCTCTCCAAAGCTCGCATGAATCGTCTATTATAATAAATTCCCACCGTCCAATCAAATCACAACACAGATCAAAAGAATAACAATAACAAAATAGTTGTGTGTTTTTTTTTCACTCTCTTACCACAATTAGTTTGCCTTTATTCTCTGGCATTTGAGCCAGTCTAATTGCTGCCACAGTGTTAGCTCCCGACGATATCCCAACCTACAAGTTAGGCTTCCATTGTTGGAATTTGAGAACAAACAAGCAAACAAAAAAAAACCGGTTGATCTCATTACTCTCCAAAAAAACTCACCATGAGACCTTCTTTTAATGCCAATTCTCTTGCCATCTTTATAGCATCCTCACTACTAACCTGTTCACATATTCTCAATATATAAGTTTCAAAAGCTGATAAGAGTAAGAGAAAGATGGAAGCTTTAGCCTTATACTTTACCTCAATAACTTTCTCCATAACATCCATATCCAAGATGTCCGGTTTAAATCCAACTCCATTGCCTGTGATAGCATGTGGACCTAACTCAAAAGTTGATTACTTTAACATCAGCAACGGCAAAAACTCGCAACTTCTTTTGATTCAGAACACCAGGAATCAAAGAGGTTAAACAACTACAGATTCAAAATTTTCACCTGGTTTGCCACCGTTGAGAATGTTGCTTTCAGCAGGCTCCACTCCATATATCTACCATTTGCAACACATTAATGATCAGAAGCAATCTCTTTTTCTACACTCACAACTCGTAATATATCTTCAGAACTTAAACCAATCACCTTGACATTGGGGTTTTTAGATTTAAGGTATTGTCCAACACCAGAGACTGTGCCTCCACTGCCAATTCCCATCACAAATATATCAACATTTCCAAGTGTATCTTCCCAAATCTCAGGACCAGTCGTATCATAATGAATCTGCATCAAGATTTGCATCATTATCTCTAGATCAAAAGTGAAATGCAAAATGAAAAAGGGATCAATCTAACTCTTAAAAGTACCTGAGTGTTTGCAGGATTAGCAAACTGTTGCAACATAAAAGCCTCAGGAGTATTCTCAAGTAGATCATAAGCTTTCTTAACAGTTCCACCCATTCCTTTGGCTGGATCGGTGAGCACAAGCTCAGCACCAAATGATCTCATCGTAACTCTCCTCTCCAAGCTGGTGTAAGAAGGCATTGTCATTATAATTCTATACCCTTTCAATGCAGCCATAAAAGCCATACTTATTCCCATGTTTCCTGAAGTAGGCTCTATCAATGTCGTCTGAAAAACATGCATCATCAAATCGACGAATAAGAAACGAATCTCATGTCTTATCTAATCCACCTTAAGTTTGAGATTGAATGTGTAAACAAAGATGATTACTTTTTCAGGAGTGATAAGACCTTTCTTCTCTGCATCTGCAATCATGGCTATAGCTGGTCTAAAGACAACAAAATGGAACAAAAATCAAAACTTTACTACTTATGAATTCAAAGGATTTGAAGATTAAAGTTTTTTTTAACAATCTCACCTGTCTTTAATGCTACAAGTAGGCTGGAAATGTTCTTGCTTGGCAGCAATATAAGCTCCACAACCTTCAGTCACTTTGTTGAGAAACACAAGAGGAGTTCTTCCTATAAGCTACACAACAAACAACCAAGAATTTGAGTCAATCCAAAACCCAGTTCGAGTTTTTATTGTTTATCTTGATTTACCAGAGACGCATCGCGTTTGGCTTTAGTAGCAGGGAAGTCTTTGGGGAGATCTCTGAGTCTCTGAGCAAAAGAAGAATTTCCACTGGTGGAGAAGAGCTTCCTCATGGTGTTGCTTACGCAGGGGATCGTCTCTCTTCTCATCAACCTCCTCGTTACAGAAGCCATTGTTGACTGACTAAATACAGCAAACGAAGTTCAACTTCAAGACTAAGAGATAGAGAGAGAGCAGTGTCTGTCTGAGTGGAGTATAAAAAGAAGAAGAAGCAAACAATCATATAAATGGTTGAGAATAAATGACAAATACAATGTATCATCTCATCTTCCATTTGTGTTAAATTGTAATTATATCATAATTCAATACAAGTTGCGTGTTTGGAAATTGTAAAAAGATGAAATAAAGTTGTGATAACTGGTAAGTGAAAGGTTCGTGTCACAGTAATTTTCAAACTCGTCGTTCTTCAGGAGTGGACTGATGCAATTTATTTACAGTCAACTGCTATATATTTTTTTCTTGCAAAATTTGTTACTTCTTTTCTTTTTCCGTTAAATTAATTATCGGCGAAGGAATCATTTGTTGAAAAGTTTGTGACAAACAGGGACCATTTTTTGTGTGTGTGTGTGTGTCCCTATTCTATTAGGATTTTAGGCGAGGTTGGTAACACAACACTGGCACGTTTTAAAATAAGAAAACAATGCTGAACCGGATAAATTTTGAAACCGAACTGGTTTGCTGAATTATTGATTAACCCGGTAGTTAATATACCAAACGCATGTGCCGCCTTCATCCTCACTAAGCTGCCTTCGATAATTGCCGTGCCGTTGATATACGTTAAAAAAAAGGATGCGGCTGTTTCCCTCGAGACAAAAACGACACACAGGCAATTTTTATTAGTATTTAATTTCATTAGTAGTAATATTTTAATTGTGGTGGGGAAAACAGAAAACAATTTTTGTTGATTTTATTTTTCATTTTGATTTTGATTTAAATTTATCAATTATTACTAAGTTTCCAGTCTTTCCCCAAAAACAATTAGTGAAATATTTGTTTTAGCTGATTTTTAATTTTCTCCCACCGGAGGATAATCTGAGAGGTACTCTGATCGCCCGATGGGAATGTCTACAAACCAAATCATATTTGCTAATCTCTCGATCCAGTCTTGAATACCATTGATTTCAATAAATAAATATTCATAATTTTCGAATAAAGTCCCCTTCGTGCATGGTTATATAAACACAAACGATTTATGCTTTTGAACTTTTGGGAAAATCTTCCTTGTGTTACAACGATTGCATTGAGAGGGCACATAGATACACACATTTATGTAGATCAACAATAGAAGCAACTAAACACAAGACCAGAAATCATAGGACCTGATGTCTCGTTTTATCTTAGCTTCTGGACTTGAAAGGAATGGCTCTGATAACAACCACATGGTAAAGAGCAGCAAGTGCAGCTCCAACAAAGGGTCCAACCCAAAACACCCACTGAAAAATAACAAAACAAAAAACGAACTAGTCAGAGAAAAATTATCTAAATTGAGTCTTGTGAATTGGATTAACATATAGTTTGTGGAAACTAACGTGGTCGTCCCAGGAATGGTCCTTGTTGTAGATGATTGCAGCTCCAAGGCTTCTAGCTGGGTTGATGCCTGTACCAGTGATTGGGATAGTTGCCAAGTGAACCAAGAAAACCGCAAACCCTATTGGGAGAGGTGCAAGAATCTGCACAATTGTTACAAAACTCAAGCCGGTAAACAACAAACTTCAATGAAGAAACCATGTGTCTAGAGCTATGGAGTGGTTACTTACGGGGACATGAGAGTCACGGGCGCTTCTCTTGGCGTCAGTTGCTGAGAAGACAGTGTAAACAAGAACGAATGTGCCGATGATTTCAGCTCCAAGACCACTTCCCTTGGTGTAGCCATGAGCCACAGTGTTGGCTCCTCCTCCTAGAGCCTGGTATTGCTTAGGCTGGAACCCTTTGACCACACCAGCGCCGCAGATAGCTCCCAAGCACTGCATCACTATGTAGTACAAAGCTCTGGTGAGCGAGAGCTTCCGGGCTAAGAACAGACCGAAAGTGACCGCTGGATTGATATGTCCACCTGAGAAACAAAACGTTCCAAGATTAGGCAAAAGAACACAAAGTCGGAGTAGAACATTTCAAGGGAGAAGGAGTAGTGGAAAGACTTACCGGAGATACCAGCGGTGCAGTAGACAAGAGCAAAGATCATACCACCGAAAGCCCAAGCGATTCCTTGGATTCCAACGGAAGCACACATACTCGGTGATCTTTTAACTCCCATGACAGTCAAAACAGTGATGTAAAGGAAGAGGAAAGTAGCGATAAACTCGGCGATTCCAGCTCGCCAAAAGGACCATGATGAGAGCTCACCAGGCTCAAAGAACGGTGCCGGTGGTGGCTCATTGTAGTCCTTGTCGCTCTGAGCTGAAGTTCCGATTGGTTGTCTCTCCGGGAACTTGTTAGCTCCAACCCTAACGTCTTCTTCTTTGCCTTCCATTCTTCGAGAGAGAACTGTACTGTAGCTTTGATTTTTGGGTTTTATTGGCTGTGGTGAATTTTCAGAAGTGGAGTTGTGTGGTTTTATAGTTGGAAGATAATGCAAACTAATGGAGAAATAAAATAAAGATGATGACTAATTGACAATAACATACACTTTGTTTATGTTATCTTCATTGTAATTATTACTTCTAATAAATCTAATTATTGAGTCAAGTGATCATTTAAGCGTTTGGACAGGGTTTTGAATGCTCCATTCCAGCTGTTTTGTATTTTTTTAAAATGTTTTGATGTAACATAGATGTTTTAAGAAATTGTATAGAATATAATAGATTAATGCCGATTGTTTGTTTAAATCCTCATGATAATTGATTAATTACTAACTGCTACGAACAAAACTTAAATGACTTTAAGGGAATAAAAAAATGATCATCTAGTTGAGATGATCTGGCGTTTGCAGGATAAGAACATGCATCATGTACACATTAACCACAATTAACGAGTGTATCTAGTTGGAAAATGAAGGGATCATAATAATGATTTCATTCTTCCATTCATCAGAAACCTTGTTTTTGAGTGTTTTAATTTATTCAGTTCATATAAAACATAGTTCAAACTCTAAGTCTATCATTCTGCATATATTAAAACTCCAATTACGAAAGACAGTACTGAAGAAACAAAAAAGAAACTCAGTGATTGCTGCATTGTTTTGAGTGTGCCATTGGGCTCTAAGAGCATGTCCATCGCAGGATCTTACAAAATATCTAAATGTTAAAAAATTATAAAAATTTTAAAAGTAGGAGAGAGAGTATATACAAATTTACAAAACTTTTTTTACAATAGATACTCTGCATCAGTTTTTAGAAACTCGTTACATATTCATCTGTTTTGTGATTGGTTAAAATAAATTAATTTTTTGAATTTAATTATTTAATAAAAAATTAATAAAAATATTATTATTATATTCTTTAGATACTCAACTAATAAAACCAAGTGATGATGATGCTCTAAGACTCTTGTAGCATCATCAAGGCCATCTTGATTCTTGATTACCATTTTTTGTTTCTCACATCTTTATTACCATTTTACACTGTTATTAACCATATGTATATATACACTGTGAGTATTGCCCACAATTCCTCAAAATTAAAATCCACATTCATACAATTTAAATTCAATATCTTTTTTATATGTATATATACACTGTGAGTTTTGCCGTAAAAAAAAAGAACAAAAAAATGTATAAACTGCACATCAGACTATCAGAGCCAATTAAAACCAATTCTTGACCACTAAAAACAAACCGACTTATTGTCGCTCGCTGTTGGACTTTCTCTTGAAGAGGATAAATCCAATTATTCCTAGCCGTCCAATACACGAAGATAAGACACGTGGAGTTTTTACCTAAATGCCGGCACCTTACATAACCAAAACTGACCATTCATCTAATGACATTTGTCTATCTTTTCAATCTATTTATTTACTTGATGGTTTTATTTTTGCTGCCTGCCATTCATCACTGTGAATATTTAATTGCTTAAAGCCTTAAACTAATATAATGTTTATTCTATTTCATATGTAAGATATAGTAGTTTTCATTTCAATTCATAAGTTTTGTTTCTTTCGCTTATTTGATACTCCAGAGTTCAGTCTCATATAGCATGAGAGGACATGGCTTTGTAATCGATTCAAATTGGACATACATTTAAGCTTGGGCCGATAAATGGATCAGACTCTTATACGGGCTGAAGCTCATAACATTCCATACAATGGGTTCTCCTTTTAGTGACGGGCCTGGGTTTTTCTCTCTTTATAATATATCCACAAAGATAAATAAATACAAAATTTGAAAGACAAATCAAAAAAAAAAAAAAAAAATTCTATTTGTTTATAATAATAAAGAGTTTTCTACCTTTCAAATTTGTCTACAATTCCACATAATATTGTGGACTCCACAAGTAATTAATTTTAAGATTAAATTTTGTGTAACGCTTGGGTATTTAACCTAGTTTCTTAATATAGATTGAGTCACAATAGTGTGACAGTAGTATTTAAGCTCTAGAGCCTCAACGAGTTCATCAACCACCAAACGAACCCTAGATTAAATATTGATCGTGTTTTAAACCATCTCAAGCCATGAGCCATCAGGGCTTGTACACGTGGCAATCATCAATCAAACTCTGCATCTTTTTTTATTTTAAAAAATTAAAAATTTCTGAAAGTATTAGCCCTTCTTTCTCTCTCTTATCCGCTCCCTGTCTCTCTTGGTCTGTTCTGCCGCCGCCGTCGCCGTTCTCCTCTCCGCCAGATTCAATTCTTTCCTCTGCCGTAGACATTCATAACCTCCTCTGATTCTAATGTACGAGACGCCTTTATTCGTACATCTATTGCTCTTTCATAATGATTCTCCATTTTTGTTTACCTCTCTGCATCTGCTGCTTATTAAATTATCATCGTTAGAATATATGAATGTTATCAATCTCTCTCTCTCTCTCATGTTTTTATTCACTCTTATTCCTCTTCAATTGCATTCTTTATTGTATCAATTAGAGATTTGGTAGCTCTGTCTTTTGTTTCATTTTTGGTATTGGCACCTCCCTATGCATTTTTTTTGGGCTTAGGGTTTTACGAATTCATAGATTCAAGATTAAGCTTTCTCTGTGATTACAATTTTTATTTGGTGAATCATGTTCAAAATTTTCTCTTTATGATCATTTATCTTTTCTTCCTTTTTACCAGTTTCCGGGATTTGCTTGAGATTGCTGTCTGAGCTCAATGCTTATAGACCTGGAAAGTTCTCTACTTGTATTGGGAAGCTTGAAGGTTGAAGAAAAACAAACACTTTAGATTGTAGGGACTGTCCTATTTGTTTGAGCTTGACAGAGTAATAAGATATTTTGTTTCAACGAGCTTAATACCCAAAGCTTGGGTCTTGTAACCAATGTCAGAAAGTGATATGGCAATCTCTAAACCAGAGGTAAGCTTTTATATTTTTTCCTATAATGAACTTCGTTGGTTTATAGCTTACTAACTTACATGTATATTTCGTTTATCTCTAATGGAAACAAGGAGTTATATTATATGGATTGACGGTTACTACCGTTAGATTTCCTTGCTGAAATGCACTAGCAAGATTATGTTTTGGATACCTAACAAGTTAACAACCTACTATAAGTGTCATCATTGTGATTAGTTACAATATAGATTCTTGTAATCTTTCTTGTGTTTTAGTTATGAGTGTTTTATTCTCTATTGTTGTATGGAGTTTTTGGATGACTAGTTGAAGTTTTCCTTGGACCAAGACTAATCACTTTTGCTTTGGCATCAACACAGATGATGAAATCCTATATATGGCTTGAAACTGCTGATGGCTCAATACAACAAGTGGAACAAGAGGTTGCTATGTTCTGTCCCATGATTTGTCAAGAAGTAATACAGAAGGGTGTTGGATCTTCTAAGAGCCATGCAATATCTCTTCCTCAACGAGTCAATCCAGCCATGTTAAGCGTGATTTTTGATTACTGCAGATTTCATCAAGTACCTGGACGCTCGAATAAGGTTTACTTGAGGTCTTTAAATTGGAATTAAATGGTTACATATCTATAATCGTATGCCATTTTTTAACAGAGCTCTTTATTACTCTTCAGGAACGTAAAATTTATGATGAAAAATTCATCCGGATGGATACAAAGAGGCTCTGTGAGTTGACCTCAGCCGCTGACAGTTTGCAGTTGAAGCCTTTGGTTGATCTTACTAGTCGTGCACTTGCACGAATTATTGAAGGAAAAACCCCTGAGGAAATACGCGAAATATTTCATTTGCCAGATGACCTTACTGAGGTATGTGTTGCCCAAGATAATCTCTTATCAGGATGTGTTATTTCCATAATTCCATCTGCTTCTCTATTTAGCTTTTTGTTACAATTTATCAGGAGGAGAAATTAGAGCCGCTGAAGAATACAATGGATGATCCACGTATTCGACTGTTGAATAGATTGTATGCAAAGAAAAGAAAGGAGTTGAAAGAAAGAGAGAAACTAAAGGTGTGTTTTGGACTATACCAAGCATTAAGTTAGGAATTTGGTTTGTATGATTGAACTATTGCATTATTTTTTATTTTATTTTATGGATATTTCCATGTCCACAGAGTATCGAGGTTGAAGAACATGTTGACGAGCGGTCTGTGGATGATCTGTTATCATTTATTAATGGCAGAGGTATTTTTCTCTTAGCTAATTCTATTTTCTTAACTTCATATCACTCTTTTATGTCATGTTTTTGCGCTGAGTTGACCGATTCCATGTCGATGGCATCACACATTGGTTAATTTCTAGAGTATATTTTGAAGCTTACATTCAACTATGTTTTTTCTCTCTTTTTTTTTTGTTGCTGAGTGCCTGATAGGCATTTCTCTCTGTTTTGTGTTGAAATCTCTTGGGCTATTTATTGGTCACTTTCCATGTCCGTATACTTCTCAGTTATGCATTTATGGCCGAGTTAATAGACTATTTAATGCTTGAATCCTGGTTAATATCTTGGTGTCCTTGATTCAGATATTTATGCCCGAGTTAATAGACTTTTTATTCATTTATGAGTTTATCGTCGCATTGATTCTTAGCCTGCTCGTTTCTCTATTACTTCCTTTTAAAATTCTCATTGGCCTATGTTTCACAGATCCCAAAGTGGTTAAGACTTCCAAGAACAAAAAGAAGAACAAGAAAAGGAAGGAGCAGAAGAATGGTATTTCAAATGGAACATGTGAAGCTTCAGAGAAGGTTTAAACTAATTTCTCTTTAATTGTTCCTGGTTTGTAGTAATCAAGTTACTGAATGCATTCTTTTTGCTTAGGATTCACATAATGTTCACTCCAAACCACAAAGTGCTGAGACTGTTGACAAAACTGCGTCCAGCCCGGGAGATGTATCTAACTTACTTAGTATGGAAGATGACATTTTTACGCCAAAGAGTGAGTTTGAAGATGGTTATATAGATGATGAAATTGATCCAGCTTTAAAGGAAATGCTCGATAGGTAAGCATCTCTTATTTATAACTGAAGAATTGATATGAGTCCTTGCTCCAAATTTACCTTCTATAAACCTCGTCGTCATGGGACATTGAATTGTGCAGCCTATTATTAAGTGAAACTAAATTATAAATGATGAACCTTGTGTTAATACAGAGAGGTAGAGGATTTTGCTCGAAGATTGAACTCGAGTTGGGTTCTATCGATAGGACAAGAAAGGCAGCCTGTGCACTTTTCCATAAATGGCAACGGGAATACAAGGCGATTGACAGGTACATGAAATCCATTTTGCCTGGTTAATCTTTTAGACTTATGATGCTGAGCTGAACTACTTAATGGAGTTATGGGTACATATGCCACACTTGGACATAGCTCTAGATGACTGATGGGACATGGTTCTGTTTTGAATATTGAAGGTCCAGCTGCAGGACACAAATGAAGGTGAACACGCTTGGCTGGAACAGTTTTGGTGAGATCCCAACATTTAGAATTGTAAGCAATTAGAGAGAGTGGTGTTCATGTCACGGGCGTTTGATGTAATCTTTTTTTTTCTTTTTCCTTTCTACAGTCTACTTTGTTTCTTTCTTCTCAGTTAATCCGAGAGGTAGGAATGTAGGATACAGTTTTTTTTTTTTTTTTTTTTTTTATCTTTTCTTTTCTGACTTCTTTTTAGTGATCAAGCCTCTGTATACCATTTTTAATTTAAACAAGTGGTAAAAACTTAGTTGGTTGCCTTATTTGTTGCTAAATAAAAGGAACTTTGATAAAAGCGTGTTCGGTTAGTCATCTATCTTATCTTACTTGCTCTATTAACAAATAAAACGCACCGTTGCTTCTGTAATCCAAGAGTGGCTTCAGGCTTCAAGCTCCTGATTAATAATTGAACAAATCCTCTGCTTGTAAACTTATAAATCAAAAGTTGTAAGTCCTTGGTGGCTAGTGAAGGAGGCTCAGCCTTACATGAAAGGAAGTGGAAAAGCGACAAGGAGGCTGTGAATCATCTAAGCTTTGGATTATTTCTATGGACTATCCGTTTTGTATTCTCTTACACTGAAGAATAATAATAGAAGAATATGATTTGATCATCTTTAGCATCACAAGACAGAGAGATCAATGAGCTCAAAGCAGCTTTGGCTCGCACAAATATGTTTTACAAAAATATTGCATATATTGTATTTACAGCTTTATGTTCTTCTTCTTCCTCTGTAGAGTTTTTAAGGTTATGGTTGGTTATGGTTTTGGATGGTGAGCCTTTGCCAGATTTTGGTAGAGTTGATCAGGAAGTTTATCATGCCTAGTCCCATCCCGCTGCACTGGTGGATCAGCACCGTAAGGCAATTCATGAGCAATGTGAAATGCAAAAAAAAAGAAAGAAATAAACACAAAAACTATTCTCTCTTATTACCGGTAAAGATGAAGGAGATGAACGGCTTGGTTTTTCTTCCGTTACACTGAGACTTGATGAAGCTTCTGATCCTCCAGAGTATGACAATGTACCAGCAGACCGAGAAGAGCTGGTTCGTGATGTTCTCTCCTTTTCCTCCCACTCGCTTTTCCCCTTTGAAATTCCACTATGCATATCTGAATTGGTGCTACTTTGTGAGGATACAAGCCGCTGAAAGTCAAAAAGTAGAGCTGAGAGAGCTCGGACTTCATCCATTCTAGCTTCCCTACATTGATTGCACACAAATGTCAACATTAAAGCATCTTTTCTGTTTGTATACAGCGATGGAAAAGAGATTTGAGTCTGGCTTGAACCTTGTATGGATAAGATATCCTTTGCAGATAAAACGTATATGACAAGTCACAGATGCGTGTTGGCAGACGAAGATAGCTTTCTTTGACCTCAAGTCCTCCATTTTCCTGCAAAAATTGATCACACCAATGTCAAATTCGAGACGGGTAATAAGAAATAGGTAAGCTTGAAGCCATAAAGACACAACTATACGTTGAATAATGCTTGTCTGAAGCTGCTCCCATTATGAATTTCCTCGCCCTGTTCTCAGATATCATCTTCACAATTCCCTTCTCAATCGAGTCCATCTCAACGCACAGCTTCTCTGCTTGGACCTGCAAAACCAATCTTCTTAGAAATGACAGGAACTTCATATGTATATATGTTTACACACAGACACACATACCCCTTTCTGCAGGCAAAATCTAAGGTACTCATCAAGAATCTTCTCTGTTTTAGCCTTTTGTTTTGCCCTGTATGCTCTCACTAATTCTTCATCTACCGTTGCAGCATCGAACTTGGTACCCACTGTGGAAGTATAAGGAAAACGATTTAAAGTCAGAATCTTGAATCTCTGTTTCGTTTCACATCCATTGAATATAGAACAATTCCAAATGTCTCTATTTCGAAGTTGGTGTAATACTTACAGACAGGAATCATTTGAGCAGGTCGGTGAACAAGAACGATGCAGATCTTATTACCTTCAGAGTTATCTAATGCCCAAGTAAGATTTGACTTGTTCTTTGCTGTTTCTCTCCCTACTGCAACGTATATTCTCTCCTCCATCACTGTTGGTTCTTCTTCTTCCTCCTCCATGTTGTTCTTTCTCGCTCCCTCAAACTCCAATCCCTCGGTAAAATCTTTAGAATGTCTGGTTCGTTTCAGACAAGAAGCTTTGGTTTTGTCTTCTTCTCAAATGTTTTAATATTTGAAATCAAGAAAGAAAAATATCCGATCAAGGCATGTGTCATCCCTTTCTGGTGTTACTCTGTTATTTCGAATATTCGATCTGGAATTTGTACATGTATTATTTCTATGTTTCCTTTACCGTTTTGCCCTTTGAGTGTCAACGACCTAATCAAACTCAAAGAGGTAATCAATATTGTTGATTTATAGTACCATTAAAATATATAAACAGATGAGAGATGAATAATAAAATAGGTTACGTTTGACCAGATGGCACCTTTGGAAGTACTAAGTTAGTCAATTATATGCCAAAATTCTTATAAAAAAAAATTATATGCGAAATGTAATTTAAAATATATGGTCGTCAATTATATGCCAAATGAGAAATGGTATTACAACAGAATCCAAAGCCGTCATTCATAAGCAAATTATTAGCATCTAGCAATATCCAAAGCCGCCCCACAAAAAAAACTATATTACAAAACAATATCAACTGTACAAGAGAATTACATGAGCATTCGAACTCGGGTTTTGAGATGACATTGAGAGAGCCCCATTCACTAGCCACTATGGACTTAAACCGTCAATATTTGTGCATATTTGCTTTCTGCTTTAAGCATAGCTAGATGGATGTTGGACCAAGATCTAATGTTTTGAGAAATACTCGTCACCCATAGACATCATAGAAGAGAAGAAGAGACGAGACGAGACTCGAGAGAGACAAGCAATAGCGTTTAGGGCATATTGAAACCCACGTGTGACTCGCACGCACGTATAGATGATGTATTGTGGGGATAATCAAGTGTGGAGGATACGAAACGATGTAGGTCCCACAGAATTCCTTTTAATCTCGAAAGATCGACGGTTAGAAATTAAGACTATCATAATTTAGACACAAGCATCTCATATACAATCAAAACATGGATAAACAACAAGTAATATCAAGGAGCTTTCTCCTTCTCTTTTCTATAGAGCCGCAGTTTCTGGTCGAGGAGCTTTGTTTCCGCTATAAATCAAGAAAAATGAATCCAAAAATATCAATATTTATCTATAAACTCTGCAAAAAAAAAATTGCTAAGGGAATTAAATTTCTAAAACATCTGCAACGGATTTTATAGTGTTTTTAATAAGATTTAGTGCAGAGAAGATATATATGGAAATGGATTCAGTAGAGAAAGGATTTTAGATTTATATGCTTTTACATAAATAAAACATCTGCAACGGATTTTAGAGTGTTTTTACGGTAATGCCCCTCACAGTCAACCGCTTCCTAACGACCTGGTTCTCCTTTCCCGCGTGATCATTTAGCAAACAAAGTTACAGATATATATATATATATTTAATGTGAAAAGGATATTAAATTATTTACACTCTAAATACATATTATTTATCCAAGCAAAGACATTATCACTTAGTTCACCATTTTAAAGTTAATTAAATTACACAACCAAAGTACATAACGTGTTTTCATATTATGAAAGAATCAATCTAAGATTTTGAAAACTAATCTACACTTAAAAATAGTCATTTAATAACATCAAAATACACACTTACAACTTTAGTTTAATTTCCTGAAGTTTGTGATATTGGCTTTAGTTCCTGACTTTGGGATATTAGTTTTTAGTCCCGTATATTTGGAATTTAGTGTTCGTCCCTTAACGTTTTATATGTTAAATTTAGTCCCTTTACTTTTGAGTTTTATTTTTAGTTCTTAACTTTATGATTTTAACTTTTAAAGCTACGAATGTAATCAATGGGCCACGGTGTATTTTGTTATTTTTTATTAAGCCCATAATTATATATGGGCCATGTAGGATAGGCCAGTGATAGCATTAACCCTTCACGAGGTACAAGTACAACATTGCTATACAGTTATGTAAAGAGGTGCGGACCAACCTTATTAGTTATTGAGATACCTCAATGTTTTTCCACGACAAAGAAAAAAAAAAAAAATTCCAAGATCCTTTTTGGTAATATAATAAAATATCCTTTGTTTTTTTCCGTTCTCTTTTCAACATCCTCATATCCAGTTGTGATAATTTCGTGCTAAGCAAAAAGTCAAATTTAAAAGAATGTCCCATACACATAAACTTGTTTTATTTTCACCCGATAAATAGGTTTAGGTTAAATTCCAAAGTTTAAAATATATATGTCTTAGTTGGTGAGACTTTGATGACTCTGGCTCTTCGTCCGTTTCTTAGTTTTTGTCTTGCTTATGGGTTAAAATATGATAAATTCTTTATCATTCTAGACACGTAGATACAAATATTCTAATGTTTATTGGATATTAATCGATCTTATATTTTAATTTAAATCATGATATAAATAACGTTTTGCGGTGCATATAAATATATAATATATAACGCGATAGACATTTAGCGAGTACTTTATATACCTATTTTAGTAAGAGACATACATCGCACGAACCTAACTCAATCAATATACACTGTTTCTATAATAGTTTTAGCTTGTTATGTACAACAGTAAGTATAATGTATAGATTTATATAATATTACCCATACAAAATTATTAATTTGGGTTGAGTTAGTTGTTAAGTACCTATTTCAATCATATTAATCTAATAAATAATATGGCGTTGATTCATTGGCGTAAATTTACTTCGCAAAAAGCCAATTTTCGTGGACCGAATAAAGCATTAAAATACAAAATTGGATATTTGATAATTAGTTAGTGCTAATAATAAAACCATACACTAGTGATGCTTTAGTTTCAACAGATTATATTCACGCATATCAAACATTTTCTGGACTTTGATGTTGCACGTCGGTTGAATCGTTGCATGCTGATGACATTTCGATTTAGTAATGACATTGAAAGTGCTTATTGTTTAGAGGATAGAAAGTTTAGTCCAAATATGACGACTTTGAAAATTTAATATATGCTGATGATGATTTCTTCCATAAAATATTTATGTACGTACTATACAAGGTTTAAAATGTTATGTTTAAAACCTAAAAAAAAATCAAAGTAAATATACACCTTAATTTAAAATCTTGTTAAACTCTAAAGTTTTTTCGAATGATTAATATAATTATGATATAATGTCCTAGTAATATAAAGATCTATTAGCTTCAGTCTAAACATAATGATAGTACACAAAATTTTCAAAACCCAATAGTTAGCTTTATTACGCCGCACTAGATAACTTTTCGTGCAATGCAAACATTCTTGACATGATTTTATTTGATTTACAGCCAGCAAACTATACAAATTTTTATGTACTTATCAAAATCTAGCTTGGTATGTTTCATTCTACCTTTTCTTATAATAACAAAAATATTTACAGAAAATTTAAAGACAGATTTACTCTATTTAAAAATGAATCCTAAATTTAATATTTCGTTATATAATGTACTTTTTAGACCAAATTAAAAGATGTGTAAAAAAGAAAATTGTAAAAGGCTTTTGCTTTGCGGGGAATCCTATGAAAATAGATGATTGCTACCCATTTACACATATTTGGAGTGTTTCTTTGTTTTCTAAATTCTAATAAGTAATAAGTTGGGTACAGACAAAAACATCGGATCATTCTTAACGCTCATTACCCAATCCCCACTAAACCCTTTTTGGTTTATACAAATTAAACCTTCATAGCTCAAGTTCAAAAGTTGTAGATGTTTTTTTTATACATTTTAGGAGTTTCAGGGTTGTCTGTGTTTTGTGTATAAAACTGTCGGCACATATTAATTTCAATTACGTAAATGGACATTATAACTACTAGTGCATATAAGTACAAAATAAAACGTACCATATATTTGGATACAATAAACATATAAGAACAAAATTAAATTAGTAGGTGCGTAGCCAGTGGTCTATACGAAGATGAACATATCGTTGTATATTTCGTTCTTCTAATTATAGTACTATATGTCACACTCATCATATATAAAAGTTTGGCAGCTGCTATTCAATTGTTTTTCTTAGCGTCCGATCTTAATTCTATTGAAATATGACGACAAAAAAAAGAGAGTCCGATCTTAATTTGTGCTATTCAGTTGTTTTTCTTAGAATCTAGAGTTTATTTTGATTATTTCCTATGTATCTGATATATTTGGAATAAACATGAACGAGACAAAACAATATCTTTAAATTTTATTATTTTTAGTTGATAGTCAAAATTATTATTAATATCAGTTTTTAATGATGTGTTTGGTGATTAGTATATATATTAGTTTAATAATTTTTAATTGTGGGACCCAAAACACTGTTTATATGTAGAAACTACAAATGTAACTAAAAAGGATTAAAATATGATAGACTAGTCTTACTCTTGCAAACAGAAATTTCAAATTAATAAGATGAAATTCTTGTTTTCATACACTACTATATAATTACTTTGTTATCGATATGAAACCTTGTCCATCTCTAAAGATAGAATTTTGACGTCATAAACGTGATCAGCATTTCCCATTAGTCAGACCGCAAACAAGACTCGTCTTATTCTATAACAATTATTATAGTGCTTTTTTCTTTGGTTTTAATTTTTAGTGTTTTCATATACCTAATTTCATTTTTATTTGTGATCACGCGTATTCCTAATTCCCGTTGGGATTTTTGGACAATAAAAAAATCTTGACTTTTTTTTATTGGTAATCATTTACGGATTTTACCACAATACCTAGTTAAGAGTATCCATCTGATTCTCAATCACAAAATATGAAGAATCATGGGTAGAAACTGATACTGCTGTTACTTTTTTATATATATATATATAATATTCTTTTACATATTGCACTACCAAACTTGTCGCTTTTTTCTCAAACACTGTTGATTAATCCTTTTTATCTCATCAACACCTAAAATCTAAAAAAAAATAAAAATCGTTCAACAACAGATATATGTATCTAGTTCTGTATAATTCAAGTAGTGACGTCAATACAGCACTAATATAAACTATTAACATATAGTACCGAGTAAAGTCTAGTGATTTACCAAACATATATATTTTTTGATCCTGTGGGAGAATTAAAATCTAGACAAACTAGGATTGGTGACACAGGAAACTTAGCCGTTAAACTATCAACTTCAGGCTAATTAATTTCAATATCATGTTCGAAATCTGAATGTTGTCTTTGTACAATAGTATTAGATGTAGGGATTAGATATATAATTATGTTCAGAGTGATTATTAACAAAAAAAAAAAAAAAGTGTCCATAGTGTAATAGAATACACGTCATATTTGACTTTTTCATCATTTATTTTAGTTTCTCTCTCGCCTTAATGTTTTTGATATAATCATTTTGACTTTGCAATTTCTTTCAAGGGAAACTATACATTCGATATGTACGGTACTCGTTGCTTCACCTACCTGCTTCACCAAACCTTCTCTTTCCCTACATATATACGTACGTATCTGTGACTATACACATTTATCACAGTCTCGTGAATACACATATTTACATACAATGACGATGATATGTATGTATGTGTATACATATTATTTATCATAGTATACAGTTTGAGGTTTCCGATGGCTGATTAAAAATTTTGTTTTTGTTTCATACTAATTGTAAATCATGAAATTTGATTTATTTTGCACACTTTCTTTATAACCTAGGTTTTATTCATTTTTTTTAGTATTTGTTCAACTCGTTTATCTTTAAGCCTAATTCTCGAATGTTATAAAACTAATAAAATGTTTTCTCTTTTTATATTCAGAGTAATGGTTTCGTTTTCTGGTGAGAGAAATCAGGGTCTTCTTCTAAATTGAGACCACTCTGTGTTCAACATCTGCCTTGGTTTACTTGGCAATTTCATATCATAATTTCAGTTAAAAAGCCGCAATTTCAGCCAAGTTTTTTCCGGGAAAATTAGGTGACAACTTAAGGGCCTCCTTTTGTGGAAAACAGCTAAAAAGGTTCTCAGAAAGATTGTTCCTTAGTAATCTCCCATCTGCATTATCTATATTCCCAAGTATCGGATCAGATTCTGAAAGGTATAATTTTTATGCTTTTTATTCTTCTTCTTCTTCTTCACAATAATAAAGAAAAGAAAAGGTTCACTTGCTTCAAAAGGAAAGATATAGAATTTTAAACAGATCACTCAAGCACAGTGATAATCACAATGCGTTTGTGTGACTGACTGAAAAAATCATAAAAACAGAGTTTTAACAGATCACTGCATGATGAATAAATATATAAAAAGTCACAATTTTTTTAAAAAAAATAAAAAAATATTGGGACATTATTTATTCTTTGCTTGTATTAACAGTTTCCTTACAATTTCTATTTAACTGTGAAGTATAAATGGAGAAAAATTGTGGGAGAAATCTTAAAAGAGAAGGAATAGATGAAATAGGATGTATGTGGATGTTCATCAGTTTCTTTGGATCTAACCAGAAGCGCTTCTTGATGGATAACAAACGCGGAAGCAAAAGACTTGCAGGTTTTTTTCTTCATTAATATGTGTGTTTAAATGATTCTTACTCACTTTTTTTCTGTTATAAAATATAGTTTAATCTTAATTATGGTTAAATTACTAATTTATGCAGGTAACGAGATGAAGCAGAGTGTTGATAAACTCACTGATGAGGAGGATATCGATGTTTCCATTGCTGGTGATGATCATGTTGATGAGACTGATGAATCTGAAGAGAACTTTAAAGAGATAATCAAACGGTTAATAGCTCAGAAAGTAGGAGAGATACAAACGTGTGAGGACTTGTTGGAGGCTTTTCATGTTTTGGGTTCTGAAGAAGAATCATTCCTCAAGAAAAAGATCTCACATGAAGATGCTAAAAGCTTGGGAGATTCTAAGAGAGTAGTAGAAGACGAAAAGCCTCAAGTAGGAACGGTGGTAATACCGAAGAAGAAACCTAATTTCTTCAGCAGGCAATGGAGATCAGAGGAGAGGAGAAACAGATCTCAAGGTGGGAAAACAATTGTGGTTTTGAAACCTGGTATGGATGTTGATTCTTCATCTGGACTTCATGCTACTAGCAACAAGTCCAAAACCGGAAGAACGTTTTCCCGCTTTCTTATCGGTTTGATTAAGAAAAGATTACAATCTGCTGTTGGAAAGAATCCATGTGATGATCCTGTTGATAGGAGAAGCCAAAACAGTTGTTTGCAAGAAGAGATAGAGAGCAAAACAGGGAAGCATGTTTCGGCTGTTAAAGAGGATATGGCCCAAACAAGCCAAGATTCAAAGATGATTATGTCTGGATTATATATTGCAGCCAAGAAACATTTGTCTGAAATGCTTGCAAATGGAGATATAGATATGAATTTACCAGATAAGGAAGTTCCAAGAATCCTGAAGAAGATACTTTCACTCCCTGAGTTCTGTTCACCAGAAGACAGTCCTAGATTGACCCCAGCACGTGATTTAGTTAGTAATCTTAGCCCTTTAAGCCAGACAACTGAGAAACCAAAGATTCTACAATCCGGTTCAGCTACAAATGATCTGATTGATGAAGATTCATATAAAGACGATGATACACTGTTTACCATTGATGTCTCTGTTCCTAGAGGTGATTTATTTTCTTCTTCTCTTCTTTATTTCTTTATCTAAAGGTAGATTTTGTTTTTTCTGACAAAAACGTCACTAAATTCTTTCAGACTATGGGAAGGACACTGAGAGTTTAGACAAGGAAGTGAAGAGTGAGATAGATCTACTATCTGAAACTTGTAGCTCTTCCATTTCCCGGCAAGTCGAAAATGTTGATGAAGATATGCTCGAGTTTCGTGAAGACGATGTGAAAAAGGTTAGATAGCTTGTGAATGTAATCAGTGAATACATGCTCTGTTTTGTTTTCTTGAATGAGGTTTCATATTTCATGGTTTATCTTGTTCTAGGAAATGTTCAACCAAGCGCATTCACCGTCTTCTCCACCAGCTTCTTCAGTAATATTTACTGAATGCAAAGAAACTGCCACTGATGTGCAGGGAAAGTTAAGTCCTTTGTCTGTGCTTGAGCCTCTGTTCACAGATGATGACAGTAGCCCAACAACAAGCACAAGTTTCAGTTCAGGTATGTAAGAACTTTAAAAATCAGCTCAAGGTTGATTCTTCAGAACTTGGTTTCTTACTGTTTCTTGATTCACATTCAGCTGAAATGCGGATGCAACCATTCTGTATAAGATTCGATGAAGCTGATTCTCCAAAACCAGACCTAGGCAACAATGTCAAAACAAGCATGGATGACATAAAATTGACACTTGCATATATTGAAGCCGTTGTAAAATCCTCAGGCTTGAGCTGGGAAGAGCTGTTGACGAGGCCCTTTTACTCTGAACAGCTTCTTGAGCTAGAATTAACAGATGACATAGATTTTTCTGCAACACAGCTCTGCGACGATAAGAATCTGCTTTACGATTGTATCAATGAAGTTCTTATGGACTTCTGTTGGAATGAATTCAATCCCGGGCCTTGGATTTCATTCGTGAAACCTGAGTTCCAGCTAATCACAGACATGGAAATCGCAGCTAAAGTGGCTCAAGAAGGGGTTTACTGGCATCTCTTACCTTTGCTTTCTCCTCACACATTAGATCAGATAGTGAGGAAAGACATGGCTAGAACTGGAAGCTGGATGGATCTACGGTTTGAGATCGGTTGCCTTGGTTCTTATACAAGTGAAATGATTCTTGATGAGTTAGTAGAAGAGATCATCATGAGCTTTGGAGACATGGGTTCAGCTTGAACCAATGCAGGATCAGAATAATGACAACCTGTGATGAGGCTCTTTGTTTTTAACCTTTTGTTTATTCTGTACAGTTTGATTACCACTGCCATGGTCAAAGCTCTCTAGTTGACCTTCTTTCTTGTGGATTGGCACAACTACAGCTTTCTTAACATAAACAAAGACCTTAGAATATTTTCTTTTGTTTCCTTTCACTGCCATACTCTCTGTTTTTGCTTTCCAGTGGCGTCTGTAGTTTACTTAGCCAAGAGAGTGTTGCATGAGTGATAACTAACGAGTGTAATAACACAAAGCTTGAAATTTAAACAAGACAAAGATAATGTATTTACTAAGCACCATGTCCCAGTAGAACTAATATTATGTGTTTTTAGCTCTTTGCCAACAATCGAAAGAAATACAAGGCCATGACTTTATCATTAGTAGATGAGAAGTTTCTAAGGAGGCGTAGTTGTATTTTTTCTTTTCTTGCCGAATGCTTGGCTTTCACTTTCTGATTCATCATCATCCTCGTTGTCATCACCGGCGTTTTTACTAGAACCAGCAGATTCTGCTACAGATCTTGCATATTTTCTTCTTCCTGCATCAAACTTGGCTTGTAGGTTTTGATCGATAGGGTCATCTGAGGGTCTACGCTTTGTTTGCCGAGACACTTTAGCAACAAGTCCAAGCCTGTGCAGGGATTACAATGATAATTATATTCAGCATCAATTTAAAAAAAAAACTGAAAAATGAACATGCACAAAGATATATTCCTCCACCTGTGTGGTCGAACTTCTTGTTCAGCCTCAATAGGATCATCCCATGCAGGGGCAGGGGTCGTCATATTGGCAACCCAGTTCTTAGCCTGGAAAACGAGCGAACTCTACACGGTGAGGTGAAACCAAAAGATATGAATGCAAAGTAAGGAACAAAAAAAAAATGCAAAAAAGTTTTTCAAGAATACAAATTTTAGCTTCAATCCAAAGTTTGGTAGTTTAAGGAAGAAAATCTTAAAAGTTGTAGTGCCGTATCTGTTTTAAGAATCTGTGGAGTTCCCTTCTTCTTTGCCGTATACGTTGTCACTGCAACAAGAGCAGCACGACCACCAAACTTTATGCAGTCCTAGAGGTGACATGGTTAGATTACTCACGGCAGTAAGAAAAGTTGACAGAAAGAAGAAGATTTTACAGCGAGTGATTCAGCAAGCTCTTGCTAGATCTGAACCCCATTGGCAAAATACTAGTTGTGTGCAACAAGTTAAGCTAAGTAATTAACTTGGAAAGACAAAAGCTAGTTTCACCAAACCCTTGGATGATCCCAAAACCTCTATCCTTAATGAGAGAATACTCTCACAGACAAATCATCAAACACTTCCCGTGCATACCCTAAGTAAAGCAAGAGATCCTTGAGGAAAATCAAACATGAACAGGAAGAACTCAAAGATTTTTTGTGTGGATTGATGATAAAGACCCGTTCAGAGAAGGAATATTTGCGTCCGCGCCAACGAGGCTCGCAATCAAAATTAAGATAATAACCAAAATAAACCGAATTATGGAATCAATGATTTTTTGGGTCGGTTTGATTCGGTTAACTGAAGTGGACCCTCCATGTTTTATTGATTGATCAGAAGCTAATAGTGAATTTAAGTAAACCCTAAGGGTTTAACTAAGAGATTCCAGGAAAACCAATATATATGCCCTATTAGAGTCAGCCAGAGACTTGATGTTGAAAAAGACTAAACTTGAAATGAAATAAGGGAGACCACACATTAATCCTCTTGTTTTGATTGGTTATAGTTTTTCTTTGTAAAACATTTTATTCTTGTATGTTTTTGGAACAAATAAAAAACCAAAGCAAACGGTTTCTAGATTTAAAAATGCAGTTTTATGTGATTATTTGGCTTGATATTATATGATTTTGATATCTTGTTAAATATTTTATGATTTTGATAAATAATTTTGTGTTTCAAGATTAATATGAGAATGGTTGCCGACTGAATCTATGGTAAACATATTTCATTTTATATACTTTAAAAAATTATTCAAATGTCTATTATTAATTTTCTTAAATAATTCATTATTTTGATTTAATATCTTAAATAATTTTTTAACTTTCTTAAATACTATCAACTTTGTTTTGATACTTTAGGTCTGGTTTAAAAGTTAGTTTATGCAAGTTTGTGGGGTTTGCTTACTGTTTTTGTACATTTTGTTTCCTTATTTTCTTTGGATCCTTGGCATTTTAATCGAAAACATAGCAATTGAAAATCCAACATTCTTGTAAGTATACTCAGATTTATATACTCAGTATCTATTTTTGACATATAAATAATTTTGATTTATATACTCAGATTCCATTTTTTGACGAGCAAAACAAATAAATGATAACGAATATTTAAAATTTAATAAAATAAACAAAATTAAAAAATCTGAGGGGAAGAACTAACAAAAGGAGTGTAAGTATATTTGAGAACCTCTCAGGCACACTCACTATATATTATTGTATTTATCTTTCTTTCTCTACTGTTTTTTTTAGAATAATAGAGTCTTTGCCATTTTAAAAAATAATTATGATTTATGGTAAGCTAAGCTAAGTAAATTGTAATTGTTTTACTTGATCTATTTTACTTGATCCGCAAGATATATATCTTGCTACTCTAATAAATTCCCATTTGAAAGTTTCAAATTAGAAGATTACATATGTGATGAAAACGCATGCAAAAAAATCATAAAAGAAGTTATTTTGATTTTTCTTCTTTATGTACCCTCTTAGAGAATCAAGTGAATAAACAAAGATAATGTACAAAGAATATTCTTTAAATTTTGAGCTTCATCTCCATTTAGTGTTCATGCTAAATGTCTGAGAATAAGCAATTTGATTCCAATTCACTTAACCATATATGTATTTTATTGAAGAGATTATGCACAAGGATGATATACAAACGTAACGGAAAAAGTTCTCGTTCAGTTGGTATAAGGTTTTTCTATACAAAACGTAAATCATATAATCTAAGAATTGATACAAAAACGAAGGTACTAACCTAGAGAAGAGGTCGTTTGTTCTAAACTCTGAAGCATCTTGTTGAATAATGATCATTTTGTGATCAAACCGAACTGAAAGAATCAGAGTAACTAAAGTCTTCAAAGGAGTAGTTTCAAAGCAAGGGAATTAGTACACTTTTATTATTTGCTCACTGATGAGATTGTGGGCAACTAAAGCTAATGTTAAAGTCAAAAGTTGTTATAGTAGTTAGTAGAAAAAGTCATGTAATGTGTCAGAAGCAATGTTCTGTTTTTGAACTTTGCTATATGTCGGTCCGAGGCAAAAAAAAAAAAAAAAAAAAATAGTGTGTGTGTGTTTTTCAATGAAAGTCGTTTTTAGTACTACTCCTCTAAACCTCTCAAATCTTCCTAAGTTCTAAAACAAACAAGAGATCAAACTCTTGTATTTGCAACATGGTATCAGAGCGTGACTCGGTCACTGGAACCCAATTTGATCAAGAAACTCAAGAAGAAGAAAAGAAAAGATTAGTAATGGTGGAAGTCACCAAGAAAGTGAAAAGAAGCTCACCAGAGAGGGAGCAGCAGGCTATGGTTGCAGAGGCAATCAAAGAAGAACATCATGGAGAAAGGAAATCTCATGTGTTCATTGCAAGACAAGGAAGTTCAAAAGAAGAAAACAGCTGGTTGATCGACAGCGGGTGTACTAATCACATGACACCACACAAAGAGATGTTCATAAGCATCAACACTAACTTTAAAGTTCCAATAAGAGTTGGTAACGGGGCAGTGATGATAACTGGAGGAAAAGGAGATGTTGAGGTCATGACTAACAAAGGGAAACGTGTCATAAGAGATGTGTTCTATGTACCAAAACTTGGAAAAAGTTTGTTAAGTGTTCCTCAAATGATCTCACATGGGTATCAAGTTACTTTCAAAAATAAAGTCTGCACCATCTACGACAGTGCACGAAGAAAGATAGGAGAAGTAAAAATGGTTAACAAGAGTTTTCATCTCAAGTGGCCAACAGAGAAAGAAACAGCAATGGTGACAACTGATGAAACAGCAGAGCTATGGCACAAACGGTTGGGACACATCGGTCATACAAATCTGGAAACTCTGCAATCTAAGAAAATGGTGACTGGTCTGCCTTTCTTTAAAGTGGACAAAGAGAAATGTGAAAGCTGCATCCTCAGTAAACACTGCAGAGAATCCTTTCCAAAGGAATCACTGACTAGAGCAAATGAGAAGCTAGAGCTGATTCACAGCGACGTTTGTGGACCTATGCAAAATCTGTCAATCAATGGTAGCAGGTACTTACTTACTTTCATTGATGATGCAACCAGAATGGTGTGGGTATACTTCTTGAAAGCCAAGTCTGAAGTATTTCAAACGTTCAAGAAATTCAAAAATCTAGTTGAAAACAATGCCAACTGCAGAATAAAGAAACTCAGAACAGATCGTGGCACAGAGTATCTTTCCAATGAATTCACTGAATTCTTGGAAAAGAATGGTATTGAGAGGCAACTGACAGCAGCCTACTCTCCTCAACAAAATGGTGTCTCTGAAAGAAGAAACAGAAGCTTGGTTGAAATGGCAAGATCAATGATAAAAGGTAAAGACTTACCACTGAAATTCTGGGCTGATGCTATTCATGTTGCAGCATATGTTCAAAACAGGACTCCAACCAGAACCTTGAAAGATAAGACACCTCTAGAGGCTTGGAGTGAATCAATACCATCAGTGAGTCATCTAAAAGTATTTGGAAGCATCTGCTATGTTCACATACCAGAAGAGAAAAGGAAGAAATGGGATGATAAGTCTAAAAGAGGAATCTTTGTTGGATATAGCTCTCAGACAAAAGGCTATAGAGTTTTTCTGTTAAAAGAAAACAAGATTGACATTTCCAGAGATGTCATTTTTGATGAAGATAGCAAATGGGACTGGAATAAGAAAGAAGTAGTAAAGCATTATGATATCTCAGCTCTATCTGAAGATAAAAGTGGAAACGCTCAGGAAGATGAAACTGATCCAAGGGAGAGTGAGATCAGAGGACGAAGAATTACTATGCCGAGTCCAATAAACCTGGATCTTGACAGCCCTGAAGGAAACACAAGTCAGCCTAATCGGAAAACCAGATCATTAAATGAGATCCTCCTCAATGCTCCATATGCAGACATTGAATACTCTGGAGCTTGTGAGAGCTGCTACACGAGCTCAGAAGAACCTGTTCTGGTGGAAGAAGCTGTCAAATACACTGAATGGACTGAAGCTATGCAAGAAGAGATTCAGGTGATTGAGAAAAACAAAACATGGGAATTAGTCAAGAGACCTCCAAACAAGAATGTTGTTGGAGTAAAATGGATCTTTAGGCTCAAAACAGATGCAGAAGGGAATGTTGTTAAGCACAAAGCAAGATTGGTGGCAAAGGGGTTTACTCAACAACATGGAGTTGATTATTTGGAGACATTTGCTCCAGTTTCAAGACATGAAACAATCAGAATGATTCTTGCTGTTGCGGCTCAAAAGAAGTGGAAATTGTTTCAGCTTGATGTGAAATCTGCTTTTCTCAATGGGAATCTAGAAGAAGAGATATATGCTGAACAACCAATTGGCTTTGAAGAGGAAGGTAAAGAGGATTATGTTCTAAGACTTCACAAAGCTCTCTATGGACTGAAGCAAGCTCCAAGAGCTTGGTACAGCCGCATAGATGAATTCTTTACCAGAGAAGAGTTCATCCGAAGTGAAAATGATCATGCTCTTTACACTAAAGAAACTCAAGGGAAATTGCTAGTTGTGTGCATATACGTGGATGACCTTATAGTAACAGGCGATGATGAACAGATGATTGAAGAATTCAAAATAGTCATGAAAAGAGAATTTGAAATGTCTGACTTAGGGCTGCTCAACTACTTCTTGGGAATGGAAATTACACAAGACCCAGAAGGTATCTTCCTATCCCAAGAATGTTATGCAAAGAAACTCTTAAAGAAGTTCAACATGGATGAATGCAAAGAAATGAGTACTCCACTGTTGCCTCAAAGAATGATTGCAGAAGAAGAAGAAAATGTAGGACTGGCTGATTCAAAGATGTATAGGAGCTTGGTGGGTGGTCTGCTGTATCTTACTGCTACCAGACCCGACTTAATGTATTCAGCATCTTACTTATCCAGATATCTAAAAGAACCAAGAGTAAGACATCTCAAAGAAGCCAAAAGAGTTCTCAGATACATCAAAGGAACGGTTGACATGGGAATGAAATTCACAAAGACTTCAAGGCCAAGATTGATCGGCTATTCTGACAGTGATTGGGGAGGATGTAGAGAAGATCTAAAATCAACTACTGGTTATTGTTTCACTATTGGCTCAGCTATGTTTTCATGGCAGACAACTAAACAGGATACCATTGCTCAATCAACTGCCGAAGCTGAGTATATGGCCCTATGTGCAACCACAAATCAAGGAATGTGGTTAAGAAGACTGCTGAAAGACTTAAAGTTTTCTGCTCAAGAGGGAGTTCCCATCTTCTGTGATAGTCAATCAGCCATTGCAATAGGAAGAAATCCGGTTCAACATAGAAGAACCAAACACATCCAGATCAAATACCATGTGGTTAGAGAAGCTGAAAGAAATGGTGACATCAAATTGCAATATTGCAGGAGTGAAGTACAGGTGGCTGATGTTCTTACCAAACCTTTGGGAAGACAAAGTTATGAAAACCTTCGTCACAAGCTTGGTTTGGTTAACAAAATGTCAAGAGGGAGTGTTGAATAATGATCATTTTGTGATCAAACCGAACTGAAAGAATCAGAGTAACTAAAGTCTTCAAAGGAGTAGTTTCAAAGCAAGGGAATTAGTACACTTTTATTATTTGCTCACTGATGAGATTGTGGGCAACTAAAGCTAATGTTAAAGTCAAAAGTTGTTATAGTAGTTAGTAGAAAAAGTCATGTAATGTGTCAGAAGCAATGTTCTGTTTTTGAACTTTGCTATATGTCGGTCCGAGGCAAAAAAAAAAAAAAAAAAAAATAGTGTGTGTGTGTTTTTCAATGAAAGTCGTTTTTAGTACTACTCCTCTAAACCTCTCAAATCTTCCTAAGTTCTAAAACAAACAAGAGATCAAACTCTTGTATTTGCAACACATCTCCATATTTCTTTTCTTTTTCGCATTCAGACCCTTGTACTATTAAGTATTACATACAATAGACCCTTACATTATTATTATTACTTTTATCTGAAAATACTACCAGTTTGATCAGACAGGGGAAAAGACTAAAAGATAACTTTTTAGGGTTTCAGGAAAGCGTATCCACCAAGTCATGAAAATACGGCGGTGCAAATTCACCATCTTATTCAACGATTTCAAGGAATGACGAGAAAGAAAACTAAGAAATAGAATCCATACCGTTTGATATCGTCATCGAGATACTCTTGAGATTGTCTGCCAAGTCCTTACCTAGATTTCGTTCTGTGTCGAAGCAATGGGGTTCATATCGTCCGAATCTTTCTACCTTATCTACTACAATCCTGAGAGGAACACTATCACAAGAGTTGAAATTCAAGGAATGGAAGCCTTTAGGTCTTATAAAGCTTTCACCTTTCTAGACCATGTAGAGGATTCTAAGTTTAGGATCATGGGCTCTTAACCACTCCTTGTTCTGATACTTGATAAACGCTTCTTTTCATGAGCAATTAGCTTTGCGAGTTGTGTCTTTAATGATGAGTTCCATGTTAGTCATTATCCATGGGTAAGGTTCAAAACCACATTACAATAAAAGAGCTAAAGAGGTTGGTTTAAGAGATAGAAGATGGATATTATAAATCATGCAAAAATGGTATAACTGTGTTTCTTGACTCAAATTTTGACTGCATATATACAGCATGAACATATATACACAAGGAAAATATACAAACATAAAGGTAAAAGTTTTCCCTATCAACGGGTACAAGTTGTTGTTTCTACAAAATACGTAGATATCAAAGCTAACCTAGGCCATCATATATTCCAAACCCCCTCAAGGAGAGAAAATGCATCAGATTGTCGTCAAGCGCAACAACAAGAAATCAAACTTTATGCCGACCATTTGGTGACTGCTTGAATTCATGTAGCTTTATCTTTGAAATGATGCGGTTACGTATGATTGTCTCAGATTTAACAGCTTCTTGGATGTTACTATACACAAGATCGCATAGCTCATCTAAGGCCAACACAGGAAATGGCTCTTCTATAAGAACACCCACCTACAGAGTTTCAAACCAAAAAGAAGGTTTCATGTTAGAGATTCGCAAAAGAGGATAAATACATCAATAAGTAGTGTTGAGTGTGGATGAGGACAAAGTACTTCTTCTATGCAGAACAGGGATGCAGCACTAATGAAAGTAGCAGGAACAACAATCCAATGGCATTCATCCCATAGAATGATTGGAAGAGTTAGATGCCAAAAGACTAAAAACCTCGACGTTAAGCGTGTGTAAGAAAGAGGAATCGGAATGCCCATGAGTTGTTCACAAACTCCAATGCCTTGATGTAAATGGATCATCTTTGATTCCTGCAGTGACGCAAGGAACATATCTTGGTGTCAAATGTTCAAACCAAAATATCAATAGTTAAGACATAGATATTGCAGACTCTGTAAGACAATGACTGAGAACTTTCTAATTATCATAGCAGGAAGTAAACAAACTGAATGAATAAAGGAACGGTACCAACAAATGTCTCTTAGTATCGTCAATATTTAGCAACTGAAGGCTCTGAGAAATGAACTCGATCACACAACGCGGACGATGCTTTGATTGAAGAATCAGAGATAAGTCATCAGCTTCAATCAAATTCCGGAGATCTCTTGCGATATCTGAACCATAAATCACATGACACTGCAAATAAAAATGAAAACTTTCAATCAATCACAAGCCAACATTAACCACAATCGATTAAAGCAAAAGATGGATTTTTTTGTTTTGTTTTGTTTAACCTTAAGAGCCACAGGGAAAGCAGCAATGTACCGAAGAAGCAAATCTTTGATGATCAAATCATCACCAGAGGTATCAACAGAACAAATCACTTGCCTAGCTAAATCATTAGTTCCAGCAATGATCCCAACCCAAGCTTTCCTTCCTTCTTCATACCTAGAATACGAAGCCTCCGTACGAAACACAAGAAGAAGTGCTAAAGCCGGAGCTGTGAGCTGATACGGCAATGATGAAGATCGAAGAATCGGGAAGATCCCAGGAAGCCAGTCCAAAGCCACGGCGGAATTGTAGGTAGCGATTACGATGGCGACGGTTGTGAAGAAGAACACAGGGGGAATGAGAGAGAGAATAACGCGAGATGAAAAGCTCGAGAGGAGATGTCGCACATGGCGAAGAGAGCTTCTATGTTCGACCCATTTCTCGTGGGTGTAGAGAGAGCGTTTCTGCTGCATCCCACGCTCCTTAATCTCGTCAGCCCAATCAGGGACAGCACTGAGGAGCGAGATGAGCTTCTCAGTTATGGTTTTGGGAGCTGAATCGCTGGATTCAGGCCCAGATGAAACGCGGGGAGGTTTGAAATTGACGGATTTGCGGAATCCGGGGGAGAATACAGGGAATCGTAATTCGAGGTTGGATGGGTGAGTGAAATTGGAAGAAACGGATAGATTCATGGACTGATACATTGGCGGGAAAATTAGGGGTTTAGGGTTAGGGTTAGGGCTTGGTGGAGATGAAGATGAAGAGGAATAATAGTGGCAAAATGAACACATGAGGTTGCTCGCAAATTGGAAGTGAGAGAGGTGATAGGAAAAAGGTCGTTGAAACGGTTGTTCCAGGTTTGTTTACGTTCCACACTAATACGCTGCCGTTTCTTATGGGTCTTCATTTGTTAAATTTGATCCATATAAGCTTTTTTTAAAGCCAAATAGCGTCGTTTATTGACTTCTCGTTGTTCTTGAGATAATAAATAATTTGATTGAGAGAAACAAGTAACACGAGTTTAATCTCCAAAGTTTTCTACTTTAATTCTCTAGATTTCAGTAAATGATCACTTGTGTATGTATTTGTGTTTCCTGACGAGATAGGCCTTTTTTTGAATACCAGGATGTTTTAAAGTGAACAGAACAGAGACAACTAACAAGTAGTATTACTTAACTCTTGTTACATTTCTCTTAATGAATGAATATATAATCACATTCTCGAGTATTTATGATAAACTATATAGTTTGAATCCAAGGATTAGATCTTCGAGAAAAACTGTTTCATAAAATCTGAAAGCTTTGCCAAGTTTTTCTCATCATCATCAATAGCTTTCTAGTGGAAGCCAGTGAGGAACAAGTCTTGACTACATCTTCTCACTCTCCAATTCTTGAGCGTGATCTTCACTCTCTCATTCCAAATTCTTCGTTTGATACACGCGCCTAATCTCTACCGTTGAGTATGAGCTGCACATAGATTGATAGATGATGATGCCTCCTAAATTGCTAGATGCTACAAAGAAGTCTATTAGAGAGAGAGAGAGAGAGAGCTTACGGTCAATGTCAGACATCAATTTTGATTTTTGAATTTGAATTTCCAAAGAAATCATCCCATTGTTATGTACAGTAAATGCTTCCAACTCTTGGAGAGGGATCTATTGGATATTTATTTTGTTTGTTTCTGTTTCCCTCTGTCACCCAGTAAAGCAAAAAGCAACATCACATACACATTTGACATTACACACACAAGCAAGAGAGAGAGAGAGCCCTAAAACCAAAACCAGAAAGCCCTTTTTTCTTCTTCACCATTGTTAATGGACATGATAGCTTCATTCATACCTCGTTTCTTGTTTCTGGTGAGAGAATGAAAGAGAGAAGAGAACAAGAAATCAAAGTTTTTTTCATTTTCCCTTCTGGATCTAATTTTTATATAGCTTGATACTAAAGCTACGTAAACCCAATTAGGTGAATTGTGTTTATGATAAGATTTGAGGGATTTTTTTTAGTTGCATGTTACCTTACTCTCGAAGCTTATATCTTTTAAAGTCAATTAAATATCAACCCTTTATATTCCGATTTTGTTCTTATTCTCTCTTCCGCCACAAAGTTCGAACCTTTTTAAAGGGTCCCCAGAGTGAATTTTATATCCTTTTGCTAAGTTAGTAAAGTCAGAGTCTTTATAGAAGCTATGGATCGAAGAGATGCAATGGCGTTACCCGGGTCGGGTTCTTATTATATCCAAAGAGGAATGCCCGGTTCAGGTCCTCCTCCTCCTCAAACTCAACCGACGTTTCACGGATCACAAGGGTTTCATCATTTCTCCAATTCCAGCTCTCCCTTCGGGTCAAACCCTAACCCAAACCCTAGTGGCGGTTCTACCGGATTCGTTTCTCCTCCTTTACCCGTTGAGTCTTCTCCGGCTGACTCTTCAGCAGCGGTAGGAGCTGTGGTTGCTCCTCCTCCTTCGGGTGACACTTCTGTGAAGCGGAAGAGAGGACGACCTAGAAAATACGGACAAGATGGTTCAGTTTCGTTGGCATTGTCTCCTTCAATCTCCACCGTTTCTCCAAACTCTAACAAACGTGGCCGTGGTAGACCTCCTGGCTCCGGCAAGAAGCAACGACTAGCTTCCATTGGTAAAAGCCCTAATCTCTCTTCCTCTGTAAATGGAGGAAATTTATGAGCTTTACTGATTATATGTAGTTACTGACTAGGACATGGGCTCTGAAATTGGTGGGAAGTTATGAGCTAAATTGATTATATATATATAGTTTTTTCATATGAGAATATTGGCGGACTTAGGAAATGGTGGGAAGTTGGACATAGCTAATCCAAACTGTAATTGGCTCTTTGAAGGATTAATTAAAGATTTGGAATTTTATAATGCCTAATTGTTGAATTCAATATTTAAATAGTCTTTTATTACATGGCCTTTCTCTTTAAACCTTGTTATTGCATTTGTTTCTCATTACAAAAAAAAAGCCGTTGATTTTTTTCTTTCTGAAAACCTTTCTTTGTCGGTTCTGTTTCTATTTTTTTATAAGGTGAATTGATGCCTTCATCGTCTGGAATGAGCTTCACACCGCATGTAATCGTAGTTTCCGTTGGTGAAGTATGTTTCTCCTGTCTCCTCTTTATCAATTTTGTCTTCTTTTTAATCTTTCTTCTAGTTCTTGAAACAAACCACACTCTGTTTTGTTTTCAGGACATTGCATCAAAGGTTATATCTTTCTCGCATCAAGGTCCAAGAGCGATATGTGTCTTATCCGCTAGTGGCGCAGTCTCTACTGTAACTCTTCTTCAGCCATCTCAGGGAACTATTACATACGAGGTTTTATCAAATTTTTCTCTCGCATTTTATTATCCTTTAGAAGACAAAAGCATTACTCATGTTAGTGTATAACTTATAATCTCTAGGGTCGATTCGAGCTCATATCTCTCTCTACTTCTTATTTGAACACAACTGACAATGACTGCTCAAACCGAACTGGAAATCTAGCTGTCTCACTTGCTAGCCCCGAAGGTCGGATCATTGGTGGTGGAATTGGAGGTCCTCTAATCGCTGCAAGCCCTGTTCAGGTGAGCTGCATTTGCGAGTTTTAAATTCTTTACATGAATTAGAAGATCATTTTTTAAACTTTGTCTGTTTGCCTCTTTAAAAGGTTATTGTTGGGAGCTTCATTTGGGCAATTCCGAAAGGGAAGATTAAGAAACGAGAAGAAACTTCCGAAGATGTCCAAGATACTGATGCATTGGACAACAATGATAACACTGCAGCAACGTCATCTCCTGCTCCTCAGCAAAGTCAGAATCTTGTTCAGGCTCCTGTAGGCATGTGGTCAACCGGTTCAAGATCAATGGATATGCATCACGCCCACATCGACATCGACCTAATGCGTGGATGATTCATGTGTATATAAGCATTGAATCTAGGAGATGAAGAAGAAGAATTAAACTTAAGCTAACCTCCCTTAAAAAAAAAATGTCTATTGGTAATGTTTAGGAAAGAAAAGACAAGTAATAATTTTAGGAATCCCTGCATGTACTCGAGCTTTCATTTAATCAATTTGGTCTCTTGACTTGTGAGTAGTCAGCAAAAAAAATTCGTTTGTTTCTTATAATAAGTTTTTGCATTCTAAAGCACACAATCTGTTTAGCAGGTAGTCGCCGGGAGAAATTAACAGCTCCAGGAGGTGTCTTTCCCCTGAATCTCGGATGTCTCATGATGTATATTCCGGTGACAATAACAACAAACTTAAAAGACACAAAATATAAAACCACAGAAGAAAAAAAACAAAGCACCATGAACTTGGTAGTTGCTCTTTGACCTCTCCAGCTTAACAGAGCCTGAACTCTTTCTTCTTGACCTGCTATATCTCCCACAACTGTTTGAGCTCTGCTCGCGATATTCCTCAACCGCTCGTATCGCAATTTTACAATCCCCGGGTCTTGAGATGAATTAGGAAATATATCAAACTCTTCGTTAAGCTCTTCAAGATGGATATTGTCTGCAAATGACAGTTTAGTGTCCATATGTGGAGGTTGTCTCGGACGTAGCCTGTAGTTCCATAGCCCAAGCATGAAGAAGCAAATAGATATCACTGGAAGAATCATCTCCGGCGAACAAACAAACGCCAAGTACAATACATGAGCCAGTGAACTGACAACCGGTTTCTTCCACTTGCATATATCTTGGAACAATTCTCCGGTTCCGAGTAAACCAGAGAAAACCGAAGTCAATATGAAAATATTAGCACGACTCTTCCTCATGCTCCAGAAATGCGAATTCGATAATTTTATAGATATATTGATCAGACGAGTAATTTTATAGATATATTGACCATATAACTGCATAATAACCCCGTAAATAGTATAACTATTTAAAATCCTCAAAATTATTTATTTTCTATAATCCTTTAGAAAGGGGATATCATAATCAGTCAGTTCCTTTGCAACGCCGAGGTTACAAATCATGACCTTAAGAGGTGCCAATTGGATAACTTCTCGGTAAACTTCACTTACTTTCTTAAGTTTCTTTGTTGAAGAATCTTGTTTTGAGCCTCCCAATATTCATTGGTCCACTTCTCAACCTGTCTCTCCAAACTTTCTTGTTTCTCAAGAAACCTCTTTAGCTCATCATCTCTGTGAGGTTGCGGCAAATCACAAGCCGCCTTGACGCTTGGAGACATCACCAAGGTTTCGTCCATGTACTGCCTGATCAAATCACCGTCAGCGATCGGACAAGCCATCGTCTCCGAACACACTTCGGTCGCATTTTCAGGCACAGTCACATCCAAATTCATCAGTTTTCCGTAGCCTTGCAACACATACAACATGTAATCATACACATACTTCATCCCTAGGCTTTTCATCATGTACTCACTTCCTTGTGTCCCTATAGCTTGCGCCTATACAATTGATTCGTAAGATCACCATCATTATGATGAATACATATAGAAGTTTACAAATATAAACCAGATAATGGTAGTTTATCATAGGTCATTGTTTACCTTCTCAGTATTGTTATTACCCCATTCGACGGCGAACTTGAGATCACCACAGTTCTCGTGAGATTTAATGGGCCAGTAATGTTCTAGTGGAACCATACTTCTTGCGAAGAAATCGTAGTACTCTGGTTTAATCAGTAGAGTCATACTATCACACGCTAATATATATTTTTTGCTCACCGACCAGGCACGGCCTTCTATGTAAATCTTGTACCTTAATGCAAAAATCCAAATCCCAAAATATTAACTATATCAACATCAACAGAAAAAAAAACGTTTAAAACATGGAATTTTTTGTTGTTGCATATATACCTATGGGTGCACTGGTCTTCTAGGTTTGAACTTTTGAACCCTATCCCCTTCTCCTTCTCCCAATCCTGAAAATTCACCATCCAATAGTATTACATCTTAAGATTTATCTTCAATAAAGTTGATCGTGAGTTAATGTTATGTTTTTTGAGAATACTGAATATGGATGGGCATATATTTATATACCTGTTTATATAGACGAACCATGGGGTCATATTTCTCCGATAAGTTACATCGCATTAAGTTTTTTCTTTGCAAAGAAACCTCAGAGTTGCCTTTCCAGTAAGCGTATGGAACTCTATCTTTCCATTTCACTCTTTTGTTGGCTTCTCTAATGGCCACAGATACCTTGGTCCAATCTTTTATGTTCACCTCCGGCCTATATATAACAATAACCAAATACATCATCGAAAATATTATTGAATCCATTGAGAAAAATAGAACATTTACCACTAAACCGAATAAAAACAGAGTCAGGCGAAAACAGAGCCAAAATAGAGAAAATACATCATCGAATATAACATTAGGATCTAAAAGTAGTTTAATAGACAGATAAAACTAATACGTAAATAATAATTTAGATAAATTTGAATGAAGATAATATATTTATGATGATGAATAATATTCAGGTTTGTTTTTGTTTGTAAGAAAAAAAAAACAGTTACTAATTACTAAACGTACCAACCCCAGAAGCTCCAGTCAGGGAACACGATGCCGTATGCATCACGGTGACCACAGTAATGGAACAACGGCGGAGGAGGCCACGTGGCATTGTCCTCTTGTCTAAAGTCTCTTTTCCAGATGGCAGGTTTATCATGGCAGAAGAAGAGAAGCTCAAGATCAGGAACTTGACCAGGATACATTCTCAAAAGCTGAAGTATCCCCCAGATTGTGAACACATCTCTTGTCTGGAAAGCCTTAAGATACTTATGAACGTACAATTTCCCTGATTTTATCACTAGCCTGAAATGAGCTTTTGGTTTTGCTCTCTCTAGTGTTTCCCTTGTGATTCCTGTTTCTTGCCACACCTTTAGATCTTTTTGGATCCATCTGAAGTAGTCTGGACAAGTCTCCGAGGTTGAGCTTGCTGGTTCGAATCTGCTTGGGTAGATTAACGAACATGTTGGCGTGTTGTTGCAGTTTAGTGGGATCTTGATGATTGTGTTTGTAGTTGTCGTCAATTGTGATGTCGTCATCATTTGGATTCTGGTCTTAACTATTACAAACTATATGAGAAAACAGAGGAATACAAAAACAAATCATTTAAAAAAGAAGATTTAATTATATGTAATATATATGATTAAAATTATAAGAAAATGAGAGAGTTCTAGTACCACATCCATCCAAGCACCCATGATGATGATGATGAAGATAGTGGTGACTAGTTTAGAATTGGAACACAGATTTTGATTATTTATTCCACGTGGCTTCTGATTTAAACCTTTGTCGTTCATCTTCATAGTTGCAGATCTCGATTCGGATGATCTCGTTTAATTTTCCAAGTAATTACAAAAGAGATTTATATTAGTTTTGTTTATCGAGAAGAGTATTGTTTATTAATTTATCGTCATTTGATGCAATGAAACATTACTGTATGAGCTTTTATCTGTAACAAAAAAACTATATCAGGTTTATAAGTACATATATATATCTTGTCTATATTGCCAATACAACAAAGGTATTTGATATTGACTAAATAACTTACTTCCCATTTTTATATTATAATATCTCTATTTACATTATATTATTACCATATTTATTTACATACTTATATATTATGTCTGCATAGATTTAATAGAGATAGATTTCCAATATAACTAGTCAGATTCAATTTTTGACACTAATTAATAGAATCTATGAATAGTATATGAGTTATAATTTTGACCGCCTGCCCCCCCCCCCCCCCCCCCCCCAAAATATGGAAATTTTCACATATATTCAATATATGAACTTTTGTGCAATTGATTAAGTTCTGTTTTTAATAATTCGATTATTTTTGTAATTATTAGCCGTCTCCGATTTTCTAATAAACCATAGTTTCAAATTATTGATCTAGTGTCATCTCGTGTCATAACTCGAATCCAAATTTGAAAAGATGTGTGAATTGTATATTTTCACTATTGAAGAAATTGATTATTTTGGACCTCTCAAGTCCCAATACTCGTCGGTCCACTTCTCAGCCTTTCTCCTCGCATTTTCTTGTGTTCTTAAGAAATTTCTTGAGCTCATAATCTCCATAAGGAGGTGGCATATTACAAGCAGCCTTGAAGCTCGGAGACATAACCAATGAGTCGTCCATGCACTGCCTGATCTGTCCACCGTCAGTGATCGGACAAGCCATCGTCTTTGAACACACTTCCGTCGCATTTTCAGGCACGGCCACGTTCAACTTCATCAATTTCCCGTAGCCTTGCAACACATACAGCATATATTCATATACATAATTCATCTCTAGTTTCTTCATCATGTAACCACTTCCTTGTCTCCCTATGACTTGTGCCTACATCATGAGTCAACAGAAAATTGCAAAATTAACTGAAAATGATGACAATTTATCACTGATCATTTCTCTAACTCGAATTCTGAAAATTAGTTTGAATTTTTTACTTAGATCTTGAATATAGTTGCTTACCTTTTTGGTGTTATTGTTACCCCATTCGACGGCAAATTTGAGATCACTACATTTGTTGTTTGGTCTAATAGGCCACTAAGGCCAGTAATGCTTCATGGGGATCCTACTTCGGAAGAAAAAGTCGTAATAGTCTGGTTTAACCAACAGAGTCATACTATCACACGAAAGTATATACTTTTCGCTAACAGACCACGCGTTCCCTTCTATGTAGATCTTATTTCTAAAATGTTTAAAAACTAAATCCAAAAATGTTATAAACAAAGAAAATTAAGATAAACGAGGTCTATAGAATGTATTCTGCATATATATAAATATACCTGTAAATGCATTGATCTTCTAGTCTTGATCCCGTAAACCTTGCCTGGATTTCACTCACCCAATCCTAAGACAACATATGAGACGAGACTACAATGAATATTACAAATCATGAAATCACTTTCTGATGAAGTTATCTATAATAAGTACAAGCTATCAAATAGACTCAAAATACAACTCATTGTTCGAGTGCGTGTAAAGTCATTAGTTTCGAGACTCATTGATGTTAGGTTCAAAATGGAATACACATTCAAACTTGTATAGATGGGAGATTCTGTAATTGATGGACATATATAAAAGTATATATATATATATATATGGATATGCATTACAAAATGATGGAAAATAAAAAGAATATAATAAGTGGACAAGTGTCTCAAAATTCTAATTTGTGACCGAAACAAATATATATAATATATATCATTATAACTTGTGAACATTTATAATAACCACTAAGAATTTAACATTACGATTTATGTGTAAAATCGTGAAAGAAGAGTCGGGCTGATAGTAAAGTACATAAAAATTTTCGAGAATTGTTCTTTTTCTAAAACGATACTAATGAAATCGGCCCAAACAATCAGGCCCAAATTATTTTGCCGTACCAAACACACGCTAGAACAAAAGTAAATGGATAACCTTCACGCGCCAATAGAGGCGTAGGGTCACAACAACAAGTCAGAAAGAGCAAAGAGATCCAAATTTTGTAACTTATCTGTCTCCAGCGTGTCTTCTTCCTCCACGTCACGCTAGTAATTATTTAACAACTACTAAGTGTTAATTATTTTCAAAACAGTGTACTTAACTTTAAAAAATGAAATTTTGTTAACGTGGCATTGATTTAACCGCATTACCTGTCCTGTCGGCAAGATGAGTTGTATGTTCAGGTGTATCGCAGCTCACGTGATCCACAATGAATAAGTAACCTTACAGCCATAGGATCTGATAACCTTAAAGATCAACGGATCAAAGAAAGAAGAGAATTTTAAACAAAGGCAAAGACGGTTAATAAGTACAGTAATAGTAATAACTGAATCGTACAGTATAAACCTGTTTCTGTTGCCTTGAATTAATAATCAATTTTTTTCATTTTCGTTTTACTTTCTGTCATCGTTTCTTGTTTCTTCGTGTGATAGACGATGGCTGAGGAACAAAAGATACCGTTAGACAAAGCTCCGGCGGAGATTCCAGCTGCAGCTCCAGCTCTGGCTCCGACTGATGTCAACAAAGATGTTACGGAGGAGAAAATTCAAAACCCACCTCCGGAGCACAATTCCAATGAATCCAAAGCCCTTTCCGTTATTGAGAGTAAGTTCTCTTTCTTTATGCATATTTCTTAGATAATTTTCTTATTTAATGAGAAAATTATGGGTTTTGATGTTAATTTTGGTTTTAATTAGTTTTTATTGGTTTAAGATCTTTTTTGCATTTGAGATTGGGTTTCCCCAGAGATAAAATTTGTTCTTGAAAAACGATTAAACTTAATAAAATTCGAATTTGGTTTCGATTAAATTTTTGTTTTGTTGCCATTAAGTTAACTACCTAATAAACCGTAACTTTATTACAGAATCATACATATTCTTTGTAGTATGTGACTTTTTGTGTGTTAAGTTTTGGGATTTTTGCTGTTTATGTGGTTATTCTAATAGAATAAGATTCTTACAGAACCTGTAGAGCCTGCACCAATGAAATCTTCGTCTGCTTCGCTCGATAGAGGTGAGATTTTAAACAAAAACTATGCGAGTATTTTCTGGTTGTAATGTTTATGGAAGTTACTGAGCTCTATTGTTTGGTATTTAGATGTTAAGTTAGCTGATTTGTCAAAAGAGAAGAGAATGTCTTTCATCAGAGCGTGGGAAGATAGCGAAAAGAGCAAAGCAGAGAACAAGTAAGAGACTTTACTTTATCATTGGATTTTTTTAGGTTCTTTGTCTGATTTTGCTTTACAATTGACATGGAACAGAGCTGAGAAGAAGAGTTCTGATGTTCTTGCTTGGGAAAATAGGAAGAAAGCATCTGTCGAAGCCCAACTCAAGAAAATTGAGGTGTAATAAACTTAACAATGCAGAGATTAGACTGTTTAAATGTGATTGAGAAGTGAAAAGTGTTTTCTAAATGTGTTTGAATGTAGGAGCAACTAGAGAATAAGAAAGCAGTGTACGCTGAGAAGATGAAGAATAAAATTGCAGCGATTCGCAAGGAATCAGAAGAAAGAAGAGCAATGATTGAAGCTGAACGTCGAGAAGACCTTCTTAAAGCAGAAGAAATGGCTGCTAAATACAGAGCTACTGGATTTGTCCCAAAGGCAACTTGTGGATGTTTCTAATCTTGCATTTGCAGATTTCTAATTCCAAACGTTTAAGCTGTAAAGTATAAACTATCTGTCTTTTGTTTTCAATGGTTTGTAATGTTGTGTGCATTGTTTTTATGTAAAAACATCAGTGTGAAAAAATTGTGGTATGTTCGCTTTCTGCAAGTTTCTGAAGGATTGTCAAATCATTGAACGAGAATTATTGAGGACATTTAAGAATCAAGAGGAGGGTTTTAAAAAGTTCTCAACTGACTAATACTGATTTACATAGATACGATATTTCTACATTCTGATGACTATATATATCAGGATCAAAATAAGCAAAAGTTTTAATATACTTCTTCAACTTTTATAGAAGACTAGAATTTAGAAATCATGGAAACAACAACAGAAGACGGTGTGTAGCTGTCGATGTTGTTTTCCAAGAAGCTCATATCATCATCACTTATCGGAAAATCAAGCAGAAGTTGAAGAGCAGAGTCAGTTGAATCATCTTCAATATGATTTGAACAAGGAGATGAATTAGAGCCATGAATCGTCAAAATAGTCTCTTTCCCTTCACAAGACTTTGAACTCTTTTGAAGTGCAGAGGAGGAAGATGTTGTCCTAGAGCAAGGGCTTTGGCTAGTAGTTGATTCATCTAATGGAGCAATATTTCTGAAAGATTCACCAATCTCAGAGTTCCAAATGCGTAAGAAGTGATCACAATCAGTTTTTACTCCACTAGTGGAAGAAGGACTAAAGAGCATGGACTCTCTAGAAAGCCTAGCCTCAGCTTCAACCCTAGCGCTTTCCCATTGAGCCATGTGGCGAGTTATGGGTGAAGATGGAACTTGTTTGGCTAACCCATATGAACACAATGGCTCATGAGTTTTGGGATCAAGACCCATACATAAGAGACGTTTCTTTAAATGAGTGTTCCATAAGTTCTTGATCTCGTTGTCTGTTCTTCCTGGAAGCTGTGCTGCAATAGTAGCCCACCTGAGAAAAATGCGATTAAGAACAGAAATCAGGCAATGTAGAAGAAGCCAGAGAAGAAAGTAGAGAAGCAAATAAAAAACCTGTTGCCGAGAATAGCATGAAGCTGGACAACAAGCTTCTCTTCCTCAGCAGTGAAAGGTCCTCGTTTAATGTCTGGTCTTAAATAGTTCGTCCATCTCAGTCTACAACTCTTTCCACAGCGAAGTAAACCTGTTTATCCATGGGGAAAACAAAACTCGTGAAGATGAAAGCTTTTCTCCATGAAATCTCTCAAGAACAATATTTACGGAGGTTAAAAAGATGAATATTTCTCAAAAAATCTAACAAAGTCGAAAGATAAAGATGAGTAAGAGTATGAGTTTTACCAGCCAGCTTAGGAAGTGTTCTCCAGCTTCCATGGCTATTTTTCTTGATATATTCAACAAGAATGTCGTCTTCTTCAGGCGTCCAAGGACCTTTCTTCAAACCTTTCTTGTCACAGCAAGGTGTTCTTCCCATATTTTCCTCACCTCACTAAAGAAAACGAAACAAACCCTTATAATTTCTTCTGGTTAAAGAAGAAGAAGAAGAAAGCTAATACACTTTTAAACTCATTATAAAAGATACAGACAACACATAAAGTGAAAATAAAAAGGAGAAGATAGGCTCAAACTGAGAATTTTTGAAAAAAGGGTTATATTATTAATGTTTTTGGTCTGGTCTGGTTTTAATGTCGTCAAGATGAAATAAAAAGCCGAGGGAAGCAATGAATTTGCCATCTATGATTCAATAAATACGATTGTGTGTACAATAGAGACACCAAAAAGGGACGATCAGCGAACTTCTAGCCGGCCCTGGGCATTTATTACACGCAAAATTCGTACTACATTTATGACATTGTATTTAATGTTAGTGACAGCAACAACAGCTCCTTCAAAAACAAAAACAAAAATCATGACTGCAAATAAAACAAAGCTTGTATATTTTTTATTCATAGACGAAGTAAAGGAAAACAAATTGTGATTGTGAATTGGGAGTAATTTTTTTTTCAATTTTGAATGTGATTGATGCTACCCCAATTTTAGTGTTAAAAACAGCTAATACAAAGTAAAGAAGTGGTCTATATAGGGTTCTCAGGTTTTCAAATTGCAAGAAACAGGAAATAAAAGAGCATTTATAGCGGATAATACTAGACATCACATCCCTCTTTAGCCGGGAAATAAAAAACAGAGAAAAGACATTTATTGTTATTTTATCTTAGGACAAAAATTGAACTAGTTAATAAAGGAAGATAGTGACTTGTAGTAGCCGAAGGAGAAAAGTATGATGTGACGGACACACGTTTTAATTAAATTATAAAGTAAAAAAACGTTCATTATAATAGTAAATGAACGATGACTATTTATATTATATATACTTTCTTTTCTATTCTGTTAGTTATTTTTGTTGAAGTTTTCTGTGCTGAGCTTTTTACTCGAATTTCATTACTACTAGTTTTCTTATAACGTAGAGAAAGCCAATAGAAAGCAGACACGTAATATGTATTGGCTTAGGGATCACCAAAGGTCAAAGAAAGAAAATATACTGTTGAGTAATGACCTCACAAACATTGAATGGGGTCCATCTATTATCTCATAAATGTGGTCAGCAGCTACAAGTCAAAGCCGCATAATTAATTTTTCTTTTTAGTTTTAATATTTATTGTTTCATAGATATGATTCTTTTTTAAGCTACATATGTTTCATATCAGTTTATTTTCGTGAAAGAATTAAATGCGTCATATATATTATTCATCAATTAGCGAAAGATCTCCACAGGAATCAGATTTACATGAGAATTTTTTAAAAACAAAACAAATAAAAAACACTTGAAAACAAATAATTTTAGTGTGTAAAAAGAAAGTAAAAGTAGTCGTTACATAAAAATTGAACTTAAATTACGCTTCGATTTGATAACAGAATTAGTGAACTAAAGCGTGAATTTCACGTATATTACCAACCAAATATAGAATAGGCCTGGAAGAAATTATTTTGGAAAATCAAAATAACTGTTTGTGGAAGCAAAAATCAAGATGATATAGAAATTCCAAATGAGCTAAAGCCCATCATTTCAAACAAAGCCCAATACGGGAAGAAAAAAAAGGAGAGGATAGTCATATGATCTGTCTTTATTGCTAACTACCAACTACCAAGTCAGAGAGATTCTTAAGTGCAACTTAAAAAGGTTTGATAGAAGCACGAAACAAAGTCTAGAGAGATATAAGAAACCAATACTCTGTAACTAGTCTCTTTACATGACCGGCCCAGTATTAGTTGCCTCGTCATTGAGCTTGAGAAACACCTGAACATTGAGCAAATAGGTCGTAAATATGCAATGCAGCTTTTCGATTCAATGTTGTTTTGACAAAGCTAAGAGGTAGATTCGTCTCACCATTTTAATCAACATGTGTCTCTCGTCTGAGTGAAGAAACGTTTCATGCGCGGTTACAAGTTTACTGACAGTAGATTGCTTGATCGATATTAGAAGGAATTGGTTTGATTTCAGTCCCAAGTTCTTGCTCAGTCTGATACCTGTTATCCAAACATGATAACACACTAAGAAAACTATAACCAAAACAGAACCCAATTATAACGATGGAAAGAGAAAACCACACACATTTTGAAACGGTCCTCGTATGTTACCAAATTCACTGCCAGCCCAAGGTGTCCAAACCGTCCTGATCGGCCCACCTGAACATTTCACAGCATAAATTAAACAAAATGAGGATGCACTTAGAGAAGCTAGATCATAAACCAGTTTTCTTTCAACCTACCCTGTGTAGATATGACTCAGAAGTCCTAGGAAAATCGAAGTTGATCACTACATTCACAGCTTGAATGTCAATTCCACGAGTAAACAGATCTGCACCAGTCATTTTTCAATAAGTCACATCATGCTCATCATCATCCACACATGATCATTGTTAAAGTGCATGCTAAAAAAACACAAAGCATACCAGTGCAAACGAGATTCCTGCAAGCACCATTGCGGAACTCATGGAATACTCTATTCCTATGGTCTTGAACCATCTTTGCGTGGATGTAGAAGCATGAATAACCAAGTTCTGTGATTTTCTTAGCCAACAGCTCCACACGATTGACAGAGTTGCAAAAGATTATAGATTGATTTATTTGCAGCTGAAATTAAAAAAAGAACACAACTAGTTTAGGACATCCCAAACAAGTGCCAGATGATTCTGTAGTCACAGAGATAATGTCTAGTATCTGACCTTGGAGAAAAGTGTGTTGAGGCAGTGCACCTTCTGTCTTTCTTCAACAAAAGCATAATATTGTGTGACACCCATAAGTGTGAGTTGATCCATGAGATTGATAATGTAGGGCTTACGCAGATGTCGATCCTTGAAAGCCTTCACAGTGACAGGGAATGTAGCGGAAAACATCAAAAATTGACGATTTTGTGGCAGAAACTGTATCAATTCCTCTAGAGAAGGTTGGAATTCTGCAGATAAAAGCTTGTCGGCCTGATAAAATCATTTTTAAGGAAGGAGTCAGAAACTTTGAAGCTTATGACACAATATAACATAACAACATCAGGTAGATATAATATCGAAGAAATAACTCTAAAACTCTCAACAGAAGGATAAATGACTGTTAACAGACGTAAGCATAACTATGTATATATAGAGTAGAACACACTCAATCTTGTTATAATTTCACAGAGAAAACCCAAGGAAACAATAGAAAAATTCCCTTTCAGTACTAATCCCACAAATTTTTCTTCACCAATTTTAGCAATAAAGATATAGTTAAGAACAAGATATTAGGAAAGGCTATAAGGAGCTCACCTCATCCATTACAAGCATGGCACAGTCTTTCAAAACACACACACCCTTTTTCGTAAGATCTAATATTCTTCCAGGAGTTCCAACCAGAAGATGTACAGGTTGATGTAGTCGCATGATATCATCTCTGAGACTGGTACCGCCAGTGGTGACCATAACCTGGATATTCAAATATTTGGAAAGCTCTTTGCAAACTTGTGATGTCTGAAGGGCCAGCTCTCGAGTTGGAACTAGAATCATGGCTGCATAAGAAGAAAAACAACAAGTGGTGCAAGGACAAACACAATCAGTCAGTAACTATGTGTTTACAAGTAAAAAAAAAAAGAAACCAGTCAACTTGAGTTGAATAGACAAGCAATTGCTCACCAACTCAAGAATGAAAAAGAAAAAGCCTCAAGCAGAGAAGATTTAGAAAAAGGACGACATACCTTGAATAACATTGTTACTTGGATCAATTTTCTCGAGGACTGGAATGCAGAAAGCACCAGTCTTTCCTGTACCGTTTTTGGCTCTAGCAAGAATATCACTACCAGTTAAAGCAATTGGAATGCTCTCTTCTTGAATAGGAGATGGCTTCTCAAAACCCTTTTCATATATTCCCTTTAAAAGATCTCTTTTCAGAAAGTAATCTTCAAATTCATTTCCTTTTGTAGCTGTCACATCCTGCAAGACAATGTTCAACAGCAACGATCATTTACTCAAGGAAGCTTTTATTCCTATAAGGGGAAAACCTCGGAAAGAAGCCATACCGCAGTTTGAATACGAGTATCAGGAGGTGGGAGCCTTAACGTAGCCTTCCAATCCTTGCCACTGAGACAAACAGAGAATCTATAAGCACAAAAGAGATAAAACTTCACCTCAAAATAAAATGACAATACATTTTTAAACAGCAGAAATCATTACTCACTGCAAACAAAAATCAATGATAACAAGCAATCCAGTATCATCATAAGCAAATTGACTTACTTAGGATCGGTGGTAGCTTCAGACTGAGACGTCTTCTGGGCCTCATTAAAGTTACTAGCGTTTCCAGGAAGCTGAGGGCGTCTTGACCACTGTTGTTGTTGCTGCATTTGCTGAGGATAACCGCGTTGCTGATCTTGAGGTAGTTGCTGGCGATGATCATGATTCGGCGGCGGTCCAACCCCCGGTGGATATCTTCCTCTGTTATTCATGACAATCTCTTTCGATCTTGAAACTTAGAGAGACTCCTCAAAACCCTAAATCTATGGAATACCTTTTACAAAACTCAACAAATAGGAAAAAAAAAAAAAAAGAATACAGAGGAAGAGTTAAAATGAGAGAAAGAGAATGGTTATTCAAAAACTAGGGTTTAAAGAAACGGTTGGTGAAACTCTGGGCGAGATCGGAATGTTTCAATTAAAACCACAAACCGGTCCGCAACAAATCGGTGAATCGAGAGTTCCGATTTCTTTTATCAAAGGCTGAACAAGAGAAAGAGAAAGAGAAAGAGAAAGAGAAAGAGAAAGAGAAGATCGGAAAAAAATATGTGGGGAAATTTGATAAGAGTTAGAGGAAATCTATACTAAAAGTAAAACTGATGATGAAATGGATACTCTTTCTTTATTAGGGCGTCAATGGATTTTCCTCTTTCTTTCTTTCACTCTTTTCTTTATTATTTATCTTAACTACCCTATTTTTTTTTCCTTACATTTATAACCTACATTTCCCTTTTTTTTATTTGTTCAGGTCCTCACCCTTTTACGTAATTCAGATAAATGACTAATCTTATATTAGTTTCAATATCAGTCCCCATCTTTCATTTTTACACCTGTGACTAGTCTTTTTTTTTTTTCATGGGTCAATTTCTCAATCTTGTTTTATAACTGATAGTGTTTCTTCTACTTACTTACACATCAGTAACAATCCTTAGTTACGATTTTCAACTGATAGGTATGGTTATAAAATATGGTCTTGTAATCAATGTTTGGTTAGGTGTTACCTATTTGGTTTTTCAATCTTAAATATATGAATTAATAACATCTCAAAATCGGAAAGCTAACTATAAATAAGCTTTGCACCTAATTGGGGTAATACTGTTTTCATTTTTGACGATGCCTTATTTTTGTGTGTCCCTTTATTTACTCGAGATCATTCAGAATAATGCAAAACAATAAAAAGGTTTGGAATTAATTAAACTTAACCAGAATTAGATTTATAGAATATAGATGATACAACATTTCTTAGGGTTCTCCTCATTCGAATCTCAACCATCAGAACTAACAACTACCCCCAAAAATCTCAATTATAGATTATGATATAAAAATGCATTGAGCTCATAGATGAGAAACAAAACAACATAAATTGGTGTCCTAACAAAGAACAAAAACTTTGATATCCATCTGAAAGAAGAAAGAGAGGAAGATAACAATGGCGTTTACAGGAACATTAGACAAATGCAAGGCGTGTGACAAGACGGTATACGTTATGGATTTGATGACGCTGGAAGGAATGCCTTATCACAAGTCATGCTTCAGGTGCAGCCATTGCAATGGCACTCTTGTGGTATCTATCTTCTTCCTTTCTTTCTTCTTTCTTCCTCCATTGTTCCTTTAACAAACATCAAATCATTCTTTCTTATTTGTTTTGCAGATAAGCAACTACTCATCCATGGATGGAGTTCTGTATTGCAGGACTCATTTTGAACAGCTCTTCAAAGAATCTGGAAACTTCAGCAAGAATTTTCAAACAGGTTTTTAAATCCTCTCTTCTTTTAAATTCTGTTCAAAGGCTAATAATTTTGGCTACCTTCTCTTGATTATTCACAGCAGGAAAGACCGAGAAATCGAATGAAACGGTATGGAACATAATTCATCAACATTTATGTGTTTTCATTTTTCTTTAAATCTGATTTGTGTGCATGATTATCTTCAAAGACGAGGGCTCCAAACAGATTATCTTCCTTCTTTAGCGGAACACAAGACAAATGTGCAGCTTGTAAGAAAACAGTTTATCCTCTAGAGAAGATGACAATGGAAGGAGAATCTTACCACAAGACTTGCTTTAGATGTGCACACAGTGGTTGTCCATTAACTCATTCTTCATATGCTGCTCTCAATGGTATCCTTTACTGTAAAGTCCACTTCAGTCAGCTTTTCCTTGAGAAAGGCAATTACAACCATGTCCTCGCCGCTGCTAACCACCGTCTCACGGCTGAGGAAGACAAAACCGAACCCAAAGAAGATGAACCAAACCCCACAGAAGAACAAGCTTCTGATGCTGTCCCTGAAGCAGGAGAAGAACATGACTCCTAAACAAATCAGGGTCATCATACACCGGAACAAAATATTACTTTCTTTGTGAAATATATAATTATACATTGTTACTAGAACACAAAAATTACCTATCAAAAAACATTTATTCTTTAGACATTTTATGAGTAAATCCATGCATTAGACCCGAATTTTGTTATGTTTCTTTTTACATAGTTGCATATCATTGTAAAGTGTTTTATTCAGGTTTATGAGTAATGTTAGATGACAAATTTAAGATACATAAATATAACCGTACCATTAACATAACGCTAACACCTATATAGTGTTAATACCTACATAGTGCAAATTTTCCTAAACGCAAAATAAATATAAATATGTTAAGAATAAATTGTTACTTCCTCTTCAAGTTTTTCCATTTAGTTTTCATAGGTTCCACGAGTTTCACGGATTTTATAATCTTGATTTGCAAAATACATATCTTGTTGTCCAATTCATCTCCAATTCTGTCTCTGCTAACAGAATCTGATCATATTTTCTCAAAAGTTCATTTTTTATTTAATTTTTAGGAACATATTGCTCTTCAGTCAAGAAGAGAATCCATAAAAAAAACGACGAGCCAAAACTGGAGAGATTGATATCACTATATTAACTATTGTTTGTCATTTTATTGAGTTAATATGTTCATTTTGTCATTTTTATTGATTTAGTACAGTAGAATCTCTATAAATTAATACCATATAAATTAATAACACTGTAAAATTATAAAAATTTATTGTCCCTACCAGATCAATATAAAAATTATATAAATTTGATAAGATAATACAATAATATTGTTTTAGAAACTCTTATATAAATATATGGTCTCAATAATATCATAAATTAATAATATATATAATATATTAATGTACTATTTTACTATTCATTTAAAAAATTGAATGTTCTTAAATATCATTTTTAATTTTATTGTATCAAACAATTGCTATATTTTATTTTCAAATAACTGTATTGAAGTGTGTGTTATAAGTTTATAACTTATTTTCTAAATATCTAATACAATTTAAATTTATGAATATGTATCATATCTATTTTGATTCTTTTAATAAATTTTAAAATTTAATGTATGATATTAATATAACTTTAGATTATGAATAATTATTGTTTCTATTTTAATTATTTTTATAAATTTTAAAATTTAATATATGAGATTATTAATTATAAATTTAAATTTGTGTATATCATTTGAATAACTGAATTCATCTAATGTTTGTTATTCATATTCAATTTTTTTCTTTTTGCTTGTAAATATCAAACTTTCAAAACTAAATTAAATGATTTCAATTAAAAAATTAATATAATTTGAGGTAAGTAAGACCAAATTATCTAATTTTATTCTAAATTTAAATGATAAAAAGAAAATAAAACTTGTATAAATTAATAATATTAATTTATAGATAAATAAGATCACTATGAATTAATAAAATATCAAGTACCAACATTATTAATTTATTGAGATTTTACTGTTGACTTAATTTGAAGAAATGAAAAGTAAAATGTTACTAGAAAAATGGAAACAATGAAACCAAATATAAAAGTGAGGACATAATATTTAACAGAAAGAAAAATGGTAGGAGATATTTCTTAGAAGACAAAAATGTAATGAATTTGACCCCTCATACATCAAACTACGTAAATTAAGAATTTGACATGTATGAAACTATGTTATTTAATACAAAATAAAACTTCCTTAATCTCAGTAATTAAAACTCAATTTATATTTTACGATATGATAATCTAGTCTATATCTACTAATATTAGTCGCCCTCTTCTTTCTCTGTCGTATAAGTCTATTTTTCCCTTCTCTTTCAAGTTTTGATTACAGAAAAAAAAAACAGGCAAGAAGCTAACCAGGTTCTTTAGAAAGAAAAAAAAAACAAAAGAGAATGTCAAATATTGTATTCTTAATCATAGTCATTGCTCTTGTAATCCTAACCATTGTTGTCATGGGATGTTTATTTCTGATGTCTGCCATAGAAAAGAAGTGAGATGGGGTTTAAATAGAAAGTTACATAGACTTTGTTTTTTTTTAATTATTATTATTATTATTATTCGTATTTAGAGCTGTTGGGTTGAAATTAAGATTTATTTTCTAATTGCAATGTTCATTAAAAAGAGTTTAGTATGTTTTGATATTTTCATTAATAAAGTTTTTATTTATCTCTTTTGCATCTACCACAAATCATCAATCAAATCGTAAGGAGTTTCTTTACAACATTCAAACGATAACTGTCTCATTATACTAGTATAGTTTTGGCTTCTAATATTATTTTTCACACAGAAGTTTCAGAACTCTGAAATTTGCTTGCGACTAAAGAAACAACCAGAAGTAGTTTCTTGATGTGGAAGCAAAGCCAAATTCACAGGACTTGATGCTCCTTCTTCCACAGACAAAACTCCAGTATTGAAATTTAAATCCGTCTTAACAAGTCCAGGACAAACAGAGTTTACACGAAAATCAGGAAGTTTCTTGGCCAGGATCCTCGTGTAACCATTCAAACTGGCCTTTGAAACCACGTATGCGGACGTAAATTTAGCCCACGTTTTTGTCTTAACAGTCCCTTCTTTAAAATCATTGAGAAGTTGGTTGATCATTTGATCGATTCTTTCCTCTGAGAGATTCTCTGCGTCGCTCATGATTCCTTTCGCCCATTCGTTTAGTAAATTCTGTTAAAAATCAATTAGTTGTAATGTAAAACGAGATTCTCAGCCAACAACATCTCTCGAGCTTTGTTGATATCGATTTTTTGGTTACCATTAGTTGACCCATGGAGGATGATACATTGATGATTCTTGGAGAATCAGATAACTGCAACAGAGGAATAAATGCCTCACACATTCTCTTTGGTCCATAATAGTTAATCTTGATGCATTCTTCAGCTAACTCATATGTCTCTGTGAAGATTTCATCCCACTTAAAACCTTCCTGTCATGATCGCCATATCACAAGAAATCATTCAACTTCACAAAAGATTATTGATACTATATTATCATAAAGTTGATTGTAAACTAAACACAAAGATTATCGTACTTTCCCTGCCCCAGCTCTTAGAGCATCAGCATCAGCGATTACACCACCAACCCCTGCATTATTGATCTGCAAAGCAATCAAAAGATTGCGAATTATTTCAATAATGATACTAGACAAACCTAACGAGCTCTGATTCCTTACTTTTTCAGGGCTACAATGTTAAACATTATTACAACTGCTAATCACTCTTCTACTAGGAGCAGGTTATTCTCAAACCAAGTAGTCTGATCAAAGAGAGTTATTAATCGTACCAAAATATCAAGTTTCCCAAATTGGGTTTTTACAAACACAGCAAGAGATGTGATACTAGTAGGATCAGAGACATCAAGCTGATGAAAAACAATTCTTTGATCAGAAATCTCGAGCTCTTTCTTCAGTGTCTCAACAGCTTCAAGTCCTCTGTTCTCATCTCTAGAGGTCAAAACAACTATGATTCCTTTACTCGCTAATTGTCTGCATATCCCCAACCCAATTCCTCTGTTTGCTCCAGTAACTACAGCATATCTACAGAACCAAATTCACTAAAATTACAGACGTAATCATCAACTATGGAAAGATCGAAACTTACCTTGGTGTTTCCTCTGCCATTTTTGAGCCTAGTTTTTCTGGGATTCAGACAAAGAGTGAATTTAAGCCATTTGGATTTCTCTTTTTCTTCTCCGCATAAAGTAAATGCACAGAAACCACATATCAAGTGTGGTAGCCAATAAAGCCACATAGCTCTGAAACTGATCTTCTTGGGAGATTAGAGACTTCTTATCCGACATTTACGTGTGATTAGATTTTCATAGATTATAGTAGTTTTTAATTCCTTTTTCTTTGGGACATGTGTGTTAACTTAACACTTCTAAATTAATGTATTTAAATCCCAACATATAATAAAACTATAAAAATCTTAAGAGACGGATTCCAACATGTGTTACAAAAATAAAAGCCAAATTTAAATTTTAATCATCAAACATGAAACATCATATAAATCTACAAACATTCATTTATTATTTTTAACTTATAAATTTGGTGAGAATGATACTAAATCATTTTTATAGTGGATTCCAGCATAAATGCGATGTCTGTGCTTTAATAATTAAATTAAATTATTCAAACTGAAGAATAAATAAACTTAAGACCTGAATCAATCACTATCTAGCATCTTTATCTTTGAAGAATAAATAAACTTAAGACCTGATCAATAGTTGAGAAAACAAGTTGAATAAGGTATGAGATTCTATTTCTTTTTTCTTTTCAAAATTTCGAGACTCTATAAAGATCATTAACTTATGAAGCAAAATTGCAATATATTAACCAAAAGCAAAGCGAGAGGAAAAGAAACATAAAACAAGCAAAAACAAAAAAAAAATGGCTCAATTGGCTGCTTTGTCGAGAACGCAAGCTGATGAGTACTTGAACGCAAGGCCAACATATCCGAAACTTTGGTACAAAGTGTTGGCTGTTCGAACCGGCGACCATAAAGTGGCTTGGGATGTTGGGACCGGCAACGGTCAGGCTGCTATTGGGGTTTGTTTTCTTTTCATATACTAAATTAATAGCATAATTTCATATTTTATAAATTAATACATAGCTTGAAATTTTTGTTCGATTTTTATTTTATATTCATTTACAAATATATGCTGGTAAATAGATCGCTGAGTACTACCAACAAGTGGTGGCAACTGATATAAACGAATCACAACTCCAACGTGCAATGAAGCACCCAAAAGTCACTTACCATCACACTCCATCATCAATGTCCGAAGACGATCTAGTGGATCTACTCGGTGGAGAAAACTCAATAGATCTCATTGTAGCTGCTCAAGCTCTTCACTACCTCGACCTTAAGAGATTCTATCCCATAGTGAAACGTGTTCTTCGTAAACAAGGCGGTATCATCGCGGTTTGGGTCTACAATGATCTCATTATCACCCCAATGGTCGATTGCATCATGAAACGTCTAGTGGATTCAACATTGCCATTCAGAAACCCAACTATGAATTTGGCATTTGATGGTTATAGAACAATAGAGTTTCCTTTTAAAAACATAAGAATGGGGACTCAAGGAAGGCCTAAAGCTCTTGATATTCCACACAAGCTTTCACTTAATGGGTTTTTAGGTTTTTTGAAATCATGGCAGCCTCTAATGAAGGCTAAGGAGCAAGGAGTAGAGCTTTTAACTCCTTCTATAATTAATGAGCTTAAGGAAGCTTGGGGTGATGACAAACAAGTCAAGCATGTTTTCTACAAGGCACATATGCTTGCTGGGAAACTTTAGGTTTGTACGTTTGATATTAACTATGTATCATACACGCATGTTAATCGGATTCGGAATTTAATTAGGATTGGAGATTCTTAACTCACTTACATATTTAACAGGTTTCGGGAGCAACCTAACGGATTTAATACAAGCGAAACCATAACTATGCATATTTGTATTGATCTTTTGAACTTTTTAAATGCTATGTACGTTGTTATATTTATATCACTGTTAAATAACAAATTGTTGTTACTTGTCAGCAAGGGAGTGCAAGAGTGAAATTTGGACACAAATAGTTTTACCCAAATACACTTTTCTTCTTTTGAAATAATGGCGTACATAAAATTTTCACCTATTTTGTTTAAACTAATTATTATGTATTAGTTATTAACCAAGCTTTTTTCATTAGATCAAATTTAACCCCCCCAAAAAAACTCAATTTATGTTAATCACATTGATTGTCATTGGGTATGTTTACTTATTCAAAGTAGACAAAAACTAGTAGATCGGCGTCAAAAATAAAAGTGTGGTTGTAGTTCTATACAAGTCGAAACCTTAAAAAATTTCTAATTTTCCATAAATAGAAAAAGAAACTACAAAGAGACAAAGTCAACATTAAAAAAAAAAAGTATAAACCAAAAAATAAACATCCTACAAAATCAATTTAAAAAAAGATTAGTTTTTTTTTGGCTAAAAAAAAAAAGAAGAATAAGAAAAGGTTAAAATGAATTGGGAAAACTTCCGTGAAACTCGGAACGGAACGACAGAAAACGCAATGTCTCCTCCGATAACGTCCGAGACGACGACGGTGTCAAAAGAAGTCGATGCCAATCATGTATTGGTCATTACTGATTTCTTCAACGCTATCACTTACCCTGATACATCCATCGACGATCTCAACGCTTTCGACTCATTCTCTGTTTTATTCCAAAGCAATACCAAAGCTCTCTCCGTCTCACGCGGCCGTGTCTCTTGTTCCGTCATCGTTACTCCAGCCATAGCCGTAATTATCTTCTTCTCTCTACTTTCAATTTAATCAAATGGGTTTCGTAAAATTTCAATCTTTAAAATTTGTTGTGAAATTAGAACTTCTTTAATGGATTACATGGAGGAGCAGTCGCATCTATTGCAGAAAGAGTAGCAATGGCTTGTGTGAAAACTGTTGTGTCTGAAGACAAACCTCTGTTCCTTGGTGAATTGAGTATGTCTTATCTCTCTTCTGCGCCTGTTTCGGTAAGCCACTACAACATTCGTTCTCATCTCTTTAAGACTCTAATTGAAGAGAAGCTTATTATTGTGTGAGATTTGCAGTGTGAAGTGTTGGTGGAGGGATCAGTGGTGAGGAGTGGGAGGAACATGTCTATGGTGGCTGTTGAGTTTAAGATCAAGGAGACCATGAAAGTCACTTATCTAGCTCGTGCTACTTTTTACCATTCTCTTCCCTCTAAGCTTTAAGCTTTTTGACATGCTCAGAACTCAGAAGATGTTATAATCTTTTGTTGATTTTTTTGTATTCTTGTATTCAATAAAACAAGATTATGTATACAGATTTGTCTTAAGATAATATAATAAGCGTTCTTCTATGTCTTCACATCTTTACATTTCCAACTATTGAACAGAGTATGATAAGTTGAGATCTATTGAGTCTCTCAAGGAAGGAATCATGTGCAGTGGTTTCACATGGATCCAGGAATAAATGCGGTTTGTGTTTGAGAGATAGATCTAGAGAAGAGCCTTCGGGGAACCAGGTTTTACGCCTCAGGAGAATCTTGCTTAAAAAAGGCATCATCACGGTTCACGATTGAACTCTCTAGCTTGTGGTTACTCCTAAGTTTTCATCAAGGACACACACAAGTAGGATATAGCCTGAAAATGGAGACTTGCATGATTGTGTCTCATATATGTAATAACACAATTGAGCGATGAAGAAACAGAGGTTCTTACACTATTACAAAAGGTTCTTGTAGGAGAACCGTAAGAAACGATTCTTGTGAATTTTGATTTCTTTACCTCTATTTTATTACTTTTTAATCATGAGAACCTCTGATAGCAGGCTGCAATGCAGTTGCTCTAAGGTCTGGTTCCAGCGAGCTTCCCAGTTACAGCAAGAGTTCATCAATAAAGGTCTACTTAGTAAAGCCCATCTTGAAATATTCTTGGGTCCTCATCATTGTTTACTTACCCACCTCTGTCTTAGAGTTCAAATAATACCTCAAATTTATAATTCATGTATTTTTCGATAGCGTAATTAGTTGAGTTATAGACGCAAAGAAAGAGAATAAGTCACCAAACACATTTTTATTTTTCTTTTGTTTTTTTAAAGCATGCAATAAAAAATTTGAGATTTCTACTTATAGTTTCTCAAATTAAAATCAACTTTTGAAAAAAAAAACTATAAAATTTTGTACGACATAATATATATAAACCGAAGATTCCAATTGAACCAACAAAATATTTTAGTCACTTAAATCATCAATAATGGAAAACTATGTTTAAAGTTGAAATGAATATTTAAAGCGTAGTTGCAATACGTTATATTGTCTTAAATCTTTGGTTTGTTGTATATTCGCCTAAAATGCTCCTTAAGAGTTAGATGGAATACTACTGTTTCTTTCCAAACTATGGATCGTTGGATATCAACTGGGATACAGTACACTGCATACCAAGTTTCCAATCAAATTTCCAATGATATGACGTTACTAAGTAACGTAATTAAGTAGTATGTAATAGTATACACATGACTCTCCATGATATATAAGACACATGCAAAAGAAAATTACAAGATAAAGTCGAGACGTGGAAGTTCATGGAAATTGATATGCATCGAGCGACTTGCTATAAAGTTAGGTATTTATAGGTCAACTTCTTTTAGTGGTGCCACTTGGGATATATATGCAGCGTCAGTAACAAGTTTTGTCTCATACTGACTATTAAATCCATTCATCTAACTTTATTTATAAAAAAATGATTAAGATCAATGAAGTGACAAAAGATCAACTAATTTATAGGCTCTAACCAGTGAAAATCATTTGGACTAATATGCCAAACTATAGGCTTAAAGTGAAAAATGACGCAGAAATATCATTAGCATCTTTCCAAGGCAAATGATTTTTTTTATCATGAAAATATTATTCAAGATTCCCAGTAAAAATAGTAAGAAAACTTTGTCTGTCTGGAGTTCAGCGTCTTTTTCGAATACATAATTGGTTTGGTTTGGAAACCACTATTTAAAATTTGTAGTTTTTCAAAAGATTTGGATCAAATTCGAAATCCGCGCGTATAGGATGGGGCATATCATATCCTACCATTTAATTACTGTCGTATATGTAAAAACACTATTAAATTCGTTGTCAGGGACACTTGGAAGTAGTGGCTACGGTCGCGTGACTTAGTTGTTCACTGGTTCTCGAGTCAACGGACATAATTAGCATTTTTTCGGTTTAACCGAACAATTCCGTTTCTATAGTCTAGATTCCTAATTTTCTCGGATTAAGATCAGATTATATGATACAATTATAAAAAATTGTTGTCGTCTGAATACTGTAATTTGGAAATAGTATGAAAATATGTTTTCACCTGTTTTCATGCAATGGAAACGCGTTTCCACCAATTTCTTAAAAATACTCATTTGAAAAACGATAAAAAATTTTTTGTTAAGTTTCTGATATATGATCTTTTATTTTTTATTAATTTTAATATTATTTATTAAAATTATATTGTTTTAAATTTTATTAGATTTATTTTAGTTATATATAAATATATATATATAATATTATATTATCATGTTTTCAGCATGTATCTATTTCCTAAAATTTTCAAAAAATGTTTTCACATTTCTACATGTTTCATTTTCGTATATCTGTTTCAGTTTCTATACTAAGTAGTTTGTCGTTGGTACTAAAATTCGAAAAAATTATACTCTTTTCCTATAGGATGACTAGGGGATAAATCGGTTTCGTATCTTCTTTTTCTTTTTACTTAACTAAAAAATATATAATTATCAAAGCACTACAAAAGTTGATAAATTTGCAAACCTGCTAGTAGCTACTATTGTAAACTATAGTCATTTGAATAACCGAGGAAATATTTCGCAAAAATAATTTATAAATTTTTCAGTCTCGAAATGTTCTACATACAAGTATAAAAGTTGATAGATCACACTATAATAAAATAAATCATTGATTTATAAACGGAGGGACTTTTATTCCAAAATTTCTGCTGAGTTCATGTGATGACGAGCTCGGGGTGATGCATGCATGCATCCGCCACAAGTAACAAGACTGGGCAACATGACTTCGATTGTACCAATGTGATCATTAACTACTACAAAAACTTTTAAAACATAACAAGACGTTGTCCTGAAGTAGTATGGCAAAAAAAAATAGTATGGCAAATCTACCTCAAATTTGTTATGAATAGTTTATTATTATTATTTACGAATATATATATATATATATATCAGTATATGACAGACATGAATCAGTTAGTAAAGTAATATGCGACTATATATGATGAGTGTGCGGCTCACGATCGAGTGTTGTCGGACTCGGACATGTAGTTGCTCTTCCTGCAAATCGAATGGCCATAAAACTGTAGTTTTTTTCAGATTATGAGAAGACTATTTGAATCCCTGACATATAGATAGGAGGATTCAAAGCAGTCGTAATGTATTTTCTTCCACAACAGTTTACAATTAAACTTGGAAAAGGTATAAGACTAGAAAGAAAAATGTTCCAAGGATATATAATTTTCACGTTTTATAGTCTACGCTGAAGTGATATATTCCCAATTTAAAGCCCAAAAACTATGTTTCTAATACACGAGAAACTCCAAGGTTCTGTTTTTTGTAATTATTTTTGTTGGCCTTTCATACAAGATGTTTAGATAGATGGACATAATTAATAACGTGGAAAATAAATATTAGTTGGACATTACGTGCAAACATGATAACATAATCATCATAATAATTAAGAAACATGAAAATTCTTCACAATTTTCTTTTTTTCTAACTTCACTCATTATAAAGGTGAAATTTTGCAAATTATTATTACGTATAAAATGGTATCACCCCTATATTGGATTTTAGTTGATAGACGCTTGGTTCACCAGTTATAACCATGACGATAATTCAGCAACTATGTAAAAATATCCATATAATTTTTGCGTAAAAAATTAGATTGGATCTTGACTTATGAAAATAAAAATAAAAGCATGACTACTTTAGAAATGCGAAATTTCTAACAATTGCTACCATAGCGTCTTTATTTTATACGAAAAAACTACAAGCCTGCTAAGAAACCTCGAGCTAGGGAAGTAGGCTGCAAGAAAATAAAGAGGCATTATTTCAGTGAAAAAAAGAGACACATTAGTTGAATATTAATAACCTTTGAAAAAAACGAAATTTTTTTATTTCGAACACACATGCTTCATAGCTGTCTGTATGTACCCGCGTTATTTGACAACAAACGACCCGGCCGCGTTTTACACGCCGCTGGTTATGCCACGTGTCATTATTTTGTTACGAAACATTAAATATTCAATCTTATCGGTATAAATGATTTTTAAAAAAATTGAAACAGATAAATTCTTAAGTTATGTTAACCAAAAAACAATAAAAATATTATGTAATCGTGACTATTGATTTTGTGTCGAAATAATAATTATCGTCAGACTGGAAAGTCATGAGCATAAAAATAAATAAATACTATTTCAGGTAAAATACATTTTTAACAGAATAAATTATTTTGTCCTTTTTTTACACCGTCTTATCGTTTGTATTTATTTATTTGTTTTGGCATCCATTGGTATGGTTACTTTAAACTTTTAGTTAGTGGAGTCCAATGATCCAATTTAAATGACAGAAGTGATAGCGTAAAAACTGTAATTTATTGATACCAATCAAATCAAAGATCTAATTCCTCCATAACTATTTTAATTTCTTTCTGCTCAAAAATAAAAATTTAAACTGAACTAGCACAACAGTATTGATTTACCAAAAAAAAACATTTGTCTGTTTTTGTTTAAATATATATCGAAACAAATTTTGTACATAACATAGAACTTATAGTAAACTAAAATTATAATAGACTGATTTACCAATTTTTGGACTTTAATTATTTACTCTTTTTTTTTTTTTTTTTCTGTCGACTGCTTTAAATATTATTGGTGATAATGCGCTGGCGGGAAAGATAAAAGAAAAGTCCTTGCTTCTTCATCCTCAACTTCCCAATCAGCTTCGTCCTCATTTACAAATATAAACCATGTCATTGCCTATATATATACAAATGATCGATCTATCTTGCTAATGATTAGACCAATACATACACAAATACACACCTATATAATCCCATGCTATATTTTGATCATCATCACTGTATAACAATGACAAATACATTGGAGATTGATATAAGATCTGCAGAAGGGCTGAAGCTAAACCGGAAACTGGTTAAGAAAAAGACATTCGCCATAGTAAAGATCAATGAGAAATCTCGAATCTCTAATCTTGACGAATCAAGAAGAAGCAATCCAACATGGAACTTTAAAACAGAGATGCCAATCAATGGAAGTGTAGAGTTTATCTACATTGAGGTATGTTATCGAACATGTTCAGGCCATGATAAAAAGATCGGAGTAGCCAAAATCCCAACAAAGGATTTCATGGGAATATATTCTCCTCATGGTCATTATAATTTTTTGAGTTATCGATTAAGAGATGAGTTTGGTGATAAGTGTGGGATTGTGAATGTTTCGATTATGGTTCGATCTGATTCTACCACCGCAACAACGGCGAAGAGGGACTACGGTGTGTGTTCGTCACAAGCGGCGGAGACTGGTTTGTGGAGACAAAGATCGGAGTTGCCATCGATTGATGGTTATGGTGCCCGGATCGTTTCTGGTGTTCCGGTTTACTTTGGGTATCAACGAAGATCTTAATACTTTTTTTTTTTTTTGGCTGCACAAATTATTCTTCGTCTTGTTGCATCGATTTTCCTAATTTTTGGCACTGAGGAACAAAGATGTATGATTAATTCTTTGTATACACAGCGAACAAATTTTGATTTTTTCAAGGTTGAAAAAATAAAAGTCAAGTTTTGTTTGATGATATCTAAGAACTTGTTCTGTATCTGTTTCATCGTGTGTTGTTTGTTAGGAAAGAAAAAAATGAGAGTGGCAATACTTTGTGTTTTATTGTGACTTATGGTAATGTTACTTGCGTGTTAATTTGTGACAGATATGATTTGAATATATATATATATATATATATATAAGAATAAAAAATTATGAAAAGAATAATAATTCGAGTATTTTATTTCTAGTGGAATTTTAATAAAAACTTATAGTCATTGTTAACTTTTTGAGAATGTTTTGTCATTTCAAATACATAATATTCAATCATTTGCATTAGAGACAAATTAAACTGTTAAGTTCACTGGTCCAAATAGATTATGCGTGGTTATATTTGAAAAGAGAATTTGTATGCTTTAACAAATTCTTTTTAAAGATGATAAGTTAATTTAAAAAAGAAGAAGATGATGATAAGTTAACTAATTATATTACTACAGTCACACAAAAAAAAAAAAAAATTATTAGTCGTCTACTGGTTAGAAGGAAAAAAAAGGTACTCTACTGGTTAGAAAAGAGATAAGACTTCCACGGATCTCAATGTGCCGTGTTCAAATTATGTCAATTTGGGTTCATCATGATTCTCTGTTCGCAGAATATTATAAACAACATTAAGGTAAAAAAAACTCTCCACGTATTTGTTTCTTACCTAAGCAAAAAAAAAAAAAACTTGGTTGACTACATTTTGGTAAATGTTTGTGGGCGCCGCTGGGCTTAGTCTCTGTTTTCGGCCGACTTTTAAAAATTTGCGGCTTAAGCCTTTTTAGTTTTACACACGTTTGTCTCTGAACCAGTTACGATCACAACAAAACCCCATTGGACAATCATATTAAATCACTAAAATGATCTCTTCCTCTACCCTACAATGACATGACGTCACCAAAACACACAAAATCTGAAAAATCGAATTACTCAAAACCGAATTTCGGATTGGACATTTAAACACACTCTTTTTATTTATGCACCATACACCGTATTTCTGAAGACTACCGAGTCCAATTTTTTTTTTTATCTCTTTACTATATAGACTAATTAATTTGTTGATTTATAGCCAAAATTTTAAAAGTCAAATTTAAATCAATTGATGATAAATAGATTTACTCAAATCTATTATATTTTATTCTAAGTTTTCTGACACACATTTGGCATATAACAAAATTAGTTATGATTTATCAAGTGCTTGATTGTTTTCATTTTTTTAAATCTTTTTATAGTCAAATATTTTCATGATTTTTTTCTATTCAAGCATCTATTTGGTCATTTACTGATTTGTTTCATTGTTTTATTCATGTATCGAATAATATCATTGGTCATCGTTCTACAAGTTTTTATATGTTTCCGCTTACATCACTTGCTTAATTGGTAGATGATTATGATTTTTAAGCTAATTTTTTATTTTGTGATATTTTTAATTGCTTATATATATGATATTCGCAGATACATCACCATTACACTCATTATCATTTTGTTTAAAATTTTCGTTCTTACTGTATTATCAGAAATGACTAAAGCTGTTGCTCTTGCTATCTTTATAATCGTCATTGTACTAGGTTTGTTTTATACATAAAGCTTCAAATAATTTTCTGCGTTTTTTTCTCTTTTATTCATATTATTTTGCTCAGGAGAGTAACATGGTTTGTCATCATTAACCAGCTAATATAAATGTTTTAAAATACTTTTGTTAGGAATGGTGACACAGAAGACACATGGGGAAGACAAAGTTTGTTATGACTATATTGTAACAAAACACGAAAACTGTGAAGCATTGATCTGTGATTATGAGTGTAAAAATCAATATCATGGAACGGGCGTGTGTTATGATACCAAAAGCACGACATGCATTTGTTCTTTTCCTTGCTAAAACTGAATTAATCTGTGCTTCATTATCCATAAACTATCATCAGTTGTAGTAACAAAATTATATAATATTACAGTCTTTTATAGCTTTTTATTTGAATGTGAGTTCTGATTTAAATATTTGACATGAACTATAATATTATATATATGTTTTGATCATCATTAATATTAACAACAAAATGGCAACGTATGGATGAACGGAGCATAGATTTCAATCAATTTTAAAAGTTTAATATATATAAATATCGAACAAAAATCTAATTAAATTAATTTCAATTTGGGTAGAGAGAACAAAAATTATAGAAAGGAAAAGCCGATGTGGCTATTGGCGAAAATATTGGTGACTGATTTGGGGTGGGTACAACTTATTTTAAATAGTAAATAAAAATCTAGTATAAAAAACAATTCAAATATTTCCTCTATTTTGGTCAACATTTCATTTATTTTATCTCTAGTCACATATTTATAATTTATAGTCATTTTAAATGTTTAGTCATTTCTATGCATAATTTACAATTGAATCTTTGTAAAAAAACAACATTTTGAGATGTAAGGTATTAAATTAAAAAAAAGAAATTGATGATATATTTTAAGAAACCTAAAGAATTTGTGTGTTTTCTATAGTCGATAAAATTTAGTTAATGTATTTTTAATATCTTAAAAATTATAAGTTTATATTTAATATTTGGTCAAACTACACTAAATTTTTACGACAAATAAATATAAATCAAAATTATAAAGTCACTGGTCTAAAAATTCCGAAAAAAATGATTATAGCACATGGACAATCTGCAGAAAAAATGACTTCCACGGATATTAAATGTGCAGCGTTCGATTATTTACACGTGTACAAACTATGATGATTTGTGTTATCTTGACCGTCTATTCTCCCTTTTATTTTATTTTTAATATATAAAAATAAACGTTAGTTAAAATCGGTACTAATTTATCCGTTGATAATATATTTTCATCACACCTGGGCCGCTGAAGAAGTTTTCCAAACCGAACTAAGTCTAAAGATATACTTAATTGCATTTACAATACATATGTCAAAGAAAGACAAGAAATGGTCAAAACAAAATCAAGGCATTCTTTCTTGTGCTTTCTCTCTGTAATGGTCAAAGAATAAACAGGGTTTAAGGTAATGATGTTGATTGGCTCATCACATTCACAAAGATTGAGCAACACTGTTTTTCCTCCTCACACTTGTTCACAGCCACTAGGTTCACAATTTTTGAGAATATTGAATTTGCAGAGAGGGCAAGTGGCATTGATCCTTAGCCATTTGTCTACGCATAAACTGTGGAAATGGTGTCGACAAGGAAGTTCTCTTAGTTCTACTCCATCTTCATACTCACATAGACAAATGCTGCATTCCTGCAATGGTTTTTTCTCAAATCATTTCAGTGTCTTATATTCAGTGTAGACAAAAAAGAGATTTGATTTTGGTTTGGTTACTTACAGCATCTTCGCTGGATAACACGCGTTCAGTTTGAGACTCAGCACCTAATCCCGTGATTATCCCTCCTTGAATTTCCCTTATGTCGCCATTCACTTTCTCGGAATTCTTAACCGTGAGAAACTTGAATTTTAAAAGCTTTTCTATCTCTTCCTCCGGCGCACCTTCCTGAAAAGTAATAGTAAAGACATTTGAAACCAAAACAGAGGTTCAAAAACAGCTTATTATGATGCATTAAAGAACAAAGGATTCATTTTTCTTCATCCTCTATCGAATCTTTACCTGATCTGCTAACGCATACAAGATCCCGATGATGCAAGGTAAACAGCAACAAACAGCAATACCGATAAGACTAGCAACGGCAACGCAAATGACAACAAAGATAACATCAAAGGCAAGAAATGCAACACAGAGCCTGCAAAATACAAGAAACCAACATTGTTTTTTTTTTCTTTCTATCAAAGAAACAATCTTTCGTGAATCAAGACCTGTTAGAAACAAACCAGTAGAGTTGAGGCGAAGATTGAGCTAGTGCTTCGGTATCAGCTGTGACCCAGTAAAAGCCAATGATCCACCACACAAAAGAGAACATTGTATTCGCAGATTCGAGGTGCTTGGTGATACTGGAACGGAGGAAAACAATAAAATTCAGTTCAACATTTGTATACAATCTTAAAGATTGCTTCAACCTAAACTAAAGAGTCTATCACTTAAACTGAAGAATCAAATCATATAAAAGAAAAGGAAAAAAATAGGAACTTTAACCTAGTTCCATGGTGATCATCAGCCTCGTCGATGCCATAACCATCAGATTCATCTTCACTTCCGCTAAGAGACCCGTGATTCGAGGAATCCTCTCCACTAGGAGAATTAGCTTCTCGGCGTCGTTTATACTCAGTAATAACACAAACAACATGAAACAAACACTGCAAATTATACCCAACTATCCACAACCTCAGAGGAACATGAGGATTTTCTTCAGAGCTACACCCTAGATTCACAATTGACGCTATCACAAAGAGAAAATTCCACACTATATCGAGAAATATAATGGGTTTTGAGTAAGCCCATTCACTCTGCCGCTCCTCTAGCTGCTCAGCCGCAACTTCACGGACTCGAACAGAAGGCTCACGGAGCATCATCCGACGGTTACTAGCGCCACGGACAAGTCTTGCCGCCGCCCCACGAATTGGCTGTGAAGAGCGTGTACTGTTACGTCTGCCCCGACCCAGAAGCAGTGAAACGTCCATCGTATCAGTCGTCGGAGAAGAAGAGGTGGCAACAGGGATCGATTGGTTCATTAAACAGAGGAACAAACCTCAGTTTCGAAATTTAGGGTGAGATTGAGAGGTGAAGATTGGATCTTGGGTAATCGGGTTGATTCGGAATCTCGATGGAATTCGCTGGAAAACTATGGATTGGTGGGTTGATGAACACTTTCTAAATAAGCTATTGGAATTTTGAAAACGACGAGAGAATGTTCTTATTCACGTTGAATCAGATTATTATACTCTTTTCTTTTTTTTTTCCTTGGAAAATAAAATTGTTATAGTTGATGAGTTTTTAACTAAAATTAATTATTAATGAATGAATTAGTTCCATTTTTCTATGTTTTAATTTTCAGTTTTTATTTGACTCTTATTTTTTTCTGTCTAATATCATTATCTTTATGCTTTTAATCACTTTTACAGTATATTTTTAGTCAATTTTCCAGATATCCTTACTATTTTATTCTGATTTGTACCCATTTCTAAGATCTACTGAATTACTAGTTGATTTTCCCCCTATTTTCTGTAGTTCGTGATTGTTTTTGTTTCATTCAAATATGATGTATGCATGCATCTAATTTCTTATATATATATATATTCATGTGTATAGTACCATCACACTCACTGCTGATTATTTCAAAGTTTCAATTTTGATTATATCGTCAAAGATGTCTAAAGCCACCATTATTATTGCTATCTTTCTGGTCGTTTTTGACATCTTGTTTTAGTTCTGTTTTGTACCCTTGACATATCATACTATTATTATTTTAAAAGATTAATCCATTCATATTAAACATTTTTCCCTTTATTTTTAAAATGAAAACCGAGATTAAATGTTTAGATTAGGAATGGTGACAAAAGGAGACGCAAGGAGAAGAACTATGTCACAAAATTAGAACCTTGTGATGAGAAACAGTGTTGCTCAGTGTATTTATAGGCACACGTATGGAAAAGGTTCGTGTATTTTATTTGCACTATTTGATTTTTTTTCTTTTTGGTTCATAAACTATCCTCGACTCTACGATTCTAGTAATTATAAAATAATGGATTGGAAAAAGTGGATTTTTTTTTTCTAGTTTTTAATGTGAATTATGAATTCAATTATTTGGCACTTTAGCATATGTGTCCTCACTTCATCAGTCGATCTACATGTCGACCAGGCCTAAAACTAGAATACGTCGTTTTCTTGCAATAAATCTAAAAATTTCTGGCCAGTCATGTCCCTTTTTTTTTTTTTTATAACTTGCGCGTAAATTTCCTACACCTCTCTCTTTCAGAATCAGCAAAATATCAGAGATCGAGATAGATAATTTGATATTTGACTTGTTATTCCATCTGCGTTTTGTTCTTTTCCACTTCTCCGAGCTTTTGCAACTTACGAAAAGACAACAATCAATCGCAAGTGATTAGTCTGTCAAACTAAGGCCGATTAATAGTCAACATTCCTAATGGAACTAATTTAAGGCCCATTTAAAGTGTGGATTTTTACAAAAAGCCCATTTAAAAATTAAACTCCATCTTCATTCTCTCTCCGTTTCTACGAGTTTGGGAGATTGAAGCTCTTTAACAAAGGCAGAGACTTTATAGCGGAGTCTTCAGCTATAATAATCTCTTTCGATTTCACAGAAATGTCTTGTGTTCGTCTATCCCGCCACAATCGATCCTCTTTAACACTCCTCACGCGCTACCTTCACAACGAAACAGTCTCCGCCTCTTCCTCGTCACGACTCCGAGACCATTACAATTACGAAGCACCACCGCCATTGTCACCAACTAACCCTAACCAGGAGAAGTATAAGAAGCCGAAGAAGCCTCAGTACCGACCACCTTCTTCGCTGGAAGGTGTGAAGAAAGTACACTCTGATCTTCCCTTCGATTTCCGGTTTAGTTACACAGAGAGTAGTTCTAATGTCAGGCCGATTGGTTTGAGAGAACCAAAGTACTCACCTTTCGGTCCTGACCGGTTAGACCGTGAATGGACCGGTGTTTGTGCCCCAGCCGTGGACCCAAAGGTAGAGTCTGTTGATGGAGTGGAGGATCCAAAGCTTGAAGAGAAAAGAAGGAAAATGAGGGAGAAGATCCAAGGGGCTTCACTTACTGAATCTGAAAGGAAGTTTCTTGTGGAGCAATGTCAGAGGAACAAAACTAAACGCCAAGTCAATCTCGGTACTGTTCATTTCTACTTTAAAAATGTCATCCCATCTTCTTCAGTCACTATAAAAGAATTGAGATTCTTATGTTAAGTTGTTACTTTGCTTAATGTGTAGGACGAGATGGTTTGACTCACAATATGTTGAATGATATTCATAATCACTGGAAACACGGTGAAGCAGTTCGTGTTAAATGTCTTGGAGTCCCTACTCTTGATATGAAGAATGTTATCTTCCACCTCCAGGTATCTATTGAACCATGTTGTTTAGTTTTGAGTTAAAGTGGCCAATCTAAAGAATGAGTTGTTGATCTTGTTTGATTGTCGTTTGTTTTAGGATAAAACGTATGGTCAGGTGGTCTCTAAACATTGTGGTACCCTTGTCTTATATAGAGGACGAAACTATGATCCTAAGAAAAGGCCTAAGATCCCATTGATGTTGTGGAAACCTCATGAACCTGTGTACCCTAGGTTGATTAAAACAACAATTGATGGTCTAAGCATTGAAGAGACTAAAGCAATGAGAAAGAAAGGGCTAGCGATTCCTACCCTCACAAAACTCGGTTTATAACCTTTTCCTTGTCTTGTTTATTTTTAATTGCCTGAAATCTTTAGATCACTTTTGACTGAAAATAATCTTTTTGTTTCAGCCAAGAATGGTTATTACGGTAGTCTTGTTCCAATGGTGAGAGATGCTTTCCTCGTAAGTGAATTGGTTCGGATTGATTGCTTGGGACTTGAGAAAAAGGATTATAAAAAAATTGGAGCAAAGCTTAGAGTGAGATTATTCTTTCTGTCTCTTTCACTTTGCTGCTTCATGTTTCTGTTTGTACAAACACACTATAACATCTAAGTTTTGTCTGTGAAGGATTTGGTCCCTTGCATCTTGGTGACATTTGACAAGGAACAGGTCGTGATTTGGAGAGGTCAAGACTATAAGCCACCAGAAGACGACAGTGAATATTCTTCCTTCATTCATGGGCGATCTCCCATAGACTCTGATCTCGATTTAAGTTGTAGCGTAGGACAAGACAACCAGAACCTAGGAGGATTAAGTAGTCTTGATCTCACTTGTAAAATATATTGTAACTTGTGAATCTGTGATATTATCTTATTTTTGATAAATTAAATCAGTTTTAGATATAAAACATTTTCTCACAAATGCATAAATTATATAATGCCTGAAAATATATTGGCAAATCAAATACTACATTGTCTGAAATTTTTATTTTTTGTCTTATAAAACGGATCGCTCCAAAAGAGAGTGTTGTATTTGTATCACGTCGTGATGAACAGATTGAATTTCAGATATTGTCGTCTTCAGTTGAAACCGTTTGGTGATTACATTCACAGCTATGCTGATCGAACGAAGCTTCAATCAAATATGATGCTGGGAGATTTGACTAAATCCGGTCGGGTTGATGAAGCACGCCACATGTTTGATAAAATGCCTGAGAGGGATGAATTTACCTGGAACACTATGATCGTTGCTTACTCGAATTCAGGGCGACTTGCTGATGCAAAGCAACTTTTTCTTAGAAATCCAGTGAAGAATACAATCTCGTGGAATGCTCTGATATCTGGGTATTGCAAGTATGGACCTGAAGATGAAGCTTTTGGTTTGTTTTGGCAAATGCAGTTTGATGGAATGACACCTAACGAGTATACTTTGGGGAGTGTTATTAGGATGTGTTCTTCACTTGCTTTACTTCTTAGAGGTGAACAGATTCATGGGCATACAATAAAATCCGGGTTTGATTTGGAAGTTAGTGTGGTTAATGGCCTTCTTGCTATGTATGCACAACGCAAACGCATCTCTGAAGCTGAATACCTCTTTGGGACAATGACAGGTGAGAAAAATAATGTTACTTGGACTTCAATGCTCACTGGCTACTCTCAAAATGGCTTTGCTTTCAAGGCAATCGAATGTTTTAAGAATATGAGCAGAGAAGGAAACCAATCGAATCAGTATACATTTCCTAGTGTTCTTACAGCTTGTTCTGCGGTTTCTGCTCACAGGATAGGAGTTCAGGTACATGGATGTATTGTTAAGAGTGGTTTCAAGACCAATATCTTTGTTCAGAGCGCATTGATTGATATGTATGCTAAATGCAAAGACTTGGAAACCGCAACAGCTTTGTTAGAAGGTATGGAAGCTGATGATGTGGTTTCTTGGAACTCGATGATTGTGGGTTATGTTAGACAAGGTCTTAAAGAAGAAGCTCTGTCCTTGTTCGGAAGAATGCATGAGCGAGATATGAAAATAGATGATTATACAATCCCATCCATTTTAAATTGTTTTGCTTCATCTAAGACTGAAATGAAGATAGCTTCTTCTGCTCATTGTCTGATTGTTAAAACTGGATATGGAACTTACAAGCTTGTGAATAATGCGCTTGTGGATATGTATGCTAAAAGAGGGATCATGGATTCAGCATTGAAAGTGTTTGAAGGGATGATAGATAAGGATGTGATATCTTGGACGGCTCTTGTTACAGGAAATACACATAACGGATCTTATGAAGAAGCATTAAAGTTGTTCTGTAACATGAGAGTTGGAAGCATTTCTCCTGATCAGATTGTTACAGCGAGTGTATTAAGCGCCTCAGCAGATTTAACTCTTCTGGAGTTTGGGCAACAGGTACATGGGGATTTTATTAAATCTGGTTTTCCATCATCTTTGTCAGTAAACAACGCTCTTGTGACAATGTACACCAAGTGTGGAAGCTTAGAAGACGCGAACGTAATATTCAACTCTATGGAAATCAGGGATTTGATAACATGGACTGCTCTTATTGTTGGTTATGCGAAAAACGGCAAAGCCAAGGACTCACTACAATCATACCATTTGATGATTGGCAGTGGCATAAGACCGGATTACATTACCTTTATCGGGTTATTGTTTGCTTGCAGTCATGCAGGTCTCATTGAAGAAGCTCAAAGCTATTTTGACTCGATGAGAACAGTATATGGAATCACACCAGGACCTGAACACTATGCCTGTATGATTGATCTCTTTGGCAGATCTGGTGATTTCGTCAAAGCTGAGGAACTGCTGAATCAAATGGAGGTTGAACCAGATGCAACTGTGTGGAAAGCGATTTTGGCTGCGAGTAGAAAGCATGGAAATATAGAAAACGGGGAAAGAGCAGCCAAAACTCTCATGGAATTGGAACCAAATAATGCTGTTCCTTATGTTCTGTTATCAAACATGTATTCTGCAGTGGGAAGACAAGGGGAAGCTGCAAATGTTCGTAGATTGATGAAATCTCGTAATGTAAGTAAAGAGCCTGGTTGCAGTTGGGTTGAAGGGAAAGGTAAAGTTCATAGCTTTATGTCTGAAGATAGAAGACATCCGAGAATGGTTGAGATATATTCCAAGGTTGATGAAATGATGCTTTTGATTAAAAAAGCTGGTTATTTGCCGGACATGAGTTTTGCCCTCCATGACTTAGATAAGGAAGGCAAGGAGCTTAGTTTGGCTTACCATGGTGAGAAACTCGCTGTAGCGTTTGGTCTACTTGTTGTACCATCTGGAGCTCCAATCCGGATTATCAAGAACCTCCGCGTCTGTGGGGATTGCCACAATGCAATGAAGTATATTTCGAAAGTATATCTTCGGCATATAATCTTAAGAGATTCTAACTGTTTTCATCACTTTAGAGATGGAAACTGTTCTTGCGGAGACTATTGGTAACATTTTCGCATTAGAAGAGAAACTCAGAAAATTCTGCATTTTGGAAGCTACAAAGTTACAAACTTGCAATTATACACTTTCAAACTGCTATTTCATGTGGTTGCAGAGATCAGCGAGGGTTCATAACCAAAACAACGCTATACGTTTGAACAGGAAAATCTCTCAAAGTCAAAAAGATATATAAATCAACATCTGTGTAGGTATTAACCCAAATAATCATTTCCTCAGATGCTCAGGTATTAGGCGATGACGCAGTTCAACAGATGCACCAGCAAGTTCTGCAAGAAGAGAAAGATGAGCATTTTCCAGGTGGTAATTAGAAAAGAAAGCAGAGTGTTGCTGACAAAACCTTGAGCTGTGAAATCAAACAAAGGAGGAATAGCTCTTCCATTAGGCAAGGATGCTCTGGGGTCTCTCAGATCGTCGAAGAACGGGTGTGCACAAGCTTCAAGCTGAAACCAAATTTAAATGAAAGAGGTTAAAGCAGCCATTGTAATGTTGTCAGAAAATCAAATGTGTTTCTCTCTTACCGCTGTACATCTCAGGTTTGGTGAATATTGGAGTAATCTAGAGACAATATCCATTGCTTCTGGAGATACCTGTCTCCGGAATATCTGGAAGAAAAAAAACCCGAAGATCTTGAGAATGAAGATTCATTTATTTGTAAGCAAAAGATTAATTTATCTATATACCTTGTGCCATGGTTGAGCTTTTATCTGAGGGAACTTAAAATCATTGTAACGAGGATTCATGTTCTTTATCTCTTCTCTTGCTGGTGTTCCCAGAATCTGATTATACATAGAAAATTGCAGAAAACAACGTTTAGAAGAATCTGAGAGCACCAAAAAAAGAAATAGATAAAGAAACAACCCAATATGTTAATACCTTAATGATCTCTACCAACTGATCAACACTGGTCTCCCCCGGGAATAGAGGCTATAGACATTAAAAGCAAGAGAAAGTTTCAAATCAAAAGTTTCAAATCAAAATTTAAAACTCAGAATGAATGATTTCTTACATATCCAAGGAAAAGCTCGGCCATGACACAACCTACAGACCACATATCAATCGCGTTTGTGTACTCAGTTGCTTCAAATATGAGTTCTGGAGCTCTGTAATACCTTGAGCATATGTAAGATATATTTGGTTCTCCTGGAATCTGATACACACGAAGACATCACTCCCTACTCAAGTTTTCTAATAAACATGAAAACCCATTTAAGAGCGATATGAAACCTACCAACATTTTTGCACTTCCAAAATCGCATATCTTTACCTCATGCGTAACATTATTGACCTGCCAAAATGGATCATCGAGTCAGAAAAAAGTACTACTACTACCGTCACAAGAGCTACTTTTAAATGCTTACCAATAGATTCTGCGGTTTAATGTCACGATGACAGACTCCAACTACCCGATGTAGGTAATTCATTGCACGGCAAATCTGGTTTTAACAAAAAAAATTTAGAACACCAAAAGAGTTGAGAATAGATTTCACAAAGAGAGTCTGATCCCTTTTACCTGATAGGTATAGAGCTGAATATAAATCAATGGCATATGAAGATTCATCTTGGTGTAAGATCTCGAAGCACGGTAAATAGTCTCGGGAACATACTCAAGAACAAGGTTAAGATAAAGCTCGTCTTTCTCAGTGGTAGAGAAGAAAGAATGCTTGAGCTCAACGACATTAGGATGATTAAGCATTCGCATTATCTGAAGTTCTCTGTTTTTGTATCTTTTTTCCTGTAACACTTTCTTGATTGCTACTTTGTCTTCTGTCTCTAAGCACTTAGCCTACATCAAAGCCTTTAATGAGCATCATCTGACACTTTAAAGCAATTATTTTGACATTTTTTTATATTTATTTACCTGAAAGACGACACCAAATGAGCCAGTGCCAATAACATGTTCAGCTCTGTACGAGATTGTCTGGTTCAGAAGAACAAAACAACAGATTTCATGAACAGTTTCAGAAAATGTAACAGAGAAATGAAGCAAAATCTTAATATGGATCACCTTATCTTTTTGATCATTCAAACCCTTCTTTTTGGTGGTAATAATGCGTCCAGATTCTGTTCCATTTCCTTGGATAATTCCACCGTCTGTATCCTATCAAATCATCATTCAATATTAAGCTCCAAGATCAAAGAAAGAAGCAATAAACAAAATTTAAAATTTGTAAAACCTTGTCATCTCCAATTCCCATCTCGCGGATTTCCTTTGGTAATTGATGAGAATTCTCAGTAGTAGAGACAGATTCTCCTGTATTCTTCTCTAAGCAAGAGCCTTTCTCGTAGGTCGTTGGTTCGGTAACCTCTGTTTCTTCTCGATTCTGGTTAGACTTTGATCTGGGCGTGTCAGATTCTCCAGCCTACAAAAGTTAGCAAAAAGGTAAGACCTTTGAACAAACCCAAATCCCAAAACTTAAAGAAAGACCTCAAAATGATCGACATTGATTGCATACGTTATCAGAAGAGATGAAACTGCGTCCAGAGGCGAGACTCGTCAATCTACGCACCACATTCATCGTTTAATATATATAAATGAAAGAAGCAGAAATTTCGCAAGAGAAGAGAAAGAGAGAAAGATAGAGAGAGAGAGAGAGAGAGAGAGAGAGAGACGGTGCCACTTTCTCTTCTCTTCCTTCTTCTTCTTCTTCTTCTTCTTCCCTCCTCTGCCAGAAAACGAACAAAGAAACCAACAGAGAAAGAGATAAATTTTCTTCTTTACTCAGTCTATATATATATATATATATATTGCAATTTGTATCTGCGGCGGAGCGGATATAGCTTCAAATAACAGAGGTGGCATTTCTCGCCATGGTCAAACCACAATCCAAGACCAATCATTCTCACACCCATTTTTCTGTATTTACCGAGGGGAAAAAAAAGAGAAGAAATGGGAACATTTCTGTAGAGAAATTGACGATCCTGACCGTTTATTAATCTAACGGTGGTGATCAAATATTTTATTAGGCATGATGCAAATGACGGAAATAACCTTGCCAATTGATGCGCGCGGATTTTTCTGGTTTCTTTTGACCCTTTTCTTTCGGCCGTTTTTAATTTATTTAGCTGAAGAAAATATTATCTAGTAATGACATCCGACCATGTACGCCTATTCCAAACTAAGATATTTAAAAAAAAAATTTTAAATAGTTTTGTCTAATTTTTCCTGTTTTTCAGACATCCTCTTCTTCTTTCTGTCTAATTTAATTTTTGATAAGTAACTTATTTTCGAAAATATTTGGATAAAATGCTGGTGACAGACTGACAGTAACATGATTTGAAACGTGTGTGCTGTTCAGTTTCAAAAGCAATTAATTGTCAGGCCCAACAAAATTAGTTTGTTAGGCCCAGAACAATTAGTTTCTAATGGACTTAAAAAGTTTATACGTAGCCCATTATGACAAATAATAATTTAGAATAAATGTAATAACTATACAAATTGTTTGTTAACGAATTAGGAGGAGGATAAATACAATTTGAAAAATAGACATTATTTGGTGGTCTATGACTTGCTAGAAAATGTGTTGTTTCTTTGAGTGTGTAAAATGAATGTCTTGAAATCTTGATGTCTATTGTTGAAAATCGACACAATGTCTCCAAATGAGTATCTCTTGTTGTTTTCTTTGAATTATATTGACAAGAATTTGAAAATCACCTTCTAAAATAATCTTTTTATATCATTTGTTCCAAATAGCTTTGTTCCAAGTAGCTTGTATCCAGCCTTCAGCTTCCAGAGGGGTTGAAGTATCTCCAAGATTAGATGATTCCCAGAATTTAGAAATCTTAACCTCATCTCTATCTATCCAGCCTCCATAAGCTTGACTACTATTTTGGTTAAAGGAAGCATCATAGTTGCATTTTAGTCAGCCTTGTCTTTTCCTAGAAGAAGATACACGAGGACATTGTAATTGCGTACAATTATCATGATTCAAAGTCATTCTTTTACATCAGATTTAGCAATACCAGTATCATTCTTTGAATTAATCAATTTTTTTTTATTGAAAATTAAATCATTTTTTGACTTCCAAATTCTCCCAAACACCCACAACGATAGTAATTTTTGAGCCTTTGTAAGATTTCTTTCATTTTGAATATCAAATGAAACTTTGATATTTTCTTCAATATTATTAGTAGAATTTATTAAACGTGTAAAGTGTTAATCTCCAAGTTTTCATCAAGTTTGTTGTGATATAGGACATGTAAATATGGTTAACAATTTTTCTTTACAGTAAAACAAATTCAAAATGTATTACAGTTTTGCAAGACATCAATCACATAGGACATTGCATTTAAACTTGGATCTAGACTTTTGACCAAAAAAATAGATCTAGCGTTCTCAGACAATAATATCCTCTAAACCAATTAAATTAGGTGCACTTGGATTTTCTAGTCCTATTTCTCGTTTTTTTTTTTTTTTTTGTATTTTTGTATGTGCAATGTATTGATATAACTGTAAACGCAACTATAAATCTATATTCATGATGCGCTCACGAGTTTCATTTTTCGTTTGTGCCTTTTCCATCCAAAAATAAATAAAGACTTGACCAAAACATAAATGGTCCCGCATTCCTATCACATTACAAAATGACTGCACCATAAAAACCAAACACGGATCATATGGTAAACCGTTTTTGGATCAGATCTAATTAATATAATTTGTTTTTAAAGTTGAGAACCTAGTTTTACGACAGAAGTGAAACTCCCTAAAACCAAAATCTCGGTGGTTCATTGAATGCTTTTTAGATTTATCGATTCATTACAAAGATAAACAAAAAGAAATTACATTTGAACATGATTCAAAATAAAGCAATATCCAAAATAAACCATCCAACTAATTTTTTTTTTCTTTTCCGTTTGTTGTTTGGTTTTTCAAATTTTTTATCGAGTCAATACCCGAACCATCACACCGCGGATTGATTTACCTTACAAAATGAGGTTCGTTCTTGACTCAATCCCCACCGTACGATCACAATCAGGTGGTATCACAGTGAAGAGCAGATTTAATCTTCTGAACAGTGCATGATATCAGATTATTAACCGTCTCTACAGATTCTACCGTGAGCTTAGCCGTGGGCAAAGTATTTACCAGAATCTGAAACGCCACCGTTAGTAAAGACCCTCCTTCCTCCATGCACCCACTCACACCGACACCGTTACCGTTACCGTTACGTTCCTGATTAAACGCCTGAGTGTTAGGGAGAATAGCAAATCCGGAGGGAAGCAGTGCCACGTAAGCAGAATCTCCACCGTTCATCACAGCTTGCATTGCGGGAATATCAACAGGCGCGTAAACTACAACAGCTCCTGCAGCGTCTATGCTAGTCTCTTGTAGTATTAGCATACTACTCTGATTCGCATTTATGGCCTGCAAAAAAAAGGCCAAACACAATTAAATAAAGGAACAAATTGGTTAAAAATAAATATGTAAGTAAGCCCAGCAATAAATTAAAAAGATAATGGACGAGGTCTCTTCCTTACGATAGTGTCACCGTCAACAATCCAGAAATTCACAAGTTAAACAAAAAAAAGGAGAAAAACGCCAATAATGCGAACATATATATATATATATATTTAGAAAGTAAAGAAGAACGTCAGAGCCAAAAAGGAAAGGAAAGAAAAAGGTCAAAACTGTCTTATTAAATTTGACTTTCTTCCCCCATACTTCCAAAATCTTTATTTGTCACTTTCCAATCACACGCGACAAGATTCATATGACCACACCATCCTACTGGGGTCACACAATACAAGTCACAAGTCCTTTCACATACAGCTATATATATATATATATTATTTAATGCCCCAAAAATCTGTTTCAATTGATCTTTAATCAAACCAAAATCGTTCCGGTTAGTGTTTTTCGGCAAATGGTAAGCGAAACCACTACCTGACCAACTAAAATTCCAAGTTCTCAAAAATGCAATATATCAACTAAACCGAATACTAAAAATTAGATAAGCTTTTGTGGGGTTACTTTTCCGTTTATATTAATGTTATATAAATGTAAAGATATATATATATATATATGCTTACGCTGGCACGGAGAAGAGAGACAGAGTTGGAATGGTCATGGCCTTTAGCGATATGGGCCACCTCTTTCATGGGCCCACCGTTGGATAAGATATCCCATTCAGATCTCAGCCGTTCATTTCCAAGGAAATCAAACAACCGCCGTGGAGAAACCGGCATCCAAACGGACGTAGCAGCGTTTAGTACAATACCAGGCGGTTCACCAGGATTGTCTACGCTCTTCCTAGTCATGATCCTCACGTCTTCATCGACGTTCCCAACGTTCAGTTTGCTCCATTTTTGTAACGATGATGCACAAACACCGCCGCAGAAATTATCAGTCATCCTCTTCGCTACCTTTAGCATGCTTTTTCTCCCATTGCAGCTTATGGCTGTGCCCATTATAACAAAAGATTAAAAAACTTTTAAGAAAACATTTTGCAACAAAAGATGTTTATTCTATTATTAAATAATAATAGTGAGGCTTACGTGTTGGGCTACGGGAAGAGGAAACGGTGGAAGACATGAGAATAGTGAGGCATTCACATTGACGTTGTAAAGCAGCCATCCATCGCTGTGCCCCAAACGCTAGGCCGCAGCTGAGCAACGGGCGGTATAAACGATGGATGCGGTTTTCATCATACTCCGTGTGCTCGATCCACGTTACCTTCAATTTGTTGAAACCATTTAGCGTTTAGATTTATCACAATGATTTTCTAAAAAGTTTTAAGTGTGCTTTAACGAAGAGAGAAACTTTATGCACGTGTGATTAAGCTTGCTTTAACAAAGAGATAAACTTTATGAACGTGTGATGTTAAGCTTGCATTGTAAATGTAAAATTAGCTCAGTGTTTTATCATCTATGCATGATCCAAGGGCACAGAACTCGGAGATATTTAGATGCTCCTGATCAATAAAAAATAATGACACTAATACCTGCATAAGACAGTATATGAGCTAACTTTTACCTGCATATATAGTGTTGCATAATAAATATCTACTATTATAATTGCTCGGACAAAAACAAAGAGCCTTTCCTGTGGACCTGTGGTTCCTAGGAAAGTGTGAAACCTAAACTATGGTAAATCTAAATCCTAATTGTGAAAACTTGTTTGACAAACAAAAAAAAAATGTGAAAACTTGTGTCATACGATAATCTCAGTAATTTCTTAGTTTTATTTTGCTTCACCGCGAAGACATCAAACTTTTGTATTGACAAAAAAAGGAACCAATTCTTTTGTATTACCTTAGAGTAGCCATTGGCCATGTCTTGTACAAGGCAACCGGACGGTAACCTTATACAATTCGAAGAAGAAGATCCTTCTCTTATGGAGTCAATTGAGACATCCACGACCGCCCAAACGCCTTCCGCGAGCTGTTTACAGAACCGCAAGAACGACACTTGTCGAACAGGCACAAGTGGAGACAACAACTGAATATCTGCGTGCATCTAAATAACAAAAAAGTAGAAAAAGACCAAAAGACCCATCCGATCAACTAAGAGTTTTGTATGTGCAAATAGTAACGCATAAGAATATCTACCAGGTGAAGTGCACCGTTTCGTGTGCCTCCCATGCCACTAGAGATGATCTCTGTGGTTGAAGTTCTTGAGATCATACATGGAAACATTTCCGCCCATCGTTCCTATCAAAAACAATCATTGTATCAAAAGATTAATTAATTGTTGCATTAATCATATTACTAATGAAATGTTTTGTTACTAACCGAGTCCATCAAGGTTTCAACGAGGGCTAAGCTATTGATGATAACAGTCCCAGCTTCTTTAGAAGATTCTGAGACAAACCCATCAGGTTTTGGTCCAACACAGCGACTGAAACTTGTGTCGTACTCTTCCGGGTTAAGCATTTGGAAACCGGTGTCCGAGCTTCGAACCCAAAGTGGCTCGCGTGTCTGAGCCATCTTCACAAGCTCCTCCATAGCGGCAAGGGCTAAATCCAAATACTTGGATCTCTGATCAAAATCACTAACGCTTACCGGTGGATGACGGTTAACCGTAGCCAAACCAGAACCGGTAACATTGGAAATCTCAAATCTGGGAGACGGTTGATGCATCAAAGGAGAGGAAAGAGTGAAAGCACCACCATTACAGCCACCGGAGGCAACGCCAACGCCAAGGACGAGTGCTGAGTCCGGTATATGATGTGAACCGGTGGACCGGCCAAGGAATTTACCGGTTAAGGCACAGACTCGGTCAAGTTCATCTTTGAGGCGTGAGTTTTCGATTCTAAGGTGTTGGTCTTCCATGGAGATGTCACCAATGACGGCAGGTCCGCCACAGTTACCGCACATTGGATTTCTCATGGCTTCGCGCACTGACATATTCTCAACTCGAAGCTTATCGTTCTCTTGTCTCAATAAAGCGTTCTCATGACGTTCGATTTGAGTCTGGAAACAAATCAAAATGCAAAATTAAAAAAAAAAAAAAAATTGCAGAGAACGAAGAAGAAGACGATGATTAGAAGCAAAACCTTCATCTGAGTACGGCGATTCTGGAACCAGAACTTGACTTGACGAGGATCTAAGTTAAGCCGACGGCTAAGATCGAGACGTTGCTTCTCGTCAGGATGTGCACACTCTTTGAAAACCCTAAAAAAATCAAAGATTGAAATCGATGAATCAAAATCAAAACAATCATAATAATAATGGATTAGTTAATAGTAATTACGATTCGAGGTCTTGTATTTGTTTAGGAGTGTGACGATGGTAACGCTTCTTCTTCTTCTTCCTGGGTGGTTTATCGGAGGAATCTAAATCGTCAGCGGAGACAGCTTCAGCGTTATCACTCTCAGATCTGCTTTCTACATCTTCTCCTCTACTCCTACGAGTTGCATTCGACTCGAAAACCTCACCGTTTCTACAGATTTCTCCGTTGTTCTCTACATTTGTTTGCTGCTTAAACCAAATTTAGAGATTACAAATATATGTAGCTAAGAAGAAATCAAACATTTAGAGAAGGAGACTGTGAGCTTACGAGTCCGAGAGAGAGGCCTGGAGAAGAGAAGGGACGAGAATGAGATACAAGGCTATGGTGAGAAGAAGCAATGGTGGTTGGGGCGGGGAAAGAGAAGTGATTATTATACGAAACATCAGAGAGTAGCTTGGAAGCTCCGGCTCCGTCGACACCGGAGGAGTCGTGGTCGAGAAAACCGTTGAAATTATTCATGGAAATTGGAAGTTAGAAGAAATCGGCCATGGAAGAAGATAAAAGCCCTAAAACTAACTGTTAGAAAGATTTGTCGATTTGGTGCATGTCCATGAAAGAGAGAGAGAGAGAGAGAACAATTAATGATATAAGAAAAAGACGACAGAAACGACGAGAAAGAAAGATATAAAATAAAATAAAGTAAGAGAGAGAGAGAGAGAGGATAAAGAGGAGAATAGAAGAGATGTGTATTCATAAAAAGCCTTACAATTTATTTATTTATTTATTAGTACAAACAACCCTTTGAAAAGTTTGCTCCTTTGACGTTTTAAACATTTTTCCTTAAAGTCCACTGCAACTGCTCAATCCAGCCTCTGTTTTATTTTTAAGTACTGTTTTACCCTTTCTACTTTCCTACCCTATCTATTGTATTTATTTACGGTGTTAAAATAAATATCATTTGTGAATGTATGCGAATGATGAAATTTGATTTATGATCTCTACATCACATGAAATATCATTTAACTTTGTATTCACAGAAAAAATAAAACTTTATCCAACCAAAAATTGAGAGTGCTAGTGTGAGCAAATTTTGTGGCCCTTCTTCCAAATTTGGCGGAATCTTAACTCTATGGTTTGTGAGTTTTGAGTAAATTATAGAGTTATTGCGATGCTACCTAAGACTCTTTTAAAATGCAATATCATTGAAGAGTCGATTCATAATGGACAGTCTCTTCTTAGAATAATACCTTTACTTGCTCAAAATGTTATTGACTCATAGTAACACTATAGGTTTTTACGTAAAGTAATATGCCCAATTTCTCGTTTTGTTAGAATCTTGAAAAAAACATCCTTGAATATTCTGGCAACACACAAAAAACAAAATTATAAGAAACCACAAACTACAAAGAGAACAACTTAAAGAAATGAATAACTTAAAGAAATGAATAGATAACTACTTAAAAAAATACAATAATGATATTAGACAAAGACGAAAATTGAAAACAAGATTATCACCAACACCTAACCTTGGGACCTCAAAGCCATGGCCAAATCATTAATATGAATTATTCCATTAAATGATAGACCTTATTATTAAATAAGAAAAAACAGTTACTCCATAATGAAACGTAGCTATCGAGTGATTCAATATCAAAAGTTGTTTGACACAAGAAAAATCATAATTTCACACTTATTATATTAATGATTTCACACCTAAGTCCCCATGATGCGTTTCGCCGACATCAAACCTTGGTTTTGTAATATTCGAGATTGTACTTATAAAAAAGAACCTTACCGTTTTAATTATTAGATTATTCATTATTGTATAACCTATAGACTATATAGAGTGACATCTGTGCACAAACGATCAGAGTTTAGTTGGGAGATGAGAATTAATCCCACCCACATGAGGCACATCTTTCATAAAATCATTTTGGCCAATGAAACCAAGTGTGTACTTTATGTCACACTCTTTGACCATTTTCGCTTTCGACGTGATTAATGCGTTTATATATTCACACTCTCATGTTTCATTCAAAGTCCAAAGATACTTGCTTTAGAACGTTTTCACTAAAAGTTAACAAAAGAAAGCAACAACATGAGAACACAGAAGATTAGACAAAAATCTAACCAATTAACCAAATCACTTTTTCTCAGGTATATTCTGATCTTGGAATAGGTCTTTACCTCTGAGATTCAGATACGCGACATAAATCTCATCAGTTTCAAAGTTTTCTGGAAGCTCTGACATGATACTCATGTTTAAGGAGGTTTGCTCTCAGTAGCATTGCCCTGACATCTCTATCGAATTCGTTTCCCATCTGAAGCACCTTTTGAAAAGTTGCATTTCTCTGATCTGCGTGTCTGGCGTAGAGGATTTTGTTGTGTGAATCAATCCGCGCCTGTCCGTGATTGGAAAAAAAAAAAAAAAAAAAAGGTTTTCCCTTTAGTAAGATTTTGAAATGACACAAGTAATAAAACACAGCTATTTCTGAAAACAGAACAGACCTGAATCTGATTGTCTGTGATTAATGCTTCAAGCTCCTTTTCTAGACCAGAGACGCTGGTTTTGAATGCATCAGCCATCCTGCTCAAATCAACAGACACAAATGGCAGTGTGTACTGGATCAGTGCCTTCTTCCTTATCTGATCGTACAGTGTGTCAACATGATCATGAAGATGGATGTCCAGCAGCAAATTCGCTTTGAGACTTTCTAGGTATTCCAGACACGAAGCATAGCGGCTGCAACAAGCAAAGTTATATATTAAAAATTCTACGAGAATATGGTCTAAAAAGGTTGATTTTGGATATCCTACGCATTGTTAACACAGGTAAGAAAAAATTGGAGGGACACATAATAAGCCTTCATAAGCGATACAGATTAAATTTCAACATAGCAAACAGCTAATCAATGTATTTATCAGAGTCAGTGATTAGAATAAATAGTGGATTCAAGGGACTTAATAACCATCAGGCCTAAGTTGGGTAGATGTGGTCTTAGATGGGCTATTCACTCTAATAATCCTTGGCTCAAGGTTTGTAATCTGGTTCTATGCAAAGAAAGAGATATAAGTCTAGTAAAAAAACATGTCACCTTGAATAGAAATCGTTGATAAGCTCCCTCACATTTGGCACCAGCTCCAAGAAATTCCGGAAGTTAATATTGTCAATAACTTTTTGCTGCCACATTAGACGACGTTATAGACCAAAGATTGGAGGAAAAAAAAAACAGGGAGAGATAAAAGAACTGCTAAATAGGATGCATGCCTTCAATTCTGATCGATCAAAGCTTGCCAGGGCACAGAGTCCTCCGTAGGTTGCAACATCTTGAGGAGCAATGACCTCATTATAGGAATTTCCAAGTTCTGGATTAACATCTAAGAACTGCACAAGAAAATATTCAAGTTCAATGATTAGGTGTCAGATACCATACCGGACAAGATATGAAAGGATCCATAAACACATGAGCAAGTATGAGGAAAACAACAGACCTTACGAGCAGCTAGTTTGTAATTCTTGAGCTCCAAATGAGCCAATCCAGATGCACATCGCAATTTAGCAACTACAATAGGGTCAAGGGTTTCTGTATTCTGCTCTGCTTTGTTCACGTAGCTTGTAACATGAATAAACTGACCCATCTCGATGCTGACAAGAATAGAATTCATACACATGTGAATGATGTGCTTGGCCGTAGTGCAGTAGTCGCGTGTTCGGACATAGTTCTTGAAAGCATCTCCGAGCAAACCACATGCATAATAGAAATCTCCAAAGTCATTGTAACCCATTCTAATGCTTTCCTTGATCAGATTCGTCTGTATACTCATAACAAGAAGATAAAATCAACATTAAAATCTGGGTTGGGTAAAGAAAAAGAAAAAACCTAAATTACCCGATACGAACTGAGCTCATTCTCAAGCTTTGCTTTCTTCTGTTCAGAACGACGATCTACGGATTCGCACCAGGCCAAATCCATCTTATACTTCTCCCCAAGCTTGCCGTTAATCATATTGACAACTTCTCTGAACAGCAGCGTATTCTCTCCCTGTTTAATCTCATCGTAGGCCATCTTCAACGCTTCAAGCTGCATCGTGTGGTTTCCTCCGCAGTGGTCAGCGATGAAGAGAAGCCGCATAATCTTCGTTCGACCTTTGTAGAGCGCCGCGTAAGTCTCGATCTCGAGCGATTCGCCACTTTTAATAGGTCTTCGATTAGACGTCTCTTCACCGCCGTTAGAGCACATCTCCATCATTGGTCCACTAGCTTCGTCCTCTCCCTCCATCGATTCGTCTACAAATTGTGTTTTTCAGTGTTGATTCCTCTTTCCTCTCTCAAGTGAACTGAACTCAGTTCTTATTTATGCAGAGGAGATTTGTTGATTATATTTAATGTTTGGGTTTTAACTATTCATTACTACTGTCCTATTTGTTTCCACTACTGTCCATTAACTAGTAAAACTGGTAAAAACTTTTCTATTTTACTTGTTAAAAGTTTAGATATCAAATCCATTTCTTGTTTAAAAAGTGGGATCTGTATGCTAATATTTTTTTATTAAAAGAATTTAAGTTTTCTATTACAAACTTGTATAGTATATAAGGTATTTAATTACAGTGCTTCCTTTTGAAGCCTTAACTATCAGTAAAATCCATATAAATAATGCATTTTTTCATTAAGGATAAAAGATCATATCATTCTTGATATAAATCTTATCCATAAGGTCGTTTTTCCGATCTTTATTTTTTGGAAATCCTATCTAATGCGCGTGCACATTTAATCATATGTTCGCATTTATAAAAGGCATTTCGTAAGAACTCAAGTGCTTATTACTTCTTTAATAGTTTCCCCCTCGAAAAACTAAGAACTAAAATAAAAACTCAAAGTTAAAATTGCCTCATAATTCTTGATTCAAACCTTAAAGTTTTCAAATCCGCTTTAAAATGAATGTTTTGAACTTGCAATATTTGTATAGTAAATAGTTCACAATGCCTCCTTTTTCACAGGTCCTTCAACGGAATCTCCGTTAACATATAATCGTAAAAACTCAGAACAATGACAGAAAAAGAATGACTAAACAAAGATATGAATAAAACAATTAACAATGTGTGGAATAATAACGAGGAATGAGATGGGAAGGAACAACAGAACATTAGGAGTAATTACCTCAAATCACCTAATAACAAAGACCTTTTTTTTATTTTATTCATGAAGGTTGCATCGACGAAGATATGGGTGATCAAACTTGATGTACTTGGTCCAATACGGCCGATACTTGGACATGGCTAACTCTAACCATGGTTTCATGTTCCCATTATAGTGAACCACTGCTGCATTCTCAATGTCTTTCTTGTCGATACTCGGGTTATATCCAAGTCCCAGTACGTGCCACGCCTTGTTTAAGGGATGTGTTAATCCGTAGAATGTTATTAATCCTGGTGGTAATGTACCTAGCTTCCATAGAGTCCTGTTTTCATTCTAAAAAACAAAAACTATAATGTGAGTAAACCACAATAAACCATCACAAAATTATTGATGCAAAGAGTTATTTACCATGTTTTGCCACTTATGGTATATACCGGTGATATCTCTCTTCTTCCATTCCATTAGGTCGAACATGTTCATCCCATAAGCCCATCCACAAGCGTTAGGATTGAAGTTTCTTGCGATGTGAGGATTTGAAAAGTTGAGATACTTGTCAAATCTGTGGAAACTCTCCCCACAGGTTTCGACTGCACCGTTGACTTTGCCGTTCAGGTTGACTTCCCAGAGTGGCGTCAAGTCTTTCTGAACAATGATGTCGTCGTCAAGGAATAGGATTTTGTTCAGCTTGGGATAAACCTCAGGGAGGTAGAATCTCAAGTGATTCAGCATGGATAGATACTTCGGGTTTCTGTATTTGAGATTCGAAGACCCTGAAGATGGATGATCTGCTTTGAAATAGTACTCTTTCATTGCTGCAGATTCAAGCTGCCGAAGAACAGGACAGTAAGATGAATTGAGCCACTTAAACTCATCTACGTTTTCCACATGTATAGTTGCCTCTCCAGGTGGATTTAGAAGGAACCACATGTTCATGGCTCCGAAATTGAGTTTATCCGTCACAAGGTGAAAAACATGCTTCGATGGGTCCTGAGAATAAAAAAATAAAGTAAACAAACCCATTTTAAATTTCGTCTCCGCAAACATACAGATCTAAGCACAAATGAAGTGATAAGAGATTCTTTTTTTACCTTGGCATTCATTATAGTTGAGTTAACAACCACTGATGCAGCTAACACATTGTCGGAAAAGAGGGCATAATGGTAAAGATTTGGGTTTTCTCGGTTTTCACTCCGAGGGAATTTTCTTTTCTCCGGAGACAGAAGATAGTAATCAATGGTCAAGCGCATCGATAGGCAATGGATAGGATTTGGAATTGTTTTTGCTGCTAACTGAGCCAGAAAAGTACTCTGCTTCTTTAAGCTCCTGACTTGTTCGTCGGCAGTTTGAAGCATTGCTCTCAGCTTTCCAGTAACCAACTTGCAGTCATATAACTGCATCTTAGCTTTAGACAAAACTTGACCCATGGCTCTGAGTTTCTCATGTGCACTATATGAAAAAAAAGTTTAATAGAGAACGTTACTTAAATAACACACGAGCAGTCAACAGAAGGCAAGTAGTACAAAGCATCTTTGGGAAAATAACAGAAACAAAAGGGAGCAATTTACCTCCGAGGAAGATCAGCATCGGATGATGATTCCCCTAAAACACGTTGGCTGTCCTTGAGTCGGGCCTGTAGTTCTTGTAACAAATCATTCTTGTTTTTCAGTTTTGCAATACCACTATAGACTCTAGCCATTATTACTTGATCCCTCATCAAGCGTATATTTGAATCGGAATTGTCATTCTCATTTTCTCTTCTCCAAATACTGTATTTTCCAAGTACTGCAGAATCAACAGACTTAGAGCGTTCGATGGCCGCATTTTCAAGTTTCAAAATTGTGTCATCATTGTGCTGGACCAGCTCATTTGCTCGCATCTCACGCCTTTTCTCTCTTAGTTGCTGAAATTTCACGATAAATAAAGAAAATGTTGGTAATGAAATACTCCAGGCACAAAATAATTGATGACATGTAAAGAAATAATAGCTACCCTTCTGTGAATCTTTGCAGGCGTCTCAACTTTCTGATGGTTACCATCTGCATCGGCAAAAAATTGAAGAATCAGATATGAAAATCATTGAAAATTGATCAGAGTGCCACTTAATTAAAAGCCAGTACCTTTTGATGTACTGTTACGTTTTTCATTCAGTATATTAGATTTGATATCTGGAGTTGTTTGATTCTGCTTCAAGTAGATTGAAAGATGAAAACTATGAGTAAAATTAACAGAGGATGGAAATTTGGAAAGAAAACAAACCAAGCAAATCAGGTAAATAAACTAAACCACACCTCAGAATTTCTAAAGGAGGTGTCTACTCCAGTTACCCGCCATGATGCTGACAAATGATTTTTCTTGAAAGAATCAAGGCTAAGAGGACCCAAATCAGCTGTGCTAGTAGTGATAACATCTAGTACCTGAGGAACAAATTTAGTATGAAACTAGCCAATCTAAGAAGAACCAATGAAGAAAGAATAACCAAACTAAGGTTTTACTTATTTAGACTTGCCTCTTTTGAGAAAAGAGATCGAACAGATTGCATTGCTAAACGTTCTCTCCAGTCAAGATTCTGCAAGAAAAAAAACAGCCCAACCCAAATTAAACAAGATCCTTACTTCTATTAAAACAAACATACAAGCAGAAAATTTAATAGTGTTTCAACCAACCTGCTTCACAGAAGCATTTGAATAATCTGCAGTAATGAAAAGTAAACACATCAGATGAATGATACATATATATCAGAAAATCGAAACGACACAAGACATCATGGAAGGTAGAATCTTACAAAAAAAACGCTAATAGTTGAGACCAAAGCTCGACAATATACTAAAGAAGATACCAAAAATTCCTCTATCATTCTAGAAACAAAAATAAGCAATATCCCGAAGATCATCAATGTCAGTCCAAGCAAATAGTTGAACGGCAATGTAACTAAAATTAAGAGTGGTAAGAAAAAAAAAGATTCTAAAGTTGTCAAATCCTTAAAGCATTTCTGGATCTCTCAACAAAAGTATAAAGCAAAAATGGATACCATTTGAGGAATCGATGTAGACTCCTCGGCCAACAAAGAAGATAAGAGGTGCGAAAACACAGCAAAAAATGAGGAGCACAATGATAGATCGAGATCCACCACCACTTCCTCTAATCCGGTTAACTCCAGATAGACCTCGCTTCAGCGCCATCTCTATCAAAATCCAAAAAAAAAAAAAAATTAAAAACCTAAATCAAGCAGCAACCAAATAATGGAGGAGACAAAATCATACTCGGAATCTAATATAAGAGATCAGGAGTGAGATTTGAGAAGAAGAATCCAGTGTTGAAGAAAGGCTTTCACAGGAGACAACAAACTACAACGCCATTTTCAATGTAATGTACAATACATAGGCGAGATCTGACAAACTCGAGTACAGCCGCGAAGAAGAGCAACAAACTCAGAATCGAAGAAACCGTATGAAGAAGAAGAAGAAGAAGATTGATACCCACCGACAATTAACCAAATCGCTATCAACGCCAGGATTTGAGGCTTTTTTTGGTTGACAATGAACCTCACGCCATAGATATCCTTCATCAAATTTCCGATTTCAATTTTGGAATCTCCTTTCCGGTTTAATCTATTTAAGTTAAACCGAAATCATACCATTCGAACATCACATTGTCTTTTTATTTTATTTTATTTTAAGTGTGTGACTGAGAAGTGAGAGCTATTACACTGCTTGCGACTTCGACCCGTTCATAGTGTAATGGGCTTTTGTACTTATTTTAAGGCCTAGCCAATATGAGTGACGTTAAATTTATAATTTACATGTATGTAGTAACATTTTCTTATCAACTCATATATGTAATAACAATAAAAATTTAAGTCCTGAACAAATTCTAAATAAAGAATTTATCAAATGATTTTGCTAGGTTTGTAATGCATTAATAAAAATACAGTGCAACTAGTGATGGCTCGCTTTCTTAATGTTGAATTGTGGAGATTTTAGAAAACATCTTAATAGATGTTACAATTGCCAGAACCATGTATGTATCGGATTGTTTTCTTTATCTGAAAAAAACGTTTTGGTAATAATTTACTTTTTATGTAATGGAGTCTGATTTTCACAAGAACAATTGGCTGAACGTTCCTGCGTCTTTTGAACAATTAAAACTTCCCAAACTAGTAAAATTAAACTGCATTTCATAGTTCACGCGTTATTATGGTTATGCATTGACGTGTTTCTTTTGTTAACGGAGGCACGTTGTCACAAGTGTTGATTTCTTATGACGTTTTACTGGTTCCACATCGGTCCAGGTTGAGCAACCTTTAATAATGTAAGAATGTTTTTTTGATTTGTTTTACCTTATATACATTCGATCTTGACAAAATCGTAGTCCTACTGGAAAAGAGAACCCAAATCAGGTTTTTAAAAAAGTGTACGTATGAATTAATAAAATGTAAACTTGCGTACAGCGTTTGGTCTAGAGTCTAGACTGTTGCATAATAAAATTGTTAACGTGGTTTGCATATTTAGACTTCATATCATTTTTTAGGTAGTTTGAACAAAGATAATCAATAAAAGACTAATATAAAAAGAAATAACTATGACTTGTTGACATTTAAATCTCGTTGAACAGAGTAAAAAGACATGTAAATTTCCAACATTTAGTAGAATTCAAAGTCAAGAAACGTCGAAAGAAGTGAAAGAGCGAGAGAGAGAGAGACAGCTCGGAAGAGGGAGACTGAAAGTGAAGTGAAGAGAATAGAGAACAAGACCACGCAAGTTGAGATGGGTTTTGAAATTCGAAAGTGGATTCTTTTGCCAGAATAATTTGCCAAACCAGTACGCCACGCAAGAGAATGTTGACAGATCTCATCCATCGATTTTTTATTCTTGCCTAAACACAAACGGTTGGGATTCTTTGCCAGCCTCGGATAAACCCAAGAGAAGAAGCGATGGGAAATTTTAAAATTGTAATGGGTTAGGCTACTATGCCATTTTGAGCTCAACTTTAGGAGCCCAGCGTAAATAACCAAAGCGATGTCGTATGGAGTTTGCGTTGCTGGTTCTCGTCTCTTGCGTGAACAGTGAACACGAAGCGGAGAGAATCGAAAAGCCGCAGAAGAAGAAGGATAAGACGTTGAATCTGTGACTGGGAGCTTAGCAGCTAGCTTGATACAACATTAGAAGAAATATATGTTATCGTCTTCATTTCAACTCTGCACGGTGAATGAATATGTGAACAGTAATTAATGGCCAAGGAGCATTATGCCCCATTGTAACTTCTAAATTTCTAATAAGTAATAAGCATTCCACAAAGTTTCTAATTTCAGAAAAAATGTCTGGAGACAGGAATACAGTTTTATTTTACCAAATTATACATTTTGTTTATAACTGATGATTGTTTTTTAAATAAATTAAATTAAATTAAAAAAAGAAGGTAAGTCTCTAAATCGACTAGAAGGTCCGATAGGTTAAGTTATTCGTGTTCATATATAAAGGCATAATGTGTTAGCCCTAGAAACCTCTCGCTTATTTTTTGCCGTTGCTGCTGCTATCTTTGCCGTCGTCTCTTCAGACTCTTGCGAAGATGGTTAGTTCTCACACCTTATTCTCTTCTTGACCTCTCCGTTTACATCTCCTGGTTCTTATAGAAAATACGAATTCTTTTGTGAAATATTGGAGCCACTCGTGAGATTATGTTTCTCCCTAGTGTTAATTCTCATTTGATCTCTTCTTGTATCATAATGCTATATTTAAAAGGTTGAATCTTAGGTTTTAATCATGTTTACATATAGTTTAAATTAGCTGATTAAAAATGTAGTTTAGACATTTTTGAATGCTCTTATTATATATTGATATGGAACAGGTTCTTCAAAACGATATCGATCTGCTTAACCCACCAGTTGAGCTCGAGAAGAGGAAGCACAAGCTCAAGCGTCTCGTTCAGACTCCAAATTCCTTTTTCATGGTAATTAAACACGATTTGAAACCTTTCTCCTTCTTTTAAACCTTGTTAGAATTGTAAGCGTCTCATTGTTGTTGTCTCTGTTACTGTAGGATGTGAAGTGCCAAGGATGCTTCAACATGTAAGAAATGTTAACAATTTTTCAATCTTTTCCTTTGAGACACTACATAGATAAAGATATTTTTGAACTTAACAAGGTTCTGTTTTGGTGTTGCAGCACGACTGTTTTCAGTCACTCTCAGACCGTTGTGGTCTGCGGAAACTGCCAGACAGTTCTCTGCCAGCCTACAGGAGGAAAGGCAAGGCTCACCGATGGATGCTCTTTCAGGAAAAAGTGAGATTGATTGAAGCCAATCATCAAATCTGTTCAAGACTGTTCTCATTTTTAGTTTTTTTTTTTATTGTTGGCAATTATGAATTTTGGTTCTCTTTTATAAAAGCAACTCGTTTGGTTGTAGAAGGATCCTTTGTCGGTGTTTGGATTTATGGTTATTACTAAGTTGATGATTGTCTTGATTTTATAACGTTTAGCTGAGTTCGCCCTTTTACTTTTGAAATTACGATTATCCCTAATAATTCTAACTTGTGCTGATTCAAACCGTGCTTCTGTTCCATTTGATTGGTCTTTTCTTATCAACGGCTTGGTTAGGTTGCATCTACATGGTTTTTTCATATCATAAAATTACCAAGTTCATAGTGTTAACTAAAACCTGTTTCATACAGCGTTTAACTAAAACCTGTTTCATACAGCGTTTAACTAAAACCTGTTTCATACAGCGTTTAATTATTTAAAATCAGTGTTCTAAAAAGCGGTATAGGCGGCCGCCTAGGCGCTAGGCCCCCTTAAGCCGCCTGATTAACGCCTGTTAAATTTTTAAAATATCGGTTTATATTATACGGATAGTTAGATTTAGCAAAATTTACGATAATTAAATAAATTAAACGTTAATTATACGAGTTATGAATTATGTGAGATATGCGGATTTAATAAATTATTTAATATCTATGTTTTTATAAAAATAAAAAAATAAAAATATTATTTAAAAAAACTTAAAATTACAAAACATTGATATTTTTCACTTTCTTATAATTTAAAATTTTTAAATTGTTCAATTTTATAATTTTATTATATTATGTTATATTATGTTAATATATATGTGTTTAAATATATATATTTATTATAAAATTACTTAAACCGCTTAAACCGGCTAAAATTATCTAGGCCCCGACTAGACGTTCTAGGCACTAGGTGGAGGATCACCGCCCGACTAGCGGCTAGCGCTTTCTTAAAAATTGTTTAAAATATTTAGAAAGGGTACAACATTTAAGATTGTACATACAACCATATATATAATACCAAAACACGTACATAGAAAAGAGCCTATAAGCAGCTTCTCTCATTACCTTGACAAATCCCATCTTGACTATTTTAAACTTTGAGCATTCGTAGATAATCATCAATGATCGAGATTGCAGAAGATCGATAGCCTGAGCCAAAGAGGTTATAGTGATTCAAGTAATGATACAGCAAGTATAGATCTCTCCTCTTCTCAAATCCTGGTTGTTTCGGCATTACCTTGAGGAAGTCAAAGAAACACAACAAGAACTGAGTAAATAAGCAGCACCGAACAAATAAACATCAAAGGAAGGATCCCAAAGAATAAAGGAAGGATCCTAAAGAGTGTGTGTAGTAACCCCGAAATAGGCATTGTAGAAAGATTCTCCGAATCCAGCGCACCACGACATTCCAAATTCTGCTTCATTATGCCCATCTATGGATGAATTTCTACTGTTAATAAGCTAAAATTGTGCTTGAAAACGGGATTTTACCAAAAATATATGCTTACAGTAACAGGCAGGATCAAGAATGACAGGTTCACTGTTTTTGTCGTATGTGAAGTTCCCACTCCAAAGATCGCCATGTAACAAGCATGGTTCTATAACAACGTTCTCAAAGAGAGATGTCATGTTCTGTATTAGTCTATGACCTGTCCAAATATTTCTTCAAAAGTTAAAAGTGACATCTCCTCATGAAGTTATTAATGACAGAGAAGAGAGAAAATAACCTTTCTGATAAATTGCAGAGTCGCCATATTGATCCCTAGCTAACTTAAGCTGGTAACCCAATCTCTTCTCCCCATAAAATTCAATCCAATCTGATGACCAAGTATTGATCTGCGGGGTACTAAAATGGGCACATTGGATAGCTATGTTTGTAAGAGACATGAAGTCAATCAAATAGACTAAGATTTCAGAAATGGGACTCATTCCACCTGCCAATAGTGTTGTCAACCATAAAACCAAAGCCTTTGGAAGATTTCCCTGCTTTATGCATCTCAGCTAGCTTCCTTCCTAATTCAGCCTGATGACTAATAACCATGAACCCATGAAACTGAAGTTCATAACATTAGCTCAGAGTTAGATTCATCATTATCACCTGGTTGCCTCTTGATCCACCAAACTCTATAAATTCCATGATTATATATGATCCACCTGTTGGCAATGCCCCAACCTGTTAATTGTTTTGTACAAGAAACTATGATCAGAGGGATCAGTAGAGATGTATATATATATATATATATATCTAAAGTAATAAAAGAAAGCTTTCACTTGCTTTATGTGGCTTGGGCACACGAATTGTTCTGGTTTCATACATAGCCTCAAGACCAAGAGCCTCTGCCTCAAACATGGCAGGTCCAATACCCCTAAACCAGTGTTACAAAAAAATCATTAGTAGTCTAGTCTAATTGTGAATATAGTAAAAAAAAAAAATACAAAAAACGGTGACATCTTGTTCACCTGTTAGTTTTAACGAAGAAAGAGCCAGCATCAGTATGATAATGGGTAGCAAGATTAATGCATCCACCACCAACAGAACTTATCTTTGTGATCTTAGTTGCTTTTCCTTGTGTAAGAATCCATTCACGAATTGGATCCTCACTCATTGCAGCCACTACCAAAGTTATCAATAATCAATCAAAAAGTGAAACTCATATGAGTAACCCATCAAGTAATTACAAATGAATTTAGTCCGAATGAATCAAAGCAGTAACTAAAATGTTCTCTTTTGAGATCAGAGAAATCCAGAATTCATAATTTGTATCAACATTGGTCATCCAACACACACAAGCTAAAGATAACTTACTAGCAAGATATCTGGGTCGAGAGAAGTTGCAAAAAAGAAGATTTGGCCTGGCATAGAAGCAAATACTAAGAGACGCCGCCGCCATTTTCTTCTCCGGCTTTGTTATTTGTGGCCGTTAATTAATTTACCCGTCACAAGCTTATTGGAAGACTGTTTGTTAGTTTGTTTTTTTTGTACGCATGGGCCATCTTTGTCCTTGTCTCGATTCAGAATAAAACTTAAAAATGATGGTAAGGCTGCTTCTTAAGGCCCGGCCCATTAGTTTAATAAAACGATGCGTTGTGACTGATCATTCTCCTTCATCGAGAAGTGTGCCACGTGTGTAACGCACGCGCGTATAGATGATGTGGGGATAAGACTCTACTGTGGTGTGCACAAAACGATTGTACTAATTTAGACACGCCTTACCCTTATTATATATATACATCAGCAAGGAACAACATAAAATGACATAAACAATAAGAACAGCTTACATGTTCTAAATAAGGCACTGATCTCCGATCTCCTTTCTTGGATATTCTATATTTTTTTTGCAATTATCTAATCCTTTTGGGTTCTGCATCTTTGAAGACTATATTGCTCTTAGTTTTGATTATCTCCCTGGTCGTGATACAGATCATCTAGGTAACTGGAAATTCAATTTCTGCAACTTTTATATATCCGAATATTTTGAATGCCTTAGATTTGACTTTCTTTTCATTTCTTTAATTTGCTAATTGCATTGTTTTGTTTTATTTGGCCTTATGTAGTTGCTGATGACGTTAAATATCCTAACTTGAATTTGATAAAGCTAATATTTTTGAATCAAACATGGCTTACGCAGTTTTAATTTGAAGGGTCAGCTATAGCTCTTAATTTTTTCTGGGTTTAGTCTAGAAGGGAACCAAAAAATGATCATATACATGTCTCTCTCTCATGGACTCTGTTTCTATATTTTCGTATTGAATCTTGTTTTCTTTTTTTTTTTTTTTGACAGATAAAAGCATGACTACATTAGATTTGTCCAGAGCCGAGCTTGCTCTTATTGTCCTCTACTTGAACAAGGCTGAGGCTAGAGATAAGATATGCAGAGCCATACAGTATGGTTCCAAATTCTTGAGCGGTGGCCAACCTGGTACTGCTCAAACTGTTGACAAAAACACCAGCTTGGCTAGAAAAGTTTTCCGTCTTTTCAAGGTCAAGCTCCCAGTGTTTTCAGTTTCATATTCTTACTTCATTTTTGCTTCCTTCTTATATTTGGATTGAAACTGTTTTGATTTCTGATTCCAAAATGGCTAAATTTTTTTGGCAGTTTGTCAATGATTTTCACGGTCTTATCAGCCCCGTGCCTAAAGGAACTCCGGTTCCTCTTGTCTTACTTGGGAAGGTACACCAAAGAGATGTTGAATCCTTACAATATTTGTTTTGATTTAATCTTTTAACCTTTGTTTTTGTTACTTGGTTGATTGTTTCAGTCAAAGAATGCACTCTTGTCTACCTTCTTGTTTCTTGATCAAATCGTCTGGCTTGGTAGATCCGGCATATATAAGGTGAAATAAGTTTAAGACTTCAATCCATATTGATGTTGTGATGTTTCATTAGCTCTGCTTAGTGACTAAAGATTTTTGTTCAACCGCATCACAGAACAAAGAACGAACTGAATTGCTTGGACGTATTTCACTTTTCTGCTGGCTGGGATCATCCGTTTGTACAACAGCAGTAGAGGTTTTTTTAACACCTCTTTCTCAACATTTTTTATTTGCCCGTGTATAAGCGTAAGTATCAATCTTGATCTTCTCATGTGAATCAGATTGGTGAGCTTGGAAGGCTCTCTTCATCTATGAAGAAGATGGAAAAAGAACTCAAAGATGATGAAAAGCATCATGTAAAAACTATCCTCTGTAAACTCTGTAATCTCTTGCTTCTCCTATCTTTATCAAAAATCAATCTCTTTGTAAAAAATGCAGGACGAGCTGTATCGTGCTAAGCTTCAAAAATCAAATGACAGAACTCTAGCTTTGATTAAATCAAGCATGGACATTGTTGTGGCCATTGGTCTGCTTCAGTTAGCTCCAAAAACAGTTTCTCCTCGTGTCACTGGTGCTTTCGGGTTTACCACCTCACTTATCTCTTGTTATCAGGTACTCTTCCTTTCCAGCAACTCATCTCCAAGTTCACATCTTTCGTCCTATTTCTATTAAAATTCTCCATTTTTCTTCTGTAACTACACAGTTGCTTCCGCCGCACCCCAAATTCAAGACACCATGAAGCTGAAGAAGCTTTTTCTCTGCGTTTTATAGGTTTCAGAATAATTGTTTCATATTCTTTAGTAAAGCTGCTGTGTTCAGGTAATCGCAGGATTCTCTGTTGCTCCATTGAATGGATGTGTTGCTCTTAGAACTCTTATAATAATATTTCAATACAATCCGTCCTCAAGATACTTGGTTAGAAATTTTTGTTTGTTTATCATTTTGAACAAGACTCTGTTTCTCTACGTAGTAGAAATGGAACCATTCTATGTTCAATATAATTTATATGGAACCATTCTATGTTCAATATATTTATGTTTGAGCAGCTTCTGCAAAATTAAGAAGAGGTATAATCTCTCCATGGAGAAAAAATGTTTTTACAACCACTACCACCTTGTACAGAAAAATAGAGACAAACCAACCATGTGTACACAAGTTCTAGATCTGAAATTCTTCCCATATCGACAAGAAAAAGCTGTACAGTGAATGTTTCACTGAAAAAAGATCTCTCACCCTTAAAATCAATCTCATTCTATATCTACAAAACCATTATGATCCAATGACATCTTTTGCACATTCTTTAGGTAATATAAGAACAGAGTCTATGCATAGACCACCTTTCGTGTGAGTGCAATCGATTTGAGTCATCGAGAATTTGACTCCTGTTGATATATCGGGATTTGTCACTTTGAAATCACCAACGTGATAGTAGCTCCAGTTTCCAGGGTTGTTATTGAGATAACACAGTGAAACAGCTTGTTGGTTATCTGAAATGGCGAGCTGGAACCTCACAGGTTTTATGTCCCATCCATGAATGTGTTCAGAGTTGCAGATTCTCCTTCCAAGCCTCTTTGATGTTTTACCGAGCTGGATTCGGAAGAAGAGGCTGTATGTTCCACAGGGAAACTGGATCTCAAACTCTCCTACTACTTCAAACCACCATATTTGTTGAACATATGCAACTGAATGGAACCTGCATATACATATTGGAAGAGATTACTCATCGATCAAAAGTCATTCAAGATTTGGGATACAAGCTCATGGCAACATAAAGCTTATTATCATTTTTGTTTAACCAAAGGAATTCAATTAAATTCGTGTGTTCTAGTTGAAACTAGCAAGATCAACTCAATACCAGAATGAATCAAGACAACAACCAACAACAACAAAAAAAAGAGAGTAGACATTTGATCTTAAAGATGGAGTTACCTGGATTCATCGGTTGGGATGTGGCTCCAATATCTCCGATCATCAATTCCAGTAATCCTTAGTGCCTTTGAAGAAATCAATAAACATAGACGACCAGTGTTCTTGTCTATCCACAATTCCTGCTCAAGAATACAAGTTTTCAAATAAGAAAAATTTGTTCTTTTTATTCAAATATTTGAAGAGAAGAAATAGAGATGCAACAGGAACAAAATATCCAACCTTTGTGCCACCATCGAAGAGATTAGGGCGACTAAGCTTTGCATAAAGATCTTTCTTAATTAGTTTCCTAAGAGTAATTTCATCAAACACCTTCTGTGCAATAACCAAATAATTCGAAGGTAACTTCAATTCCCATATGAAATCAGCTGAAGATGCTCGACGAAATACCCTGTTGAGACGAGCAAGGCGGCAAATCTCCGTTGGATCAAGCCGCGTCATAATTAAAGCTACACAGTTCTCAGGTAAATCAACCAGTCTGAGCTTCCTCGAATAAACGTCATCATTCCGGTCGAACTCCGGCAAACCTCCCGAGATATTCGCGCCCATAATCAACCTCTCTAACGAAGACCCTAAAATTCGAATCTGGATTGCATGGCCGCGGAGAATCGACGAAATTTTATTTTTGATATGACACGATTTAACCAATCGATCGATAGAATTAGAAACTGAAATAACAAAAAGTTGTTTCTTTCTCTCGGAATTATTTATCTTCTTCTACGGTTTTGAACATAGAAAGAAATATATATATATATATATATATATATAAGAAAGCAACTTTATATAGAAGAATTTTTAAACGTATGGTTTTCTGAAATGATTCAAAGGTCAATTCTCCTGAGCCAAACAATTATATAATCCTGCAGTGTACTATACGAATCGACTACATCTTAAAGATGTGTATATGTATTTCGTGGTCCGGTTCAGGTCGATCGGGTCGGGTCCAGATTAAAGTTATAACAAGTTGGCCACTTGGCCTAATAGTTTGGGTTAAAAGTGGATTAAACGCGTTGTAGTAAAACACCTGGCGATATTCTGTGTCCACTCGAAACGACTCTTTTTGTTGAGCCCACTTTATCCATTTTTTGTTGTTGTTTGTTTATTGTGAAAAAAGAAGAAGTTCTGGATATAGTGCGTTTGGCTGCGATGATCGAGCATTGTATAAGCCGTGAAAATCAAATCAATATAATTGGATTTATAAATATAATTAGTGGATCGACACATGTTGTCCACTGAAATAAATTTCGATTTCCAAAATTTTATTGTTTTAATTAGCTAAGTTCTAGTATTAAACTATACCTACTCTAATGTAGAGGAACGTTCTACTTTTCGTCCGTCGGTAATTAAACAAAAATAAAAATTGTTGGATATCAAATGCGATGCAACTTTTGGGAAAACTTTTCGTTAATTAGCCGATTAATAATACATAATAATATGGATAAGCAATTGTTATGCATCCCGTTACTTTCGACTTTTATGGTTATATACAAAACAGAAATAATATTATACACGTTGTGGTGTCACGACATGATGGTATTTGATCGAATGTTTTCATATTGTAACATTGGTTAGAAGATAAAAGTAACTAGCACGGCGTCTCAAACCAAAAAAAAATAAAAACACACAAGCATGCGTCTTTATTTTGACACCAAGTCGGGCAATCAACAAAAAAACAAGTTGCCCTGAATAACACAACAATAAATCATTCAAAATTTTGGTAATAGTATTTTCATAATGTGGCCACTTCTTAATGCAATTATTTACGAATAAAATACATAATTCATGTCGGTCTTGTGGACCTGTGGTCGGGACACTTTATCCACTTGGCTTACGTATCAACCAATCAGTACACAATTTAGAACTTCCCACGGTTTAGGCTTACGTGGATCCAAGTCATAGGATCGTGTTAACCCGTCATCCATTTTTCTCGTCTCAGTCTTCAAATATTATTACTATGATTTTAATAAAGCACAAATATGCAGCTACGATCATTATCCTAATGTAATAGTCCAATGCTTTACAAAGTAATATTCAAAAATCTTTGAAATCTTTACTTTTTGTATTTTATTGTAAAATATAAGTAAAATTTCTTCGGGTAAAATTCTCGAATGAGGTTATCTTTAAAAGATTGGTCTTACAACTACTAAAGGTGGAGAAGACACTACTCGACTGGAAGCCACAGATTTTGATAATATATTAACATATTATAATAATACCAATAATGGTACTTTGAAAACTAATCCAAAATCGAAAATAAAGTTTTTCCTTGTGTGTCTGTTAGGGTCCTTAAGGATATATGTTAATATTTGAGTCTATCTATTTTCGTCACGCAATATGGTAATAGAATTTATATCTGACAAAAAGAGCTACGAGAACGACGTTATATCAGAAAGTGTGATAGTGAAAGGCATTCATATATAAGCTATTTAATACACTTAACTGAGAAATTTACTTCCAATCAAATCAATCAGTTTGAATTAATAAACTTAACAAATGATATTAGCATGTTTAAAATACTAAAACAGCGAGTATGACGCATAATGTTTCGTAATAAATTAAACCCGAATTATTCCACTGATTAACGAAATGAAATTTGTACAAGGTTTAACCTGTAAGCTCACAACGACATCAAATTACTCCACTGAATCCAGAAACCAAATTTGAGAGAGGTAAGAAATAAAATAGAAAAAAACAGAGTAAAAAAGAAGTTTAAACCATGTTATGATTCACAAAGCTTGCTTAAACGCCAAAGTTTACTTACTATTGTTTGGTGCCATCGTTCTCTTGAGCGGTATTCACAGGTGTGGAGGAGCCACTACGTTTACTTGACTGACCTGTAATTGTTCTACCCATGAATCTCCCTGCTTTGCTCAATCCACTACCGACAGCTCCAAAACCGCTACCAACCATCCCAACACCCGAGCTCACTCCGGTTCCAACCAACCCGACTCCAGCACCAATCCCGGTCCCAACCATTCCTACACCACCAGCAAGCCCACTTCCCACCATGCCAACTGCATCCATTGTGCTACCTATAACACCTGCTTCCTTCAATCTCTTTCTTTCTTCCATGATTTTCTTTTCTTCTTCTAATGCAGCCATTTGCTCCTCTTTGTTGAACTCATGATAATGTAACTTCAACAGGTTTTAAACAAAAAAATCCCTTCAGGAAACGGCAAAAATGGGAAATTTTTTACACTTTATCCAAGGGAAGATCTACCTTAAGAGTTATGCTTCCTCTATCTTTCTTATCTTTTACTTTCAAAGTATCAAGTGAAGACAACAGATTTAGCTCCATTTCTTTTGTAACCTCGGCTTCCAAACTGCTTAATGGAAGTTTCACAAGTCCAAGACGCTCGTCTTGGCCAACGTCTTTGTCATATACCTGTCAAAAGTTTTAATAGAACAAAGAGAATTATTTGCAATGACAAAGTTGAACAAGTATGAAGCATACATAGTTGTGTCATATGGCAAACCTCAATAGTGAGCGACTGGGTTTCTTTGTCTTCTGCAATCAATTCAAATGTTTGGTCCCAAACAGGATTCAGGTTGTTCTCGATTGCTTTGGTTTTATACTTGAATACAGGACGAATGTAGATGGTGGCATAAGGATCAGATTTTCCAATCAATTCCTTATTCTTCAAGTTAGTTGCTTTCACTACTGTTACTATAAGCTTTCCCTGTGGCTTAAGCTCCAAATCACTGGGAAAGAGAAAAGATAGAGAGAATCGTCAAACTATATAGTGCTCTCTCAATATGTAACACTACCTCCCAAGTAAATCCTACGGCTATATCAGAAGAGGAGAAAAGACATAAAATTGGCAATGGAAGGCAGAATATTTGTGAATGAAAATACACGAAATGAAAAGCAAGCTGAACACAAGAGAGTACCTCAAATCAACAGGAATACCACCAATTGGAACAACGATTCTATGAGGCCACTGAAGCATGTCTTTGACAATAGTATCAACGGTATCCTAACAGATGGAGAAGCAAAAAGCTGTGAATAAGACCAAATGGAAGCTCTGGAAGCTGCATGACCTACCAAGAGAAGAACTTACATCAATCATATCAGACAATCCAGGAACTGCTGTCAAGCTTCCACCGACAGCCTTCAGAGTATAATCAATCCTCGGTTTTGGCTGTTGACATCATTTAGAAAGTTGGCAGACGAGGTGACATTAGAAAAATGCATTTGTTTCCGGAGCTTTACTGTAAAAAATGTACCTCTGCTAGTAGAGCAACAACAACAGCAGATATGCAAGGAATCTCATCCGCAAGTTGAAAGATAACACGTGCAACTGTGAAAACTTGAAGATCCTTCAACTGTTCAGCCAGAATAAGTGTTTGTAGAGATAATCAATCTCAATTGGGAGATAATCAATCTCAAGGCACAAACGAATACATTAATCTTATATTGCAGACAACAAAACAGCAAGTACTAAAATACTTCTCTAGTAACCTGAATGGGTATGGAAGCAACAAGTGCTGCTGTAACACCTAAAATGATATTTGGATCACCACCCCATCGAAGATCAACGTCCATTGTGATTTGACCTTCCTTGAAACTTTGAACACGAATACCTGCAACAATGATTAATTATGCATGTGCTAAGGCTTACAGAAAAACTAAACAAATGGTAAACAAAACAAAAAGGCATCACAAAAGATAGATGTTGTCTGCCGTACTTTACCTTCAATCTTTGGTGCAACATTACCCAGAGTCAATTTGTTGAACTTCAGGGAAGTAATTCCTGGTGGTCTGTACTCTTCAAGCAGAGGTTCAACAGAATCTCTAATTACCATCGTTGCTGCCTGGAAATTAGTCAACAGAACAACGAAAAATTAACACTCTTTGATGGCTAAGCTGCATTATGGCAAAGTGTTTTTTTGCACCTCTATATTAGGGTGTTCCAGTGCTACTTAGTCAATAAATACTGAATTTGTGTACCAGCAAAACAATTAGCACTCTAAGAGTCTTTTCGAGAAAAGCTAAATCTCACCAGACTCTACAGTAATTTTAACTTATGAGTAGAACTTGACAATATAGTTACTCTCCTACTTCCTAAGATAACATCAGCTACCATTAGAAAGGTAAACATGAAAATATAATAATAGGCAACTTTCAACTAGTCACACACGACAAAAGAATGCACCTAATATTGCTACAACATAATAATAGAATCTCACCTCTGCAATAAATGGCCACATCTTGCTTAGTAGTTTATTCAGCCATTTGACCTGAAAAAATCAAGTAAGAAAATTCCCAGTTTGAAAATCGTATGCTAAGAAACCAAGTGTTTAAATTGTACTAGACTTGTTCCAAAACCAGAGAAAGATAATATGTTCGCCATATCAAGTATCATTAAATTCAAAGATAAAGGAGCCAGAGTTTGTTTTTCCAGTCAAAGGCAACGAATTCTATTATAAAAACTTGACAACTCACATAAATCATGTGAAACACTTAAGTATGGAAGATGAGCATTAACTAGAAAAGATAACTAGGCGAGAAGTACCTGTTCAAATGCTGGAAACGATATCCATTGTGGGAAATTATCACCACAAATTTTCTTCAAATCTTCTCTGCTAAGAGAGCCTAGAAGTTTCATATCAACTGCCTGTCAGAAGAAAAGACTATAACTAGTCAATTAAACAGTATTGGAAGGCCAAGAAATACCTCTACTCATGTCAGAAGTTAAATACTAATGAAGGAAGGATCCTGTTTCTCGAACTGAGTAAGTATGGCAAGCCATGTCACCTCTCACAGAGACACATGGTTAAACAGCAAAATAGTGATAGTGACTAGCTTGGTACATTCATGTCAACAATTAGAAATAGCAGCAGAGTGATTTTGTTTAGCCGAATCATTTGGGACAACAAAATCAGAAACGGATACGCGTTTCAGCGAATTACATGACCAAAAACAACCAATCTATCATCTATAGCACAATCACAAAGAAATTGAAAATCTTAAAATTATCCCAATGATTCAAAAAAAATATATTAAACTGAATCACAAATTTCAATCAATTTGATGAGAAATACGAAAAGAAACAAAATCAATCGAACCTTGGCGACTCGCTTAGACGAGCGGTGCGTCATCATACGACTCCAGCCAGCCATTAAAGCTACGCCGAAGATAATCCCGAACAGAATTCCAGAAATCAAACCCATTTTTTCCTGAAATCAAAACAAATAAACTCAGACTATCGATCAGGCACTCGAAGAAGCCCTAGAAATTGAGCCAATAAAAAAATATACAGCGATCGGAAACTTTTGTCGCCACGCCAAAATCGAAGGTTAAAGCTATTGATAAGAAGCGTCGGCAGCAGTTTATTTCAGGGGATATATTAGGCAAGTGGAGAATCAAAACAAATTAAGAACACATTCAAGTATTTTTTTTTTTTGTAGGCCAGAGAGAGAGTGAGGTCATGGGAAGAGGATGCGATAGACCGAGAGAAACGGTTCTTTTCGATTAGAGTTACATATTCATCTTCTCAACAATCATCTCACTCTTTACTCCCTCATTTTTTATATTTTCTCAAATTTGCCCCTTATATTTCTTATACTAATCAAATTATTATTTATGATTCAAAATTACAAGTATTTAGCAAGTAAAGCAGCCATGTCACCCTCTCTCACTCACTGAACAAGTAAAGCAAGCCAGTGTCTCTATTCATGTTATAATATAAATTTAAATTTGATTATGTAAATAGTAATAAATAATTTTATTATATGTGGTCCCATTTCATAAATTCCTTAATTATGTTTTTTTTGTTTGGGTGCTTGATTACATTTTCGTTAGAAAACTTATCTGCATTTCTCCATATATTATACTACTTATACAGTAAAATTGAAAATTGGGTGTCAGTTGTCCAAATTGGAATGTGGTCGAAAATAGAATATGAGCAAAAAAGACATGGACCAGTTTGAGTAATTAAAAAAAAAAGTTTGTGCCTCGTTTACGAGGACACTGAACGCTTAAGTGATTCGATCCACGTGACTTGGTAAAAAATTATTTCAAAGAGTTTATGACGTGATTTACCACAAAATTACATATACTCAGCCGACGTTGACCGTTGACAAACTGGCTATAAGTCATTTTATTTTTTACTAGTAGTTGATTATATAGAACCTTTTTTATATAGAGTTTTCAGTGTATTTTTTTTTGTTTATATAGAACTTGAATTCAAAATTAATGTGATTCCTGATTTACGTTTTACAGAATTATTGCAGATATTAAATTTTAAAATGACTTGTAAAAATATATAAATTAAATTTATCTAAAGAAATATGTAAAGATATTATTTCAATAATTTTATCCGATAAACCAATGCGTTGGAACAACGAAACTTTCAAGAATCTCTTGTTGGTTGACTTCCACGTTAACATTACCATATAAGTAGAAGACAATTAACATATTTACGAAACCTGTGCATTCTTTCAGATTTGGTGCATTCAAGCTTCACCGGTGAAGAGAGAGTGACGTCTTTCCTGGTATAAATGACACGTGTGATCGATAAATGACGTCCCACCCTTTCAGTGTTGTTTCATCAAACCTCAAATCAATTTCTTACAAAAATTTCCTTTAAATGTGCATCATATCAGATTTTTTTAAAGCACTTCCAACAACTAATAAACTGGCTTAACGAAACGTGATAAAATTTGCATGTAGATCTTAGCAATAGCTTTGTCTCTGCTCTTCTGTTTTATCTTCTTCTTCTTCTTCTTCTTTTTTCTCACCACCTGAAAATCTTGTTCAGGCGATGGTGAAGGCATAACCCCGCCGGGTACTCTAAGGCTACCTCTGCTCGGTAACATCCTTTAAATTGGTGAAAGCCCCACCGGTCACTTGCCGATCTCTCGAGGATTTACGGAAGCGTAACGAGTCCTAAGCTTGGTTGTTTGACCACAGTGGTTATATCTTCACCGGAAGCAGCAAGAAGTGCTGAAAACACACTTGTTCATGTCTTGTCTTACCGAATCTCCAGTGACCCGGTTCAAGCCGCTGGTCATCACGAGTTTTCCTTTGTATGGCTTCCTCCGTTTGCTCGTTGGAGGTAAGTAACACTAAAGCAATTCTCTTGCTTTTGATTCGATTTTTCGTTTTGGGAAATTGTTACAATGAGCAAAGGCGGATCTAGAAAACATTTCTAATGTGAGCAATAAGAAAATTTATAGAATATTCTTTGGGTGGGTGGGGGCACATGCGTAAAATGATAATGAAATTTTTCGTTTTGAAAAAAACTTTGTGGAGTATATATTTTTGGTATAATTCGACAAAATTCAAGGTAGCTCGGTTCAGTTTTTGAATCGGATAAGTTGAATAATGTAATTAAGTTTTTATTGGTTGGTTCGGTTAGGATTGATTCGGTTTAAATATGATCAAGCCCCTGTAAGCCGCATTATTTATACATTATGTGCATGCTTTGTCCGGTTTCTACGAACGATAACGAAGAAGCAATTGTTATCAACGCAGCGTTTGGAAGCAACCAGTGCCTTAAGGACGAGGAAGGTGCAAGAACTTATGAGCTTCGTTGACAAATGCAGCGAGAGAAGAGAAGCTGTGAACATCGCACGAGCGTCATTCATCACATCACTCAATATAATCTCGAATGCTCTGTTTTCCACATACCTCTCAAGTTTTGATGACTCAAAGACATATCACGAGTTCCATCACGTAGTGACTCGGATGATGGAGATCGCCGGGAAACCTAGCCTCGCTGATTTCTTCCCTTTTGTTGGGTTTCTTGATCTGCAAGGAAGTAGAAAAGAAGGGAGACTATTGATGAACAAATTGTTTAGGGCTTTTTAAGGATTCATCAAATACTTCCAGAAACAACAACGGTATGTTAGATTCTCTTTTGGATATTGCTCACGAAAAGAAATCACGACTCAATGATAATGACGTCATAAAAGTTCATTTTCTATCCGGTTCAGCTTAAAAGTTGTGGAGGAAGTCTAATCTAATCTATGTATCATTTTAAGATTAAATGACGTCATATATTAAATCATTCATAGCTAGACATATCACATATTGTTGCTGACAATTATTAAACATATCACATATTGTTTATTTAGCTTTAAAAGCGATGGATATAAATTCTACTCATGACTTTGTGAGTCCTAGACAGAAATGGGTTTTTCTTTTTTGTCAACAAATGTATTGAATTAGAGTGAAGCTGTTGCTCAAACTAAGCCCGCAACGATAACAATTTTATTAATGATAAATATAGTATAATTTCTATAAATAAGTAAGAGATTGTGGCTAGAAGAACACGGTACTCAACGAAATGACGACGAAGGGCACCATAGCTCCAGCTCTGCTTTTAGTACTTTGTTTCCTTTTAGTATATCTTCTCATTTTTGCCGTTAAATCACGACTGAGATCAAGAACACTACTTCTTGCGAGACCCCCGGGACCTCCAGGATGGCCCATAATCGGAAACCTTCTCCAGATCATTGGAAAAGCTCCTCATCGTTCACTTGCTGATCTCTCGAGAGTTTATGGACCAATCATGAGTCTTAGGCTTGGAAGTTTAAACACAGTAGTCATTTCTTCCCCAGATGCAGCAAGAGAGGTTCTGAAAACGCTTGACAGTGTCTTCTCTGGACGAACCCTAAGCTAGACGGTTCGAGCCATCGGCCACCATGAAGTCTCCGTCGCATGGCTACCTTCGACGTCGTCTCGTTGGAGGTAATTTATAATTTAATGTGATTAAACATGATGAAATCGATGTTTCACATGCATAAATATATATAACCATAAATATATGATAGGTTTTTACTAAATTCTGGTTTACATGGTTTGGAATTATTATGGCTCTGATTGGTAATTTGATGTACATTTGATTTAAGTTGATATATGTCCATAAATCAAGTATAACCCAAAAATGTCACCAATCATAAAGTTTTAGGAATTTTGAAGTTAAGTTTGAGTTATAAATGTAGTATCTTTGATTTATAATTTTGAGGTATATTGGCTCTAATTGGTAATTTGATGTACATTTGATTTAAGTTGATGTATGTCCATAAATCAAGTATAACCCAAAAATGTCACCAATCATAAAGTTTTAAGAATTTTGAAGTTAAGTTTGAGTTATAAATGTAGTATCTTTGATTTATAATTTTGAGGTATATTATTTGTAAAATAGATAACTCAAATGATAACTCAACATCATCAACAATCTCATGTGGTAGAATGTGGTAGAGTGATTTATGATTTTGACTCTTTTTTTTTCCTAACCACGTAAATCTACTACAACTTCTAACCACGTAAATCTACTACAACTTAAGTTTGATACTACATAATTTTTACTGCAACTTACATCAAATAATAATAAATACTGCAACTCAAATTTAATAATACATGTTACCAATCAGAACCATTATTTGTAGAATGGATAACTCAACATCATCAACAATCTCATGTGGTAGAATGTGGTAGAGTGATATTATGATTTTGACTCTTTTTTTTTCTTAACCACGTAAATTTACTACAACTTAAGTTTGATACTACATAATTTTTACTGCAACTTACATCAAATAATAATAAATACTGCAACTCAAATTTAATAATACATGTTACCAATCAGAACCTATATTAGACTAGAATTTTGATTTAATTCGATTTGATACTATTCAGTCTTTTAACTTAGTTACTTATCATGGGTTGGAAGCCAAAATAAATAATGAAGTACTCTATGGTCCAATTAGGTTATGGAGGAAGATATTGTCGACACAACTTTTCTCAAGGGAACGTCACAAAGCCACGATGTCCGTACGGTCAAAGAAAGCGAAAGAACTTGTAAAATTCATCATCGAAAAAGGCGAACAAGGCTTCGCCGTCGAAATTGGTCGTGTTTGCTTCGTCACATCGCTTAATGTTATCTCAAACGTTGTGTTTTCGACCGACGTAGGCAGTTACGACCTGAGAGCCTCCATGGAGCTGCAGGACTCGTTGTCTCGTATGATGGAAGTAATGGGTAAACCGAACCTCGCAAACTATTTTCCGTCTCTCGAGTTTCTTGATCTACAAGGTATCCGGAAACAGATGAAGGTGTGTTCGGAGAGGTTGTTTCGGGTTTTTCAAGGGCTCATCGATGCTAGGATTGAGGAAAGATCATCGCAAACTGGACCTAAAAATGCATCTAGCGGCGATTTGTTGGATTCAATGATCGATCTTATTCAAGAAGATGGATCGGAAGTCGGCTTGAACGATATCAAACACTTTCTACTAGTGAGTGATTAAAGTATTATTTTATTTGTTTAACGTAGATAAGATATTCAATAAGTGTGTTTACTTGGGAAATATGGCTTAATATTTATTAGAATTATTGTTTATTTGAAGGACTTGTTTATTGCGGGAACGGAAACGAACTCTGCAACTGTGGAATGGGCATTGGCTGAGCTACTTCGTAACCCAGAGGCTATGGCTAATGCTAAAGTCGAGATTAACTTCATTGTTGGCCCAAACCGTTTCGTTCTTGACTCCGATCTCTTAGAGTTTCCCTATTTGCAAGCCGTTGTAACAGAGACTCTCCGTTTGCACCCACCGAGTCCATTTCTGATTCCACACAGAGCTGAGTCAGACGCAGAGATTTTTGGGTACTTCATTCCTGAAAATACTCAGATTCTGGTGAACGCTTGGGCTATAGGACGAGACTCGAGCGTTTGGGAAAACGCGGAACGGTTCGAGCCAGAAAGATTCTTGGGACGAGACATTGAGACGATAGGTAGAGATTTTGAGATGATACCGTTTGGAGCTGGACGAAGGATATGCCCTGGAATATCATTGGCTTTAAGGATTGTGCCTCTCATGCTTGCTTCACTTATCTATTCGTTTGAATGGTTTCCTGAGAAAGATAAAGAGGACTTCGTTCCTAAGGATTTGGACATGGACGAGACTTTCGGTTTTACCTTGCACAAGACCAACCCAATTTACTCTGACACCCTCCAGAAAGCTTACGCTTATTTTTTGTAGCCTTTCGTAATTTCTTTTCCGATTTATAAAATTACTAGGATCTTTCCGTTTTTCGTTAAACAGACTAAATGTATTATTCCATTATGCATGCACCTAGGAGATTTATATATTTTGTCTTAAAATTGAGGCCAGATCAGCTACTAGAATGAAACGGCGTCGTTTTCAATTTTAACCTCTCTTCCACTTCCAGAGAGCTCTTTAACGTTTTTTTTTGTTTTGTTTGGGGGTAATTTCTTATAATTGATTTAATTGTGCGAAATTGCTGAATCAAACATTCGTCCATATTTCTCGCGCGCCAAACTCGTCCTTCTCTGATCATCGCTGCTCCACTCGCGTCATCGTTATCGGCGATTAGATATTCTCGTTCTCCGATTCTACAAGGTATTCATTACGGCGCGGGAAGGAAGGGAATTAAAACTATATAGGTGAGCCTGATAATCTCAAATGCTTCCAACCATTCTCGATTTAGTCTCGGCGTCGGTTTGCTTGAAAAACTTAATCTCCCGTTTTCCGATTTCTTTATGGAGAATGTTCACATTTCTGTTCATTACACTCTTATGAATTTTGAAATCTTACTAATCGATCCCTGCTTATGTCTGGGCCACAGATCTCACGTTTAATTTCTCTGAAGCTTTCTTGAGCTCGAACATGAATTCGTCAATGTGATGGCGTTTGTTTTGTCATGTGTACCATACTATTTACATTATTAACACATGGCGTAATTGTTACGATAACTAGATTAGAGTTGGTATGCGTTACGTTTCCATTTTTGATCATCTGTCAAATATTTTGTTTTTTTGTCTTACGAGCTAAATCTATGAATGTGTTAATCAGGTAGTGGAAGAGAAAATGCTGTGAATGACTATTACGTTAGGTTCTCGATAAGTTCATATAATGGAAGAAGATGAAGTAAAGAAGCTCTCCAAAGCCTCTGATGGGCACCTCGATGTTGCTGATATACCTAATAATGTCGTAGAAAATAGAGTAGATGGATTTGATTTAGGGTCTTCTAGTTTTCTTGCCGATCAAGTTGCTCTCGTAGGAATGGATGATGCAGATTTACAAGGGATTAGTTCTGTGGATGCAGTCCTCAAAGTTGACCATTTTGATCAGGTTCCTCTTGGGGATCAAGATAAGTCCGTTTCAGCTACGAGTCTTGATGCTTTCTACAATCAAGAATCTGGATTTCCTCTGGTTCAATCCCCACGAAGGCCTAAACCAAAGGCTTCACTGCCAAATGTTTCTCCAGAGTTATTGCATTTAGTTGATTCAGCCATCATGGGTAAGCCTGAAAGCTTAGATAAACTGAAGAATATTGTTAGCGGTGTTGAGAGTTTTGGTTCTGGAGAAGATTCAGAGACTATTGCTTTTCTTGTCATCGATTCACTTCTTGCTACCATGGGTGGAGTAGAGAGCTTTGAAGAGGATGAAGATAGCAACCCTCCTAGTGTCATGTTAAACTCTCGTGCTGCCATTGTTGCTGCCGAGCTTATTGCTTGCTTACCTTTTTCAGGTGACAGTGTCAGTTTTATGTCCCCTAGGACCCGTATGGTGCGAGGATTGCTAGCAATATTACGTTCTTGCACGAGAAATAGAGCTATGTGCTCCTTGGCAGGTTTATTAAGTGTTCTATTGCGATCAGTCGAGGAGATAATATCCAAAGATCCCACTATGATATGGAATGCGTCAGTTTTGTTTCACTGTATTCAACATTTAGCTGGTCACTCCCTTAGTGTTGATGATTTGTATAGATGGCTTCATGTTATTAAAAAGTCTCTTCCAACAATTTGGTCAAGTCCATTGATGGATGCTTTGGAGAAGGCAATGAATGGAAAAGAATCAAGAGGACCTGCGAGTAGTTTTCAGTTTGTTGGTGAAAGCTCAGGCTTACTTGGTCCTGGAGAAAGTCGTTGGCCTTTTACCAATGGCTATGCATTTGCAACTTGGATTTATATTGAATCATTTGCTGATACATTAGATGCTTCAACCGCGGCAGCTGCAATTGCTGCTGCGGCTAAATCAGGGAAAACGTCTGCTGCGGCGCCTGCGAATGTACACACTGGTGAGGGTACTGCTCATATGCCTCGTCTGTTCAGCTTTTTGACTCCTGATAATCAAGGAATTGAAGCATATTTCTATGCACAGTTTTTGGTGGTTGAGAGTGGCAGTGGGAAAGGAAGTAAAACTTCACTACATTTCACTCATGCATTTAAGCCTCAGTGTTGGTACTTTATTGGACTAGAACATACTTGCAATCAAGGTCTTTTAGGGAATTCAGATAGTGAATTACGGCTATATATCGATGGATCCTTGTATGAAACTCGTCTGTTTGAATATCCTCGTATATCCAAGCCGCTTTCTTTCTGTTGCATTGGTTCAAATCCTCCTTCTACAACTGCTGGTCAACAACGTCGTCGACGTCAGTGTGCTTTGTTTGCTGAGATGGGACCAATTTATATATTTAAAGAACCAATTGGTCCTGAAAGAATGACACGATTGGCAACTAGAGGTGGGGATGCTTTGCCTTGTTTCGGCAATGAGGCTGGTCTTCCATGGTTAGCTACAAATGACCATGTCCGTAACGAGGCAGAGGAAAATAGTCTTTTAGATGCAGATCTTGGAGTATCCATTCACATACTTTACCACCCATGTCTACTAAGTGGGCGATTTTGTGCAGATGCTTCTCTTTCTGGAGCAGCAGGTGCCTATAATTATACTCTTAGTTTTTAATAGATCTGAGAATGCTCTATAATTTTGAAACATCTTTGTTATTTGCTTTCCCTTACTTGGGAAATTCTTTATTTTTTCTTTATTAAGGCACTGTAAGACGACCAGCTGAGGTAATAGGACAAGTCCATGTTGCAACGAGAATGAAGTCAGTGGAGTCCTTCTGGGCCTTAGCTTATGGAGGACCCATGTCTTTGCTTCCGCTAATCGTAAGCAATGTGCAAGAAGATACTCTGGAGCCATTTTCTGAAAATCCTCCATCGTCTTTGACAACACATTCTCTTGCTGCACCTATATTTAGAATTATCTCATTTGCTATTCAACATCCCCGGAACAATGAAGAGTTGTTTCGTACTCAAGGGCCTGAAATTCTGGCCACAATTCTGGGTTATCTTCTTCACTCACTTGCGTCCCACGATAAAGTAGGAGATGAGGAACTAGTTGCTGCCATTGTTTCACTTTGCCAATCTCAAAAGATCAATCATGCTCTTAAAGTGCAACTCTTCAGTACACTATTATTGGATCTGAAGATATGGAGTGTGTGCAATCACAGACTCCAAAAGAAGCTTTTGTCTTCCCTTCAAGATATGGTTTTCACTGAAGCAACTGCTCTGAGGAATGCTGATGCTATTCAGATACTTCTGGATGGATGTAGAAGATGTTACTGGACAATTCAAGAGAAAGACTGTGTGAACACTTCTTCTCTAGAACATGCTCGTCAAGTTGGGGAAGTTAATGCCTTGGTTGATGAACTTTTGGTGATTATTGAACTTCTTATGGGAGCAGCATCTCCATTGTTTGCTGTTGCTGACGTTCATCGGTTACTTGGCTTTATAATTGACTGTCCACAACCAAATCAGGTAACATGTTACATATTGATACTTCAAAATTGTCAAACCAACATCGGTTCAACTTGCCCATCTCCAACTTCCATTACTGTTTCAGATCTGACATTGTTCAATTGTTACCCCTATTTAGGTTGCAAGAGTATTGCATCTCATGTTTAGGTTGGTTGTTCAGCCAAATGCTGCAAAGGGTCAGACATTTGCAGAGGCATTTATCACATCTGGTGGGATAGAAACACTTCTTGTTCTGCTGCAGAGAGAAGCTAAAACCGGGGATGAAAACGTAGCAGATTCTGTAGCTAAGGGTGGAACAAGCGGGCCGACTTATCATAGTGAACAGAGTCGGCACAATGCGCCTGGTTTGTCAAAGCAGTTGGATTCAGTTCCACAAGATAGCGAGGGTGATCCGCATGCTCATGATGATAATGTGGGAACATTGAAGGAAACAGAATCAGTTAAACGAGAAAGAACGCATGGATCTGAGACTGTCAAATGTGATAGTGCTTTAGTTACCATCTCCAGTTCCTCTGTTTCTGAAACTCCATCCAATAATAATGCAAGAAACAATGTTGACGATAAAGACCGTGTCATAGTTGGGATCATCAGATTGATTGGTGCATTGATTTCAAAAGGGCACTTAAAATTTTCCCTTGGTGGCGAATGTGATGTCATGGGTAACCTTATGAGTAGTGGGCTTCATGAAAATGGTGGAACAATGTTTGATGATAAAGTTGCATTGCTTCTATTTGCTCTACTGAAAGCATTTCAAGCAGCTCCAAACAGACTGATGACTGAAAATGCCTACACAACTTTGCTTGGGGTTTCGGTATGACTTCTTTTATTAACTCTCATTTGTTACATCTATTTTAAGCGCATGGCTGGCTTTAATCGCATTCATGGAAACTTTCTTGCAGATTAATGCTTCATCAACTGAGGATGGCCTGAACTTTTATGATTCAGGTCATCGTTTTGAACACCCTCAACTTTTGTTAACCCTTCTGCGTTCTCTACCATTTGCATCTCAGGCTCTACAAAATCGAGCACTTCAGGTATTAATGTCATTGTTAAGAAAAATAAAATTTTGTGCCTGACTAAATATACACCTTTGAATAGTTGATGTAGTCTGAAACTTTATTTCGACTACTTTTCCTATGTTTTCTACAATGTCTCTTTCTGATGAACTCACTCTTTCTATGTTAGGATCTTTTATTTTTGGCTTGTAGCAATCCGGAAAATAGGAGCGGTCTAACCAAAATGGAAGAGTGGCCTGAATGGATATTGGAGATTCTGATCTCAAACTACGAGGTATAACTCCAACCCTAAAGTTTTGTAAAAACATGTATTAGCAAACTCTCTAATTATATAGACTATTGTACGTAAACACAGAAGGATGTAGGGAAACAATCTGCTTCACCCGGTTCTGCTGAGGTGGAAGATCTGATTCATAACTTCTTGATCATTATGTTGGAACATTCCATGCGCCAGAAGGATGGTTGGAAAGTAAATTTGTTTGTTTCATATTAATTCATTTTCACCTTTCTTCAAGCTCATTTTGTTTTTTTATTTATTTATATTTCTTGCGACATCTCACTCCTTTTACAGGATATTGAGGCTACAATTCACTGTGCAGAGTGGCTTTCTATTATTGGTGGGTCTAGCACTGGGGAGAAACGAATTAGGTAATTTCATGCACTACTGCGCCACATTTTGTGTTTTCCTTTTGGAAATGACAATAACTTTTGTGTGTGTCATCTCTTTCTGCTGCGATGGTTGCTAATTTGTGAAGGCCTCTTGTGGATCATAGTACTGTTGTTTTATTGTATTTTCTTCTTCCCATGTACTTTGAAAGATACATTATTCTGTACAATTGTTTTTACACTTTTTGTTCGCTTACTTTGAAAGGCGTGAGGAATCACTCCCAATTTTCAAAAGAAGGCTTTTGGGTGGATTGCTAGACTTTGCTGCCGGAGAACTGCAAGCTCAGGTAACTCCTATTTTATCTTTCCGGATATGAAGATAACAAACTTGAGATCCCTTTTTGCCTTCCATATTGCACATTCTTTTTCCAAGAGAGACATTTCTTATATATATTAACTATAGTATTGTTAAAGACAGTAAGCTTTTGAAGCTTGTGTTTTAACATATCTTGTTATAGTTTGACCTACACATTATACTTTCCCCCCGAACAGACTCAAGTTATCGCTGCAGCATCTGCTGGTTTTGCGGCAGAGAGTCTAACACCAAAAGATGCAAAGGCTGGAGTAGAAAATGCTGCTCAGATTTCTGTGTTTCTTGTGGAAAATACAATTGTGATTTTGATGCTTGTTGAAGATCATTTGCGACTACAAAGCAAGCAAAACTCTGCTGCAAGCGCAATTGATGTTTCTCCATCTCCTCTTTCTCTTGTTTATCCCCTTAACAACCGTTCACGCACATTGCCAACGGTCGGAGAATCATCAGAGGTTTCCAGTAGCCGTGCTTCAGTGTCCAGTGATTCAGGAGGAGTACATTTAGATGTAAGTGGAAATCACTCTCAACCACTCTTTTGGTATTTGTAAATATGTCTCCTTATTTATTAGCTTATTTCCTTCTTTTTTACATAACATCATCTAAGAAAGATAATTCTGCTCATCTAGTTAAACTTCTGCAATTTTCCTACTTTTACTTTTTTCTTCAGATACTTGCTTCAATGGCTGATGCAAGTGGCCAGATTTCTACAGCCGTAATGGAGCGTCTTGCTGCTGCTGCTGCAGCTGAGCCCTATGAATCTGTTTCGTGCGCTTTTGTTTCATACGGAAGCTGTACCACGGATTTGGCTGAGGGTTGGAAATACAGGAGTCGATTGTGGTATGGTGTTGGACTTCCTGCTAAACCGAGTTGTTTTGGTGGTGGTGGAAGTGGTTGGGACTCTTGGAACTGTTCATTACAAAAAGATGCTCATGGAAGCTGGATCGAACTTCCTTTGGTTAAAAAATCAGTGTCCATGCTTCAAGCCTTGCTGCTAGATGAGTCTGGACTTGGAGGTGGCTTAGGAATGGGTGGAGGGTCTGGTACTGGAATGGGAGGGATGGCAGCACTTTATCAATTGCTGGATAGTGATCAACCTTTCTTATGCATGCTTCGAATGGTGCTCTTGTCTTTGAGGGAAGAAGACCATGGTGAAGATAGTATCTTGATGAAAAATTTAAGTTCTGACGATGGTTTTTCTGGTGGACTGCAGTGCCCTTTAGGAAATTCTGCCTCATTAGATATTGGTTCTCAGATGTCTATGCGACAATCACCATCAGCTTTATTGTGGAGGTAAATAATAACATCTTTTATTTTTCTTATCCCTATACGACTTTGCGAGTTATAAACCCATCTACATTGATACAATTGTGTCCTTAGTATACTTGTGGCTCACTCAAGGTTATTATCACAAAGTTAGAATGCATGGCATATTTGGCATCTAAATGACTGTTTTTTAAATCTCCAGTGTGCTATCTCCTGTTCTAAACATGCCAATATCTGATTCAAAGAGGCAGAGAGTATTGGTTACTACATGCGTTCTATATTCTGAGGTTAGTTCTTCCCTAAATAAGGTTCCATGCTTGATTATGGTCTGGTCTAACATTTTCATGTTGATTTGGGAGAACCACAGTGGAAATCGCACCCCTATTTTGCGGTTTTCAATTTCTGATTCCAAGTATGTTGCAGGTATGGAATGCTGTCGGCAAAGACAAAAGACCATTACGTAAGCAATATCTAGAAGCTATTCTACCACCATTTGTTGCGATTCTCCGAAGATGGCGACCTCTTCTGGCTGGCATTCATGAACTTGCCACTGGTGATGGATTGAATCCCCTTTTCGTCGATGATCGTGCTTTGGCTGCTGACGCACTCCCCATTGAGGTTCCACAAATCTGTTCACTAAATCTGTTCCATATTTGTTTTTGGTTTCTGCCAATGTTGCCTCATCCCTTTAAAATTATGCCGTTTTATTCCTCTTGAGATTTATTTCAAGTTTGTTGTGAGTTATTAAATTTTGACATTGTTACGTTTTATTCTAGGCGGCTCTCTCTATGATTTCTCCGGAGTGGGCAGCTGCTTTTGCATCGCCTCCTTCTGCAATGGCACTGGCGATGATAGCTGCAGGGGCATCTGGTTGGGAAGCGCCGGCACCTCCAGCACCTCCACCTCTTAGACGAGACTCTTCATTGCTTGAGCGTAAGAGTACTAAACTTCAGACCTTTTCAAGTTTCCAGAAACCCTTGGAGGCTCCAAACTATGACACACCAGGCCGACCAAGAGATAAAGCTGCTGCAAAAGCGGCAGCTCTGGCAGCTGCACGTGATCTTGAGCGGAATGCCAAGATTGGTTCTGGGAGAGGTCTTAGTGCTGTTGCAATGGCCACATCTTCTCAGCGAAGGACTATCAGTGATATGGAACGTTTACAGAGATGGAATATATCTGAAGCCATGGGAGTAGCATGGATTGAATGTCTCCAACCAGTGGATACAAAGTCAGTTTATGGAAAAGATTTTAATGCTTTGTCATACAAGTTTATTGCTGTACTTGTTGCAAGCTTTGCCTTAGCACGTAACATGCAGAGATCTGAGGTTTGCTCTCTGCCCTTGTCACACCTTTTTCGTATATTCACTAATCCACATTTAATGGTTCAACCACTCACCAGATTGACAGGCGTATGCAAAATGATATAATAAGGCAAAATCGCTTAGGCATGGGAATTCGTGGTTGGCGCAAACTCGTTCGTTACTTGGTAGAGATGAGATGCTTCTTTGGACCCTTTGAAGACCATTTACACAGTCTTAAACACGTAAGCTACATTGTTCTGGTTGGAATTTAAAACATGTTGAGAACCTTTCCAGTGATGTAACATCGTCACATTTGCAGGTTTTTTTGAAACTGGATTCTATGGAAAGTTCTTCGAGGATGAGACAATGTTTAAGGCAGAACTATACTGGTACTAATTATCTTGAGGGAGCTGGAAACTATGATAATCAGACGGACTTGAAGAATAATCACGATAACTTGGGTTCTCCATCAAATGTTCCTGTTCTTGCTGCTGAAGCAATAGCAAGGGAAATAATGTATGAAGATGATGAGAATGGAGTAGTTGATGATCTTGAAATAGAGGGTAATGTTGGAGAACACAAAGGGGGGAACGAAAAGAGGATGTCTGGCTCACTTGAGGATTCTGGAATTAGCGATCATCGACCTTTGAGTCAGCAGAATATAGTTCAAAATTCTAAAGAAGTAGCTCACAAGGAACTTGGTGAAAGAATTATTCTTGAAGTTTCCTCCTCTATGGTCCGACCACTAAGGGTTGTGAAAGGAACCTTTCAAGTATGCTCTACTAAAATATACCTATTTATGTTCTGAACTAGTATCTGAGACCAATGAATATCATATTGATGACCAAGAAATAAAACAGAGCATAACCAAACAAATTTGTAGATACTACGTAGAACTAAAAAAATGTTTTTCCTTGTATGAGAATTTACTTGTTTCTAATGGGTTTTTTCTGCTCTTCTCAGATTACAACACAGAGAATAAATTTTATTGTTGACAACAGAGAAGACCAACATATGGATGGTAAGTCAGATAGTTTAAAATCAAGAGACAAAGAAAGAGATCGTAGTTGGTTGATGTCTTCTCTTCATCTGATTTATAGCCGACGGTAAAGTTTCATCATCAGTGTTTTCTCTCTAGATCACTATTTGCTCCATTTTTATTGTGTAATATATCTTTATTAATATTGCCTTTTCACAGATATCTACTGAGGAAGAGTGCTTTGGAACTATTTATGGTCGATCGCTCAAACTTCTTCTTTGATTTTGGGGTATCTGAAAAACTTTCTCTTTTACATTATATTTTCTCTTTTTCCTTTACCTTTTGAAGTTTCCAAGTCCCTGCCTCCTCTTACCAATTACTTTCCTGAATTTTGATGAATACATTAGAACACTGAGGGACGAAGCAATGCTTGTTGGGCTATTGCTCAAGCAAGGCCTCCTCATTTGGAAAGTATTTACCTGGCAACTCAGGTTTGTGTTTTTGTCTTTAGTTCAGGATTGACAAAGCTAAGAACCAAGCTGACTAAATATTTTCTCCGTGCTGCAAAACTTACATGAATCGTTTCCTATTTAGAGCTCAGACCAACTTTTGAAAAGAACACAGTTAATGGAGCGCTGGGCAAGATGGGAGGTACTCGAAGAATATCCTTCCTTTTCATCATCCCATTTCGTTTTCTTCCTTGAATAACATTTGGCAGAGAAGTAACACTAGCTGGATACTTCGAATATTTTCTGCAGATCAGCAATTTTGAATACTTAATGCAGCTCAACACATTGGCTGGGCGTAGTTATAATGACATCACTCAGGTAAATTCTGCTCTAATGCGAATGTTTTTCTTAAGTGAAACTTTTAGTATCATCTTATTTTTGGGTTATCTTTATCTATTTTTTATATCTTCGCAGTATCCTGTTTTCCCATGGATTTTGTGCGACTATACATCAGAACTTCTAGACCTTTCAAATCCATCCAACTATAGGGATCTTTCCAAGGTGGTATTATTTTAAGTTTGGCTGCATATAGTGGTCCATAAATCTTGAAAAAGAGTTGTAATGTGGGTTTGTATATGTTCAGCCAATTGGTGCAGTGAATCCGAAGCGGCTGAGAAAATTTCAAGAACAATACTCTAGCTACGAAGATCCAGTCATCCCCAAGTTCCACTATGGTTCACATTACTCAAGTGTTGGAGCAGTAGGTTATCTTCCTTATGACATCTGAAATATTGTAACCATAAATAGAACACAATATTCAGTATTTTTGATCTGCAAGAGAATAGAGTTTTACAATTATGATTGTTTATCACTTGTGTGTAGGTGTTGTATTATCTAGCTAGAGTCGAACCTTTTACAACGCTTTCAGTTCAACTACAAGGTGGAAAGATGGATCATGCAAAAAGCACGATTTCAGACATTGCAGCCGCTTGGAAAGGAGTTCTCCAAGATATGAGTAATGTGAATGAGTTGGTAAGAATTGGTTCCTCTCAAAAGCACCAAATCTAGTATCTTTAATTATCTTTCTCTTCGTTGCAAGTGAAGAGCGTAGTCAGCATATTCATGCCTTCTCATTTTGCTTATAGGTTCCAGAGTTGTTTTACCTACCTGAGGTGTTGACCAACGAGAACTTGGTCGAAAAGCTTGGTATGATTTTATCTCTGGTTCTTTTCCTTGTCTATGCAAAGTATTACTCTGTAAATTAGAAACCATGTTTTCTGATGTTGTTCTTCACTCATTAGATTCTGTAAGACTTCCTCCTTGGGCTAAAAGCCCGATCGATTTTGTACACAAACAACGTATGGCTCTTGAGAGCGAGCATGTCTCTGCACATTTGCATGAATGGATTGATCTCATTTTCGGGTAGGTTTTATTCTTGAACTAACATCTTGTCAAACACATTAAAATTTCTTGTGTAAGATAGTTGGATTGATTTTATCATTTCTGTTTTTCTTATGAACTTATTCGTTTAGGTACAAGCAATGCGGTAAGGAAGCTATACTAGCAAATAATGTTTTCTTCTACACTACCTATGAGGGGACTGTTGATATTGATAAGATCACAGATCCAGTAAGTTATCTTTGTAATACTACTGTAGTTGCTCAGTTTTGGTATTACACTATTTCTATAACTTGCTTGTTGATATTTGATGAAGGTAAAACAGCGCACTACTCAAAACCAGATAGCTCAATTTGGACAAACGCCTTCTCAGCTATTGACTGTGCCTCACATCAAAAGAATGCCTTTAAAAGATGTTTTTCATATGCAGGTAAATGCTTATGCGAAGTTTGTATTCCTATGTGCTAAATGTGACCGCTTGAGCTTGACAAATACTTTTAAGTTCTTGTTCAGACCATTTTCCGGAATCCAAAAGAGACAAAACCGTATCCTGTTCCAGCTCCAGAACACTGCAACTTACCTGCTGCAGCCATCAAGGCATGTTCGGATACTGTTGTGATTGTTGACATGAATGTGCCTGCAGCATATATTGCACAACACAAATGGCAACCAAACACTCCTGATGGTCAAAATACTCCTTTCATCTTTCATCATGGGAAGCCGAGTTCAACTGGCGGAACACTGGTACGCATGTTCAAGAGTGATTGGGAATATCCTCGAGCACAAGCATTTGCCTCATCAGGAATTAGAAGTTCATCTGCCACTGCTATTACAAGCGACGGTGAAATTATCACTGGTAAGCAGTTTTTAAAGGCTCTGATCTTTCTGCATCTTTAGTGATTGATAATATATTCATCCTAATATATGTGGATTAGGGGGTCATGTGGATAATAGCATCAAGCTGGTCTCATCAGATGGAGCAAAAACACTAGAAACAGCTTTTGGTCACTGTGCCCCTGTAACATGTCTAGCTCTGTGTCCAGACAACAACTTCCTTGTGACAGGTTCACGAGATACAACTGTCATGCTGTGGAGATTTCACAAAGGACTCACTTCTCAGACAGGCGAGTCTGAACAGACAACAAGCTCTTCTGGAACGTCTTCCTCCACAAGCAACACTTTGGCGAACAAAGCCAAAAAGTGTCACTTTGAAGGGCCCATACAAGTGCTCCGTGGCCATCGAAGAGAAATAGTTTGTTGCTGTGTTAGCTCAGATCAAGGAATCGTTGTTTCATGCTCTGAATCATCAGATGTTCTAGTACATTCCATAAGAAAAGGTCGACTTATAAGACGGCTTTTTGGCGTTGAGGCCCATGCTCTTTGCATTTCTTCTGAAGGAGTCATAGTGGTCTGGAGTAGATTGGAAAATTCTATCAGAACGTTCACCATTAACGGAGTTCTAGTTTCCAAAGCGAGAATTTCTCCTTCTTGTACCATAAGCTGCATGGAACTATCCATGGACAGCCAAAATGTTGTGATCGGTGTGAACTCTTTTTCCAACATTGACGAAGAAGATTCACCAGGTAGAGCTAAGGAACTTGACAGACTGAAAATTCACTCTCCTTCAATTTGCTTCCTCAACTTATACACTCTACAGGTATTTATTATTCAAACTTATCTATGTGAAACACTAAAGCTATGACTCAACACAGACGACACTAACCTCTTGATATTATTGTTAGGCGTCAATCTTGATGTTATTGTATGATATATTTCACCTTACAAGCCAGAAATTATTCTTGTGTAGGTGTTCCATGTGTTGAAGCTTGGTGAAGGGCAGAATATAACAGCTATGACTCTGAACACAGACAACACTAACCTCTTAGTTTCCACGGAAGATAAACAGTTGATCATCTTCACCGATCCAGCTGTAAGTTTTGTTACCATGTTCGCATTTGCGCTCTTTACTTTAGATTCTTACCTTTTCCTTGGAACTCGTAAGAAAACAAAACTTGTTTGAAATTGCTTGCACAGTTAAGCTCGAAGGTGGTGGATCAGACGCTGAAGCTTGGCTTTGAATGAAAATGAATTAGACCCCTTCAATAAAAGCATGTCACTGAATTTTACTGCAGAAAGTCAACATCAGATGCACTTAATTCCTATTTTGTCAAAATAAAATTTTCTGTCGGAACAAAGAATTTATTAGAGTATAAAAAGACAAAATGAGATGTTTATTCGTATAAAGAGGTTATTATGAGTTGGCTGAGCAAATCCGGCTCCGACCAGTCAATTCTGGTAGATCACAAGACACATAAAATACAACAATGATATATATGGGGATCAAGAAGACAAACACGCATGCACAATATTTCATTGTTATAGGCTCAATGCCATCCACATACATCAGTCACTCACTACAAAACATCCTCCATTAATGGGTATGAAGGTAGATGAGGTACTTCTTCATCCTTGTTATTGCATATGTAAATAAAATGAAAATCATGATCTTCCAGAACATAATCATGTGGCAGCATTCCCTCGCTTGTCATGGGCATAGCTTCAACTTCCTGCCTTTTTAAATACTGGTTTTGCTGCAAAACACTTAAGGAATAAAGCAAAGAATACAACTCATAAGAAATTTTCTTACAACAAAAAGTGGAAGCTTATGTGTTATATATAAGGAGATCTTCCAGATATACGAAGAACAAGTCAAATGAGGCATTCTCACTTTGGGATCACCATAGGTTATCTACTAAACGCCACAACCAACACAGATGTCAATATTAGGTTTTTAGTAGTAAAACAGTTATAGACATAAAAGGAATGCAAGTGAAAGTATATTAGGTCCCTCCAGGTTTAATCAGCCAGCAAATGAAAGAGAAGAGTTTTGTTGGTTTCGAAGAGGGAATTATACTAAAATACAATCCAATAATGACATCTATATGAGATGATCCAGGATGAGACATGATACTAGTGACCTGATAACTTCACCCACCATTCTCGAAGCACTTAAAGGAGTATCACTGCCACACTGGAAGCCAGCGTAACACACACAACAAGAAAACTTAAAAACGTATGGAGACATGAATACGAGAAACAAAGGATAAGATGCCGTACCATCAATGAATCAAGAGTTCCTGAAAAAAATAATATATCACCTCAAGAAGACCAAACAGAGGAACAAATAAAACAGAGTGATTGGCTACAAAACATACCTTTATCAATGACACTGTCAAAGGACTCATATCTCTAACATCCATTTGCATATCTGTTGGGTGATCAGAGGATATGACTAAAGTTTCTTTCATTACATATTCAAAAGCAAGTAATAATCGAAATGGGAGATACCGAAAATAATGTACATTTAAGCTGAGGAACACACGCATATTTAGTTTGCATCATCCCAATAGCCACAGAAGAGATATCAACATTCATAATGTCCTCGTACCCGTCCTTCACCATATCCTCTGACATCACTGCACCAAAGAATGAGAACAGAAAATTAATTGCTTCTAAAGTCAAATTCACTTAAAGTTAAGAGTTCTTCAAACTCATGGAAATTGCAAAGAGAGAGATGAGAATGGAGAGATTTACGGGAATTTCCACAGCCAACCATGAGAATTCGTGAACAAGTAGGAACGAAGTTGCGGACGAAGGGACGAAGAGAGGAGTAGCTTTGCTGCGTTGGTACCAGTCGAAGGATAACGCGTCTTGCACGTAACGCGCGTCCTATTACAGAGAGTCGCCATAGTTGTAACTGTTGCAGCTCGAGACGTCCCTCTGCATCTCTCTCTCTCTCAAGATCCGAGCTGAGATTCTTCGGTAGAGCTTTTGTCTTCGTCGTTGCTTTTTGACCAATTTACGCAGTTTGGGCTTCAGGCAGGCCCATTATTAAAGTCATGTGAAGCTGAAGAGTGACACGTCCTCACACGTGTTATTAGCCTTATGAGTGGGCTTAAATTCAGGAATAAAGCATCATCTACTCCGCCCATTATTAATGGTTTTTTGATTTGGAGAGGATTAGTTAAAAATTTGGTTTTTAATTTAATCTAGTGAATTAACTTTTTGTACTTTTTATAAAATATCCTGATTTTCGTTTTGGATAAAATAAAATAAAATAAAAAAATTGTCAGAAATTATTTCTTTATGAGTGATTTGTGGAGCAATTAAAACCTTCTTTCCATTTACTAAAAGATGATGATACCACCTATATTGACCAAGTGTTTAATGTTGATACCGACTCTAAAGTATTATGTCTATAGAAAACTAATGAAGAAAGAGGACTACATCTTTGAACAATTAAATTGTTGGACAGGGATGCATTGCAAATAAGATGTATGTCTTAATCCGGATGCCTTTCCTAAATTTGGACATTTCAATATCCTAGTGAGCATGATCAACAAATCTATTCAAAACTAAGTTTTACTTTAATTCAGGTTTAAATACATTTAGTAGTTAACTAGTAGCGATAACCTTTTGTAAGTATATCATTAACCAATGATAAAGACGATATCAAAAAAGTAACTTATGATTATAAGTTATAAGCCATGTTTTAAAACTCGTTACGTGCTAGTCGGGCGGCGAGGGTGGATTTAACGTTTAAAGGATTAATTGAAAAGTAAACGGGGATTAATCGGAGATTAGTTTTAGGTTATTTTAATATTTTAAAAATATATTTATTTATTATATTAAACTTTTAAATAATATTGTTTTAAAATTATATTAAATACATGAAATGTAGTATTAATAATTTATTTTATGATTTTTATTTATAATTTTAACATAACTTATTATAAAATATCACAAACTCTCCATATATAAATGTCTGAATAACAAAAACAAAAAAATTATACTTGAAATTTAAAAATAATTGGATTATATATGATTATGTGGGAAATAATCGGATTAAACGAAAATTAATCGGATTACATGGAGAGTAATCGATTAACTGAGTTTTTTGATGAATTAGTTATTAATTGAAGCGGCGAAGATGAATCCATCGACTAGGCAAAATTTAATTGGAGGTAGTCGGAAATTTTTAAAACATAGATTATAAATATAAGGGATGTTTTTGGAATGAGAATAGAAACCCAAAAGTCCATTTTCGTGGTTTCAGGCTTTATAACAAAAGTAAGCACGTGTTCTCAATTTAACCATAGTTAACTCAGCAATTTAATCATGGTTAACATTTAACCACTTCTTTAATATACTTGTTCTGTTAAATCTCTGTCTACTCAACCGTCCAACTCCCAATGGCGCCATCACGAATTTACTCTCTCTCCGCATTCACAGTATCTCTCCTCGCCGTCGTTTCTACCGTCTCCGGCGGCGGCCATAACATCACCGATATCCTCTCCGATTCGTCGGAATATTCCTCTTTCAACAGTTACCTTTCTCAAACAAAACTCGCCGACGAAATCAATAGTCGCACTACCATCACCGTCCTTGTCCTCAACAATGCCGCTATGTCTTCCCTCGCCGGAACACATCCACTCTCCGTCATCAAAAATGTTCTCAGCCTCCTCGTCCTCCTCGATTACTACGATCCCTTAAAACTCCACCAGCTCTCCAAAGGCACCACTCTCACAACAACGCTTTACCAAACCACCTGAAACGCTCCCGGTAACCTAGGATTCGTCAACGTCACCGATCTTAAAGGAGGCAAGGTTGGATTTGGCCCCGCCGCTCCGGGATCCAAGCTCGATTCATCCTACACTAAATCCGTCAAACAAATCCCTTACAACATCTCCGTTCTTGAAATCGACGATCCGATCATCGCTCCCGGAATCTTAACCGCTTATACTCCTTCCGCCGGCGGAGTTAACAACATCACCAGAGTTCTCGAGAAAGCCGGTTGTAAAACCTTGGCGAATTTGCTTGTTTCGAGCGGTGTACTTAAGACCTATGAATCAACGGTCAAAATAGGCTTGACAGTTTTTGCACCGTCCGATGAAGCTTTTAAAGCCGAAGGTGTACCGGATCTGACGAAGCTCACGCAAGCTGAGGTAGTCTCGCTCGTAGAATATCACGCCCTCGCTGAATACAAACCTAAAGGCTCACTGAAGACTAACAAAGACGCTATCTCTACAATAGCCACTAACGGTGCCGGGAAATACGATTTAACGACGTCGACTTCCGGCGACGAAGTTACCCTCCATTTTCGAGACTCGCCGATACGGTGGTCGATGAAACACCTGTCGTGATTTTCACAGTGGACAATGTCCTCCTCCCCATCGAGCTTTTTGGAAAATCTTCATCTCCGGCACCGGCACCGGAGGCAGTGAGTCCGGCTAAGTCAGCGTCTCCAGCAGAAGCAGCTTCTCCGCCTGCACCTGCGGAGGATGATTCGCCGGAAGGAGTTCCATCAGACTCGCCGAGAAGTTCAGAGAAAAGCAATGCGAAGAACTCGGCGTTTTCACGTGTTGGTCACTCTTGCCGCCACTTTGCTTTTGATATGAAAACCATTATAATTACGCAAATTGCCACTCCCTTATTTTAAATGTTCGAGGAGTTCCTTTTTTTTTTTTTTTGTGATTCTGTTTTGTTAAAAATGGTATTAGACTTATTAGTGTATGAGGTTTAAGCTAATGTGTTTAGTTAATTTAGACTACTACGATGATAGACTTTTTTTGTGTTAGTTTACTTAGTTTCTAGTTTTGGGCTTTGCCTTGAATCCTTGATAATGGTTTCTTCTGAGTTCTCTAATAAGTAATAACAATAGTACGCTAAGTATCAGTAAGTAACCTCGCTTGTCGTTGGCCGGCGCAACGTCGTATTATAAAAATTAGTGGGTTTTGCAAATGGACCGTCGGAACTTGGACTTGTGATACTATCCCACGTGGAGGGAGAGAACCCCGTGGGATCCACGTCCCCCTTAAATCCACGAGTTCTTAAACCAAAGATTTAAAACAGAGAGGTGTTCTTATAACTCAATTAGGATGCATTTGTAATTATGCAATTGCGCTTTTGAATTAAGTACAAACACGTGTTTAGTATGAACTCGCGATTTCAATATACTCGAATTGTACGACAACACAAATATAATATTATAGTATATAGAGATATCGAATCCGACACTCTCTAAAGTCTAGTTTAAGCCTCCAAAGGTAGCCCATTTATTATTTTGGAAGAGCCCAATAGGCCATGTTCCCAATCCCGCGTAGCCGAGTATATAAGAAAAACTCTACAAAGAGTCTAATACACAGTCACTTTAGATGGTAGTGTGAGTGGAAAAAGAAGAGATATATTCTATTGATCCCGTTGTTTCCGACTGTGATGCTCATACAAAATATTCTGTTATGTAATGTGTAATTCACTTGTGTACATTAGTACTTCTACTGTCTGGATTGCCTGGTTATTGCAAGTGTGTTTTAGGATTGCCTGGTAATAAGTTGATGAAATGCGCGGTCCATCCACGGTCTACCTAATGCTAAGCAAAGCGATTGAAATTTGAATTTTTACTTATAAACTATTGTAGCTAGAGACGCATGCATGATATATTTATGGTAAATATTTTCCTATATATTTATGATATACTTTTTTCTGTGTTTTTGACACTTGTAATGTTTGATCTGTGGGAGGAATTAAATGCATCATTTCTTTGTTTGTGGTAGACAATGACTACTCTAAGATAGCTGTTAGGATCCCACATCGGATAACTGAAGGGACAAACACTAATATATAAGGGATATGTGTCAATCCACTCATTGCCAATTGGTTTTGAGTTGGAAGCCCATAGAACTTTACATGGTATCAGAGCCTCATTGACCCAAGTAGGGTGGCCCAAGAAGGGCTTATAACCGGTCCTAAAGTGGGATTCGGTTCGAGATGAGATGGTAAGAACCAACATCTCGAGGGGGCGTGTTAGGATCCCACATCGGATAACTGAAGGAACCAACACTAATATATATATAAGGGATATGTGCCAATCCACTCATTGCCAATTGGTTTTGAGTTGGAAGCCCATAGAACTTTACAATAGCTATAAACATTAAAGAAGGTAGGTATAGAATTATAACAGCTTTGATCATTTTGAAGCACGATAATAATTTCGGATGTTGATTAGCTTCTCCTATTTGCAATTTAGTCTTTAGTAACATTAGTTTCTTCAACCTTCTTTATTTCTTTCTTTGTTTGTTCTTCTATTTGGTTGCATCTCGAATAAATATCAACACAAGAAATGAGTAAGAGTTTATAGTGGTTATAGTCCTCAGACTCATCAATTATATTCTTCTTTTTTTCCTCTATTCATATCACATGATTAGATTTTATATAGGAACTAGATTATTATATAAAGTCACTTCGGAATCCGAGAGTTAGACCCTCCTTATGAGGGATTGAACCCGAGATGCCAATTTGCTACCGCAAATCCAAGACCTTGACCATTGGTATGGGTATGATAGTAAATAAAAAGAGTTTTCTTTTGAGTTTTTTTTTTTTATATTGGTGCTCGTGCTCTGGAAAAATGTAACATTTTTTTAAATGAAATTCTAGTACACACTTGGTCCACATTTCATAGTCGATTACAATAAAAGTAACCAAATAGTATAAAATTGAATGATTTGTTATGGTCTATTTGGTATGTACCTATCAAGACGAAGAAACAGAGACTCTGATAGAGTGAGAGAGACAGAATAAATATTTTGGTCATTCTTCTTCGTCATCATCTTCGTCCTGAATCCATGTATCTGCTTGGCCCCCTCTATAGTCATGAGTATCCTTTGCCATAATTTCCTTCAAAAGCCTTCTCTTTCTTCATATTTCTCTATCTATCTCAAAAAAAAAAAAAAAAAAAAAAAAAACAGTTCCATCGATCATCTATATAAAGACTTTACTTCCATCGTGTTTACTCAGAGCCATTCCATAAGAAGAGGTGTCTGACATCTTCCGAGCCACCCACGATGAGATCATCTTCGTACCATAGTAAAGTAAACTTAAATCTAAGACACAAACGCAGCTTCGTCCCCGTAATCTCACAAGGTTCAGTTTCATCTTCCATATGTAAATCAAGCTTTCTTTAGACACATTGACTCTGTTTTAGCGCTGTGAATTATAACACCGCTACTCTGTTTTCTTGTTTCTTTCGGTGCAGGAGGAGAAGATTGGTGAGGGAACAGAAGGAGATGGAGATGAGAAACTTGAAGCTTTTCGTAGAGAATCAAAGCATCATACGAGAAAACGAGACTCTAAAAAGGAAAGCTCTTCTTCTCGATCAAGAGAACAATGCTCTCTTCTCTCTGCTTCATCCAAAACTCTCCCCTGTTTCTACCTATCTTGTTTCTTGAAATAAAATCTACGGCTATAAAATCCCTTGGTAGAGTGATAAATTTATCCATGTAATAAGTAATAACACCCATGTTCATTTTCCAAGACAAAAAAAAATCACACCTTTGGGCATAATCAAATTGCAATCAACGACAAGAAAACTATGTACTAAGTTTTCTTTTTTAGTGAGCCCAATTAATAATTTACGGTGCTTAATGTTGTTTTCACACGACGATCATGCCTATCCGTGATAGCGATGTTTCCGACGACCACAACTCACAAAATCATCAATGTCGTTTCATATAACAGAGCCAAACACGCAAAGACAAAACACAATCATCCAAAGGGAAAGAAGTAAACAAAAACCATCAGATTCATCATCAAAAGCAGCGGACCAAACATCAAAACAAGTAGAACAACTCTATGATCCATTTGTGAGTTTCTCATCAGCTAAATAACAAACATAAAAAGGTATGAACAGAGCAAACCTCAAGGAAGACATTCTAATATCTACCGATTAAGATGAAGTCATCATCATCAAGCACCTGAACATCTCTCTCTCCTATAAAATGATCCCTTCCAATTTCCCCCACAAGTTTAACGAACTCAATCCTTTTAGACACAGGCAATGGTACATACGGTAACCTAAAAACTGGCCTCACAACTCCTAACTGAGCCAAAGCAGTGTTAACACCAATCGGATTCGGTTCTTGGAATAGCCAATCCATTAAAGGTAGAAGCTTTGAGTTCAACGCAGAGTTTCTACCTTCAAACATTAACTTCTTCATCAAACCTGGAACTAGGTTGCTAGTAACCGATATAACTCCAGTCGCCCCGTGATCCCATCTAGAATCATGGCACTGATCATCATTTCCACTCCACACAACAATTCCATTCTCAGTATACTCTTCAACTCGGTTATTACCCACACATTCCTTAATCCCAGCCATATTAGGGTTCCGAGAGAGTTTAAAGATAACCTGGGGAGGTATATCTTGACTCGTTCGACCTGGCACATTGTAAATAATTGTCGGTCCCATATGAAGAACGGTTTGAAAATGAGCAGTCATGCCTTCAATGGATGTTTTTCCATAGTATGGGTTTATGTGCAGTGCCGCGTGCATTCCCATAGCGAATCCTTGTTCAGTGGCATGTATAGCTTCCCTAGTCGAATTGCTTCCAGTGTTTCCAATGACTTTGATTCTTCCACCAAAACAATTTACCGTATGGCCTATAAGCATGATGTGTTCATCCCAGCTCATCAATTGTCCTTCACCAGTTGTACCGCCGACAATAACACCTTCAGCACCATATTCTATCTGAGTGTTGACTAACTCATCGTATGCTTCTAGGTCGAATCTTCCATCAGGTAGATACGGTGTCTTAATGGCTGTGATTACTCTAAGAGACCTGATGTCGTCTGTATTTGTCCTGCAACCACAAAACAATAGAAACGCTATAGCATGAAAAACAATAGTGAACATCACAAGGACAAGAAGCTGAGGAGAAGAACTCAAATGAACCTGTTTTTATCCTCGAGACTGCGCATTGGGAGATGGAAGTTAGGTACAACAGCTGCTTTTGGAGAGACCCATTTTGCATTCCTTCTGCGTGATGAGCAAATAAACCACAGAATGTTCACAAAGTTTTAGGCAAGAGTATTATGTCTCAGAAACACCAATTGGTCTAAATATTTAAAGCATTAAAATCTTTCCATAGAAAAATGATTGCTTTTTTTTTACAACAGTTATGTACTAGTTACGTTGTAATCGAATTTCACACTAACAATTCCAAATCATTAGGTGATACAAAGATTCCAATTGCACTAGAGAGCTACCTGATGATTTACCCTAAACACACAGAGAATGATTCGAACCAAATCAAGTCCTAAAACCTATTATCCTAATCAGATTATAGGCAAAGATTAACTCGAAAGAGTTACAGAGATGGACACTGATAAAAGAGAGAGAGAGAGAGAGAAACCTCTTGTAGCCCTCGAATCGATTTGAACGAGGGAAATGAAGGGCAGTGTCAGTAGAGATCAAGCCGTAACCTTTCAAAGTTGCCATCTTTCAATCCTAAAATTCAATCGGAAAATTCAGAGCCGGACAACGAGAGAGCTGACAAATCAGTAGGAGACGGTGATGACAATAGTGGGTACAGTGTCGATAATCAAAGCGGAGAACGTTGCAACGTACACTATATGGGTTGGTGAGAAGGAAGAAGGGGGGAGGAGAACAACTTAGAGATGAATGAAGGAGGGCCATTTTAGGGCTTTTTCCTGGTTAAACTGGGCTTCAGAGAGTTTAGATTCGGCCCACTTTACTCAATTATCGATTTTGCTGAAATGGACCCAAATTCAGTCCTGAGATCTCCGCACGTGTGCTACGTCGACACCTCGTGCCTTGGGGTTGGGCAATTGTATTTCCATCATTTATTTCAGATTTTTTTTTTTTTTTAATACAGCCCTATCTAATCGAAATATGTTGTTTCACAAATGTATGTTTGTGCACAAGTATGTATCTAAACAAAACTAAGTCTTAAGAAACTAAGTTTAAGAAAAAGTCACAAATGTATGTTTGCTAAAAAAAAAATTTTAGTAGTAGCTTCTCATGAAGGTGTTAGTGCCGCCTAATCAAAATTATTCAGCAACATTAGCTCAATACCTATTTACCTTGGACAAAACAAAATTCGCCACCAATTGTTAAACTGAGTACGTACCAGTCTTCTCATACATTTTTATTTCAAGTTTCAACCTCTAAACCTTGATCAAGCTAATTACTACCGCATGAAAAATGCAATGATCCGACAAAAAAAAAACCAAAAAGCTTTCAGGCATTGATCAAACCCTAGGGACCTCTTTAGAAAACTTAAAAAGTAAAGAAAAGAAGAATAAGAAAACTTATAATAATAATAATAATAATAAGAATAATAATAATAATAATAATCTTATAGAGACGGCTGTTGCGTTCCCCAATAAGCTTCACCTGGCATCGAAACTGCGTTCATTAAATTCGAAGGAGACCCTTGTACAAATGGCGTCACCTCTTGCATTAACTGCTTCTGCGTTTGCGTTCCACCCGCACCAGCTGCGTTTGTATCTAACTTTCTTTCAGTTTTCTCCTCCTCCACATCCTCTAATGGCAGCCTCTCGTAAGCTGCATTTCCGAACGATGCTGCCATAATCCTCACCGTACCTGAAGCCATAAGCGGTCCCACCACACTGCCTCCGACCACTTGACCTTGACCACCGGCTAAGTAAACCGTTAAACTAGACGCCGCTGGTGGAGCCGGTGGAGGAAGAAACGAGCCCGAGAGAGAAAGAATCTCGAACCGTCCTTGAAAATTAACGACGTTAGAACCGCAGCGTCCGCCGGGTTGTCTAACGGTGATGTTTGTAACGGTACCGTTTCCAGTCAAGACGCAAACGCCACACTGACGGCTTCTAGTGAAGACGGCTAAGCTTTCCATTACATCGTAGCGGTTGTTTATCTCAATGACGTGGCATCTGAGGGCGTTTGCAGAGTCGCGAGTGATTATGATCGGTGCTTTGGGTTTGTTCTTGGAACCGGCGGGTCTGCCACGTGTCCTCCTCTCTTTTATATTCTCTCCTCCTGACGAAGTAGCGGCTTGGTCTTTGCCGAAGGAATTATTAGAGTGTTTATTCTTGGGGTCGACTTTGTCTTTTACTCGGTCTAGCTTAAGTCCAGCGTTTTCATGGTGATTGTGATGAAGATCTTTTGACAGAAAATGCGGCGGAAGAGAACCAGAGACCTCATCCATTTCTTCCCCAAAATCCCTAAACTCCTCTTCTGTTTCGTTAGAATAAGAGAAAAATAAACAAAGATAGAGTTATATACAGATATAGCTAGGGCTTGGAAGGTGATCTATCGATGAAAAGTACATGTGAAGTAGTGATACATATATAGGAGATAGAAGGGTTTGGGATTTGGAGTTATAGGGTTTAGGTTGTGGCTTAAGGTAAAAAATCAGAAGGATGTTGGGTTCTATTTTGGCACAACACGCGAGCGTGTCCTTTGGGTTTCACTTGTTTGGTCTTTTAGGTAGCTAATCAATGTATTAAAATTTGATGTTAAAGGAAGCCAAAGAGTTGAACAAGAACAAAAAAAAAAAAAAAAAAACTGAAAATACGATGAGATGTCGTTATTGAAAAGATACACCTACGATTTACCGATAACTGTGATGAGGAATTCAGGAAAATTGAAACTTTGAATGGGCGTGCATGAAACTGTAAAAGGCGAGGAGCATGTGCCGGTCATGTGAATTTCAGTGGGACCCTAACAACACTAATCAAGTCTATATTACAGACATAACGAGTCAGACCGTCTTCTGGGATATAACTACTCATAATTTACCATTCTTTTATATTTCTATTTTATTATTTACATTAGTCGCTTTTGCTATTTAATTAGTACAAGAAAATAAGACTTCTCTTCCGGCCTCTAATCTTTGATTTGTCGATTTAAAAACTTTTGTAGTTGTAAATTAAATCACACGAATAAATATTTGCATGTAAAATGTAATTAACTGAAATGTTAATTCCTAATTATTAATACGAAAACCTTGTAGAAGACCCAAACAAAAAATATATATGGGGTGGAGACAGCAAATGCGAGGTTCCCACACGTGCAGTGACATCCCTGACACGCGTGAAATGTTTTAAAGAAAAAAAAAAGTGAATTTATAAGCAGGTCACTTTTGCAACACCTGTCAAAACTCGAAAGTGATCACTTTCTATCATTTCCTTTTACATCAATTTGTCATCTGTGGTTAATTAGTTCAACAACAAACTCTGTTTGTATCATCTATTATGTAGTGTGGTTCATATACGTTTACACATTTAACAACCACTACCCGCTAAGAAATATTTTGTTCTCTCTTAAATAAGAATTTGTAATGGTAGCTAAAAAATTATTAAATCCTTTGGTACACATCCTACGATTTTGTGTGTGTTTAGAGTGGAATGTGAGTATGTGCGAATGTGTTTGACCGCTTAGGAAGAAAAGAATTTGTGTAGGCCTACTACGGAACCTCGACGTGTGGGTGTGATCCCTCCCATTTATCTCTGTTACCTCTTCACTTACCCGACTAGATCCTACGGGTTCAGGTTTTGTCATCGTTTGAGAGAGAGCCAAGTCACGATTATCGTTATCACTCAATTAACCTGCGTTATTATTAAAAAAAAAAACATGTATTATACTTTATTTTGGACAGTAAATGTGATCTACTTGCTCATGAATGTTCATTGTTTCTTAAGATAATGATAATCGATTCACCGAAATGTACAATATTGATTACATATGAAAACATCGTCGTATCGCTGGAAGCCAGCATGTGTTTAAAGCGAAGCTTACATATATTGAGCCTACGGGAACGTAAGCCCCATCAAGCCTACTAGAGAAGTAGAATGAACAAATGAATTAAACAGACAACTCTATAAAAGCAAGCATTAACATCACAAGTAAGACGATAGCCAAAACAAATAGAAAAAATCAGCACCACTGGAGTAAAACCGGGCCAACCGATAAGCCAAGCATGTCAGCAAGAGCAATCTGAACCTCGTTAGAACCGTGTTCGCTGCAAATCAAGCTAGCGAGAAGTGGGAATAGACATTTCAAGTTCTTCTCAAATGATCCCTCTTCCAATGTACATATTGTTTGAAGTGTTGCAACTATAAGAGGAGCTCTTGCTGCTAATTCCCTCCGTTTTCCTGATCCCAGAGGTATTCTCCATCGGTACTCACTGGTTCGAGCTGATTCTGATTGTTGTTTTTTCCCAGAAGAAGAAGAAGTCTCGATGTAGAAGTTGAGAACTTCTCGACAGACTTTGACTAGAAGTGATTCTATTTCCTCTTTTTCTTCTGCTTTTGTTGCTTTGTCTGTAACGAGATTCTGTAAGAATGTGAAGCAGATTTGGTAAGACTCGTTTTCCAGACGAAGTAGTGGAGGATCTTGCATTTGTGTCATGGGTCCAAGCTCTTGTAGTCTTGAACGGAGTATCGAGTTACTGTTTATGCCGTGAGCATGTATAGCTACGCCGTGTAATGCATCGAATAGGACTAATGTGTTTTTCGCTGAAAGCCGACTTCTGTACATGTTGTAAATCTCCATCACAGCCTGGAAAAAATAAACATTACGACAACAAAATTTGTATCTTAAAGGACGAAGGTGGAATATTACAATCAAATAGTTTGATCCACACACCAATACAAAATTTTGGTTGTATTTCAAAATGCAAAATGTTGTGTTTGCGCTTGCATGAAGAAATGTACGTTCAAACTTTTTTACCTTTTAATAAAAAAATTTTGTGAACTGTAAACAGAAAAACCAAACGCATAAGTACTGTACTTTCTCCTTCCGTTGGAGTTTGGCTTTGAGATAACAATAAAAATAGAAATTTTCGACTAAAAAATAATAGAAGTTGTGGGTTCATGTGAAGGAGCACACACTACTATAACATGTAAACGAAATGGCTTGAGGGGAACTAACCTGAATCAACAAAAGCTGAACAGCGGCTCGGCACTTAGCATCAGAGATAGCAGTGTAAAGACGTGTTGATGTTATCTGACCCTCTTCATTACCATCTGCGCCAATTGGAGCACCGGACTCACCATTATTGTTCTGAATGTTGTGAGCATTTCTCTGGCTTCTCTCAACATGTTCTTCGCTAAGGAAATAAGAAAAATCTGGGCAAGTTGTCTTGGCCGCTTCTTTTAAAGATGACACTACCTCTAACCACTTTTCCTCAGAGAATAGGCCATCGGCATCGCTCATCAGACGAACAAACGCAGCAATACCAATCCCTGCAAGGCTCTGGTGAGGTCTCTTTATGAAACTCACAAGAAGCATTAGTACTTTTTTTAGAAGTGGATTGACTGTAGTGTAGAATTTGACAAAGAGATCCACTACAAGCTGTAGTGCTAATGTGCAGGTCTCGTAGAGCCATGCATCATGATCTAGCTCATCAACATCACCACCATAAGTTCCTTGATCAGCAGATTCATTTTCGCCAGAAGGATCAATAGAATGCCGTACGTAGTCGAATATTGGAAATAAAACAGACTCGAATACTTTTTCCCATAACGGTAGAGAAAATAAATGGCCGTGGTTGCGTAAGGTATCAAACATAATTTGTAGTGCGCTTTTCCTGATTTCTGGTCTTGGATCGAAACTAAGCTCTGATAAGCCTGCACATTAGACGTAGGAAGCTAAAACACATTAAATAAGGATCTTCAACTAAGATAATACATGCGAAAAAGTAGTTTGAAAATGACTAATGTAGAAACTATTTAGTTTAAATTTATACCTGATAGTAAGGGGAACCAAAAGTATAGATGATTATTGTTGTTTACAATTTCTCCATTCTCTTGTTGCCCGTTTTTTCCAGTGTGTAAAGATGACTGAGGAATATTTTCCTTGTCTTTGTTCATTGATGGTGATTTAAGATCTCCTTCTGCAAGCTTTGTTGCACAATACCGGAGGAAAGCAATGGAACTGAGACTGATATCCTTGCTAAATCTATTATTGGTGAATGCAACTAGGCAATTCACACAATCTGTAAACGTGGTGGTTTCTGTCTCAGTGATGTATGGGAAATATTCTCGAATAATCTTCTCGATAATCTCAAAGGACAAAAACACAATATTTTTGTGGTCGTCATATGCCGCTGTGGTAAAAACCTGCAAAGGAAGAAAGCACATTGTGAGGACACAGGAGTAAACCGAAGCTTCTTGAATAAGTGTAGTTACCCGAAAAGTATAATAAATGCCTACCATGAACATGCTTTTCCATCCCGACTTTACATTGTTTACACGCGACAATACCATCTGAGAAACACATCTGATGATAAGTTCCCTGATCTCAACATCATTACTTCTACGCATAACAATGACAAAAGGTGCCATAAATTCATTCTGGAAGTTGTAGTTCGCCAACTCCTCCCGTTCCAAGAATTTCATTGACAACTGCCGCAGAGAATCCATCGCAAAAATTGCAATAGAAAGATTCTCTGAGCATCCAATGGTCACAAAGAAACCCGATAACACTTGCCAGATGCTTGACCAAACAAGCCTTATGCGGTTCATGTTATAGTGCCTGTCACCAATAACGAACAGAAAATGTCAGATTATTTACGTTAAATTGCTAAGAGCAGAGTATGTCTCTTATGAGAGAAAAAAGAGGAAGGAAACTCAGTGATTCATACGCTATCTCAACAATCTTCGTGAGGATGAAAACGCGTGGATTAGAAGGAGACCGCAATTCATCCATAGAAACTTTGCAGAGAGCTTTAACAAAGTCTATTATAGCTTCACTGTTTAGTTTCTGACTCTGTGCAAATATTTGATTCATTTCACCAACCTGCCCCAACAAGTTCAAATTTGAGACTATGCTGCTCATCTGTTCTTGTTTCACGTTCCTAGAACCTTTTCCGCCAAAGCTTATGCTGTCATATGAACCCCTCAAGACACCTGTAGCTGCATATTGACTTTTCCCAGGACCCTTCCTTTTTAGAACAGGAAGTACATATTGTTTAGGTTGCTTTGATTTATCCGAATCATTTTGCTTGGAAGCAAAAAAAGTGGCATCTGGAGGAGCACCTTCTCCTAAAAGATGTAGATGCTCAAAACGGGAAACACAAGTTAGTATATGGTCCCAGGCATCTTGCAAATAGTTCCCCTCTTCATCAGCAAGTCTGAGAATCGCCTGGAAAACAACTAATATCAATTTGAGATCCAGAAAAAAAATTCCAGGGGAAAAGACACGACAGTGAGATCAGGAAGGAAATATAATCGACAAAAAAGTGAAGCAAGGACTGACATCTATTAAAGAACAGCAGTCACATAAAGTTTAATGAAGTAGAATACCAACCTTAATGGCTTCAATATTTTTCTGCTTGATATCAGCTGGGGAGTGAAGTGAAGTGAACTTCGCTAGTGAAGTCACAAAAGCATCTCTATGGGTCTTCATTGACAGCAAAGAAGTGGCATGGATTGCATGGTGGAAGCCTTCAAGACATAAGTTGATCACTATCAAATCATCACTCTGGTCTAGCGGCACACTGAATGCAGCAAGCATAGGAGCCCAACAAGCCTCAATCATAAATCTGAGAATAATGACATCTGTTGCAGCAGAGTAGGTTGACCTGCAGGGTCACGTAAATTCAAATACTGAATCAGCTCAAAGATGCCTAAAGATGGAACAGTTCAGGAGAGTAGTCCTGAGTTTAAATGAATACTATGTTTTACAGAGAAATGGTTATCATGACGGAAAAGGTTGTTAACAATATTTAATGAACGGAAGAGTGAGTGATCTTTACTCTGATTTGCGAGCTTTTTCCTTAAATTGCTCTTGCATATGCTTAATCAGATCATCACTTGTTTCCACATATGAATCTCCCACTTGCTTACGGATCACTATGTTTAATATACCATCCAAACCAAGCATTCTGTTTAAGTTTGCATATTGTTTCTGTTGCAAAGGTAAATCATCCTCTTTCATCTTTATCTCTTTCTTTGTTATCCTTTCATACAGCGATCTCATGTAGTCTCCGGGTAAATCTTTTCCGTCGTCTATTCCACGATTGTTTCTGATAAAGTCATCGGCAGACATCTACATATGTTCCAAAAGAAAGAAAAAATGCACAACGAATTTCATCAAAATTCTACATCAAACTTCAACAATAACTGTGTTTATCCTCGACAATAAATGAAACAAACCTTGTTCTTCACCATGGGGTTGTGGGCATCAGTATTGAGCATGATCACAGAGTATGCAAGAACGTAAGCTGTGTCTGCGCTAGTAAAGACATTAGGATTACACTTGCAGTAACGTTCAGCAAACTTTTCCATGATTCGGTCAATCTTTTGTGCTTCTCCTGGCAGCCTAAAACCTTCAAGAAAGGTTCTTATTGCCTCATCAAATTCCATTCCTTGGAAATTAAAAGAATCCACATATGCATGCATCACCTTAAGATGTAACTCTTCTCTTTCTCCAAGATAATCACCTATCAAACTTTTATTTAACCCTGAAGCATCTTTGAGAAAAGCTGCTATCTCTTCAGGAGAGTCACCCACCTTACCAGCATTGATGAGAAACTCAATGCCTTTCGTTGGCTTCCGATTAAAAAGAGAAATACCTTCCTGGGACAAACATTTAAATTAAAATTAACAACAACATATCAATATTAGAATGTCAGTCTTCTCAATATTTTTCATCATAATCAAACATAATTATGTTCTTACCTGAAGTTCGAGTTTGTAAGCCCGGCGCTGCTCGATAGCCAGAGCATCAGATGTACCTCCTGAAGATTCAGAATAGGTATCTGATCCGTCAGCAGATTCATCACCATTTCCATTTGCCAACTGAGGACTTCCGGATCCCAGATCGATTTCAGGTGCTTCAGATTTATTCAACGAATCAGAAACTGGCAGGCGCAACTGCTTGTTCAGCCAATCTCCCATCGATTTCAATATGGCTACTAAGCATTTCATGGCTTCAAGTTTCATAGCTGCCTCCTGAGGAGGCAACAACGTTGTAGTTGTGCCAGGAGGAAACCCTTGAGCCGTTTTAAGGAGACCATTGACCATCCTATACATGAATATACATAGGATTCAAATATTACGCAAAAAAACTTCCACCTCAAAAAAAAAACTTAAATCTGAACAGCGAAGCATCAAGAAACGTAACATACCTCTCAAAAATATTTGATGAGTTGACATCACAATCGTAGTTCAAGAATATATCAACTAGGATTTGTGAATCCAAACAAAGCTTGTCAAGAAACCGAAGAACAATCATCTTCTGTTGAAAATTAGGTTGAGCTACATTCTCCACGACTCTAAGAACAATCATTGGGAAAAAAACTCCAATTTCGGCTTTTAATCCAGCCCGAAATCTAGCAACCACACTAATGAAAATAGAGCAAGAGAGCTGGAAGATAATCATAAGAGTAGAAGGGCTGTTCTTCAACAACGATAAACACAAATACTGCTTGATAGCACCTAAGAACCTGTTCAGCAGAGATGGCAAATCATCAGTAGAATAAAAATCTGACTTCTCTTCATTACATGGATTCTCCCTTACATTCTCAAACAAAAGCAAATGTGGTATGCAAAAATTTTAGTTTTAGGAACATACCTCTCGCTTGTCCTAAAGACAGCTCCAGCATTTTCCAACAAGATCTTCAACAGCTCAAGAGCCAGAATCTTCCCTCTCATTGACTGCGGATCTGTCGAAGATTCCTTTGCAGGCGACTTCATGGAGAGCTTACAAAGCGCCCTAAAAACCAAGTAGGCATCTCTCCGCAGTTTATTCTCTATCTGAACTTCTAAATCATCATCTCTCTCAGCTTCACCATCTGCTAGCTCCCCTTTCCTTCCCTCTAAAGCTGACTTGTACATACTGATCTCCCAATACTTAGCGTCCAACATGTCTTTATCAGTGGAGTCCAACAAATCCGTCGGATTCGTAGTCTCTACTGTGCTAGTCCCTAATGCCAAATCTTGGCCTCCTAATCCTGGCATTGTCGGATTCAGCACACCGTCGATATCCTGCACGATTTTGGTGATGAAACCTTGAACAAACTGCGTCATCGTCCCATCCGCATCTGATTTTTCAACTGGCTGCATGAGCTCAGCCACTACGATCGGCTGAATTGGGACCGTTGATGAATCTGCTTCCATCCTCCGGAACACAATCACCAGAATCTGAATCAGCGAAGCCTTGGCAGTCGTCTGATTCACCACGTTTTTGCTTCCCAAGTAAATGTCGTAGCAAGTACGTACAATCAAGAGCAAGCAATCGCCACGGATCCTCAGCGAGATGGAGTTGATAGCAGATAACAAAGTCTTTAGCAGAGGTAATTCAATGGATTCGTCTCCCAAATCATGGCATTTACAAACGGACTCGATCAATTTGAAAAGAACAAGTGACTCAGCTCCACCGGACGGGTCCGCTTCACCACGAATGTATCCATGCGCGATAAGTTTCTGAATGCAGTCAATAGCAGGTTCGACGATCTTCGCGAGGCCAGTGCCACAGGCATTGATCAGAGGGCTGAAGATGAGTTCAGAATCGGCGAGTGAGTACTCTATCGAACCACCGTCGTTAAGTGGACCGGGAACATATGAATCAGGCTCGGTGTCAGTAGTAGAGGACGATGGAGGTGATGATTTCTGCGGTGAACTTAGCCGCTCGATAACAGCTTTGCATTCGTTAGTGAGCTTCGAGTGTTTCCGCCACGACGCGTTCTTGACGATCTTCTCTAAAGCTGGTTTTACGACTCGACTCAATCGGGAATCAGCTTCCGAGGAAGCCATTCCCAATTTTCACGGCGAGCTCAGCGACTCAACTCTTAGACAGATCTGGAAACACGACAGGGATTAGACCAACAGGAACGAATCGCCTCAGAGCTCTGAGTCCGATCCGAGTTGGGTCAGCGAGTCCGACTCAAACCTGAAATTGCAGGGTACAGAGCAAAGAGGTAGATGAGACGAACTTCAGATCGCGTCATAGTTTGATTTTTCTGCATCGAAATCAAAATTTGGTTACATAACCGAAATTCAGTTGACATTGGACTTGAAGGGCCACTTTGTAATTTGAGTGAAATTCAAATAAAAATTTCGACATTTAACAGCACAACGTTTTCAAGCACTTGACCGCCGAGAAATTCGTAGTTGGTTCTGGTTCCGATGGTGTAAATTAGTGTCGTTCCAAAAAAGTTTAAAACTAATATTACCAAATGATAATTTTGCACAAATTAAAAGCTAACTTCAAAACAAAATCAAGGTTCACCCGTTTTTGCTTTTTTTTAGCCACAAGTTTCACCCGTTATCAACGCCTTATTGTGACACTTTTAACTAGTCTCTCACTGTTCAGAAAGAATGTAACAACACAATTACAGATATAATATCCCACATTATTAAGAACGAGACTGTTTCAAGTGTTTTCTGAAACCAAAAGAGAATACATTCAAATTATTTGGGCACTTTAGGATAATCAAAAGTGAGTAACCTTGAAAGGTTACGGATCCTAGTTAAATAAATTAACAATGTTATATATGCAGAGAAACACTCTGGGTTTCACTTTACATAACCATACAACAAAGAAACTCCTACAACATACAAGCAAAAAATCACTGAAACCGTGACATAAATTTACAATCTGATTCCCAGTAATAATTGGGAATGGATATGCGTAACGAGATGTGTGAGATAAGAGTGTTAGAAATTGGTTATAGTGAGAGGTGAGAACCTTACCATGTTTCTACAAAATCTCCCCATGTCTGAATCCATTGTCTTCACAATCAGTGTTTGAATCCAAGCCACAAGGAGAATCATACCATTTGGAGTTTTCTTGATAGAAGCTATCGACTTGAATACCAACTAAACCTACATCTGTTACTGTACCTTCATCGTGTCTCATCGGTTTTGTTAATTTAGAATCTTCACAATTTAGAATGCTCTTCTCATCAAAGTCATTGGACTTTAACCATTTCTCAGGCTTACATGTCTCAGACAAGAGATCCTTTGAACTTCTACAACCTGATGGTGGCCTTATCTGTTCCCAAGGAGCAACGTCATCAAGGCTCCTCCCAAAACTGTCCTCATCATCTTCAATAAGTTCTGCATCCTTCCCATCTCCATATAAATGCTCGTGGTGATGGTCACTCCAATGTGCTAGATCGTTATCTCCAACAAGTATTTCATCCGAGTGAGTCTTGTCAGAGAGCAAGCTCGTTGTTACCTTAACACTGTCATCACCGACATTCCTGATCTTGTTGAGCATCTCAAACAACTCTCTGGACACTAAACCCAACATCTCTTGTGGAATCTTCCCAATTTTCCCTTCTAGATTGCCAAGTTCACTCCTCAGTTCCTGCACTTGCTGCAAGACAGAAAAATGCATATCTCCACCCTCATCCTTCCCAATCAATCCAAGCCCTTCAGTTTCTAAGTCTTCCCTCACTCCGTAGACCGTCTCTTGATCCAACAAAAAACCCTTATGACCAACAACCCGATGCATGATTCTCGCATTTCCATCCATTGCCCCAGGCTCATGTCCTGAATGGACAGCGTATAGCTTAAACACAGCTGTTCCTTCTTCCTGATATACAAAAGTTTTGTCCTTTTCATTGTAGTTAGCAATTGGCACAATAGCTCTAATCCTAAAACCGCAACCGCATCTCTTAGACTGATAAGGCTCCCTCTTCAAAATCCTAGACTTCTTAGAGGCAGGCTCTCCAGCTCTATGACAAGCATAATCCTTCACCTCTGCCATAAATGGCTTGTACCTAATATACTTCTGCCTAATGCAGAGCACAACCTTATGGTTAGCAGCCAATTGCTGCAACCTATCGGGAACGTCCTTAGCAGGCACATCAAAAGACTCCGTATACTCAAACCGACGCCGTTTGTTCCTGGAACCAGAACCAGAGTCAGCATTGCAAATAGGACATGCCGATATACAAACCCTAATAAAGCTCTCCGGAATTCCATAGAACTTAGCACCCACAGTCCAAACTTGCTTAATTCTTTCAATAGTCTCTTTAGGCCCTAGATGTTTCAAATCACCATCGCCATGAAACCCCATGACTATATCTTGCCACTGGTTAATGTGAGAGACGAATTGCTGAGAATTATTCTTGAAACAGAGAAATTCGTTACCGGTGGCAGGATCGATACGCGACATGAGCTTATCTTGGATCCGTTTCCAAGCAGTGAGGTAAGCCGTTTCCTCGTTGCGATCCTTCCAAACGGAGCGCCATGACTTGAGGACGGACCTGGGCGTTGCTACGCGGATCTCCGCCGGTGTCGCGAGACGGCCTTCGCGGAGGCAGCAAATCATTAGAGAGTGAGACTCTGCGTTGAATGTGTAGAACTGAGATGAGATATGAGGCTCGGGACTAATAAAAGCCACATCTCTTCCTTCACTCGAAACCCTAGAATTTGAGGGAGCAGCAATTTTAGGGATTCCGGCACGGGGATGAGACGCATCGTCATGTTCGTCGGAGGAGTGACCGGGAGAATCTCCGGAAGTAGAAGAGCGGAAGAGTACGAATTCCGGGAGAGAAAACGGGGGATCGTCTTCGGAATTGTGGTGAATGGACGGTTGGGATTGAACGATTATGTCTGTCGGGCCAAGTTCATGATGGTGGAACAGATCTTCTTCGGTTTTGTGGGGATTCATCAGGAAGATGAACAAGTAGCAGATAGAGAGAGAGAGAACGGAGACGGAGAAGACGACGACGACGAAGCAGATAGAGAGAGAGAAGGATTTTTGAGTAATTTTCTGTGTACTTTGTTTCACTAGTTAATTTGTTTTTCAATTATTTGGTCTGAAATACTGATAAGTCCGACTCTGAGGGTCATTATTTTACTCTCTCTCTCTCCACGTATTTTTAGTTAACACTGTCTTAATTTTAAAATAGTTTTGTCTGAGCTCTCTTTTTATCTATTTCCAAATTTCCAATCATCATCATAACCAATTTGGTTTGTACGATTGTTATGGATTTGATTGTTAATAATGTGAACGAAAATATATAAATTTATATTTTGTTTTTCAGTTTATTACTCCATATTTTATAATTATAGGGAATACTGAAAATTATATTTTACATTTATATTAATTAGGCTTTAAAACTGAAATTTTTGATGATAATAGTTCGTTTACCTGTCGCTGCCGATAGCGATAGTGATCAACGATATGTGTTGTTGTTCGTTTAGTAGTTGCTATCGACTAGCGATTGATCGCTGTGATTCAAAAGCAATCGTTCGATTTTTCAGCGATCAGAAATTCTAATCATTGGTCACTACAACCAGTCGGTGCAATCAGTCGCTAAATACAATGACAACGAAATGAATAGTCATTGGTCGTTGTCGCAGTTATGCAATATGACCAAAATAAATTGGTTGTAGTTGGTCTTGGCCCCTTGGCACTTACCTCTATATGATCAAGTTTTGAACCTATATTAGATTTATTATTGGTTTTAGATATAAAAGTGAGTCTTTTTATAACAGTTAAATGTGATTAAAATGTTAAATGAAGTTTATGTCTTTTTATACAAATTTTATCGTATTTGTCTACTCGCTAGTTTCTCTTATCATGCATCAAAGTATCACCAGTTCAAAGTCATAATATAGCTAGAAAAGATTGGAATAATTACACTTAATGATATATTTGAAGTAGTTGCACAAATGGTGTTTACCCACGAGGGATAAAATCAATTTTTCGCGTTAGAAAGTAACAAACGAAAAAAAATATATATAAAACCAAGAGTTTCTCCAAATGTATATTATTTCTTCCAAATTTCTCAAAAAGATTATACGTCATAATTTTAATAGATTTTATCAACTTTAGAAAAGTAAGTAAATTATAATTAACATAATGGGAATATGAGCTACAATATGAAAACATTTGATAATTTCTGTGCTTCTAAAAATAATATGTACATGTTTATCTTTTCACTACGTTTAATTTATTAAGGATCAATATGGAGCCAACTATATTTGAAAATTCTGAAACCGTCCACCGTATTCAAATTTGAAGGCTTTATTGCTCCCATAAGAAATCTGGTCCGTTAAAAAAAGGAGAAAGCAAAAAAGGAAAGAAGAATTTAATACAACGGTTACGATCATGCCACGTCAACAGCTACCGTGAGCCTCGGATCGTAACGGACTCTCCTCCCGCTCCCTCTTCAAATTTTGATTTTTACATCCGTTACTCTCACAAAATTCCGACCACTTATAAACCCTAATTTTGCTCTCTCTCCACTTATGATCATCTCTTCTCCAACTCCAAAACTTCTTCTTGGCGCTGATCATCGATCGAGGTAAATTCTATATCTCGTGTCCATGACCTTAGTCTTTGCGATTTTGTTTGTCTTTATTTCTGCTGATCAAAACAGAGAAAACTCTGTATTTTTCCAAATCGACGCAGCATTTCCGAGTTATTTGGGTTTATTTTGTATAATCGAGAATCTAGTTACGAAACAGTTTAGAGTTGACGTTGATGGTACGAAACTGGTTTCGCATTCTCTAACTGGGAATGATAATTGGGAATTTTGTTTGCAGATTTCTAGAGAAGATTTACTCACCATGATGCGAAATTCGACGGAGCAGTTTTCGCGAATCGAGACTACATGTGGATTGTTGCTTCGCCAATTGCAGGTTTTTTCTTAAAAGAGATTTCACTACGTTTCCGAATTTTGTTTATATAGTGAATTTTATGTAAAATTTATTATCTCTGGTATCAGGAAATATGGAATGAAATGGGAGAGACTGAGGATGAAAAAGATGCTGCCTTGGCTGATATTGAGAAAGAGTGTCTTTCGGTTTATAAACGAAAAGTTGAAGAGGCTAGTAGGTGTAAAGCGAATTTGCTGAAAGAGATCGCTCTTGGAAGAGCAGAAATTGCAGCCATTGGCTCTTCTATGGGTGGACAAGAAATTCATGAAAGTGTATTTAAACATCAAGATTTTGATTGTCTGCAAAATTATGGAAAATATTGATGTTTTTTCCTTTTTATTGGTGTCTTTTCCTACAGTCTATCAGCAGGTTGGGTGAAAACTTGAAAGAGGAGCTTGATAACGTTAATGTTCAATTAGAGAGGCTGCGCAAAAAGAAAACTGAGAGAATGAATTGGTTTGATGAAGTGATCGATCAGTTACTCAACTTGTCATTTCAACTTGGAAATCCAACAGATTTTCTCAAGAAGTTTGCTGCAGAAGAAACCGATCTTTCCCTTCAGAAATTGGAGGAACTGCGTAGGCAATTAGCTGAACTTCAGAATGAAAAGGTTGGTTTTACTTTTTATGATATTGTTCTAAATTTTCTAAACGAATTTGATTTCAAGATATGGGACTTACAAGATCCTTTGCACCTATTTTCCTAACGATGTTTTTGGCTCTTTTCAAACTGTAGAGCAAAAGATTGGAGAAGGTAGAAAGTCTGCTGAAAACGCTTAACTTGTTGTGCTCTGTGCTTGATGAAGACTTCAAGGACATGATTAGAGGGATACATTCATCTCTAATTGAGTCCAACGCCAGAGATGTGAGCAGAAGTACTCTTGATAAGTTGGGTATGATGATTGAAAATCTGCAAAAGGTCAAGTTACATCGAATGCAGAAGGTTAGGATTCGAGATCTTCCTGAAATATAGTGCCAAAATTTATGTCTGCTTACGGTTTTTGACTTTCATCACCTGTTTTTCCAGCTTCAAGATCTTGCAGTCTCCCTGTTGGAGCTTTGGAATCTGCTTGACACTCCTGCTGAAGAGCAAAAGATATTTCAAAATGTCACCTGCACAATCGCTGTGCCGGAATCTGAAATTACGGAGGCCAACATTCTTTCTGTTGCTTCCATTAAACGCGTAAGTCCACAGGAGAAAACGTGCTGTGTTTCCTCTCTCTAGTGTTAGTCAGTCCGTTTATAACAGTATATGTCCTTTTGATTATGTGGGTTTGTTTTACAGGTTGGCGATGAAGTCATTAGGCTTAGCAAGCTTAAAACAACTAAGATCAAAGAGGTGATACTTAGAAAGAAGCTTGAGCTTGAGGAAATGTCAAGGAAGATGCACATGGCCACCGAAGTTCTCAAATCAGAAAACTTTTCAGTCGAAGCTATAGAATCTGGTAAACCGTTATTAGGAAAAAGAATCATTTTACATCTTACCGTGCTGAGAATTCGATCACTTTGATGTGTATAAACGTGAGAAATTTTGTGCTCGTTGTAATAAGCACTAGGTACTAATATGTTTTCATTCATCTTAGGTGTCAAGGATCCTGAGCAGTTGTTAGAGCAAATTGATTCCGAGATTGCAAAGGTCAAAGAGGAAGCTTCAAGCAGGAAGGAGATTCTTGAAAAAGTGGAGAAATGGATGTCAGCATGTGAAGAAGAGTCATGGCTCGAAGAATACAATAGGGTAAGACATTTTTATATCTAGCTCTCTCTCTCTCTCTCTCTGTCTTTCTCTGCGTCAACTCTTTTTCTAAACATGATTGATTTCGCAGGATGATAATAGGTACAATGCTGGACGAGGAGCTCATCTTACATTGAAGCGTGCGGAAAAAGCCCGTATTCTTGTCAACAAACTTCCTGGTAACATTCTTGTTCTCTAGATTGTGTTACAAACCCCACAGTTCAGAAATTTGATTACCTAAAAACCGGGATAATTATTGCTTTCTCCTGCTATATTGATGCAGGGATGGTGGAGGTTTTGGCTGCCAAAGTCACTGCTTGGGAGGATGAAAGAGGATGTGAATTCTTGTATGATGGTGTAAGTGTCCTTACTAATCAATGACTCTGCTCTACACATTTACCAAATCATCATCTTTACACAAAACCACGTTCCTTTAAAAATATTTCAGGTCCGAGTTTTATCGATGCTTGAGCAGTACAAGACTCTATTGGAAGAGAAAGAGCATGAAAAACAGAGACAAAGAGTAAGGAAAAGTGGTATTTACCAATGGTTTAAAAAGCATTAGAGTCCAGCAGGAAAACTGGCAATTTGACATTGTTGCTTCGTTTCAGGATCTGAAGAAACTCCATGGACAACTCATAACAGAACAAGAAGCGCTTTACGGGACCAAACCAAGCCCAAATAAAAGCGGAAAGAAACCACTGAGAACTCCAGCAACTGCTGCCATGAACAGAAAACTCTCGCTTGGTGGTGCCATGCTTCATCAAAGCTTGAAACCTGAGAAGGCAACACTCAGTAGCAAAAGGATTAGTTACCATGACCAGAACGCTACTAGTAGAAGAGATTCGACTCTTCCAACTCCTTCAGGTACATAATAATAACACAAGATTGTGGTTTACAGAGACCACAACAGAAATTTTATGTTAAGACTTAAAAGAATTATGTCAAATATGTGTAGGTAGGAGAAACTCAGAGTTTCCTGGTCGTCTCAGATCAAAAAACTTGTTGGTTGCAGGAAAAGCTGCGAGATCTCCAATGCTTAGGAAGCCTCTTTCACCTGTTACTTCCAATATCTTGAATTCCCCTGAAGATCACAAGGACGCGTACACAGCAAAGCCATCATCTTTAGATGAGCTAATCCTGACACCTAAGACCAACGAAGAAAACGAAAGAGTTGCTCCCATTTCTGTACCAACAACTCCAGCATTTTCAGTGGCTATGGCGGAGGCAACAACACCGTTCACTCCTGCGGTGGAGAAGAGACTGGATGAAGAAAACGTTATTGTTGAGTACTCGTTTGAAGAGGTTAGGGCCGGTTTTCGCTAAACCGTGAAAACCCCACTCGGGTTACTCGTTTTGGAAAGCTACAGAATGTATCGGATTAACTGTTATTTTTTCTAGAAATATCAAATCAGATACTTCATTTGACGATAAATTTGACGTTTTGCGTCTGTTCCCACGGTGAACTCGTACGATTTGTTTAACGTTGGTGTTTTTTTTTTGTATACAACCGGATTTATGGCTTATGATTGCGCTGGTCAACACTCGTTTCTAAGATTCAAGAGTTGCTCCGAAGCAGATAAACAGCTATAAAACATATTAGTAGACATTTGAAAGTAATTCACTACTTAATTTGGTCCAGATCTTCAAACCACATCAAAAGCAAAAGAAATCCTCAGCTACAACAACTACAACGTTTTGTCTTTGGTTTCAGAAACATTTCCGGTGAACCACTGATGGTCCAGTCTCGTCATAATCTGCTTTAGTAACATGCTGATTCTGCGGAAACACCACTTTAGCTAGTATGGCTCCTCCAACCCAAGCTGAATACATCCCCAAATTCTCAGGCATATATTCCGGCGGCTTCACCAGAGTAGGCCTAATAGCAGATGAGCACAAGTTTGCTTCTTTCTGAAATCTACTTTCGAATCCTGCCAATGACCATTTCACCATAACCTTCAGTTTTCCTATCTAGAAAATATTGAAACACACAGTTGTATCAAGCGCTGTTATTACCTGTCATGGAGGTTGTACCACCACAGAGTACAGTGTTCTCCAAGAGTTGCTTATGGTTCTCAGATGAGACCGTGGAGATTATTCGGACAAGTTGCTCAACGATTCCGTGCTCCTCCAGTCTCAAAATTGATGGCTGAAACAGAGATTCACCAACAGAATATCTCTCTCGCCCAATGCTGATCACCTATAAGGTAATGGCTTTCTTACATAAATAAGGCAACATACGATGTAGAATCATTGATTTGTAATCACACAAACCTGTCCATCAGGAAGAGTATGCTGCTCAATTTCACAGTTTTGGGTCTTTCTGTAAGCAATTTCATCCTCGGCACAGTTTGCATATTGCTCCTTCAGTTTTTCAATATCAGACATGCTGAGATTCATCGACAGGTTGGATTTTCCAAGCTCTTGAGCAAATAATTTTGTTAGATCGGTTCCACCAAGCTCAAACCGTTTCGAGGCAATGTGTTGTACAGCACCTTCAAGAACTGGGGCAATATCTGAATACACCGGAAAAGAGTTAACAACAACTGTGAGGTCAAATCACAAAGTTGAAACATAAGACATAACAAGACACTGATCACACCCAGCCACATACACAAGGAACCACCAATCTATTGCAACTTAAGAGGACAAAAACATTTGGTTTAACAACACGTTTTAGAGAGTATGAAAAAAGGTTAGTAAAAGGAAACAAAAACTCCTGTAACATAAACCAAATAACAGTATTATACCTATCTTCCCATGACCAATATCAACAGTGCAACCAGAGATGCGTCCAACAGCATAAAGAGACAACACTGCTTGCTCTGATGCATAAAATCCAGAGACATTGAATGTTTCAAACATCAGCTGCACCAATTGTTCCCTAATAGCCTATCAACAAACAAAGTAGATCCTTTGAATCATCCAAAAGAGACTTGAAAGAAATCTAAGTTCATATTATTTTCAATTTAGAACACAAAGGAGGAAGTTGTGATACAGACCTTAGGAGTACAAAGTGGATCAGTGAAAAGTATGTTGCCTTCGTTTCCCTCTTCCCATCCAAGTCCAGTGTAAACAACATATCGCAACAGATCTTCCATAGCATCCCAATCTCTAATGAGTCCCCTTTCAATAGGATCAAAAGTGACATCCTCAAACACAGTGGTGGGATTATCAGCTGAAGAAGACCCATCCTCAACCATTCGTTTCATTTGAGATGGAATTATCATTGCAGGAGACTGGTCAGGAATTGCTGCTCCTGCTTTCAGGAGCTTAGAGCCAGCATCAACAACAAGTGCTTCCATTGTATTTCACACACACACCCAAAAACCCTAACCTCAACTACCACAAATGCAAAGATTTACTGGTATCACTCAGTAAAGCTAACAAAGAGAACGAAATAGAATGCGAGAAGAGATTAAAGAATGGTCTTTTCGAAGAACCCACCTTTAAATGAATACTAATACTCGAGACAAATCTTCACAGAAGACTCTGTAATTTACTAGAACAACATTAGACTAAAAAGGTCACTTGAAATTAGGGTTTCAACTAGATCTAGACTAATCTTTTCTTTGTCGTCTATGGGTACAGTTTCTACAATAGAAAGGAGGAAACGATCTATAATCAATGGTCAAAGAAGAAAATGGAAGAAGCTCACGAGTTTGAGTGAAAAAATCGAAGAAGAAGAAATATAAATAAGGCCCAATATGATATTGTTACGGCCCGTAATTTCCCAGGTTTGAAACGATACCGTTTTCTGGTCTCCATCTTTTTTTCTTGTTAACAAAGCCAGAGCTGAGAAGATCCAAAGTTGCTTGACATCAAAAAAAATAAAAAACCGTAACGCTCATCTGCCATTTTTCAATTCTTCAAAGCCCTAGCTCTAAGCTTCTACTTCAAATCCGCCATGACTAAGCAGCACGCGAAGTGGTCTCCTTACGATAACAATGGAGGGTACGGATCGTGTAACCTTTAACCAACCTGCTGGAATTCTTCGCATAGTGTCTTCTTCTTTTTTTAATATATATTCTTATTTGTCATTTGAGCGTTTGTGTTTCGATTTACTGCTCTGTATTAATCGTTGTGTTGTTTCAGAACATGTGTGGCCATTGCTGGATCGGATTACTGCGTTATCGCCGCCGATACTCGGATGTCTACCGGTTACAGTATTCTTAGTCGCGATTACTCTAAAATCCATAAACTGTAAGTACCTTCTCTCATATTCCAACTTTTGATCCTTCGTGGAAGTTATTCAATGCTGGCAATACTTCGATTCTGGGCTGTGGTTGTAGATTATTAGGGTTTTTGTATAATTTCTAGGTTTTTAGCAATCGATAATTCTTAGATCTGGATGAAACCAATTTTGTCTTTGTTTGGTGCTATGGTAACTCTAGTATAGAATTTGTGATATAACATTGATTATTCCTTGAATTATGTAACCCGGTTTATAGTTTGGCTTATTTGTGTGTTTTATAACTCTTTTTTACAATGTGTGTAGGTTTTGAGTTATGCACTTTACAAAAGAGTGTTACTTTATATACCAAAAGTATCCATTAGTGTGGAAGTAGATAGAATTCTTATGTGCTTTCATCTTATGTGACTTGCAAGACTCTTCTCAAATTGTTATCTTCTTTTAATCTTCCAGAGCAGACAGAGCTGTGTTGTCTTCTTCTGGATTTCAGGCTGATGTGAAAGCATTGCAGAAGGTTCTCAAATCAAGACACTTGGTGAGGTTTCCCTTTGTCGTTTGATCAAATTTGTCTATTCCCTTGCATATAGCAGATAGTTTATAGAAGATTAAAAGACTTGTATAAGAATTTTTTTTTTTCCTGTGTTTGGTGTCTTGCAGATCTATCAACATCAGCATAACAAGCAGATGAGCTGTCCTGCAATGGCACAGCTTCTCTCAAATACGCTTTATTTCAAGCGGTTTTTCCCCTACTATGCTTTTAATGTTCTAGGAGGGCTTGACGCTGAAGGTGAAATGCTCTGCTTCTTTTTTCCCCGTTATGATGTTAATATTGAAAAAAGGTACGTTGCCTGATCTTTACTCTTGGATATAATCAGGAAAAGGGTGTGTCTTTACGTACGACGCTGTTGGATCATATGAGAAAGTTGGATACAGTGCTCAAGGTTCTGGTTCCACACTCATTATGCCTTTCCTTGACAACCAGCTCAAGTCTCCAAGCCCTCTTCTGCTACCTGCACAGGTTTGTTGATATTTTTCATTTGTCTTTTCGCTTTTCACATTGTAAGCGCAAAAATGAATCATCCAGTTGCTTATTTCTCGACTTTTTGTCCCCATGTAGGATTCTATCACACCCCTTTCAGAGGCGGAAGCAGTTGACTTGGTCAAAACTGTTTTCGCATCTGCCACTGAGAGGGATATCTACACTGTAAGTTGTCCTATTTGTGTCTTCTTTTGTCACCACGCCGCCAGAAGCTCGCCTATGCTCATGTCATTTGCATTTACTTGAAGATATTACCTAAACATTTTACTAAATCTATCCCTGATATCAACATTGCACAATTACTTCATTTTCCTTAATTGTTTGTCTCTGACAAATGCTTTGTGGATTGTTTGTTTTAACAGGGAGACAAGCTTGAGATTATGATACTTAAGGCCGACGGTATCAAGACTGAACTCATTGACCTGAGGAAAGACTAAGCTCCTTTCATGCATTTAGCCAACCTTGGTTCGTTGTTTTCACGTCAACCTTAGGCTTCCTGAGCTGTAGAACTCGTTTGAACTGCTGTTGGGTTTGATTGATGCTCAGTTAAAATCATGACTCGTGTGTGAAGTTTCTTCAAAACCGTTTCCTTATGTATGAATCAGTAACTCAGATCCCTGTCTTAAAACTCTGCTTTTATCGTTTATGGCAATGTTTTTACACAAGGCATTGCATTAAGAAAATTGATAGACAAGATTAGAATCTGGAACCACTTCAGTGTGTTACTTGTCGCAATGCCTAAAAAAAATGGAAGCAGATTAATTATTAGGCAGGGGCAATAGCCGAAGTACTGCAACATCTAAGTGGTTACCTTTATTCGCTTTCTATTTACATCAAAATCGAAGTTCCCTTTGCGGGATGCAGATCGATATTCCACTGTGGAGTTCTTCCCCATAGTGAACAAGAATTCAACATCATCTAGTAACTATCAAAGACGAAAGATGGTTGTCCAAAATCTTAAGCTATGGTGGCTGAGAGAAACGATGGAAGAAAGCTTACTTAACTTACCCCTAAGATTGGACTTTCATATTCCACATGAACATAGTCATCCTTCTTCTGCACAATCCGAGGAGTAAATTTGTCAGGTTTTGTCGACTGAATCTGCCATCAATGGTGATCAAAAGATTTCAAAATGGAGAGTAGAAACATATCTCGAGTTTTTCCAAGGATTGTTACCGCATTAAGAAGCTCTTTCATTGCAACTTGTATGTTAACAGGCATTTTCCTTGCTCCATTATAGTTCCTGCTCACCAGGAAAAAAAAAAAGATGATCAAATCTTTCAAAGCAGAAGACCAAAATCTGAAGACAAAATTGTTGAATAAGCATGGTGGAGCATAATGCACTCGATCACTGATATTCTCAGAAGTGGAGATACAGTTATTAGTGGCAGGACATAAAGCCAATCTCTGGTTCTTTTGAACTCCTAGATAATCTGGTTTTTTCCACTAAAACCAATCACACAAACATTTCATTATCATCATCGTTGTTCTCTCACCATCACAACACCTGAGAGCCGGTTGAATAAAACGTACCTGAGCTGGAATATAGCTCCAATCATAGCTAGTTCACTGCTCCTTAGAATAATCTCTCTTCCAGTTTTTTTACAGAAATTTCAAAATCAAATTACTTTGGTTCAGTGATAAACAGAGAGTTTCAAGCAGGAGAAAAGACTACCTTCGACCAAATTAGCTTCGGAATTTTATCATCTGAGCTCTCTGGAATTGAGGCGATAATACGACGGGAATCGGAACAAAGTTTTCTCCGGCCTTAATGGTGACTCATTCGGTAGAAGCAAGTGGTCGGTGAAGACGCCATGAAAGCCATCTTCAGTTGCTCTGATTCATTCCTCTTTACTCTTTTGGACTAAAAAGAGCAACTAACAAACTTCTTACAGTAATTAATGGGCTTAACTATATATGTTTTACTTTTGGCCCAATATAGCTTAACAAAAGCAGAAAAAAAACTGTTTTGGGTTATAATAAACTAATGTTGCTGATTGCCAACAAGCCCGTCTAGCTCAGTTGGTAGAGCGCAAGGCTCTTAACCTTGTGGTCGTGGGTTCGAGCCCCACGGTGGGCGATCTGATATTTACATCTTTTCGGTTTTTCTCTGTTCAAATAAATATCTTTTTTTGACTTTTTATCAATTAAGAAGACTAAGAAAAGTACATTTTAAAAGTAAAAATCATACAATTTAGGCTTCTGAAAAAAACTAATTGACTCAAAAGTCATTAAATTACGAATATTTACTTCGTCTGAAATTTCTTATTAGCTCCAAGGAAAACAAATCCAACAAGGAGAAAAAGTCTCGTTTTTCAGGTCTCATCATCTTCATAATCCATCACTTGTTCATGATGTGTCTGCATCTGTGAATTATCTCTCACTCTCCTTTAATCCCTTAAATCTCCCTTTGTTTTTTGGTTCCAGATCAAGCCCTAGAAAGCTTAAAACCTCGTTCGATTTTCCCCAGAAAACTCATTCTTTCTTTTCTCGTCCTTTATTCAAAGCTGAAGGAGATCGAAAAGTTTTTTTTTATATTCATTTAAATTCTGCAATCGATCGTTAGTTTGACTATGCATAGATCTGGTACTGCAATGGCATGGAACGTTTTCAAATTCTGTACAGCTTTACGAGGTCTTGGATCGATCATGATCCTTTTGGTTCTTGGTGTTGTCGGTGTTACTTATTACGCTGTCGTCGTGACTAATTATGGACCTGCTCTATCTCAAGGCGGCTTTGATTCTCTTGCTGCTCTTACTATCCTAATCCTCTTCCATTTCCTTGTAAGTTAATATCTTTCTTGAGCTTTGATTCATGTCAGATAGACTTTGGTGATTGGTAAAGCTTCCTTCTTTTAGTCAATTCGGTCAACAAAGTTTAGTTTTTTTTCCTCTTTTTGTTGCTTTAGATGTGAAGTATTGATCTTTTTTTAGATGGAGGTTTTGTGAATTCAGCTAAGGATGTGTTTTTAATTTGCTGCAGCTAGCAATGCTTTTGTGGAGCTACTTCTCTGTTGTTTTTACTGATCCTGGTGTTGTGCCTCCTAATTGGAGACCATCTACTGATGAAGAAAGAGGTGAATCTGATCCGTTAAATAGTTTGGAGTTCGTTGGTTTACAGCCAGATTCTTCAAACACAAGAGTTCGGTTTTGTAGAAAGTGCAATCAACTAAAACCTTCTCGTTGTCATCATTGTTCTGTTTGTAAGTTTCCTCAGACTCTTCTTTCTTTATCTAGTGAGAGAGAGAGTCTTGAAACTAAATTGTTGTGAGGTTGATTCAATGCAGGTGGTCGGTGTGTGTTGAAAATGGATCACCACTGCGTTTGGGTTGTTAACTGTGTAGGCGCATTGAATTATAAGTATTTTCTCCTTTTCTTGGTAAGTTTGTTTTTACAACTATTTTTATTAGAATCTTTAGTTTGTAGATCCGTTCCTCTTTTGTCACAACTTTTGTGTGTGTTTTAAATGTTCAAATGCAGTTCTACACATTTTTAGAGACGACTCTAGTGACTTTGGTTCTTATGCCGCACTTCATTGCATTCTTTAGTGATGAAGAAATACCTGGAACTCCAGGAACTCTTGCTACTACTTTTCTTGCATTTGGTATGTTTGGACTTCCTTATACTATATATATGGTAGTTAGTGTATTTAGTTCCATTTCATTAATCAATCTCACTTTGTTTCATCATACGACAGTTTTGAACTTGGCATTTGCTTTGAGCGTGATGGGTTTCTTAATCATGCACATTTCGTTAGTAGCTGGCAATACTACAACGATAGAGGTAATTCCTAGACTCATTGCTTTTCTTCGTAATGCATCCTAGGAAAGTCTATTTGTCATGAAAAGTTCTTGGTGTTGTTGTATTGTGACTTTTGAGCAGGCATATGAGAAGAAAACCAGTACAAAATGGCGGTATGACCTCGGTAAAAAGAAAAACTTTGAACAGGTAAGCTAGTTTAACTCATTGGCTTAATTTTTTTCTTCCATCGCAATATATATATATATATGGCTTCAAAGTGATAAGTTTGTTCTGTTAATGGCTTTTTGGGGGGCATTCTTAGGTATTTGGAATGGATAAGAAATACTGGTTTATCCCAGGATACACAGAAGAAGATGTAAGGCGAATGCCGGAGCTGCAGGGACTTGAATACCCTTCGAAACCCGACTTTGATTCTCAGTAATTCTGAGGAAAATGATTTTGATGATCATCATCACCATCCCATGTAAAACAGCAATACAGAGGAAGTGGCATTTTAAGAAGAAATCTACTAACATGAAGATTGATGCTTCACTTTAGGCAGTGTAGTGACTTCCAAGGAAGAGCTAAATCGTCATTAAATTGTGGGTTTTTATTTGAAGACGATTACAATTTAGCTTTGTTGGTGACATATATGTTCCTTCATCTTCATAGTTCATACATATATATATATATGATCTTATTATAAACTCAGAAACGACTGATTGGCCTTAAATGCTTCTACTCTTTCTTTCTTTTTTTCTGAATCAGCTGTATCTTTAACAATTTAAACCCTTAACATTCAATGAAAAAAACATTTATATAAACAAAAACGGCATAATCAAAACTCAAATAATATCCAAATCAAAACTTAAATATCCAGACGTTTTTGTCACATAAAAATCCTCAAGTATCTTTGCCCAAAAGAAAAAGTCCTCAAATATTGAAATACAGAACAAGTACCAACGGATAGATTATAAGAACCAAAGTTGATCATCAAAAACATTCGATAGTAAAATAATCATGACGTCTAGGAAGTTCCATTAGCATGGCCACTTTTGCTTCTGTAATTAACTTCTTCGTTGGAGGATACGCTGATGTCTGTATCATCAACGCATCCATCACTGTGCCTTGCGTCACAAAACGTGACGCAAACGCAAATTCCTCTTCACTGGAACCACTGAAATTATACATCCGCACAATATTAACGCAGAATTTTTTGTCTAGAAATGGCTTCTCGTCAGGCCACCATGCTCTACCACTAGTAAACCTTTCATTTTCTTCTTTACGAGCAACATCCTCGTTCTAAAACACACAAATAAATATTTGACATATACATATATGAGTGAACAGTTAATGAAATTTGTTCACTTTTTATGATTATTAACCACGATCTCTAGAATGTACGTACCTTGAATACGATCTCTAGCTCCTGCATTTCTTCTTCACCCCAGAGAAGTAAGACTTCCTTCAAAATCTCAACTTCTTTCGTATCCCTCACGTCTATACGCACTGATAATGATCCAACTCGTGTCTTGTTAGAAAACTGACACACCAATAGCTCAAGCCAAATGCTTTTCTTCTCCTAAAAAAATTCATATATATATATATATATATATATATGTAAAACTATATATTTAAAAATAATATCCAAATGTAATATACATAGCTTGTTCTTACCTGAGCCAGACTGGAAATGTTAAAGCTGAGGTGAGGGGGATGCCTACCAACCCAATAAGTTTTGTTGAAGGTGATCTTTGGGGCATCAAGGATGAAACTATGTCTTCTGAAATAGATATACCTCATGTCCAGAATCTCCAGACGAGTTGCATTCACAATCATGGTATCAACCATACTAGGACAATTTATTTGCAAAAACTCTAAGTTCTTGTTCTCGATCTTCAACCCACCAGATGATCTTAGGGATGTGATATGCAATATAAGCACCTCAACGGAGGAGCAATCTGCGAAAACACCGTTCAAGTCACTTATAGTAGTCATGATGTTGAAAAGCTTGAGTGTCTTCAGGTTACTGCATTTGTTGAATGCATGTGTCCCTATTAAGCTGTATCGATTAAGTGACAGCGTAGTGAGTGTATCACAGGAGAATGCACTTGGGGACAACTGGATAGAACTATATCCATCGAAATGTCCGATAGAACCAGTATAGTTCACCAATGTGAGCTCTTTTGTTTGTTTCACATCAGTCACTGTGCGGACCCAACTCCCCAGTGTACCATCTCTACATAGTGATGAGGCGTGGCGGATTTCGCACCTATCTAGGCGACCAAGATGATTGCTTAGAGTCTGAAAAAAAAACACAAAAAAATATGATTAGAAACTTTAAAGTACTTGTAAACTGTTAGAAATGATATGTATGTTAATATTAATTAATCATATACGTGCATGCAATAGCCGTTGTCAAGCAAATCCTTTCAAAAAAACTTAAGATGTATTGTATAGTTGTGCAGGACTTGGATATTTCTAATTAAATTTTGTGTGGGAACAATCTATCAATTATCAATAGCTACTTAGCTAGTTGAACCTAATAACTGAAAGGCAGAAGTATCATTAATAATTAATTTAGTATACTAAATGTGTGTGAATTTATTCTGTGATGAGTTAACACAAGAGGTAACTTCTTTATAGATTCTCCAAAATACACTCTAGCTAGGATTTATTCAATCATGGGTAAATGGAAGAGGTAACCGGTTCAAAAAATCCAATATATGAAAGCAATACTTCTTTAAAACCCTTTTTGTAACGGTTTTTCAAGGCAAAAATCTAACTTAATATATATTTGAAAGTGACTATGGAATGTATTAAGCAAGTGTTTTTAAGGGGGGGGGGGGGGGGGGGGGGGGTTTGTCATCTATTTCATGATCTATGATTATCTACATACAAACACTTCTGATTTCATGTTATATGATTATGATCATCTATATTTTACATGATATTTGATTATCTATACCTTTTGTTTTTTGGCTTCAGGTTATCTAAATTTAAACTTTTCATATTGTAATATACATACAAATTTCTGATTTCATGTTATGTTTATAATATTTCTTCTACCACAACTTCAAAAGTACTATACTATCTATTCATACATCAGTTTATAGGACAACCTATTTGTGTAATCTTTCAAAATATAAAATCTTTAGAAATAAAACGATTGCGATGGAATCTTAAAAAAAAACGATTGATGAGAAAAAAAAAAAAAAAAAGAAGAAAAATTAACCAACCTTTGTCATAGACTCAGCAAAGCGAATTGAAGCGCTGCGCACATGTTCCGTAGGTGTAACTTCCAAGAGCCTTGTCATATCGAGACCTAGATAAAGAGACTGTTTCCACATGTGCTCCCATCTTCTAGATAAGACGCTTGTTTTCACAGCATCTTGAGTGGGTAGTGCTTCGAGGATCTTTATCAATAGATTATTTGGAAGATCGCTAATCCTATCAGCTTGCTCCACCGTATATTGCACCCTTTCTCCGCTTGGTCCAGATAATGCTGATGATGATTGTGTGCTCATTATGATTGGAAGGATAGAATGACTCTCTGACTCAGAATCGAAATCGAGAGAAAAGAGAAATGGAGTTGACGTTGATGGAGAGAGCGGAGAAAATGGAGTCTGTTGTTTATGCAAAAGATACAAGCTGATATGAGAAGCAAAATTTTATGAGATTATGTCTTTCTGTCTGGATCAAATTTTATAGGAACTAAATTGTTTACTGTGTATAATACATATAGGTAAAAGTCTTCAAATTGAATTACTTTGTTAGAATATATTTTGCAAGTAAATAAATGCAAATACTGTGGGTTGACTATTAGAATAAGTACAAAACAAAATTTATTACTAGCCTTAAGATGCATTGCATTTTCAACACTTATCTCTTTTGTGGTTTTCTTTATGGGATATATAATCACACAAAAACCGTGTTTAGTTTAAAAAAATAATAATTGTGTGATATGTTCCCTTAATTATATGAAATCACATAATGCCAGATTTGTAATGGTTTGGTTCATGTTCTCTAATGTGTATATGTATCACTGTATCTTAGTAATGTAACGTATTCCCTTGATTACCATATTGAAATGGTTTGGTTCACGTTCTCTAATGTGTTACGTGTATCACCTTATCATCTCTTTTGTTTTTTTCTTACTTTAAACAGAAAATTAGGAATTAAAAATCCGAATGCTTTTTACAAGAAATATTAGACGAGTCACGAGACAAATGTTACATATATATCGATATGTTTTCTTTATTTGGGCTATTTAAATTGTTTTATTTACTTTTGTCCTTCAATATTTTTAAACAGATAATGGAAAGTAATTCAAAAGGACGACTCTAATAATTAATTCTCACAAATATCTAAAATTTATACAAAAACAATTACTGTGTAGATTAAATTTTAAACCTTCAAATTCAATAAATTGTTAACATACGCAAAGTAAATAAATGAAAATGATGTGGTTTTGACTATAAGAATAAGTGCGAATCAGAATGTATGATTAGACGTAAGATGCATTACATTTCCAAAACATCTGTATATTATACACTTTTGAACTATAATCATACAGAACTATACACTTTTGAACTATTTTCAAAAATAAAAATAAAAATCCCGACAATATTGGATTTAACACCAGTTATATGACTATTAAGTATTAACCGTGTTTAATTTTAAAAAGAACTTTAAACACTCCTCACTGTATTTCTTCTTCTTATATTAATTATTTTCTAGTTTAGATGGTGAATATATTTATTTCAAACCATATGTATTAGTTAACCGTTGTTAGGTCCTTAAAACAGACTGATTAATTCATTTTATTCAAGGCAGATTACACAGATTTATTCATGGTGTCAGTGTCCATTATTAAATCGTGAAGCTCACTACGACCAAGATCCCCACTTCTTTTGGTAGTGAAAACTGAGTCCCAACTACCTTCGTTATCTGAGCAGTAGAGTGAACTCTTGTCCACACAAAAAAAAAAAAAAAAAAGAGTTTGTACAATGGTTTGAAAGCATGAAGATTGTTATTGCCAAATCAGGATCTTTAACGATGTCATAGGTATATTCTCATCTAATTCAATATAAGATCTTTTGGGAAGAAAATATCGAAGCAAAAGGAAGCTGTACATTTGGAAATGGTAAATATTGATATTTTGGCATGACTTATAATTCAAACCCCGGACACGGTAGACGGTGGTGCAAGCCTTTGTCTCAGATTCTTGGCTTAATGCTCCTTATAAATGTTATTTTTGTATTTCTCTAAAAAGGTCTAGTGTATTAATCATGCGTACATGTACATGTCATGTTTTGATTATGGTATGGGAAAAAACCCGTTAACGCTTAAACAAGTGTTCCTCTCCCGATCGAGGATCTATATGTTTAATCCAACGGCTGGGACGCTTCTTCAAATTACCATCAGATTGGCTCCCACGTGTGCGATATCTAATCCCCTCCCGACGGGTAAGAACACTGATCTCACGACACGTGTGCCTCGTCTTAACACACCATGCCATTTAAAACCGGGGATAGATTTCTGCGTGGCGTTTTTGCACACCAAAACGGCTCCCTTTTTGCTCGTTTTCGCTAACCCCAACGCCTTAACGAACTCGCGGCGTTTCGAATCCACCACCAGGAAATGTACGCCGGATGTTCTCTCCACAGATCTAACGGTATGAATGTAAGCGCTGGATGCTGTTTCAGGCGACCAGACGAGCTTCGTGATCGTGTATATTCTGATAAATATCTCGAGAAAATGTGAAATATGTTTGCTTTAGAAAGAAGAAAGGTTTTATATATTAATTACTTCTCCTTTTCGATTATCAGCTTTGTCTTGAATAGCATTTAATCGTAACGAATTTATTTTTTTAGCTCTAGGGCTTCAATTCTACGCTCTCTGCAAAATATTAAAGAACTATTATGATCATGGGTTCAGTCGTCATTTCTTCTTTATGTGAGTCTGATGTAATGTCCATATGATGTCGATTATCACTAATTTGTGTCTAGATACACTGTGAATCCGTATTGTATAAACCAATATGGGTATCCTTTTGGTTTTAAAACTACGGTTGCTTCAACACTGGTTGTATATAAAACAAAATTATTTGTACATTTTTTTCTGGTTAACGATCATATATCACATGATCTCATGATTAATAAAATGAGTTTTGCTTTTTAAGAGATACTTTATTTGTCATCCTTATATGATATGCATGGCGTTAACCAGAGTCTTTGGATATTTTTGTTATGCATCCAAGTTTAGAATGCAGTAATAATAATAGAATAGTTTCAGTTTAAAGTATACATTTACGGAACCTGCTAATCGTGATTATTAAAATAAATAAATAAAATACTAACTAAATTTGCAACGGTATCGTTTTCTACTTGTGGGGGTTTATTAACGAGTTTCAAAGCCTCTTTTATTTGCAGTCATTTATAATGGGCCTGTATATAAAAAATTAAAGGCCCATAATAGCATTCGAAAACAAAATGACCTGAGGCTCAACGATACTAAAGAATAAGATACAATGTATATATATATAAAAGAGCAATTTAGGGTTTTGATAGTGTTTAGCGCAGTCGCAGGCAGAGCAAGCCGAAGAAGAAGGATCTCATAGAAAGGAAGCTCCATTAACAGTCACCATCATGGGTCGTATGCACAGCAGAGGGTTCGTCTGTTCGTTTCTTTTTTCGTATCTGATTGTGTATTCATCGAAAACTGTTTCTCTAACATTCTTCACTTCTGTTTTCGTGTTCTGTAGTAAGGGTATCTCAGCATCTGCCTTGCCTTACAAGCGTTCACCTCCGAGCTGGGTCAAGACAACTGCTAATGATGTAAGGCTAATTCTAGGTTTCTGTTTTGTTTCAATTTCAGTTTTGTTTGGATAGTGTTGCTTGCTACTACTCGCATGGCTTGACATGGGTTTAACTCTAGCTTCGATCAGGAAATTTGGAAATGGAAATGATCTGTATTTTTTATGTGATATTTGTTTGTTAGTTTCTAATCTTAATGTGGTGGTATTGTCAAATGGTTGATTAATCAACTTGTTTGCTGGTCTCTCTCCATGTGGTGTTACTTGATTCTTTACTGATAGTATATTTTGTATAGTCTGATTAGTTCTAACGTTTGTTTTGATGATCAAAATAGGTTGATGATTCCATTTGCAAGCTTGCAAAGAAGGGTTTGACTCCATCGCAGATTGGTGTCATTCTTCGTGACTCTCATGGAATTCCCCAGGTGAAAAGTGTTACCGGAAGCAAGATTTTGAGAATTTTGAAAGCTCATGGTATTGTTTGATCTCTTTTTAGTTTTATTTAAGTCTCTCTTTTTTTAACATTCTATGGAAGTAAGAGATGTTTTGTTATTTCCCTCAAGGCCTTGCACCTGAGATCCCTGAGGATCTGTATCACTTGATCAAGAAAGCTGTTGCTATCCGTAAGCATCTTGAGAGGAACAGGAAAGACAAGGACTCTAAATTTAGGCTGATTCTTGTTGAGAGCAGAATCCACCGTCTTGCTCGTTACTACAAGAAGACCAAGAAGCTCCCACCCGTCTGGAAGTAGTAAGTACTTAGGCATTGAAGAGTGTTCTTTAAAGCTGTCATTGATCGTCATACTTGAATTTTGATCACTTCTTGGTTTTGTATTTGCAGCGAGTCTACAACGGCAAGCACTCTTGTGGCTTAAGAAGAATAGAGTTGGTCAAGTCCTTCAAGAACTACCGTTTCATATTCTGCGCTTCAATACAAGCTCTTCGACATTATCTGTTTTCACTAGTTTTTGATGGGTTTTAAATGTACAATGAGATTTTGATTTTACGGTTTGTTATCTTTTAAGACTTGTTAGTTGTTAACGTCATTTATCTTTCCAACTGAATTTTATGTTTCGTCCTCCATTTCTAGTAGCTTCAAAAAGTTAAATACTATAAATTAAAAACAATTTTAGAAGCAAAATAAATCTCATATACATACTTCCTCAACCCTAGCCTTCACTTTTGGATTTTTTCTATTAAAGGCAGCATTATTGTAAAAACAATAGTGTTTTCACTGGGAATATAGTTTACTTTTTTGTTTGTTTTTTCCAGAGATATAGTGTGATGTGTTGTTGTGAAGATGATGGACCCAACTTATGTTGAAGAAGCTGTTATGTGTGGGAGAATGACTGTGACAGTTAATGCCAATGGCGATATATGAGCAATCCAAAAACCGGGAGAAGAAGGCGTGAACCAGAGTGTAATCCTTCACTGCCTGCGTCTTGCTTCTTCAAGAGCTGCTGCAACAACAAAGATAGTTAGAGAAGAAGTAAGGTTCCTAAATCCAAAACGTTTAATCTTTCGGATTGATTCAAAATATTCAACCACTCACATTTTGCTGTGCTTTGTTTTCATGGTGTAGGTTGAAGCATATAACCTTGAGAGAAGCTTACAGAAGGTGAAGCGACATCCCACTTTGGCTAAATCCGAAGTTGCTGGACCTATTGTAGTTGTGAAGGAGGAACATAGGAAGTCCTCAGATCAGGAAAAAAGCTGCAGAGGTATCTCGGGAACACGTGGACAGACTAAAACTTTCTTCAGATGAACTAAGAAGCAGTAAGGCGGTCCCTCAAATTGGTAATAATCTTCAATGTCTCATTCTCCATGGCTACTTATGGTTTTTGCATCTCAAATATTTATTGTTAAACAATTTTCAGGGACCCTTTCTCAGAAGCTATGGATGTTGATTCCCTGAGTTTCTCTTGCTTCAAGAGGTAAAGTTTTTGTTCCTTTTGCATCTCTCTCCATATCTTGCATTGTCTAGAGGGATGAAGAACTGATACTGCTGTGTTCTTTTTAACCAGGGGAATCCATTACTTTGTCACCGAGCAAGAAGAAGATGAATGGCTCTGGAAGTGCGCAGAAGGATAGTGAGATATCAGTTGAGGAAGTAACCGAAGATTTAGGAAAGAAAGATACAGCTGAGGCTACAAAACACAAGGATAGAGAGATGACACTCAAAGATGCTGTCAAACCGTTTTCAAGGAATTAGGCGCCAGACCAGACCAAACCAAACCAAAAATCGATTCTAGATTTTGGGTTTTAAGCCTAATGAGTTTATTATGCATTATATGTTCCGATCACTCGTTTAGACTACTGTTAATTAAATTTTTGTTGGTCTTGTTTTATTTTTTCTTGTTGGCAAAATTTTGTTAGTCTAGTAAACGTTATGGTGAACTGATTCATAAGATAAGGCCTCGTAGAAACTTGTTAGACTCGATATCTTAAAAAGGTTAAAAAGAGTTGAATTTAGTTTCGTACTGTTCGAAAAACCCCTAGGGCTTCTAAGACCATGCCTCTCCTCCGCCTCCGCTCCGCACTCTCTTTCTCTCTTCTCCGATCTACCAGCTCCGCCGCCAATTATCTTCTCTCTCCCTCCAGATCATTTTTACCGTACTTGAGGAAAAGCTGCAAAAAGGCATTGCCAGTTTTCCCATTCATTCTGAAATCTTTCTTGTACTCGATGAATGTGGCCTTCACGATGAAAATCTCATTGTAATCCCCACCAAGGAAAGAATAAACCAAGTCGAAAACTTGAGCATCATCCGAGGAGAATTGGCGGCGGAGCTGGCGGATCGGAGCGGAGACAGAAATGGCGGATAGGAGGCGGAAGCGAGACATGACCTTACTATATCTTACGGTTTCGTGAAGAGAACGGAACTAAACACCTAACTTTTAGAAGACAAGACAAAAAAGGTTTCAGATTTCCTCACCGGAAAATATTGGCAAACTGGGACTTAAAAATAAAATCACCATCTCTTTCTCATCCTGATTTTTCATTGCTCCTAATACTACGACAAGGCTCGCTTATGTCTCGCTCTCCATAACCGCCTCTGTAAACGACACCGTCTCGATTAAACCAGAATAATCATTAATCAAAGTCGGGTTTAACCCGTACCCGATTGGGAAAGTTGGGAGTAAAACCTATATTTAATTACTGGATATATTATTGAGTAAATAAGTTTTAACTGTTTACTAAAGCTTACATTGAAATTGGGCCATACAGCATTTTACTAAACTGACCGCATTAACAACTTACTTTGGGTAGTCAATAGGCATCAAAAGCGTAAGTAGTAAAATATTCATAATTAATTAAATTTTAGGTACTACTTTTCTCAGTACAAAATTATGTAAAAAAAATTGCATGCTTTCTCCGAGCGAACAAGTTTCATTTAAACGAGTGATGTTAGCCAATTTTGAAGTTAGAAACTAAATGCTTTCTCTGAGTTTGATAGGAAGGTCAAGATCAGGTTCAGTGGGATTCAAGGCAGAGAAGTAATTATCAACCATGTCCTCTGTTACTTTCTCCAAGCTCGGTGGATCCCACTGCACATCCACCATTTTTTTATCATTAATTACACATTGCTAATTATTATTAATGCCCTCTACTTATATATATACAGTTACGAATTATTGTAAAAAATTAACAAAATACCTTTGGAGCTTCGTCCTTATCTATCAATCGAGCTCGTACTCCCTTTTCAGTTTTCACCATTGTAAACATTACTCATCAATATTTACTCATTACCCTGTTTGCAATCTCAAGATTTTTTACTACCGGAAAACTCACATACCTCGCAAAAATTGTCTGACATTTGCCCCATTGTTCCTTGTAGAGACATTCTATACTCTCGGATTAAGCATTGGTCAAGTGTTTGAAATCTTCCTTCTCGGATCTATTGGGTTCGTTTAAAGAAGCTATATAAGTCGAGAAAACGGAAAATGAAATCTTTTGAAGATGTCTACAAGCAAAAGTTATTTGTGAACTTACAGATCTCAATGCCACCTTCAAAGATAACGGCGAGGCTTCTTTAAGTCTACGAAGAGTCGTAATGCACCATACGTCTTTGGTTCTTCCAGCCTCAATTTCCTGGTGAAACCATTTACCACAGACCTCAAACACCGTTACTTCTACTCAGCTTATCGTTACTCAAAATGATCATACTTACAGAATCATTAGTAAATGAGACTTACCAAAGAATCGATAATTTCTTCCACTGTCTCATGGCCGAAGCACTTATCAAGTAAATCGATCCTAAGAAAATTCAGGAACAAAACAAGCTTAGGAGGCTGTAATGACAATACAAGGCAGGAGTTTTGTATCTCCAGGATTCAGGAAAACAAACCTGCGAAGAACACCAGTCTTCTCTGGATGTGCAGCTTCGGCACACTTTTCTATGGATGACTCAACAACAGAAGGATCATCAGTGAGCAGCTTCTTGAGTTGTTCTTCCATTACAGGAACCTCCTGTTGTAGGAGAAGAAAGCATTACTACCTAGCATATAAGACAAATTTAATACAAAACAGAACAACATCAATCAAAATTACCTTACTACTAATGTAATGTGTCGCAAGGCCACATGCCAACATTTCAGCCCCACTGAGCTTTAACCCAGTCAGACCCAGATACTCCCCTGCATATACTCTATTGAATCAATCCATCTTAGGGAGCTGATGTATACTATGAAACAGGAAAAAATTTAAGCAGATAAAGCTAAGCTGGTAGTTATCAGCAGGATTTGTTATTCAACCTTCCTGTTGAATCAGTGAATTCAATGGTAACTGTCCAAATAAATTGCTCTCCAACAATTAATAACACTGTCAAGAACAAAGCCAGAGCATTTAAGCAGTTAAAAACATATCACAAGCATACCTAATCGACTGGGCAAGTGGGAGAGATTAAAAGAAGCGCCAGCATCAGGATGAAAGCCAATAATTGTTTCAGGGGTAGCAAAAATCTGCAGTATACAAGTGCTAGTTACTACATTCTCCAAGAAGTTAGACAAGAGAACAAAACTAGAATCCAGCTGAACTACTAATTGGAAGGAGTAAATATAGAAGGTGAAAACTCAAAATTGGAGAAATAGAGTAGAGATTGAAAATCATATACAGTTCTATCAGTAGCTACACGAAATGTCCCAGGTATGGAAACTCCAGTTCCACCTCCCATGGTAACACCGTTAAGAATTGCCACCTGCATGCATAGCAAACCACTGTGTCATTCTACTGACATATTTATTTTCCTATTGGTTTCAAAATGATGAAAAAAATTAAGATGACTTACATGTGGCTTTAGATATGTGCCTAGGATATATATAAAACTATACAAATTGTGGAAAAACTCCCTAATAGCATCCGGGCTTCCTACATAGATTGAAGGAGAAATAAGTGAAGCAAATAGCAGAGAATAAATACGTTACCAAACAGATGAATCTTTGCTAATCCGTAAAAAGGTTGTGTCTAGCATATTATACTAATACAGATAGCTAAAGTACCACAAAAACTGTCCAGTATTATATAAACATACACTTTCCACTGCAATCTAATCTTAGCTTCCTAGGAAATGTAATGTTCAGTACCTCTCTTTCTTAAATGGTAGAGAGACACAATATCACCACCAGCACAAAATGCTCTTCCACTCCCCTTCAACAGTTGAATAGAAATTTACAAGTTAGTAGTTGTGAAAAAACTAAGTATTAGGTATAGACAATAAGAAGAGAAGAAGAAGCAACCACAAATTACCTTCATCATCACAAACCCGATATTTGGATCTTCTTCCCAATTCTTGTATAGTTTCTGCAACCTAGCTCCCTATTCACAAATCAAGCATATCAATATCACGCAATTCAAATCCATCAGATAAATTAATCACGAAATTCAAATTTGAGAGAGACCATGTGAGTGGTGAGTGCATTAAGAGCAGGTGGTCTGTTGAGAATCGCGGTGCGTGAACAACCACTTCCTTCAACGAGAACCTAATCATGATTAAGCCTACGATTCATTTCAATTCCAGCAAACAGAAACAGAGAGACTGAGAATTACGTTCACGAACCTGGATATCAAGATCCTCTGAAGTGACCTTAAGTGAACAGAAGCTCCTCCCATAACCAAATTTCCATTGATTTTTATCTCGAACCATTCTACCCAACATTCCCGTTGCCTTGTGCATTTCTTCTTCCTTTTTCTTCTTCAACCTTTTTGTTTTTTTCTTTCTTATTTGGCAAAATCAAAAATGGCGGATCCATTTTCGTGTCGTGGCTAGTTTATCGGTTTCGATTCCACATGTCAAAACCCTCTTGGTGAAACAGAGGATTCTGACTCATTTCACTCATGATGACGTGTTCCTCTTTTTGGGCTGATGGACCGATCAGTAGCCAAATTTAGACCACTGGGCTTCCTTATTACCTGGTCTTTTTACCAATATGATACTACCATTATACCCTTTGACTAATAATACATATTTAGGCAAAAAAAAGCAAATCTTAACAAAATATTAAGTAAAAATATACATATTATGCAAATAAGCATGTATTTAGTAGTTTATTTTCATAATGTATATATATATGTATTTTATATGAAAAGCAAATCGTTTGGGTACGTAATGACGACCTTGTTTTTTGTTAAACCGTAAAAGCAATGATTAACTTCTTTTTTAAGCAATAAAACCAATTCCTTTTCATGTGATTATGTAACGTGTCCATTTAAAAAAAAAATATTAGAATTATGATGCAGTTCGGTCACATGTATATCGCTTCTTTTAGAGGAAATAATTTAGATGGCAAAAGGAGATTAATTTTTGCCTGTGACTCAATTCATGTAGTAGTGATATTCATTTTTGGCTTTCCTTTTGGACTGCACACGGTGAGACCATGAACTCATATTACTATATGGTTTTAATATATCTTTTCGATCTGACTCCAGACGTCGAATTTATGTAAAGCAATCGCTTTAAGTCCAAATCAAACAACATTGCCATCTAAATTACTTAGCTAAAACAAATCATTCAACCACAATTACAGATTTCCTATATTATAAATATACTTCAAATTTGTTTCATACACTCACTAAATGCATATCCATGAGATAACTCCGCAGATAAATTACATTGCTTCTCAAACCATAACAGCATCTACGATAGCCCTAGCTAGTTTTATATATAATATATTTTACATACATGTGTCTTATTATGATCCCAGATCCTAATTAACTCTCTATCTCTCTCTTAACTTTGTTATTTCAAGATCATTACTAACACATAACATCCTTGAGAAGCTTGTACCTGCGAGTGGCCGGTCTAGGAGAAGGCACGCTGGTTTTACCCTTGTCGGCTGCTGGAGAAATACTACTGCTTGTAGTATTAATTTGGTTAATCTCTTGCTGTTTGATTTGGTGAGCTGAAGAATATTTCGACCGGTACGATCTCTTGGAAGATCCACCATTAACAACGTGTTTTGCTCCGCTTCGACTCTTTACTTCGCACTGACACCAATCGCAGATCTCAATTGGATCAGCTTGCTCTCTGTAATAGCTACAACAATACCTGTTACAAGACTATGATCATGATCATGAATTTATGATAATGAATCGATGATCCATGTATGTATATTAGTAGTTGAGACAGCACTTCTTGATTGATTTGACAATATATTCGTTATATATGCATGCTTTTGATTTGATGTTTGATGATTATCTACTATATAGGTATAGTGCACGTGGCACGCGATCTTACCGACCACTGCAATTTAAACTATGGCATATGTTCATATGCATATCAATATATCATGACCATGATGAGTATAAACTACACATATAGATATATGAAGATTAAAATACATTTACCAAAAAAAAAGAAAGATGAAAAATACATACGAGTGTTGAAAGCGAATAAGGCATTTGCTGCAATGAAAGAGCTTGTCGAAAAACCCCACGTCGCCACACATGCAACAAACTCTTTCAAGATCCACCATTTTTGTTTCCTTAACTAGCAGACGACGGAGAATATGGAGGAGAGAGGGGAAATGGAGAATGAGAGAGGTGGAAAGAACACAAAAAGGGAGAATTGATTCTAAGGAAGAAGAAAAAAGAAATATAAATGGGTTATTAAACTTATAATATTCGCAAGTCGGTCCATAAGTTATAATAATTATATTTTTTATATAAAACCAAGGAAATACACATATACATTTATATACATATATAATAGCGTAATAAGGCAGGTAGAGACCGCAGGTTGGTTGCTTTGCAGTCGTTTTCAGTTGGAGCTTGGGAGGTGGAGAAACAAAGAAGCTTCAAATATAAAAATCGACAATTGTAAAATGACGATTTTGTAAAATGTGCCATGTTCGGGCTTTCAGTCTCGGAGCCTTTTCTTTGTCCTTCTTGGGGATTTCACAAAGAGGGAAACTTGTGGGATGTCATATCTTTGACTTTTTATCCGTAGAGAGCGTGACAGACACTCCCGTTTGGCGTTTGGTTAGAAAGCCTCGCGAATTACAAATAGCATTCTTTTCTAACTATTTGTATTATTTATAAAACTAATAAATGTTGTAGTTGGTGAAAGGAAATATGATTTCATCGTGAAAATGAACTGTATAAAAAAAATTAGTATAAGTATGGTTTTAAAAAATCTATAGATAAAAGTAATGAAACACGAAAGTACAAAATTTAATAGTTTTCTGTCTCCTGTTGACAAAAAAAAATTTAGTTTCAGTCTCCTTATATTGAGAATTATTTTATATTAATACGTTTGATCACCTGTTATTATTTACACGATATCTTTGACAAAACAAAATAAAAAGAAGAAGAAGCCAGATTATCTTGTCTTTTTGACATCAAAATATATGCTATATAATTATATATATCTTGTGCGAATTCAACAAGAAAATGATGATTCTTATGATAGTTACAAAATTATGAAGAAAAAGAAGTTCGTATTTATTTATTTTCTTTAGTGATATCCACTTTATTATGAATCTACATTATATCATATAGACATATATGCACTCACGAATATTAATTGAAAGAGAGACTAGTCAACTCATTCACCTTCTCGTGCATTACATTAATTTCTACATAGACTTTTATCGAATCCTAAGTCTTTAGTTCGTAAAAATTTTATATAATAGGTCTAGAAAATAAATGTTACTGATGAAACTTCTTAGCAAATGCAGCACCAAAGTTAATACATTCCCATGATCAAATAAACGTAGCTAGTCGTGTTTGAAATGCGTAACTCCATTTCCAGAAGACTTATTTAACATATCGTGCGCGTGTATATATGAATTACAAACTATTTATTCATACCATTCTACTAGTAAAAATAGTGTACCCTGAAATTTGTTGAGTTTGTTAATTCTTAAATAAGTGACTTGGTGTTGTTAGTCAAAGTTAGTAGTCATAGAAATAGGTGTTAGTGGCCGTAATTGTTTCGTGGACGTGATATCCATTTGTTTCGGAAGCTCTGTTTTCGTTTTTCATTTTTCGTTCTTTCTTTGTAAATCTTTATAAGACATTTAGTTTTTCATCAATTGAACGTACCTTTGTTCGCTTCTTCTCCACCAAGCACGGAAGTTTAAGGATAACTGTAGGTCGGTGGCTACCTAAGGAAACTCCGATTCGATCCGCCCCCCGGCTGGGAGGCATTTACCTCATCCCGATCACAAGGAGAGATCGTTTTGGAAAATCTCTGAGCTTTCTTTACATTTGGTATCAGAGCAAAAACAAAGTGATCTGAGAGAAACATGGGTGACGATAAGACGCTTACGAAAATTCCACATTTCGAGGGTCATTATGACCATTGGAGCGAGTTGATGGAGAATCTGTTACGAGCTAAGGGTTTATAGAATATGGTGGCCGAGGGTTACTCTGAGCCAACAGAAGGTGATGAAGTTACTGCTGCTCAGAAAGGAACTGGAAGATCTTAAGATGAAGGATCATCAGGTAAAACACTATTTGTTTCAGGCAATTGATCGAACTGTGTTTGAGCAAATCCTAGATCGTCGAAACTCCAAGGTGATATGGGATTCAATGAAAAGAAAGTTTGGTGGAAATGAAAGGGTGAGGCGATCTCTCCTCAACACACTGAGAAGAGAATTTGAGGTGTTGGCCATGAAAGCAGATGAAAAGATTGATGATTACTTTGGGAGAGTAATGAGTGTCTCAAACAAAATGAGAAGCAATGGTGAAACTATGTCAGATTCAAAGATCGTGGAGAAGATTCTCAGAACACTGACAGAAAAATTCACTTATGTAGTGATCTCGATTGAAGAATCTAAGGACATGACAAGCATGTCCATTGATGAGCTACAAAGCTCTTTGGCGGTTCATGAACAAAAGCTCAAGAGAACGAGTCACGAAGAAGAAGATCAAGCTTTGAATGTCAGAGGAAGGGGCAGAAGTTCATACCGCGGAAGAGGCAGAGGACGAGGATGCTCATTCAACAAGGCCGTGATCGAATGCTACAGATGCCACAATCTTGGTTACTACCAATATGAGTGTCCAAACCAGAAGAATGAGACTCATTATGCAGAGATAGAGGAAGATGATGAAGTTCTGTTGATGGCGTATGTAGAACTCAATGGCACAAAGAGGAGTGATGCATGGTTTGTGGACTCCGGATGCTCTAATCACATGTGTGGAGATCGAAGTTTATTCTCAAGTTTGGATACTACATTCACACATAACGTCAAGCTTGGAAACAATCACAAGCTCGATGTAAGTGGAAAAGGGGCTGTGAAGATCAAGTTGCAAGGTGTATGTTATGTTCTGAGTGATGTCTATTACGTTCCTGAATTAAGGAACAATCTACTGAGTGTTGGACAGTTGCAAGAGAAAGGCATGGACGTGTTGTTTAAGGGAGGGACACAAAAGAAATGCTGCATCTTTCATCCTACCAAAGGTAAGATTGCTGAATCTATTATGAGTGCAAATAGGATGTACGTGCAACTCACTCAAACACACATCAACACAAAGGAAGAAGAGTAATGCTTGCAGACTAACAACTCAGAGAAGGCAGAACTATGGCACCATCGGTATGGTCATCTCAGTTACACGGGATTGCTTACTTTGCACAGCAAGAATATGGTCATCGGTTTGCCCAAAGTCGAACAAACTGAGAAAGCATGTGAAGTATGCCTTAAAGGGAAACAACATCGAGCACCATTTCCGAAGCAGAGCGAATGGAGAGCAGCTGAGAAGCTAGAACTCATTCACTCGGACTTGTGCGGTCCAATCACTCCATCGTCTCATTTTCAGAAGAGGTATCTAATCAGTTTTATTGATGATTTCTCTAGAAAGACCTGGATTTATTTTGCGCTTGAGAAGTCAGAAGCCTTTCACTATTTCAAGCTATTCAAGTCTTTTGTTGAGAAGCAGACGGGCATGTTCATCAAATGCTTAAGGACGGATCGAGGAGGAGAGTATAACTCTAGAGAGTTCAAAGAATACTGCCGAGAACATGGCATCAAAAGGCAACTGACGACTACTTACACTCCGCAGCAAAACGGTGTTGCGGAGCGTAAGAACAGATCAATAATGAACATGGTAAGGACGGTTCTAACAAAGAAAGAGATCCCAAAGACATTCTGGTCGGATGCAGTACAGTGGACAAACCATGTTCTTAACAGATCGCCCACATCTGCAGTAAAAGACATGACACCTGAAGAAGCTTGGAGTGGGAGAAAGCCTTCTGTTGAGCATTTCAGAGTCTTCGGATGCATAGGACATGTTCACATTTCTGATGTGAGGCGCACCAAGCTGGATGACAAGAGTGTCAAATGCGTTCTAGTGGAGTTCAACAACGAATCCAAAGGCTATAGGATGTATGATCCGATAGAAAAGAAATTCCACATTAGCCGAGATGTAGTGTTTGAAGAAGACAAGCAGTGGAAATGGGATAACAACTCCCATGTAGATGAATCTTTGGAACTTGAATGGGAGACTGAAAACAATGTTACTGAGAATGAGATAGGGGAAATCGATGCTGTGGTAGATGAAGCAGGGGGAACTCATGAGAACGTGAATGAGAATGTTCCAGCAGCTGAGGAAAGAGAGGGAAGAGTAAGAAGACCGCCAGTTTGGGCAGATGATTACATTTCAGGAAACGATCTCTCAGATGCAGAGGATGAAGCAAACATGGCGAGCATCAAAGTGGAGCATCTTGCGTTCATGATCATCTCAGATCCTACAAGTTTTCATGAAGCTGCTAAGTGCTTAAAGTGGAAAGAAGCTATGGACGCAGAGATTAATTCCATCGAAAAAATCAAACATGGTCACTGACTCTTCTCCCAGATGCAGCAAAGGCCATTGGTGTGAAATGGATTTATAAAACTAAACTCAATGAGTTGGGAGAGGTTGATAAATTCAAAGCAAGATTGGTTGTTAAGGGCTATGCGCAAGAATATGGTTTAGACTATACAGAGGTGTTTGCGCCGGTAGCACGACTAGATACTGTGAGAATGATTTTGGCTTTAGCGGCACAAAAAGGATGGGGAGTTCATCAACTTGATGTTAAGTCAGCATTTTTGCACGGTGAGCTGGAAGAAGAAGTTTTTGTTCAGCAACCTCAAGGCTATGAAGTAAAGGGCAAGGAGCATATGGTTAATAAGCTCCACAAAGCTCTTTATGGCTTGAAACAAGCGCCAAGAGCCTGGTTTAGCCGTATTGAAGCACATTTTGTTAGGGAAGGCTTCACAAGCAGCTCCAGTGAGCAAACCTTGTTTTTCAAGCGAGATGGAGGTAAAATTCTTATTGTAAGCATCTATGTTGATGACCTGCTGTTCACTGGTAATGATAATAAGATGCTGAATGAATTCAAAAGTTCCATGAAGAGGGAGTTTGATATGACAGATTTGGGCAGAATGAGATACTTCTTGGGGATAGAAGTAACACAAAGAGATGATGGAATCTTCATCTCGCAAAAGAAGTATGCAGCTGAAGTTATTGATCGGTTTGGGATGCAAGGTTACAACCCGGTGAGTAATCCAATTGTTCCAGGACAAAAGTTTGGCAAAGACGAGGATGGTGCTAAGATTGATCCAACACAGTACAAGCAAATGGTTGGGAGTCTGATGTATATCACTGCCACACGTCCGGACTTGATGTTTGCCGTAAGCCTCAGCAGCCGTTTTATGTCAAGTCCTACACAGTTACATCTTGCTATTGTGAAGAGAATTATGAGATATTTGAAAGGAACTTTGGACTATGGGATATGGTACAAACGAGGAGAAGAAAGCAAGCTCATAGGCTACACTGACAGCGATTATGCCGGAGACATTGATGATAGCAAGAGTACATCAGGCTATGTTTTTTTTATGAGTGGAGGAGCTGTAGCTTGGTCCTTAAGAAAGCAGTCGATTGTAACTCTTTCGAGTACTGAAGCTGAATATGTAGCAGCTGCTACTTGTGCATGTCAAGCTATGTGGATAAAGAGGATATTAGAGGAGATCAGTCACTATCAAGCTGGTGAGATGATGATGTTGTGCGATAACACCTCCACCATAAAGCTCTCCAAGAATGCGGTCATGCACGGAAGATCAAAGCATATTAGAGTTCGATATCACTTCTTAAGGGACTTATCCAAGCAAGGGAAGGTCAAGCTGGTCTACTACCCAACCGAGATGCAACTGGCGGACATAATGACTAAACCGTTAAAGTTGACCTCGTTTCAGAAGTTCAGAGCAGCGTTTGGAATGACTATTTTGAACTGAATCTTGTCAAAAGGTTTTAGTTCAAGGGAAGGAATGTTGAGTTTGTTAATTCTCAAATAAGTGACTTGGTCATATTCTGTTGTTAGTCAAAGTTAGTAGTCATAGAAATAGGTGTTAGTGGCCGTAGTTGTTTCGTGGACGTAATGTCCATTTGTTTCGGAAGCTCTGTTTTCGTTTTTCATTTTTCGTTCTTTCTTTGTAAGTTTTTATAAGACATTTAGTTTTTCATCAAGTATCGTTTTGGAAAATGTATTTATATATGCAATGAAAACATAGTACTTATTTAGGCCTTAGGCGTTTATACATGTGATCGACTCTGAGTTTTTGGAGAAATATATAAATGATCACTCTGCAAATATACACACGATGGGTTACAGGGTTAGTATATGTCGATGAAGTGGATCCCATATTTTCTGTTTCTTGGGTGTATATTAAATTTGGAAATGTAAATTTTATGGTAAAACATATTTATAGGAAGAGAACAGCCAATTCAGCAACAGTGCTAGTCAACTCTGACAACATTTCTTCCCAATATGTTTGCCAATTCACGCGACAAAACAAGAACACATCTAACGTGTCTGTAGTTTGTACAAAGAAGAAAATATCACAAACCCTTCAGGCGTGCTTTAGTTCAATTAGTAATTAAAATGTACACTTACAAACCGGATCTTTACTAGAACATCCGTCTTGTATCTTTAACTTCATAACTAAAATAATGCTCTCTATTTGTTACATTATTAATGTCACATTTGACTTACAACATTTCTAAAATTTTGAATTCATTTATTCCTAACTTTTAAAGGAAAACAACATATTATATATTTTTTTCCTTTAAAAGTTACGAATAGATGAATTCAAGATTTTAGAAATACGTGTGTGTTCGTTAAGTTCAAACATGAAGGATGTAGATTTTATAAACATCATCACATAAATAAATAACAGTAATCTTTACAAATAATTGATTTGATCATATACATGGATAAAATATCCAAAAATAGGATATCTTGAAAAAATCATTGAAAAGAGTCACTATCAACTGTTGGATTACTCAACAACAGTAATCTTGGCAATCTTGGTAATCTTGAATTGAAGTATAGTAAACACAACACATGAATTATAGATAGATATATATCCATTGAATAAAATTGAGAAAGTATGGAATATTCATAAACCTTCTTAAGAGGCTATGTATGTGAATGTGGGAGGCCATCCATATACATATGGATAAATAGATATTGACAGGAGGCTCTGTTCCATACATAGTAATATATATGCGTTCCTCTTATCACCTTTTAAGGGGACCATTTCTCTAAACCTTTTTGTCCATTTATCCCAACCCTACGCGTGTCGTCGTCGAAATATCTTCGCTTTAGCCTTGTCTTAACGGCAAGTTCACTACAAGTCACCGCGCGTGTGCCCCACTCTCTCCACCTCCGTGGCTTATATCGGCGACGATGGGGCCGGCAAGATAGTAGTGACCCGTTCATCCGATTCTTTGTGGTATACACATCCACGTGGCATCATCTACGTCCATAAGGCACTGACACCGTCAATTCTGTCTAGATCTTTTAGAAACATATTGTTTTAAAATATATGTAAATTTAATTAACCTCAACAAAATTTATTCGATAATTTAACCACCATATTTTGAGTAATTAACCTGCAGAAACATTAGAATATTATCAGGTTGGTACGACGGAATAAAGTTCATTTAACAAAAGTTGAACTTAAAAGCAAACAGAAACAACAACAAAAATGATTTAGTTTAAAAAAAAGGTTTCATTAATGACTTGTTTCAAGGTAATAAAGCAATTACATCATTGAGACCACTTACATCATTTTGTATATTTTGGATGCTCGTGCAAACAAAACGAAATTCAGATTATTACAAATCAAAGGTTGTAAATCGTAGTAAACGAAAAAAAGGTAGTAGTTATATCCGAATTATTCAGGATAAAGAAAGCCATAAAATCGAAAATGAGAAATAGAAAAAGAATAAAAACACACATTGCTAAAATTATATACACACTACACAGCGTCATTTGCTTTACATCAATAAAGGATATGTCTGTCATAAATGGGTTTCAGACTTACACTCCACGGCCCAATTCAATTCCTTAACTTCATATGGTAGCTTTTAGAAAAAAAACTACTGTGACCCAATCTGTTACGACACGGCTTGGTTATAGCTAATTAGCTAGGACCTGAAATTCACGGTTAACCGGGAAAATGCTAAACTAAAAAAGGGATAAAACGGAAAACGGGTCCAAGATTTGGACTTGACTGATATGATCCGTTCAGTATGGATCAATCCAAAACTTTAAAATACATAGCGGCTCATCCAAGACCGACAGGAGTCAGAAGGCGAATTTACGACGTACAGCAACCGCAACAACATTCTTAACGGCTATACCTAATACGATGCCGTATTTGTTTTCTGTCTTATGTCGAACACATTTACTGTGCTAAAAACATCATTTTCCCTAAGTGGTCGTTGTCGCATTGTATGGAGAATGGGCCCCACGGCTCATAATTGTAATTACAATACAAACAGAAGCCCATTTCACATCATCTTCTCGCTAGAAACTTGTTGGTTTGACGTGTAAGAAACAAAAAAAAAAACTTGCGTGGATAAATCATCGACGTGTGCTTTGGTTCTTCACTGGGGCAAGTCTCTCTGCCGACTCAACAAATTCAATGAAATATTTTTGTTTTTACTGGATTACGAATTTACGATGGTCTCGTATCCACTACTAAAGTCAAAATAATCATAGTAATAATGTTGATTACTACTAACTTCTATGGTTCCAATTCAGTCTAATGTAGACCAAAATGGCTAAATGTACGTCACTGATAGTTGAATCGCTATTCTCTTTTTGCATTTAGAAGAAGTATCCCCAAGGATGTTGTTGCGAGTCCAAAACGATCCGCAAAACCAGTAACTCCATTTGTGTTTAAAGCGAGGTTGTGTCGGTTATTTTTGAACTCAGATGAGTTCAACGGATTCATATATATAGGCAATTGTGTTAGGACCAGAACGAAATACACTAAGTGAAATGATTTAAGTTCATAACATACTGATCCATTTAATTTATGTTAAGATATATGGTTTCCAATTCAAAACTAATTGGCAATGAGTGGATTAGCCTATATCCTTTATATATTATATAGTGTTGGTCCCTTCATTTATCCGATGTGGGATCCTAACACGCCCCTTCGAAATGGTGGTTCTTACCATCTCATCTCGAAATGAATCCCACTTTATGACCGGTAATAAATCTTTCTTAGACCACCCTACTTGGGTCAATGAGGCTCTGATACCACAACTCAAAGATTGTTTCTCTCTCAAACAAAGTATGTAGACGATATTCTCCATCATACCAACATTTCTGATTGCAATCTCATCCATACGCCGTTTCCTCTGCGCCTTGATTATATCTCTGTTAGTGTTGGGGGTTAAAATTCATTTAATAAGCACTGGTGTTTTATAATTTGCAACTCGGACTACTTATCCGTTTGCTTGATCAGCTCACTCATTGGTTTCAGCTTGTTTAGGTTAAAGTTCTGAGAAAGGCGTAGAAAATGGTTTGAAAACGAAATTTAACCACAAAACATGAATACTCAATACACATAAAAATTTATTCGTATTATAAAAAAGGGGAGACAAGAAGGACATGTTGGCATGTTATTCGTCAGAAGGGTAACATTCTCTTACTTAAATTAATGTTTATTAAATTATTTAATTAAGAGGTTATTAAGTGGTGAATAAAGTATGTACGCTAGTAAGTTAACAACAAATATAATAACATTAGCTTGTCATTAAGGGCACATGAGGTCGCACGTGTTGACTTTGGGATCACCGCCGTCACGTGATTCAAGAAAGCCAAAAAATATAACAAGGGAATTGTTGAAGTTAAGCACGATGATAAATATTCGTATGTATTATTCAAACGAATAACCAGAGATTCTTATTTCAGAGGGAGAATAAAAGAAAGTTGAACCACCACGAAAGCCTCTGAGTGGAAAAGAGAGGCGCTCGAGGTGAAAGATCATTGCACACCGTACGTCGATGTACTCTCTCAAATCAGAGACTAGCAATACTGAACCATGACAGGCTGGGCCCACCAAGCACCGTCACATTCTCTCTATACTCGTTTCCTCGTTCTTTAAGAATTTAAGTTAATTTTAAAATTTAATTTAGAATTTCGGGTTTTGTACTGCATCGCTTTGATGAATTGAAATTTTAACTGTTTTATCTAAGTAATCGGATAAGTTCGAATACAAACTACAAAAAATTGTCAAATTGAGGTTCCCTTGTCGGAGATACAATTTTTCCCCTCATCAGTTCTATACAAATATCTAAATGTAACTTTCTGAATGATCTAGGGGTCTACGAAAGAGAACCTTCTGAATGGGACAGAAGTTACCAGCTGGCAAAACTGTTGTCGGTAATAAATAAAATTATAAATATAATCAAATGACAACAAATTAGCTCGGTTGGCTCTTACTCGCGTTTCGTGCCATATTTGTTTTAGAAGTGAATGTCCAGTGGAGTCAAACTCTAGCAACAAAAGCTAACATTACAATCGAATTATAATAATACGTACTACGTCTACGAGAAATAGATGACCAAAAAGAGATATTTTGTAAAAATATATTCAAATATTCTATATGTAATCTACAAACCTAGCTATCATCACAAGCAGACGTTAGACCGGACGCGGTCCGAAACTATATCATAATATTAAATAAATTGCACGAGATTATACACATATATTACATTTTTGTGTAAATGAAGTTGACTTCATAGTTGAGTAATGATAATAGTACTGATTAGCCGCCTTGCTTTTCGCTTTTTCTTCTTTTTTTCTTACAGTTTCAATGTGGTTTCTACTCCTACCTTTAAAAAAATAAATAAATAAATAATTTTTTTTTATTTTAGAGATCATCTGAAGCGTCTCATTTGAGAGATTTTACTCTAAACATTAACGCCATTTGCCACTTTTTGATTAATTTACTTTTTAAATTAATTAAAATATTATTTTTTTTAAAAAGTGATTCTCTACCATTGAAAATACCCCTATGTTATTCAAGTGTTCATTTTCTTTTATGTACTTTAACAATAAAAATAAAACTTCTTTATCTTAGAGGCATGTGAAGACGAGACCGGTCCCCACATGGAGCCACGTGGATTTACTGATTTGTCTTTGTTTTCCCCTGATATTTACTTTTGTATAATAATAAAATATTATTAGCTTCAGAACTTACATGGATAGGCCAATAATTAAAATTGTCGGCTCATATAATAATTCAGTAATTTATCTGCTGAACAACTCTTTTCTTTTTTACGAACAGCTCTTTTACTCATAGAGAATGTTATTTCTTTTGGTTAATCATAAAATATATAATTCAGTCTGATTGGATTGTCGTTCTACATGAATTATATGATTAAATGACAAAAAAAAAAACACATACGTGGCTGTTTCGATCAACACAACTAATGTGGAGAAATAACGTTGTGGAACAACCAAACACTTCAACATGTTGCGGTACGCTATTATACGGATGCTCTAATCAATTTATAAACAATTTGTCTTTCATGATATACTTTTGGATTTTTTTTTTATCGATTCTGGTTTGTGATCGAAATAATGTATGTAACCCCACCGCTGTTCAAAGCCTCAAGAATTCTCATATATATTCTTTAAACTTATTATGCCTCCAACGTACATTGGAGTATGTTTTTAATTGCATATACAAGTAAGGTGTATCCAGAATTCTAATTCAATGCTATTCTATAATAATAAAACAAATAGTTTGGAGGGAAAAAGATACATCTGCCCGAAAGCCTTATGATGATTGGCGGTGCCACATAAAAATAGAGCACAAGATAGTGATGCATATGCATGATATAATTTTAACCGAATATGATAACAATGTTCACAACATTTGGTTCCCCGTTCTTTGAATCATGCATGTGTCATGTGTGTTTGTACTTATGGGTAATTGTGTAGTTGGAAAATGAATAAATAAGCGAGGAGTAATGCATGAAAGAGACATAAGAAGATAAACGATAAGAAAAATATATACAGAAACAAAAAAAAAAAAAGAAGAAGAGGGCCATAGGAATTTATAGAACCTAAGTGCAATGCACTTCGGATCGTCGGTCCACTCATCTTCTTGATTGTCTCCATCCATTCTCTCATTCCCCACTACATTTCTATTATTATTTCATCCATAACTTTTATAATATTGTGATAACCGTACGTAAATAATAGTTTAATAAAATAAAAGAACATAACTAGTACTTCAAAATATGAATCCTTAAAACCAAAATTCGTTAGTTTTGTTGATATGGATATTACTAAACCTCATCCCATCAATTTCTTAATCAAACAACTTTTTTCTTTTCTTTTCTTAGATAGCTTGTGAACGACATGCTATGTTATCAAAGAATGGTATCAGACACTTACATATGTGCTCTACTCAACAAAGATGGGCGTCCCACTAATTTTAGTTTGTTAAAGGTAAGTCCCTTCCATTTTTTTTTTCCGTGAATTTGATAGCAAATACGAAATAATTCCGCAAAGAATATTACTTTGAAAATACATGTTCAAGCAAAATCAAAAACAAATATATATAAAGTGGAGAATAAAAAAAAAAGATAGGGTCAGGTCAGTCTCGGTGCATACTAACTCAATGCAAGTTCTCATCCTCGTCGTCTCTTTCTTCCCCTACACACTCTCTCTCTCTCTCTCTCTATATATTAAAGCCTTGTACCACTGAACACAATAGTGAGTGAGTGAGTCCGAGTCAAAGCCCGAGTCCCATTTTCTGTGATCGAAATAATGGACGTCTACGGCTTATCTTCAACAGACTTACTTCGTATCGACGACCTTCTCGATTTCTCCAACGACGAAATCTTCTCCTCTTCTTCTTCCGCATCTTCTTCTTTCCCACCAGAAAACCCTTTCAACTTCCATTCCTCCACTTCAAATTCCTTCTACAACACTTCTCCATCTCCTCCTCTCCTCACCGACTTCACTCATGATCTATGTGTTCCCGTAAGTTTCAATTTCTCCGTTACGATTTATTATTATTTTTTTTTTTTTTTGTGATTTGTTCGTGTTCGTGTTCGTTTGTTTATAGAGTGACGACGCAGCTCATCTCGAATGGTTATCACGATTCGTTGACGATTCATTCTCCGATTTCCCAACGAATCCATTAACTATGACCGTTAGGCCTGAGATTTCATTTACCGGAAAACATAGAAGTCAGCGATCAAGAGTTCCAGCACCTTCCGTAGCCGGAACTTGGGCTCCGATGCCCGAGTCTGAGCTTTGTCACTCCATTGCTAAACCTAAACTGAAGAAAGAATACGGCGTTGAATCCTTTACGGCGGAAGGAGGAGGAGGAGCAGCGAGGCGATGCGCACATTGTGCGTCGGAGAAAACGCCACAGTGGAGGACTGGACCGCTTGGCCCTAAAACGCTTTGTAACGCTTGTGGAGTTCGTTTTAAATCAGGGAGGCTTGTACCGGAGTATAGACCAGCTTCGAGTCCGACGTTTGTGCTGACTCAGCATTCTAACTCTCATCGGAAAGTTATGGAACTCCGGCGACAAAAGGAGCAACAAGATTCGGGGGGTTCAATTTCAGCCACACTAATTCCGGGTTTTGGTATTCGGCGTTGGGGTTTGCTTTTCAAGGGTTTTGAGTCACGAAATTGGTGACGTGTCGTAATCTTAACGGCGATTCATAACGGAGGGATTAAATATCACTTTTAGTTTTTTTTAAATGAACTCTGCTAAATTGCTAATTACGTCATTAATTTGTTAGTATTCATTTGAATTGTTTTTGTAAGCCTCTTTTTATTAAAAAAAAAAAAAAAAAACAAAAACTCAAAAGATGAACGAAACGAGTATACTGAAAAAATTCTAAACATTAAAAAAGGTATGACATTGCTTTGTTCGTAATATACTCTTCATTTGCTCTTGACAAAATAGAGCTTACCCATGACATGAAGAACAGCAACAAAGGCAATGAAACCAATGCTCATAATAAGAACAACATTTGGAGAAATCTTGAGACCAGGCGCGCGCGTCGTCTGTGTAGAACTGAAGCATTGCTCCACCAGCTCCATCACCGGCGCTGCTGATTCCACCACCAGGCTTCCTCCTCCTCATGCTTGCAGTTGAAGCTGCACTTCCCCTCTGTGGAGCTCCACCACCAACTATTTTTGCTTTTTCACTTTTTGGTTTTTTTTTAACTATCTGAAGAACATAAAAGATTGAAATCTAAATAAGTCTACAACATTGCTAGATTTACTAAGAGCAATGTCAAATCTCAAGAGAAAATATTTAAATTATGTGAAATCATCATCCCAAACCACATACGTTAATACATTAAATCAGTTTTAGGCTTTTAGCTCAATCCATATTCAGATTTAACTAATTCTTACAACCCATAAAAAAGGTAACATTGGGCATGCAGATAAATAAAGCATAAATTCCAAGTGTTACGTTAGCGAAATCAACAACTAGATCAGACAAATATATACGATTATGTCACAAACCCTATGCCTCGATCGATCTATATATACTAGAATATTCGATCGCAAACAATCAAACATTGCGAGATCAAATGAATCACAATTGTCTCTTAGAGAATTTTACCTGATTCGGCTTCAATTTCTGATCGCGTCGATAATGTCCGTAAATGGCAGACTAGTCGACCATGAATTGAATTTTGTCTGTTGTGAGGCCAGTAACGACCAATTGTGTAACGCCACGTTATCCGTTGAATGTGGGAATATTTTATTTATAATCATATGTGGTTACACACCTTAATAGTGCACGACTTTTCCTTTGGTTCTAAAAATTAAAAATGATTGAGATTATTAATAACAACCACGTTGAAGAGAAGTAAAAGACAGAGATCAGATATCATATGGGCTGCATCTTTTAAGTTTACACCCTCCATTTCATGTTGTCTTAAGCTTAAGCCCAAGTCCGTTGTTTTTCCATTTCTTGGGCTGGGCTCGTTTATTCTACCTACACTTGCTAAGATATTATTGAAAATTTGAAAAAAACAAAATTGATTGGGTTTATCATCTCCCCAGTATTTAATAAAATATTGATGGTGGTGGTCTTGCATATATCATCCATAGAGAATTTAGAAAAGTGAAAAGAATGAACTAATCAAAATAAACATTTGTTGAACGGTAGCGGTTATTAACTTATTATTATAGCTTTAGACTTTTAGGTTTCTAAAAAACTCATCGTATATGCCAATAAGCTTTTTAAAGATTTTGTTTTCCTCAAATCTAGGATAACTATAATTGTTTTTTAGAAGAAACAAACCTAAAAGAGGTTTGTTTTTCTCCATCAACCAGAAAGACTAAAAACCTAAAAAAAAACCTTTACAATATTTATATAAACTCAACAAAATCTCTATCATTCAAGATCTAAATTAACCATGGCTTCATCATCACTCAAATATTTTTATTTTATCGTTGTTCTTACAACTTTCTTTGCAATCTCATTGAAGCCATGTTCTTGCCACAATAAAACCCGTTGGAACACCGCCGGCATCACGTGGTATGGTGACCGAGAAGGTCCTGGCAGCACAGGTAATTAAGTAAACCATTAGCTGTTCCAAAACACTAATAAAAACTTGAAAGTATTTGTCCATATTTACGTACGTACGCTTCGTAACATATATATACAGGAGGAGCTTGTGGATTTGGTGATTCAGTGGCAAAGCCACCGTACAAATGTATGGTTTCAGCCGGAGGGCCTTCATTGTATAAGGATGGAAAGGGTTGTGGGGCATGTTATAGGGTAAGTATGTATAACAATTGCAATGAACTAATATCATATTTTAATGTATAACTATAATAAACATGATCTTCATTATAAAAAAAAAACTATAATTTATAATCATGTTTATATGTGTTATAGCTTGTATGCGACCATCCATTTTGCAAAAAGAGACCTATCAAGGTAATGATATCGGATGAGTGTCCCGGCTGCACGAAGGAATCTGTCCATTTTGATCTTAGCGGTAAGGCCTTTGGTGCATTGGCCAAACGTGGTAAGTGCGATCAGTTGCGCAACCTTGGAGAACTAAAAGTTAGGTACAAACGGTACGTATCGTCAAAACCGATTTGTTTTGGTCAGGTTTTAATTTGGATAGAAAATAGCGAAAATATAAATAGTAAAATTAAACTAACGTTAAGATCAAATTAAATATATTTTAAAGTAAAATATACATTTTAGTGACTGAATTTTTGATTATTTTTTGTTCTGCTTCCATCAAATTCTTGTTAATTTTGTTCTACTAGGTTTGTATGAACGAATAACTCTAGTTATGTTGGATTTTTAAATAAATAATCACTAAACATATAAAACTTCAGTGAATTTCAATTTACTCATACATGTATTGACGTTTGCTGATAAAACAATAGACTAAATTTACTAATAAAATATTATATATATATATGCAGTGCATGTTGCAAACACCCGAAGACTAAGATCGCTATCCATGTCGACGCCGGAGCAAATCCTTACTACATGTCGTTCGCAGTTAAGTATGCAAACGGTGACGGAAACTTTGCCTGTATCGAGGTCCAAGCGGCCGGAGGAAAGTATTTGAAAATGGAGGAAATGAGATCAGCCGTTTGGAGACTAAACCCTGGTGTTCCTTTGAAGGGTCCCTTCAACATCAGGCTTACCTCTGCTGTGTCTGGTAAGAAGATCGTTTTGAAAGGCGTCATCCCGGAAAAGTGGACTCCCGGTGCTATTTACTTTTCCAAAGTTAACTTCCCCGTTCAGAAGAAACTTCATAAGAAACACAAATGATTTCATTCTTTTTTGCCCCTAAACTAATTGTAACGTTTGAACGAAAAGGGGCTATTTATGCTTGTAACGGATAGTAAAATATTTTGAAAATATTGTTATGTACTTCATATGGGCTTAGAGTTGCTATCACTCAGGACCTTAGGCTAATTAAAGCCCGTGATTTATAAATGGAAGCCGTTTTGCTTAATTTAGCTTTCAACTTAGACCGAATCGTGCCGGTTTACGTTTAGTTGCTTGTATGTGAATGAAGAAGTTGCACAAACACAAAGCATTGATGAACTGCTTTTAACAAGTTTGGTAAATAAAGACTTATTAAGTTCATTCATAAAGTCTCTTAATTTGTGGCAATCTACCTAACTATGTAAGTTTTTTGTGAGGTTAAAAGTTAAAAACGCGTTTGATTAGAAACACACAAATATGAAAGGAGAATATATATAACGTTATATCCTTTTTGTTTGACGTAAAAAAACTCTGAATTGGCAATGCATTTACCAAAATTAACATGGCATCTTGACTTCTTCTTCTTCCTAACACAACGCGACTTTCTTCATATTTTTATTCTAACTAAGAAAGATTCAAATTCAGGGGAAATTAAAAGACAATATTAGTTATAAACTATAATTAATCACACGTCGCATATTGTTTTGTTTATCTATCGTGATTCTATGTATTTAAGCTCAATTCATCAGTTATATAAAAAAATACTTTGAATTGTCTTTTTTAATAAAAGAAATACGTTGAATTGTTGTGATTAATAACTTGTAAGATGGTCAAATAGCATTGAATTGAACCTGAAATTTTTGCTTCTCTTATTTTTCTTGCTTTCACTTTGGACTTTTGTTTTAAGCGAGTAATTTGTAATCTTTGCAAATAGAGAGACCTAAAGCGTTACTGCTCGATGAGGTTAGTTAAAAACAACAATCGTTGGACTAGTACGTAGCTGTCACGTACTGTAAACTCACAGCTAAGGGATGTTAACATTATCTCCTCATTTAGGACAACGTTTTGTTTTGCTGGTTCGTAGTTACAACAAAACAAACCCGAATCCATCATCCTCAAAGACTTTTGTAAGACTTAGGATCCCCAAAATACCCTTTACACTTGCAAACTAATTTTATTTTTGGGTAAAACTAAAACTTAACAAAAAAAACACCGGCCTAGAAATAGACAAATACAGCTACATTGCGTCTGCTATTTCGGGTGTTAAAACAGGAAACTTTTTAACTATTTAAAAAAACGAAACACAAATAGAAGGGTAAATCGGGAAATTCAAGAAAAGAAAGGAGTTTGTAGGAAGAAGTTTGCAGAAACGGGCAAGGCTCGCATGTTACATTGTCCCTTCTTCAACTTCATGCTTACGCTTTTATTAGATTTTTTCCCCTCATTTCCGTTTTCCAGATCAAAATTAAATTAAGTTTTTTTAACAGTAAGAAAGAGAGAGAGAGAGAGAGAGAGAGAGAGAGAGAAGGATAAAAAATTAATTTAGTAGTTTTTGTTTTATTGTTTCTTCTTGAGCGTGTTGAGTACAAATATTTAAGCTTATTGGTAGAGAGGAATGCTTGTAGATTCCACTTCTCTCTACTTTTTTTTTCTTCTTCTTCTTCTTCTTCTTTTTGTTCCTCTTTGCTTTTGTTATTGAAGATGGAGAGTTATAAGTGCAGGCTTTGCTTTAAGAGCTTCGTTAATGGAAAAGCTTTAGGTGGTCACATGAGATCTCACATGCCAACTCTTCATAAACTTAGTGTTGATGCAGATGAAGAAGAAAAGCCGAGTCAACTCAGTGATGAGATTGAGTCGGATGTTTCTTCATCTTCTTCTGAAGAAAAGAGAATTGGGTTGAGAGAGAATGATCCCAAGTTTGCTTTTACAGGTTCTCTTGATCTTTTCGAAGAAGGTGAAAGCGAGACTGAGTCGTCAAGGAATGTTATTAACTTGAATCGGAAAAGATCCAAGCGAATCAGGAAACTAGATTCTTTCGCAACAACAAAGAAGGTGAAAACGAGTCAACTGGGTTCTGATCCTGAGCCTCCTCATAGTTCAGCTTCTGATACAACAACGGAGGAAGATCTCGCCTTTTGTCTCATGATGTTATCAAGAGACAAATGGAAGAAGAACAAAACTTATAAAGAAGTAGTGGTGGAAGAAGAGATGGAGACAGAAGAAGAATCAGAAGGTTACAAGATGAATCGAACAACAACTAAAGGGAGATACAAGTGTGAGACTTGTGGAAAAGTGTTTAAATCTTATCAAGCATTAGGTGGTCATAGAGCAAGTCATAAGAAGAACAGAGTATCTAATAAAACAGAGCAAAGAAGCGAAACAGAGTATGATAATGTGGTTGTTGCGGAGAAGAGAATCCATGAATGTCCAATTTGTCTGAGAGTTTTCGCATCGGGACAAGCACTTGGAGGTCATAAAAGATCTCATGGAACTGGGAATTTGTCTATGAATCATCGTCAAGTTCAACGAGTCGAGTCTGCAAAACAGAGGATGATAGATCTTAATCTTCCTGCACCAACCGAAGAAGACGAAGTCTCTGTGGTGTTTCAATAAATGCTTAGAAAAGGTAACAGACTTTGCGTGATTCGGGTCGTCTAAATTTTCGTAAAGTTTGAATCTTTTTTTTTTCTATTACTATTATTTTTGTGGTCGAGCTACAAAAAATTAAAAATAATGTCTATTTTAAATGCAAAGGAGGCTACTTTTACATGTTCTAACGCCGATTCTTTTTTTTTTTTCGTATTGGCCTCACGTCGTGTTGGCCTAAACCACATAAATTGAAGACCATTTAAATAAGCTTCTACTTAGTTTATAGACTGTTTATGTTATTTTTTGTTATAACGTAAAGACTTTTAATGTTTGTGTTGAAATATAATTTTTGGCTTTTCTTGCTTCTACTTTGTATATTGAAAGCTACTACTACTAGTAGTAGTAAGAGTGCGCACTTGACTTTCTCATTTCTCATTTCTAATTTGTATTAGAGTTAGTCAAGACTCTAAGAAAAAGACAAATCGTTTTCAAGGGTCCAAAGATATTTGCTCTATAAGTAAAGAAGACGTTTCGATTGTGAAGTCCTAGTTCCAACTTCCAACATTATTATACAAAGTTATGTCTGTGTTTAATAGTTGGTCTATTCCGAAATTTGCTTACAAAACATATTGTAATTTAACTAATTCTTAGTGAGATAGTTTATTAAGTTCAATTTTGCAATGTTAAGCATCAAAATTATAAAGTATACTTATAATGATATTAAAAGCTTGGTTGCACAAGTAGATTTGAGTTTGGTCTACCACAAATGTAGAATTATTCTTCGAGTATACTTTATATATTCTTTACTTATGACTTGAAGCGAAACCCACTAACTTTCACCGCCCCAATAGAATCCAACACATTGTGATCTAGAGTGGTTGTATTCAAGTAATTGCAAGATTGACTAATCTCACACTATTAATTTGGTGAGACTAATTACTTGGGATTTGGTAAGACTAAACTACTAGTCTCCTGAAACCATGTCCTCCAATAATATTATCTTCCAAATTGTGGAGGCATTAAAGTGTTTGAAGTTGGCACGTAATGCATAGTGAGTGAGGGGCAAAGTTTGTAGAGTTAAAGAGTAAATGAATTCACTTTTTTTTTTTTTAATCATTTATTAAATGCATATTTTCCGTCTAAAATTGTGAGCCCATTTGATGCCAGCCGTTGGTACAAAAGATCCTGAGACTGACACTAACCTTCACTAATATTCGCCTATGAAAAGAATAAAGTAAAAGTAAATCCAAATATTCAACCAAAAATAAATGCGATTAAAAAGTTGAATTAGTTAGGTCTACTCAACTTATGGGTTACTTCACAATTTTGTTGCTGTTGATTGGACAATCTAAGCACTCATGCTTAGGGAAGACTAGACCGGTCAAAACTACTTGAATAACGGATCTATTTTTGTTTTCTTTTGAAATATCGAGACTAAGTAAGTTCGATCCGAACCGAGATGGAAAAACTAATGAATTTAGCTGAGAAAATTTCTAAAAATCCATGATTAGATGTTTTGATGTATAAATACTAAATAGTAGTAGCTTTTATATTATTAATTTGATGACATTAGAACAAAAAAAAAAGAGACAGAAATTACTTTGGGTGAGGTTAACAGAGAAGCACAAAGAAAAGATGTTTGGTTGGGCGTGATTAAAGTGTGTCTCTGACTCAGTGCACCAGTTTCAGCATCAAGTCCTCTTCATTTAATTTTCTTATGTACTTAATGTTTCCGAGTGCTCCTTTTTCTGGCTTTTCTTAACTTCAATTTTGTTTAGTTTAGGGGACAAAAAACATCTAAGATTGACTTTCACTTAGCACAACCATTGTCATCTCTTAACTTAGTTTTATTGCGAAATTATATTTGGGGAAACCAACTCGTTTGTTAGAAATTTACATTAGTAATTAGGGCTGAGAACAAATATATCCGAATTTAAAAGAATACAGTGACTTCCACGCAATCTTAATTGGTCAACTCATTCACAAAGTAACTTTTTAGAACATTAACCGCTTTGAGTTACAATTTCAATTGTTATTGAATGAAGTCGATAACGTGTCCACTTTTAATACTTGCGTCAATTTCATAACTAACATAGAATAAAGTCAAACTTTAAAATACAGTGGTAAAATATTTAATGCTAGGTAGATGACTATTTTCTTAAAAATCAAAGGTTTAATAGACGTAACCAATGGTTTAGTTGATTATTCCACATGGTTTTCGCTGGTCAAAATCAAAGAATGGTAAGTTTTGGAGAAAAGACAATTTTACCCTTAATATGAACAACACATATAGAGGTGTTCGTTCCCACACTCTTTGTTGAATCTTTTGGGTCTCGACAATTGCTCTCACTTTCTCAACCGAGGAGAAGACACGGTACGAGTTTAATCGCCGGAAAATCTTGAAATTGGTTTGAATCTCCGGTGATCTTATCGAGATGAGTAACAACGAGCTTCTCACAATCGAGCCGTTGTACCTTCAATTCCCTTGTAAGCTTTTGTGTTCGAGAACCAGATTATGTTGAATTACGATGTTAATTAAATTTCGAAATTTACTTTGCTGATTTGTTGTAGTTGAATTGAATAAGCAACTCTCTTGCTTTTTTTACTTGACGAACAAGACAGACAATAACGTGGCCTTCAAGGTAATACATTTTTTTTTTTTAAAGGCTTCTCGGGTGGTTTAAACTTGCTTAAAAAAAATAAAATAAATAGGTTAAGACGACAACTCCAAGAAATTATAGCGTTAGGCCTAACTCTGGAGTTGTTCTTCCAAGGTCTACTTGTAAAGTCCATAGTCCGTTCTCTAATCCTTTTTCTTGAGATGGGTTGTTTTTGTTTTATTAATTTCAATTGCCAAACTGGTTCTTGGACCAAGGATTTGATGACACTGATCCATTGTCTAGTGACCATGCAAGCTCAAAAGGAAGCACCTTCTGATATGCAGAGCAATGGAAAGTTTCTGATTCAAAGTGTAATAGCTAGTCCTGGAGTCACGGCCAAGGAAGTTACTCATCAGATGGTACTGATTCACATTGTTGATTTGATGGATAAAACACAGTTTGGTTTTTGGTTCCTTAAAGCATATGTTTCTATATTTTTTTCTAATGAAACTTTGTAGTTTAACAAAGAGGCGGGTCGTGTAGTTGAGGAGACTAAACTGAGAGCTACTTTTGTTGGCTCCACCATGACCAACATCACCGGTTCATCAAGGATCAATAAAGGTTTCTTCACTAAGACATTTTGTTGTACATAACGCACATGCCTCTGCCTCTGAATTTTTCTTGTAAGTATACATCTCTTAGATTTGAGTGCTTTGATTACACATTTCCTCTTTATTTATTGTATATTTTCATCACCAGGCAGTAAAATTCTTAGCGATGTCTCTTTCTATGGAGCTGGAGCTGCTTACCACGAACTCAATATAGCAACTTGTAAAACTCGATTGATTATGGACAATAATTTATTTATAAATTAATTTATTATGATACATCGAACTAGCAACTTATAAAACTCAATTGATTCTGTACAGTATACTATTTCTTTATAAGTTTATCATCATTTCCATATTGTATTACGCTAAAATCTCATACGAACGACCATCTAGATAATCATATCCTTTGTATGTAAAGAATGACTTTCAGATGTTTGAGCTTGGACTTTTACATATTTAAAGACTTGTTTCTAAAACTAATCAAACATTTTTATATGGGCTTGAAAATAAAATGGGCCGAAACCATTGAAGTCTTGTTCCGGACATAATTATATTTGCATCCAAACACGTCATAATCAAGTTACTCCTCTATTTTAGAATTTCTCCCGGAGACGTTCAGAGAAATAATCAACGGATTTAGGGATATTCCCGTTCTGCGATTCTCCGGTGAGTTTTGATTTCTACGATTTCATATCAAATCGATTAGCTTATATGTTTCGTATTTGATTTCTTGTGAATTCATGTGAAAATTGATCGATACATATATTGGTAATCACTTCAGTTTGATTATTTCCTCCTTTTACTTTATCTAATTCGAATAAATGAATTCAAGTCCTTTATTGAAGTGATCAAATACTTCACTTACAGATTCTTGATTCTGACTTTGTATTGATTATAATATTATTTTAATTATCCGGTTTAGTATCTTTAAGTGTTTGCTACGTCCCTGTATTGTCTTGTTCCTGATAACTTGGAAATGTTTTGTTTGTTTATGTAAAGAACAGATAGTGTCAATGGTGAGCCAAGGAATGGTATCTCTTACAAAGTCTCTATGCACTATGACTCCAAGAGTCCATCTCAAGAATCCTAATATGATGCAGAACCTAAAGACTGGATCTTGTAATCTCCGTTTCAGAAATCACCGTGTCTTATGCACAACAAAACTATCTCAGTGGGAACCATCACCTTTTATTCATGCTTCTGCAGAAGAAGCTTCTGGTTTAGTATTGGAAAAAACCGCCAATGTGTTCGAATCTATTGTATCCGAGAGTGCTGAGGTAGAGCAAGTAGAATCAGCCAAACAACGGATTAATTCTCAAGTCCAAGTATTTAAATGGCCTATTTGGTTTTTAGGTCCATCTGTTCTCCTCACAAGTGGTATGGCACCTACTTTATGGCTTCCATTGTCATCAGTTTTTCTCGGTTCCAATGTGGTTAGTCTACTATCATTGATCGGTCTAGATTGCCTTTTCAATCTGGGAGCAACACTTTTCCTCTTGATGGCTGATTCTTGTGCACGTCCTAAAGACCCAACACAGCCCTGTAACAGCAAACCACCACTTAGCTACAAGTTCTGGAACATTTTTTCACTCATAACTGGGTTTCTCGTCCCAACGCTACTTCTCTTTGGATCCAAATCCGGCCTACTCGCTTCTCTTCAACCCGAGCTTCCTTTCCTCTCATCCGCTGTTCTCCTCTTCCCGTACTTCATTCTCCTCGCGGTTCAGACATTAACAGAGATCCTCACATGGCATTGGCAATCACCGGTATGGCTAGTCACACCAGTTGTCTACGAGGCTTACCGAATCTTGCAACTAATGAGAGGCTTAACACTAAGCTCAGAGGTCAATGCACCGGTTTGGGTGGTTCATATGCTTCGTGGGCTTGTCTCTTGGTGGGTCTTGATCTTGGGAATGCAACTCATGAGAGTTGCTTGGTTTGCTGGTTTTGCATCTAGAACTACAACAAGCCAGCAAGCATAATCTGCTGCTTCTAAGTAAAAACACAGATAGATGTTTCTTCGTTTAGTTTTCTTTTTATTAAATCATGCCAAAAACAAAAGATCTGTAACTCTTACTTTACTGTATAGCTATTAGCTTTGATTGTTGGTAAGTTGGTGATAATGATAAAAACATTTTATTTGATAATATATTTTATGTTTTTTCTCTATTATAATATGCGTTTCTGATTCAACTATATAAACGAAAAAACTATATATAACGCATATTTCATAAACATCCCCTCAAAAACAATTTATACTTCCGGCACTGTAAACATCAATATATATATATATATATCATTCATTAATAGTTGAGATAGAAGATAACTCTTATCAGCAACCACAATCTCTTGCTTCTAAGTAAAGAAGATCGAATGTTTTCTTCTTTTAGTTTTTAAGTCATGTCAGAAAAAACAAAAATATGTAAACTGTATATAGCTTTTAGGACCGTCCAACAATAAAACACTAGGTTAGAAGTTTAGAACCAGCTCATAACGTTGGGAAAAGATATATAAAATTAAAATTTAATAAACTTGTATTTGAAAATTTGATTATACTTTGGGCTATAAAATTTAATAGATATATAAAATTAAAATTTAATAAACTTGTATTTGAAATTTTGATTATACTTTGGTCTATAAAATTTAATAGATATATAAAATTAAAATTTAATAAACTTGTATTTGAAAATTTGATGATACTTTGGTCTATAAAATTTAATAGATATATAAAATTAAAATTTAATAAAATTGTATTTGAAATTTTGATTATACTTTGGGCTATAAAATTTAATTGTACTGCAATGTATATCTAATGGATATAGGAAAAACATGATTGAATAGATTAACTCATTTTGTATATGATCTGGCATATAGTGTTACTGCAATGTGTTGTTATTCATTTTAAAAATTTCAATGCGTTTGCGAGTAAGGCCCGTTTGCGTTTTCATAAATCAAAATGAAAAGACAATAATACCCTTGAGACGGAACAAAACAAATAGAAATGTCCCCACTCTATTCATTTAGCTCTCTCTCTCTCTCGATCTCAGTTCTCGATCGACGACTGCTCTCTCTGAACCGGAGACGGCGTCACGGACGAATCTAATCGCCGGGAAACTTCTTTTATTTTGGATTATTCACAAATTCGATTTAAATCTCCAGCGATCTGATTAAGATGAGTAACAGCGAGCTTCTCACCGTAGAGCCTCTTGACCTTCAATTCCCTTGTAAGCTTATTTCAGACTTATTCATTGTTTCTCATATCTTCTTGACCCGGATCTATATTTTTCTGAGTAACGATGTTAACAACTTTGCTTCTCTGATTTGATTTTAGTTGAATTGAAGAAGCAGATCTCTTGCTCACTGTATTTGACGAACAAGACTGACAATAATGTCGCCTTTAAGGTGATTTAATAATTCCATTTTTTTAAAATATAATTTTGGTATCGTGAAATTTTATGATTGTATCTTGTGTTGTGTGTTATGAGGCTTACTTCGTTTATGTGTTTAGGTTAAAACGACGAATCCCAAAAAGTATTGTGTTAGGCCTAACACTGGAGTTGTTCTACCAAGGTCTACTACTGAAGTTCTTGGTACGTTCTCTGATCCTTTTGATAGATTTGTGATTCTTGGATTTAAGAATTTGATTAATCCTTTTGTCTGGTTTTGATTTAAGTGACCATGCAAGCTCAAAAGGAAGCTCCTTCTGATATGCAATGTAAGGATAAATTTTTGCTTCAAGGTGTTATAGCTACTCCTGGTATCACGGCTAAGGAAGTTACTCCTGAGATGGTATGGTATTACTATTACAATCCTATTTTTGATTTGATAAGGATGATTGTAGTTTGGTTTTGGTTTCTTAAATCAGTTGGGTTTTTTTTGTTTCTCTTTTGATGAAAATTTGCAGTTTAGCAAAGAGGCTGGGCATCTTGTTGAGGAGACTAAACTGAGAGTTACTTATGTTGCTCCACCACGACCACCATCACCGGTTCATGAAGGATCAGAAGAGGGTTCTTCACCAAGGGCTTCTATCTCAGATAACGGACATGGCTCTGAATTTTCGGTAAGTAAATGTTAGCTTAAGTTTAGATTTGGGTGCTCTGGTTAACTTTAAAAAAAAAAGATTATCATGTATTATTGTGATTAATTTTAGTTTCAGAGATCTAGCGTGGACAAGGTTGAGCCTCAAGAAAACACATCTGAGGTATTTCACCATTCTTCTTAACTTGTAACCGTCAAAACTATGTGGACCACATTATACTTTTGCTTTTGTTCTGTTTAAACTGATTAGTTGCTACTTTGGAGGTAACTTTATTGAAAAGTTGCCTTTTAGGCTGATTTATTAGGTTGAGAATCTTTCTTTATGTTGATTACTCATAAAAAGGTTCGTTACATTTTCTAGAAGTCTGTCCAGTGTCCATTACTTATTTATCTTTTTGTGCACCAAATCCGTATTTGACTTAAGTTATCGGAAAAGTTTAGTCATTTTAAAGCATTTCCATTACAGCTGAATCTTGTGTGATTTCAGGCAAGGGCTCTCATCACAAAGCTAACCGAGGAAAAACAGTCTGCCATTCAACTGAACAGCAGACTTCAAAGAGAACTGGTAAATAACTTTCACATGACTCCTTTTTCCCTCTCTAAATCTTTATTCTTTGAGACTAGCAATTACGAGCAAGTATCTGTAGTGTGTTTTCATGGTTTTGAGAAGAGATGGTTTAACTTACCATTTGAATTGGACAATCTTACTCGTATCAAAACCAAACATGAAAATTATGGTTCTTTTACTTTTTTCCATCGTTTATTGTTCCTTGGATCATACTTGTAGAATGGTTGATTTATCTCACCATACCACTAATCAAAACCATTCTTGTATATATTCCAGTTAGAATCATGAGATTGTTTTCTGACATAAATTTTGGTTGATCTGCACTCTGCAGGATGGGTTAAGGCGTGAAAGCAACAAGAGCCAAAGTGGTGGTATCCCATTCATGTACGTTCTTCTGGTTGGACTCATCGGTCTGATTTTGGGATACATTATGAAGAGGACATAACCATCTACCTGAATTAATTCCTAAGCGCCACGACGAAAGGAAAAAAAAAACAGACTTTTAACTCTTTCGGTCGGATATTTTCTTCACTTCTGTACTTTGTCAATTTCACCTTTAAAAGGTGTCCTAGAGGATTTGTGTTTCTTGTAGTGAATTTTTCATAACTCAGTTTGCTTTGTTTTTAAAATTTTGTAATTCAATGACTTTGTGTGGGTTATTTCTCCACTAATTCTTTTCTTTTGTAACACTAATTTCATCATCTACAAATGAAATCGACTGAAGCAGAAAAAAAAAATGTCCCCGACTTCTACTGTGTAACTGAGACCTTCGGGTGCGGCCAGAGTCTTCGGGTTTAGTCATTCGCGGCGATAACACTCTAACCGAGAAGGAGAGTAATCTACGCGCCGACAGAGACGCGTGGAGCTCAGATTCTCTCTTGTCGTACCAGGAGGTCCACCACCATTTTCCCATTAGTATCTCCACCGTACAAAACTTATACTCTCTGATTAGATTCACCGAATCACAATCTTAAAAGTCTGCTCTTTCCATGACACGGAGAGTTCCGGTTTTGTAAAGTTTTTTCCTTTATTCCGTTTTTAGGGTTTTAATTCTCCTTTTAACGATTTCAGGATTCCAATGCCGCCTTTTGTTGAAGTCTGTAGATATAAACCTGTACCGCTCTCATTGAGCTCTCTCTGTACATGTCCTTGCCGTTACTCTTCAAGAAAATCTCTTAATCTTCCCCATTTCTCTGAAAAGTATTCGAATTTGCGTCTCCTCGATTCCAAACCATTGTCTCATTGTAGCTTTACTTGGATTCCTGTGAACCGGCGTTTTATCACGGCCGTTGCTCGAGCTGAATCAAATCAAATTGGTGACGATGGCAACTCAAAGGAGGTAACTTTATTCATCTTATTATTCTCGAGCTACTGTGTCTTAGTAGGAGAGAAAGAAAGATTTATCAGAAGATAGGCAATTTTAGCTTAGTTGTGTTAAGGACTTGAGGTTTTTTCGGGAATTTCAATCAAGAATCGTTCTTATGGATTACTATGCAATGCTGAGAAACTTATCATGGCATTGCTGCAACTCCCGTCTGTTTAGGAACACAGCAGAGATCAGGAATGGCAAAATGTTGAAGAAGATTCGAGTTTGGATCATCAGAAGCAGAAATCTAGTAGCCAGTTTAAGAAAAGAGTAATTTTTGGTGCAGGAATCGGATTCTCTGTAGGTGGTATTGTATTAGCTGGAGGATGGGTTTTCACAGTAGCAGTAGCAGCTGCGGTTCTTCTAAGTGCCCGAGAATATTTTGAACTGGTCAGAAGTAAAGGAATTGCTCGAGGAATGACACCTCCTCCACGATATCTATCTAGAGTCTGCTCAGTTATATGTGCCCTTATGCCCATACTTACATTGTGAGTAGTTTCAGTAGTAAACACCTCAAAGCTCGTGATTCTTTTTCGTTTTCGTTTTCCGATTAAAGGTTTGAACTTTTTTTTTCTTATGAATGTTGTTTTTAGGTATTTTGGTCATATAGATATCTCAGTGACATCAGCGGCATTTGTTGTTGCAATGGCATTGTTGTTACAGAGGGGGAACCCGCGTTTTTCTCAGCTGAGTAGTACAATGTTTGGGCTGTTTTACTGTGGATATCTTCCTTGTTTCTGGATTAAGCTACGTTGTGGTCTTACTGCTCCTGTTCTAAACACTGGCAAGCACTCCATTGTTATTGCCTCTCTTAGCTTTTACCCATAAAGTAATCAAAGAGCAAGTCTTTTGAGCAGTTTAATTACTTATAGGAATTGGAAGAAGCTGGCCAGTTATCCTCGGTGGCCAAGCACATTGGACTGTTGGACTTGTTGCAATATTGATTTCATTCTGTGGTATAATTGCTTCAGACACGTTTGCTTTTCTCGGTGGCAAGGTATGTCTCTGATGAAGGTTAGATCTTAGACGTTTATACATTAATTTTCCTTTTCCTTTTTCTAATTGGAATTATAGTTTTCAAATTTACAGACTATCTTATAGATAAACCGTTTAGGCTCTTTGTGAGGGAGTTTTTTTTTTTTTTTTGCATTGGTTAATGAAGCTGAGAGCTTTCTCTATTAAATAAGTGATGTTAAGTTAGAACGAAAAATTTAGGATTATTGAGCTTCCAATGCATATAGTCTCGCAATAAAATTGCAGGCATTTGGTAAAACTCCTCTTATAAGCATTAGTCCAAAGAAGACATGGGAAGGAGCTCTTGCAGGACTTGTTGGTTGTATTGTCATTACCATTTTACTCTCCAAGTCTCTTTGTTGGCCTCATTCTCTTATCAGGTACTCAAATCTATTCGAATTCCCCAAGTCTATTAAATCACTATGTCTCTATTATTCTAAGCTGTTCTTTTTTAAGCAGCACTACAGCATTTGGGATTCTTAACTTTTTCGGATCAGTCTTTGGTGACTTAACCGAGTCAATGATCAAACGCGACGCTGGTGTCAAAGATTCCGGCTCACTCATCCCTGGACATGGTAATTATTCAGATAAACCAGTCCGGTTTATATCTAGCATTACCCTCTCTAACCGGTTCTTCTATAACTGCAGGTGGAATATTGGACAGAGTTGATAGTTACGTGTTCACTGGAGCATTAGCCTACTCGTTCGTAAGACTTCATGGAGTTTGACTCTGTGGTGAATCCCAAGAAAGCCATTATTGCTTCCAGAATACTAAACAGTACCGGTGCGATTTCTTCCCTCCACGAGAGTGAAATTCAAAAGAAAAGATATATCAATGATGGTGATGTGGCTGCACAAGGTCTGGTGGCGATTAGCTTCCGATTTGTTGTTTGCTTGAACCGGTTTGCAAAGTTTGGTTCAATTCAAGTAACCGGTTCGTTAGGCAAATTCTCGGACCGTTGATCATGAAACGCCATCGTTTATAATTGATATATAGATTCATTCTTGAGTTCTTTCCAAAAAAGAAAACTTCCTATTTTCTAGATAATGGATTAAAAGAAAAATGAGTAAAATCATATGGGGATGTTAATGAAAGCGTTGTTCCCAAGCAGACTTTTAGTTCTCTATAAAAAAAAATTTCTGAATGAAAAAGGAAACTATAAACGAATAATCAAATATCAATGATAAAAAAGAAAAAAGAGAGGCGAAAATTAAGAAATGATTGGGAAGAGGAAAGACATGGGTGGATTTCGTAATCCAATACAATAAAACAAAGAATGTTACTTTAACAATTTCACTGCAGAATCTTAAGACCTAATCAAGTAGCTAGTTAATAAAAATAAAAAAGTAGTAATATTTTGATTAATATTCATATCTAAGCAGCAATGCTGCGACGACCCATGTCATTTCACGGATAAAACTCGTACTACCCAATCTTTTTTTTTTGATAAAATGTATTACCCAATCTTTACATTACTAAAATGTACAACACAAGTCATTTAATAAAAAAAAAAAAGAGTGATGTGAGATTTCTTGACTTCATAAAGTCATTCAAGCTTCTTTAAACATGGCAAATTAGGGGAAAATATAAAGGCTAACAAAAGGATATTATATATATATATATATCATTCATTTGGTTAACATCACAAAGCAAAGACTAAACGAACACATTAAAACATAATATAACCCAAATTAAACAGCTAAAAACGAAAATGAAAAATCTTAACATTTCCAAGCAGAGACAGCAACAAGTTCTTTCCTCTGCCAACACAACACAAGTGAAGAAGACGATGACTGTCTTTTCTCCAAGTGAAACCCTCTCATCGGATTCCTCTGCAACAAATACTCCGCTTGAGTCTCCGCCGTCTGGCTCAGCGTCACCGGAGTAAACCCACATTGCCCAAATAAGCTTCTCCACGGCGGTGATCTCTCCATCCAATGGTAACGATTCGTCAACAGTTTCTGTATCGACGGTTGCACACAAAACCTCTCGATACTCATAACAGCTTCCGCATTATTCAGATTCCCGGAGTCAAGAGACTCAAGCAGAGATGTGTAGTATTGAAGCGCGTGGATCACACCGTCAGGGAACGGCGCGTCGTTGTTACGGTCGCAGCTTCTGTCTGTGCAAACGACGACGTTTGGAGATATTTGTTTGAGGAAACGAAGTATCAATGGGAGGTAGCCGGAGACGACGGAGCTGATTGGAAGATTCACAGCGATTGCTTCTTTCCCCGACGATCGGAATAAAGAGAGAGGCCAATAAGTAGGATTCAAGAGAATCTCCATATTTAAAAGCTCGATTTCAAAGGAGACACCGGTATCTCCGGCGAAGTTTCTGAGATTTTCTTCAGTAAACCGGAGCTCAAATTCGTCGGAGAGAGTTGAAGGAGAAGCGAAAGCAGTAATCTTTAGCGACGGAGCTGGTGAAGTTCTGTTTTTTCTACCGGCGAGCTCTTGAATTAGAGACGCCCATTGACCTCCGTAACCGATATCAAAATCGACAATGTGGATCCGATCAAACCCTAGGAAGGTTTCAAGAATCGTCTGGTTTGCTGTAAAATTGACGAACTGAAGAAACGGTGACGTTTCGGAAAAAGCTCTGTGAGCTGCGATACGGAGGATTAGTGTTTGAGGAGGAGAAAGAGACGGTGGTGATGATGAGTCTTGAAGGAGAGAGTGAAGAGCTTCTGTTATATATGAAGCCGCTCTATGAAACGGAAGTGTAGGATTATTGTTAAGGTTGTGATTGAGCCGCGCCAATATCCCTTGCGCGATAATGGGATTGTTATCTCCGCCGTTTGTAGTAGTTCCGATTAGCTCCGCCGCCGCGGAGAATATCTGGTCGATGATTACTGTTGACTGGTCTTGGTTGTTGTCGTTTTCGTCTTCTCCGGCTACTTTTGGCGGCGGGAGAAACGGGTTGAGAGATTCGTGAACCGGATTCGAGAATGGGAAACTCCACTGTTGAGATCCGGGTTGACCCGAATTGAGCCGTTTCGCTGGAGGAGACGATAGAGGATCCGAGAAAAAAACGGGACTTGGGTTTATCAGAACTTCAGAGTTGGTCGTAATCTGAAACTTTTCTTCTTCCGGTGGTGGTTCGTGGAAAGAGAAGCCATAACCAAATAGCGGATTCGGGTTATCAATAACCCGGTCGGATCCAGAACCCGGGTCAAAACCCTCAAACTCAGAACCCGGATCCACAACATCACCGGCCATGATTAGTCTAAGAATACTCTGTTCTTGTCCAGGCGAGCCACCAGAGAGAACACCATCAAGATCCTCAAAACTCATTTGGTCACATTTCCCATCGGCGCCGGAAAAGGCAGCAGCAGCAGCAGCGCCGCCGCTGGGACCACCGTGAGAGGAAGACAGCGTGGTGGTTGAAGAAGATAAGAAAGGGCTTGGACTTCTAACAGAGTCTAAAACAGACGTCGGCTCCGAGAAACCACCATTGTTAACAACATAGCAAAGATGTTCTTCTACTTGTCCATGACTAGCCCAGATTTTGTAACCAGAAGAAGAAGGAGAAGAATCTAAGAAACTCAGAACCCCCTTCCCTTGAAATTGCTCATAGGGCAGGGGCATGACCAATCTAAATGGAGTTAGAGACAAAGAAAAACCCTAGATCTCAGAAAGACGAAGATGAAAGCTTGTAATTGAAATTGGTGCCCACATTATGATCTCACTCAATGATAATAAGAATCAATCTTCACTATGCTTTTGTATCTTCCTTCAGGATGATTGTAACAACATTCCAAAGTGATGATCTTCATCAAAAATGCTCTCTTTTTCTTTGGTAAAGGATTTTGTTTTTTTTCGTATGTGTGTGTGGTGCCTTGTGTCTGTAGATTTACTTATCTACTACATCTGTATCATTTCATATCCCCCTCGTTTTTAACCCTACTCGCACTTACGGCGCGTGACCTCTATTCTCGAACACTCACTAGTCCCATTTATATTGTTTGTCTTTCTCTTTGAAATTTTGCCAAAGCTTTCATAAATTAATATGAAAATTAATTATACCTTGCTGTATTATCCTCTTTTTTTTTGCGTTGGTTAAATACAATCTTAATCAAACCATTTTTATTGAATAAATATAGCTAAATAAGTAATGAAAAGAAGAGTTGATTTTTCTCACTCAAACTATACAGAGAACCTGAAATGTCAATTACTAGTTGATTATCTTATAATTCATTTGGTCTTATAATATTGAAGCGCCTTAAGAAAAATCATCGATCTGAAACGAAACACTGGGTAAAAAATATCTAAAACATATACAGTGGCTGCAGAACAAAAAGTGAACTTGACGCAGATGGTTCATTGTCTATCATAGTTTTCCTTCCATAATTACCCATTGTTTCAAAAAAAAAAAAATACAATCCACTTGAAGGAGGGGTAATAATACTGTTACTACTGTAAGTTTGCCAATTACCAGTAGTACTTAAAAAGTAAAAATTTGTTGACAGCCTTGAAACACTCTTTAAGTATCCGTTTATTGAAACATCCAAGGAATATCACAAATAAGAAATGCGCAGCTGGATTTTCAAGACATGTTGGAACTCTTGGTGGTTAGTGTGTGAATGAAACGGGGACATTGCTTATGTGATTGCCCTAAACATATTTATATTTTTTCTAAACCAAAACAATTAAAATCATTTTAATTGGACACTGTAATAATGGGAGACATGTTTTTTCTTTCCAAGACAAACAAGAAAACCCCCATGTGAATTTCCACCACCTTGTAATCCGCCTAACAACATTTATATTATAAAACCTTTCTTTCTTCTGCTTTTTGTTTTGTATATGATTTTATAAAATTTACCAAATTGCGTATATTTAATCAAACTCAATATAGAGGTGGATGACGGGGTAGACGAGGGACACATCGACCGTGTGTTACCTGCATTCATACTCGTGATTCGCTTGCAGGGACACACATCTTAAATTCGGTTGCCGTGATAAAGAAAAATATATAGTAAACAATTCTTTATTTTCTGTGATCGGTGTAAAAAATAAATAGTAATGTATTAAAAAAAAAAAAGAGAGAGGTGACTTCAATTTTTCCAAGCGGCTCCAAACAATTGCTATATAATACTCTTATTTACCTATATAATGAGATGAAAACATGAACATTCAACATTCAGAGTGCTAATTTCTATAGATATATATACTTAAGAAAATATAAGGGGAATATTTGAAGCTATAGAAATTTATCCATTGAAATTATATAAATAGCATGATTGTATTATAATAACATGCTACATAAATGAGTATCCAAATTATCATTTTTAAAGATGTTTATGTTACAATACTTGAGAAATCAAAATCAAGTCAAATCAGATTTGCCTCTTACCCACATATTATCACTTTAACCGTACTTTCACAAAATAATAATAAAAGTTTAAATTTGTCAGTTTCTCTCGCATGTGACTGGCTTACAATTTCATTCCATTTCGTTATTAGTTTTGCTAATTTATCAAAATGATTTGAAGTCCTCAAAATAGATGAACGGCTTGAGCTCTTTTATTAGGCGCAGAAGTTTGTTTCCCGTTTCTTATTAAAAAATTTCAGTTTTAATAAATTTGATTTGCGTAGAAAATAAAAGATATAGCTAGCGACAGCGGAAACCAAACAAAAAAACGAAGACAGTGATAAATTGTATGAACTTCTAAAATGTCAAGACAACAACCAACACAACCATGTCGTATTATCATTAATTTTATGGATAAAGTAAACTATATAATATTAGTGATTGGCATATAGTTAACCCTAAGGTATTAATTCTAAAATATAGAAACAGTTGACAAAAATAATTAGACAACCAAATACGACCGGAGGGTATTGGTCAATCACACGGAGTTCCTCTACATGATCTGAGAACCATATACTGTATAGGTCACGTACGTCGTAAGCTATGAACTCGTGTGGATAATGTTCTAGAATCAGAATGACTATCAAAATCTAGTTTTCAAAACTTTTGAATATTTAAAGTTCATAAGAAATATAGACAACGAGTGCGATTTTTAAGGTAAAATAAAGTTTATAGTCTCTCGGCAAGGAAAAGTGACAGAAAGTTACATTTTAATCATCCAATTTTAAAACACTAACAATGTAGAAATTGTTTACCGGTAGTCCAATTTGGTTAATAGAAAATGGCGAGTTTGGGCTGGGCTTGTTCGATCATACTGAATATGGCAGTATTATAACGGGCTTTGTAGATCACTTGGAGATTCTTCAGTATTCCTTATTAACTAATTTGGGCCTTAATCCATTAACAATCACTAAAAACGCAATGCGTATTTGGTAAATTTATTTAAAGGTTCCTTAAAACATGCTGTTACTAAATAAAACCAATCAAAAGCCTCGAATTTAGTAAGGATCATTTGCATGTAAGCTCATTCAGTCATTGGATAATTTAGCCGGTAATGTGTATATACGTCACTTCTTATATTGGGCTTCTCAAAACCCAATTCAGGCTTCTCAAAACCCAAGTCAACTTACTATTGTCCGCGTTAGGTCACATACTTAGGTCCGCACGGTTTTGTTTAATGGATTCTCCTCCAAAAAGTCTCAAACTAATTAGTGATTGACTCTCCTTATATATTAGACATTTCTTGTTTAATTATCCGATGTGGGACAACGATATTTAGCCTCCTTTCGAGAACTCTTCCCATCGTGTTACATGAGACTTCTTAAACCATGACTCTGATACCATCTTCTTAAAACCCAAGTCAACTCACTAATTAGTTACAATTTTGTTTAAATGACTCTCCCAAAATGTCTCAAACTAATTAGTGATTTACTCTTGACATTCGTTTACACTCCAACATCTTACACATAATTGTGTGGCGATCGCAATCGACTTCGACGTATAAGGGTTTTCAATAATATAACTCACATAATCCAAAGTTTTGATATTTTCTTCTCTGTAAGTTTCTCTTATTGATCTTGTTGACTCTATTCGATTTGTAATAGGAAGTTTACCGAGATAAGTTGATTCCGACAGTTAGGTAGCAGTAATATGATCCTCTTTATATATATATATCTACAAACTATAAAAAAAAAAAAAAACTGAGCGATTTGGTACTTATTTTTGGTTTGGTAATTGGTTAACTGTTGGCCAATTTGTGTATGTGATTCATAAAAGAATCCAACTTAGTGCAGAGAAAGCTATCTTCATCTTTGTTGATAATGTTCTTCTTCCTCCCACTGGTAATTATTCATTCCTCTTGATCCCATACTTATTCCTCTGTTGATCCCTACATAAACGCGTTGCTTTATATGGAATTGGGAAATTTCATTGCAGGAGCGATGATGTCAACCATCTACGAGGAGAATAAAGGAGAAGATGGCTTCTTATATATTACATATATGTAGTGGGGAAAATACATTTGGATCTTTTGTTCATCTATGAATCTGATATTTAATTCATCTGATATTGGCCAAATTAGTTTCATCTTCTTGCTTTTAAGTTTTTATGGGATGAAACTATCCTCTTCTTGTTGTGAACAAGTTGTTGTTAATTAGTTTTGTTTTAGTTTTTCTAGAATTCGTTTTGGTTAAAGCGGGTTTTTAATTATTATTGGGAAAATAGAGTTTGACTTTGACTTAGCATTTCCGGGTCGAAGTCGAACCCACGGTGGCTATTGGGCTTTTTTACACAAGGAAGAGCCATAGTAGGCCCAATTTGATAATAACTTGGCTTTAAAAGACAAATCACATGGGGAAGTGCCACGTGTTAATCTTAGCGGCAATGGCGGCTTCGGGTTGCGGTTAGGGCACGACCTTCGCAAACAACATAAAAACAGAGCGGTGATGGTCCACGCACACTTGTCTGCTGCTTGTGGACCCCACTTCTTTACTCGGCCTTTCCTTCCATTCCATGATCACTCATTATATATTGTCAACTATTTTTTTTCCTTTTTTTTTTCTGGGGTGCGACCGTGAATTCTAAGACTAACGTCTTTGCATCTTCGTAGATCCTAAATCAGTTTGTAATCATTTACTGCGACAAATAGACATTTTTCCCAACTAAAAATCCAATTAAGAGGGCCAAAACGTTTTTTGTTCTTGAAGGAGCTTAAATCACACCATTAGTTGGTAAACAAAAATGCCAGATATTCTATTTTGGTTTCATATGTTCTCGCATCACGAAGTTACAAATTCGTGTCATGAATATATCTGAGTTTTAACCATTCACATGTTCTCTCTTCTAACTCTTTTTATTTTTTTTCAGGATCGCCTAGCTAATTAATCAAGCATTTAATAAGTTATAGGTGTATGTATATTTCTCGCAAATTTACTATCGGGTAGAGGATACACATCATTGAACCAAAACTCAGCAGTAAGTTTTTAGTATCATCATTTTGAGATGTGTTACTCTTGAACTATAAGGTTTTAGCATGGTTGTTATAAGACTTCGTTAAGGCTTAGTTTTATGTATGTTCACTACAATTTTGCATGTATTTATAATTAACGACTTCAAATTCTATTATCTTGAAATAGTCAAACAAATATATTATACAAATTTCGTTATTGACTTTTGAGGTTTCAGCAGACAGTGTCCACTTGTTGATAACATCTAACTATATATGTCCCTTGGGGATTATAAGAGTGTAGATTATTACTTTATTAGGAATAATAGTATATAAGTGCTATAAGTAATCGCAATGCAACGAAATAGCTAGGTGGTTGTAATGTCATTGTGTTCACGTATACATGAAAAACGTATCATGTGGGAAATGTCGAGCTATATATATATCCCATCGAGACTACTACATCTAACAACAAAACTAATCACAGACAAGACCGTTGCATACTCATCAGTTGTTATCAACTATATATATACAGAGACAATTAGATAATATCTAATATATATATATATATATATATATATATATCCTTACTTTTTGAATAATGTGTAAGTTAAGCATAAAATAAAATAAAGATACGAAAACACTTTGTTCAAGCTTTTGTAGAAAAAAAAAATATTGCACATATTAGAGGAAGCATTGGTACGATCGATCCTTGATCTGCTTTGATTACTGCAAATTCATGAACAAAATTCAATTACACAATCGATTTACATATGAACTAATATAGTCGACAACCCCATTCCTGGTTCCAGAGAATAAATGGAATACATAAGAAAACGCTTAATTTTGATCCGTCAGAAATGGAAAAATCCGTTCCGACGAATGTTTGGCCAAAGACTGCTTGTACATTTTACTACCGCCATTCGAAATGTCGATCGTTGCGCGGATGTTACGCTTCCCTATAAACACCAATACATGTATAAAAATATAATAAAATGAGGAGACAAAGTTAGAAAGGTAGCGTAAAACCATGCAAAGTGTTTAAAGGCCTCAGCGTAGAGACAAAGAGGTAAGTTTTTAAACCCTCTTCTTGGGATAAACAAAGAAGCATATGCATAAACAACCCTAATTCTCCCTTTTGCTCGCTTCGATGACTAGCTAGCTAGATGTTCGCTCCATTTATTATTAATACATATTATAACCATACATATAAAATCAGTAAGCGGGGTCAATCTGAGAATGATATAACTACGAGAGAGAGAGAGAGAGAAGACACAAGTTTGGTCTTTTCTCTTTCGTTAGGTTTCTCTGGTTTGGGTCGGTGGATTTCTCAGAGACAGAAGAGGGGGCCACATACACCATATCTGACCTTCACTACTCTTTTCTTCTTCTCACCCATACATTTGCATGTTCTCTCCTTCTCTTCTACCATCAACGACCCTTTCTCTCTCTACCTATATCTGCATTTATTACACAATCTCTCTGCCTTGAGCATTTATATCAATCACGATATCTGAAAACCGCCATCTCTCTCTTTATCTCTATATATATTTAAATATTGGCCTGCAACCGTCTCGTTTATAATCTAATTTATCTCTTTGATCGTTACCTCCTGTATGGATATGTTGATGAGGAGTACTTGCTTCTATTCCCTTTTTATCGTTTTCTCCATCCTTTCTTGGTCTCGTTTTTGTAATTCTCGTCATCTTGGATCCACAGAGAAGAATCTTTGTGTAAATCGTGATAACTTGGTAATTACGAAGGTAAGGCCTTTTACTTTGTGATGTTAGAGTCTCCGTTAATTAGTTTGATGATGTTAGGATATTTGTTTTTGGTTCGGTATGCATAGCAAAATGACACGAACAAGAATTGATCATTTGATATTAACATGTGTGTATGATTAGTTCCTTTTATATAACTGCAACTGGACCTTTTTGTATGGGTTAGATATCCTTGGATGATTTTTTTTTAAACAGCGAATAATTGGATACATATTTTCTCTTTTCAAAATCAAATCTATTTATATAATAGGATTATCTGCACTGTACTTAACGTTTGTAGATTCTAGGATGGTTTTTGGTCAGACGAACGTATATTTTTGTTTGAGATAAAAGTATTTATACATTTTCAAAATAAAATCTACGTTTTTTTTGGTCATACGAATCGAGTGCGTCTTAAATGTTTTTATATTATAAGATGGTTTTCGATTATTTATTTTTTATAAAGTAGGGAATTTAAGTCATTTTTAAATTCTTATACAGAATTTGAAAACCAAAATTTATGAGTTATTCCAAAGATTTGATCGTGATTTTTTCATTTTAGAAAATAGTACTGCTACTTTTTAATAAATACGTTTTACCAATATTAATAATCAAAACCCAAACCCATATTCTATAGACAATAGTGATTTTTTTACCAACTAGTATAAGGGATTCCATATTAAATTGATGTATTTTATAAGATTTTTGACGATCATAATTTAAACAAACCAAAAAGCATTACAAACATTTGTGGCTTAGATTTTAAAGGGACGCATCAAATACCTTTAAATGACTCTGTATACTGTAGCATGTAGGTATAGTTGTATAAAAACACCAATGTGTGTATCAGAGGATCGGAAGCTAATTATGGTCATCAAGTATTTGCTAGTTTCACTTATTTTTGTTTAAATCATCACCCATGCATGGAAATGGGGTTTGTATTATAAATACTCTGCTATTATTAAACTAACAAACTTATAATATGTAGATAAATCTATTTATACTAACTCTTTTCCATGGCACAGAACAAAGAAGGGATTACAAAATTAAAAGCTCCGTCAGCAAACAAGACGAACCCCTTATCGAGGCAAGCACACCCTGTAGTAAACAATGGTGATATAAATGATCAGGCTAATGGGAAGAGGAAGAAGGACGATCGCAGAGTTAAACGAGCTTTACTACACGAAACGCTGTCGTCCAAAAGAGTCTCAAGAACTTGGAAAGTTCCTAAATATTCAAAGAAGCAGCCTAGATCAGATCACGAACATCCTGGTTTCAATCTCGATTATATGCAGCCCACCACCCACCCGCCTCATCATAATTAACTCCTACTGATGTCTAATGATATCATAGAGTAAACTCCAAACAAAAATTCGTATCGTGCTTTTATATATATCATAACTAAAGCAACGAAGAATTTACAAAATTTTACTCGTTTGATATCAAGATGTACGAGTCAAACGACCTAGATTCAAACTTTATTATTAAGATAATACTCCGTTGGGTTTCTTGATATTGTTACTATATCACACTTTCATGCATATTATATTGATGTACTATATTTTAATCGTTTTTATATGCACATAAATGTGTATCCGAAAAGCAGCAAAAATACAGAAAGATTTGGTGGGTATTATATAGGGATACTAAATACTTACCTAATCAACTTTAAGATATTCTGTTAATATAGCATATACATGAAAGAACACAATTAAGGAAACAGTTTTCGTTAATTAAATTTTAAATAATTTAGACTATAGTGGCGATTTTTATTTTGTTTTCCTCAATTTAGATCGTTTTCTCATGTTATCAGAACCGAGTCCGAATTACACTATGTATATATGTATTAGTACATATTTGTGGTGGACCTTAAAATAGTAGTACTTGCAATTTTTAACCGATGATAAAAGAAAAGTGTTAGTACAACTAGTCAATTTTCTTCTTCATTATATGGATCGTATAAGTATTACGTTAAGTATATGTAGAGATGGTTTGACAAATAACATAAAAATATATACATAGATGAGTTCCGCGTGCACAGTCACTGTTAACGATGTCCAAAAAGACGAGATCCCGTGTTTGGTTCCAATGCAATCAGATGCCCCAAATCGAAGTCTCTAAAGTTCAAATTGACTTGTAACAAAACTTAAAAACTAGTAATAAGTAAAGGAATTTGTCTTCTTTCCTAAACAATCAAAGGAACTTGTTTAATCCGATTTCTTATAAAAACGTTTGTTTACATAAGTTTTCTCAACATTACATGTTATTTTCTTCCCTATTAACTTAATTTATGGAAAAAAGGAGGGAAGGTGTAAGAAAATAAATAAAAGAAAAATATGGAAAGGAGAGAAATTATCAACTACTTGACTGAATACAAAACCCAATCAGATGAAATGGGCCAAAAGCCCATCATATGTCCTGCAACAGAGACACGCCTAAAAACAACTTTCCCGCCGGAAAAGTTTCTGGAAATTCCAATTTGTAAAAGCTAAGCGAGATAAATAAGTGTGGTCGTCGGAGGAAGATCTGAGAGATTCGTGAATAATGGAGGGAAATCAAGGTGGATCTTCTCTAGATTCGTTCCATAAATGAATCGGCGAGTTACAGGAACTCGTCATCGCCTGGAAACAGTGAGTCGAGTTCCAACATTCAAAAACACAACTCGTTAGTTCAACTTCCGAAAGCAAAGGTGCTTTATATTTCAAAATTCAGATTATACAACAGTCGGTTATTATTAGCCTGTAAGATGATTCGAATTTGAGTATACTAGGGTTAAGAATTTAGACCTGAGTTTTGTTATTTCGAAAATCGAATTCTTGCTGCTTTTAGTAACCTATAGAGTTATCACTGAGAAACAACAAGAGAAATTGCAGATTATTCTGATGTCTATTTATGCACCTTACCATTTTCCTGACAAGACTACAATGTTGAATTCAGATATTAGTAATATATGGCACTACCCTTTTTCTTCTCATTTATCTTGATTAAATTTAAGCCTAGGTTTTGCTTTATTAATCTACATCTTTTACTAAGGTTAGTGGTTTTTTTTAATTCCAGTTTGCTCCAAGAAAATGTCAAGCAACATGAACACAGCTCTTTCAAATCTGATGAGGAAGCAGTTGTTTTACCCAAGGTTTGTGTTATTACCTGCTTCTGGATTTGATTTATAGATAGAATACAATTTTTGTACTGACTGTTGTTTGTTATATTGTAAAGCTGGCGGAAAACCTCTGGGAGAAAGCAACTGGTAAGCTAATGTAACTCATCAACCACACCATCTAGATGATAGTATCCATTCACTACCCAACACATCTCTAAGTGGCAATGAATGTCTCAGAAATATTTTCTTATATGCAGAAACTAAGAAAATACTGTAACAGCGCAAGCAGTAAAGGGCTAATATTTCTTTGTTGAAACTGATATGAAGGGACCAAGTTTGAAACTAGACAACACAGGAAAAGCAATACTTACAGTAAGTAATATCAGTTTCCAAAAAAAGAGATATCAATTTCCTTGTTTTCAACAGAGTCATACTTCCATGACTCTTCATCAGAGGTAGACAACACCGTAAACACATAATCGTTGTCATCTTTTGGTATTGTTAACAGGTTCTTCGTCATCTTGGTCGTATTAGTGTGGTCATCATCCTTATGAAGCCTCATTAAAACCAACTTGCCTCAAGTTAGTCCAATTCCACGAGCATTAGGGGTAATAACATCACTTTTAATCAATTTCCTGCTTTTTTCTCGGATGCCTCCTTCTACCTTAGAAGGTCTTGTGGTTCTTGAAAGGCTGTTTCATCCAGTAGGTCCAGCTAGGCCCATAATCAACTATGGTGAAATCTTTAACTGCATGAATTTATAATGTGGACAAAATGTTTTAAACGATTTCTCACATAGTCACATTTGCACAAAAGTAGAAAAACTCGGTTTCCGCTATTTCATTATATTTTTAAAATAATTTCTCAAAGCAATCTGGTTCAAGTTCCAGTGCACAATATTGGCCTGTCCTAATCAAATCTACAAAGTAGCAAAACTCGGTTTCCGTTTTCTGTTTAGCGACTTTTTATTTCTCTACATAGTCTACTTACGTTAAAACCTTTTGGTTCGTATGTGTCACTAATCTTTATACGTGACGCGACTTGACCAAATTAATTAGAACAAAAGCACAAAACCTAGGTTTATTTTAAATAAAATTTTAAAATATAATAATAATTGTAAATACGAAAACTGGGGAAAAACAAGAAATCGGATAACCAGGCCAAAACAAAGATCCTAAATGATTATTATTCATATGTCATGAAAAAAACAAGAGGAACTTAGAAATGGGAAGAAGAAGAAGGTGGTCCAGGAAAACAGGAGAGCGAAGACTATTTGCCTCAGAAACATTCACAATTTCACGTTTATCCATAATGTCTGTCCCAATCTCTTTGTCTTCTTTTTTCATATAACTAATTTTAGTCATCTTTCGTTCGTGCAAAACATACAAAAACCATTATGCATGAAGACAAAACCATACACCACAATCTTATCAAATGCAATTTTTTTTTTCATTTTCACATTTATTACCAACCAACTATCAAATAATTCATATATTGTTACTATGTTATAACCTAAATTTTATATTTACAAGAAAGAAACAATCATAAATTTTGTGCAGACCGCATTTAGACTTGTAGAGTTCTCCATCACCATTCTTTTCAAACGTATCATTTAACTCAGCCAAGAAAGATATGGTATGTCCAATGCATTTAATGACAAAAATATTAATCCTTTACAATTTACAACGCCGCTGTAAATATTCAATTATGGCCGCCTCAATAGTGAAAAATATGCGATCATTAATGTAAGAAATGAGTACAAAAAAAGAAGGAATATAAGGGTAAGTAATAAAACGGATTATACGAAATAAAATATGTTTCATTTATCTAAAAGTATTTAAATTAATAACATTAAATCCTCTCGTTACGTGGTACAGAATACAGATAAGACAAAAACTAGAGAGCTTTTTTCATATATTTAAATTTCATGATTTCATTTTCTTTAAAACCTTAAATTCGATTCGATATTTAGATATTTGATTATATAAAAAAGAGTTTTTAGTTACGTTACGTGTATTCATTCGACTAAATTCTAGAACCGTACGAGTTAATAGAGCGGAGCTCGTTGCGGCAACGTACTCTTCCTTCGGTTTAAAAAACTCGCAGGAACTTCCGTGTTAGTGGGAGAAACCGCCGCCGTGACTCTCCGGCAAGACGTCGACAAGCTGCTTCTCTTCTTCCTAACGATTTCAGTAGTGGCAGTGCAAGCGAGTGCCTGACACCAGAACATGTCTCCTCCTCCTCCTCCGTTACCGGCTGACCCGGAAGATGTTCTAGCTGACCCGGTTGGTTCAAGAGTGGAACTCGGCGTCGTTGTCGTTCCTTCGTCGATTAATTGAAGAAAGTTGCAGACACGGAGAAACCCTGAGAGTCCTCTTTGTTTCATTATGACGTCACTAATCTACAATAACAAACAAACAAACAAACAAAACCATGTGTTTGTATTTTCAGTGACAATTACGTGTAAATATGATCGTACACGCGTGTAATTAAAAAGCAAAAATCAAAAATATATCGACCCAGGCTAGGTGAAGAAAAGATTTGGATATTTTGAAATCGAAAACATAATTAATGAGACAATTAAAAAGTTTCATTTTCAGTCTAAGACAATTAAGTGTAATCGTGGATCCAAAAAGGAACATTTTTTCAGAAATTTGTTAAATCGAATTGGATATTTGATAGAATTTGAAATGAAAACGTAGTCAAAGATAAAAGATTTTATCCTACTAAACTAGAACCCAAAAAACAGACCTTGCAGGAGAGAGAGCAGAAGAGGTAAGGAGACTGAAGACACCGGTCACAGGTGACGCAAAAGTTGCCGGAACCACGAAACTGTCGAGACTGAGGTCTTTCATTGATGAACACAACTTTTGAACTGTTCGTTGTGTATGGCTTTAATCATCATCATCATCACACATACACACAAAAAGAAAACAGAAGCGTGTATTAAATGAAAAGCTGTCAATTTTAGTGCACAAGAACCCATGAAAATTAGCCTCTTCTGTAACAATAACGTTCTAGTAAGAGATTATTATTATTTAAAGGGTGGTAATAAAATTAGGAAAAATTAATTACAGATTATGAGACAAAACCATCAATTTATTACCTGAATTAAAGAGCAATCCATTAGCTTCGAACCATCTTCTACCCTCAAAACGTCTCGATACACATATCTTCTTATCTGCACAAATTTTCACAGACACATAAAGTTTAATTTTTCAAAAAAAGGAGTTGAAAATTTTAAAAAGTTTTGTTTGCGTTAGTTGAAAGATACCTGAAGAAGACGATGAGAAGTATGAGAAGAGATACAGTGAGGGCAGATGCTAAGACAACAATCAATACATAAAATGTTCTTCTCGTTCTTCTTAACATCTTCATGCGCTAAGCAAGCGTTGAAAAACTTCTCCTTTAGCAAAACCTCAAGCCATGCAGGAAATTCTCCACATTCCATCTGCAAAAAGTAAGATGAAAATTCTCACGAAACCCAGAAATGAATCAAGACCCATGTTTCAATTTCATGTTTGTGGCTTAAAAATGAAAAATTCAGTAGACTCACCATGGATTGGCTGAGTTTGGAGACTTCTGTTATCTTGGGGAAGAGATAGCGTAAGGTTAAGGTCAGGCGGTTTTGGTCTCTCACTGGTAAAATAGACTGACCATTCCCAGAGGGAGAGAGAGAGAGAGAAAGAGAAAGAGAGAGCGGCGCCTGGAGAGAGTGACCACTAGCTAAGCTTCATATAATGAGTCTCTCTGCTCCTCTTGCTTGTTAAGGATGTGCAATCTCCTCCTTAATTAATGTGTTTTGTTTCATTATTAGTACTATATAGTTAAATTAGACAAGTGATTTCACTAACATCAATTTCCTCCTTAATTAATGTGTTTTGTTCATTATTAGTAGTATATATAGTTTAATTAGACAAGTGATTTCACTTACATCAATTTCAGTCTTCGACTCTACGTTATAGACTTATAGATGAGAAAATTCTTCTTATTTTTTTTGTCGTCATGAGAATGCAGAGTTTAGTTTTTGTCATCTCAACTTCTTCTAGTTTAGTTTCGGTTACCTTCCATACAAGAAACGCAGAGTTTTAATGCAGAATTCAACTTGACAAAAACAGAATAGGGAATTTAATTTTGTTTTAATGCCGTAAATGGAGTAGAAAATTTCTGATTTGAAATGACTTGGTTTATTCACAATCTCTACTAATAAGTAATAAATAATGAGTTTGAACTCATTAAAGGGAAAAAAAACAGTTAGTTTAATTAATTTGAATAATAATTATAAAAAAAAAACGTTTTATTCTGTCTTCTTTTTTTGTGATTTCGGTCTCCTATTGTAACAAAAATATTTCGTGTGTTATTTATTTTTTTTTTTTTGTTGATGGCTGAGTGGCCTCTGTCTTGTTAACAGTGCAAAAGTGCTAAATGACAAGACTCTCCCCAATAGTCCATAGCTTTTCATTTCTCAGTGGCAATTGTGTAAAACCAACTTTAACCTACTAAAACCGAATTTCTCTTCTTTTTTTTTTACTATTTTCTTCTTCAATAAAAATGTGAATAATAACCTTAAGCACCTGTTTATAATTAGAAAACATAGTATCCAGACAAAATTCGATTTATACAAATAAGAAAGCATAAATGTCTAAGTAGAATTATTTGTATGGGAAGAATAGAGAGCAAATTCCAAGAACCTAAGACCCCTTGTCACAGCTGTAGACTCTTCTCGGAAACCAGTGCGGAGTTGATGGGCTTTATTAGTTATTACTTATACTTCTAAAATTGCCTATGCACCTCACTAGGCCACCTATTATTTTTTATAATAATAAAAATAATCTCAAATATCAATTTTAATACAACTACTATTTTCAATCATATTAAATTTGAGGAGAAAAAGAAAACAAAAATCGTGTGTACGGAGGCGAGCAGCCTCAGGCAGAAGGCGACGCACACTGCTTTGATCTGATCCGATTCGATCCTCCTGTCCCCTTTCTCGTTACGCCTTTTAGTTAATAATCAGGGTAATTTAGTCATTTCTTAATAGTTTATTGGGCCTGGCTTTTTCACTTTCTTTGGGCTACTTTCGATGAGCTAAAAATGGTCAATTTTAATCTTTAAAATATCTATTTATACGTCAAACTCAAATTCATTTTAAATTCGAATTGTCGATCCAAACTTACAAAATAGTGGCAAAATAGGAGCAAACGTTACTAAAGGTTAATAATTACATAAAAGTTAATCAGCTATTAGAGATAATAAAAGTTAAAAGTTTGCAGATTCAAAAAAAATCCTTAAAAGTTTTTTTTTGTTTTCTCAAGGGTTCGAACTGGGACCATGATGTGATCAAGACCACAAGCGACTTCATAGTATTGTATGGAACAATAATTAGATATATACTTTAACTATTTTAAATCTATAGTTTTTTTTTTATAATATTGGACATTGACGGGACTTGAACGTTAACCTCAAGTACCAACATTCATACAATCATACTTAACCAGTGGAACATTGTCTCAATAATATTTAGATATATACCTTATAATTTGTAAATCATTAAATTTGTAACCATTATCATTGTCATATACGAAATATATGTATATATATATGGCTTAAACTTTTAACTTATGAAACTTTGAAATCTTTGATACTATGATTTACTTTGAAATCTTTGTTACCAAAACTGATATCATTGATACTATGATTTACTTTAATAATTAGTGTTGTCTGTTACACCATATATAAAAAAACCAATTAGTCGTTTTAGCAAATTTTCACTTTGTTTCCCGTTAATAAAATCATCAAAATATATTAAAAAGTTATGGGAATTAAAGAGATACATACACTACACGCGTGAAAAATAAAGAAAAAAACTTTACTTTTGTATGATGTAAAAAAAAAAAAAGCGGAAAAGGAAAGGCTTTTGTGAATTCCTTTCTTGCAATGCATCCAAAGCAAGCACCATTAAAAATCACTCTTACCAAAAACCTTCTCAACTGTGAACAATCAAAATCAAGTCTTTCTCGCTTCTCATTTTTTTTGTAAGAAAAAAAAGAAGAAGAAGAAATTTGTTTACTTAATCATCTTTTCGATTTTGGGCATTTTTCAGCGATGCGAGAAGTAGAAACATCTGCAATCACAAGAGCTACAGTTCCTCCTCCACAATTCTCTCAAATGTTTCAGAAACTAGCCATGGCTGTCAAAACCAAGACTTACGAGTTCTTCAACGAAGATGGTGAAAGAGTCGGCGTCGATTCCGGTGCTCAAGGTTTCCCTCTTCTTGACTCCACCGAGGATTTCATCACCGATCAGAAAGTCGTCGTTCTTAAACCTGATGGGCCTATTAATGCTTCTTCTCCGGTGAATGATGCTCAGACGAAGAACTTGGTCATGGAAGCTGTGAAACCTAATCGATCCAAGACTTCTCAGGTTAGGAAATTGGATTCCCAGATGGGATTGAGTTTGATCTCCTCTGTTTTTGCTACGGCTTCGTCTTTTGAAGCTTCGTATCTTCAATTGCAAGCTGCACACGCGCCGTTTGTGGAGGAAAATGTCAAGGCTGCTGATAGAACACTCGTCTCTATTTTCCAGAAATTATCTGATTTGAAGCTATTTTATCGCCAAAGTTTGGATTTTGAGTCTGATTTAGTGATTGGGTCTTGCTTAGAATCTCGGGTTCTTGAGAATCAGAGCAAGCTTAGAGCTTTGGAAACAGTCTCAAATCGGTTGCAAGCTGAGATGGACGCTAAGGATTTGCAGGTTTGGACTCTGAGGAACAAATTAGGTGAGATTCAGAAATCTAATTCAAAGTTATCAAAGAGATTGTCTGCAAATTCGAAATCATCTTCGATGGATGTTATTCTGTCGGTTAGGGTTTATGAGTCTCTGTTGCATGATGCCTTTAAAGCTACTCAGAAGTTCACTAAGATTTTGATTGAGTTGATGGAAAAAGCTGGGTGGGATTTGGATTTAGTGGCTAATTCTGTTCATCCTGAGGTAGATTATGCTAACAAGGGTCATAACCGGTATGCATTGTTGTCATATGTTTGTCTTGGGATGTTTCGAGGATTTGACGTAGAAGGATTTGATATAAATGAGAATGATATTGAAGAATATGAGATGAGTTCGTCAGAGTCTTCATTGAGGGAACTGATGCAACATGTGTCGAGCAATCCCATGGAGCTTCTTGATAGAGATAAAGATTGTGCATTCTCTAGATTCTGTGATAAGAAGTATCATGAGCTTATTCACCCGAACATGGAGTCTTCGATATTCAGCAACATGGACCAAACCGAAGCTGTGTTGAGTTCTTGGAGATCTCTGAGCACATTCTACGAGTCTTTTGTCACGATGGCTAGCTCGATCTGGACCCTTCACAAGTTAGCCTTGTCTTTCGATCCTGCTGTTGAGATTTTCCAAGTTGAAAGTGGAGTAGATTTTTCTATTGTTTTCATGGTGCATGTCTTGAAAAGGAAACAAGACAAGAAGTTTTTGATGAATCCTGCTCGAGCGAAAGTAGGATTCACAGTGTTTCCCGGGTTTAAAATCGGCTGCACAGTGATACAGTCTCAAGTTTACCTTACCTGCTTCAAATGTAAATGAAAGAGACCAAAATAGTTATACCGATGCTCAGGTTTCTTACCAGTTACCATAAAGCTACTATTGGGACTTGGTGGCTCGAAGACTATAAAAGCTATAACTTTTTTTTACCTTTTTATTCCTGTGATTAATGTGTTCTTTAAGTCTGCTTTGAGTTCTTGATTTCGTTTTAGGTGTATATAAGGAGGTTCTACAGCTATGATGGAAGAAAATTTCTTCTATTGGAATTTGGATTGCAGTGAATTTAATTTGTTTCTCTTCATCTTACTAAGTTGTAACGTGTCACTGATTGATTATCACAATATAAGTTTTTTTCTGAGTGATCAAATGACACGTTGATCTATATATCCGGGCTTTCTTGCTGTTTCGTATTTCCAAATAGAACTACGTGCCGGTTTCTACTCACACATATATTTATTCATGGCCTTAGTAAAAGCCTTACTTGTACCAAACTTGAGCCCAACTGTGGCCTATTGCCGATAATAAATCAATATGGGTCGTCGTGGTTACTTTTCTGGTTTAAATAATTAGTTGGGCTTTTTGAAGCCTATTTATCACTAATTAAATGGAAAAGTAGTGCACGTGTGTGTAAAGGTCCACGTGGCATTATTATAAAATATTCCTTCGTAGTACCTTCAAAATTTGGTTGCCATGGCTGACTTGACCAAGCATTTCAAGTCGGTACGACATCGTTTTACGTACTATCAAGAAACGACAAGCTTAAGGAATAACGACTAAGGAGGATTATTGTATACGATCGTCGAATAATGATCAAATATGTCTTTATTTTTTTCTTCGTTGACTATTTATCGATTTGTTGAAGTAAATGGTTAAGACCGATTTGTCAAATTTTAAATCAAGTTTTTAGTTCTAAAAACATATCCTATTTAATTCACCGCAAACAAAGGAACTCACAGATGACTGATGTGTTTAGAAAAAAAAGATTATCTATGCTTTATGTGAGGGCAATTAAGCTTTAACGACTACGTAGTTATTTTATTAATCGAAGTTTTTTTTCAGATATCTTGAATCGCCCTTCGAGGCACCCAAAAGCGTTTATGACACGTCAGGTACGATTATCCGTACGAATAGAGACAAAAATAAAGCTAGCTGTACATATGCTTTGATATTATTTTACTATATCGTTATTCGAAATTTTCACCTTTAACACCCACTTAAGACAATTTTTTTTTTTTTTTTTGCATTCAACAGTCACCATCCAACTAATACAAGGATTTTATTATTAATATAAGAATATTATCAATAATTAAGTTTTTTATTCCGACTATAATATTCGTATGCATTTCATAAATGACAAATTTCCAATGCCAGCTTAACTAAGAGCATTCTATAAACGAGTAATTCGAATTGGATGTCCAACGTTTAAACATTTAAGTCACAATATAGAAGCACTATTTAACTTGTGTTTGACTTCCTTAAAAGATTTTTTTTTGTAACCTCCTACTAGTGGATTTTTTCGCTATTTTTAATTAGATTGGTAACATGCCATTCCCATCAATCAGCGACCAGCAAATTGAAAATTCTATGTTTTTAAGTTAAAAACATATGTTTTTGTCAACAAATTGATATTAGAAACAGACGATTTATACATTAATTAAATGTAACGAAGTAATAAACGTCATGTATGCGTAACTTTTATATGGTTGTCTGTCTTTCATTCATTGAGTTTTTCCTTAATTAATTAAGACCCCCAAAAATAAAAGTTCAAGCAAGTTTGAAAACTCAAAGTGTAATAATAAGAAAGTCAAATAGCTTGACGTTGTCGATGTTCGAGGAAACTCAGACTCAGAGTTGACAATATGGTATAGGTAGTAGAATTATAGAAATAGTGATTAGTCGCATAAATGATGAGAAACAAACGTTTACTACTAATTTCACTCTACGTACATGTGGGAAAGATCTTTCTATATTGATGTATTGTTAATTATTAAAATGTTGAAAATAATGCTAATCATTTATTAGGACTTTGAACATATTCGTTCGGGAAAAACTCAAAGTTTTCAAATTAACCTTTAAAATAACTACAGTTGATCTACAGGCTTATATTCTTATATTTCTAATCCTAACATAGCAAAACATTCAAACTTAATTCCGATGATTGAAAAGTGATTCAGTAAAATTTCACATAACACATACTATTGATAAAAGATGAGATGAGATATTTTGCTTCACAATTGAACCAAATTATTAAATTATAAATTTGGTCATATGAAATTATTTTCCCGAAGTTTATATTTATGTAGACTTCACTTATGGTAACATAAAATTTCTTAGTATTTAATGTATTTCGAACTTTTATTTAAATATGTTAATCAGAGGTTTGATTAGCTTGGACGAACGCGAGCCAAATGAGCCCCACACATTTAAAGCTGTTAGTGACACGTTCGTGTACGTAATGGACGTGTACGGAGTCATGAAGCGATGAATAGTTGATTATACTATTATAAAGTATCATATTCAAAAATGAAAAGAAAACAAAACAGTATTCTCACACGTAAACCATATTCTATATGGCGTATCGACACATTAATTTCATTTTCGTTGAATAAACAAGATTTATGCATATATAATGGAATATACGATGGATAATATGCATTATATATAATTATGCATGTATCATGTTCATATATGAATAATATATTAGTCATAATAATAATACGTTATGATTATGTATGTATACAGACCAACATTTAATTATGTATGTAGCATGTTCATATATGCATATAAAATCTGCCGATTTTTTATTCAGATTAGAAAAAGCAATAACACTTAAAAATAAACAAAAGAATGTATACGTTTTTATTTTTAATAAACTAATTAAATCTTGGCATCATCTCGTCGTTTATACAGACGAATCTACAGGAAACTCATATCTATTAGTAACAATAATCGTCTTTTAGTCTGAGGACAATAAAAGTATATATAAATGGATACGCCAACAGATTTTGTCTGATTAAATTAACACAAATTGGTATCAAGTTTGCCAAAAATAAAGAGCCGAACTCAGATCAGTGTTTAGTTATTTTATTCGTGTCATCGTTTGTTTCTTGTCTGCATATGAATAAATCTATGTGGAGGAATCTAAAAGACACACCGTACACGAACTACATTTTTAAAACATTCAAGACAACATAATGTGCAGCTAAATCGATCATTGAAAACATAATTTTTGCTAAAAACATATTAGAATGTGTTTTAAACATATTTTTGTTAGCAAATCGGGATAGAAAATGTTTGACACGTGGGTATCACACGTGTGGTAGCATCATAATTGTCATCAAACCCAGCCGTTGAACTTTCCGTGACTCATCCTCTTCTCTGTATTTAGATAAAAAATTTTGTTATACGATTTATTAATATCAGTTTTAACTTTTAAGATTTAATTCTCAATTAAACAAAGAAAAAGAAAAAAAGGAATTGTGAGTGAATGCTTACGAAATTGTGGTTGATGGCTTAATGCTAAAATTAAAGTCGTTTAATTAAAAAATGGATATAATAAAGAAGAATTCTCAAGGTGAGAAAAGCAAAAGGGGAAGTTTTTTTTTTCTACAAAATAAAATTCAACGGCTGAGATGTTTTTTCTCCACATCTAACCGTCCATAAATCTGACTCAGTTTTTCTTGGCTTCTTCTCTATTTAAACTTGTCTGCTCTTCTACTTCAGCGTTTTACACAGCCACAAAATCCTCAAAACACCATTGTCTCTTTCTGTTTTTAATTCTTCTCCGATTATCATCTAAATCGATCAATCAAACGAAAAAGAGAAATAGAGCTTTGAAACTCTGATAAGTTTGTTTATCTGATTTAAAACAGAGGAAAAGTGTTATGTTTTAATTTGGAGGCGTTAAACATTTTTAGATTTCCTCTTTTCTCTACTCCTTTGTATTGTCTTAAAATTAGTTCTGTTCCTTGTTTTTTTTCAACGATGAGGAGATTTAGAGGAATCAAAATTAGAAGACCGATTCAACGCATCTCAAGATGGATCCTCCGGAAAACCAGGACCCGCCGTTCAAGATACATCCGGTTAAGCCCAAACCAATCGGTTTGCAAGCCGAGAGTCATCACGAAGCTTATAAGTTGGGGTCGCAATCTCACATCACACAGTGCTAGGTTCCTTGGCTCTAAATGCTCTAATTCAGGGTATATACCAATTGGACATGATCCGATTCGAGTTAAACCCGACCCAGTTCCGAAAGGTCACTCGGCGGTTTACGTCGGTAAAAAAGACGGCGACTTTCACAGAGTTTTGGTGCCCATAGTTTACTTTAACCATCCTCTGTTCGGTGAGCTTCTGAGAGAGGCAGAAGAAGAATTTGGGTTTTGCCAAGAAGGTGGAATCACTCTCCCTTGTCCTTATTCGGATTTCAAACGGGTCCAGACCCGAATTGAATCCGGTTCGGGTTTCTGTAAATTTCCTTGGAACCGGCGCCGGCAATAACGCCTGCGGAAAAAGATAATGATGAAAAATATTCTTAGCTTTTTTTTTTTTTAACTATTTTCTAGCTTTGTGACCTTTTCACTTTTGTCACTCTTTTTACCCTTTTGTTAGATATGTGTATATGTGAAAGTGATATTTTTTTTTAAGTTTTGAAATTTAGGCGTTAATATATTGTAAATGATATAGAGATTGTTTCTTTTGCATGAGTGCTTCTGGTATGATTATGATTATTTGATTATGATTATGATTAATTGAAGATTATGAAATATGATAGTGATTTAAAGGTGAATTAAAATGATAAAACCCAAAGAAAAAAAAATTAGCACGATTCTATTAATCTGTGGACCTACATAAGATTATGCTATCAATCACAATAATTCATCATAGTTAATCCCACCAATTCTGCATAATTATACTTATGTACGTACATACACGTATTTGGAAATTATTGAGACTTTTTATCAGAATTTTTCAATAGTACACTGTATGGAGTACTAATTAATTAGTATACAGAAAAAGATACTATTATTTATTGCTTTCTAAATTTGATTTGCCTGCAAAACACTATGATGAGAAAAATGGTTATAAATCTAATTTTTTAATCTATAATTGGGTTTATTGAATCTAGTTTCGTGCAAGGGTTAAATTGGTGAAGTATGGCTGGGAAAAATTATGGGGAAAATACTGCCAAAAGGAGATATTATAGCATTGAAATGTTCGTCGCCATTAGAGTCCCTTTCGATATTTCAATACGTAGTGGTGACTTTTTGGTGGAGAATCCACTAAAGAATCTACGATTTTCATGGCAAGCCAAAAGGATAAATTTAAATAAAAACACACTTAGAAAAAGAAAGCACATTCATATGTTTGATAGTTTGTAATTTTATAGACAAGCAGAAAAATAATAGCTGGCTCGAGATTTACGAGATTTAGTTCATTACTAATTCTTTTTTTTAATTAGCATAAAACAAGAAACGAGTATTATGATTATTATCACGTGTTTTTTTGTCTGAAAATTCGTACTTGTCTGGTTTATAGAATATTATAATTTATAGAATGTATAAAGAAATGGACCTATTTTGCTTGTTAAACTAGCAGTATTACAATTTAGTTTAATTGTATTTCAAACAAAATAGTATTTGTGGAATCTTATTGATATATTTAAATATTCCTAACATTTGTTAAACTTATGTGTTTTATGGTGTTAAGTATAAATATTTAAGAAATAGGAAGCAGGAGTACTATTTTCACATTGCATAAACATTTAACTAATATTGCTAACAATTTGGAAGCTATTCAACAAATGAGTATATCTGAAAAATACGTTATTTACCTTACTTTCGGATATTTCAGATTTCCAGTTTAAATTAAATTAATTAAAATTTATCAAAATTTTGTGGGATATTTCAGATTTCCTTTGCGCTTGCGTTGATCGTTAAAGTGCCAAGTTGGTTCATAGGTCGGTCCGATTTCAATTTCTGTGGAGTTGAAATTAGTATGGATAAGTAGTGGCTGTAACAATCAATTTGTCCAAGAGTACATACCAACTTCAGAAATCAGAACACAAGTTTAGACCTACGACCGATTAATTTTGACTTTTTTTATAACAAAACTCAAACGAACCGGATAAGTTATCGTCAGCCCAAGTTACTGTATCGATGTAAGCATCTCTTGGAGATGGAGGGATGCAAAAACTTACTAATTTAGCATGATCTCTTTTTTTTTTTTTTCCTTTTTATTAAATGACTTGTTAATCTGTTAACTATATATGATATTATGATCTAAAGAACGAGCTTTGAGTATTTGCTAAACATGATCCCAAATTAGTTATGTTCAGTAGCTTGTAGCCTTATACAGTTCAAAGGTGTTGAAGAGTAGAAAAATATAAGCCGTGAAATAAAACAATAAAAAACATGGGCTTGAATCTCATTCACAGCCCAATATATTTATAAAAAAAGTAAACCTTATTGTTGGTGAAGTAGCAATGGTTAAATTTTCTATCACAATATCCATCGTTTCGAAATTCCTCTTTTATAGAAGTGAAGATGGGTTGAGTGCCAGCGAAATATCGGGTAGGTAATATTTTTCTATGTAATCCATTTTTTGAGACTTTGACCCGATCCCCTTATTTTATAACGATGATGAGATTCTTTGAAATTTCGGGTAGTCTTTAACTTTTATTTTTGTCTCTCTTGTTCGTACTACTAACTTCTGATGATCAAGTTTTTAATTGCAGTTTACGTGTAGTAATCTTTATTAATGTATTTTTGAGAAATTCCTTTGGTCGTGGTCAGGATTTTAAGTTGTTTGTTTCTATCACTTGAAAATTCTCCACTATCTCCTGAGGAGAATATTGTGATTGAATCGATCTAGCCAACATATACTAATCAAAAGGACATTATTAAAATGGGACCCTTTTTGCACAAAATAAGTCTTAATAAAATAAACACCCAAAACCAAATCTTATATTAATTGTTTCTAATCAACTAATATACCAATTTTTATCATCCAATTTGTCGACTCGTTTTTATTGATTTCGTTACAAGTGAATGTTTTTAGCCAAGTTAAAATTAAGATTTGTAATGCTAAATGGTCTGATTAACATATCCCATGATCAAAATATAAATCACACTGATTTGTATTACTTTAGCCGCCGTCATAACTCATGAGTTATAAACGACAAATTAAAAAATCGTTTATCGTGAGTCGGTCTGAACCTAAACATTCCCAAAATTTTAAAAGAACACTTATTAATAAGATAAAATCAGAAACTAAAAAAACATTTGAAAACAAAACAAAAGAACACATACAAGTACAAAAATATTAGAAGACTCTTTCTGGCCTCTCTCCTCCTCTTCTCCTTCTTCCACTCATCATCCTCCCCAAGATCTTCATCTACGGTGGATGTTCACCTGAAAAATACACACCAAACACTCCATTCGAATCAATCCGTGACACTTTCCTCTCCTCCGTCGCCACTTCCACCTCCGACGCCTCCTTCAACAGCTTTGCCGTCGGCAATGACTCCTCCTCCTCTTCTTCTTCCGCCATCTTCGGCCTTTATCAATGTCGTGACGATCTGCGATCATCAGATTGCTTAAAATGTATCCAAAACTCAGTCGATCAAATCACTCTCCTTTGTCCTTACTCTTATAGTGCTTCTCTCCAGCTCGAAGGCTGCTGCTTACGGTACGAAACTAATGACTTTCTTGGGAAACAAGACACGAGTCTTAGGTACAAGAAGTGTAGTTCCAAGAGTGTTGAGAATGACTACGATTTCTTTAAACGGAGAGACGATGTGTTGTCAGATCTTGAGTCGGCTCAACTCGGTTTCAAAGTTAGCCGGTCCGGTTTAGTCGAGGGTTTTGCTCAGTGTGTTGGTGACTTGAGTCCTAGTGACTGTACGGCTTGTCTTGCAGAGTCTGTCGGAAAACTAAAGAATCTTTGTGGCTCGGCGGTTGCAGCTGAGGTTTACTTGGCTCAGTGTTATACTCGTTATTGGGGTTCTGGTTACTATGACTTCTCTTCAGGTCAGTCCATAAATTAGAAATCTTCATATTTTTTAATTAATATTTCTCTATTTACATAAAAATTCAAGTTCCTAATTATGTATCTTCGTAGATTATGTATAGTATAATTTTAAAAATGTGTGAGAATTCGTCAAAGTTTAAATTTCCGCCGCTTATAATTGAGAAAATCACGAGTCTAGTCGCTCATTGGTAGCACGAGAGAGCTGAAGAAATCATAAAATGTCCCTCTCTTAAGTATTGAATAGAATAAAATTAATCTTTTGAATTATTCGTTGGAAAGTTCGAGTATCATGATTATAATATCATTGGTCAGAAAAGAATGTTGTGTGCAATATAATATAGTTATACTATATACATCATTATTCTTTTCTTTATAGGCATATCCACCCATATCCCATTTTCCCAATTCCAACTTTATTTTTAATATTCTTTATAGCTTGATCGATATCACATAGTCCAAAAGTCACTGCATTAAAAAAAAATCTAATTCTTTGCTTGATGTATGGCTTTATCTTATGTAGTTTGTCTTATACTATAAAATAATTGTAAATTTAATATTGCTTTCATAATGAAGATCCAACGAAGGGAGATCACGTGGGGAAATCAATCGCGATCATCGTAGGAGTCATTGCTGGATTCGCAATTCTTGTTGTTCTCCTCTCCCTCTGCAGAAACTCCATGCGTAAGTATATGTATATTTGCCTAATCTTCACGATTAAAAGCAAATCACCTAGTTTTTTAAGATTCGAATGTACTTTCATGATCTCATATATTTCTATTGCTTATTTGCAGATTGATATAAGAAAAGACAGTATTCGGGATAAAAGATTCTAGGGACCTTTTTTTTTTTTTAAGGGTTGCTTGTACTTTTATGTTTTATTTTTAATGTGTAGACTGTAGAAAGTAGAAACTTAATATGACACACATTTCTCCATGGTTAATGTTAACCGGTTTTCTAATGACTTGGTTTGCATAACACTTGATAAAGGCCAGTTTAAGAGCTACTTGGGGCGGCCGTGGAAGAAGTACTCTCGGACTGTGTTTCTCAAAGACGGATTGATTGACCCGTGAGGGTGGAGAGAATGGAGGGGCGAGGAAGAGACTCCTCCGTTCACCGTCAGTTGATTTATACAAGGAGATTCTGGGATCCCCACTACCGGTGTGCCGTTTTTTTTTTTGTCTAGCCTCATGAACAATTAACCTTTTAAGTTTTAAGACACTATATATGACGACTAGTCTCTTTGTTAGTGTAATATGCCATATTGCATAATTGTAAAAAACTAAAAACCAAACGAAATACAGTATTCGAAATCGACTCTCATCGACAATACGTATGCCCAACAGTCAGAAGCCAGAGGAATCGACCAGTGCAGAGTAAGACGCGTTCTCGTCCGAAGCCGTCATTTTATCCCCAGCGACATCCTTAGTTACAGTTCTGTTTCTGGTCTTGAACACTACTCCGTGGTCTAAACCAGCCAACTCACACAATTCTAACCTCTGAGTCTTAGTCAACTCCATGTCAGCTTCCCAACAAGACTCCGAAATTATCTCTATCACTTTGTCCATCTTCTCCTTTGTTATCGACATTCCGTTTTGAAGGAGCGCAAGATAGACTTGTTCTGCTGCTGCTTTTCGAATCTGGATCATGTGAAAACAAAATTTCGAGTAACCAAAATGTTTTTAACAAGTGAAAAGAAAGTGCTTTATACTTACATTTGGGTATCGGTGGCCAAGGAATGCAAGAAGCTGAGAGAAGGCTTTTATACTGATGGGATCTGAGACTGAAGCGATATATCCAAGTATCGCAAGGCCTCTTTTTAGCTTATTGAAGTCCTTAGAAGCTCTTAGTTCGACAGCTAGACAATCCATGGCACCCGCATAGAAACTCAACGTATAAGTCTGAAAAATAATATTACAGATTAGCTTTGTATGTGTTTATAATCATTCTTATATCCTTTGGCAATTTGAACCCAAAGAGGTAAATTTTAAACCAACCTCCTGATTCAGAAAAATCTTCTTGCTGAAGAGGATCTCAATTGTCTGTGTAAAAATAGAAAGGTCAAGACATAACCACAGAGAAGCTAGATGTAAATATTAAAGAAGGTGAGTGTTATACCTTTAGACAGGGTACCATAACTCTATCACATTTCTTGTACTCTTGAAATATCCAGAGAATGTCATCACACAATGCAGATTCTCGAGATTTTTGTTCTTTAGGGTCTTTAGCTTCACCTTCCCTCATATACTCCAGCAATGCAAAGACTGAAGCGTTACTAAGTGAATCTTGTAATCCTCCAATCGATATTACTAATCCAGACATCACCTCTTTGCTGTAACAACTGAATTTTAATAGCTGCACAAAACGTGGGAAAGAGAAAGTTGGCACCTACAAAAGAAGATAATAAATAATAGTCAGATAGACCCTTTGAAACCAATGAAGCAACCCAGGCTTCAAGATCTGCTTACCGCCCATTGTAAGCTTGCTGTGTTGGGAAGAATTTCTTCCATCTTTTCTCTATGAGGTATGAAAGGGACGCAAACAGCTTTGTTATACAAAATCTTTTGAAGAACTTTTGCAGCTGTTTCTCTTAATTTATCCATTTTCTCCACTCCTTGCTTCACAATACCTCTAATTAGAAGGGTCGCAAGATTTGAATCAAAAAGTGAGGATCTATCATTGTTATGTTCACCCGCTGATTTTTTTCCGATTTCCTTACAGAGGATATATGTACACTTCTTAAGGCCATGCACAGCAGCTTCACGAACCCAAGAACCTACATCACCTCTGTTGTCAACTGAATAGTCATTAAGAGCTTTCAGTAAAGTATCCATCACTTCGGTCTTGATAAGAAGAAAAAGAGACAGGTCATCGTTTTCAGGATCACTTGCTCTTTTCTGAGTAAGAGTCTCACACACCGATGTGAGTCCCTTTACAGAATTTACACGTGCCTCTGTATCTCTATCTTCAGGGTTCACCTGCTTGGAAGAAAAAACACCCATCAAAGTCAAGTATTTCATTCTGCTTTCCAATAATTTGAGACTGATGTAATGAAGTCAAACGTTGTCTTATTTACCTCTATCTTACAAGCACTGCAGAGCTTCAAAACAACATCCTTCCATTTTGCAGCTAATAGTTCATATGGCAAGATACCTAGTGCAAGTGCAGAACCTCTTCGAACAGCTACATTTGGGTCTGTTAGATGTTTTAGGTGCTTTGTTATTAAATCAACAGATTTCTTATCATTGCCAACGAGATAGGACTTCACGAGCTGTTTAACAGCACCGACAGCTGCATTCTGCATAATATGTTAAACTTGTCGACTAATGAATTATGCTAACAGAATGAGAATAAATAACTTCATGAAAATTAGAAAGACAGGTACCTGTATTTGCGAATTGGGATGTCTTAAATCCTCAGTGAGAGTATCAAGCAGGATCCGTTCTGTTCTCTCAGCTAATCTCACATGCGATAACGAGATACACTCGATAAACCGTGAGACAGCCAGTCTCATTATTTCTCCTCCTTTTCCATGGTAAAGGCTTGCTTTCTCAAAGGAAGGGACAATCCCAGCCATAGGCTTATGGCTCTGTAAAAATTGATTGCCACAGGAACCTTTATTATAAGGGATAGCGACGCCAACCATCAGACTCTGTTATTTTCTCCTCTGATCAAAAATAAAATTCGAACTGGGGCGACTAAAGTAAATCTGTAGTAGTATGGTTCTAAATTCCAAGATGGTTCCCATATTTTTGGTTTTCCATATTAAAAATTATATGTAATTAGAATGCAGAGATTCCACAAAACCAAAAGCTAAAAGTAGATGGTACCAAACGGTAGAGAGGACATAGCCACACTAGTGCAGAGCTAACACAACCTCTCCAGCTGCCAATGTTGCACCATGGCGCATGCACAAATCAGTTGAAAGGGTATAAGGAATTAGTTTCTCCAGCACATAGTTGGCAAAGTGCTTAAGCTCGTATTTGACAAGAGCAGCAAGAGCTTCCGAACCAAGTTCTCTCAAGCTTTTATCCTGAAGTCACAAGATTGAATAATTAATATATTATGGAAGCTACAACTAGGAAAAACGATTTGATACAGATTCCAAACAAACTATTGGTTTTTGTTTATGGGTTGTTGAATTTTGAAATTAGTTGTTGACCACTTAAGAGAAAACAGTTCCACATTAAATACAAGCATGGCCTTAAAGAGCTATTAGGCTTGCAGAGAAATAAGAGTAAACCAATATCAAAGAGTTTCTATAATGAGCATGCATACCCAGTGGCAGATCTTGTTGTATAGCAATTCATCCACGAAAGGATATAGATACCCTTCATTCTGTGCAATGGAAACAGCAACCTGAAGGTAAGAGTTCACCCGAGAAGAGAGGGAGAAATAATCAGCTATGTTCACTATGTCAATCCCATGAGGGTAATTTCCTTGCCTTCCAACATTTTCTTGGAAAGCAGCAGCAGCAGCCCTTCTACAGTTCACCTGATTAAAGACATCAATAAAATTTACGCAATGAAGAGATCTACAAAAACACAATTCTACAAATCAAGCTAGAACCGGTCAACAAAGTATATATAAAAGAGGGATTAGTACCTCTCTATCAAAGGAACCCACTATCAATAAATCTGGAGCAAGCTGATCCAGCACACTTTTCATATCTTTATGGTAATAGGCGCGCCCAAATGCCCAACAAACATAGGCAGCTGCATCACGCACATGTGATCCAACACTGTGCGGACCTCGATGAACATCGTAATGGAGTGCCTGTAGATGAGATTTTGATGTACATCCATAGAACTTCTGAATAATTTGGGTGAGTGATGCCGTTGCTTCAAATGCGTTGACTAGAGAAATAAGAAATCCTGTGCATGGGATAGAGTATGACCTTCACAATAACTGGGACGACTAGTGGGAAACTTCTAGGCAACAATAGCCCTCTACGAGCCAGTTCAGCTAAGGCCAAAATAAAACTTCATGTGTCCATTCAAAAAAGCTGAAACGGAAAGGCCAAAATACAACAAAGAAAAGTTAGTTCAATAAATTCAAGCTGACTTCCGGCTATAAGAGTAAGGAGCAGTTTATAAACAATTTAATGGTAAAGCAGAACGGATTACTAATGGTGATATGAACAGACCTTGAAAAAGCTTTTCCAATATCAGTTAAAAGCTTGGAAAAGAGCAATCCCGATATCCTTCGCATAGGTCCAGCACTGCACAGATAGTCCTTACAAAAACCTAATATCTTTAATACCAAAGGAGCAAGGTCGTCCACTCCAAAGGTCTTGTCATTAGCGATGCTTGTATAAACAGAAGAAATATCAAAAGGGACCAACACCAGGATTGAAAGCCACAAAAGAGTAACACATTTGGCTTCCATTTCTCCAGTGCTTTCTTGCCTCAAGGCAGAAACAGAAGTCGTGCTATGACACTTCTCCATGAGCAACGCGGCGAGTTCCAGATCAGATACTTGATGCGGAAAGAACTTGATAACAGCTTTGTACCCACAGACGGTAACTAAAGCATAGATAATAATGCTTATTGGCTTAATAATTTCAAGAATTTCATCAGGTTTTGCTTCTAACTCAACTGTTTTGGAGCGGATGATAAACATTAATGGAGAAACTATGCTCTCTAAGAAAGGTTCCACTAGTTGACCTTGCTCCTGATATTTATCCATCTACCATACATCAAAACAAGCTCTGAAGAGTAAATCAACATGATACTGAAACAGCATCAAGTAAAATGGAGTTAAGAGAGTAACAATCATACTATGGATCGGATCTTCTGAACAGAAGTAGGATCAACGACACGGCCATTTGAAACAATATCATCGAGATGGGATTTAACGAGCTTCCATTCTTGCAAAAAGTACCTCTGTAGAACTCTCTCCATGGAATCATGCTCGTCGTCTTCTTCCGCTTCCATATTTACCGTCGCCTCGATTTCGATCTTCGCTGTAGAATTTTCATCTGCTCTAGTGGCCATTACTGGATCTATGGAGGCGAATTCAAGAAGTTCCCGCTCGCCGATAATTTTCTGTCAGTGTGGAACTGGCAAAATCAGGAGATCAGTGAAGACGAAACAAGAGGGTTTGCACTTTAAGGCCCATTACTCTATTTTGGGCCTATATGATCAAATATATAGGCCCGTTCATTTCTTGCATCTTCTGGTGCGCCACCTTAACCATTTATAATTTACAAAAACCGAACCAAAGTTGGTAGGCGTGGATAACAATATAAATCTCCTTGTACCGGATTCATGACTTGAATAAGAATATGCAATATTGCCATAAGAATATTTTCCTGAATCCTTTCTTTCTTTTTCTCAAATTTATTATTATTGCGGAAAATCCAAAGATTACATTTTACATATATGGAAAAAAATTGCAATAAAAATAGGCGAAAGGCATAGAGGATCACTAAACTCTTAGCCTTAATCAGCGGTCAAGATGATACCTTTTAGTGATATCCAACGGTCAGATATGATCGAAGTTGTCCCTTAGAGATGGCGAAATATTGTTTGATTGGCTAAAAATGATCTCACTCATAAAATAAGTTTGCAGAGAGACTCTCATCGTTTCATTTCTTCACCATCCTCGCACCTTCGTATTCTCTCTCTATCACAAGAGAGCTAAAAAAATCTAGTCAATGGCTTCTACTTCATCTCTTGCTCTCTCTCAAGCTCTCCTTGCTCGTGCCATCTCTCACCATGGCTCTGACCAACGTGTCTCCTTACCAGCTTTCTCTGGACTCAAATCCAATGGCTCACGTGCCTCTGCCTCTTCTCGTCGACGCAACGCTGCATCCATGAGCAAAATCCGATCTTTTCGTCCTCTTGTTCGAGCTACAGCTGTCTCAACAGCTGAGCCAACCACTGATTCGTCTATTGTAGACAAATCGGTCAACTCGATTAGGTTTTTGGCTATTGATGCGGTGGAGAAGGCAAACTCAGGTCATCCTGGTCTTCCTATGGGTTGTGCTCCGATGGCCCACATTTTGTATGATGAGGTCATGAGGTATAACCCCAAGAATCCTTACTGGTTTAACCGTGATCGATTCGTTCTATCTGCTGGACATGGATGTATGTTGCTTTACTCGTTGCTTCATCTTGCTGGATACGACAGTGTCCTGGTTTGTGATCTCTTGCTCATTTTTAGTTTCTTTAGCTTACTCAAATTACTGTAATGTAATGGCTTTCGATCTGATCATAATTGAAAAATGTTGTTACTTTCGTGGTTAGATTTACCTGTAAAGTTCATATATTTAATCATTTACTGAAAAAATTATTTTAAAGTCATTTACTGAAAAAATTATAGTGTTGGATTTTTTTACTAGGAGGAAGATTTGAAGAACTTCCGTCAATGGGGAAGCAAGACACCAGGACATCCTGAGAATTTTGAGACTCCTGGAATTGAAGTCACTACAGGTTTGAGTTTTTGCTTCTTTGGCTTGTTGTTCATGTAAATTACTGAGCTTTCTATGTCTATGTTTACGATTGTGGCTTTCTGCTTTTCATGTTATGCAGGTCCGCTTGGACAAGGAATTGCAAATGCTGTTGGTTTAGCTCTTGCTGAGAAACACTTGGCTGCTAGGTTCAACAAACCTGATGCTGAAGTTGTCGACCACTACACGTAATATATGACCATATTTTTTTGTCCATGCTTATGTCATCATTCTTGGTTTGGACATGGTTCTTATATCAGGAAAATACTGTTTTTGGTTGATTATCTAGATATGCAATCCTCGGAGATGGTTGCCAAATGGAGGGTATTTCAAATGAAGCTTGCTCTCTAGCTGGTCACTGGGGACTTGGAAAGCTCATTGCTTTCTACGATGACAATCACATTTCCATTGATGGAGACACCGAAATTGCCTTTACTGAGAATGTAGACCAGCGTTTCGAAGCCCTTGGATGGCATGTTATCTGGGTGAAGAATGGAAACACTGGGTATGACGAGATCCGTGCTGCCATTAAGGAAGCTAAAGCTGTTACAGACAAGCCTACTTTGATTAAGGTAGCTACGCCTCAATAACTTAGCCATCAAATAACCGTTGGTCTAAACACTTTTGGTATTGATTTTCCATTTTGCTTGTACCTTAATCAATATTCTATTCAGGTCACTACTACGATCGGCTATGGGTCTCCCAACAAGGCGAACTCATACAGTGTCCATGGAGCTGCACTTGGCAAGAAAGAAGTTGAAGCTACCAGAAATAACCTTGGATGGCCATATGAGCCGTTTCAGGTACCTGAGGATGTTAAGAGGTAAGTAAATCCAAACCAGGTTTCTGTTTGTTTTATGCTATAAAGTTGCTTTGATGACTTACAGTTTGACTTGCACTTTTCTAGCCACTGGAGCCGTCATACACCTGAAGGCGCAGCTCTTGAATCTGACTGGAGCGAGAAATTTGCAGCGTATGAAAAGAAGTACCCAGAGGAAGCTGCAGAGTTGAAATCTATTATCACGGGTGAATTACCTGCTGGCTGGGAGAAGGCATTACCTGTAAGTAAAAATCTCTTTGTAATCCGTAGTAGCCAATTTATACTGTAGATATGGGGTTTAAAATCTTTATTTTTCCATTTTTAGACATATACACCTGAGTCTCCCGGTGATGCCACCAGAAACCTTTCACAGCAATGTCTTAACGCCCTTGCTAAAGTTGTTCCCGGTTTCCTTGGTGGAAGTGCTGACCTTGCATCTTCCAACATGACATTGCTGAAAGCGTTTGGCGACTTTCAAAAGGCTTCCCCTGAAGAAAGAAATCTTAGGTTTGGTGTCAGAGAGCATGGAATGGGAGCCATCTGCAATGGCATTGCCCTTCACAGTCCTGGCCTTATCCCGTACTGTGCAACTTTCTTTGTGTTTACTGACTACATGAGAGGTGCCATGAGAATCTCAGCTTTGTCTGAAGCTGGTGTTATCTATGTTATGACCCATGATTCCATTGGTCTTGGTGAGGATGGACCAACCCATCAGCCCATTGAGCACCTTGCAAGTTTCCGTGCAATGCCCAACACTCTTATGTTCCGTCCTGCTGACGGAAATGAGACAGCTGGTGCATACAAGATCGCTGTCACCAAACGCAAGACCCCATCTATCTTAGCACTATCTAGGCAAAAGCTACCTCACCTTCCAGGAACATCCATTGAAGGAGTGGAAAAAGGTGGATATACCATTACTGACAACTCGTCAGGCAACAAACCTGATGTGATCCTGATTGGAACTGGATCTGAGCTAGAGATTGCTGCACAGGCTGCAGATGTGCTGAGGAAAGAAGGCAAAACTGTTAGAGTTGTTTCTTTCGTGTGTTGGGAACTTTTTGAAGAGCAATCTGATGAGTACAAGGAGAGTGTTTTGCCATCTGATGTATCAGCTAGAGTTAGTATTGAAGCAGCTTCGACCTTTGGATGGGGAAAGATTGTTGGAGGCAAAGGAAAGTCCATTGGTGTAGATTCTTTCGGGGCAAGTGCACCAGCGCCCATACTCTACAAGGAGTTTGGAATCACAGTTGAAGCCGTTATTGATGCGGCTAAGTCACTCATCTAAGACCACCATACCAATTCCCTTTGGGGTTTTGTCTGAACTTGATTTGGATGCAAAGCTATTCACAACATTGTCTTATATCTCCAAATAAAAGTGCTACAAAGACAAAAAAGACTTTCACTTTTTTTTGTTTCTTGTAATTTGGGACAACATAGGCTTTTGGGTTTTGAGATGAGAAACAAATTAGAAAGACAATGTAAAACTCCCATGATCAGTGGTATATTCGTTGTTAAATGTTTCATTTTCAACAAACTATTCTGATATTTCTTGATGGGTACAGGCAAAAATGACCTACATCAACAGGCACAAGTACTGTGGTCAGCACATCTGAATTTCTGTGGACAAGGATGATTACAGAGATTGGGTTTGGTTGTTCTTCAATGAATATCAAAATTTGGGTCCCATCGTTGATATTGGTAAGGAGATCACGAAAGGAATGGTGAAAATTTATACCTTGACAGTCAAATTATCCACATCCTATCCTAAGCCTTTAACTAACTAGAAAAGAGAGAGCTACGTTTTATCATTAACGACAAAAAATTATGCGGGACCCACATGTTTCGAATATCCCGTGAGGAGGAGGAAGATTATATGCTACAGAATTTAGCATATTCGGATTCCATTTAATATGGGCTATAGACCCAGTAAGGTAAAGAACAATACTGTCCATTGGAACTCTAGGCCCACGTTAATCCCCTCACTAATTTTAAGCTCGCACGCACGTGTTGAAAGCTCTCCTCCACTCGCGATTTGGCAAGACACATATGCAACATGTGTCCTAATTTTGATTGGAGGACATATTATCTGGTATTCGAGAGCGAATACTTGGATAAAAAAATTAGATATTTGGATGGTGATGTAAATAAGGATAATGAAAAAAATCTAACTTAATATCCGGATCTAGTTATAAATAATATATTAATATTTTATTATTATTTATATTATTTTAATATTTTGTAATTCAGTTTTTTTGGATGGATCATCATTCGTCCAAATGTATAATTTTGATATCCGTAAGAAAAAATCTTGATATATTTATAATTATAATTTTAATATAATTTTTATTTTTTAGATTTATTTTTTTTGACCAAAAAAAATTTAACGGAAATCCTCATTCGATCGTTTTCTTATGGATATCAAGATTATATATTTGGGCGGATACATATCCATCCAAAAAAACTGGATATCGGACTCTAGTCGAGATCTATACACTACACTGAATCACCAAGGTATAATATATTTAAATAATTACATTTATTAGGTGAACACATGATTTAAGACTTAACTTTAGTAAAGCTTAACCAGATGTTCCAACCTTATTATATATAAGGAACAATTTTTAAACAATTTACAAGTAGAAGCTGGTTTCTTAATAGTTGTAGTTTGAATTTTCAAATGTTCATTAGTTGTCTACTTGTTGGTGATAAAGGCTATTTGAGGGCACTATACAAAAAGGATCTGTTGTTCAACATGTCAGTACATAAGAAATGATCGAGGTAAATTATCTTTCATTTATATTAATTCAGAGGCCTATATGTGCAATTGATATGATACTCTTGTATGATCACATTCCAATTTATATGTTTTTTTTTTTTGTCTGAGGATGCCTTTTGTGCATTTACGCAGATTAATGTCTTGTTCCGTGTGACTTCTGCTGGGCTGATGGTTCGAATTTTTTTAATATTTATTACAGCATTATTTTTACCATACCAGAACTTAACTATTTATGTATTTATGTATTTCTACTTTCTGGAAGTTGAATCTTCCATTGCTGGAGATATGGTTGCAACAGTTGATAAACCTTTGGGGGCCGTTAAAACCGATTGTAGTTTCAGTTCTTAAAATTTTAAGATTTTACTTTCAGTTGCTAATTACATTTCTTACAAAACTTGTAGGGGCTACACAGTTCCATGCGCAAGAGCCTTTTCTCTCCGTCTTATCGAAATAGTAGCGTTTCACAAATTGTTCAACCCCTTTCTGAAAGACAGCAGCTATCTTTGAATTGGAGAATCTCTGCACGGTGCAGCCATCAAGACAGGATTGGAGCTGCCTATGAGGCACAATCTTCTCTCACTTTATTGCTCTAGTGACTAGTGAGGGATATGAGAGTGTGTAGGAGGTGTTGAAGTTCACTGAAGACTTTAACAGGAAGCTACTCAATACACTCATCCATTGTTTTTGCTGAGAAAAAGGCCAAAGTATTCTCTGGCAGCTTTCAGAAAGCTGCTACATGTAGGCCCGCCTACTGATGTCACATTCAGAGGGTTATCGCCGTGTGCTGATGACAGTTCCTGTAAGAACGGAATAAGTAGATGTGATCATTATTCAAATGAAGTCTTGTGATATTCCTGTAGAGAGAAGACACACGGTTGCATTGATCGATATGCTACTAGGAGGTGGATTGATGGATGAAGCACACAAGAGGATGACAAAATTTATGTTTACCTATGATGAAAAGGCGATTACATCTTTCCTGCACGCCTACACGGCTGAGAAGAACTACACAGTTCCAGTGGAAGTAGACCCAGAGAAGATAATAGAGAACTACACAGTTCCAGTGGAAGTAGACCCAGAGAAGATACAAGTTCGTGCCCATAACAATATTTTGACCACAATTTGTGTCTGTCATCAGGATTTAGTTTGCAGAAAATGATGCATTCTCTTCATCGGTGAAAGGAAATCAATAACAAGGATAAATAGATACCAAAAGTATAATAAGAAAATGAATATAGTGTTGATAATTCCGAATTTTTATTTTCCACCTTTGTACTAGGCAAGTCAATGGATTCAATGTATCCCACTAATTAATTACAAAAGAGTCCACTAACTCTAAGTGCCTAAACAGAAAATAACAAAAAAGGCCGTGTCAACTTGCATAAGTGGCAACAATTACTATAAGACGGCCGGAATCAGAATTGGTCTGGTTCACATGTCATACCGCCGCCCGTTTGGATCGATTTTGAAGCTGAAGCTTGGAAGTTGGATTTAGTGCTGGAAACCTCGAGGCAGTATCCATTAGCTCAACAATGAGCCAAGGCTTGAAGAAGCGACTCATTTGCATTTCTTCATCATCACTACACAGAGAGACGAAGAAGGTGAAGGTTTATACATACTGAATCCATTTATACACAAGTCTAGACCTCCTAATCTTAGCAACTTCAGACAACTAGACTCTACTAGTACTCCGGAATAGAATTTTTCTTCCTTGGCAATCAAAAGTTAGATGCAGATCATTCACATTGAAAATGTGAACTTTTGCCTTCAAGAATTGATATTATATAACTATCTGGAATCTAAAACACCAAAAGTAACCACATCACATATCGTCCAAGCAAGCAAATCTAAAACCCTCAAAGGCGAATTTGCACTACTCAAGAATTTACAATACTGTGTTTGCACTGCAAAAAGCTGATAAGATAACACAGGGTTTGACTCAAAACTACAAACAACATTGAATCACTACCTATACACCTTAATCTGTGGGAAAAAGCGCTTCTTCAACGCCTTTATTTAATTTCAAGAAGCCAATTCAACAAGATTAACTTCACATCATTCTCAATCAACCCTACAAGATTCATAAAAAGAGTCCAATTATTCCCTAAACTCAGAAACACACAACAGATTATAGACCATATGCAAAAATGTTAAACCTTTCAAGCATGTTCTGAGACCTTGTAAGCCTCCGAAGAAACGTTACCCATCCACAAACCTGGGAAGAGAACCTGAAATTATAAAAAACCGAAATTGTTAGGTAAGGTTGTGAAAAAGAGAGATCCATTAAGAAATGTGAAATCTTTACATCGAGCTGTTTCTGCACATTCTTGGATCTCTTCTTTGGTCTTCTACTAGGTTTTGATCCAGTCAACGCGTAGATATCTTCATCAATCTCCATCTTTGAAAGTGAAATCGATAACTTTGGTTTCTTCTCCTTTCTCTCTATCGTTGCGATCTTAGCATTTACACCGTTCCTAGATCGAATTGCCTCAGTTCGAACCGTTCCTTGAACTTTGTTCTCAGTCAATGAACCGCCGCTACAGCTCTTCAATACCCCACCGCCGTTTCCAATTGAACGCTTCTTCGTCGGCGGAGGTTTTCTCGGTCTCAGATTCCAAATTTTTGGACCAAACTCATCTGCTTCATGACCACCTCCATCAGAGATCCGTTCACTAAGCGATACATCAACATCGATCTCCGGCTCAGCTGAGTTATCAGTCACTTGAAGAGCAGCGACGGAAACGGCGGCGTTAGCAGTCGCTGGTGAGGTGGAGATATCAGCTGCTTCTTCACTATTCTTCGTTCGGATCCGAATAAAGATTTTCGATCTACCATCAGGCGTCGTTGACTTAGTCCCAGATCGATCTACGGCGGAATCACTAACATCAGCGTCGGAGCTCCCTTTCTTCTTCTTCTTCTTCTCCGGTCTCAATTCAAACGAAGAAGCCGATGGTTGTTCGTTCACCTCATCAATCACAAGATTCCCTTTCACAGTATTAGCATCACGAAGTGGAGATCTACTCGATGCTTTACGGAGACGATGTGTATTGGTGTGATTCATAGCCCACCTGAGATCAGACAAAGGAAAGTTATGAAGCGGATGAGACTTCACTGGAGAAGAAGAAGCTACAGCAGCTATATGTTGTTGCCTTCTAGAGCTTTCACTAGCGTTCACCACCGGCGTCGGTGGCTGTTGCGACGGTGGCGGTGTATCAGAACCATGGATCGGCGGAGGAAAAGCCATAGATTGATGGAACATCTATAATTCAATCGATTTCAGTAAGAGTTTGAAAACCCTAATGACGACGGAGGAGAATGAAATTGAATTCAAAAAAAAACACAGAGCAAATGTGAAAAGAGAGAGAGAGAGAGAGAGGCACACAGATATAAAGTATAACCAGAAAATGAAGAGCGGCAGTTATGTTAAAAAAAAACCAAAAAAAAAGATGGAACTATTTAAATGTCTCTTTTAACCTTTCCATATCGTCGGATTTACAGACGCTGCTGCCCCCACGGGGTTGACGTAAGACGCACGTGACTTGCACGCACCCAGTTGCTTGATTTACAAGACTTTAACAGTTTGAAACTCTAGTCAAACTAGCCGAGCCGAAGCCTGATTACTTTTCATGCCACGTGTGCTAATTGGTCCCACGTTTGACTATGTACTCACCGACACGTGCAGCTTGACCGGGAGCCCAAAACTTGACGAATTGCAATAAGTTCTATGAGGTACAAAAAGGTGTTATCTTTTCACTTTCATAATCTCCGAAGAGCCTAAAAAGGAAATCTACAGAGTGGTATAGTTATTCCCACATCTTCTATCATAGGTAACCACAAAGTTAGCGAGCATTTCTACATCCCACAAACAAAAACAAAAGTTTCATTTGCAATCTCTACACGCAGTTGTTACCATATGAAGCCTTTGCAGCGTTGTTGAGCTCAGGCAATAAGGTTTTTTGTGTTCCAAGTCCATAAATCTGTGAAACCTGAAGGGCATCTAGCTCCATCTGCTGCAAGATCCAAAGGGTCTTTTGTTGAGTTAGGACACAGTGTATCTGGTTTTTCTGTAGGAGAAACGTTCGAACCAATGTTTCGGAATTGCTGGATGAATCCCATATAGACGAGCTATGAAGGCCTTTTCACTTGTAGCTACAATGCTTGCGATTGAATAGCTTTTTTCACTCAACCCTTTCTCCACGAGCCACTTATGGAATCTGAACCTTGGATTGATTCTGTTCTCCAGGTCAAAACATAGATAAGCTGGGAAAATCTCTAGGTATTCCAAAGAATCTCCCATTTCACCACACAGGAACCTTAGCTTATCTTGTATGCTATCCGGTTTCTGGTTCAATATCTTTGGTGCTGCTTTTATCAACATGCATATCTTTGAGCAATCGATGCCACTGTTTAGTAGGATTTGGAATCGGTCGCGTAGTTCTACTGCGGTACCATGGACATCCTGTAGTATTTTCATGGTCATGCCGTTTTCCCCAAAACCTATTTCATGAAGAAAATCCAATTTTTGAATATGGTGTGTTTTGGTTCGTGAGTGTTGAAGCACCTCCAAGCCTTCTTGATATTCTCTGTTTGGATCTTCATCAGGGTCCATTAACGAATAGCTATCAAGTAAATGATGATTCCCATTTTTCAATCTATCAAAGATCTTTTCATGTAGATCTAATGCTCTAAGCACATAAGGCAGATTCTTCAGTTTGTTTCTACCCAAAACGTATGGATATTTCTGAGCAACAGCATCCACTTCTTCCTGACTCAATCCAAAAAGCTTAAGCATTCCCTTAACTGAGATCACTGGTTTCTCAAGATCAAAATTCATAATAACAGGATGTCGAAGAATCAGAAGAGCAACATCTTCTTTTCTAACACCAAACCTACAAAAATACTCGACCTTTTTCATCAGAGTTTCTTCTGAATATTCCATAAAAAGTGGTTTATTTCTACCTATCAACTCCCACACCTCTTCATTCTCACAACCCAAATCGTAAAAGACCTTAACTTTCCTACTAATGGCATGCCAAGAATCCACATTTTCTTCAAAGAGATGCTGCGAATCAAACTCATCAAAAACTCTCTTAAGCTTAACAAACAAACAACGTATCTCCGAAGTCAATTCTTCACCTCCACACAAAGTAGTTGGAATAGCTAAACAAATACCAATCACCGAGACTGTACTGAATCCTATATCTTTAAACTTAAGCAGCCTAGATTCAATCTCTTCAGGACTCTGCAAAAAAATCAACCTTTCCTCTTTATACAACTTACCCAACTTATTCCAAGGAAACCCAAATCCAGATAAGGCACAAGCAGCATCCAACGCAGTCCGATCCTCAGAGAAGAAGAATTTCTTCTCAGGCAAATACTCACTAACTTCACTGTAATCAATGCCAATGCTCTCGAAGAAAAACTCGAATTCGTTAATAGGGAAGTAACTGAGATGCTTCCGAAGAGATCTGGAGAAGGTAGGTACAGAGAAATCAAGCTTTAGAATAAGATTTCGAATCGAAACCGAGGCGTTTGTGGCAATGTGTTCGGCGTGAATATAAGAGAGAGACTTGGTGGTGTGGAGATACTCTGTAATAGCTTGCTGAGCTTTTTCGATGGCCAGAGACTTATACTTTGATGGTACTCTTCTATGTTTCGCCGCTACTGTACTGAAATTTCGCGATATCGATGCCAACTTCAATCTAACCATGATGAACATGGTCGATTTTGGGGATTAGGGTTTCTCTACCGGTGTATTTTTCTTCCCGTGCCGTCTATACAGGTTTATGAATTGATCGGACTTATAAAAAATTACTCTTCTGCCATCCACAGTTCAAATCGAATAATGTAAATAAGAAGTTGAACCGGACCATGATGAAAATAATATTTAACCGGAATAAATGTATAGGTTAAGTCGAGATTGCTTCGTCGTTAAATTCGTTTATCGTTTTTTTTTTCTTTTCTTTTTGGCTAAGAAAGAGCAAATATGTCACGACAGGCTGAAGTGATCGACGGAAAATAGCTGATTTAGTGATTTCTTTCTCTAGTTTATCAATTTCACTTGTAATTTACACTTTCATCTTTCTTTCTTTTTTTCTGTCAAACTCAGTAAGTCACCTTTACTTAACAAAAAAAAAAACCTCAGTGAGTCACCTACATACTGACACTGTAATGAAATATATAAAAAATGGGCCGATAAAGGATCAAAGAGATAACATTACGATAGCTCGTATCTCTTGCAAACAAATTTGATTTTATGAAGTCTGAATAGACACGAATCACGAAAGTAACAAAAAATACTTGTTTTTATTTTTCGTTTACTAGCCTGGTTACTCAAAACATAAAATAAAAAACTAGTCCAGTTTACTCAAACCCAATAAGAAGCATTAGTAATGTAGGAGAGAACATGACCGAGACGCGTGGAGTCCATACATACAGCTTTAAATAGTGTACAATGTCAAAAACAGCACAAAGAATGGGCATCCCATGATTGAGGCTTTGATAAGCTCATGTGTAGATAATGGCCCAAGGATAAAAGCGTAATTAGAGCAAGTAACTCAAAAGGCATCGCATCAAAATGATTGGGAAAGAAATTGGGTGTCCGGTGAGAGAGACACGCGCGAGAGAGGGGTGAGAAGGTAGGACCACGTGTCGTTTTCCTTTTTCTTCTAAGTATGACACGTGGACGTTATGTCATGTGACTACCCACGTGATTACTCTGACATACTACAAGATTTGTTATTTTAATAGAGTAATAAAATTTGATAAGAGTATATTAATTCTTCTTCTTTTTTCGGGTTTTCTGCTTAATACCCACCCATGCTCTTCTATACATCTTTCTCAGGTGGCTTTCACTCGCCCCCGTCCCTTGCAACCGCATATACTTAAAACTGTTTATTGATTCAAATTATAATAAGATCTTTTCAACAAAAAAATCTTATATGCTAAGATTTCCCACCGAATGCAGTCTTTTAAGACATGCGTTGATTTAGGAAAATTGAGTCTATAAATAATTTATGTATGCCATAAATGGATGATAACTTGAGAAGCTATAGATCGATGTACAAATATCTCCCAAGTAACAAAAAATGGTCAGCTGCGAATGTCGGATCTCGATGAAAATTGATCTATTAAAAATATGTTCTGAAAAACCCACAGAAAGCAAATTATATGCATGTGCGCATTGTATTAGTTCCTAGAAGATGATATATGGTGGAGTAAGTTCAAAAAAGAAACCACAAAAACGGAAAGGGAAGAAATGAAACAAAGATTTAGCACATGGATGGGTACACACGTGGGTCACCGGGACCATACATAGACGAAATATTTTACGTCAAAATAATTAGGGATATAATACTATTTATGGACGTAAGATATAACATGATAACTGGTAAAACTAATTATTTTAAAACGGTGCATAGTACATTAATCACACGACCTCATTATTGTGGGTAAATATAATAAGCTTGTTGGTCGGTCGAAATTATGTCCACATTTCTTATCAAAAAGTCATGATATGATTACTTTCACACCCATAACTAAAATTATAATGGACTTAGGACTACTGATAACACTTGTAAATTAAAACTATCTCTCTACAGATTTAATGGAGTGATAAGTTGATATAACAATTCTTCTTAAAATAATAACTTTTTCTTAAAACTAAAACCCAAAAAAAAAATTATATAAAAAATTATATATATATATATATATATATTAACAAATACATAACAAGGCGTGGAGGTGTCCACGCGGACGATATAGCGCGTGAGATATGTGTCCAAATGATTGTAGAGATGTGGGATGTCTGGTCGTCGAGGAACAATATTACACCGCACGAGTGTGGTCACTGGGGACCACACAATGCCATGTCAACAGCTTCTCACATGCTCATGCACGTGACGCCGTGACCTCTATTTCATCTTTCTCATTACCTCCACTTCTTCTTCTTCTTTAGATCGTACCTATCCTCCCCACTTTTCTTTTTATTTCCAAATTTTCTATTCGTATCATTTGTTTTTCAAACAAATAAAAATAAAACAAACAATGAACTATACTATACTTCGTCCATATATTACGAAAAAAGAATTTTCAATCCATGGATTTGCTTCTCTTTTTTTTTTGTCACAAATGCACTTTTGAAATAAATATTTCTATCATTTTAATTACATTTTAAAATAGAAATACTTAAATATCTACCATCTATTTTATTATTTTCTCACAACTACCATATATTTTATTATGTTCACAACATTAAAATGTGTAACAATTTTCTCTTTAGGCGTACTTTCATTACTTCGTGGATAATATATATATATATGTATTAAAATATACATCTCATCAATTAATCCATTTTGCCATTTTGGACTGAGTGAGATAATGAAAGAAAACGCGGTTCGCAAGAGTATTAATCCACATGTAGTTCACAAAATCCATAACTCTCTATTTAGTATTTACCAAAATGTATAAAAACAAAATAGTTTATCATTTAAAAATAAAACAGCCGACAAAAGAAAAACGAAATGAATTCTCAAAATACTAACGTAATGAATAGTTAACCATACTGAAGATTATTCTCAAAATTTATGTTAGCGTGTCATTATGCAAAAATAATGAATTCGTAACTGTCGCTTCATTAATAGACGCGGTGATGTCTGAAAGTACCTGTGAATGCCCATGCTGGCTTAATTTTATTTTAAAACATGATCTCGCCACTATACGTGAGTATTAATTTTTAAAACTAAAAAATCCAACTTATGTCGACGATATCAACGCCTCTCTTTCTCACGCGTATACGATCGGAGTGCTGGATAAACATCTGACGTAAATTTGCAAGATTCACAAAGAGTTTGATTATTTTCCGCAAAACAAAAATTTTAAATTCAGTAACATGTATTGTAAATCTGTAAGATATAAATTAATTATGTATGTATATGTTAAGTGGTCTAATTTTTATTTTTTGTTATAACGGTTTAATATGTTTTATTTTTCTTTTCCATATTTCTGTTAACATTATTTTTATTTTATCTAAATATACATTTACTTACAAAAAAGGAAAACAGTGGAAAAGAAGGATTCCAATTAGGTAAGAAAAGATAAAGTTTTATTAAAAATATCAGTATCATTATTTAATAAAGTGATTAGATTAGTTGGGGGCAAATTTAGAACATCCTTCTTGTAAGAGTTTGAGAACCCCTTTCCTTGAAGTTATTCACATTTCAATCGTTTTACATTGTGTGATGATATAATGTATGTTTTTTTAAAAAAATTTAAAAATCTTGATTACATAATGCAGGAGACACTATTGAAAGGTCCTTTTCTTCTATTTTCTGTACAAATAAGAGGTTCTAACGTGATGGAAGTCACATGCCTAAATAACAACGATTTTCTTGAGATCTTGACCGTTCAATTCCATATCCACGATAACCTGCATACTCAAATTGAACCAACACATAAACTACTAATTAAGTATAAATGTAAAAACAAATGCAGGAGTATACTTAAATCACATTTAAAACTGGCCAAAAAAAATCTTGACCTGTCTTATCTTTGTAACTGCTGAAAGTCTTGAAGAGGTGAAGGCAGAAGTAATGATGGCATTATCAGTAACAAAAAGAGAAAAATAACTAATTATTTATTTGTTGACATAATTAAAATTTGTATTTACTCTCTCATGAAATCCACCAACACGACTTGTCATGCGTTTTTATTTATGTTTGACTGACAGGTGAAGTTAATGACAACACTTAATTAAGATATGTTATTAATATTAAACACAAAAACATTGGGAAAAAGGAACAATAAATGAAGGGCATGGAATGGTATGGGAGTGGGAATGCATGTTGGATTTCAAAGACAACTCCAATCCAATGCAGTGTTTAGGGCTCCTAGGCTCAGTGTAGCCTACCCAATACGACACCGTATCTCTGCCTCTCCTGATTCCATACCCATTTTGAGCCCACCGCCTCTTTTTCTCACTCACTCTCCCCCACTCGCGTGTTTATACCACGCCTTTTTTTATATAATTATATATTACTACTAAAAAGAAATATCGAATAAAAATAAATATTTTTATCGACTATTGATGTTGAAGCAAATTAATAGGTCATAGAATGGTAACCTTTTTTTAATAATTATCTTTCCCGTTTTGATTTATAAAATGTGTGGGGCGAATGCATCAGCATTAAAAAGGTCTATGAATTATTTTTATCACTGATCAACAACATTTTGTTTTTTTGAATCCCCTTTCATCAAGAAATTTAATACTAATTTATATTTTAGAGCCTGGGTAGTTAAGACAAATAATCTTATACGTTGCATAGAAATATGAAAAAACAAAAAAAAAATCAAACAATATGACACAAAAATATACTGCTAAAACAATATTTAATACAAAATCGATGCAAGGAACAAAGCGAAATTCATCAAAAAATTTGTTTGTTGGACATAGTAAAATGTTACTGATGGAACTAAACCACCTATTTGTAAGATTACATAATTAGTAAACAATTTTGCATCAAATATATAAGCCTAAGGTAAAGGAGAATTTTCTTCCTAAAGAATAATATTATATAACTATTTCAAAGCAATAGCAACCGCAACGGCACCTGAACTATTTGATGAATCCTAGGGCTGCTGATTGATTGGTTCGATTCAGCAATACCATTACCGCACTCAATTCTTGGTTTAATATCTCTACATTTGCAAAAAGGAAAAACAAAAGCAAAGCTGCGAGAAAGTTTTGTTTTCTTTGAGAGACATTATGTAGGGACTCAAGTGGTCAGAGAGAAGTGTAAGGATATGATGATAGCAATAAGGCATGATATGATGATGTTGATAATGATCATGTATGATGATTCATTCATTATTAAAGTATATGAAATTATTTTTCAATCACTCACCAGCGCGCGTGGACTCTACAGTTTGGTCTGTTTTCAACCGCAGCTTTGGAATCCTTCTCTCTATATATTTCTCATTAGTCAACGGTCAACTAGCGAAAAAGCCGCTTTCCTAATGAAAGCAATTAAGCTTGTGGGTTTTTTGAAAAAGAGCTTTCTTTATATATATATATATATTTTTTTACTTTGAATCTCGGGTAGATAAATTACTATAATTTTATTTAATCTCCTAAAGTTGAAATTCAGCTTTTTATAAAGACGAAGAAATATTTCTATCCAGATATAGTAAACTCGCACATGAATGGATTTGTTAAATCTTATTGTATATAAATCTAAGGGGATAAGATTCGAAAACGTTTTAAGTAATTAAAGATTGGTTACGACTTACAAGTTACAATTTACAAAACGGAAAATGAGAGAGAGACATGACGAAACTTGGACTTTTTTCATATTAACCATGGTTGAAAAATAATGTGAGATGAAAGTAATAACTTCTGGTTTTAATTTTAACCATGGTCAAGTTAAAAAAGCAGGTTTTTATGCAGTATATATCATCATTGAGGTAACAGAGGTCTCTCTGACACAAGTCATCATTGAAACCCTAAGCCACCCCCACAACCCCATATCTCTTTGTCTGATAAACTCTTTTGCATATAAATATACACAGCCATATCTTTGAAACTGTACTGCTGCACAAGTGTAGAGGCAGTCGCACAACATCATTAAGAAAGAGAGAGAATAAAGATAAGTCATTTTCTAGGAAAAAAATCTTGAGAACCCAGGAAGATTTTTTATTTATTTTTGGTTAAGAAATGGGAGAAAGAGATGATGGATTGGGGCTAAGTTTGAGCTTGAGTTTAGGGTTTAATCGAAACGAGCCGTCTTCGAGGTTAAATCCAATGCATTTGGCTTCTCTATCATCTTCAGCACACATGCATATGCAGAGCAATTATGGCCATCCTCAAAACATTCAGAACAGTTGGATTAACATGTTTCAATCTTCAGGTACTTCCTTTTCTTTCATTTTTTAACTCCAGATGTTCCCTGATTTAGCAAGAAATTATATTTTAAACTTGTTTATAACAATAATTTACTATTCATATCATGTTTGAACCTATGTCTTGGTCAATTTGTATTCATGTACAATATGATATGTTTATGCTTAACATGTTTCTTTGTTATAAATCCGATCTTTATTCTTACAATTTATTCTGTAACCATATGATTTCCGTGAGGAATTTAATCGTGTGATAGTGCCTTTCTCAAGATTCTCTGTTAACGTAACGTGCAGAGAGAAATTCTGATATGAGATCGTTTCTTCGGGGAATTGACATGAACAGAGCTCCATCAACGGTGGTGATTGACGTGGAGGAAGAAGCCGGAGTTTCGTCTCCAAACAGCACCGTGTCAAGTGTGATGAGCGGGAAGAGGAACGAGCGGGAGTTGGTGGCTACTGCGGCGGCGGTGGGAGGAGGAATAATTGAAGATAACGAGGCGGAGAGAGCTTCTTCCTCGCTTGGCGGTGGCAGTGACGATGAAGATGGTGGTGGGAACGGAGACGATGGTTCGAGGAAGAAACTCAGATTGTCTAAAGAACAAGCTTTGGTCCTTGAGGAGACTTTTAAAGAACATAGCACACTCAATCCGGTCAGTGGCATTTCCTTAATATTATTCTTTTTCGATGTGATTTTTTTCATTAACTTAAATTTTTGTTTTGACTTGTTTTTTTTTTTTTTTTTTTTTTTACTTTTGTGTGGTTGATGCAGAAACAAAAGATGGCTTTGGCTAAGCAATTGAATCTGAGAACGAGGCAAGTGGAAGTGTGGTTCCAAAACCGAAGGGCAAGGTAGCAATTATCTTATCTTATTGGTTAATTTCTTAAATTCAAGTAGTCTAAAAAAACATTGATTATTGTTCTGATGGTGATATTATGGTCCTCTTATGACCCACTAAAGATTTTAATAAAGATTTTAATGGGTCTCTCTTGTCCTAATTAGGTGGGTTTAGACCCAGTTGTTTAGTTTCCCGGTTTAATAATGAAAACCACCAATCTGAAACCGGTTATGGATCGAAATTTGGTTTAGAGTTTTCCGGATTTAATTTAGGTTTTGAACTTTGTATAGGACGAAGCTGAAACAAACGGAAGTAGACTGTGAATATCTGAAACGATGTTGCGAGAATCTAACGGAGGAGAATCGAAGATTGCAAAAAGAAGTGAGTGAGCTTAGGGCTTTAAAGCTTTCGCCACACTTATACATGCACATGAAACCTCCAACTACTCTAACTATGTGCCCTTCTTGTGAGCGAGTTGCTGTTACATCATCATCTGCTTCAGTGGCTCCTCCTGTGGTGACGTCAAAATCTTCGATGGGGCCAATGAGTCCGTGGGCTGCCATTCCTCTCCGGCAACGTCCTGCTGCTGGTTCTCATTAGATATTGTTTTCTTCTTTGTTCGGTAGAATTAATTAGGCTAATGATAATAGGTTTGGTGATTTGTTTTATTTTATTTTATTATAAGGTGAAACGATCTTGGAATTATGCTTTTTATCTCTTTATTGGTTTCTCTTGTTTGGTTCAGTATCTATTTATAGCTGAAAACGAAAAACGGGAAAATCTACTAAATATATCATCGTCGAATGATTAAGAAAAGTAGAAACATGCATTATGACTTTTTTTGCAGGTAAAATAGACTTGTGTGGTTTATCTCCTCAAATGCAGAGCTTGATTTGAATTCATGGATTTTTGCATAAAACTTTTATTAGTGAAAAGGCATTTTGTAAAAGTTATAATTGTTTATTTTGGGTATTCCTTGGTACTTAAGAAAGGGATTTAGTAAAGATGGTTATAAGTTATATACCAAGTAAAAAGTAAAGGAGCAATGAAGTCGTTGTGATTGATTGAGCAAGCGTGCGTTGTTTGCATATATGTAAGTAAATGTTAGCCAATACGAATATCGAGATATGTACGTGACATAACATAGCATTTGGTCTGTATTTGTCATTTTTGGGTCCACATAGACGAAGTCAGACCACTAGAATCTCTTGCAGAACACTGAAGATACGTTTTTTTTTTCTCCCCTATGTCAAAAGATCTCAACCGACAGAGAAAGAGAAAATGAGAGGTACGACGAAGATATCTCGATGCTTAAAATTTTGGCAGAGGAGAAAACAAAAGGGCAAATTATACAGAAATATCAATAAATGGGCCTTGAAGGAATGCCATATCCGACATGTGGGCTGTAGAGTATATAGACCGTAGGTGGACACAGTTGAAAAATCAAACTAATCAATTTTCTTATAACTGAATCAGAACTAAATCATGCCGGAAACAAATAGTATAATGATAATAAAAAATTGAGTAATTATAAATATAAATAACAATTCGTGACCATGCTAAGCAAAACTATTTCCTCAACGGAAATCAAAAGAGCCTAAAACGACAGCGTTCATAGAGGTTAGTTTTCCAAGTGTAAGTGAAACGACGTCGCATGAAGCCGGGGAGTAAATAATGCCAAGGTCAATTCCGTAAATCTCGGCAACGGTCCCGAGCTTTTTGGTTGTGTAATTGCAGGGATAGTTTCCATTCTCACTCTTTCTATACTTTTGTCTGAACAGATTATATTTTTATAATGTTAGATCTGTCTTTTACGTCGCTTCGAAGTCTTCTTTCTTCCTCACTTACCCAACGAATCCTTTAAACCCCTAATTATCCAATTCCACTCTCTTCTTCTTCCCACTCCAGAGATCGCAATTTCATCATCTATGTCGTCTCCTAATCTCTATACCAAGCGTCGCTCTCCGCCCAATGTCGTCCCGCCGTCTGTTTCCTCATCTCAGCCTCAGTCTAAACCTAGCGGAGGAGGATTCTTCTGTAAGTCTGTTCTATTCGCTTTGTTTCTCCTCGCCTTGCCGTTGTTCCCTTCTCAAGCTCCTGATTTCGTTGGTGAGACTGTGTTTACTAAGTTCTGGGAACTTATTCATCTCCTTTTCGTTGGCATTGCTGTTGCTTATGGTTTGTTTAGCCGTAGGAATGTTGAATCAGATATTGATTTAAGGATGAGTCGTGTAGATGAGTCTTCCTTGTCTTATGTTTCTAGAATCTTCCAGGTTACTTCTGTTTTTGATGAAGAGTATGAGAATTCTTGTGAATTTAGGAGTGAGGATTGTTCTATTAATGTCACTGCTCAAGCTTCTGTGGTTGGAAAATCTGAGTCTTTTGTTGTTGAAAGTGAGTTGGAAGAATCTTCTGAATATGGTAAAATTAATGAAGTTCGAGCATGGAATTCTCAGTATTTTCAAGGAAGATCTAAGGTTGTGGTTGCTAGACCAGATTATGGGCTTGATGGTCACGTTGTTCATCAGCCATTAGGCTTACCTGTTAGGAGTTTAAGGTCAGCTTTGAGAGATAATGTAGCTACTGAAGATGATTCTTTTTCTGATGAAGCTGTTAATAGGAAAGCTGAGTCATTGGCTGATGATGTTTTTGATGAAGTTTTGACTGCTCCGTCTTCACCTGTCGTTCCATGGGATTTTGGACCTGAAATGATGGGAATGGGAGACAACTATCCTTCAGATTTTCATCATCAATCTGTAGATGAAACTCAATTTGGGACTGTCAAATCGACGGCATCTTCTCGGTCTACTGTTTCTTCTTCCTCTTCATCACAAACTAGTTTTGCATCCCAGACTCAGAACATATTTTCACCTTCTCGTTCTGTTTCTCAAGAGTCATTAAACTCGAATGTGGAGGAATTGGTCAAGGAAAAGAGTCTTCAGAGCTCATCACGGTCTAGTTCACCATCCTTGCCCCCATCACCATCACTGGCTCTATCTCCACCATCACCAGAGTTAGTGGCCGATGATACTTACAGGCGCTTGCCAGAATTAATAACCTATGATACACACAGGCGTGCCTCACATTCTCGGCATTACAGTGATGGTTCATTGTTAGAGGAGGATGTAAGGAAGGGCTTTGAAGATGAGTTGGAGGGAAACAAAGTCAGAGGCAGAAGAACAGAATTTGTCAGTAAGAAGGAACGGGGATCTAAATCACTTAAGTTGACTGCTGCAACTGAAAGTTCTCGGAGAGGGAGCAAGTCTCGCAGATCCTATCCTCCTGAGTCCACCTCATTTCCCATTGGTGCTGCCGATGATTCCTCAACTAGAAGACGTGATCTTCAGCAAAAGAGTGATACCCATTTGCTTGAAGACAATATCAGGAAAGGATTGGTGGCGGACCATAACAATCTGAGAGTCAAAAAGGGAAGGAGTTACGATTCTTTGGAGCTATCAGCAGAAGACGAGAAAATCAGTGAACCGGTTCCTGTTGTGGATGTAGTGTTCCAACCAACTAATGCTAAAACTTCAAGGCGTGCTATGCATTCTTCGCGAGGAGTACATGAGACTTTACCGGAGAAAGATGTCACAAGAAACTTAGAGGATGACACTGTGGATTCTGATAAGTCAAGAAAAAAGGACCTTCCTGGTAATAATAACAAGGACCTGAAATCAAACAGTCCGAGACTTGAACCACGTTCTTGGAGAGCTTCTAGTAATGTATCATCACTAAGAGGAAAGTCTGTAAGGACCATAAGATCTGATCGCCGTGGGAAAGATATAAAGGCAGATGGAGATTCATCTGATGATCGCGCAGAAGCTAAAGTAGAAAGCCGAGGAAGACCGAAATCAAGAAGACAACAACAAGAACTATCAATTGTACTACACCAGGATAAAAGTTCAGAAACTCGCGCTAAATTCGAGCCAGAAGAGGTAGCCATGGAAGAAACAGAGGCCGAGCAGCAACCTCAAGTAACTTTAGAGGAAGAAGAGGAAGAAGAAGCTGCTGCTTGGGAAAGACAAAGCAATGCAAGTCATGACCATAATGAAGTTGATAGAAAAGCCGGTGAGTTCATAGCCAAGTTCCGGGAACAAATCCGGTTGCAAAAACTCGTATCAGGTGAACAACCTAGAGGAGGAGGCACTGGTATGATCAGAAACAGCCATTTCAGATGACACTCACCACCATTTATTGCTTAATTACTTGTATTATTATTGTAATATTTTAATATACCGGCATTGTTGATGAGAATCGGGAGTTGTCACTCTCTTTATTTCAAGTTCATATTATTGAATAAAAATGAATTTTTAACTTATTAACAATGCTCGAAGTCAAGTAAACTGTGTTTGACGACCACAGGGAAGAATTGGTCACAAAAGGAAACTCCGGGTCCAAATTATAGTAAAACTGAAAATAGAGGGTGTAAAATATAATTATCCATGAAATTACACGCAGAAGAAGTTTAGGATAAAGATTGGATTTTGCAGGAATCGCCGGAGGGAGAAGCAATGGTGGCGATTTTATCAACTCACCTCTCTCCAAGACTTACATTTCTATGTAAGTTCTTCTCTTTGTAAGCCTCCGATTCAGAAAGTTAGCTTTTGCGCTAAATAGGGTTAAGCTAGTAAAATCTTGTAGGTGAAAAAGCGTCGTTAGCTCGGAGTAAACGCTGGGTATGTTGTTCATTGAGTGAAGAACCAAAAGACCAAAGGTAAAATTGCAATTTTGAGAGATGAAGAAGTTCTTCCTTTTGGTTATATACTGGAGATTAAGTGAGGTTTTTCAATTGCAGCTTGAGTCGGAGAAGTCTTATTTATGTTTTGGTTACATCGCCGTGTTTGTTTACATCTTTATCTTCATCTGCGAAGATTAAATCGAAGAGCCCTTATGATGAGAGAAGGTTGCTAGAACAGAACAAGAGGATACAGAGAGAGAACAATGCTCCTGACGAATTTCCTAACTTTGTTAGAGAAGGTTTAAGCTTTTATTTATTACACTGTTTCTTCTTTTGACTATTACTATTAGTTATAAGAATATGGGAACTTATTGTTCTTTTGTTTGGGTTTATGTTTTTGCTGTTATAGTGCAGGTTTTGAGGTTAAGGTTGTAGCTTCAGATAATTACATAAAAGCTGATTCAGGTCTTATATATCGAGATTTTGATGTTGGTCAAGGTGATTGCCCACACGATGGCCAGCAGGTACTAATGTCTCTCTCTGTTCCATTAGTTAACTTATCTGAAATTAGATCATTTATGGAATTTGGATAGAATTGAAAACATCATTGAGTTTTATGGTATTTTGATAGGTGACTTTTCACTACATTGGCTACAATGAGTCCGGAAGGCGAATAGATAGTACTTACATACAAGGCTCTCCTGCTAGAATCCGTATGGGAACCAATGCACTTGTTCCAGGCAAGTTAAAAGACATTAAATTACCCCTTTAATAGTATAATGGTAATGTAATGAAGAATCTTTTTTGAAAGGAAATCTTTTGAAGATTTTTGTTACTCTATGGATAATAATGATGCAGGATTTGAAATAGGAATTCGTGACATGAAGCCCGGTGGGCGAAGAAGGATTATCATCCCTCCAGAATTGGGACCTCCGGTTAGTTCTCTTACTTGATCCTTACAAGTACAAATTTATCTGAAATGTAAAGTTCACATGTGGTGAATGTACCATCATCACTTATCACCAGTGTTTTTCAAATAGAAGTCCTTACTTGAGCTTGCTCGTTTAGGACATTCGAAGCTTGTATAGGACATATGTAAATCGATGTAGATTAGTCTTTAGTCTTTACTATAAAAACTTGTTTTCACCTTAGTTGATCATATTTTTTGACAAAAGAATGTTCCTTCCTTGATCATTGGGCTTACCAGGTGGGACCTTCAACTTTCTTCAGCTCAAAGCAATTTGAAGTTTTCGATGTGGAGTTGCTTAGTATCCAGAATTGTCAGAGGAGGACAATAATAGGGTTCTACTCAGATGTCACATGCAATTAACCTCTCAAGTGATCTACATCACTAAGCTTTCATTGAATCTGCAAAGAAACCCTCAAATATTCTTTGCTTAGGCATTATCTTATGGGTTTCATTGTGAGGTAGAAAATTACATAGAGTTGTAAAGATCATGTAATGTTTTTACTTTTGGTCTTTGGATGATTGGTCGATCACGTTTTAAGCGTTTGAAGTTAAAGCAATCTATTCCCTCCCCCAACTTTGTCTCCCTTATCTTCAGTTTTTTTATATTTTCTACCCTCAACTTTTGGCACTCTTTAGGAAACATCCCCAAACAATAAATAAATTGACAAAGATACATCGGAATTTGAACGGTAGATGCCCAATGCAATGCTCATCACCTTTGGTAATTTAAATTTTTGTGATTTTATATAAAGACCTTTATGGAAAGTAAAAACTTTAATTTGCAAGCAAATCGATTGAAAAGGGTAAATAAGTAATTATAGTAACGTATCCGTCAGAAACCAAACATTTAGGCTCAGCCAGAAGGTTCGTTATTCCTTATCCCCTAAAAACCCTAATTTCTTCTTCTCGCCGACTTGTCGTCTCCAAGTTGTGTTTCCGGCGGCTTCTTCTCCTTCTTCTTTCTTCTATCTGGGCGTCTTCTAATTTCTCGTGAGATACCTTTGGCTTTTTCACTTTTCCTTATGTCCTTTGTTTTTCAATCATGCTTCAGTTTGTAGTTAAAAGTTTAGACTTGAGGAAGTTGCATTGTTGGAATAGATTCATACTTAGATAACGTTTCAGTTTCAATTCGTTAAGTTCATGACATCTACTAGGTTAGTTGGTTCGTTTAGGTTTTAAAGTTCACATAATCTCACAGTTTCGTGACTGTAATTGCAGCGTTAGAGCAATTCCAACATGTCGTCACTGCGTAATGCTGTTCCAAGGCCTGCTCATAAGGAGCGATCGCAACCGTAAGCTATGATTGCTCTTTGTTCTTTGTTTTTTCTTCGTTTTTATATCCCAAATTTTTTGTCTTCAAAAGTTTGGATTTTTTTTTAAACCTATCAGGGAAGCAAGGAAAAGGTTTGGCCTCCTTGAGAAGCATAAGGATTATGTAATCCGAGCTAAAGCTTATCACCTAAAGCAGGATACTTTAAAGGTACTACTACTACTACTACACTCTCTCTTTTCAATTGCTTCTCTGCTGTTGAGAGACCTCAGGCCTTTAGACATTGATTGATATCTGTAAGAGATTAGCTCAGAATCTCATGGCATTCTTCTCTTACCTTTTTTTTTTAATTCTTAATTAACTGCAGAAACTTAGGCAGAAGGCGGCATTCAAGAATCCAGATGAATTTAATTTTAAGATGATCAATAGTAAAACAGTTGGTGGAGTTCATAAACCAAAGTAAGTAAATTGAAATTCCTCTTTCTTTCGTTTTCGATTTTCACTATTTTTCTCATGGTTTCTCTTTTTTTTTTCCTTCTTCTTGGTCTGTAAATTTTGACAAAGCTATTGTTTTTCAGGGACGAGGTAAATAAATACTCTGCAGAAGAGCTCATGATAATGAAGACTCAAGATATAGGATATGTGTTCCAGAAATGGCAGAGTGAGAAAAACGTAAGTTCTCTTTCCTCATTGCTCAAGAGCTTTCTGGTTATAATCATTTTTATCCATTTTTTTCTCTTTGTCCTTCTTTTCTTTTTTTTAGAAAATTGACAAGCTGACTGCATCATTGCAATGTACTGAGGGTCAGTCAAGCCGTAAACACGTGTACTATGCAGAAGACAGGTTACTCCCAACACTTTTTTTATTCCTTTCTTTAGTTTGTATAGATTTCATAATTTACTCGTACAATATGATTATTTGTATGGACACTGGGAAACTTTGTTCTCTTCACATTTACATTTAAAAGACATTAGTGGTACATTGTTTGGGTTGCCTTATGATTTGCAACTCTGGTTTTTCTTTTGTAGAGAGGAGGCTAGAGAACTGGAGTTGGAAACTAGGAGCAAAAGTAATACCTCTGCGATAGAGATTCCGAAAGATATTAAAAAGTAAGTATCTGAAATTTCATTTTAGATGTTTTCGAAAGTACCAAATGGACAAAGCAACAAGACTCATCTTCTATTTCTTAAAACAGGAAAATGGATAGATCCTATAGAAACCTTGAGGCACGGAAGAGCAGGGCTAAAGATTTGGAGAAGTTATACATGGATATGTCAATGCAGAAGGAATTACAGGTAGTTTCATCAACCTCCAAACTTATAATTTCCTGGTAATGATATATGCAACCGGAACATCTCTGATTTTTTTACTGTTTAACGGATAGAAAAAGGGTCGTAAACGTAAGCTACGTGAAGATGAGATACTCAATCCAAATGGTAAACCAGTATACCAATGGCGGGCCGATAGAAAACGCTGAAGAGAAGCTTTCATGACAGTCTAGTTTCACATCATATTTCTGATCTCTACTTATTGCAGAGTTTTGTTATAGTTTTCTATCTCCAGAATCTGCAGATGTTTAGATGAATATTTTGGATGGGTCATTTTTGTTAACTTTAAGCCCTTTGTTCAGTCTTTTGCATATCTGGAAAAGTTTTTGCTAATGTGATTGATGAAATTCCAACATTTCGGATACAGGACTTTAATTTTCGAAGATTCAGACTTTAATTTGTACCCCTAGCATAAAGTTCGGGGTTCAAGAGAAGATTTGTTTCTTATAATAAATAGCAATCATTATGTGCCATTTTTCAATAACTCGAGAGTGCTGAATTCGGTTTTTTCTTTTATTATTTGGTTTGAGTTTTTATGTTTTTCGATATTAACAAGGCAAAAGTTAAAATAATTTACAGCTCTTCCAATGTTCTGATTTTACTCTTCGAATAAACTAGAGAAAACCAAAAATAGTCAGGGGAGTTTAAATGAGTTGGTACGATTACAGTTTTGGCACAAGTTAAAATTTTGAATCAAATCCTTACTATTAAAGAAAAACATCTCTCTTTGGCATAAAAGACATGCCATTCATGGATATGATATTTGTAATTTCTACTAAAAAGTAAGCTAGTCTTAAACATTTTAAGAAAACATCATAAAATCAGCTAATTAGCCATAAAATAGTATTTAACTATTAAGACACATATCACTCATATGTTTATGATACGCATTATCAGTACGAAAAAGTTGAATTAATGTCAAATTATTTACTAAAGATCAGAGAAAAATTAACTGTCTATAAAATAATTAAGATAAAGGATCTATTTACAAAAAAGAAGATTTAAAGTTGTTGAAAAGGAGATTTAAAAGGTACATACATTTGTTCCATATACATTTCGGAAATAATGATAGGACAAAGAAAATTACTAATTGGAAAAATATGCGATACACCAATTTTTTTATACTCGTGTAAATATGGCAAGTTTTTCCGCTTCTATGTTAAAAGTTCATAACAATTTGTAATTTTAATTCAAAGAAAATTTAGTGTAATTTGTGTTTCAATATTACATAAATTTTATAACAACTTATCGTAATATTATTTACACGTTAGACACTAATTTATCATCTAATCAACATCTGTCGTATTTTAAAACACTAGTAGTAGTTGGATTAAAACTACCAATAAAAATATATTCAAAGAGATGTTAATTTTCTGGATCAAATTATTTTAATTATCCATTAATGGATAAAAATATTCAAAGAAAAAGGGTAAAAATAAGGAAAAATCTGAAATATATATATATATATATATTTTATAAAAAAGTGACAAGAAAAGAGTTGTGGTAAATTAGTAATATATAATGTACCGTGCAAAGGAGGTGATAGAAGAAGGTCTCTTAGAATCTACAATAACAATGTCTATATGAGCTGCGGTTTCAACACCGTCCTTCTCTCTCTTCAACCCCATTCCCCAATTCCTCAAATTCTTCATTGTTTCTCTGTTGCTCGGAATAAGGGAAGACAAAGTTCTTTCCTTTTTCTCTAAAGGTGATTACTTTAAGGACGTTGCCCTCTTTCTCTTTTTTTTTTTGTGTGTTTTAAGCAGTTTCTTCTCTCTGGGGCTCGTCTCAATTCTCTCCGACCATCATCACTCTTTCACTTTTTATTTCCAATGGAGTTTGTCTTAATTCAATTAGAATAGTAAGGTCAGAGATTTGTGTCTCTCCTCACATTTCTATTCGAGGGTTTTTGTTGTCTCAAGCCGGTGAGCTTTCTTCTTCTCATTCTTACTTCTCTTGGTTTGACGAATTTGGTTTTGTGTTATATTAGCAATAAAATTATGGTTTTAGAGCCATTGGGTATCTAAATTTTCCAAATTGGTGTGCCTTTTGATCTTATGTTTCTTCTTGTTCTACAGCTTGGGTTTTTAGGCAGAGGGATCTGTGTTATGGTATCTTTATGAGAAAAGTGGTTTAATTTTGGTAGCTTCAAGAGGATTTCTCATTAGAGTGTATATATATATATATATACATCTGAATCAAAATATGAGTCGCAGGGTGCGGCAGAGAGTGGAGGAAAAAGGAAAGAATAAGGTTGATACACAAACTTATCCTGTGATTGGAGATGGTGATTTAGCACCTAAGGTGCAAGAGTATGTGGAATGGACTAGTCTGCCTTATGACACAGTACTTCATCTGTTTACCAGATTGAATTATCGTGATAGAGCTAGCTTAGCTTCCACTTGCAGGACATGGAGAAGCCTTGGTGCTTCTTCTTGTTTGTGGGCTTCGTTGGATCTTCGTGCCCACAAGTTTGATCATTCAATGGCAGCTTCTCTTGCAACTAGGTGTGCTAATCTTCAGAAGCTCAGGTTTCGAGGCGTTGACTCTGCTGATGCATTAATTCAAATCAAGGCAAGGAATCTGCTTGAAATAAGCGGTGACTATTGTAGGAAGATAACTGATGCTACATTGTGTATGATTGCGGCGCGCCATGAAGTTCTTGAGAGCCTCCAACTTGGACCAGACTTCTGTGAGAAGATCACTAGTGATGCTATCAGAGTTATAGCCTTTTGCTGTCCAAAGCTGAAAAAGCTTCGGGTTTCTGGTATGAGAGATGTTAGTTCTGAGGCAATTGAATCTTTGGCCAAACATTGCCCACAGCTCAGTGATCTTGGATTCTTAGATTGCCTGAACATCAATGAAGAAGCACTGGGAAAAGTGGTATCTGTTCGCTACCTCTCTGTTGCCGGGACATCAAACATTAAATGGAAAACTGCATTAGATAATTGGGTTAAGCTTCCAAAACTAACTGGTTTGGATGTCTCGAGAACCACCATTGACCATATTTCAGTATCCAGGTTGTTGAAATCATCGCAGAGCTTGAAAGTTTTGTGTGCTTTAAACTGCCCTTTTCTCGAAGAGGATAAAAGTTTCAGCTCCAATAGATTTAAAGGAAAGGTCTTGATTGCTATGTTTACTGATACTTTTGATGAGATAGCATCTATGTTTGCCGATAACTCAAAGAAAACAAAGGATATATTTGCTTACTGGAGAGGTTTGATCAGCAAGGATAAAAGCATCGACGAAATAATGCTTTGGGTTGAGTGGATCATTTCTCATACGCTTCTACGAATTGCAGAGAGTAATTCACAAGGATTGAACGATTTCTGGCTGAATAAGGGAGCTACGTTGCTTCTCAGTTTAATGCAAAGTTCACAAGAGGATGTCCAAGAGAGAGCGGCCACAGGACTTGCAACTTTTATTGTTGTCGATGATGAGAATGCTAGTATAGACTGTGGAAGAGCCGAAGCAGTTATGCGAGATGGAGGGATCCGACTTCTTCTAGAGCATGCTAAATCTTGGCGGGAAGGTCTTCAATCAGAAGCTGCAAAGGCTATTGCAAACTTGTCCGTAAATGCCAAGGTTGCAAAGGCTGTTGCTGAAGAAGGAGGGATCAGTGTTCTTGCTGGTTTGGCAAAGTCTATGAATAGACTTGTGGCTGAAGAAGCTGCTGGTGGACTATGGAATCTCTCTGTTGGAGAAGAGCATAAGGTAAGGTCCCCCTTTAAAGAGTTAAAACACTCATGAACCTTTTGCTCTTTAACTAACATTATTGTTTCTTGTTTATTTTCTATTAGAACGCGATTGCTCAAGCTGGAGGAGTGAAGGCGTTAGTAAATCTTATCTTTAGATGGCCTAATGGCTGTGATGGAGTTCTGGTACCACTTTAAATCCTCACACTTTTTATTTGGAAATAACACGTCTGGCTAAGTATTGTGGCAATTGCCATCTGCCAAGATTGATTATGAAAACTAGTTCTTCTTGTCCACACACAGATTTATAATACTACCCTTTAGTTTATCCTTCTGTATTAGGGTTTTAGATTTCACAATAAGAAAAATAATTAGAGAGACAGAGGAATCTCTGTCATAAATAAATACAAAGAATTTACTACATTTGGTAATCTTTATTTGCATGGTCCTAGTTATTATAATTATTAGTGTTTTTGTTCTTTCTAAAAGGAGAAATCTACCCATTTTGTGTGATTAGGAACGTGCTGCTGGGGCATTAGCAAATTTAGCAGCAGATGATAAATGCAGCACGGAAGTTGCAAGAGCGGGAGGTGTGCATGCCTTGGTGATGCTAGCTCGGAATTGCAAGTATGAAGGAGCACAAGAACAGGTATTTCCTTGTTTTGGAATGCTTATGGGGTATTTTGAGTTATGGATGCTAGTGATTTTCTGAATTGTGTCTGTTGAGTTGGTGACAAATTGTCTTTTTTCAGGCGGCTCGTGCTTTGGCTAATCTGGCTGCTCATGGTGATAGCAACAATAATAATGCTGTTGTTGGACAAGAGGCTGGTGCATTAGAAGCTCTTGTTCAACTTACACAATCACTTCATGAAGGTGTTAAACAGGAAGCTGCTGGTGCTCTTTGGAATTTGTCATTCGATGACAAGAATCGAGAATCCATAGCTACATTTGGTGGTGTTGAAGCTCTGGTATCATTATGTTTCCTTTTATTTCTGTTTTTTTTGTTTCTTCATTTCATATATGTGTTTCAGTTTCATCTTGGGGCAACTTATTCACTTGTTTCTAATTATATATCAGGTGGCTCTTGCCAAGTCTTGTTCAAATGCATCCACAGGTCTGCAAGAGAGAGCAGCTGGTGCTCTTTGGGGGCTTTCTGTCTCAGAAGCAAACAGGTGGAACCATTTGAGTTTTCATTTATTGATTTGTTTTTGCGTACATGCTTATATTAATGCAGCTTTACGTAAAACCTTGATGAGAATCTTTCCTTATTCGTAAATATTCGTTATGATATTTTTCTATCAGCATTGCAATTGGACTTGAAGGTGGTATTCCGCCTCTAATTGCTCTTGCACGGTCCGAAGCTGAGGTAAACATTTTCGTTCTTTATATTTCTCATGTCTCAGTCTTCTGGGTTAATCTGATATAGCCTTTATCTTTTCCAGGATGTACATGAAACTGCTGCGGGAGCTCTGTGGAATCTTGCCTTTAATCCCGGTAACGCTTTGCGCATTGTGGAGGAAGGAGGAGTTATAGCACTTGTTCACCTCTGTTCGTCTTCTCTTTCCAAAATGGCTCGTTTCATGGCAGCATTAGCATTGGCGTACATGTTTGATGGAAGGTATCTAAGCTTAATTAATCTTTGTCCACATTCAAGATAATTTGCAGATTTCTTTTTTATACTAAATCTGACTTTCATCTTATATAACTTCTATGTATTACGCAGGATGGATGAATATGTGATAGGGACTCCATCAGAAAGTACATCTAAAAGTGTTAGCTTAAATGGCGCTAGAATGATGGCTCTTAAACACATTGAAGCTTTTATTAAAACTTTCGTGGAACCCCAAATCTATGCAGCTGCTGCTTCATCATCTGCTCCAACTATGTTAGCGCTAACACAAGTTTCAGAGAAAGCTCGAATCCAAGAAGCTGGCCACTTGAGATGCAGTGGTTCCGAAATTGGAAGATTTGTTGCAATGTTGCGAAACCATTCTTCTGTACTCAAAGCTTGTGCAGCTTTTGCGCTTCTTCAGGTATATTTTTTGTGTCAAAAGTTTTTCTTTTTTTGTGTGTGCTCTTTAATCAGTTGCATTTTGGTACTAATCGATAAAAATGCAGTTTACATTACCTGGAGGTCGTCACGCGATGCATCACTCAAGCTTGATGCAAAACGCTGGAGATGCAAGAGTCTTGCGTTCTGCAGCTGCAGCTGCAAATATGCCTCGTGAGGCTAAGATCTTTGCAAAAATAGTGCTTCGCAATCTTGAGCATCATCATGCAGAATCTTCTAAAGGAAAGAAAGTATCTTATAATAGGATTTGAGCCTTTTTCTTAGCAAATCATAGTGATAGAATTCATCTACATCTCTCAAACTATACAAGTCAAGCCAAGCAAAGAATCAGGCTCAAGCTGCAAAACACCAGACTCTCAATACTTGAGATTTGGATTCAAGACAGAAAGGTGTTGTGAATTGTGATATATATGTGGACATGTTTCTTTGTCTCGTTCTGAGATTTTCTGTAATGACAGACCTCAGGGATCAGTGGTGTTTGTCCATTTCTTGTGACATATATTTATTTGACTTTTTTTATCATAAAGATAGGAACCTTCTTGAGAGGGATTTTGCAATGCTTTTCTTGTTTTACTTTTAAATTACAAACTTATCACGAGACAATTGTGTTTTTAGTAAGAAAGCATACAACAACAGAAAACATTAGATCAGCCATGACGCAACACAAGCTGAAGCTGATCTACTTGAGGACCAACCAGGTCTCTAATGAAGTTTCCTACACTTGGAAGCCACTGGTGTGAGGAAGAAAACTCGGAAACTGACATTGTTATGGATGATGAAGCTTTGTCAGAGAGGTATGGCACTATATGCTTCTTCATGTCTGTATGAGATATCTGAAGATGATTTCCAGGGACATTAATGAACTTGACTTTTCCAGCTTCATCTAAGGTTCTCAAACCGATCCAGTCCTCGGTATAGAGCTTGGTCTACAAAAGGAAAAAAATTCAAACACTTACCATAACCCAATGTACCTACAAAATAGAGCAATTTGAAACTTTGATTGAAGGAAGGGTTTTATTACCTCTTGCGGCGGAAGAATGGTCTTAAAAGATCCATCAGGATAGTATCCAAACCATGAGGTCTCTTTAGGTATCAGTATTGTGTCGTGCTCAAACTGAATTCGATCGAAAATAAAACGTTACCATAAAAAGAAGACTTGCAAATTTATAGCAGAGTTAAGATGACTGACCATAATAAGCACAAGATTCTCCAAGCTAGAGAATCTCTCCTTATAAGTCGAGTTTTTAACTGGAAGTTCATTGTTTAGCTTCGGGAGAAACCTACAACCTTCCATGTAACCCGCAATGTCCTATGGAAAGCTTTCAGTTACAACAAGAATGTAAAAAAGTTGAACCTTTAACCAAAGAAACTTACAGTCGGGATTTTGAGAAAACCGCTAGGAGCCAGATGTTCCTGAAACTCAATCAGATGAACTAAGTTTCACTTCGGCAACAGAAAATCACGCATCAGCGGTAAAATACTCCTGAACATAGTACCTGCATATAGTCGCTATAGATCTCTGCTTTGATCATACTGTCCAACATGATGCAAATCCAGGTAGCCTGCAGAATCAAGCCAATATTACAGAAATTCTCATGTCAATCTTTACTTCTTTCTTATGGAGGGAGTTAGTTACTTACGCCACAGAAAGGAATCGATGCAGTGCCAGCATGAGGACCCGCTACCGACACAAAACTCTTTACCTATATCAACCACAATAACCATTAGAGGAAATGATAAACTTTAAAAAGTTAGAACCAAAGCATGGCTCTTTTATATCACCCTATACCAAACAAGTATACAAACATTCATACACATGCTTATGCACGTTTACAGGACTTACAGGTGGCGCTTCCTCGCAAAACTCAATGAGAGCTCGACCAATCATGTTACCCTGAGAAAGCCCCACAATGCTGTAACCATCACTAAGCTCTGGCATACTTTTCACCTGTAGTATTAAACACACACATAATGAAATGGATTCTTTTCAAAAGCCAAAAGCAGTAAACTCTTGATGCAGTTTATCTGACCTTCTCGCAAACAACCGCTGTCTGCAAAACACACAAGAAAAAGAGAACAAAAGTCAGATTTTTATTTTCCGCCATAGGCATCAACAAGTTTCATTCTTCCAATATGTGACATCAGTAGAGTACCTGATCAAGGAGGGGCATGGTCCATGAGTCCCATGAGCCATTCCCAATCTCTCTGAATTTACAAAGAAACACAATGGATTTAATACAAATTTTGAGCTACATTTGAACATGCTTAGGGTAAAGAAAAGACACATACAAGCAATATCCTTGAGAACCAGACCAATCACTTAAAAGCTCTGTGAATTGTTTCACTCCTGCATTACTGCATTTATCCCCAATTCCTGAGAATGTAAAAAACACAATCTTTTCACTTCTCCAGAGATTTGGGAATTGAATGATCAATTTACCAATAAGAACACTATAGCTGCTGAATCCATTCAAAGAAGTTGCAATAACGAAAAACAAAAAAGGAGAATAGGGAGAAATCAGATTACATATTACCATGCAGAACTATGAAAGGCACAGAAGAAGCGAGGGAGACGAAATTGCAAATTTGGGCAATGATAATTGCTGTCTTAAGATAAGCCATTATTTTCCTGTAATTCAAGAGATCAAAACTGATAAACCTCAAGTAAAAAAGCCAAAATTTCCTTTTCCGGTAAGACAAGCTTTTTAATCTAGGGTTTTAGTGAGAGGAAACATATGGTAAACTAGAAACAGATTGAAAATCTCCGGTACCGTTACAAAGTCCGCCGGCGATGTATAGTCTCGTCGCCGATCAGATTTTATAATTGCTCGAAGAATCGCTGGGAAATATATATTTAATTATTCGATGAGACAAAACTCTTTGTGGTTGTTCTAACTTCTAAATGTTCTTTACCAACAGTCAGGCACGTGTGAAACACGCGCTAGTGAGTTAATTGACTTTTAGTTGGTTTATTTTATCCACGTGTGCATTAAGCGCGTGAAATAACTAGTCAAACAATATGGTATTAACGTTCCGTGTCTTAGCTCTTTTGTTGTAGTGCTTACAAATGGCATGACAAGGCTTGGAAACTTAACTATGTAAATAATCATCTTTTAATTAATCTGGTTTGAAACTTTGAATCAGATATGGTATCGAAGTACCACTCTTTGAAGTTAAGAAAAATTCAAACTGAAAAATAATTATAGGACTCTGTCGGAAGTAACCAATAACTCTTTGTACATTAGGTTTAGTATTTATTTAACATTAAAGTTCACCTTTTCAAAAATCTATACTTGATATTCTCATATGAAGAGAGACCAACACAAAAGTTAACATCTAAATTGAGTTTTTTTTTTAATTAAAAGCCGAACAAAAGCAATCAAATATGAATTTTCATCAAATAAAAGTAAGAAAGTTACAAGCATCAAATGAAAGATTACAACATGAGACATCTTCCACCAAGATATCAAAATTAATGTCAATATCAAGAAGAATAAGTAAAAATACATACAGAAAGAAAAAGAACATAAAATGAATTTAAGCAGAGATTAAGAATTTCTCAGATTGTGTAGTTATTGCTGTTAGCATCCTCAAGATCAAGGCCTTTCAGCTTTGCAGCTGATTCGACTTTCCCTTTCAATGTCTGAAGCTCTCTCATTCTGCAAAATTCATCACAAGTATAAAACATAAGATCATCTCTAAACGTGACAGAGACAAACAATCTAGAATATATATATAAGAGAAAGTTATTAAAATCAGGTTAACCCAAAAGAAAAAGTTATTAAAAGTAAACCTTGCAATTTCTGCGCGCCTTTTAGCTTCCTCAGCCATATTGTTAAGTTCCGTTGCACTATTCCTCTCATAAACCGGCCTTTGACCGGTCTCTAAACCGTGCTGTGTACGCTTCTCGGTGGCCCATGCAGCCATTCGTTCTTCTTTGCCAAAATTCTTCTTGCCTGTGAGTGCAATCTAGAAACAAATCACGAGTTTTAGTTAGGCCAATGTACTTGTGAAAGTGCCAAATTTAAAGTAAAAGATCTTGTCTTTTTAATCAACGGACCCTTTGGTCGACCATTCGGTTCCAGGATTTGCCACTTAGAGCATAGCGGACTAGAAACTTGATAGGATCAAGTAACATGTAAGTTACAATGTTGAATATCCAAATAACTCCAGTCCAACCCCATCCAATGCTTCTGATTCCAGCAAAAGGCCATGTTGCCATTGCTGATATCACTGATGCAACCTTTAAAAAAAGTACATAATTGGATTCCATTAAATATTGAAGAGGTTAAGTATTAATTATGGAAGATAATAAGAGAGGTGAGAAAAATCTCATTACCAGCTGAGCAATTAAGAAAGCAATAACAAGAAGAAAACCAGGGCGTTCAACAAATGACCAGCTCCTGGAACGAGTCACAAAGATCAATGCTTGGCTGATTGTGCTGACTTGAAGGTAGACCGCGGAAGCCATCTGTTCATTCAAATGTGCTGCTACTTTCTTGTCTTTCATGTTAAAATGGTGCTGGTTGAAGTTCCTCACCTTGAACATATTCTACCATAAAAGGGAAAAACAAAGAAAGAAAAGTTATTATTCTGCAAATACAGTTGATATTGGAGTCAAGGGATAATGTATAGTTTACATGGAAGAAGTTGGTTTCGTATGCTGCCCAGAAAAACACAACAGTCATGATAGCTAAGTAAGCTCCAAGGACAACACCAGTCGCAAAAATTTCCTTGAGTTTCCAACAATCTGGAGTTGGAGAAGGTTTCACTCTGTCCTTGGATATGGTCATTATTGTACCTAAAAACAAATTTATCAGAGTTAATGCTTCAAGGGCAAGAAAAAAAAAACATTAAACAGAATCATCAAAATTTTGATAGTAACTAACCATCGTTAAGGATTGCAATAACAAGAACCATGAATGGAGGGAAGTCAAACTCCCAGAAGACACATAGAAGCATGAAACCCATCTGTAACACAAATGTATGGAATAAATCTGTTATCAGATAAAATAAGACCAAGTTTTTTTTGTTAAAGTCTGATGCATTTCCAACGTAGAAACTTACCACAATACGTATAGTGATAGAAACTGCATATATCTGAAAAATGAAGGTAAACAAAAAAGTTCAATTTAAACTTTATCAGGTAATAAGTGTATGAGGCTGAAGCATTTATGTATACCGTGTAATTTTTCATCCTTTGGAAAATTGCACGGCTAGTCAAGACAGCACTGATGATAACACTAAGACCAGGTTCTGTTAAGACAATATCAGAAGCACTTCTAGCAGCATCAGTGGCATCATCCACAGCAATTCCAATATCAGCCTTCTTTAAGGCAGGTGCATCATTAACTCCATCACCAGTCATACCACATATGTGTTTTCGGGATTGTAATCTCTTCACAATCTCATATTTATGCTCTAAAATTTCGAAAAATGTGTTAACTTTTGTCAAATATCGTTCAGAGATCATAGTCACAAATGTAGTTTACAAGTAAGTAACGTTACCAGGAAAGACTCCTGCAAAACCATCTGCGTTCTCGATAAGTTCATCAATGGAAACTGCTTCAGTGTTGTTATCAGAGAGCAAAGATGAAGATGGGTACATGTTTGTTCCCATCCCAAGCCTTCTTCCTGTTTCTTTGGCAATTGCTAGCTGGTCACCTGCAAGTATTGACATTTTATGAGGATACAAGAATCCAAGGTAGTCGAGTAGGAGCTAAAGACTGGCTCTGTACCTGTGATCATTTTAACACTGACTCCAAGATGAAGTGCTCGTTCAATTGTCTGTGCACTGTCATGACGAGGAGGATCAAACAGAGGAAGAAGAGCTACAAAGTCCCATGGACCACCTTCTCCTTTGACATCACCATCTGGTACTTCCTATTTATTGAAATGGGATATTTTTATAAACGTAATCACAAGTGCATATTTTCACTTGTAAAAGTAGTTAATTATGCCTCACCTGATATGCTAATCCAAGTGATCTTAAGCCACGTTCTGCAAATTTGTCGATTGTAGCATGTACCTTATCCTTAATTTCTAATTTGTTGTGTGCCATATCCAATATCTAGACAAGGACAAATTATCAGAACAAAATCTCAGGTAAATTTTACAAAGGGAAGTTGATGGCAAAGGTTATAACCTCCTCAGGAGCGCCTTTGCTCACACGGTGCATTTTGCCTTCTCCGTCAAGGTAGGTTAGTGCAGTTCTTCTATTTGCTGGACTGAATGGAAGAAAATGGAGTTCTTTAATTCCAGCACGTGCCTGAAGACAAAAGTATCAGATCAATACAGTACAGTACAGCTTTGAATCTGATTTGCTGAAAGTTGAATCTTTAATGAACAATACCTCTTTAGGGTCTGACAACATTGAAACAATTGCAGTATCAATAGCATCTTGGTTCTCTAAACGTGCAGCTCTTGCAGCCATAAGCACAGCCATATCTTTGTCGATACCCTTCTTGAAAACCTGTAACAAAAGAGATCAAAGTGCTCTTTATTACATCATCATCCCCAACCTATCAAAGGATCTGAAACAACAAAGTAAGAAAAACAGAGGAAATATTGCAAACCTCGATCAGATTCTTGTCCACGGAAAGCTTGTTTAGCGTGAGAGTACCAGTTTTATCACTACAGAGAACATCCATACCTGCCATTTCTTCAATGGCTGTCATTCTCTTTGTTATGGCACCCTGAGAAATGGATTCTAAGGTCGTTAGACTAAAACATACAAAATCAAACTGAATAAGTCTTAAAGACTTGTATATATTGACCTGTTGAGCAAGGCGATGAGCACCAATGGCCATAGTAACAGAGAGAACAGTAGGCATTGCAATGGGGATTCCACCAATCAATAAGACAAGAAGGTTATCGATACCAACACGGTAACCTCTCTTTTGAAGACCGTATATAACAACGATTTCTATCGCCATTCCTACTGCAATCGAGCAGATACAGAAATTTCCTATTGCTGTCAACACCTGTAAATCAATATACAAAAAGTTTATACATAGTCATTTGAAAATTTTATATTGTGTCTCCAAAATGTGAACAAACCTTTTGGAAGTGACCAACATGAGTAGTACTGTCTACAAGATGAGCCGCCTTTCCAAAGAAAGTGTGTACACCAGTTGCTATTACAACTGCTTCAATTTCACCTTGCTTACATGTTGAACCAGAGTACACTGAAGAACAGGGATTTTTTGTTACAGGAAGTGATTCACCTGTAAGCGCTGACTGGAGAAAAGATCAAATTAACCAAGATTAGTGTAAAGAGAGATCAAGATCTATGCAGAGCTATATCAAGAAGTATAGCACTTGCCTGATCAATCTTTAAAGGGTCTCCTTCAAGAAGACGAGCATCAGCAGGAATGATATCTCCAAGTTTAATACTAACTATATCTCCTGGAACCAACTCAGCAGCATCTATCTCATTCCATTTCCCATCGCGGATGGCCTAAAAACAATTGATTCAGAAAATAATTAAGATCCCACCATCAAATTTTTAAATTAAAGCAACAAAAAAAAAAGAATTAAAAACCTTGGCTTTAGGGGCTAATTGAGCCATGAGAGCAGCAGCTGCGTTTCCTGCATTGTTTTCTTCTACAAAACTGATTGTTGAATTTATCAAAAGTAAGACCACGATACCCACGAAATCGTGATAATCCGGTGGCTTGCCCTGAACAGTTGAGACAAATTAGTTTCATCAGAATCTCAAGAATGTTTTTAATTAAGAATCTATCGTTAAGCGAGTTCTTCCACAATTTACGTATTTACATATAAAGAAACGAGTAATGAGAGGGAACAAAAGACATACTCCTCCATGTGCAAGACCAATGGCCATGAGGGCTGCAGCTTCCATGACCCATGAAAGTGGATTCCACATGAACCCCAAGAACTTGAGTATTTTACTCTCCTGCAGTGCAGAAACCAAATACATAGAGAGATCAACATAAAAATTCAAAGAGATAGAATAAGAGAAAATAAATGGATAACCTTTTTCTCTTCAAGTTTGTTGTAACCAAACACTGTAAGTCTCTCCTGAACTTCATTGGCGCTCAACCCTTCTTTTGTGCATTTCAGATGTTGAAAAACCTCTTCCACGGGAACATTTTCCTGCAACACGATTTTATGAGATATTATTTCATTTGGTCATAATTTTCCTGATTACTTTAAAAACTCTATCAGCATTTGATCATGAAAATGCATACCAGATCAATGCTCTCCGTGGTGATAGCCTTGAGAGCTTCTGATATCTCCGTCATATCGAACTTCCTTTTTGCTTGAGCCGGAAGTTACTGACTTTATCTTTCCTTCTGCCTAAAGAAACACATATCTATTTGAATTTTATGCAGACGTGAATCAAAAGGTCAAGCAATGCAGAATAACACACATACCTAGACCAGAAAAAAACTTCACCAAAGCATCACCCGTTGGCCCTTCAAAGCTTGACCTTCACAAAGGAAACAGAACAAGCTTTTGAAACCAGCAAGGGCAAATCTGGGAGATGAAAAAAATGTGTAATACAGGCAACATATAAAGAAGACAAAAGATGGTCTATATAATAACAAGTTCAAAGATTTGCCGGCCAGATTAACCCAATGCTCTTGACTCATTCAAAAGACCATTCAACTTTCTTTCTTTTTTTAAAAAAAATTTGTAATTTACCTTAAAATATAGGTTTTTGTAGTCTAGATTTATTAATTTTATTATAAATTATGAGAAATATTATAAACACGAATTTCCCACAAAACCATTCTTTTCGTAAAATGTAGTTAAGAAACTTAAAATAAGAAAGATAAAATAGATCTGAGAAAATGGATACTCATTTACCAATGTACATTTGAAGACGTAGAAGCATATGGAAATTTGTGGCGTCTCAACATCCACCGGCATTAGGCTAGTAAGAAACATATACTAAACTAAACTGCACTACATTGGGCATAACAACAATTAGCCTATTCTTTAGGTTTCTTCTCTTTATTAACATTTCACCTCCGTAAGAATCTTAGATTGTAACTCGTGCTCTTAGCAAACAGAAGATACAAAAAAAAATTCTCAAAAGTCAAAAGAATCTGACTAAGATATTATTGTCTAAGGTCGAGCCAATCAAAACATTGACCTCTGTTTTTGCCTATTGAAAAGGTTAGAGGGACAAAAAAGGCAGCAATTGGCACACGCGAATTCGATCAAAATTCTTTACTTTCACCCTTAATTGCATTATTTAGCACAACAAAACGGTCCTATTCTTAGAACGTGAAAAAGAAACCTTCAAAATGTAAATTCTATAATAAACAATTTAAGATAGTGGTGATCCATGATGATGGGAAATTTGTTTTTCTACGCTAATCAGGATATTTCGAGATCCTTGATAGCTTCACACCCTCCATTATAGCAAAATCAGTAATTAAAATATTTATAATAATTTTTGACCATATAAATCTTCAGAAGACAACGACCATTTAGTGGACAACAACAATGTAGTTGGACGTCTTTTCGACAAGTTTCTTGCCTTCTTTGTTGTAGTTTAATTAGATTCTCAGGGCAAGATCCATGGCCGTACATATTCGGGAAGATTATAAAATAAGGGTGAAATAGTTGTACCTTGTTGGAGGTGACATATCATGCAACTGGTCAATAAGTATAAAGTATCCATAGGCATCAATAATTTCAAAGTGCATCTCAGATTGAGAAAACATAGTTTAATAAAGATTTCAATGGTCCTTTAGTTTTCCCATTGATATCTACAGCTTTTGGTTTTGGTTTCGACAACTCTAGTACGAATGTTCTATGCTATTTGTGAACTGGTTTGTCCATCGAATAAACTTCATTTGGCTATATAAAGTATCATTTTAGTTTAAATAGAATATAGTAGAAATCTATAGGTTTGAGTTGTATTAATATTTGACTATTTCGCCCAAGTTCACTCAAAATGGGCATTTTTCTTTAGAGTCGAGGCCTCCCTTTAATGGACTCGATCTTTTATGCCTAGTTGCATCATTTTATGCACTTCAGAAAAAAAAAACAATTGTTATTCCTATGTTCTTTATGATTCAATATACTCATTAAATAAAAGCCACATGCAGTGAAATGAAAGTAATACACATAAGTGTTGTCTTCGATAATTTGTGTGTACTAAATACTATAAGACAGTTTGGTAGTTTTGGCGACCAAACAATATTGAAAAAGAATGTACATAAGAGATCGAGCAAAAAGGAGGTTAAAAACGAATTAGATGCTCCTTGGGCCCTTATCGTTAAATAAGAATAGGGCCTCCAGACTCATTTTTATAAAATAAGAGAGCAATATATAAAAGATAACTTAAAATCCGAGTCTGATTTATAAAAAGCATCCATAGCTTTGGGGTTGGTTGTATAGGCGATGATGATGAGTCTTTTTGAACAAAGTGACTGATAAAGAAATTATAAAAGTTTTAAGAAAAAGGAAAATGGGAAAAATGCATGTGGTTTTGTTATATTCAATAAAGACTTGTTCAAATAGAAAAGTAACACTTTTGCACCGTTTTCAGCTTCAGCTTTCACCGTCTTGCCGTTTTCTTTTTATCGGTTCTTTTTCATGTTGCACCTTAGTCCTTAGCTCACAAGCTTCACATCCACTACCCTTTTTAGTTTTTTTTTTTTTTGCTTCGCAATAATTAGTTAGATTCACAATATTTTTCATTTAATTAAAGAGCTATAGTAAAGAAATGACAAATTGACTATTTTTTTTATGTCAACCACAAGTTGTCTTTTTGTGTTGCTTTAGTAATATAAACTTAAAAAGGGTAGGGAGTTGTTTTAATGAACAGTTTAATATAATATAATATTCTCGTTATTTGTTTGTAAATCTGATTTAACGGTATTATTGTAATGTAGGGTTCTGGTAACCGTTAATAATTGTGTCAGAAAATGTCGCATTATTTTTTATTCTAAGTTTTTTTTTTTAACTAACAAAACAAAAAAGAAACCGAAAGATAAAGATTAGTCCAAGTAAATGACAGTCACTCACTGACTCGTTTATTAGTCGATAGAAAAGGAAAATAATATAATATTATTTATTTTTTTGTCGGTTAAATTTTGTTTTTTTTTTCCAATAAATAAGAAGAAAATAGAGCACAGTGTGTGAGTGACTAGTGGGAAAAAATCTGGAAAACAGCTGTATAACTCTCTTTTTTTTCTCTATGATTCTGTTGTGAATAATGCAGACCCGACGTGAGCTCACGCGCCACCGTAACGAAGAAGTTGTAACCTGAAGTAAGAGGAAAACATGGGATGTGCAGCGTCCAAGCTCGATAACGAAGATGCTGTACGGCGGTGTAAGGATCGCCGCCGTCTGATGAAGGAAGCTGTCTACGCTCGTCATCATCTCGCCGCTGCTCACGCTGATTACTGCCGATCGCTTCGTCTTACTGGATCTGCTCTTTCCTCATTCGCCGCCGGTGAGCCTTTATCTGTATCAGATCAAACTCCGGCAGTTTTCCTTCATCACCCTCCTCCTCCTCTTTCTGAACAATCGCCGGCCAAATTTGTCCCTCCATGTTTTTCACCGTCGCCTGCTCCGATGTCTCCTTCCGTTGCCTCTACCAAACAGCCTTCAGTTATTTCCGCTTTTTCCAATCGACGCAGGAAACAGCAACCGAAACCTAAGTTGCCTCATATTCTCTCCGAGTCAAGTCCTTCGTCTTCTCCGAGAAGTGAGAGATTCAATTTCTATCAGAACTCTACTTACTCAGCTACTCCTTCACACGCTTCCTCCGTCTGGAACTGGGAGAATTTCTACCCTCCGTCTCCTCCCGATTCAGAATTCTTCAATAGGAAGGCTCAAGAGAAGAAACACAACTCGGATCATCTATTTGACGATGAAGATAATGAAGCAGAGAGGCCAGAGTATGATTTCTTCAACACGAGGAAGCAGAAGAAGTTTGAATCAATGAGTAGTGCGGTTGAGGAGGAGACTGAGACGGAGAGAGAGGAAGTACGATGTAGTGAATGGGAAGATCACGATCATTATAGTACGACGAGCTCTTCGGAAGCAGAACAACAGGAGGAGGAGGAAGATGACGAGAGAGAGTCAATTTCCGAGATCGGGAGTCGATCTGACTTTGGATCGACGGTGAGAAGTAATTCGATGAGACGGAACCATCAGAAACCTTCACCAATGCCGCAAGAATACGATAAAGGAAAATATGACAAAGGAGACGATGCAACGGTCTCTTCCGGTAGTTATAGAGGAGGAGGAGGAGAGATTGCAGATATGAAGATGGTGGTTAGGCATAAGGATTTGAAAGAAATCGTTGATGCAATAAAGGAGAATTTCGATTACGCTGCCACCGCCGGTAATCAAGTCTCCAAGATGCTGGAGCTCGGCAGAGCTGAGCTCGATCGCAGTTTCAGCCATTTGAAGAGTGAGTTTTTGTTTCATTTTTCATTTCGCTTTCATGAAAATTGAGTTTGTGACGTTGTGAAGTTTGTTTTTCTTAGAAACGGTGATTCATTCGAGTAGCATATTAAGTAACTTGAGCTCGTCATGGACCTCAAAGCCACCATTGGCAGTCAAGTACAGGCTAGACACAACATCGTTAGATCAACCGAATACTTCCAAGAGTCTTTGTTCCACTCTTGACCGTCTTTTGGCATGGGAGAAGAAGCTGTATGAAGAAATCAAGGTCTCTTATAGAGTGTCTCTAAATCAATCCCTTGTAGCCTTTTAAAAAAAATAAAATATTTTCATGATATTTTACCCAATTATTTTTATAGGCTAGAGAAGGCTTGAAGATTGAGCATGAAAAGAAGTTATCACAACTTCAAAGCCAAGAGTATAAAGGCGAGGATGAAGCTAAACTAGACAAGACAAAAGCCTCTATAACAAGGTTACAATCACTGATCATTGTTACTTCTCAAGCTGTCACAACCACATCTACTGCCATTATCCGTCTTCGTGATACTGACCTTGTTCCTCAACTCGTTGAACTCTGTCATGGGTAAGTTTGCTCTAGCTAAATAGCTGAATTACCAGTTTCTTGATGTTATCTTGTGATCCAACAAATTTCTTAAATTTGACAGTTTTGGCAAGTAAATCATAATTTATTTTACCCGTTTGGTTTTTAAAGGCACTTCCACCTACTTTTCATATTTTTAAAAGAATCTTGTGGACTAAATAAGTAGGTGAACAATAATGAGACAATTTACGGCCATGCGCTTTAGAACTCTGTGGTCCTTGATATGCGTAGAGTGAGACAAAAAGGTCACTTACCTCTATTATCCTTTGTTACAATTTGGTTCTTACCTCTTTGAGTCTAATAGCTTAGTCTGTTAACGTTACTAGTCGTAAGCTGCTGCAATTGGTAATCACGTCTGAAACTTATAGGCGATAACAGATGAATATATTCTGGTTTCTGGCATTCATCATGTGAATTTTGTAATAAATTTGAGACATCTTGTTAGACAAATTCATTATAAGACTCTGAACTAAACTATAAGAAGACATTAAACTTTGTTTTTCTTTGAACACCTAATGCAGCTGTATGTACATGTGGAGATCTATGTATCAATTCCACCAGACTCAGAACAGCATCGTGCAGCAAGTTCGAGGGCTCATCAACAGATCAGGAAAAGGCGATTCAACATCTGAGCTACACCGACAAGCGACACGTGATTTAGAATCAGCTGTCTCTTCTTGGCATTCTAGTTTCAGTCGTCTGATCAAATTCCAACGTGAATTCATACACTCAGTTCACGCCTGGTTCAAACTAACCCTTCTTCCGGTTTGCCAAGAAGACGCCTCCAATCACCAAAAAGAGCCAATTGATGCTTACGGGTTCTGCGATGAGTGGAAACTCGCTCTAGACCGTGTTCCCGATACAGTCGCATCTGAAGCAATAAAAAGCTTCATCAATGTTGTGCACGTAATATCCGCGAAACAAGCTGATGAACACAAGATCAAGAAAAGAACAGAATCAGCATCAAAAGAGCTCGAGAAGAAGGCTTCGTCGGTTAGAAACCTAGAGAGGAAATATTACCAGTCCTACTCAATGGTGGGTGTGGGTTTACCAGATTTAGGACCCGATAACCAACACATGTTAGACGCTCGTGACCCGCTAAGTGATAAAAAATCAGAGCTTGCGGTTTGCCAAAGGAGAGTAGAGGAAGAGATGATAAAGCATTCAAAGGCAATAGATGTGACAAGAGCCATGACTTTGAATAACCTACAGACAGGGTTGCCTGGTGTGTTCCAAGCCTTAACAAGTTTCTCTGCTTTGTTTATGGAGTCTCTTCAAACGGTATGCACTCGCTCATATTCTATCAAATAGGACATTATTCTCTGCCAATATTCTTACAGAGTTAACATAGTAACAAAGCTTCAGCTCTTGAAATTTTAAAGCGTTACTACTACGATAGAAATTACTAGCTTTTGTTTTTTTGTCCTTAATTATGTCTTTTAGCATTAGAAGGTCAGTTATTGTGTTGTTCCTTTTTTTTTCCAAGAAAGTGTTGATTATGTTTTTATTTTATTATAAGGAGAATGTAAATAAACGGAAGTTTTATAAAATTGATAGGCATGGCTTAAATTCTGGTTGTATACTTGTACTGTATGTAAGCAAAAATGTAGTAATATGTTTATTCACAGCTCCATCCAACTCCAAGTGGATGGATGTGGGGTCCGTCTCCTTGGGATTCTCTCCCGAGTGACAACTCTTCAGTTCTTGTCTGAAAGTGAAACCACATGGATCAGGATTTACCGGATTTCTCTGAATCTTCTTCTTGTCATTGTGTCCCTCCCAGAACCCAATAGACAGAATCTCTCCCCATGTCCCCCTCTTTTGTCTTTCTCACTAGTAACTGTGAGAGGATAAAAGATTCAGACAGTAGAAATAAACAAAACAGTTGGAATAAGAAATATATCTCTAATTATTATTATTTTCCATCTGAATGCCTAAACCTGGCTTCCATCTCCATAGTCCATACAATTAGTCTCACGTCATGTCATGTAATGACTATTTTCAGCATATCAAGACTGAAATCAACTTGGCCTAGAATCTAGCTACTTTGAAGACTAAATCGGCTTTTCACTACTGTTTCTGCTTATATATAACTAAATAAAAAAACAAGAACCAAGGCAATCAATTCTCGTTGTTGCACACCTTTTAAATCATCATTCCAGTCTTGTACGTGCTTTAAACAGTTCATATTTGATCACCATTTTCCCAACATCGTGTACCACCAAATATGACACAAGTCAGGCAAAAGGGAGCACATTATGCGGGCGAGAATTTGCGGGTCAATTTAGCAGCGATATTATCAAGATCTTTGTTCAAATACGCATCTTCTCGTCCTTCTACTGCCCATTGTATCAGTCTGATATTAATGTCACTTAGTATTGAATCTCCATCTTCTTTACAGTGGAGTTGAATCAGGCGGTCGATACATTTGACCAAGTATTTGCTGAATCTTAGCTTAAACTGGTTAATAAACTCCTCCGCGTCCTCTTCAACTTCAAAACTTGATACACTCATACTCTTCAAAGTGTCAACTAAGTTGAAAACAAGGCGTGTGCCTTCAATAGCCTCCTCCTTGGTAATTTCATTTGATAACAAACCAGATATTCTAGAGATTCCCTTTGCTTGTTTGAATCCGGTACCCCGTGATTTATTAATGCCAAGAATTTTCCCAGTTGCAGCATAGTGCAGTACCAGTTCATACTCCTCATCTGCTACTGCATATGGAGAACCAATTAGTACGCCAACTACCACTCTTCTTACCAACAAATTGTTTTGGACGCCAGAGCTGAAAGATGGATGTGCTTTCTGAGAATCCAATTCATAAGAAACTGAACTGGTGATTTTGTTTTCAAACTCTCTCAATATCTCTTCGACAATACTGGAAGCCTCTATTTTGCCAGAAATGAACCTATCTGGTTTCTTTCTCTTGCCAGTTATAGTCTCACTACGATTTTCTTCTGAGCCAAAACTTTTGCTGACACATATTGCTGAGACTCTACTGAGAGACTTACTAAGTGATTCTTGAATGGTTCCAGTTGCAGGGTTCAAAATCCAAGCAATATATGTTGCCGCAGCAGTGGAGAGACCTTCCAAATCGCTTGTTTGTCTGCAATCAGCCCCTTGTGAAGTGTACCTACGGTGAATATTTTCTAACGAAATCCCTTTTGAGAAAAGCATAACAGAAGCAAAATAAAACCAATCTGGGAAGTTGATAGCTAAGGCCCTGCCAGAAGATACAACATCATTAAAAATCACACTTACGCACGTGCAGACATAAGAATCAATTTGCATCGTCATGTAAAGTTACCATTCAGTTTTGTCATCTAATGCTCGAACTTTTTTTGGTGTAGGCTTGCAATTAGTAACCCGTGGTTGTTGCCCAGGAGCAGAAAGTGGTTTACTGACAGTATTAGCCAACATTACGAGGGAGTTGGAGGTGAGAGAACCAGCCAAGATTCTCAGAAATTGACACTGGAAAGGAAAGTATGCATCAGAGAATGGCAACATAGAAGCTAGTTCCATTGGTATGCCCCACAACGATGGTCTTGCAACTGTGTCCACTATTGAAGAAACCAAAGCAGCAAGTAATTCAAAGACAGAAGCAAGTCCCCTGACGTTAAGAACGAAATTGCATCAGAAAGCAAGAGAGATGGAAAGCTAGAGATGACAAAGCACAAGATAACATGACACAAATTGCACAGGAACTCACGTAAGCAAAAACCACTTATGTAAGAGTGCTCTAGTGTTGATAAACATGGTAGGAGATAGCGCTAAGCAGACGACAATATCACGCCACTCTGCCCTCTCGAAGAGCTCCTTCTGTAGACAAAGGAATGGCCTTTCCACCACAACTTTCAAGATTCTAGAAACATCTTCCTTCAAAGACAACGGATCTTGATACCAGAACAGGATCCTAATCATCAAAAAGTGTCAGACCGGTCTACCTTTTGTCTGAAACAAGAGAGCAAACATTGCAGAAGCTGTGGCTTCAGTTTCACAAATTCCATCGATTAATATGAGAAAAAAGTGAGAGCACAAATAAATTTAGACTAAAACATCTTGGGATAGAAACAGTACAAGAGGCCAAACAAACCTCAGAGGTATCTCATGGTTCTCTATAGATGATTCTCTTGGCAAGTAAGCAAGAAGTTTCGAGACAGCCCTATCTCTTCCATCCATTAACTTAGTATTCGCACTGCATGATGTTGAAGCTGCTGATCTCACAACAGCTTGGAAGAATAGTGTAGCCAATCTTCCTATAAACAACTCCAAATCAGAGAAAATAAGAAAGATCAAAGATTTAAACTTGAGATAACACAAGAGGAAAATTCCAAATCAAACACACACACCATTTGCTCCCAATTTATCAATAATATCCTTAGAGACCTCGATCAATTCTTCAGAGCAATGAGGTAAATTGGAGCTCCCAAACAGTAATGATTCCTCGTTTCTATACCTAAGTACATTACAACTTCTTGAAGATGATAAAGCGCAAACTATTGTTTGCACCAAATACTCAATCGCCGAATCAAATACCTGAAAATAAATTTAAGCGCAAGTAATAAGAACCCACGATATTGTATGTAGAGAAAATACGAATCCAGAATTGAGTAGAAATGATGCTAACCTGAGGTGCCTTGAAGCACATTAAAGATAATGCTGCGTCTAAAACCCTAACCCCAGAATCCTCGCCGTCGATATCCAGAGTCAGAGAACGATTCAGCTCCGAGATAGCGAGTCCCATAGACGAAGAAGACTCTGCCGGTTCTTCTTCGAGTAATTGGTTTCCATTCTGAAGTCGGTAAGAAAGTGCGGCCAAGAGATCGCCGACCGGTGACGGAGAGGGCATCGAACAGATTAGCAGCGATATTGAATTCGGAAATTGTGACAATGGAATCGGTACAAAACATGAACCGGTTAAGCGAAATGTTTCTAGTTACCCACTCATGAACACTTATTTAGCTATTAAAAGCCCAAGCCCAATGTTATGACATGAACACTTATTAGCTATTAAAAGCCCAAGACCGATTAACATTAAGGCCCAACTAAGTGATCTTCTTTTTCGTTGTCAAGGTCTCAGTTCTGACAGTATTGTTTGTACAGACGGTATTATAAAGCTAATTGTCAAAACAAAATTTGCTCACGGGATTTAACTAACGTTGCTAAAAGATAAAGATATATTAGCCGAATATATAATTCTTTGACCAGTTTGTGAAGTATAATACTCTTGTGTTTTGAGTCTGAGTTTGATGTATCACGCAAAAGATTCGAAGAATAAATTATTTGTCATCTTCTCTGGCTCTCTGAACCCACTGCCTCGTCGGTTTTCTTGGATCCCGCGAATTCGGCTTCCTTATGTTGACATTATGTGCTCGGCCTCGGCCTCTTCGGTTGGAGGAGCTGCATGAGTTTGTCTCTGATTCAGATTCTTTGGGCATTTCTTCTCCTTGTTCTTGACTTTTTTGGAATTTCCTCTTATTTATATAACAGCCCAATATAATATCAACAGTTCTGACAATTTCAGCCTAATTTTATTCGTTTCTACTCAATTCCACCCTCCCATTTCCCAAGTATATTTAGTTAAGGTTCTTTTGTTTTGATCCACAAGTTTCTTGATCGTTTATTCGTTTCCAATTCACAGATGCTATATTATCCAGATTATAATACGAGATAAAGTCATAAACATTAGTACAAGACATTCTTACAAGTTTTGATCAGTTCAACTTCTTTTTTTTGGCTATTTCATCAGTTTTGAAAAACAGAGTATTGAAATATATATATACAGAGAGAGAGAGGAAGAGAGAGAGAGCTTGACGGATCATTGTAGATTCCCGTGAGTAGTTCGATTCATTGCTGCAAATTTTCCATGAATATTGTTTTTTTTTTGTGTTGAAACGAAATATTTGATGTAGAACTTCTCTGTTTTACAAGAGAAATTTGATATACGATTCTTGCTTTCTGTGTTAGATGGTTTTTCTTGGCTGTTTCAGTGATTGGTGATAATTTATATGAACTGTACTTACTATAAAATCTGAAACTTGTAGGAAAAAATCGTGTTTATTATGAGTCTTGAACCTCTTGGATCTCTTACCTATCATGAGTTCAGACAATGTTTTGCTTGAGTGTATCGATGAATCTTTGCTGTGTAATATCGTTGCTAGAGACAAAGTCAAGAAAATCGCTAACGCTGAATTCTCCATATGCAGCTGGTCTATCTTCATTGACGAGCTGAGGTGCTGGACTTATTTTCTTGTGCATAGGTAGACTGTGAAGACTTGCAAAAGAGAGCCGCTTGAAATCTTGGTTCAATGTTACACGATGAACCATACTCTTGTATATGCCATTGCTCATCACTTCCAACTGATCTCCCAAAAGAACTGTCAAAGCTCCTTCAATGTATGGCACACAAACCCATTTTTTGTTGCTGTCCATTATCTGCAGCCCTTGGCCATTCTGGAGTAAGATGGTCAGTGAGCCAAAGTCCGAGTGGGGTGGCATTCCCAAGGCAAGTTCCGGCTCAGGACAAGCTGGATAGCAGTTCACTGCCATGACTTGTGATCCTTCTTCAATTTCTTCATTTAAGTAATTTTTCTCCAGTCCTAGACTTTCTGAGATAGCTTCAATGACTTGCTTATGTAGCACATGCGTTGCTTCTGCATATTTTCCCACATTTTCCCTGATAGGAAAAAGATATTTTCAGAAGATCATATCAGTTCTGAGTCACATTCTTTTGATACGCATTTTCATGCAAATTTCGAAACATATATGGAGCAATTGGATTCATAAAAAGAATGTTTATTTTCAGATAGTGAAGTTGGCCTAGATAGGTTTACTTACCTGTAGCAGGGAGGATTGGATGGCCACAAGTCGATCCATTTTGAGAGAGGATGGGAGTAATGTTTGATGAAATCTCTCCAGTAATAAACTCTGTCCGTTGAATGGTTTATGCTGGTGCCATACCTTACTGGCTCATGGAAGTTATTTGAAACCAGATGCATCTTCTCATCGGCAGGTAAGTCAAAGAACCTTGTAGCTGCATCTACGGCATCATTCACCACTGATGATGGTATTCCATGGTTTATTAACTGTTGATAATTCAGTTATTCAAATGATTACATAGTGTAGTGTGATTCAATGAAACCAAGATACATGACATTTGCATAAGTATATGAATATAAGCATTTTTTTAATTCTCAATAAAGACAGGAACTTGGGACTTTTTCAGTATTTTGTTTAGCGACTTTGTTGAGTATGTTATAAATGCTAAAAGACAAATAACTGTTTTTCTCATAGAGTCATATATCAAAGTGTGTATTATAAGTACATTCCAGAGTAGTCCTAGTGAGTTGGTGAATGAAACATATGACTGAATTTAAATTATTTAATGAACTGTAGACACATGAATAGGACACTTAAGCACCAAACTTTTAATAATGCATGAAACTGAGTTAACGTAACTCGTAATGTATTAACTAACGATATGTAGCCAATAACACGAGTGTTACCTGAAAGAAACCAAATCCCTTGCAGGCCATTTCAATCTCATGGATGACACGAGGTCTAAGCAAAGGATCGTGTAAGTGAGAAAGATCAATGACAGGAAGAGAGATGGTGTTAGTTCCACTTCCAATGCTTGGGGTGAGCATAGGTCGTTGTGAAGGTGGAAGAATGTAACGGGTTGGCACACGAGGGACACCTGACTCGGTAAGGGCCATAGCACTGGTAAAGTAATCATCAAGCTCACTCGTATTTGTTTCCTCCATTGGTTTTGCAAGAAACTGTACTTGGGATTCTGTTTATAAATCCCACACTGTCCTAAGTTATATGGTAAGCAAGTATAACTGGTTTTATATACACATGATGATAAGCTGTTTTAAAAGAAAAAGTCAACATTTTATCTTTTGTATGTGAGTACGGTTTTGGAATCTATACCTGCTTGTTTTCACAGATACAAAACATAAAATGAATGGTCAGCTGATTTTTCCAAATAAAAAAAAAAATCACATTTGCGTTTAGATTTTACACGTTGGATTGAAAGGTATCTGTGAAGGGTGTGTGACTAGTTGCATAATTTGCCTTTTGGATTTATTACAATATGAAAAGAATCATCATGGTTGTTTTCGTAACTCTCTATTCTTTGGTACACAGCTTAACGGTTTCTCTCTTTTTATTCTTTTAAATAAATATATAGGATAATTGTTCTGTCAAGACGTCATTGAAAAGAAATAAGTTTCTAAATGTGAACTATTATTCTGTTTTTTTTGGTTGATATAAATATCTCAAAGAATAAGAAATGAGGTTTTGGAGCTATTTGAAGTGAATGTTATCTGAATGTGGCTCGAATCGGTGACGGTGAGCTTTTCCTTTGGGCGAAGAAAAAAAACGATGATTTGTTTTCTCGTGCGTCAAAGGACAAAACAAGATTGAGAGAGAAAATGGTGAGATTCAATGGAAGGAACAAAGAAGGAAATGCAATATATATATATATATGTATAACATTTAAGTGGTGGCAAGTTGAGAGACAAGTTGACCTTGGTGGTTCCAAAATTTAATCTACTATTCGCTTCTTTTTCCAATTAATCTCTTGTTCGCATCATAAACTTTGTCGGTGTTTGGGCCAAACTTACGTCAGTATTTGGGCCAAGGAATAGTTAAGCCCAACTTTCTGGTAGTAAGTTTTGATGTTGGGCTTTTTCCCCTGGGCTTGGAGTCTCGTTAATCATTTATATCCGTGGATATTAGTTTTTTTCGTCATTTATTTAGTTAAAGTAATTAAAGTGAAAACAAGTTTAAGTGTTACGTTTAAAGCAGGTTGAACTTGTGAGTTGTGATTAAGATTGGTATATAGTTTATGGAAAAATTATATCATTTTTTCTAAAAGAATTCACTCCTACAATAAATCACCAATATATTAATACTCCTAGAATAAATATTTAACATCAACTAACGCGCCGCTATTAAGATTAACATAACTAGTTAGAAAAATAAATTTATGAGATATTATTTTATAAAAATAATTGTAGAATGATTTTGGCAGCACCAAAATATGTAAGCACTAATTTAATCATGTAGTGGCCAACTTTATACACAAGGGAAAAATGGAGAACTACCGGTTTTCTACTTTCTGAAATGCTTAATAAAATGAAATAAGCAAATAAAAATGTCTATTTTTAATTTTCTATTTTTTGTTGCCAAAGATTTGATTTCACACGTTCTTTTTATAAAAGAGCCGTACTTAGAAGATTTTAATGGAGATTGGGGAGAGAAATTATTGGTCAACGGAATACTAATTATTTTAGTTTATGGGACTCGTGTTCTATCATGGACCAATCATTTTTTTCGTTGGCGTTGTCCTCTATACAGAAATAGCAAAATTGCAAAATATGTTTAGAAAATTACACCAAAACCGAATCTGAATATTCGATTATTAGTAAAGAGGTTAGATAACGTGGTAGCCACTAGCCATTTCCCTAATACTAGTTATTTTTTCGCCCATCTCCCTAATACTATCTATCGTATTGTAGTTGTTTTTCTAATTTTTTTTGTTCTTTATTGATAGATAATAGATATATACTTATTGTTTTTCTAATCATGTGAAAGGTTTCATTTCGATCTTTTACTATCTTCTTTTTTCTTTCAATTTATTCGGAAAGTGCAAGACATTTGAACAATATATATATGTAACATTTAATTATGTATCTCTTCAAACATTCATATTCAGGTTTGATCAAAGAGAGCAATTGATGTGTTCTTTTCAATGGGTTGAAATATTCACATTGTCACGTATATATGCACATGGTATAAAAATTATTGAACAAAATGCACATGGTACTTCGTCATCTACAACCAAAAAAAAAAACAGAAGAAGAAAGAATTAGTAAACAACAACAACAATGAATTTCAAACAATTATAAAATCAGCTGACGAAATTGATGAATGGAGTTGGCAATTGATCAAGACACGACTTTTTCAAACATTCTTCTGTATTAACTCTCTCTTTTAAGTAGTGGTCGTCAGCGTCATCCTCATGGCCTCTCTCTATATAACTCACCTCATCATTTTATCTTCTTCCTCATCTCTCTCTAATCTCTATATATTTCTGTCTCTCCCTTCATCTATACTTTTACCATATATCTCAATGGGATCAATCGTTACGGCTGCTCTCTTTCTCCTCCTCCTAGCGACAGTCCCTGATGTCTTGGCTGTGACTTTCCAGGTCGGTGATATTGCTGGTTGGAACAGTGGTGTCGACTACACAACTTGGGTTAGTGGAAAGACTTTCAGAGTCGGTGACACACTAGGTATGGTATATAAAATGCTTGTTTGATTACTTTATTCACAAGAAACACATGTTTTACTTCTAGCAAGTTTAGGTTAAAAGAAATCTTACTGTTACTTGTGCTAGAAGAACTCCATCACTTAAAAATGATTTTTTTTTCTATAGAGTTCCAATATGGTCCTTCGCACTCGGTGGCAGTGGTGGATAAAGCTGGATTCGATGGCTGCGACGATAGCGGAGCAACGCAACGGTTCTCTGATGGAGACACTAAGATTGATCTTACAACAGTTGGAACTATACACTTCCTTTGCCCTACTCCTGGTCACTGCCTTGGTGGCATGAAACTAGCAGTTCCCGTCCTCGCCACCGCTGCCACTCCTCCACCACCGTCTGCCCCAAGATCACCACCGCCGTTACCTCCATCTCCACCGTCTTCCACTCCCTCTCCACCTCTTTCTCCTCTCTCTCCGAGTAAACCTAACTCACCGCCCCCATATTCTTCTCCACCTGCCACTGGCACGCCGGGGTCAACGTCTTTAACACCTACACCGTCTCCATCGACGCCACCGTTTCCATCGGCTCCAAACACGGCGTCTAAGGGAGTCATAAGTTATGGAATGATTGGAGTCACGATGGTATTAATATATGGTCTCATGATATAAGGTGGATACAGAGCTTTTCTTTTTGCTCGATATACATTTTTGGCCTTAATCGATCTTTTGGAACTACTCCTTCACCACCTGATTGAATTCAGGTTATATTGTTCAGCCGATACTCATTCCAATTTTCAACAAAAACTGGAAATTTCATAAAATACAAACGAAATATATTTTTTCCCCCAACAAATTAAGATTTGAGTAGGAGGCCTATTTGATTGTGTTTGTAGTAATAAAAGAATCATATATAATACACATCAATCCGTATAACACTTCAGATTCGAGATCGGCCTTTAGTATTGTATATAACGACTGTACAAGAAAGAGATCATATATAATTCTCCAGATAATAAGAAAAGAAATAAAAAGGAAAAAAAGAAAAACAAAAGGTGACATTTTCAGACAATGAAAAGGTATGACAATGAGTTTAAAAACAAATATAGAAAGTTACAGTTGAATTGGTAAAAACTAAAAATTGATAGAGCCATGACATTTTCAGACATTCTCGTTTATTAAACTCTCTCTCTAAGAAGTCTTCTTCCTCCTCATGGCCTTTCTGATCTGTATAAACACCTCACATTTTACCCTATACCTCAGCTCTTTCTCTCTTTTAATATATCTATAGATAGATTATATATCATCTCAAATCTCAATGGCAACCGCGGTGGCCGCTCTCCTCTTCCTCTTAGCCGTAGTCCCAGCCGTTTCAGCCGTGACTTTCCAGGTCGGAGATAGTACTGGTTGGGACGGTGGAGTCAATTACACGACTTGGGTTAGAGGAAAGGCTTTCAGAGTTGGTGACACTCTAGGTATATAAAATGTGTTATTTGATTACTTGCTTCACAAGAAACCGCTATTTTTTTCCCTACCAAACTTATAATTATTTTGGTTCTAATGAGTTTCTAACAAGCTAATGAATTTGGTTTGTTTTGTATACACCAATCACTCCAGAGTTCAAATATGGTCCTTCACACTCTGTGTCCGTGGTAGATAAAGCCGGGTACGACCGCTGCGACGATAACCGAGCGACGCAGAGCTTTTCAGACGGAGACACTAAGATCGATCTTACGACAGTTGGAACTATGCACTTCCTTTGCCCTACTATTGGTCACTGCCTTGGTGGAATGAAACTTGCGGTTCCCGTAGTTGCCTCCGCTTCATCTCCGATCACCCCTTCTCCGTCTCCATCGGCGGGGAACATGAAAAACGCAGCGTCGAGTAAAGGAATCATGAGCTATGGAAAGATTGGGATGACGATGGTGCTCATGTATGGTCTATTGCGATAATTAAGGGTGAGGGATAAGGAAATCTCGTATGTATTTCCATCATATCTATTATATGTTTTTCTCTACATACTTTCTCTTGTATATAAAAAAACCTTCTGATGTGTATAATCAGTTTAAAATATGTGGCTCTATTGAAAACAGGACGTTATGAATTATTTTATGATGTCTCATAAGGATATACAAATTGACATATATCAACGCGTAAAAAGATGATTCGAATGATAAGGAAACCAAATCGTATCAAGAAAGTGACGTGTTATATAAAATTATCCCCGTTGTAAACTGTGATCTAACAATCGCAACTTGTTATTATGAATAAACGGAAATCTATTTATCTAGAAGCTAACACACATTAAACTTTTTGTAAAATATCTAAAAAAATACACATTTGGCCGGACACGATTTTATGGACTCCTAAAAAAATAAACCCTAATATTGGAAATATAGACTAGTCCACTGTTTGATTGGGCCAACCCGACGGGTCTATGTATAGTTTATGATGATGGGCAGAAATCAGACATGGTCCAATCCAAGGAGTGAGTCAGCCTATGAAAACTTAGTATTATTAACACAGCATTAAGCAAGAGATCAAATTGATAAGTTACTACTTACTAGTTACTAGTAGGCCGAGACAGGAAAGCAGATCACATTCATTTTAGTCCTTGAAATTTGAAATCTTTTGGTCCAGAATCATAGTTTCCATTTCAGTCGTGCTGTCTCTTGACTATATTATAGTTTGTTAAACATGTAAGTAAATTCGTAATACGCGCTACATAAGATCGCCAATTGGATGTTCGGTGGAGAGTCCTTGAGGCTTCTGAGTACTGGAAGTAATGACCAAATGACTATTAGCCCCCGCAAAATCGAACTAACCAAAACGTTTTTACAAAGACAAATTAGAAAACCTAAAACCATATGAAAAACAAAAGCATGAACCTTGTCAAAGAAACAAGAAGTATAATGTTCGAATTTCATGGAAATCACTAATATAAAGGAAACCGCAAGAGTGAAGACATGAAGATGAAATGGAGATAGAGATGGAAACCTTTCTTCTTGTTTGCTTTGGTGTTGTATTAGGCTTTGATATAGAGATTTTTGAGGTGTTAGATCTTTCTAGTTACAAAGTAGTCTATGTTTGCTATTGACTGAGAAGGCTGTATGAGGGCAAGTCTTCCAGACGTGTAACGTCTTCAAACATAATCTCTCTCTCCAGTTGCCGCCTTGTCGATTTCATTATCGTCTGTTATTCACAAAATTACCACTTTTACTATCAATCACTTGGTGAATTAATGCATAGCCCAAAAGCACCAAGACCAAATCTAATATGTGAAAAAAATACCTTTTTCTTCGAATCTAAAACTTGGAGCGACAATAGAATAGGTTACAGAAACTACTTACATTAAATTCCATGTATGAAGCACGCATGGAGAGCCATTGCTGATCCATTAGCTTAAAGGCTATGCAATAAAGAAGGTCAAACGCAGATTCGTTCACTGCTAACAACACAAGTCGAAGGGTATACGCTTAGTAATTTAACCCATGACAGAGAACAAGTCAAGAAATTCAATCAGCAATGTCTCAGAATTACCCGAAAGGAATCTCAGAAATGTTTCCCCAACAATACTTCGTGGTTTCGCTGTAAAGTTAAAGGGTATTTATTGTTAGTATACACAACAAGGACTGTTCCTGAACCTGAGTATCTCAATCAGCCAAAGGAAATGCCCAATTTGAAAATCAAAACTAGGGAGTGGTTATGCTATATTAGCTATTTGTCGTAAGAATGCTGCCTAATCTATGTAATAGGATGTTCCCAATGGAATATCTATGCAATCATGGAATATAAGAAATGTGGCTGTACCTGCTTCAAGATCAAGCATCTGGATGAGCATGAATGTAATATTGATGCCAGCAACAGCAAAGGGGTATTCCCACACAGAACGATCCCCAACCTGTTTCCGCAAAAGGTCCTGGAAGGATTTCTGCAGGAACCAAACAAGTGGCATCGAAAACTTACAATATTATTATCTGATGGTAACATATCATATGTGATGGTAACATATCAAACATTGTACAGATACAGCGCCACTGGAATTGATTTTTTTTTTTTTCATGAAAAGGCAGTTTTGAGACATATTTGCAACTGTCTATAGAGGCTTACCGGAAATTTCTTAGCAAAGTACAACAAATTTTCAAGAGAAATGAAACCACCACCCCTGCGAGATGCTATGCTGTGAATCGATTGAAGAGGAAAAATTGTAAGGGTAATGAAAATGAAATAAGATGTGGTATCTACCTAAAATCTGTGGATGGATCTTTTCCCTGCCAACCCATTTCCTTCCATTGCTCAGATACAATCCCGTGAAGCTCTTCTTCAGGGAAGGCAAGTTTCCAAAGATCCTTCAGAGATTCCTAGACGCATATCAAGTAAAAGGTAGAGTTTGACTTATAAAGCTAGGATGCAGTTAAAATTGAATCACTGGTAAACTTGAAAGAGTCACCATCTATTTGATAGCGTTAATTGGTTTTGAGAAATCTTTACTAACAAAATCCTTAAGGAAAGAGTACCTGATGCTGAGGTATTGAGCTGTCATAGGCTACATCAATGCGGTTCTGCAATCTCTGCAGACATTCCTCCTGCAAGCAAGGACAATAAGTGTATAATTTCTGACTTATATGAATACACAATTACAAAAAGTCAACTTATATGAAATTACGCAGGGAACAAGAAAACAGAGGAAAATATAAACCTGAGCAGGTGTTAGATCAAAAGAGGGACGAGCGTCACTGTCTCTTCCCTGAGCACAAACACAGGAAAGACCCCTGCCTAACCATGCTGCTGATCCAGCAACAACCTCAGCTGCAAATAAAACAACATTATAAATTTTCCATAAAAGTGAGATTAAGATGTCTTTAATAAAAGAATTGATAGTTCATAACTGTATAATGACTTAGTCAAACATCTTTTAGAAGACGTGAGACGCATACAAATCCTTTTAAGCACCAAACAAAATAAAACAAGGATCAAAGTTTCCTAAGCACTTAAAATTCTAAACAATAAACGCAAAAAAAAATAAAAATGCAATAGCTTCTCCTAAAAAAACTAATCTCAATCATAGAAGTTGGATAAACGTAAAACTAGCTGGAAATAAAAAAATCGTAAAAGAGATAAATAGATACTAAAATTAGCACATACAGAGAAGATCCACACACATAATAATAACTCTACGAAATTATCAAATGGCGAAACGTAGATCTGCTCAAAACAAAGGCAGTCGCCAGCGAAGAGAAATATAGATAGAGAGAGAAAGAAAGAGAAAAAAAAAGGTAGATGATAAAGTGAGAGAGATTGATTAAAATTTTGAAAAGACGAAAACGCGTATTTAAGGAAAAAAATAAATAAAAGGGAGCAACGTACAGAGTACAAAGAGGAAACGAGACGGAGTGATGAAATTGAGAATTACCAGATGAAGAATGGTAAACGTTTCCTCGTTCTAGACCTTGAGAAATCCGTCTCACTGCTACGAACGAGCCTCCTCTATCATTCATCTCTTTCTCTCAATCTGACCTTTCGAGAATCTGATCAACACCGAAGCAATGCAAACCACAATGTTAGAATCAGGGAAAGAGGAATCAATACTATAATTACAACCTCAAACGAACAAATTAGCGTTTTGAGATCTACCGAGTATCGCCGTAGTGTATGCGGCGGCGATTGAGCTTATCAGATGGCGGAATTGTGAAGATTCGGAAATTGTTGGGTTTAAGAGAAGCAAAAAAAAAAAATGAGGATTTTAATAGTTTCCAACTAAAGATCTCGCGCGTGTGTATCAATCGCTATCAACCTTCATAACGGAATATAATGGACTCGTGCGGTGCGGTCACCGTTATTTAAGTCAGACGTCAACGACAATCTTCTTCTAATTGATTTTTCTTTTTCATTCTCTATTTTTAACCATTTATTTTCGACATCTGTTTCTACTTTTATGGACATCGTTAATATTGTTATCAAATATAATTCGAAATGGAACGGACAAAAATATTTGTATGAATGTTTTACAATAAAAACAATTAGGGTATATTATTCGTTATTTATCATCACATTGTGAGCTTCCGCTTGGGCTTCGTCCAAATAAAATAAGAATTTATGAATTCCATGTGTGGCCCATCTAACAACGGTACTGACGTAGCAGTAATGTAAGGCCCAATTATAAAAGCCCAATATAAATAAATACACAAAAAGATACGGTTGAAGGAGAAAAAAAAAACAAGTGTGAGAAGAAGAGACCATCTTTACATCTCCAATGTCCTGTCTTCCACTCTGTTACCAAATTTATATATATAATAATTCGAATTAAATAATTAAAACAAGGAAATCCCTAGTTTTCTCCGTCTATCTCAAGCTTTCAGAAAAGCCCGAGACTTTAAGAATCTAAAGCTCGAAGTCTCCTTCGAATTATGTACAAGGAACGGAGTGGAGGAGTTGGTGGGTCGTCGAGATCAGAGATCCTCAGTGGTGCTATTGATCGGAAACGAATCAACGATGCACTCAACAAGAAGCTAGAGAAACCTTCACCTTCTTCATCTAGGGTTTTCACTTCTAAAGACAAAGATCCCTTTTCATTCACTTCTACTTCCACTGTTAAATCTCAGCTTCCCGATGGTTTGTTTTGTTCCTTCAACTGTGTTTTTTTGTGTATTTGATTGCATTGTCTGATGAATTTTTGTTTGCAGTGGAATCTGAAACGGATAGTGAAGGTTCTGATGTGAGTGGATCAGAAGGTGATGATACATCGTGGATCTCTTGGTTTTGTAATTTGAGAGGCAATGATTTCTACTGTGAAGTTGATGAAGATTATATACAAGATGATTTCAATCTTTGTGGATTAAGTGGTCAAGTTCCTTACTATGATTATGCTCTTGATCTCATTTTGGATGTTGAATCTTCCAACAGTAAGTGATCTATCTCCCTTCTTTTTTGTGTAAACTATAATCATTAAAGAGCAAGAGAAAGTTAGAAACTTTAGTCTGAAATCTTTGTGTCTATTCATTGGGGGATTTAGGTGAGATGTTTACAGAAGAACAGAATGAAATGGTGGAATCAGCTGCTGAAATGTTATATGGTCTTATACATGTTCGTTACATTTTGACTACTAAAGGAATGGCTGCAATGGTTAGTGTTTCTCTACTCATGTGTTTTTGTTTTAGTGCTATTAGTGTTTGTTGTTGCTTAAACTACTCCTTGTTAATGATCACTGTAGACTGAAAAGTTCAAGAACTGTGATTTCGGGAGATGCCCGAGAGTTTTCTGTTGCGGACAGCCTTGTCTTCCTGTTGGACAATCCGACATCCCGAGATCAAGTACTGTGAAAATATACTGCCCAAAATGCGAAGATATATCTTACCCGCGATCTAAATTCCAAGGCAGTATCCTTTTTCTTTGTTCAAAAACCTTTTTATCGTTTCAATATATCAATGGAAGTCTCAGCCCTGCTTTTACTTTCAGTTTAGACACTCTAATCCTAATCTTGAACATTTACATAGAAATGCGACATCTGAGTGTTATTGTATCTTAGCGTTTTCCTTAAATGACTTATGCAGATATCGATGGAGCCTACTTTGGAACCACATTCCCTCACTTGTTCTTGATGACTTACGGGAATTTGAAGCCTCAGAAGCCAACTCAGACCTACGTTCCAAGAATCTTTGGTTTCAAGGTACGCAAACCATGACACTACCGCTCTGCATTCTCAATGGTTATATACATCGTGTGGCTCGGTTTTTGCATCATGATGAGCAACTGAAACGATATCTGCGGTTGGAATGAAGCATACAATCAATCATTGGGTAGAGAATGGTGAGCTAAAATGAAGTTGGAATCTTGAAAGAATATAATGAAGTTTCAAGAAAACTTATAATCGCAACAGCCTGGCTCGTTGGGGGAAACTAGAGAAATTTGGGACTCGGATAAGACTTTACCCCAGTTAGCTGGATTTTGGTTTTGTACTGTTGTTTGTCTTTTCATCTTACTATTATTATTTTTCTCCAATTTCATGTTAAACTCAGAAATTGTTATATAACTTGTATTGAATGTTAACCTTAGTAATCAGTAAAGCCTCTTAATAATGGAGCGAATAAATTTAGAAATTTGGATTGATGAACAAAAGTTGGTTCTCTCACTTTATCAACTTAAAGCCGCAGGATCCAACTCAGACGTACGTTCCAAGAAACTTTGGTTTTATGATACACAAACCATGATACTCCCAGTCATTGGGTAGAGGATGATAAGCTAAAATAAAGTGTTGGAATCTTGAAAGAATCTCATCAAGTTTCAAGAAAAGCTATAATCGCAACAGCCTGGCTCGATGGGTTCGGAGAGCACTTTTAGTCGAGCGAGTGAATTCCAAAATATGATTTAGACAAATAGGAATAACCAAACCACGTCTACAAAATTCAGTTATCCGGTGGCCATATTCTCCACATTCAAAAGCTTGGCCGAAAAGATTTTCTCCAGATTGCTGGATTCTGCTTTATACTGTTGTTTGTTCACTCTAGCTAAGCTTACTATTGCTATTTTTCTATAATTTTCATGACAAAGCCGGAAATAGTTGTATAACTTGTATATTGTTAAACAACAGTATATTGCTTTTTCCTCTAGTAAAGGAGTATACTTTTAGAGAAAACTAAAAAGTAAAGAACAAATAATACAGCAATAATGTTAAGGTCAGTGTGGATTGTATTCGGATATCTCTTAGAGTATCTGATTTTTTCTTTATATATCTCTTCAATCTTTATACTTTCAATGTGAAATGACGAAAATACCCTTTATTTTTTGTTTAAAATCTCACCGAGTACAACTGACTACTAGTTGTACCTAGTATACCTTCAATGTATCATCAGTCGTACCAGTCATACCTCAGTCGTACTAGTTATCCGGTATAACTACCTACTAGTTGTACCAGTCGTACCAGTTACTCGGTACAACTAGCTATTAAATCTCTAGTTGTACCAGTTGTACCTCGAATCCCAAATTCGAACCCGGGTCGCGCGTACGCGTGTGGACGATCCCGAACTACTGGCCTACCATATTTTTCTTGATATCATATACAATTAAATATATATATATATACTTATTTAATCGATTTTCGAATTTCATTAAGGCCAAAATTGGAGACATCATCTCAAATGTCCTTCTATGAAAATTTATTTTCTCAAATATCTTCCATTGAAAAATGACAAAATTACCTTTAATGAATTTCAAAACTCGAGTTAAATAAATATATATATATATATATATATGTAATTGCGAATAATAACAAGAAAAACATAATGGGTCAGTGGTTCATACCTTCCGTGCACTTCTGCGCGAACAGATTTCGAATCTAGAATTTGTGGTACAACTAGTATAACTAGACATATAATATATAGTTATAAACGGTACAACTGATATAACTTGTATGAGTATAACTAGGGTTAATTTGGTATAATTGAGTCAACTTGGTGTAATAGTAATAATTGTACTTGCTACTAATATATTTAAAATCATTAATGAAGGGTATAAGAGATTTAATTTTGAATGATAAAAGGCATATGAGATGATAACTCGCAAAATTAGAAATTTAATTTTGAACGATAAGAGGCATATGAGATGATAACTCGCAAAATTGTCATTTTATGGAGGGGTATTTGAGATTAATTTTCAACCCATAAAGATATTTGAGAAAATCGCCCATTCTATTCAGAGATTTCGGTATAAGATTTTGTATTGGTCCAAAATACCAAACGATTATGAGAGCTATGAAGAAATTTTTAGTAACGAGTAGTCTAAAGAAACTTCCAAAACAATTAAATCTCAGAACGAACAAAAGCCCCTTAACTGCTTAAAGTAAAATTGTCTAAATTCAAAACCAACAAGCACAGAGTTGAGAAACTTAAATGTCAAAAACAAAGAACAGCAGATAAATTAACCCTCAATCTGCTCCCTCAACCTCCTGATGGTGCTTCTGACTGTAACAGCAGCAGCAGTGCTACAATTTACAAACAAACAAAGCATCTCAGAACACACACATGATTGATTAATAAAATCATAATAAAACCCTCAAGAAAAGTAAACAACGAACAACAACACTTACTTCATTGTGTAAGCACCACCAGCCTTGACCTTTCCACAATCTTTGCATCCCCAAATACCAACAGCCTTTCGTTTCACGCCAAACTGCAACCATTCATCATACCACATTTATAAGATTTTTTTAGAATCAAATTTTTTTGAAGGAAAATGAAAAGAGAACAATGATCTAACCTTGCCGCAGAACTCACAGAAGTACTTGCTGTGTTGACTCACCTCCATCTTCTTAATCTGCTTCCTGATACTCGCACCATAACGAGTACCTAAAACAATCATATAATAAAATTTACATGTTAGAAAGATAATACTCGAAAAAACTCAACAATACTAAAATGACAAATCTTTATTCCTACAAGACTCAAGTATATTGTAATAACCACTTCTCGGAATCTATCATCATTAATTTCATTTGCAATCCAAATCGATTTTTATTAGCTACATCTCTACCATCCTCAATGATTTTATGTTAAATGTATAAATCAAGTTAAACTCAGGAATCTTACCGTATTTGCCGACGATTCCAACCTTCTTCGTTCTTTTCGCCTGTGGGAGAAAGCATAAAACAAGAGTTAGCTCTGGATAATCAAGATCTAAACATGAATACTCAGTTGAAATTTGAAACGAAAGCTCAAACGAGGAACTCAGATATCAGCTACATATATCATCTCGAAACAGAATATGAATCCTAAAAGAGAGAAGCAAAAAAAAAAAAAACAGAGATCATCACCATTTGGGAAGAAGCAAGAACGAATAGCGCCGAAACAAAAGAAGCCCTAGAAACTAACACTCGCTGCTCGATAATAAGTAGATGCCTCTATGCTTGATTTTATAACCCTAGGGTTTTAGTTATGGGCTTCAAAACAATGGGTCTAAAAAGGTTTAGATAGAAATGGGTGGGTTTAAATAGATTGGCCCATTTGTCTGTCACCTTAACAGTTTCTTACAAAGTGACGTCGTTTTACTCATACTCAACGAAGACTTAGAGAAGCCTATCTTCAAGTAAGACTTTTTAATTGTTTGTTATTCTGAATATTGACCATAGTTTCATCTCTACTAATAACTCTGAGTAGGACCTGTATTGAAGGTTAAATATATATAACTTATAAAAACAAAATGAAAAAATTTGCAAGGTTTTGCTATATAATAAGACAGAGAAACTCCCTTTTTTAACAAATTAGTTTTGAACCACTTGAAAGAAAAAGAAGATCGACTTGAAAAAGAAGAAAAGAACCCCCAAAAGATGGTTCCCATTTTTTTCCTAAGTAAATTTCTCTAATATCTTAGACCGGTTAGGTGCATAAGGTTTGAAATCTTCAATCCTCAGACCTGAGCTTTGGCGAATCTCAACCAACGCTTTATCTCCTGCTTCTGTCTTTATCATTTCCAAAACACTCCCAAGAACATCGCCGCCTAGTCCAAACTCTATTAGACTTCCTGGTACTTCACCTCCTTCACGGATTAACCGACCAATCTCTGTCAATGTCACTACTTTCTCTGTCACACTTTTACCAAAGATTCTCCCAAGAAACTCTGCTGCTTTTGGAGCATCATTTACAGCATCCTCTAGAGTTGTCAAAACAGATTCAAACCTGACAAAACAAGGCGACAGATTTTTAAGAAATAAAACATTTGGTCAAAATGTGACTTTCTGAGTTTTTTTTTTTTTTTGTTAACTTACCCATTCACTAGTTGGACTTCGGTTAAAGCGTTGTCAGAAGATTTTACTAAGCTAACAAGGAGCTTTGCTAAGAGTTCTCTTTCTTTGTCTTTCCTCTCAAAAGAATCAGTAACCCATAGAGAAATCATTGTTGGGTGATAAGCTGGCGAATTTATGTCCTTCATGCATAAACCAATCTCCTTCTCATCTAGGGCACTGCACAACAACAGTAATTCAAACTCACCAAAGTGCTTTTCTATAAATAGCTGACCGTCAAAGGTAAAAAGAATAGAGAAACTAAGTTACTAACCCTACAATAAGTTAAAGGGGGACAGACTTCACACTGTCACATGTGTATAAGGTAAATAAAACGAACATACCAGTCAGATTTTCACCATTTTTTATAAATGCTGTTAAAATTCAATGAACAATAATCATCTCTCATATTTTTCACCGTTTTGTTTGGATAAAGGAACCAACTAATTAACTCACTTCAAGAATTATGCAATCGTAAAGCAAAATGTCTCCTAACTGTAAATGAATAAATCGTAAGTTGAGGCAATTGTACCTACACAGGTTCCCACAGAATGATATGCTAAACAGAGAAATATCCGATGACTATGAGAAGAACAAAATAATGACCAGCCGAAAAGGGGAGATATAGTACCTGTAATATTCCTTAATGGCAGCCAGGGACATCTCGCGTAACCGTTCCTCAGATAAAGCATTTTCTCGAGGGCTGTTTGCTGTTGACGATGCCCCTTGTAGTACTGGCCTAGCAGATGAAACTTCTGATGACGGATCAGAAGCACGTGACAGACTTGCAAAGTCCCTGCGAACATAAGTTTCTCCCCGCTCTTGAGGACTTGACCGTCCGTGAGTAACAGGACTTGCAGGTCTTTGTGAGCCAAAACCATTCAAACCAGGGGGTCGCCTAGAATCTCCCCCACCGACCTGAGTAGCATCAGACTGCAAAATGTTTGATACTGCAGGCCTTCTAATAGACATTCCCTGACCCAGACCACCTTGGGGACCCAAGGTAATAGGCTCCTCACCTACCCTTTGAGGCATTGGAACCATCCTAGGCTCATAAGCTGACCTTTCATCAAATCGAATGTCCTGATTACCAAAGCCACGACCTTGAGGTGGTCCATGAAAACCACCCATTTGGCCACTTGGAGTTGACAGCATTCCTCCTCCTCCCCTAGGGCTAAATTCCATATGCCCTCTTCTTCCTGATGAATTCATCGAGGGTCCACGTGAAAGCCTGTTAGCTTGAGTTTGGCGCTCTTGTGCAGCATCTCTGTGAACCTCCTCAATTTTCTTTGGCCCTTCGACCTTCATTCTCTCCTGCCATCTGTTCTTTCTCAGATCAATGACGTTAATTAACATAAACCTCAACCTAGACGACAATTCTTGTTTGCAAGATAGCATTCTCATTCTCTCAAAATATGTATCCATACAGTTCTTAGCTTTGAGATGATCGATCGTAACTCCTATCGTACTCATTAGTTTACATAGAGCTTCAATATTCTCTTCATGTGGATCCTGATCAGACCCCAGCAAATTCTGGAGGCATGCATGCATGATTTTCTCAGTCAACATCTTTTTCTTGTATAACTCACCAATAAGTCTAATATTACCCAGCATTCTCCTCCGAACCTTGAGTCTTTTCTCTTCTCTTTCCTCTTCGGTTTGTTCTACTTGTCCTTCTTCAGCAACTCTACTGGCTTCCTCCTCTTCTTTCTCCCCTCTCTCAAATTCTTCCTGACATTTATTGAGAAGCAATCTTTTGAAGGTAATCTTTTCACCATTCTCATTAAAATCAGGTAAATCTCCAGACAGATGCAAACAAAAATCTGCATACATCTCACAGAATGTGGGCTCCATTAGGGCTTTGTCAAATATTTGGGAGATGACACCTCTAAGTGTAACAGCATTGTCAATATTGACACTTTTAACTTGCTCAATCAGTTTTTCGAAGTTTTGCGGGGTCAACTTGTTCAAGATGCTCTTTAATTGCCTTTGTTTTGCTTGTTCTTCATCTGCAATTGTGCCCACTTGGTACTTTCTCTCGGCTTTATGCATCACCTGCATGGGAGTATGCGGAGAAGGAAACAGTCCTTTTTGCTGGAAATTTGAACCATGTTGCCACCTTTCTAAGTCGGGGATATTCCTGCCCATTCCTCCCATAGGACCCACGGCTTGCATCGGTCTAGACATAATTGGTCCTTGCATACGAGGGTTTCTTAGAACTCCGGAGTTTCCTCCTTGATTAGGTCGGAAACCTACATTACCTCCATATCCTGCAGGAAGAGAAGCCTGATTCTTCGTCCATCGATCATCAACAACCATATTGCTAGGACGACGATCTAATCTACCACCACTCCCTTGACGATCCATGACCTTTCCAGGAGTAGTATATAAATCATGTTCATGATGAGACGCACCCATGTAAGGAAAAATCAAGGCATTAGCAATATCAGGTGAAACATCGAAGCCCTCAGGGAGAGCAGTACACAGGTCTGCAAACTTGAGAAGGAAATCCCGGGAGTACTTCTTTTCTGTATTGCTGCAACTGTCCCTGATCTCATCCGAGGAACCTCTCTTTGCATCTACACGATAATCTGCAGTTTCCAACTTTGGTGTAGAAACATCGGCTGCATCTTCCCAGTCCTCTGGTTCATTTTTCACTGGTTCAGCATCCATGGTGGCTTCAGCAACAGCCTGAGGTATGGCAGGTGGCAGCTTCTGGTTTGAAACATCATGAATAATATTTGAGCTTTCTGAAGGCATTGTTTTCTCGTTATTTTCTTCAGGCCCTTTGTAAGCCATATAGAGATCAGAAGTTGTCCCCGCAGCATCTGCTTTTTGAAGGATTTCTTTTTTCTTCTTCTTTCCTTTGCCAGAAATATTTCTTCTTGTGTTCGATTCAAATGCAGATTTATCCTTGGAAAGAGATGTTGCGGCAGAGGTCAAACTATCACCAGAATTTTCTATATCATAATGTTTCGACAGTGTTCCAGAATGTCCAAGAGGAACAGCAGAAGACAGAATAGGAGTAGAATATGGAAGCTTGGAGCTTGTATCATCTGTAACTTCAGTTATTTTTTCAGAGTCAGCACAGACGTCTGCAGCACCATGCTCCTCATTCTGTGCCTTCTCAGGCACATCTGATATTGTTTCAGGTTTTTCATCAGAAATTACAAGCCTTTCAACAACATTCTTGTCCGAAAAAGTCCGCTCATCGCATTTTAGGTCTTTTTCTTGTGGTGAAGAACCAAAAATATCTGATGAGGCATGGCTGGATTCTACTGTAGATTTGTCAACATTTGTATCTACTGAGTCCGAAGTTGGAGCATCAGATGTAGGAGACACCTCCATCAGTTGCTTCCTAACCACGTTGGTAGATGGGAGTGATGAATTCACCTTGGCAGCAAGGGTCTCTGCTTCGGGAGCAAAACAGCTGGAAGTAGGACCATGATCAGACACCAGAGAGTCTGAGATAGACTGTGTAGGATCCTGAGTGAAGCGGCGCCAAGAAAGAAAGAAATTTAATCAAGTAATGAAAATAAAGTAACGAGGAATACCCAAAAACAAAGCATAGTACCATACCTCAGTCATAATGTGAGGGAGTTCCACCTTACATTTCTGATATTCAACAGATATTGATTCATTCAACATTTCACCTCTTCCGATTTCAGACGTGGCAACAGGAGCAGTCTCCACAGATGAAACTGACATAGTAGATGAATTTGGTACCCCAGAGACAGGTTTCGGCTGCTGTAAAGAGCTCAAGAAACCTGCCTCCACGTCCTTTTGTGATGAAGAAATAGTAACTTCTCTGTGTGACCTGGCTTTAGGTGATTCAAGCTTCTCAGAATCTGAAGCTGGTTTCACTATTACCTTTGCAGTTGCAGGTGGAGCAGATGACATCACATTTTGGGCATTTCGAGCTTTCACAGAGGATGAAGAATCCGATGAAACATGTGCAGGAGCAGCGGGTCTGATAAGCTGTGGAGCAGTATGACCAGATTGGTTAATAAGTTGTACTCTCTGAGATCCATCAACGACTGTAAAATGATATCTTGATGCCTGAGCGGATGACATTGAACCACTGTTTACGGGAATAGAAACCGGAGGGTATATCATGGTATTGGAGTTATAAGAGGGTTGCACCAAATTAACCGGCCGTGGAGCAAATGATGAAACCTGCTGTGATCTGGGAGGCGTGTTAGGATGCGGTTTTGAAGCTGCTGATTCACCTTCTGGATATGGGTCACCACGCCGATCAAGCCGCAGCTCTTCGTGTGTGTCAGGATGTGTAATCTTTACAGGCGTGGTCTTGCGTGCCCCACCATATTTACCTCCTTGCTGTTGGGGATACTGCGGACTCAAACCCACACCCACGTGGCCTAACTGATGATGAATCTGAGCACCCATTGGGGCTGCAAAACCATGTCCCTGTGCCTGATGCATCATACCCTGATGATGCAATGGATGTGATGGGAGACCTTGATAAAACACCTGCGGCAGGATTTGCTGTGTATTTCCCATAGATAATGCCATTGTCATTGGCATCTGAAATGAGGTTGCAGTCACAGGCGGCTGCATATGCATATTCGGGCCACTAAAATGGACAGGGTGGGGAACTTGAGCATGCTGATACGGTGTCTGCACAGAAGGCATGCGAATATTAGCGACTGGAGACTTGTGCATTTGACTTGGAGGGGATATATGGGGGACTTGGATATCAGCTTTTTCACTTGATGGATTGTGCCCATCTTTCCTCGTCAATTGATTGTCTGCAGCCTTATTTGTGGTATCTTTTTTAGGTGTAGAAGCTGGCAAGGTTGGCGCTGTTCTTAAAGAAGCTTGATACATCTGCAAAACAATGTATGATCATGTCATAAACCAAACGCAAAGTTCAGCACAAAGTGGAATAAAAGTCATCAAATTAATTTTCAGTAGATATTCCTTGCGGATTAAAGATCAAGACATCAGCCAACAAACCCGTCCCAATACAAGACAAATCACAGAGCATTTGGAGTCAGAAGAAAAGTTTAAGACACAGACTATTCATCATCCTATAACCAAGAATCATTCACGTAGGCAACAATCATCTTAACGGCAGCGGAACTATAAGGCGGACCTGGGCACGTTTCTGTTCATCCATATTCGGAGGTGCTGAGCTAGTTCGAGCAGGAATCTAGAAAACCAACAGGGCAGATGATTTAGGTGTTGAGGGACAAATCAAACAGAAAAGAGGATAGAACAACAGCATACCTTCATTAAATCAGGACCAATTGACCCAAACTGGAACGCAAATGGTTGAGAAGCGTCTACAGAAGCTGCCACATAAACAAAAAAATCATTATAAATCCTATACCTTTATAGATGTAGATGTACAAGGGAATTTATTCAAGCTTCAACGCTCAGTACAGGACAAAAAAAAAAAAAAAAAAAAAAGATGCAATCAAACCTACCTTTAGGTGTGTTAGCCGCCTCGTTGTTCTTGGAATTCATGGCGGTGGACTGAGAAGTTGGAGCCTTTGGAATAGGTCCACTGTTTCTGGTGAATGATTCAGTTGGATTGGCTGTTCCACCAACAATCGGTTCACCTGACATTCATGTAACTAACAGTGTAAGAAAAGGGAAGTATACGAAACGATCACACACTGACCAAAATCATCAAAATTTATACAATTAAGACTGTGCCTTTAAAAAGATCATACCTTGCGACCGATACTGTGCATTGGGACCATTGTGATTGTTAGGATGTGAAACTGAATGGTTCACAGGTGGCAGATTCAACCTAGACTGCCCTCCTTGAGCATTGCTAGGCTTCTTAAAACTGCCATAAATACACCATTAAAAGAGTCAAAATTTGTCATGTGTCCAAACATGGCTTTTTCTCGAAACCTCTCAAAAATTAAATCGAATTTGATTGAATACCTGCGATTTACAAAAGTGGAAGGGGCAGGCGCAGTAGCAGCGCCGGCTCCCTTACCGTAAGCGGCGGAAGAAGATCGGTGTTGTTGTTGCTGTTGTTGCTGATGGCTTCCGGTAGATCGTCCAGTTCCCCGATATTGAGTCTCTCTACTGTCGGACCTTGATTGATTGTAGGACATCTATAACAAACCCTAATCTTCACCCTTTATCAAGCTAATTCTACAGCTCTGTAATGGAGTGAAACGACCGCAAGGAAGATAAAATTAGGGTTTTATTGGACGGACATGATTCTAGGAAGAAGAAAATACGGGGAGAGAAGAGATGAAGAGAGGAAAATAAATAAATATTGGTTGTATAGTGAAAAAGAGTCTGGTAAAGTAACCTCAAGAGTAAATTACGCGATTTGTTAGGGGTATAATCGACAATTAATTAAGTATCCAATACTTTGTTTGGGTCAATGCAGGGAAATTATCAATAGAGGTTTCAGGGGATCGCGAAGAAACTGAAGTCACTCTTTTAAAAATAAATTATAAATTTAAAATATATTAATAAAAAGGATTAGATATATTTTAATTGTTAAGGATTATTAATTGTTTGTACATGTAAAGAATGTGTTGACAAAAACCAACAGAAAAAAAAAATAAACTTAACTTTCACATTATAAACAAGTAAATATAATTCCTATTAACAATTTTGTTGATTACATTTGAAAACGATAAGCCAAGTTTTATATTTGACTATAATCTTAATACCTAACTTTTCAATTTTAGTTTTCATTTTTTATATTAAATATTAGATTGAAAATATATAAAGCGTAAAAAAAAAATTTACATAATGAAAGTATGAGTCAATGGAAAAAAAAAGTCGTCGCCAATTTATAGTCATCATACAAATAGACATTTTGGGACAAGGTTAAATTTAAAAAAAAAATTAAGTCATTATGATATTAAATTATTAGATTTTTCATTAATACAATTTTGTAATTGAATGAATAATTTTTAATTTTGAGTTGTTAGGTCAAATCATGCATCTGAACTGAATTTGAATATACGCATTGCTCGTAGTTAGGTGATTTTCAGGGTTTTGCTATGACTTTTTTTTTTTATAAAGTAGGGTTTTGCTATGACTTACGGGATTTATTATTTCATTGTATACATAAAGGTTGATCTGAGTAAGAAAGTTAAATGATCTCATTCTGTGACCAATTAGGTGGTTTACTTTATTGTGTACACCATAATTTGCCATTTTGTCGGGGGGAATATTAACTGATTTTCTTAATTATCTTAACCTACTTAATAAATAATAAATAAATAAAAACTCATTTCCGTATCATTACGAACAAATGATGGGCCAATATTGGGAAACTACAAAATAGGCCACATTGGGCTGTGTTTGGGAGAAGCCCATTTGTAATAAACTTTTATTTTTCGTTACTTTCCCTTAATATATGTTTCTTTCAAACTGAATCAAGAACAGAACACACACACAAAAAATGATATCTTGTCGTGGTAAAAACACCAGAACCAAAAATATAAACAGAGATACAGTAATAAAAACTTCACAGCCAATAATATACTATGGCTTCTCCGTTCACTTCTCTCTCTCTGTATCCAATTTACACTGGTCAGATGAAGATGTAATAACTAAGACACGACGAGAGTATCTGTCCGTACGGTTTTACCGACGACGGATTTTTTCGTATCGGACGATTTTCGGATAGATGATCTCGACGATGATGTTTTTCTCCATTTCTTCGATTTGTTTTTCATCAAACTCAATCTGTTCTTGCCTACACTCTTGGCTACAGAATGCCATGTCCCCTCTGCCAAAAAAAAAATGTAGCAAATGATAAGATTTACGGATTTTTCGAAGCAATTTAGGGGACTAATTCGCAAAACCCAGATCTGATCTTCGAGTTTTAAAACTTTTAGGACCATTTTGTTCGTTTGTTTGATCCGAAAGAAACGAGTAAGTACCTGTACATGAAAACGTCGAAGTTAAGAGAAATGGTTTTGCCACAAAGAGAGCAAGATTCAAGAAAATATGGCTCGTCACTATAAAAAATCCCGACGTAATACGAATCAAATGTTATTACTACGAATTTTTCGAATTCTCGATGGTAAAATGGAATCAGGCGAAGAGAGGGAAAGTTCAAGGAGGAAGATGAAGCTCAGAAACTATGGTGGGGTGATGATGTTTTATATAGAAAGCTAATGTTTTTATCGCCTGTGTCAAGGACCATTCTAGCTTCTGTGGTATATTCTGTGGTATACGAGCTCCAAGTATATCATTCCTCACCATTCATTCACATTAAATTCAATATTTTCAATGATCTGATATTTCTTTATTTACCCGTAATTTAAGTTATAATTCAATGCGATATATTTTAATGGGATTTCGGTATTTTATTGTACTTTTATTTCGATAGAGTGCTTTTTTAACGACCAGGTACAGGTACTTACTCGTTTCTTTCATAATACTACATAAAATTATATGTTTCTTATAATTATAAATCTGATGATTAAAAATATTTGAGCTCTAATCATTTTTCATTAATTTTGTATTTTCTGATATGTCCAAATAAAAAAATAAACTGTTTCTAACATAAAACTCATATAGAGCTCATTCAGAAATCAGTATTTGTCTGGCCCACAAAAAGCCGTCAAGTCGAATTTGAGTGACCCACCTGGTTCGGAATCGAACTGGGATCTGACTAGGCAACCTCATAAGACGACAAAAGGAATCACTACAATTGGGACCTACTTACTACAATTTGGGACCCACGTAAAGTAAGGCCCAATTCTCCAAATTCCTTTGTCCCTTGGGCCCATAACAGCTACCTTATGTTCCCCGTTCGGCGCTCGCACAATCTGTGACTCACCCAACTACCTATGGGCTATGGCACGAGCAGTTATACTCGCTCGTGTGCCAGCTATGGTTGGTTGGGGACTATGATACGTGGCAGCAACTGAAAGCCGCGAGAGTTGAGACTCGCGTCTTGCATGCATTAGGATTATTCCGTTTTACGGTTTTACAAACGACACCGCAACTTTCTTTTATCAACTAGCATTCATTAATATAGGTCAAACTGCCAAAGTTATTTTCTATAATGTTTATTGATTTTTTATTTTACCTTTGCATTATATTATTTACGGTTACAGTTTTACAAAAAAATATGTAAACTCAAAACACAACCGAAATTTTCTTCTTATAATTCAGTTTTTTATGTACTAATTGAATCTTAGAAGATATTTTTAGCCAATCAAAATTTTCAGTGTTAAGAACCAAAATAATACAGGCATTTGCCAATCATTTTACAGAAGCATAATTGCATAAAGAGATGTTTGCTCTACTGTTATTTATAAGGTTATCGATGGAGTCTTCGATATTCAGCCCACTTGATATTAAATTGAGATGGACGTTACTTCAATGTCCAGCCCATTCTAGATTAAATTGAGATGGACTTCAAGCTGCAGGTCCGTGACAAAGCCTTGTTCCCCAATCTAAGGCATTCTCTGAAAGATGAAAATTTCCGGATTTTTCTCGGTTTTCATGATTGTTTAATGTAATGGTGAACCTGTTTTAGTTTTTAGTACCATTACTTCACTGTCTGAACTTTGACTTGTGTCAGAAGCATTCGGTCTTATCTGGCTTGTGTTAATGACCTACATAAGCCTATTCGAGAATCTTCGTTGATGGAGAGAAATGGGGAGTTTGTTTGGATTCTAATTCATTTTCTGTGAACTTTCAAACCTTGTTCTCAAACTATGCTTCCTATTCCAAGCATCTTCACAAAAAATTGTATCATGTGTACATTGTGATCACCAAGAAGCCTTGTTTGATTAATCTCATGCATGTCTATCTTATTTAAAATTTTCAGGAGGATACATATGCAACAAGTGTTCCCTGTACAAGCACTGTTTTCTACCAGGGGTCGTATCTTGGTAGGGACTAGTCACACTTTGAAAATGCAAGGAAAAAAATATTGTTTTATGTATAGGAACTATCTTTACTCTATGGAGAATTACCACAGGTGAAGAAAAATAAGCAAAAAATTGCTATGTGGTGTTGGCATTCTATGAGCAACCATTAGTGAAATGTGCAGTATATAAATTACACGTTACCACTTGATGTACTTGTTTGTTTACAGGTACGAGAAAAGGCATTTATCACTAGACAATGCAGGTGAGGACATATATAATCTTATTACTTTGATTATATTTGTACTAATACTTAACTATTCAATGGAATGTCAGATTTTTTTCTGAGTTTTGAAAATATGGCTTGATCCATTGACCACACAGGTATATATCATTTGTTTCATCCTCAACAGCTGCAAGCGCAAGATTGTGTCTGTAAACCTCACTTCCCTATATTTGGAATATTCTAATACGAAAGCTCTTTTATGATTGATCCCTTTTCTGTAGCGATATAAATGTGAATCGTGAAAGCTGTTAAGATTATTTTGAGCCTAACACTTTAATCATATTGGCTCACAATCTGTTCGAGTTTAGGCAGTTTTTTTGTTTGACCCTTTGACTTTGATCTACCGAGCTAAGAGGTGGACTAATTTAAGGGAAAAATCAGTTTATTTTAGTTGTAGATTAGAAAAAGAAGAACATGCTTGGAGTGCAATACAAGTAAAGTAGGACATCATCAAGTAAACAAATTGATTTGGAAAGGAAATAAATTGGTGACGTGGAAATATTCATTGTTTTATAAATAAAGTAGGTTGTCTGTTTTAATGACTTTGTTGTCCTTACTGGGGTGTGCAGACCCAAGAACACACCATGTTTCTTTCATTTCCTCGCTACATTCAATTAATTTTATTACTCCTTATCTTCTCTAATCGGAAATTTTTAATTAATATCTGAATTTATAGCAGCCATCTAAATTATACAACAATCGAATATATCCGCTAAAAACTGTTCTATGGGTTCTAACAATTTAAAGATAAATTTAGAATTACAATTATTTAATTTATATTTACGGGCTAGTGTTAATTTTTCATATAGTTCTTCAGTTAATGAATTAATACTAATAAAATCGAAGAATCCAAAAAAAAATTGTGAAACTGATTTATCAATTGTTAGTCGTAATCATATATTTTTGTCAGATTGCAACCGCATTGACGATTAGTAAAATAGTATAATACATTATTGAAATTGAGTGATAGAACCATTAAAATGGGAAAGTGTTGGCTAGGGCTTTCAATGATTGGTTAAACACATCGAGAAGTGAATATTATTTATTTAAGGATTTTAAGCTATTGACTGAAATAGCTAATCAAATATAATGCTTCGAGCCTTACAGGTTGTATCTACATGCAGTTTACTTATTTGGTGGCGTAGTTTGCGGATAGCTTGGTATCTTCGTATTGTACAATTTATGCTTTTTAAATAAGATAGAAGCTGTGTAAACTCCAAAATATAATACTTGATCAAACCTCAATGGAGTAAGAGGGCATGGTACGAACGTGCAAATTCAACCTTATTTACGCGAAAATACAAATTATCCCAAAAAAACAATAATATCCAATAATGAGTAGTCACGTGTATTTTGTATGTCTATGCATTACGTTATGGACTTAATATTACATTTTGCATATCTTAATAAGAGCTGTGTGTCACATGCAGGGCTGGCTCTGGACTAAAGCCTCTAAATCAAGGGCTTTAGGCACCAAATATTGTAAGAAATTTCAGGGCATTATATTCAGATATACTAATAAGTATGTGGTTAAAAAAAAAATTTGATATCTTGAGGTCAAATTTGAGTATTATGAAAAGATTTTTAGATTTTTGTTTGGTTTAAAGAATTTAAGATTAGCTAAATATGATGAGTTAGTGATATTTTGTATGAAACTTAAATGTTCTCTAAATCATGATGGACATAGAGATTTAGAAAAAATCTATTTATGGAGTTTAAACTTTTAATATAATTATTGCCAACAGAAATCACAAAACCGGTCAAGGTGTTGGAATTTTTGAAAAGAATAGATGATTGTTATCCAGACATAGATCGTGTATCACATTTTACTCACAAATCCAGTTTCAGTTGATTGTGCAGAAAGAAGTTTTTCGAAGTTAAAGCTCATAAAACTATATATGATCGACTACGTGCTAAGAAAGATTGAATAGATTGACGATAATATCAATAAAATACGATTTGGTTGAAAAGCTGATTAATGATTTTGCAGCAAAAAAAACAAGGATGGTTATTTTTATGGGTAAGAATGTATTAATATTTTAAATTATTTTTTAGATAATTAATATTAGTTATTTTACATTTTTGTGAAATTAGGTTTACAATTAAAAGGTCATTATCGATTTGATTTGCTTTATGCATCAGCTGACTATGGACCGGTACTGGTCACATGTTCCCTGTGGAGTCGTGTTGATTCTAAGTCAACTAACTTGTGGAATTTTGTTTACTGTACTGTTTTCTTTTTGGCCCGTAGCGAATTTTATGAAAAACAAATGACCATATATTAATTAATTAAGGTTCTGGATAAAATATAAACATTCTATTCAAACAAAAACAAACAAGATATGTTTCAGGAGTGTTATCATCTTTTAGCCTTTCCTAACAAATTTATGAAACAATAATGTGATTAAACACATGTACGTTGTATTAGTTAGAATTTTGACCCATAGATCTATTAATTGCTTGATTTTTAGTTTTTACTAAGTTGTTTTATCCATGAGGTGTACTTTTTCAATGTCAGAAATGTCAGAAATGTTTTGACTAGTCTATGGAGTATATAGCAATTTATATGAAATATCATGGTTAATCATTGCACATTATATATATAGATATATATCTATTTGATTTCTGATCCAGAAATCCAATCAACTCTTAAGGATATATGTATTTTCCTATATGTATCTACTATTTATATGATCCTTTAATAAGATGGTTATCATTCTAAAACGTATGGTTAATTAGTTTAGATAGATCGTACTTTTCTTCATCTAAACCGGTTAGCTTTCTTGAAGCGTGGTTTTTCTTTCACGCAAGGAGACAAACTTTTCCGGATTATATTGCAAAAATAAAAACCTCGGATTTTGTAACACCTGGCAGCGAAACTACTAATGGATATCGGAAAAGGACTGTGTGAAAATAATGATAGCTAATGAATATATATATATATATATAAAGCTACATAAAGTTGAAACAATGATCATAAGAATCGGGTAAAATGTCAAAAATGGTATCGATCTGTTTTTAGGCTCAACAAGGTAAGCATAAAGGGCTGACCCAAGAAATGATAGTTTAATACCAAAACCTCCAAATAAAAAGAAGATAAATATGATCCATTCATTCTGTTAAAATGGAGTTACGAAATTGGTCGGAAAATAACAGTTTCTTTAATAATTAAAATTTTGAATTGATCACATCTTACATATATCATTATATCAAAAAATTAAACATGTCCTTTATTAATTCGATCAGACAATACGTCTACTCTAGAGATTAAAATGTACCAGTCTCTCTTCTCAGTCCTCAATTTATTACCTTATCAATGTTAATAAAATAAAATATTGAAAGCTAAGTGAAAAGCTATAGTATTTGATTTGAAATAACTTTGTGGTAGTATAAATAAATAAATATCGACAGTTTGAGTTGGTTCGATAACATTAAATTTCTCTGCCTCTTTCCCAACGTCCCCGCTTCTTTATAAATTAGAATTCCTACGTCTCCTTCTTCTCACGTGACCTCTCACGTGCCTGATTTCTTCCCTCTTCTTTCTTCACCACCGCCATTAATACAAAAAAAAAAACAGTTGGGAGGAAAATTTCATTTTTTCAATTCTTCTCTCTTAATCTCAACAATGGAATCTCTCATCAATCCCAGCCGCGGCGGAAACTCCGATCCTCATTCTTCATCTCTCGATAGCCTTAAACCAAGTGTAGTAGTCATCATCCTCATCCTTCTCATGACTCTTCTCATATCCGTCTCCATTTGCTTTCTCCTCCGTTGTCTCAATCGCTGTAGCGGAAGCCACCGCTCTACTCTCTCTTCCGCCGTCTTCATTCCAGATTCCCGCCGATTCTCAAGTCATCGAATCTCTCCGGAAACAGAACGTTCCTCCGTGCTCGACTCACTTCCGATTTTTAAATTCTCCTCCGTTACTCGGCGATCTACTTCATCTAGTTCAGGGGATTGCGCCGTATGTTTGTCGAAGTTTGAACCGGAGGATCAGCTCCGTCTTCTTCCTCTTTGTTGTCACGCGTTTCACGCTGATTGTATTGATATTTGGCTCGTATCGAACCAGACTTGTCCTCTTTGCCGCTCTCCTCTCTTCGCTTCAGATTCCGATTTGATGAAATCTCTCAGCGGCGGCCACAATAACGGTGGAGAAAACAGCTTCCGTCTTGAAATCGGATCTATCAGCCGTCGTCAAATACCGATTCCTGAATCTACCGAACAGCACCGGTCTTACTCAATAGGTTCATTTGATTACATAGTTGATGACTTTGAATCAGAAATTTCAGAGTCAAATTTCAACCGGAGAAAACAAGAAAATGCGGTTACTATGACGACGACGGTTGCGGTTACGTCGAATCCATCGTTTGAAGGGAGTTTAGCAGTGGATGTAGGTAACGATGGTTCTAGAAGCTGGCTAAAGGATTATGTGGATAGACTCTCACGAGGTATATCGTCTCGTGCAATCTCGTTTAGAAGCTCAGGTAGGTTCTTTACTGGGAGTAGTCGTCGGAGTGAGGAAATGACGGTCGTGGATTTAGAAGCGAATCAAGCTGGAGAAGAGATAACTGAGCTTTTCCGGTGGCTCTCTGGGGTGTGACTTGTGAGTGAGTATGAGACATTTTGTTTGTTCATTCTTCGAAAAAAACAGAGCATTACTTTTGATCTGTAAATATGTTTAAACAGTATCTCTTTAGACACTTTTGCTTCAGTTACGGGTTTTTTTTTGGGTTCATATAACAAATGAATTCTCTAGTCATATATTACTACTTTTTTACTGGTCTATTTTCTCTTCCAATTTGGCAAAAAATGTGTTTCTAATTTAGGTGTTTTATAAACTCTGTTCTCTCTCCTTTCATGCAGTTCATGATTAATTAATTACTAGACGAAAAAAACAAAATTTAGGTGTCTTATTCAAAATGTAATTTTAATTTGGATAACTTTTGTGTTTGGATGTCTGACATTAAAAAAAACTGGTATAACATACTCATTCTATTTCAAATTATTATATGTTCTAATAAAAAGTAATATTCAAGAAACTACATTATCATTAATAAATTAGATTTATTTTTGTTTAATAACTTTGAAAACATAATTTTAAATTTAATTTTTAAGCAATGCAACCATTAAAAAATATTAATGATTACTAAATAGTAAAATTCAATAAATGTACTTATTTTCTAGATTTATAGCTTGTGTGTTGCCATGTTTCTTATAGAAGTGATGTTAAGCTAATAGTAGCGTGTCTGCAAATAACTAACTATAATTCAGGCAAAAATACCTACAAAACCAAACCGAATTGAGAGCCGATTTTCAAAGACGAGGAGCAAATGTAATTGGGCCAACAGTTAGGCCCAAACCAAATCGAACTAAGCAGATAAAAATTTGTAAAAGAAGAAACAGAAGTCTGTAGAAGAAAGGTAAGGTAGTCCAACAACTTCAAACAACACCGGAAGAAGAAACGAGTCCACTCAACTCAACTTCCCAACCTAATATAACTCGCCGTGTCGTGACTCGTGACTCACAAGAGTACGAACCTAACCTTATCCAATGGCTTCTACTTTCGTTACAGTACCGAAACCCTTACTCTCTCTTCCTTTCAAAACAAATGCTCCTCCACTCTCTCATTCTCACCAGTCACTTATCGGTACAAATCTGAATCCATGTTTCTCTCTTCGCTGAGGTTACTTTTTGTGTCTTCTCCATTAAAGATTTCTCCTTTTATACATTTCTACAGGATTTAGGAGAAATTCCCTTAAGATTAACGCTGTTTCCACTAATTGGGAACCGGCAAAGGTACTACCTTTTTTCATTTTTCTCGTTGTCTCCTTTGATTTTTGTTATAATCAGAAGATTATTTCTGTTTGTTAGGTTGTTCCTCAAGCAGACAGAGTCCTTGTCCGTCTTGAAGTGCTTCCCGAGGTTCTTATGCTTTCTTCTTTTACATTATTTCTCTTATGTTTTATATTTACAGTCATTGCGGTTTCAATGTAGTTAGTTCCCTTATGAACTGACATCTTAGTATCGTTTCTTCTCTTTGTTTAAGATTACAATTTAGGAGATTGAGATTACAAAAAAAAACAAACAAAACTTTTATCTCGAGATATTGCGGTTTCATTTGATAAATCATGAATCTAGAAGAGAAATGTAGACAATGGTTGCAACACTAGCTGTGAGTTGTGATGTTGATTTGTCAAAGCTTGTGCTTGTGCAGAAATCTTCAGGTGGAGTATTGTTGCCTAAATCAGCTGTGAAGTTTGAAAGATACCTAACAGGCGAGGTAACGCTGTCGTCTCTTCTTGACATGTTATTTTACAAGATTTGAGAAGAAGCAATTGATGATGGAGTTGATGATTTCAGGTTGTCTCTGTTGGATCTGAGGTTGGGGAAGTGGGACCTGGCAAGAAGGTAAGTTTCATCTTTTAACTTAAAGACCATAAAGTCAGCTGTACCTGTATGATACTTCTTCATCCATTCATCATCTTGTCTCTTTTGCAGGTTTTGTTCTCTGATATAAGCGCCTATGAGGTTTGTATTTTATAATGATGATAAGAGCATCAAAAACACTCTTCTGATAATGACTTTGATCAGTGACCATACTTGTGAAACTGAGACATCTCTCTTGATTTCTTCAGGTTGATTTTGGAACAGATGCTAAGCATTGCTTTTGCAAAGAAAGTGAATTGTTAGCAATCTTGCAGTGAAGTTGCATCCCGTATTAATGACTTTCAGCCTTTGAGGTTTTGTTTTTCTTGTAATTTCAGTGACACCATCTGTTCTGTTGTTCGAGTACCTGTCATGGAGCTTGCTTAGATGCCATAATGTATGAGCTTAAAGTATTTGAATTGAACAAGGTGATTGTTATGACTGAGTCAACAATGATCCCCAAATTTATCTTCAAATCTCATACAATGGAAAACCTTGTTTTCATAGATTATTAATTTAATATTGCTATATCTATTAGGTATATAATGATTTTTTAAAAACAGCTTTACCCTGGATAGAAATTTAGAATCACTGTCTTCGAAAAGGCAATCTGGTCAATGTAATCTTAAGTCTCCAAAAGCCAATTAACCTCAGTTGCCACAATATCCTAAATACTGATTGCCTTCCTCACACCTTTCGCTGTAAATACCTATCGCAGGTAGACTATCGGTGAACTTCTGAAACTGCATTCAAGTTAGACGATTAAGATTTGTTTCATGATTTCATTTTTGAAACTTGTCTTATCAATAATGCAATTAAGATTTGTCCTACCTCCTATGTTATGTAATATACTCGTAATATAACAACTTCATTTGAATGGTGGTTTGATATTTTGGTGTTTTCATATAAATTTCCAATATATATACTAGCCTAGTCACTTGCCTATAGTGGCTTTGATTTCTGTATGTTTTTGTTTGTTCATAGACTCATAGTTGTAAGTAAAAACAAAAAGAGAGCCCCAAAAACGCTAAAATATTTATTAGGTCACTCGGTTAGACTAAGTTATATTTATATAGTATGTATATACACACATTGATCGTTACTTGATTGATATCTTTAAAACGTAGTTTTTACCCTAACTAGCAACTTTATGCCAATTTTCCTTCTCTGGGGGCGTGAAGGAGATTCACGGACACATTAAGTGGAATCATATGGACGGATGAACCCCTTTTCATTTAAACTCTTGGGTTTTTATACAACTTTTAATAAAGTTGAATTGGATCACTCAAGTGTCGTACTTGGATTTTATTAAAAGTAGACAAGAGATATCGGTTCTTGTGACACAAGTGATTTAAATACTAGATTTGTAGGCCTATGTGTTGAAGTGGACTAGAGAAGAGCGATTGTGAAAAAAGGAAGTCAAAACTGCCGCACTATTTACTATAGCCACAAAATCATGGGTCAAAATTTAGTTAAACGTCAAATTTATACTCCCGCATTACTACTCTAAACACTAATGTTATCTAATGACCTTTGACCAGATGCCATGCATTTGAATTAACAAACACTTCAGCACCATCACTACCCTGGTTCGATTCTGTATGGATCTAACCGCGGTACGAACCAATCCGAATTTGGACCAAACTTTTTAAAGTTACGTCCGATTTGATCTGGTTCTGTGGTTCTACCGACCCATCCACACTATTAGAGATTACATCTCTATGTATAGTTTACGATCATTATTCACTCCAAAGTCGGATTGTGACTAGTTGTGACTTTGACATGCTTATAAATTAACACAGCTTCATTAGATTTATTGTCGTAATCTGAGCAAGTAATCAAATCATCTGATCATAGGTTTCCTCTCTAACCTTTATGTTTTGATTTATATGACAAGAAAAAGAAGAAAAAAAATTCTTATGAGGAAAAAAGTTACAACGCTACATATTGCTTCAATTAATCTCCTAAGAACAATATTTGCCCAATCAAACTAATACAATCAGAAAATATATATGAAAGGGAAACCAAAAGTATTTTTAACTAATTTCAATCTGATTATTTACCTCAAGCCAAATAAAAAAACTTGATTTAGAAAATATCTATCTTTAGAAGTTACACGAAGGGTACTTACGTACTTTAAAATACGTAAGTCAAACGTTGAGTAGACTTCTCAACAGAAAAAAATCTCAACGGCGGCGATCTACTTTACCTAAATCCACGAGCTTTCTCGATCTGTTTGCACAAAACGACGCCGCAGCTGAAATATGAGGCTTTTCCGTTACCGTTAGCTCCCCGGAATTTCCAAATCCCAATGGAAATCTAATTCGCCGTTTAAAAGGACAGTTAGGGCTAGCTCTCACCAACGGGCTCAAACAAAAAGCCATTCCCGACATACTCTTCCCTATCCCCGACGCAATCCTCCTCCTTCCCGGAGTTTTCGTCGCCGGAGTTCTTCTCAATTCCTCAATTGATTCCTCTGGCTGCTCCTGCTCGTTTCCCGATTCTGTATCTCTCGCCGGTGACATTCCTCTACAAAATACTCTTTGAGGTCTACGCCCAGAGATTACGTCTTCGATGTAACAAGCACTGGTCGGTTGCTTTTTGCGGCGACCGGTGGAGAGAATTTTAGAGATCCATGATAAAGACGAAGACGACTCCGAGGCGTCACATGAAATTCTACGATCGGATTTATGAATGGAATCGAAATCTTCAGATCTGGTTCTGAATAGATTTGAGAATCTTGAGCATGTACCTCGTTTCGATTTGTAACTTGGATTCGATTCAAAATCTTTGCATGAATAGCCAACGAGATCTACTTGAGGCGTATTGATGAATCTCCGATTAGAATTTAAAGTATCCCCTCCTCCTCCTCCGGCGTCGGATTTTCTACGAGTTACGTAAGGAGAAACAGAGCGAGGGAAAACCAAAAGCGAAGGATTATTATTTTTATTAGATTTTCGTGATTGACGAATGCTATCTTCTACAGCTGTTGTAGCGGCGGCAGATGCGGCGAGGGAAAGGAGACGTTCACGGAGACAAGAAGCGCAGACGCCGATGCTGCTGCTGAAATCGACGGTGTGTCTTTTACACTTCATCGGAGGAGGAAGATACGATAAGAGAAAAAGATTAAAAAGTTTTGGGACTTGGGAGAGAGAGAGGATTATTTCGAAAAAGTTTTTTTTTTTTTTGCTCCGAGAGTTTCGTTGTTGTTATAGTGATGTGAGATTGTAAAGATTTTGTCTTCTTCTTTTAAGATCTCTGTTTTCAGATAGAGGCAGAGAAATAAAGCATTCACTGTCGGAACGATAAGATTGAAAAAAGATAAAGTATTTTATATATCTATAAGAATCGCCAGAGCTAATGGTGTGATTTGTAAGCATTACATTTTGACAGATCATTATCACTTAACCATTTCTTTATGTTTTTAATACCAAATACCAATTTACACATTTTTAATGCATATTTGCGATTTCTATGATCATTTTGCTAAATTGAATTTTTTGGTTGGTAATTTTCCCAAATTATAAAATTGTGAAAGTTTTCAAAATATAAACAACGAATTAAAAACGTGGAGCAGTGAATCTATTTTTTCCAATATATAATAAATGAAATAAAAACCGTGGGGCAATGAATATTTTTTTAATTGTCATTAATTTTGTGTAATCTTATTACAGTTTAACATTATTCACGGTAATAGTTAGGGGATTAGTTTTTTTTAATTGTGAAACTATTTTGCTAATCAGATGCATGTAAAGTTAAAACCCCGTCATCTCGCAAGTTATTTTTGGTATATCATCTATGATCTATCTACCATTATATTAAGTTATTAGCCATTTTGCATTCGTTAAATAATGATTCAACTATTTTATGGTATTATGAAGACTTGATTTTAAATTTAACTATTTTATTTTAACTAACGCCATGATGAAATCATCTATTTTTTTAAGAACAAAATAAATTAAATTTATCAAAAACTCCCAAGATGATGATATCATCTTCTACACGTTGCAGAAGATAAAAATCTACTTAAGGTTGACCTTGCTTTAACCCAAAATCAGACCAATACCATTGGATTTGAATGGGATATGTAGATTACATCAGCCACTGACTTTCAAAACCACAGTTCAACGATGAAATATATCTTGTTATGACTATATAAATATAATAATTAATAAACAAAAACCTAAAAGGGAAGCATGTGACAGTGGATGGTAGAAGCCGACAAGGATTAGGTGAAAACGAGCCATCGTCGTTTTCTACATCCCACACGAATGTTCGTCCGTTTCTTCAACTGCTTGCACACGTGGCATCCAAATCTCTTCTAGGCCCTATCATCAAACTTGGGCTTAAAAGCCTTTTTGAAATCTTCCTTGTTTATTGGGCCTAACAAATTCCGACGATGTAGAGTCGTAGACTCTGTAATCTGTATCATGCCGGGCCCACGTAGAACTTCAAAATTCGAAAATTCATACGCGTCACCAAGGGGGAAAATGATACAATCGTATCTTCGGGAAAAAGTTCATTTAAACCATGAAGTATTATAAAAGGGGCAAAACAACGCCAAACTTTATTTACTTCAAAAAAAATTCTGAAGTTTGAGTTGAACGATCCGTTTATTAAAGTTTGTTTTTTGTGTTAAAAAAATACTATACAGAAAATTAGAGCCTCAATTTGGTGTGTGTTTTCGAAATGAGAATCTCCATTATTTTTCTTTTACCTATTTACTGATGGATAACACACCTCACAAGTCATATGATGCATTGTGTACCTTTCGATTATATATAGTACAAATTTGTATTTTTTAATATTAACATATAGATCGCAGTTTATAACAAAAAAAATAATAATGGAGTTGCTAATTAAAAATTGAACATGTGAAAACCAAATATATATATTTATTACCGTTTGTAAAAAAAAATATTTGTTTGAAAATAACATTTTATGATAGAAAGTAATTAAAGCCCAATCCATTAAAAAAGAACCCAACAATGATGTGAGATGGGCTTTAATTCGACCCGACGCTTATGACACACAAACTTGACGACCACGAAAAAAAGAAGAAGCCGAAACTGAAGCAGAGAACAAACCGGCCAAAATTTAAAAACCGACGATGAAGATTTCTCTAACGGCGAGGAAGAGTCAACGTATAATGGAAGACCTATAAGAAGTGTTGAACCGGTCGATATCGAGGCTTACGCGGCTCTCTACGAAGGTTCGGGCAGTGGTCTGTCTTCATCGCTAAGCATTGCGGAGGAAACCACACGATTCAGATTGAGAATGGCTCAAGAAGGGAGAGAACACGCAGTGTTGTTCAGTCAATAGGATTAACGGAAGGCTTCGGGGAAAATTACGGCCTGGTGAGTAACTGTCGATTGTCGTCTCTTTCTGGTAAGCTTGCTTGATTCTGCTACTGCATATCTATTGGTTCATCTGCTATTTGAGTACGCACACTTTCTAAGATAATATCATAATGGGTTGTATTGTCGTATTCAAAAGCCAAGGCCCAAGTTTATCTTCGGTGGAGAATAGTCGCGGTCGGTAGCATCTCGACTCAATGATGGGTCAAAGACATCGACATGTTTATCACTTATCCTTTTGTCTCTTTATCGACATCTAATCTCAACGTGATTCCCCAAGTTATGAATCTTGCAAGCTGCACACAGCCACGAACATGCAAATATATTCTTATGTTAGTCCTTTATCTAATCATATGCTTCAATGTTGAATTTTGAATGGTTATCTGCTAATGTTGTGAATCACTTTTAAGTTTACACATTTGAGTGCTGGTGATCTTCTCAGAGCTGAAATTAAGTCTGGCTCTTAATTTGGGTAAGTTCTCCTTCGGTAAATCTCATATCTCAAACTACATGTTATCTCCTTGCTTTAGGCTTATGATGATAATTTCCAATTTCTTTTCTCTCATGAACTTTTTGCAGAGCCATGATCCAGAGCATGATTGCAGTGGGGAGAATCGTGCCATCTGAGATCACTGTGAAACTTTTGTGTAAAAGCTATGGAGGAAAGTGGTAATGATAAGTTCCTTATTCATGGTTTCCCTCGCAATGAAGAAAATCGGATAGTACTCGAAACTGTTGTAAGGCTATCTCAAATCCATTGAATTGCCTTCTCATTGATGCTTTTAAGAGTTTTGTAGTAATACTTTTCTGGATCTTGACAGGCTAAAATTGAGCCTGCTTTTGTTCTCTTCTTCGTGCAAAGGATGAGAAGCTGGATGCTACAGGTGAATTTTCAGAAATTATCATGAGAAAAAAATAGCTTTAAAATTTCAGGACTGTGAAAACTAAGATTCTTGAATGTATAAAACAGTGGTTGAAAATGGAGAAAATTGGAGCCTAGGGCAAAGACAGTTAGTGTGTCTAGGGAGGGTGTTGTTGATGAAAAGGAACATACTGGTGCTCGACGAAGCCACTGCTTCAGTTGATTCTGCAACAGATGGTGTGATACAAAAGATCATCAGTCAAGAGTTTAAAGATCGAACTGTGGTCACACACAGAATCCACACGGTGATCGAGAGTGATCTTGTTCTGGTTCTAAGTGATGGTAAGACCAATATACATGTGATTTCAAATAAATACACACAGATAGTTATGAGGCTCTAAGCCCATTTTTCTTGAACAGGACGAATTGCAGAGTTTGACTCACCTGCAAAACTGCTAGAGAGGGAAGATTCTTTCTTCTCAAAACTCATAAAATAGTGTTTACTGAGATCTAAACACTACACCGGCTCGGATAATCTTCTCAACTGAGTATCACTGCAAGATGATGATCTGTTGTAGAGACAATGAAAGACCATTATGTCGAAAGTCAATTCTAATTAGCTACTTAGTACATAAGTTGAACATAGGCATGGAGAGAGTACCATGGTCACAAGCAAGGAAAGTTCAGTTCATCATTTTTCTTTCTTTATCTTATATGTTTAAAGCATTAAGTGCTTGTGGTTAGATTTTTCACTGTGTCATTGATGAACTTTCGGTGTCACCAATGAAATAAAGCAGCAAATTATTTTATGTTTTCAGATAAAGCTCAATTTATTAAGCTGTGAAACAAGAAAGTATGCTATTGCAATATTGCAAACAAAAGAGTGCCAAACATTTCATTTACACTAGACACGAGTCACACCACCATGTTGGTGTTTCAAGTATAAATAAAGATCGAGCTCGAGTTGTTCAGAATTTGTTCTACAGGAGAAGATGGGATGCTGAGTTTCTTAAGATGTAACTCCATAAGGAAGCAATGCAGCGGCCACGATCCTTCCTTCCTCATTCAGTATGTTGTAAGTAGATGCAGCATTTCGCTGGATAGAACAGGGTGTGAGTTGATCGATAATATGGCTCGAACTCATGTATCTTACGGTTTCTTATTAGGATCAATTTCAACCAAAAGAAAAATTGTATAAGTAGTGTGTAAATTAAAACAAGAAACAAAATGATTAATGTATAGTAGTACCTGGCTTTGTTCGAACTGTCTAGAAGATTGATAAGCTGCATCCATGAAAGAGATATGTAAAGTGTTATGCCAAAACTTAAGAACATTGAACTTTCTTTAGTTGTTCAGTCAAGTTTCAAGAATATATATAAGTAGAGCAAGAAGCAACATCTCTTAAAGCTTTCATTAGTTGGTAAAGATTCAAGCTGGAGAGAAGAGAGACAGTACCTATCCGTTGTGATGTCAGAGAAATTACGAGGGCTCCATGACATAGGCAAATTCCCAACACAGAGGAAGCTTCCTTCATATTTAACTCCATTCACTGTAAAACTCGTCTCATCAAATCTGCAAAATCCAAATTCATATTACTGAAATGATCAAATTAAAAGCATGATTCAGAGAGATTGAAGGGAATATGATATAATGATCTACTCTTGGAAACGGAGCTGATACTCAGGAACATTATCGATGAGATTGATCTAATCCTAAAGAGAGAAAGCTCGTCTCAGAGATGGCAAAACAAGATTGGGCTGCTTTTGGAACTTCCTTTTCTCATGCTCTGAATCAATTTCGGCAGCGTCCCCATACCTTTCTGTCTCACCGCCATCTCCGTCGTCTCCAACCTCTCCGACTACTCTCATAGCCGGTTCAAATTTAACCAAACCCGGTTCATTGGTTTACAGCATATACTTCTTGTTATTGGTTCTTCCCTACCAATACCATTGATCCAGATCGGTTTACCCTAATTTACGACACAAACAAAATTAGCAACTTTTAATCCTGCTCTCGAGTCGGTTTTAGTTGGACTATCCTTTGTTTACATTTTATAAACAAATTGGCTAGTATAAGTTTATCTCTGACTCTGCTCGTGTCGTCTTTGACTTTGATCTACTAATGTTTTAAGAAAGCCACAACTAGAAACTCGTCACATAGAGATCCAGCGTTTCAGATAAATAGGATCAATTTATATGAGAGAGAATGTGGTGCGTGCGATAAACCAAAATATAATATATATAGCGGGAAATATCTCCATTCGTTTATTTCCTTAAGAAAATGTTCATACATATCTAAGATGAACTAAATTCTAAATAACTACATGTTTAACCCATTAGGGAAAACAGAAGGAATTTAAAATCAATAAAATGAGGATGGGTTCTCTACTTGTTGCAAAACACCTGAATGATGATTATAAGGAAAATCAAAGGAGCAACGATTTTTCTCCTGATCATGTCTCCTCGATTGGTTAGCCGCCATGAAAGATACAAAAAATTCCGTCGATTCTTGGAAACCCTCTTGTTTATATAAAGTCTTATTCCCCTCCGCACGTGACATTTTCTCCTCCTCATCTACCTTTGTCTCTCCGACCGATCTCTTAAGGAACCGCTTAAACCATTTGACCGAATCTTTTGGATAACGTTTGAGACCGTTGACAAAGTCAACATAGTAAAGACCAAATCTAGCTGTGTATCCATATTCCCATTCAAAGTTGTCCATCAATGACCATGCGTAATATCCTCTTACATCACACCCATCTTCCCTATAACATATATTATAAATTATTATATCAGTAATAATAAATAATAATTGTTTAAAAAGTTGAAATATTATTGCGAGAAAGACCAAGAACTAACACTATAGCTTTGTGAAGTTGCTCGATATGTTTCTCGTGGTACTCAATCCTAAATGTGTCTTTAAGAATTACTTCTCTCGGTTTTGTACCATCATCGTTCTCATTGACTCCTGTAAAATTCAATAATCATCATAAATTTTGTATAATTGTCACATTCCAGATATTGAAAAAACTATCAAAATCAGTTAGTTTAACCGGCTATATATATATATATATATATATTTCAGTGCTGCCAAATTTAGGTTCAAACGCATTGCTAAAAAATTGTTAATGTTTTCTGAATATTATATACTAAAACATTTCAGAATTACCATTTTCTTTAATGTAGACCGGCATGTTATTGTATTTATCTTTGATATAGTTTAGAGTTTTTCGCAAGCCTTCCGGGTGTGACAATAGTAAACCCCTTTCTTCATCCTGATAACAAAAAAAAAAAATACAAAAATTAAATATCATAGGGTGATTATATGTCACATTTAGAAATAGAAATTAGTTGTTATGAAAAAGAAGGAAGTACTTACCCCATGTCCAATAATGTGGCCACTGTGGTTAGTCACTGTTTCACAGCAATTTATAAAATCGTGTTTAGTTTAACATGTAAGTTTAATTAAAATTAGTATGGATCATTAATATTTAGTAATTAGCATTACGTACGTTTCCATTCGACATGATGATCAGTCTTGAACCGAGGCTTTGCAGGGTCGATGTGAGGAGTATGAACGGCGAAGCGAGCTGTATAGTAATTTATTCCGACAAAATCTGATGAATTTTTTAACAACTGTGATTGTTCTGCAGTAAACGAAGGTAGCTTATTTCCCGCATATTTTTTTACTATTTCTGGATAATCTCCGTGTATCACAGGATCAAGATGCCTATATAAATATATAATAAAAAATTTAATTACAAAATAATATTGACAGTTAATATAAGCAAAATCATTAAAATTATTTTGTAAAGATAACTTACCATCCAATTTCGTAGGCAAGAGCTCGTTCAACTGCTTCTTTATCATCAATAGAGTCAGAATGATAGGGCTCGAACCATCTTGGTGACAATACTATCCCGATTTGGCTATCGTGAGAAATTGTTTTGCATTTTCGGAATTCTTCTACTGCAGCAGCATGAGCAAGAAGAACGTGATGTGAAACAATATAAGGTTCGGTGCTTGAATCACCGCCCTGACACTTTTCGTTTACCCATTTCGAGCATCTTCCAGCTGCCTTGTTGCCTTGGTCATAACCCGCAACAGTCATGATGTATGGTTCATTGATTGTTGTCCACATCTTAACTTTATCTCCAAACTCTTGGAAACAAATTCTTGCGAAATCTCGAAAATCTTCTCTGTTTGGATAAAAGTCATAAAAAATTAGCAAAATCCATTGTTTCTACAATAACAATGTTTTGGGTGTATATATGAAATATTATATATATATATATATATATATATATTTTAGCTAGCCTTACACAATTTTAAGGCTTAAAAAGCCACCATATTCGTCTTCCAAAGATTGTGGATGGTCCCAATGATAGAGCGTCATTGAAGGTTGTATGTCTGCATGTTTATAAAACTAAATAAATATACGACAATGACATTTATGGTAGGATATAATTTTGATTATTTAACTTATAACCACATGCACCTTTAATTTAATTGGAGAACTTTAACATAATTAGTGGATAAATGATCTTTACCATTAGCAAGAAGTTCGTCGATGAGATCCTTATAGAATTGTACACCTTCTTTGTTTACTCCATCCTTTAGCTTTCCACCTATAGTGGGTTACCACATAAATAACTCGTATAAATTAGTTGTTCACTATGAACAAAAAGAGAGAGAGTTATAATTAACTTACTGGGAATTAATCTGGACCACGAGATTGAGAATCGGAAAGCGTCCATGTTTAGCTCCTTCATTAATCTAATGTCATCCTGTTTTTTTTTTTGGTCATAGATAAGAAAACAATATTATTGATTAGCCAAAGCAAAACGATAACTATATACGAGTCCAAGCACAACGTTCATGTTTGGCTCCTTCAGTAATCTAATGTTATCCTGTTTTTTGGGTCATAGATATATAAGAAAACAATATTGGTTAACCAAAACAAAACGATAACTACTGTATATACAGTGTACCAACTCTTTAAGAAAGTATATTGACTTATTTGAAAAGTTATTTTTATTTTGATAATTATTTTAAGAAATTGAAACTAACCTGAATCTTTTTATTTAATTCATTATTATGATAGTTTGACTTAGTTTTAGTTTAAAATCATAATTGAGTATATATGCATGTTAAAAAGGATATTGGTTATAGATAGTACGTACCTTATAACGATGATAAAAATCAACTGCTACATCTGCATTGTGCATTTTGGTCCTTTCTGCAGAATTTATAAAATAATCATAAGTTAGTCTCAAATAATTCAATAGAAATATGGTTTTGTCAATCAAATCGGTCCGCAATTTTTTTTTCGGACATTACCTGGATAATTGCGGCTGAAGTGGTCCCATATAGCTTCAGACTTCCCACCTTCATTTGTTGCTCCTTCGTACTGCATAAATATATATTCTTACAAACATTATTTTCGTTAAAAAGCTCATTTAGAATGGCGAACACGTGATCTTTTTTTTTTTTACGAAAGTGTAAAAATTGTAATTTGGAAACGAAAGAAACTTAAACTTGACTAGACATTTCGAAATAATATAGTTCTTTTATATTTGTTGTTAAATAATGTTATAATGATCGAAAATGAATTACGATTTTCGTGAAAATTTGAATCTGTAAAGCAGATGTTCCTTTCTCCCCTAATCAAACACTAAAACTTTGTTAGGAATTAGGATGATGCAAGTTAGTTTATATGTTTATCAGTTTTTGTGACACCGATGAAAGGAGAACATTTGAAAAAAAAAGAATATAAAAACAAAATGATAAACGTTATTTGATAAAGTATTTGTTTTTTTCTCATAGTTATAATGAAACTCAAGCAGCTTTCTTTGCTTTCAAATCCATCTGTCCAGATGTGTGACACAATTAATTTTACAGGTTCATCTTTGGGTTCTTCTAACAAAAAAAACAAAAAAAATAACCCATACTTAAATTAAAATTGGACTAAAGGATCCCAAATCATTTTTAGCTTAATGGTTAAAATGTTTAATTACATATAATGATATTTGGGAAATTTTTTTATTTTGATAATTATTAAAAAATGGAAGGTATTTTAGATAATAACCATACATATTGTAGTTATTTTGACATTATGATCATATTACAAAAATGGTTAAATTATAAAAACAAGACCAATTAAAATGAAAGATAAAATCATTAAGCAAAACAAAAGAAGATTAGCATTCGCTTAACTGCGAAGGTATAATATTTTAGAATCATCTTATTATTGAAATAACAGAACAATTAAAAAAATCGTTATTTTGAATAAATATGAGATTGGTTTAAATCGTAAATTCATATAGTTTTTTTTCGCTATTTTATAGTTTAATAAGCCCAAAAACATAAAAGTACCTGAAACGCTGAGGCAGCCGTTCCGAAAATGAAACCTTCGGGGAAATGATGTCGATTTAATATTTGAGAATGAATAGAATTGGCTAACAATGATATAATCGAAATGATGATCAAGAAATGAAATCTTCTAGCCATTTTATTTTCCTTGCTCTCTTTTTTTTTTCTTATTGTTTCTTTCTCTCTTTTTGTTTTGGGTCTTTCGGAGATTTCAAGGTGATAGAAAAGAGAATTGCTACTCCTCCTTATATAGAGGATTCTCCTCGGTAGTATACGTCATCTGCGTGGAAATGTTTGGACATATATATATATCATATTTTGATAGGGAGAGCACTAATAGTGTTTTCTAATTAAAAAAAAATATTTCTTTCCAAGTTAAGATTATTATGCATATAGGTCTCTCAATTCCATTTTGGGTTCTTGGTTTTTACTATTTTTTGTATAACCAATTAAAACCTCGGCGAGCTCGTTTCGTCCATTGTCATCTCTGAATGTTCCCGTGATCACTACTCACATTCACTATCATCTTCTCTGAATATACCCATGATTATTGCTTATATGTAAATTAATGTTGGTGGTGACTGCTGATGAATGTGGTCTACATCATGGCAACGTTCACTGTTCTAACATATCCTGAGAAGGCTGCATGTACTTCGTGGTACGGTTACACAGACAATACCACCATAATAATTTCACGATTTTCGTTTTTGTGCTGAGTCATGATTTTCTGTTCATGAAAATATTTAAATTTTGGGGAATAGTATGTGTCATCTTTATCCAAAAATCATGCTAATTTTTATGTATCCTTATAATTTTACAGGATATTTCCTAAAAACAAATTTTCATAATATTTTGGCCGATGAAGTTGTGACAAGACGTTAATTTTAAGACTTATTTAGAAACAATACTCAATTTTGATATCTTAATTTGATAATGGACCGACCTCTTTTAGATACTTTGCCTACAGTTACATTGGATTGGAGAATGTGATTGGTAATAATGATTATGAAGACAGCAATAAAGTTTATTTCTTTTTTTACTGAGTGAAGATTTGGTGGTATAGAAAAATAGTAGCCTTGAAGAATAATGAGACGTGGGAAATTACACTGTCAAAGCACCCAAAAGAAGGAGAAAAGAAGAAAACCAAACAAGTATGACATATTGTCCTTATCACATTCCAATAGATAAGGAGAAAAATGAGATGAGAACATTTCATTGGCAGTGACATATTTTCCTTTGAAGAAATTATATTTGTATATGAGAAATTAAAAATAAAATTCTAACATAAGGAGGTGAGCTTATATGATAATTTCCCTTTTTCTTTTGGCATCTGATAAATTTATTAACCCCAAGATGCATGAAACACCCAAACGAAAGTCTAATAACAAAAAAAAAACAGATGCATAAAACTAACATCCAAACCAAATCTAACACAAAAACGCGAGATATAATATTGCCGGAACGGAAGCAAATAGATTAATACGCAGAGAAACATCCTTCGTGATATACCAAATTTTTTTTTTAAAACATCCTTCCTGATGAATGCAAGATATGTCTTTTATATCAAAATAAAATAAATTCATAACAGTTTTTGAAAAAAACTATGATAATTTTTTCTTTCAGTGAGCGCTAAATTGATTGCCCTACGAAAAGATAATAAATGTTTAAGAAAAAAGGAGTCTTGAACAAATTTGATGACAGGTCCAGTTGTCAAAAACGAGATGAGAACAACTACTTTAAAATTGACCCATGCATGCGTGATGTGGCAATGTCTTTCTTCTTTTTTTTTTGTCAACACGATTATTTAAAAGTAAAATAAAATAATAGAACGATAGGTTAAGCTTAAGCAATCGTATGTTGCGTATATGCACGTAAAGATAGGAACATTTGAAATTTGATCAAGAGTGAAACATCAGTCCAACAAGAAACTAGATCAATCAGATGCACAAAACAAATAGACTAATCCAAAAATAAACCAGATCAATCGGACTGTCAAACTTTCACAAAAAAATGCAAGAAATGGAATGGACAACAATCAAGTGTCTAGGAAAACGCAGTTGAGAGCCCGTAGCGATCATTTAGACTACTTTAACAAAGTATGATCATTTAGACTAATCCTCATATCTTCTTTTACTACTGCAGTTTCATGCTTTCAAAGTTTTCTTTAATCTTTTCATATGTTTGTAACCATATATATGTTTAGTTTTTTTCCTTTTTATCAATTTTCAAAAGGTGTATGACCTTAAAGTCGTTATAGCTATAGCCTATAAGACCACTTCTATCCATAAGAGATTGTGGAGGGATTTTTAAAACTAAAAATTTAATGTTTTTTAATTAAAAGAAAAAAACTAACCAATGAAAATACAACATATATGATTAGAGTTTCTTAAATTTGTTAAAAAGTTTTTTAAAGTTCTCTATTAAGAACCTCTTCTATTCATCTCTCATACTTTTCTTTACATATATAATTATTTTATGTTAAGAACTATCCTAAAAACTTTGGGATGTAAATGGTCTAAGAGGATGTACATTAAAATAATGAAAATAATTTCTATTAAATATTTCTTATTAAAATAATGAAAAAGTAAAAAAAATCTGAGAGAAAAATGAGATAAGGCTGCCTTTAAAACATTTTGTATCTAATTTTACACATTTGAAAAAAATATTATATATATGAATGTTTAATCATATAGAAATGTGGTATTTCAACGCGAAGATTACCAACATAAAACTTAGTATATATATATATATATAATTTAAAAATCAAAATTTTAAATAATTTGCTGTAGCCACTAGCCAGTAGGGGTCCAAAAATAGTTTTTCCTAGGATCCCTGATAATTTTGCGACGGCCGGCCTGTTCTTATTTTCGAAACCTCGCATCATTTGCTGCTCCTCTTCTTTGAAAGTCTCAAATTTATGTAGTTAAGTTCCCAAGTCATGGCTCTTTACACTTCCAAAATCCCAAACTTTTGTCTTTTTGGATATTCGCCAAGACTTTCGTTCGCTGGGGCTTTTTCTGAAATATTCAATTCAGTAACTGTTCAACTGATAACGATATAAAGATATTTACTGGAAATATATATACTCCATTGATTAAATTTATAGTTTTGATGCGGTTTAAAAGAAAACCATTGTAACGATATAAAGTTCGACTACAAACTTCAGTTTAAAATATATGTTTTCCAAATTACAACTGTAATAAAACATTTTTTTTTTTTTATCTAAGGAGTGTGAGTACTCATGCTATAGTCTTGTTTGGATTCAAGACTTATATCGTCCATTTATCTTCAATTGTTACACATTCATCACTCTCCCTTTTATCAGTTCAGTCCATGCATGAGAGTTCGAAAGTTCTTGTGTTTTTAAAGATAAAAGTATTACTCCTTTCTTTATAGAGAACGCATAAATCTTTAACCAGATGAACTAATTTGCCCTAGTCAACGGCATGTGTAAACAAACTTTCAACTTTTGAGAGAATCGAGCTAAAATTTCTTTACTTGTTTTGAAACTAACGAACGCCCAAAATTAGTAAAATCTGTAAACAATCCAACGAAAGCCACATCATATTTTGAAAATTTGATTTAGAATGAATTAACAAATGGCTCATGATTTGTTAAATAACAGCCACCTCCTGCTTCGTCCCATTATACACTCCCTTGAGCAATTTCCTAAACCATTTAGCTGATTTCTTGGGATACCTCTTACGTCCATCTTCAAAGTCCACAAACAGTAGCCCGAATCGAACTGTGTAACCTTCCGACCATTCGAAATTATCCATCAACGACCACGCGAAATATCCTTTCACATTCACCCCTATCCTACATTTCATGCAAATAATAAAGTTTATTTTATATGTGGTCCCGGTAGTTTCTTTCCCATGATATATGTTTTTGTGCCTCCATCATTAAAAAAATAAATTGAAACTATGTTATGCTTTATAGATGTGATCTAAAAAGGAGAGCTTACGAGATAGCATCGGAAACCATATTAAGGTGATGAGCGTAGTAGTCAATTCTCAAATCGTCATTAAGAAAGACTTCTCCAGTACTAACTTCATCCATTCCTACATGGTTTTTAAGGAAGAGACCATAACAAAATATATCAGTTCTAACTAATTCTTTGTTTAGAAAAAATCGACTATTTCAAAATAAATACATTGGATGCCATGAATTACCGTTTTCCGTTACGTACAAGACGGGATCATTATATCTGAATTTTGCGTGTAGTAGAAGATCACGAATACCTTTGGGGTATATCAAAAGTCAATCCGACCCAGCCTAAATTGAAATCATAGATAATAACATATGTTATACATCACCACTGTTTTTAAACCAAATATACCAGGACTATTTTTTTTTTTACCAAAAACATGGTTGAAAAAAGAGAATTGTACTACCAAACCACAATGCATTTTCTTATTCATAGGATATATTAGTTTTAAATTTATTAAATAATCATAATACTCAACTATTATTGATATTGTCAATATGTAAATATTGATATGATCGGGATCTAATACTTAACTAACCAAAATTGAAAGAAAAAAAAAACTAAACTAAATTTGAATAGAGTAAAACGCACCGTTGGACCAATAGGCACTCCATTTCGTTCACCTGATACAGCGTACAAAATAAAATATGACAACGTAGAATTTCAATATTAATTCGAAGAAAATGTCAATGTATTGCATAGATAGGTAAAAGAAAAAACCGTATGGTTCACGGACCTACGACACTGACGCAAGCATCGGTGGTCATGGTAATGTTTTCAGTTGCACACGGCACTTCTTTTACGTAAAAAGATGAGTAATGGTTCACGCCTATGAAATCGTATGATCCTTTGAGAATTTTAGACTCTTCTGGTGTAAATCTAGGAAGACGACCGTCTTTGACATGCTTCACCATTTCGATTGGGTATTTACCGTTGACGATTGGCTCCACAAAGTAGTCGAAGGTGAAGGCTGTGGCTCGAGCCGCGGCTAACCGGTCAGCATATGACTCTGAATAAGGATAGTGCCACACCGTGTTTAAGGCGATACCAATTTCACCCTTCTGAGTCGCCTGTAGACAATATTAGGAGTGAACTAATTAGTGTTATCACACTTTACAATGGTCTACATTCAGATTCTTAACCGGCTCGGGCAGCCAAGTTCAAGTGTTGTGACGGTAAAGAAACAGGCTAGAGCAGAGACAGAGTATTGCGGGAACCGATCATACTAGAAACAGTAAAGACGGAGCAGATTGGAAACAGAGTAAAAGCAGAGTAGATGGGAAACAGAGTGAAAACAGAACATACGGGAAATAGAGTAAAACCAGAGCATATGGGAAACAGAGTAAAAACAGAGCAGATGGGAAATATACTCGAACACAAATTGATGATTTAAGTCTCAAAGAGAAAACATACCTGGTACTTTTCTCTGTAGACTTTGACGGCGGATCCATGAGCTAGGAGCAAGTTGTGGCCGACAATGTAAGGCTCGGTGGCTCCATTGCCACCGGTGCAATCAGGTTTAGTATAACTGGAACATGTTCCAGGTGCCTTTTCACCTGTTATATAACCTTCATGTACAACTGTATATGGCTCATTTAGTGTCGTCCACTGCTTCACTCTATCCCCAAACTTCTGGAAACAAAGTTCTGCATAGTCCCGGAAATCATTCCTGTGTAAAGATTAACATAAGGTTTAATCTTAGCATTACGAGATATTAAATAAATGCACTTACACAATCTCGGTTCCGAGGAAGCCACCATAAGCATCTTCAAGTGCCTGTGGCAAGTCCCAGTGAAACAGTGTGACAAATGGCTTCACTCCTAATACATATAAAACAACATTAAGTATTGGGTTCTTACAGAATCTTGACAAGTTTCAAGGGTTTTCCCAAGATCCTATACATCACCAAGATTTTCTCAATATGTTGTTAAAGTCCTATAATGTTACTATAGACTGAGAAACAGAGAATCATTACCTTTAGATAGAAGTTGATTAATCAAGTTGTTGTAATAGTCAATTCCAGCCTGGTTGATACCTCCCTTTAGATTCCCATCTAATACACAAAACAAAACAATGCGATTACTATTTCACTCACAAATATATTAAAAAAAAAAAACCTCTTACAAAGATCTGATTCTTACGAGGCAAAATCCGTGACCATGAGATCGAAAACCGGTAAGCATCAAAGCCAATTTGATGCAGCAAATTCACATCCTCCTGGTTTTTCAATTAAATATTTCATGGCTAAAAATGTAATGTTGGATGTATAATTGACATTTTTTTTTTTGGGGTGAAGAAAGCAAATACCTTGAAGAGGTTGTAAGAATCATCAGCAATGGACCCATTACTACGATCCAATATCTTTTCTGAAAAAAAATAAAAATTAATTAAAAAACATTGATTGAATAATTTAATATCAAGACAAATAAGGAAGGATAAAGAAGGTTTCATCATCAATCCATTTTTGCTATGAATACAAGACAAAACCAGTTTCATTAATATAAAACCAAATTCCAACATTTTGAGTCTTGAATGTTTGCAGAGATCCAAAACAATTAAGGTTTTCTAATAAAGAAGAAAAACCTGGGAATTTTTCAGTGAAGGTGTCCCAAATACTTAGTCCTCTACCATCTTCATGAGCAGCACCTTCACACTGCAAAATCGAAAAAATGTTAACCAACAAAAAAAGAAGATTAAATTAACGGAATAAGTAAACAAGAGCTAAACCTGATAAGCAGAAGTTACAGATCCAAAAATGAAATCTTCTGGAAAATCACTTCTTCTTAATTTAGGCCTTGAGGAAACTCCAATGTAGGCCAAAGTAGTGAGAAACAACAGTAAATGGAGACATTTACTTCTCATTCTCGGTAAAACCTAATTCGAATTTTAACTTGTATGGTTGTGAAAAATGTTATATGTAAAAGGCAAATGTCTGGATTTTATATGTTGTAATCTATAATCTATAAATAGAGTTGTTGGAGGGAGAGAGACCGTAGCCAATGAGCACCATTATTTACTACATTATTTGTTTCTTTTTTTTTTAATACATTTTTTTCTAATAGTTGCAAGAAACCTTATCCTATAAAATTCATTGAAAACGAAACCAGAAAATATTAATTAATCAAAAGCTGAGTCATCACACGAATCATAAAATTGTAAAGCTAAGACGTGAGAACTGAAAACACCTAATTTATTGCTCAAGCGCCTTTGGGATAGTTAAACCTTTGATAAACCATACAAATTTTCCTTCTCACCAAACTATGAAAACGACAAAAAAATGACAAAGTTTCCTAGAACTTCAACACATTAGTGCATTATTGTTGAATTTTCTACTGCATTGAATTTGATTAAGTCCCTTTATCTTTAATTTGAAATATTTTCGGATATAATTTCGCTTTGTGAAAGGGGTTACGTTGTTTGAAACGGGTGGGGTACGGCTATTTTGTTCAACGTAAAGAAAATTAATAGTAATAAAACCCAACGTGGGGGAATTAACCCTTATGTTTTTTTTGGTCTTATAACACCGTTGAATTGAATGACCACGCAAAAGTATCCTTCAACCTCAACGCCATCCTCCCTGATAAATAAAACACTACTCTTGAGTAAAACTAAAACTAATTAAGTAGGGTTTCAACACATTAACACACTTTCTTGGCAGTTTTCGGTTTTAGACATACACTTACTGGATGGCTTGTTGGATGCTTTGGAGATGTTTCTTGTGATACTCTGTCCTTTGGAGATCCATCAAGTTAGAGAGTTTTTTTTTTTTTTTTTCGTAATCCATGTCACAATTTTGTTTAGTGTTTGGGCTTTGAGCATTTTGGAGTGCGGATCATTTCACACTTAATTGTATTACGTTTTTCTCATAATATGACCTCTGGCCCAAAACTAATAAAGGTCGTTTTGAAAATAAAAGGTCTAAAACATGGTGTTGACCTCACTTGGGCCTAAACCGGATTTCAGGTTTTGTGAATCTGGTAGTATATTGGTCAAACTACAAAGCAATGAACAAACAACATATCTATAACCACCATATACCCCCTCTAACAAAGAAACACCCAGGTTAAATACTCAAGAACTATGATGAACCTAACAAGGCCTATGAATCCCTCCAAAACATTGATGTGCTAAGAGCAATGATAAATTCTTCCTCGCCCATCAAATGTTTAAATACGAATCAATTTCATCTTCTGCTTCTTTTCTTTGGTTGCTTATCATCTTTTCCAGATTCCCTACCTCGTTTTCCTGTAGCTTCGGCTGTTTCTTTCTGTTGTTTTCGTTTGGATGAACTCTTATTTTTGTTATTCTCTACCTCAACCTTCTTTTTACCCGTACTGTTACTCCTCAATTCCCTCGGTTTAGCTTTACTGTTCTCTTTCTTAATGTTTCCATCACTCTTCTTCTGATTTCCATTCTCTTTCTTAACGTTTCTGTCACTCTTCTTCTGATTATCATTCTCTTTCTTAAGGTTTCCATCACTATTCTTCTGATTTTTACTAGTTGTTTCATTTCCTCTCTGTGGAGAGTTCTTCTTTATTCTCCTCAAGAAATCAGCCACACTCTTCTTCTTATCTGATGCTGATGCTACTGCTACTGTCTTCTTCTCTGTTTTAGGAGTCTCTTCCTTCTCATCATCATTGGATGACTCTGCTTTCGTATCCGTTTCTTTCTTGCTGATATGTTTGGCTCTTCCCGTTTTGGTACCTTTGCTCGTTCTCCTCGAGCTTCTTGCACCACTAGTAGTCACTGTCTTCTCCTCTGAAACTTCCTGAGATTTCTTCACATCTTTTTGTTTAGAGCTTGAAGAAGGAGACGTCTTTTTCGAAGCATAACTCTTCTTCTTACATGCAACAAGAGGAAGAACAGAGGATTTATGTCTAGAAACCGACGACTCCGCCCCTGCTTTGATGACACTGTGATCCGAGTTTCCGGTCCGTTTCTTTATTTGGTTTGAGACGAGGGTTCTTAGCTCGTGTGCAGCCATGGATTCTGAGGAAGATGTAGGAAAGAAAACAATGGCGTTTGTGAAGAGGAGCTTGAGGTCTCTGTAAAAAGAGAGGCCTGAAGAAAAATAAGATCCGTTCTCTATCTTCTTCTCTATTGTCTTGATGTCCAAATGCTGCCTTATCAAGCTCTTGTAATACACTGTCTCCTACAAAATAATAGAGATGAGAGTAGGAAAACCAAAGAAAAAAAACGTCTTAACTAATGGGGCTTCCAGTCCACAGTCCCATGTACACGTGTAAATATTTTGAGTTCAAAGGCCCAACTAAAGCCCATATACTTTCTGGCTTAAAGGGCGGCGGAAAAGTCAATAAGTTGACCATATCTTGAAAGAAACGATTTAACCATGCTTCAACGGGAAGGAGCCAGGTGTCCAAGGTTATGTGACCAAATGGTAAATGGGTGATAGAAAATTAAAACCAACCAAAATTCTTCCCAACGAAGTTTTTTTTTATCTGTATGTATGTATGCACTATGCAGCAATAATGACGTTAAAAAAGGCTCCCTTAAGAAAATAATTAACTGTTATGGAAGTAAACAGTTTAAAGATCAAAACACACACGGAAACATCGATACGATTCAATTCATAGAGATATTTGCTACATTGAGAAGAATTATATAAGTTTTACATTATAACAATAAAAAAGTAAAGCATAACGAAAAATGGAAAAGATGATGATGAAAATAAGTTTTTTTTTAATCAAAAATATATCATAGTGGTCCCGACCAGATTGGACAATGAGTGGATAATTAATTTTATTGGTCGTCCTTGAAAATTCTTAAGGGGGAAAAAGAAATACAAGCCTTAAAACACAAAGATATAGTGCGAGCTTAAAACTATGCATAACCAACTACTCTTAAGAAAATAAGTTTTGCATGGTGACTATATATAAGCTTGAATATATGGCCAACTGTATATTATAAACATTTTCTTTTTAGATTAAATTTATCTATTGGATACGTTATCAAGTCTTATTAAGAAAGCAATACTATATTAACAGAATGCAACATATAAAATTTAAATGTGAAATTTTTAAAAATAAATAAAAGACTATTTTTTACAAAATTTCTATACTAATATTAGGAAAGTACATTTATAAAAGATAAATTAAATTATAGAATATTATAAAGATGCCATAAAACAGATAATTTTGGTCAATTTATTTTGGATAAAAAGTCAATAAATTTTTAACTAATTAATACACAAAATACAATATCTTTATTATATAAAAATATTTATTATTATGATGTAAAATGTACCTTGAAAATTAATCAAAAGTTTTTTTTAATTATGAATTCGAGATAAACGCGGGATTTACCGATAACGTAGAAAATATGGAAAATACCAAACTATTATTTCAAAAACAGTTATAAAGTTTTTTTAGTTATGAATTAGGGTAAAACGCTAGATTTAACAATAATGTAGAAACCACAAAAATATAAAATTATGTGCTATTTATAATATTTAAACACAAAAATGTGAAAAATGTGTTAATTATACTCAATATTTAGTATTTACTACAGACAAAAATTTAAGAAAACAAGGCATATGCTTACCTGGCGCCGAAGACGGGATTCGAACACGGAACCACTAGGATGAGACCGAATCAACTTAATGATATCTTCCAATGGCTGTGAATTGTTGCCGGCCGATATGATATCACCGCCGCTTCCGGCAGGGATACTACTACCATCGCCGCTCATGTATATCCGTCCATTCCTGTTACCGAGAACTTTGGACGTTCCCGATTCGTTCAACTCGCCCGATTGACTCATTTCGGATCTTCTACTAACCGTTACTTCTTCCTTCCCCGGCGTTGCCTTGTAAACCGGATCAGGATCTGCGGATTTATCTCCGCCTAATGGATCGTGATCGGCAATTTTATCGACGGAGGCTGTCGAATTGGACTCGTTAATCGACCTAATGTACCGGTTAGACTCCGTCGTTTCCCGGTTAAGCATCGCCGGTTTAGTTTCATCATTTCCTAGATCTGGTTTATTGTCACCATCATTTCCGCCTTTCTCCTCCTCTAATTTCTTAACTTTTAACTGAAGCGACCTAATCAAAAACCATTAAAAAAAATTTAAAAATGAATTGAAAAAAAATAAAATATAATCTCAGATCCAGCGGCGGAGAAATAGAGACTCGCCCATACAGTATCGAGTCATCACATCGTTGAACTTCTCGCCGGAGCTCCGCCACACGAAGACTCCGTAACTTCTCGAGCCAAGAGATTTCACCGACTTCATCCACCGCCGGTTTTTCATTGCTTCCTTCTCCACCGTCGACGGAATCTTGGAACCGACGCTTGAGATCTTCATACTTAAGCCTACAATTGACGGCGGAGGCGACGAGAGAAGTCCGGGAACGAAGTTGAACCTCCTTAGCGACAGAGTCCCAACCCGTGAAAGCATGGCGCTGAACGGCATATGTTAATACCAACTCCTCCCACGTTCCCCAAGCTTTGATCTGATTGATATTACAGTTATCTTCTCCGTCTCCGATACAATTTTTATCGAAATCACTGCAACTTTTAATATTGCAAGTATTGTCATCGTTCATGCCGTTTGTTTTCACTCTTTTCTTTTCTTCTTCCCTCATAACAACACGCTCGCAGTTTTTGGGGATCTTTTTTTTTTTTTTTTAATTATAATAATTGTTTGCTCTTTTTTTCTTATCACCCTGTTTCGTATATTTTGATATGCATAGTAAAATTAATCTTTAGGTCTTGTTAGCTATATATATCCTCTTCATAATAGACCTACGTACAAATTTTCACCTTTGCTTTACCCATTTTGTGTATATACATATAATGGTTCGGTTCGGTTCGGGTCGGGTCGGGTCGGGTCGGGTCACCCAACCTCGCCTCGTCTACGGAAGGGAAGAAGGTAGAAATATTTACAGGAATGCCCTCATGGGTTACTGCAAATGGAAATGTTCATTTTATAATGTCAGTAAGGTTGGCCATGGAATTTCTCCACTTCAATTAAATATGGGCCTTAAATTATGAAGCTTCAAATGGGCTTTGAATGGACCGAACTGATCGTTTTGACTTTGGATTGAACCCGGATAGGTCGGTCACCTATAAAATGATAAAGATCTTAGCGAAGAAGATATATAAAAATGTTGCGCAAGTAAAATATGAGCATTTAGGACACACAAATGTCTGTGTGATACAGAATTAGAGGCAGGGCTTGATGGGTATGAGGATATGATTCAAAACTTTTTAAGTTATACCCATCGTTAGTTCACACAGACACGCCAAGATAAAGAAAGGAGATTGATTTTGGTAAACTTTAGAAGAATAAGAAACTCGTGACTAACTTTGCAAGGCGAGACAGGTCAAGAAAACGCGCAAGGATTGAACCAAGAATTAAGTCCTGAGTCTAGAACTCATATACTATAGAACCAAGAATCTCGTTTGTCAGTATGTGAATTGTATTACTTTTCAAAAATTATACAAAAAAAAACGTATGCCTTTAGTAGGAGGTGTCTTGTCCCTGTACGGTTATGTCAAGACTCTGTGTCACTTGACTAGGATTCCAACCGAGGATTAATGCTTAAGCCAAGTCCGTTACTTTGAGATTGTTCATTGAAGACCAGTCAAAGCAAATCAATGGATGGCTTCCATTAAATTTATGGAATAATAATATAGTGTCTAAATCTGAGAAAGTCTGTTTATTCACTTGTTTGACATCATTATTCTTGCGGAAGAACCAAAATGAAAACTCTGAAGTATAAAAAAAAATTAAGATTGTTTTGTTAGAAAATGCTAAAAGCTACCCATGAAATGTGAGAAAATGCTGTTTTGATGAGAGGGCGAGAGTGAACCTCGACCAACACAGACAAAGATTAACTTAGCGGCTCGAGCGCATGAAGTTATCGAGCCAATCCATGTTTACACTCTTTGGCCTCTCAAGTGGCAGTCCAAGAGCCCGGTCCCATATCAGCTGAAAAAAAAAAAAGAGTGATTTTATTGTGATGGATCGTATGCTCTATATAGTTTTTGGATGGCACGATGTATGTACCTGTGAGCAGATGCCGAGACTCCTTGAGACGCCAAAAGCACTGTGTAGTATCTATATTTGAAAGAAATGTCACTCTATTACAACCAAGATTTAGGGAAAAAAGGTCCAAGCCTAGTCAAACTTAGATGAGAGGCTGCAATTACTACCTTGCTTCGGTTAGACCATAATAGTTCAACAGCACTCCACTATGAGCATCAACGTTAGGCCACGGGTTCTTGACCTGTAAAAGAGATTTCATGATTCATAAATCCAGAGAAAAACAGAAATCTGGTTGCACATGAAGTGATGATGAAAACAATACCTTTCCCAGCTCGGTTAGAATAGGAGGCACAACTTCATAAAGCTTTGAGACCTATATTGGGTTGAATAACATGTGAGCCAGTACAAAATCAAGAGCATGACCAAATATTTTTTAAAAGAAAGCTACCAGCTGAAAAAGAGGGTCATCAGGTAGATGCTTCAAGGCGAACTCTCTTTGGCATACATATCTTGGATCCGTCTCAAGCAAAACACCATGGCCATATCCTGGAACAACCTGCAAGACAAATGTTTGATTCCACTAACCAAAACATAATCCCAAGCTTTTATTCATTAATCAAAAAATAGTTCAAGTTTATGGTATCTTTTCACACACTCTACCTCAGGGTACAACTTTTTTTAAGATCATGTTTCAAAACGCATAAGCAGAGCAATTTTTTTTTTTACCTTGCCACTATTTAACGTTTTCCAGACATAATCTTTTAGCTGGTCCTTTGATATATTCTCCCCACATTCCTTAACAACTGATTTGATCCACAGCAAAACTTCCTGATACAAGGCCATGCAAAAAAAAAAAACAGAGTAAGAGTCCAAAATGTTTAGTTGTTATCACCTCAATCATAAGTTTACTAGCTTATATGAGTCATTTCTTGGAACTCTGCTATACATATATACTTATAGATTTGCACAAATGAAGATTCATTTATGAGGCAAACTAAATGGCTTAAGAAAAAAGTGTTTACGGGTTACCTGATTAGCCAAACCATGGAGTGGCCCAGCTAAACCATTTAATGCAGCAGCAAATGAAAGATATGGATCTGAAAGTGCACTTCCAACCTAAATGATTGTCATCAGCAAAACAAAAGAACTATCAGAAAGGTCTATAAATTCAAAAAAAAAAACTTAAACTAAAAACATACAAGAATTCGCAAAAATTAATCTGGAACATTATCATGCATTCACTTGATGGCATGTGGTGATGCATACCAGGTGACCAGCGTGAGCACTAACATTCCCACCTTCATGATCACTAAAACAAAAAAACCAGTAGAAACGAAAAAACCCTTGAGCATGCTAAAGAAATTTTGTAAGATTTGGTAAAAGAAAGAAAGTCACAATAGACAAAATTTGTTTGTTAATTATGTTCAGTGCGACATGTTGAAACGAAGAGAACCACCACAAACCTATGAATTGTGACATAAAGCCTCATTAGCTCTTTCATCTGAGGACTATCAAATCCCAGCATGTGCGAAAAGTTTGCACCATAATCCAAAGAGTCATCTAATGGAATGATGCTACCATCCTTATACATCCTGAAATGTTAATTAGAATGTAAATTCAAGAACCGTAACAAGAAAGAAAGAAAAAAAACGCCCAAATTTTTAAAAAGGTCTAGGATCTAAAAAGCATGGCAAAGGGCATAATAATTCACCTCCGGTATACGTATGAAGCTACAACAGGAACACGAGCAATCAAGTTCAGGGCATCTTCAAAGGTTGGCTCCCAAAACCTTCAGGGGAAGAGAAAACTCAGTTTTTTTTTATGATGTTTGCTACTACAAGGCAATCAAGAAACAAACAAGAAATATTGAAAAGTTTATACTTTGACTTATGAACATCACCCTTCTCATACGCCTTCTGGAACTCACTTTGAACCTGAATAAAAATTCAACAAGATAAGATGCTCCTAAAAATTATTCAGTTTTAAGAGATACGTAGACCAAATTAGTAAAGAACAGAGTCATCTACCTGAAGGGCCATTACACCGCTAGCAAATTGAGTCATTGGATGAGCTGTAGCAGGCAAAGCATTGATAGCTTTGTAGACGTAATCTGCAGTGGGAAATAAATAAGTAGAAACTAGAGTTGTTAATGTTATGCTTACAACAATGAAAAAAAATTCAATTTATAAAAAAGTACCATCAGCTTCTACTTTGCTAAATTTGGATGAATCAACATTAAGAGACCACAAACAGAGAGAGCAGAGGGGTGAGCTACAAACCTGGCACAGCCGCACGACAAGCTAACTCTTTTGACAAGGCTTCAACTTGCTCTTTGTTTGGCACCTATATCGAAAGGAGGGAAGACTAAATCATATGATACAATGCCTGTAGCTATTTATGTATAGAATTGTTAAGATAATTTCACCTTTCCAGTTAACAAAAGCCACAGGAGACCCTCAGGCAAGGGTTCTTCTCCAGACTGAGCAGAAGGTAGCACTTTCTGACATTCAGGAATCGATAGGCCTCTAAAGCGTATCCCCTGAAATGAAGATAATATCATTACTAAAAGAAAGAACATTTTGTTATATTCTAAATTACAGATCTGACCAGACAATTATCTCTATGAACAAAGGTATATATAAATACCTCTTCTGCATCAAGCAATGAGGTTTCCCAGAGTAATCCAGTCATCCCTCTCATCCCACCAAGTACCTTCACAATACAACATATATATATATGAGTATTTTTATAAGAGAAAGCTCTTGTGATCGAACAAAGCAAGCAAAAATCATTAGAATCCATACCATATCAACTGTGATGTTCCCCACTGGGACCTTTCCATGTTCTGATCTCAGTTTCTTCAGACGATCCTGAAAATTAAAAGTTGTGCATGATAAGTAGCTTCACTGAATGCATTCTGCTCTAAATTTAGAAGTAATGTCAATCACTAAAACCAAAGATATAAAATCTGAATGAAAGACAAAGAAGTGGAAACTAACTTGTTGTTCTGGAATAATCTGTTGCAGCTGCGACTTAAGGTCCTGCATTGCCATTATTTAAACAACATCATGCATTTCGTAAATCAATCTCAAGAAAGGAAAAAGAAACACTCTAAAACTTCTACTTTGTTTGAAACCAATTAATTATTTCCAAAGTTACTATCTTTTCATCTCAAATATAACTGCATGATAACAAACATGAACATAATGACATATAATTACCAACTCAGAAGAGCTCTGCATTTGAAGCCATCTGATGGAGTTGCAAAGTGAAGATTGCTGCCCCTGCTTATATTAACATTCCACCATCAATCGTTTCACAACAAACAAAAAAAGAAAAGGGTAAAGCTAAGTCTACTCACGACTCGAGATCGAAGTCTTGAAATGGCTGATACACCGCGAAAAAACACCATTCTTCAAAAACTCACACCTAGTCACCATTTTTTTCAGACAAAAATGATTTGTTAGAAATCCAAGCAAACAAACATTGGCCAAACTATAATGGACAGAAAAGGTTAGTATACTTCTCAACGTAAAATTCTAAGAAACACGAAAAATCAATCACAGAACCCAATTTACCGGAGATTTCAGATTCCGGCGGAAACCAAACCAAAGAAAACAGAATTCTCCGACTAAGTGCGAGATAAAGTGAAAGAGCAAACGTAGAGAGGAATTAGCGGATATTAGAAAGTTTCAACGTACAGCGAAAAAATCGTGAGATGATGAAAATTCTTTCTGCAACGTGATGAACAAGCGTCTCTGTGTTCATCAAAACACCGATTCTTCCTACTAAACCGGAATAACTAAACCAATTGATTACATTTTCAAAAATCAAACTGACCGGGTTATACTCTGTTCTTATTGCTGGATTGAAAAATAAACATATTTTTATTTTGTTGGACAGAGTACCCAATGTTTTTTTTAAACAAAGTACCCAATGTCAAGCGAATATAATAAATTTGCACAGAGTAAGCAAATCTTCGTTATAATATTTAGGTCGGGCGGTTTGAAAATCTTCTTTTTCCATTGGTAACTAATTTTTTTCCAATTTAAAAGACACTGTTGAGTGTGACAGAACAATTAAAATAATAAATTTAGGTATAGTGATTAATAATAAATCTTCGTATCATATTCTATGACATTATTGATCATTATGTCATTAATCCGGGGTACCAAACAGTTTTGTGTAATAACTGATCAATAAGTAAACGAAAATTTTATTATTAGCTAGCGTGTTAAAAACCTGAGTTTTTGATGTATTTGTCACTTGATTCCAATAACTACATTTTTTTTTTTGTCATCACAATCATTTATGAAGAAACAAAACAATTCCATCACAGTCATTCTCGCGTTTTTATATATAAACTTGCACAACGCTAAAGACAACCACAAATACATAAAAATAAAACATACACGCATTCGTGAGGACAATGTGTTACACTAATTCCAAGTAGAGTTCTCATATGATCGGAGATCAAAACTCAAACTCACTTTCTCTTGGAAAAATCAGTCTACCAAGTTAAACTCATTGCTACACTCTTTCTTGGCAAATTAAGTCAGTCTACCAAGTTAAATCAATGGGCATCCAAATAATTCCAAACAATCATGTGTATATACAATCTATGTAGATGCCATTACCTTTGTGATGATGATCTCTTCGTCTCAGCCTCGTACATCTCGATGGTCTATGTCTCAAACCATGGCTTTTAATCCCATATATCGATATAAAATTATCAGAACCAATAAGAGTCACGGTTACTACAAACTCTATAGACTATAGCCAATGTGTGACCGAGTCAATTGTTGTCATTATTGATCAAACCATCGACTTGAGAATATGTTGTCATCATCTTCATCAAGATCGATCAAACCCTCTAAATTAAAGTAAGTATTTGTGTTTGAACTTGATCCCCATTCTTCCTTCACCACGTGGCTCTCTATAATTCTGTTGACCAGTTCCGCCGTATGTTCTTGGCCGGGTTCTTGAGGTAGCGGCGGTGGTTGGGGAAAAATTGTTTTGGTTTTCATTTTCTTAGAACCGGTATTGGTGACTGGTTTTCCGGTCAGGCTTTGGACGAGAGTACGGAAGTTTTGGACGTCGGTGTTGATGATCTCCGGCGCAAATATATGGATGATACGAATCTTAGGCTTGATCTTGGTTATTATTTGGGAATTCTTGTTCATGGGAACCGAAGTTTTTGAATATTCTCCATAAAAGCTTTGATGAGGAAGATGATCTGAATCGTATTCAGCCTTTATTGAATTTCTCACCATTCAGTCCCAATTTTTATTTATTTATTGTCGGATTTGAGGTTTTTCTTGTATTGTTTCAAAAAATAATATGCCTATGTTGTGGATAACTTGTGTCTATATATACACAAAGACAAATTGTGATTATGATAATAGAATATGTGATTAAATATAATATTATTGTTGGTTGGTAAAAATATTTATAAAAGTAGCATTTGTTAACTACAAACTGAGTGTAAAATAATAAGAGATATAAGACAAAATAGATGTGGGCCTGCCCTCCATTACACACATAATAACAACTTGAATTATATAAACTGGAATATTCCCAAGAGAATTATGTGTTTCTTTTACGCTATCGGGATAAAATGATTTCTTTATTTTTCAACTGATATATTATAAAATCAGTTAGCTATAAATAAATAAAAACATAATGTGTACATGAGAGAGTAGATGGCGTGAGCGAAGACCAAGTGAGGTTGACTTTAGCTCATAGACTTCCCCTTTGGATGCGAATTTGACTTAGTTTATTTACAAATATGTTCATTGTCGGCATAACTAAATCTAATACGGCCTTTGGAAATAGGGTTCCTTCGAGTTGTAAATATATATACACAAAACATGCCGGTTTGAGTACAGATGTTAAATTAAACATTATTTAAAATATTTTTCAAGAAGAATATGTAACTGTTTATTGTATACGGTAAACAATAGTATATGATCAACACTTTCGTTTATATTGAAATTGCATCTGTTTCGGAAATAGATTAGATAAAACCGCCCAAAAAGAATACAAACTCTATAGTATATATGTGACCTAACTAATAATACGTAATAAGTTTAGAAAAAAAAACACGACAGATACTCGTCCAACGTGAGAAGTGCTTCACTGTGCACACGTGCAACCGTTTTTGTTTTTGTTTGATTTTGATTCCATTAGATTGTTAAGTATCCCAAAAAGGCGGCCAATGATCATGTGGAAAGGTCAGACAGTTTCGTTATCCAAATTCGTAAGAAAAAAGCACATTTTTTGTTTAAATCAGACAAATTTTGTTTTTGGTTTTGTAACACATGTTTTAGCAATACAATATGTAATTTCTAATGCTTTACATTATCACTGGTAAAAAATGATTATAGTTACATCAACCGGATGTTTTTTTTTTAACTACTTGAATGTTGCATCAATCGAGGTAAATTTGAATTTGTAAAATAGATAATAGCTTAAGATTACCGTCAAATGTTTTGTAAGGACAAAAAAACAAAGTTAACTAAAATAGTACAATTTCAGTTTTATTTAATGTTTGGTATACGAGATTGTTGACTTAATCGCCTTATTACTAGAGAAACAAATCTCCTTAAACTGAATAACATATATTGAAGAAGAAAACATATATTAGATCACGATAACTATAGACAATATTCTCTATCTGATACAAACGACCGTTGATCCAAATACAACATTTTTTTTAGTCAAATCCTTAATTTTCAGGACTCTATTTTATTGCGGGAGAGTTTTTCCGTATAAATAATTATTAGTATAATTGTTGTGGTTAACTAAGATCATGAACAAACAGCAACCAAAATAATTGATATCATCTGCTCATGAGATCACACAATTCATGCAGTTAGATGGTTTAAGAGTAAAAAAGGAAAAGAAGAAGATTATTTTAAGTTGTTGATGTTTTAAATTTATGTCCAAGGATGTAGATTATTGTGAATGATATTACACAGCCAATTAGAGGGAATTAGAAGATTAGATAATCCACAAATTACAATTTGTCGTCCGAAAAATAATAATTCGAGAATTGAAAACTTTTAGAAGAATGATTACAGTTACGTTTATTTCATCAATCATAGAATCGAAATAGACAAAGCAAAGAGATCAACATTTGACTAAAAACCATGAACATAAACACAAACTCTCGTTCATGTGATTATAATCAAAAACCGTTTAAAAAAGACGATCTGTAACTGTAACTAGAGGGAAAAAAAAAAACTCACAAACAAGTTTATTTGAATTTTGAAATGTTTGGCAGTAAGTAATTGAAAAGCTTAAAACTTTCTTACGATGGCGTCGTCGTTGTCACGTTGCTTAGTTCACCTTCGATCTCATCCCTAATCAAAGCAATTCCCAGACCTGAAACCGTCCGAGCCAAATTTCTCTCTATCTCTCCCACTCCCAATCTCATCTCCTCATGACGACGAGCGAGTCGTCTCAACGCGTTTCTAATTCCAAGCCAATCGTCTTCTTCCTCATCACCGTCGGCAATAGTAGTCAGATCCGACAATCGGATCCTCATCTCAGCCTCTGAACCACCAGATCCCCTCTTCGCCGCCCTAGGAAGCTCGAATCGGCAGAGCGGACACGAGTTGTGATCGGAGAGCCAAGGGACGATGCAATCGGAGTGGTATATATGATTACACGGCAATCTCCGAGCAGATTCTCCAACGACGAAATCCTCTTTACATACGGCGCAGAGTAAGACGGAATCTGGATCGGGATCTGAGTGATCGGTTGAACAGAGCATAGAAGAAGAGATCTGAATCATAGGAATGGAATCAATATCTGAAGATTTCAACAACGATGAAGAAGAGGAATAGGAAGAGGAAGAGGAAGATCCGGAATTATCAGAAGCGAGATGACGAAGAAGACGGTGGAGGTAAGGACTATCGACAAGGAAATTATCATCGGAATTAACAGTTGGATCAACGAAACACCAATCGTCATCATCATCATCATCATCATCACCATCATCTTCTTCTTCAAAACCACCGACAGTAACGTTAAAAAGAGTAGAAGGAGATTCATCATCCATACGTTCGAGGAACTCGAGACGGCATTGAGGACATAACAAAGGAGAGGAATCGAAATCGGAGGAGGATGAAGAAAGGAGCGATAGACTCATATCACATTCGTGACACCAGTAAGTTCGCCGCTCCGGTTCACCGTGGACGGTGGTGGTTGTCGACATTGACAAGTGGTGGTGGTGGTTGTGAGAAATGTGAGAGAGAAAGAAAAGGAGAAAGAATGTATTTAGTGGTTGTGGTTACTCAATGCTGACTAGTCATAATGGGTTTATGATTGGTTTGAAGCCTTTCCAGTTTCCAATTCCAAGCCTTTCTTAATCTTAAGATTATTATTATTATTATTTTATATATATATATATTTTAAAAAAGTTAAATGGGTTTTAAATTTGGTTTTGAAGGGCCCACTATTTAATCGGCTTTATTTGGTAGTGGGTCTATTATCTCTGCTCTTCCAAGTCTCATGTTTTGCTGAAAACAATATCGGATTATTTTCCCTTTTCTTTTACACATTCTTCCTTTCGATTTTTTACGATTTTCGTTTTTAATTATTTTGGTACTTTTATTTTTTTTCAAATAATCGTAATGTATTTTTGATACTGGGAGTGTGTACTTGTTGGTCTTGTAGTTACAAAAAAAAAAAAGGGTTTTTTAGCTTTCAATAGGCAAGGGTTTTAAAACCAAATCAAGTAGGAGTTATTATGTAAATTATATACTTGGATTTTCCGCAGAATAAGTCATTGTAGTCTCGAATGCTGAATTTTAATATTTGCTGCTTTGAGGATTTTTATTAGTTATATATTAAATACCAAAACATTCAAAAATTAACCAAAAGTCGCTTTGGCCGAGTGGTTAAGGCGTGTGCCTGCTAAGTACATGGGGTTTCCCCGCGAGAGTTCGAATCTCTCAGGCGACGACTCTTATTTTTTTTCTTTTTTTCCCAAGTTACGTCTTTGGTGGCAATCACTTAATTGAGGCTGCAAGCCTGCAACGTGGCTTCTCGTGTAAGCAATAAATTAAGGAAAGACACAGAGACAAGACAAAAAAGTCAGACATAGAATCCCAAATAAGTTGCCAATATCAACTAGCAAAATTCCAAAATTCACCGATAAAGCATCCATAACCAAATCTGGGAAATACTAAAACATGACTGCATGATTTCACAGACTATTCTATCATATTCTCTGTCCGATCACTTTAAATTTTATAAAATTACTTTCTCCGATTTCCAAGATTTTATAATAATTTTCATTTCAACCTAAGAAAACGTCTTGTGAGCACATACTGGCGTTGGAAGAAAGGTATTAAGGGTTAGTGGTAAGAGAGTATAAAAATGAAACCAGCTTCTCGCTGTCTTCTTTATGCTTTTTCCCTTCCTTTTGGAGGAAGTGTTGCTTCTGAGGTAACTTATATATCACTCTCTCTCATTACAAGGGATTAATTTGAAGTTGATTCTGGGTTTCGGGTACGAGAAAGCTCCTCCCTTTTATGTTTTTCTATTCATGGGTTTGAAAATTTTCATTTCCTCTGTTTTATAGGGTCTGAAAGTTCCTGTTTCCGACTGCGAATTCGACCTTGTTGAAGAGTTTGATAATCTCTAGGTGTACGCTTTTTCAGGTCTAGAGATTAATAAAAAAAAATTCCCACTTTTTCTGGGAAATTTCGAAGCGATTGAGAAAATGACTGGAGGGAGTGAGGAGGATCCATTCAGAAAACCAATTGGAAGATGGTCTGTATTCTTCTATGGAGTTGGGCATATGCTTAATGACATTACTGCTTCTTGTTGGTTCACTTACCTCCTCCTTTTTTTGACCCAAATTGGTCTCTCCCCAAGGTGATATTTTGACCCTGAATTTTGTAATTGTTTAATCATAATCGAGTTTTTTTTCCCCTTCCGTAGAGATGCAGCCATTGTTATGCTCTCTGGCCAAGTTGCTGATGCGTTTGCTACTATCTTCACTGGTGAATTGGTAATGTCAAAAAGACTTCTTTGTTTCTGATTTATAGCCTTTAGCTTTGTTGATTCTCAATTGGGGTAACTTAACCTGAGTTAGACCAATTTGGTCCTCTGTTATGGCAGATAGATAGGTTTGGGCATTTCAAGATTTGGCATGCTGCAGGATCAATACTGGTTGCAATCTCTTTTTCCTCAGTTTTCGGAGGTTGTTTACCTTGTTCAATCCTCCATAACGACTCTTTAGCGCTAGAAACCTTTTCCTATAGCATGTTTGCAGCTATCTTTAACATAGGATGGGCTGCTACACAGGTTTCCCATATGTAATCTCACATTTCTCATCTCTTTACTTCATCTTTAGCCATATCCATATGTTTTTTTGCTCGTGAATGTGTGTCTGTTGTGGTTTTTAAATCACTCCTCAGGGCTATGGTTAATTGCATTTCATTGAACTCAACAAGCAGAGTAGCTTTAACAAGCTGTCGTAACGCGTTTACTATGGTCAAGCTCTTTCCCTGATCTGTCTTTAGTACCAAATATGTTTCTTTTTGTGATTTAACAATGGCTAGATCTTGTTTTGCTTTTCAGGTAGCTAACCTTGGCTTATATGCGACTGCTTTAGTAGTCTTCGGCTTTATCGAGGCTGGGTCTAAAGAAAATACGGAAACTCAGGTTTCATACATTGATTGACTTCTCCATTATGTATATATTGGAGGAAGTGTGTCGATGATGATTTTATGTTATTCTATTATGCCTATAGTATCGCTGGATTGCATATTCATCTATCACAATCGGATGCTGCTTTGTGCTTATATTTCTGATGGGGACAAAGGAGCCGAGGTATGCATATGCTCAATTCTATGCATTCTCGATCTTAACAAGATATGTGTCTAAAGGCTATATGTATTTTGATGTTTAAAGGCTGAGGCTAGATTTAAGAGGAATTAGCCGTGCAAGAATACCTTGGGTGTATTGGTTTCAGAAACTTCTATACTATCAAGTCGCTGTGGTTTATCTCGTGACTCGATTAGTATTGAATGTTTCTCAGGTCGGTTTGTGTCTTCTTCTTGCTTCTGTTTATGCACAATGGAGGTAAATAGTTTTCACACTGGGTGTTGTATATCATCCTTCTCAGGCATATCTTGCATTCTTTGTTATCGATGATTTGCAAATGGATCAATCTGCTAAAGCTTTGGTAATATATTCAATAAGCTTTCTTCTTCATTTGATCAGTTTTAAATATTTATTACTATCTGATCAAGTGATATTATTTTCAGGTTCCTGCAATAATTTACATCTGCAGCTTCATTGTATCGGTTCTGCTTCAGGAGATTCCATGGAATGGGAGACGCTTAAAGGCATATTATGCAGCTGGTGGTATTATTTGGATATTCTGTGGTGCAGCAATCCTTCTATTGCCTAGAGACATAAGTTCTTTCATGTATGCGATATCCATCTTTATTGGCATCGCAAATGCGTTAATGATGGTATAAATGAAATTTCTCTACCACCCGTATTGATATCATCATCTGTTATAAACCATGCTATCTAACTTAAATTCATTGACCATGCAATTCCATAGGTTACAGCAATCAGTATGCAGAGTGTGCTGGTTGGTGCGGAAGTTGGTGGATGTGCATTTGTCTGTGGTTCGTTAAGCTTCTTAGACAAAATGTCTTGCGGTCTTGCTTTATATGTTCTTCAATCACACCAAAGTAAGTTCCTTTACATGGCTCTATAAAGTTATAGTTTTTTGGTTTTAGCAGCTGAAATTTTTTCGGTTTGCAGGTACTTCACCTAGAACCCAACTAAAGAACAACCAACAAAGCGTTTACCTTTCGATTACAAGATACGGTTTAGGTCTTGTTCCAGCAATTTTCTCGTTTGTTGGTGTCGCTGTAACATTCTTTATGGAGCTAGAAGCCCCAGGATCACTATCAAAGCCTCTACTAGAATGACAAAAATGGTCTTTTGCGGTTACAACACTAAAACACAACGCTTGTTCGTTTCTTTTGAACAGGTTTGATTGCAGGTTCACTAATCTTTTTACATATATACAGGTTTTCCCAGATTCTTAGATGATGATTTTGTACATAATTGATAATCACACTGTGGCAGTAATTACTTGTCTCAGAGAAAAATTATGAATCTAAATTTGGGATCTCGGGTTTGATTGTTTGGGTTTTACCATTTGTAATATTCACCAAGATGTTTTATACTTATTGAAAATGTTATACAACATGTTGAAGAACCTTTTATTGGTAAAAAAAGCTAGACATGGATTACACTGTGAACACAATCACTTGTATCAGAATTATTGGAAATCACTTAAACCGGAAATTCTTAACCGGATCTTCCATTGATGAGATGTCTCTTCAGACCCGGAAGATGAACATTGACAAAGTAATGCTCCCAGTCAATGTCTCTCACGTCGAACTCAAACATCTTTCTATCTTCCATTGACATCTCCTTAAGCAAGCTCCTGGTGTTACTGTCATCAAACCTGATAATAATAATGAGGAGTTTGTAATCTGAGTAGCGGTTTGCTTAGGTTTTGATTAAAATAAGAAGTAACGTATGTTTTACCGAGCTTGAAAGAACGCGTAAGGCTCATAAATTTTGGCCATGGCCAGAAAATACTTTAGCTTCTTCTTTCCTTTGATACTCAATGTAGTATCTGACTCGTCTCCTCCCAAGTTATTATCTCTTTCTTGTTTCGCTATTGTCTTTGATATGCAGCTCGTGAAATCCTCCATTGACCGGTGAAATTCCATAGGCTTTATCGTTGTTTCTGTCAATGGAGAATCACGTAGATGTTGAAGAGCGAAGTCCATCAACTCGCCAAATCCTAGGGGATTCAAAAGAGATGAAGTAACGTTGTACACTTTCAGCTCTGTGACACTGTCACCATGCTTTGCCATGGCTGCAATGGCTGCGTTTACAACCATATCAACAGGTACAATGTCAACCAAAGCTTGAGGATCTCCCCAAAATCCAGGAAGCTGTCCTTTGCCATAAGCCAAGATAAGTGGATCTGCCATTCTGTTTTGTTTAACCAAAGAAAATGTCAATTAGAGACCAGAAGCTATCTTTATCTTCTGAATGAAAGGGAACATTTTCTTCTTACCTGAAGCCTTGGATCCAGCCAGGGAAAGGCTCACTGTAAGAGCTTTCAATAATACTTGGCCTTATGATCACTACAGGCAGATCTCCTCGGTTGCTATGAATTACGGTTTCACCCATGGCTTTTGTGAATGTGTAGGTGTTTTCCCAGCCATGTATTTGAGCTCTGATTTCTCACAAGATAACAGATTGGTATATAAGATTGTACTGAACGTATGATGTGATACGATTGAGACCAGAGTTAGGTTTTAATTTCTCGTTTCATCCTTACCGTTCAAGACCGAGTTCTTTCATTTTCTGTAATTCTCCATTGCCATGGAAGTTTCTTAGAGCTTCTTCAGCTAGTCTCAGCTCGGTTTCGATGTTTAAGTCAGAAGTTATGTTTTCCCCAATGCAAAGAGGAGTCTCTAGTATTGTCCCCTGTCTCATACCAGTCACATAGGCTACAAAACAGAGGAAGCATTAAGCATAACAAAGAGATTGAGAAAAAGTCAGTTTCTCGTAGTTTCTGAAACTTGGCTACAAAACCATTCTAGTTATCATACCAGTTGAGAAATGTAGGAAAAGACTCAATTTATTGCATTTCTTGGCGAATAGCAAGAGCCGCCCTGGTCCGAGAGAGTTGACGCTTAGAGCAGAGTCGTACCTGTTTCATTTGTTAAGGTTGTTTAAAACAGAGCAAAAGAAACAGAACAATAAACAAAACAGAGGAAAGAAACAGAGTAACCTGTTGTCAAATGTTGTGCGAGCGGCAGAACTGATAATAACATCAATCTCCTCACTAATCTTGGATGATGTTTTAGAGTCCATCCCAAGATTATCTTCTGCAATGTCCCCAACAACTGGAATTAATTTGTTTTTCATGAAAGCATCATACGACTTTCCATGCCTTTGCTTCAATAGCTTGAACAGATCCGAGCTAATGATCTGCAGGGAAAACTAGTAAACAAAGCTAATGGAGAGAGATCTAGTCGATAATGAAAGAGTGGAGTTGGAAAGGGAACCTCATCATAGAGCCTCTTCTTGGCTTCTTTGTGATCCTTAGCTTTAATCAGAAGGAAGATCTTCCCAATCTCAGGAGTTTCCCTCAACAACTTCTCAATAAAGACTGCACAATTTTTCAAGTCAAAATCAGTTTTTTTTTCACACGTAAGATATTGGGTTGTAAATTAAGGAGGGAGAAGAAGATTGGTTCCTTAACTTTGGCAAGAAACCCAGTTGCACCCGTAACGAAATAGCTTTTGCCTTGCAAGAAATCGATAATTCCATCGCCGGTTTTAATCACAGGAGTCAACGATGGCGTTACAGCTTTCAAAGACTTGTCATGATAACAACAAGAACTATTGCTTCTATGGGTTATACGTGAGCGTGACCAGCTAGATGTCATCAAAGAAGGTACCAAATAGTTGGTTTGTTTGCGAGAGGAGAAGAAGAGGTTGACGTTACCCAGTTTGATGGTAGCCATTATTAGTACCAAACACACGAAATGAAGCTTTTTGGTCTTACAGATATATACTGAAATTGCCAATGACAAAGAGAAACACATATGTTTATTCATTGGCTGGACCAATCAAAGCAAAAGGTAACTTGGCTTGTTTATCAAAAGGTAAAACATTAAAGCGGTCTGGAGCTAGCAAGTCAAAACCCTTCTTCTAAAAATCGGGTTTTCTGATTTTTTTTTCTCAACCCAAAATTGATTTTTTAGTTGAAATAGTTTAATTACTTTAATACGATGAACAAAATTATTTTCATGTGTATTTAGAATTTTAATTGTATATTTTAAATATATTTATGATGAATGTTATTTTTGTGAACTAAAAATTTAGAAATAATATAAATACTTGAAAGATATTTATAATGACAAGGTTATGAAAGTTTAAATTTTATATTATATCAAAATTATAAATTTAATGATGATTTATAAATTAAAATAAGTTAAAAATACTATAAAAAACTTTAAAACTAATTCCCGATTAATCTCCATTTATTTTTTGATTAATTATTTATGCGTATAACACCTAGCCAATTTTAAAATATGGGTCAGTTGAACATTTGTATATAGTAAAAATGAGACCTTTTCACCCACAGAATTTTCTGACAGCTTCTGAAGCTAGTTACATAAAAGTAAGCCCGTAAAATGCGTTTTTGGTGGGCTTTTTATAATCCAAGCCATAATCTATTTTTTGGCAAGTCGAAGTCGAAGTCGAAGTCGGGTCGGATACAGACTAAACTAATATTATAATTTTAAAAATTTTCTGAAAAAATTCACCTTTTTTTCTTTTTCACTAATTGATCTTCGCCTTCTGCTAGGGATAGAAACCCTAATTTTTGGGGGCTGTGTAGTTAGTCGACTCTCAGATTCGGCGGTGGAGCCATTGTCACCGATGAATCCTATAAGGTCGTCTGCTCGAAGAGCTAGATAAGCATTTTGTCTTCTGTTATTTTGACTGTCCAGGTTATAAGAAACACAACAGTCTCAATTAAACATCTAATGAGGATCATATTGAAAATGGAAATTAAAATTTGGATATCTTTTTTTTTTCCAGGAAAGACTGCAGAGAATAATGGGGATTGAGATCAGATATGAACTTGGCACTTGTTTTTGGCACAAATGTAGTTCGTAAAGCTTATCGCTTTCTCTTCAGCTCCAGAAAATTCTGTAATGGGAACTTCAGTGGTGATGAAATCGAGTATGGTTTCCCTGATTTAGATTTGGATTGTGGAATTGAAGAGGAAACCAGTATCTGTGAGCACAGAAGTATTGATCGAGAAGGAAACTCTGTTAGGAGTAGGTTTTTGGAGAGTGCCAAGCTTGGTGCGTCTCGTGTTCTCGAGACATTACAGCAAGATGAATCTGGATTCAATACGAATTTAGCTTTAGATGAGTTGAATGTTAGAGTTTCAGGGCTTCTTGTGAGGGAGGTTCTTGTAGGGATCTTAAGGAACTTGAATTATGATAATAAGACCAATTGTGCTAAGCTAGCTTATAGATTCTTCTTGTGGTCTGGAGAACAAGAGTGTTTCAGGCACACAGTAAATTCTTATCATTTGCTTTTGAAGATACTTGCAGAGTGTGGGGAGTATAAGGCAATGTGGAGATTAGTTGATGAGATGGTTGAAGATGGGTATCCGACAACAGCCAGGACTTTTAATCTGTTGATTTGTAGTTGCGGTGAAGCGGGTTTGGCGAAGCAAGCTATTGTGCAGTTCATAAAGTCGAAGACTTTGAATTACCGAGCTTTCAAACATTCTTATAATGCTATTTTGAATTCTTTGCTAGGTGTAAAACAGTATAAATTGATTGAGTGGGTTTACGAGCAGATGTTAGAAGACGGGTTTACACCAGATCTTCTAACTTATAACATTCTCATGTGGACAAACTATAGGTTGGGGAAAATGGATCGTTTCGACAGGCTGTTTGATGATATGGCTAGAGATGGGTTGTCTCCTGATTTCTATACATACAACATCTTGCTGCACATTTTGGGGAAAGGAAATAAACCGCTCGCTGCTCTTACTACATTGAACCATATGAAGGAAGTTGGGATCGACCCAAACGTCCTCCATTTCACGTCTTTGATAGATGGTCTGAGCCGTGCAGGGAATCTAGAAGCGTGCAAGTATTTTCTGGATGAAATGGTGAAAGTCGGGTGCGCACCGGATGTTGTTTGTTACACGGTGATGATTACAGGGTATGTTGTATCCGGGGAGCTCGAGAAGGCCAAGGAGATGTTCAAAGAGATGACGGTAAAAGGGCAGTTACCTAATGTTTTCACATACAACTCGATGATTCGTGGGTTGTGTATGGCGGGAGAGTTTAGAGAGGCGTGTTGGTTGCTTAAGGAAATGGAATCTAGAGGGTGTAACCCGAATTTCATAGTGTATAGTACATTGGTGAGCTATTTAAGAATGGCAGGGAAGCTTTCAGAGGCTCGGAAAGTAATAAGAGACATGGTGAAGAAAGGACATTATGTTCATTTAGTTTCAAAGATGCTGAAATATAGGAGATAATAATAGGGTTTTGTTTTGTTAATTAAGGTTGTTAACTTGTATTCTTCTTCTTTTCCTCGGAGAAAAATCAGAGAATAAGAAAAAAAATGGTTTCCATAGACGAAGAGCTCTTCCCTGTTATTGTTTGATCTCACTTGCCAAACTGTCGCTGATATGATCGTAGGTGAAACTCCAGACCAGTTTCGCCAACAATTCGTGCATCGAGAACGATTTTACTAAAGAAGAAGAAGAAGAAGAAGAAGAAAAGAACGGCATATTAAAGTTTTGCTTTTCGTGGTAACTAAATTAATTAATTAATTGTCAATTATTGTGGTATCACTAACAGTATTAGTAAAACCAAGATCATAATAGACGCTTTGATGCAGCAAGTATGTCATTAATTTCTAGTCTTACGGACCGATGTAATTTGCCTCGACTAAATAAGGAAAAAACGTTATTTTGGGCCAAAACTAGATAAATGGGTAATTAGCAATTAGAAAACGAGGACTCTAACCCATAAATAAATGTCGGTAAGGCCCAATAAGAAGCGGAACTGTAAATTCAAATTGACATAAGGGGCTTTTATATAAATAAAATGGTTTATCTTGTCTAGTTTTGTAAATTCTCAAAACAAATTCAAGGGTTTTCCGTATTTTCGCAAAAAGAAGTATCGGAGGGGGGAGAGAGAGAGAGAGAGAGAGAGTATCGAAGGCTTTTTGTCTTCTTCATCTGCTGTCTTGTTCGTGCACAAAGCTTTTCATCCAGTGTGGTCTACGATTTTTTTTTGTCTTTGGTTAGCGGTTTGTAATTAAGGTGAGAGTAGATTAAGATGGCGAGCGAAATCCCTGAGATTGTTGTAGCTCCTCCCCTAATGGAGGATGGCGGCGCTGAATCCTCTAATGGAGAACAGCAACTATTGGAATCTGAGCTTTCTAAAAAGCTTGAGATTTCAGAAGATGGAAAAGAGAAGAACGATGAAGAAGAGGGAAGCAAAGGTGAATACTTTTATCTATTTTTAGAGTTCTGATTGATCACATGGTTTTGTGTTTGCAGCTCTTGAGGGAAAAGATTGATCCTTTTGCTATCGTTATGTGTCATTGATTAGTAGATGGTGGAAATTTGAATGGTAGATTATTAATATACGATTACTTAGCTTTGTATCTGAGTTTGGTCTTGGGATTTTTAAGTTGTTGATTTCGATTTCTTTGTTCTTATAGTCGACGAGTTTATGTCTTTAACGTTGATTAAAATATTATATTTTTGTTTTGTTTTTGAAAGCTGAGGCGTCAACCAAGAAGAAGAAGAAGAAAAATAAAAGCAAGTAAGAGATATTTTTGTATTTGTCTATTTTTCTTTTTGACTTGTAACTTTTGGTGTTTGCTTTAATGAGAGTTTTGTTTATGTTGCAGGAGGAAGAAGGAACTGCCTCAACAGACTGATCCACCTTCGATCCCTGTCGTTGAGCTTTTTCCATCTGGAGAGTTTCCTGAAGGTGAAATCCAGCAATATAAGGATGAGTAAGTTTCACACTCCTCTCTTTTTAAGTCCAGCAATATATGTTATAGTATGCGTTAGGCATGTACTTTTTGGAAGACTCCATACAACTTTTGTGTTTTCTTCTCTTGAATCTACTGGATTTCAGTCTTCTTCAATTCAAGACTCCTCAGTTTTACCTTTATCACATTGTTTCTGCCGAGATTTTGACTTCTTAGTGATTGATTCTGTAAATGTAGTAATTTATGGAGAACAACATCTGAAGAGAAGAGAGACTTGGAGCGTCAGGAAAAGCCAATTTATAACTCTGTCCGCCAGGCTGCAGAAGTTCATCGCCAGGTGATAAAATGACTGTGGATTAGAGTTTTCTGGCTTCTTTTTTAACATCCGCCTAAAGCAATTGTGTTTAATATTTTTCAGGTTCGGAAATATGTCAGAAGCATAGTGAAGCCTGGAATGTTGATGACTGATATATGTGAGACCTTGGAGAATACTGTTCGTAAGTTGATATCCGAGAATGGTCTTCAAGCTGGTATTGCATTCCCTACAGGATGCTCTTTGAATTGGTTGGTTATAATATTTTCCTTCCTATCATCAATTTTATTTTCTTCTTCTTTAGTAATGTTTCTCTAATGACTTTTTAACTTTCAGGGTCGCTGCTCATTGGACACCAAACTCTGGAGATAAGACTGTACTTCAGTATGACGATGTTATGAAATTGGATTTTGGAACACATATTGATGGTATGATGGCAAATCTTCTTTTCTGTTTTTTTTTATCACTACATATTGTCAGATAAAAAGGAGCATCTCTTCTTTTGCAGGGCATATTATTGACTGTGCATTTACAGTTGCATTCAACCCAATGTTTGATCCTCTCTTAGCAGCCTCTCGTGAAGCGACATATACCGGTATCAAGGTGCTGATTCTTTTTTGCGAATATACATTTCTGTTCTCATCCTTCTCTAAAGTGGAATCCATATCACTAAGCTCCTCAGTGTGAAATTGATTTCATTTAGGCTTTGACTTAATTGGAATTATTAATTTATCTCTGAAGTTGACCTCCCTTGTGGCTTGGTTTTGCTCGTTTAGGAAGCTGGGATTGATGTCCGTCTCTGTGATATCGGTGCTGCAATTCAGGAGGTTATGGAGTCTTATGAGGTTGAAATCAATGGAAAGGTCTTCCAAGGTACTGATATTCAATGTCACATCTAGTTAATTAACTATTACATTAGTGCCATATTTTGATGATGATGTAATAGAAAACCTTAACATGTTATGTCCATACGGCAGTTAAAAGTATCCGAAACTTGAATGGGCATAGCATTGGACCCTATCAAATACATGCTGGAAAATCAGTTCCTATCGTCAAAGGAGGCGAGCAGACAAAGATGGAAGAGGGCGAATTTTATGCCATAGAAACATTCGGATCAACCGGTAAAGAAGTTTTGGAGACTCAAGAATTAAAATAAAAAGGCATGGCGTCTTTATGATTCACCAATGTTTGATTATTTGTTTTGTGTTGTATTGCAGGGAAAGGACTTGTGAGAGAAGACTTAGAATGTAGTCATTACATGAAGGACTTTGACGAAAAGCATGTCCCCTTGAGGTTGCCTAGAGCAAAACAACTCCTTGCTACCATAAACAAGAATTTCTCGACACTTGCCTTCTGCAGACGCTATTTGGACCGCATTGGTGAAACCAAATACTTAATGGCTCTAAAGAATCTGTGTGACGCTGGCATTGTTGTGGTAAGAGTGATGATGATTCATTTTACTTGGATGGATGATACTAAGTTTGTATAAAAGCTTTAAAAATTTGTATGTTTGATTTCAGCCATATCCTCCTCTGTGTGACGTGAAGGGAAGCTATGTATCACAGTTTGAGCATACGATTTTACTACGACCAACTTGCAAAGAAGTTCTTTCCAAGGGAGACGACTACTGATTGCTTTCTCTTATACTGTTATTGAGATTATACTGTTACCAGACTACTTGGTTTCTTTTGTCATTTGTGTTAACATGAATTTGCGATATCAAAAATCTTATTAGTAATTTTCAGCATTTTCTAATGGAGAGGTTTAGAAAACTCTTTAGATTGCTTAATTTTCACAAAGTCAAATCATAGGGCGAGAAAAATAAAATAATTCTTTATATATATATATATATAAAGAGATAGAGATATGGTTAGAGAAGAGAGACATAAGTGATCAGAGAGATCTTAGCTAAATCCATATGGCGGCGTCGATAGCGGTTTTTTCCGGTGGGTTGAAAGTAAAGGCTGGAGTACTCGCCGTTCAAATCTCATCGCTTCCTCTCCGCCGTGAACTTCCTCGTTACTTGTTCTCTTCATCGAAGACAGTAGCAGCAATCTCCTCATCTCTTCGAGTCTCCGCCGTTTATAACTATCACCAGCGTCATCGGAGCTCTTGGCCTCGGATTACTTCTTTCTGCACGGCGGCTCCCGATGCCGGCACGACGGTTTCAGCGGAAGAATTGGAGAAGAAGAGGGAATCTGAGGAGGAAGAAGACGATGTGAAGGAGATTGCGAATCTGTTAGAGATAAAAGTAGGAAGAGTTGTGAAAGCTTGGCAACACGAGGAAGCTGATTCTCTATATGTGGAAGAAGTAGATATCGGTGAAGATGAGCCTAGAATCATCTGTAGTGGTCTCGTCAAATACGTTCCTATCGATCTCCTTCAGGTCAGCTTCATCTTCCAAAAAAAAAATCGAATTCTAATTCTGATTTTCAGAAATTTTCCAATTAGATTTTGATAAATGAGTTGAGTATGGAGAGTTTGGATCTCGTATGTGCAGGGTGCATCAGTTGTGGTGCTGGCTAATCTAAAGCCGAGAAACATGAGAGGAGTTAAGTCATGTGGTATGCTTTTAGCTGCATCTGACGCTGCTCATGAGAATGTTGAGCTTCTTGTTCCACCACAAGGGTCTGTTCCTGGAGATAGAGTTTGGTTTGGTAACGAAGACGATCTCCACCACCTTCCTGAACCTGCACCTCCTAATAAGGTTTCTTTGCCTTGCAGAGTGTATCTTCATTTCAGATACTTGGACTCTTACTTAGTTCATGACATTATTTTGTTGCTGCAGGTTCAGAAGAAGAAGATATGGGAATCTGTGCAACCGCTTTTGAAGACTGACGCCTCTGGTGTTTCGATGCTTAAGGAGCATTTTATGCGAACATCTTCTGGTCTTGTTACTTCCAAATCTTTAGTAAATGCCAACATTTCTTGATTTTTATTTTAATGCTATTTTAAGATGTTGTTTTGACACAAGAGAGATATAACAAACCGCCTAGGCGATTTTTGTTTTCATTGCAATCAAACTGATGTTTTTGTTGATTCATCAATAAGGTTATTACCAACCACGAATAATAATATCTTTTAAGGTACAGAAACAAATTGTCAAACCGAATGTATCCTCTTCTTCTTCTTCACCATTGGTTGGTTTCCTCAGGAGATCAAGCAAAGACAGAGAATATATCACCATTGATGTAATCGTTGTCCACTAAGCTCACCAAATAGTAGCTGTTCTTCACCTGCACGTTCCATTGTATCCCATTATCAATATAGCTAAACCAATCTGGTCTCTGAAAAGAAGAGAATGAAAAGTGTAGAAGAAGACTTTTTACCTCCTCGAGCAGTTTCCTAGAAGGGTCATCTTCAGGGTACAAATTAGCCCAGCTTCTTGACCAAATTTCAAATGCTTCGTCTTTCCAGACTTTGAAACTGGCTGGGTCCACGATTGTAGGTTGAATAATCTCCTTAGCTGGGAAGGCTCCCCAAGTAACTGCATTCACATCAGATTCACTGACGTTTGATACCCAATTCTCTGCTTTGTTCACGGCCATGTAGGTGATAGACGGAAAAGCTTTGGATTTCTCCACAAGAGTGTCTAACTTATCCTTTGAACAGAAGAACTCTAGATAAGCTTTCTGGTAGACGTAACCACCAGGACCACCCCATCCTGCAAACATTCAATTGCAATTTAACATATTTTTATATATGGTTAGAGGGTTTTAAAAGGTTTTTAAGAAAAGATATATAAATCCCTAGTCAAATAGAAATAATGTTTTGAGACTTAGACGTATGAATATGAGATCATGTATACGGATTTCATTACCAATAGCTGGAGAATCAGATTTGGCTGCATTGACTGATGGTTGGCTATTGATGGTCAGGAAGCCGTTGGAGTTGATTTTTCCGAGTTGCTCGTTAATGATCTTTGTCTCTGGCTGGAGTCCATCTAATTCAGACCATGGACTGCTTTTCAAGTTTCCAACGCAGAGATCTTTGAATTTCTGATTTGTGAAAGTTTTTACAAGAAAATGTGCAAGTGAGTATGAGGGAAAAGAGACTAAACAATTTCTATGAGTTTAAGCAAAGGAAAGATTACCTCTTGAACATCTTCAATGCCTTTCAATGGGACAACCCATTCTGAGTGAAGCTTCTTGTCACGTGCTTTTGGGCGCATGAACTATCAACATATGCATTTAGATTAGCACTACTAATAGGCAATGAAAGACACATAAGAAGATGGCAAGCAAACCAAGAATCTACTTGCACGTGATAATGGTTGGGGAAATAACAATATGCATATACAAAATTAATCAAGAAAGGATGAACAGCTGATAGTAGCCCTTCAGAATTCAATTTATCAAATCCAAAATAGATTGTCAGAAAAATGAAGAAATATGTGGTACCTGATAATCCGAAAGTGTACTATATGACGCACTGCGTGTATCACCCCATCTTCCATGTGGGAAGTCATTCCAGCCCTTTGTTCTAGAAATGTAGCTCTTTGGACGGTTTGCCCTGCAAAGATTAAGAAGAAAGAAATGGTATTATTCCCTCCACGAATAGAAGTTTAAGATTTTAAGACAAAAATCAGAGCAAGAGAAACAAGGTGCAAGTTACCAGAAAATCGGGCGAACATCTTCCTGAATACGGAAAACATTTGCAGGGCGTCTCCAAGGTAGAGAACGAGAAATCTTTGACTCATCAATCAGACCAAGGTTCTGCGATGTCAGCAGCATTGTTAGGTTCTCCAGTGTGTACAGTGTCCTTTGTTAAATATTACTAGGAAAAACAAATGTGGAAGGAAATGAGGAACAACCATTAATATCCCAATAGCTGATTTGTCCACGTTCAATGTGTAGAGATGAAGGGTAGTGATTCCATGGGCCAAAATCTTTTTGCACATTTCGGTTGCAAAGTGAATACCATAGGCTTTCACAGCTTCGTCATTATCCTTAATAGGCTCTAAGGCAGCAGTGAGCTCAGCAGGTATCTATAGCAATAATAGCATGAGTAAAATATTAATTGAAGAAGAATGATATCCGAAAAGATTTCATAAAGGCATCATCACCAAGGGTCTAAATATGTCAACATAATCCTCTATGATTATTAATAAGCAACCAAGTAGAGGTAGTAAACTCAATGTAATCTTTAGATGGAAAAACAAAAAACTCAATGTAATCTTAAGCATTTAAGTACAAAGACAACAATTTTCTACAATACAAGCCATATCATGAATGATGTAAGAGATCACAACATACCTTGGTCTTGCAGAATCCAGCCATACGCAAGAACCCCTTGTAGTTGGAAATGGGCATAATTCCAGGAACAATGGGACAATTAATCCCAATTTGGCGACAGTCATTCACAAATTTGAGAAAGATATCAGTATCATAGAAAAGCTGGGTTACAATCAAATCAGCTCCGGCATCAACCTGTTCCAGGAGCCACAACCCATCAGATCAAGATGACTCAACAATTCAACACACACAAAATGTAAACACAAATCTGAACCTTTTTCTTCAGGTAAGCAAGATCACTTTGGTAAGATTCCGGAGTAGCAAGGCCATCAGCTTCAATAACATCAGGATGAGCCTCTGTTTCAAAACACAAACAAAATCCAATTAAGGAACACAAACACAATACGTTTAACAAAACCAACAATTGAAAATTTCAAAAACAAAAGGAGCAGTTTTTAATATACCAGGATAACCAGCAACTGTAATTCCAAAGTAATCACCATACTTGCTTCGCATGTGATTAACGAGATCCAAAGCACAAGCAAAACCTCCTTCAACCTGAACGAATTTATCCTGTCCATGAGGTGGATCTCCTCTAAGAGCAAGCACGTTCTGTATACCATTAGATCTAATGGTCTCAAGAGCGTGGTCAATCTTCTCAATCGGCATATTGGTACAAGTGAGATGCATCATAGTCTCAACGCAGATCACATTCTGCATCCTAGAAGCGATCTCAAGCGTGAGATCAGCGGTAGATCCTCCTGCACCCCAAGTGATATCGCAGAAGGTAGGTCCATAAGAGACCAACCGATCCATCCGTTCAAAGAGATTCTCGACGCCATCCTCCGTCTTCGGCGGGAAAAACTCAAAAGAGAAGGCTGTTTGGCCTTGCTCCGTCACCGATTTGATCTTATCAACAACCTTCATTCTCGAATTGAAATGAGCTCGATGATGAAGCGGAGATCCAAATCCAGATTCGGAATTAGATAATGTAGGAAGTGGTGGTGAGCCTAAGTGGTCTCGCTGAATCCTTTACTCACTCTTTTATACTAATCTCTCAATCAAGAGATCCAACAACTTTGGTGGTAACTAGTAAAACTTGGATTAAACTATTTATCCATATTATTATTTTCTACAGATATGTTTCCTTTGCTTTTCTTATTTTTATGACTATATATATATATTTACGGTAAATGTTGAGATGTTTTAGTTGATTCTCAAATATAAAGCTATGAATTTACTATTTTAAACACATCTTTTACGATAAAGAAATTATTAATGTTGTGTTGATTAGTTGCTATTGTGAATACTTCACTATTTTTGTTTTAACGGCCATAGATACTTCATGTTAATAATCAAAAATATAAATACATACCTAACTATTTAAACACCTGTTTTTATGTTAAAAAAAAAAAAAAAATCAACCTTACATAGTTAAAATGAAATTAGTAGGTAGGTGAACTATGGCCCCACTTCACCTACCACCGGAAAATGCCAATCCACAGTCAATAGAGCCTGGGTATCAACCGCTACAACGAACACTAGCCAGTAGCCAGCAGCCTGGTGATGCCGGCACCATATAATTTTTGCAGCCCAGGTGACTCACGTGCGCTTAATAAGTGGGGTTACAGACAGAACAAACCGGTGTTTAGTTCTACTCTTTATTAATAAACCGGGCATTAGATTTTTGACACTTGATTAACCAATAATTGTTACATCCGAAAACACTTTTCTTACACTGAGCCAAAGATATCACAAATGTACTGGTTTGAGTTGGATACATACAACGAGGTCTACATTATTTAGTTGGTTATTAGTATATATATATATAGCTAATACAGCCCCGGTTAACAACGCTTTCTTCACAATTCAAAGTGTAATCAAATGATAGGATATATATAATATAATTAGAAAATAGCTTGAAGCCAATATCAAAAAGTTGCAATCTTCCAAACTTCTCTGCACATGTCAACAATCTCGGTAACACCATCCTCATACATGACCTGTACAAACATCATTTTGATTTTAGATTTCGTAAAAAAGAAAGAAAGTGAACAGAGTTAATCTTAAATAAGTCAAGTTAATACCAGGTGTTTTCTTGAAAACTCATCATATTGTGTGATAATGCCAAAACACCTGGAAAGATCATATACTACAGTCAAAACTGAACCTTAATGAGCAGAGAAAATGCTTCTGAGCCTTCCAGTATAGATTTATAAACTCTTGCTGTTGTTTTCTTAGGTGTGGTGGCATAAATATGCAGAGGAAAGGAGAAGATAGTTACACCTCTGGTTCATGGGACGTGCTAACCAGATAACCACACCAATGCAGTTCCGGCAACTTATTTTCCTTTGGCTACGGTTGTTCCCAGATTTTCCTGGCGCATTCAAATTTCTTTCTCTTACCTCTAAATTGTGAAGCTTGTCGAAAATAGAGCCAAATAACTGATACTAGCGGGTACCGCGCCTACCTCGGTTTTTTGTTTTTTCCTAGCCAGATGTTTAAATAATTAGCATTCCAAATCACAGGATGATTATATAGATGACTAAAGCAGTAACGGCAATGTTAGTTTCTAATTGTTACAACTAAATCATGAGACATTAACTCAAATTTATATGTAAGCTTTTTATTTTTCAAATAGATTTCAATTTCAACTATACCTTGGGCGTTTTCCAGGTTCCTTTACATGCCACTGCTTTCCCCGCTTCATCTGAGGGTGTCTTTTTAGTTTTGCTGGATTGTGCACCTAGCTTATTTCTGCAACATACTTCACCACAGTAGCATTTTTTATCTGGACCAAACTGAACAAACCTGCAATACTTCTTAGTGTCACAACTTAACATTTACTGGAGAAACACTTTATAATAATAGTCAATGGAATCCAATAATGCATAAGCTAAGGTATTATTGTAAAGCATGAGAATGTTCTTACTGGTAATCGTAGGTCAACTGCTCGCCTTTTTTTATGAAACGGATAGCAAAGATGCCGATTCTGGTCTCTCCATCAATAATCCTAATGGAAACAAAGAGGTTCATATTGTATAACTTTGCTCAATTGTGTTTGAACAGAAGATAAGTTAGATGAGGGATAATAAGTTAGAACAAACCATTTCTGCATCTCTGTATTAGGGTTACAGCTGTGATTGATGTATCTTGATTTATTTCCCTTGTTAGTAGCATCAATCACCATATTCCAATGTATATGACACACATAAAAATTTGTCTCGACCTGACGCTTCAATTTCAAAAGCCTTTCTTGACAAATCTTTTCATCAATGACTACAGTAAAAATGGATTTAACAAGATAAAATGAATGGCACAATAAGCACATTAGTAAATTACATATGAGAAATCGAACAATCACATCACCTTCCCCAACATATTCAATGATAAACTCTCCTGGTTTGATATCTTCATCTGCTGCGATCCCATATCCACATTTCTCTGTCTACAAGAAACAACTTATTCAACTAGCCTAAAAATGCATTCTTTATAAGACAAATTTGTCATGATATATACCAACCTGAATTAACTTCATCTTCTTGATATGTCGTTGTTGGAACGGCTTGTTGATGCATTCACTATTGCACTTACAACTAGATGAACAGCTTGAGAGTAGAATCCTATACAAGGAAATGTGTTGATAGTTAACATCAGGGAAAAAACCAACAACTACTAGAAGCCTCAACATCAACAATCAAAATCAAGACGAATCTCTAGTCTTAACAAATATGTGTGATCAAAATGAAAACTAGCAAGATAGGCCAAAGAATGTAAAAGATAAAGAGTAAGATTTGGTGCATACCCACAATTGCAATCATTTCCACAGAGAGTTGAAGAAGCAGAACCCAAGGAGCAAGAGCAGAATATTCCGTGATCTTTAACCTTCTTGTTGAATTTCTTCTTCAGGTATATATCTTAAAAAAAAAAAATCATGATCAGTTGAAAACAATGAAAGGAAACCCGAGGATCTGTGGAAGTAAACAATAAAATTTAATCTGAAACAATAAAAAATATACTGCGCTTTATGAAGATATGCTTCTTCCCCTTATTCATCCGATTTAGATTTTCAAATTTCTTCATTTCCCCAATTTGCTTTGACAATTTTCTGAACGGTCTCTTGATTTGATTCCGATCAGGACCCTAATAAAAATCAGAGAAAATGAAACGTCGCAAAGCAGAAAGAGCGGCAGTTCTAATTGACTTGTTTGAAATTCTACGCAGTGCGCACACAGACATATATCGGCCTAAAAGGGTAAACATGTCATTCTGGTTTATCTTTCTGATAACTAATTTTTAGACAGATATGGGCTTTTTAGATAAGTGGGCTGGCCCAAAGTATATATATATATATATATATATATATATATATATGAATATGCAGTACACATCACGATGATTATATTATTAGTGTAGTCGCATTCATAGTTATTCCCTTTCGTAAAACTTTATTTAATTGATTTCATCTGTGTCTTAGTGTATATCAAACCCACAGATTAATGCTAAATTGCTAATCCACTCTTTAATTAACTTTGTTTTTATTTAATATAAATGTAATCATCCGAATTCCAAGCGAAAGATTATTACGTAAAACAGAGAGAAGAGAGAGAGAACACGAAACTTTATTTTTTATTATTTTCTACTAATTTGTAACACGAAATCGATCTTTTGCGATTCAAACTTCCCTACTTGGGTCTCCGTTAATTCGCACTACCGTTCCCGTATTCGTCACCGGAGGTCTTATCTCCGTCGTATCTAGTCAGCCTGAACGATTGGATTGGTTTTTATCAGGTGATCCATCTTTATATTCTGATACAAAATTCCAAAATTTCGTTCCCTGGATCGAACTATTAAACTATATGCGTTTGTTTAGTCGTTAATCGAGCTCCGACTCTTATCCCTTTGGTTTTGTTTAATGCTGGAATGAGTTAGGCTAAGTTAAAGTTGACTGATTCATCAATTGTGATGAACTGGAGATCCGTAAGGAGAAATTGCGTCAGAGATCTTGGGTTTTCTTTTTGCATGATTTGGTCTCCAATTTCTATTAGTGCTATGGAATTTTTCAATTTGGAGACTTTGCATATTGAATTCGAGTACGTTTTATATTAATTGATGTGTTTATAAGATCCTCTTAAGAAAGAATTTGGGCATATTGTGTTAGTGAGAATAGACTAAGGAATTAAATTTCTGGGCTGATATAATACTTCTTGAGTTCTTTATTGGTTTCTGACGGTTGTGGTTTATTCTTGTTTTTACTGTTGTTTGAGAACTAATTCTTAGTGCAAACTCTGTTCTGTTTCTTCTTGCAGACAAAGGTAGTTTCTCTGGGTTGTAGTTTTCTTCTATGAGACAGACCTTTTGCATTTGGTGCTTAATGTCTAGGTAATGAAGGCTATATGTGATAGATTTCTTCCTTCCAAATGTTCTTCATCAAGCGCAGATGAAAAACGTGATAAATCCCCAACGTCTCTAGTTTCAGATTTGCCATCTAAGGATAACGAATCAAAGCTGACGTTAAACCCGAATGTGTTTGCGCCTTCTTCCTCAGTTGCTCAACCGTACAGGGAGCCTTCAACTTCCAAGCTTAAGCCCGTTTGCCCCACACATAACGGTTGGACAGTAATTTTAGAAACAGCTTCTATGGCTAGTGGGGCATTTAGGAGATTTCAAGAGCGTGTTTTAGGGCCGAGTAGAACCGGTATTTCCAGCAGTACAAGTGAGATATGGCTCCTGGGTGTCTGTTACAAAATCTCAGAAAGTGAATCCTCCGAAGATGCAGATGCTGGCCGTGTATTGGCTGCATTCAAACAAGATTTTTCATCCTTAATACTAATGACATATCGTAGAGGTTTGTATATTCACTACAAACTCAAGCCAGCATAAACTGTTCACAGAATACTAACTGTGTCATTTTACAGGTTTTGAGCCAATTGGAGACACAACTTATACCAGTGATGTGAACTGGGGATGTATGCTTCGAAGCGGCCAGATGCTCTTCGCACAGGTCTGCTTTTGTGAGTAGTTATTAGCGTTTAGCTGGAGGCTTCAAATTTCTTGACTTGTGGTCCATATCTTTAACAGGCATTGCTATTCCAAAGGCTCGGAAGGTCTTGGAGGAAAAAGGATTCCGAGGTTAGTTGTGTTATCCAGTCTATTTCATAATAACTGAGTATGCAATACTAGGAACATTTATCTGGTTGATCATGAATCCGGGCCTTTTAAAATGGGTTTGTTTGGTTTTGAAAATGCAGCTGTCTGAAGGGGAATATTTAAAGATCTTAGAACTTTTTGGTGATTGTGAGGCTTCAGCATTCTCGATTCACAATCTTATACTAGCTGGGGAATCTTATGGCCTGGCTGCTGGGTCCTGGGTTGGACCATATGCTGTTTGTCGATCTTGGGAATCATTGGCTCGAAAGAAAAGAGAAGAAACTGATGTTAAACACCATTCATTTTCCATGGCTGTTCATATCGTTTCTGGGAGCGAAGATGGAGAGAGAGGTGGAGCTCCAATTCTCTGTATAGAGGAAGTGAAGAAATCTTGTTTGGAATTTTCAGAAGGGGAAACTGAATGGACACCAATACTTCTCTTGGTCCCACTGGTTCTTGGACTTGATAAAGTGAACCCAAGGTTTGTGATTTCATCGAATTCATTACTAGACATCAAAAATTTGATCTCTTTAGTTGCATACACACATGAATCTAAATGTACACAATGGAGAGGATATTATGGTAGCGGAAATTATGTGCAGGAATGACTTATTATAAAATTTGGCTGCAACCATCTTGATCTTTCTGAAAATTAGATTCTAAATTTGTTTTCAGGTACATTCCATCTCTGATAGCCACTTTTACATTCCCTCAAAGCCTTGGCATTTTGGGCGGAAAACCAGGTGCATCAACTTACATAGTTGGAGTTCAAGAAGACAAAGGTTTCTACCTTGATCCGCATGATGTTCAACAGGTTTTCTTTAACACTCCTTATAATTCCTTAATTTAGAATCATACAAGAATTATTGTAATTCCCAAAAATAGAAAACTCAACATTTGAATCTGGTAGCGTGCTTTGATTTGATGTTTGAGATATTTAAGGTGGTCCATATTTTCCTTATATTGTCTCCATCACATTCATTCATATATTGTCTAATTGGTTTGGGGACTGATAAATCAGTCCATGTGCTTCATATCATATTTCGGTCTCACTGATTGAGCCTTATCGGTTGGTAGGTAGTGACAGTCGAGAAAGAAAAAAAAGATGTTGACACATCGTCTTACCACTGCAGGTGAGTTGATTGATCATCTATTCATCTTTGCCTCATTTATTTTCTCTGGGTCGGCATGATTCATGTTTCTTATTTCTCCAACTAATTATGCTACAGTACCATCCGTTATGTTCCACTGGAGTCACTCGACCCCTCACTAGCTCTTGGATTCTATTGCCGGGACAAAGGTAGTTTACTGGTTTCTTGTTTACGGTTTGCTTTTACTTTGTTATTCAGTTTTACCGGTTTTACTAAGAACTGAAACACAAAAACATTTTTACTAGTTCGGTGTTAAAATTTTGATTCGGTTTGCAAACAGTATTTTTGGGTTATCCAACGATGTAAGCATTTGTGTTTAGCGCGGTTTAGTTTTTTTCCCTCTCCAAATACTGTACCAACTTGAACCGCTTGCCTAACTGATATCTAACTATCCTTTTCTACTTTGTAACAGATGATTTTGATGATTTCTGTATCCGGGCAACGAAGCTAGCCGGAGACTCTGACGGCGCTCCTCTATTCACAGTGACTCAATCCCACAGAACGAATGACTATGGAATTGCAGAAACCAGCAGAGAAGAGATATCTGGTGAGGAACATGAAGATGAGTGGCAATTACTTTAAGTTGTCTTACTAGCCAGTAGCAATTCTTCTTAATATCCGCTTTCAGTTATCAAATACCATTCTTTTCATATCGATACTAAGATTTGATGTTGTATAATAAAAAAAAATAACCAAGATTGGTTTAGTTTGTGTATTCAGTACTAACGTAGTAACGTTGACTTGCCACCAACAACAACAACAGCAAAAAAATAGTATTAACGTTTGCTTAAGTCAAAGTCTTATAAGACAGAGACTCAATTTACGCAAGTAAGACTCATGAGTCTTTAGACGTAGATTGAAGTATACGAGAAGGGAAGACTCGAAAAGCCACAGGGGGTGTTGACGTGGCTCCACTTCCCGCCATTCTCCTCCGCCATGGCTTTCACCATCATAGTCCCACTTTCTTCGCCGCCACCGCCAATCATAGCCACCGCTTGGCCACTCAAGCTTCCTGCAAAAACCGAAGTCATCGTCGTCACCGGAAGCCGAATCGTCTCCATAACCATCTTCCATTTCATTAAATCGTCCTCAATTTCCCAACGAGGCTGACTCTGTCTCTCGCTGTCAATGAAGCACCATAACTTACATCCTCTGAAACCTCCGGCAGATTCAGCAGCTGCAGCCGCGGTGCGACCTCTCGGACTTAAATCGGAAAACGGCCAGACATTTTCAACTGCAGACCAGGAATTCATAATCGGATCGTAAATCTCAGCGTCGGACCGGAATTGGCCTTGCGTCTCCGTTCCGTAACCGCTCAAAACGCAAAATCCAAGATCCTTTTCCATAGAGAATCCATGGCATTCGTCTCTTCCTTCCGCCATCGGAGGAAGCATCGACCATTCGTCTTTCTCCACATCGTACACTTCCGCTGACCTAAGAGCGTTCTTCTGATCGTCGTGACCTCCTGCGACGTAAACCTTCGTAGAACCAACAGCCGCGCAGGCGAAAAACGACCTCGCCGCCGACATCGGCTTCCCTCGCCTCCACCTCCTTCCGCTTCCTTCTCCGGCGAAGAAATCCAAAACAAACACATCTCTCACAGGCTGCAACGTCTCCGGATCCCACCCGCCGATTAACAAAATTTTCCCAGCGTCCTGAATCGCAACGCATTCGCAGAACAAAGGAATCCGTTCAGGAATCGCGACGCGGTGCCACGTGTCCAGCGTTGCGTTATAAACGCTCAAACCGTAAAGTGGCGTGCCAGTCACGCGCGGTTGCTGCTGCTGCTGCTGGGACTCGCCTTCTTCCTCTTTCTTCTTTTCACTGATCTCACGGTCGACCATCAGTGAATTAACCGGAGACGGCGAAGTCAGAGGTTGAACAAAACAGAGAAGAGATTCAGCTTTCCCAAAGCTTTTCCGTTGCCGATTAAAGGAATGGTCGGAGATTAAGCTTCTCCATGAACAGCAAACAGATTTCATGAAAGAATGAAACTGAAAGGGAACTCTAACCAAACACTCCATTGCTAATTCCTCTGGTAATCCTGGGATTAAATCTCCTCTAATATCACCTGATTTTTTCTTTGACATTCCCATTGTTACTTAAAGTACGAGGCTAAGAAGCTTCTTGGAAACAGAGAATGAAGAAGAAGACGAATTTGTGATTTTGATAGATCCGAAAATTGTATGAAACACTCAAGAAGATACCATTGGTAAGCGAAGTGGCAGAGCTTTTTATAAGGGATAAGACAGTGAAGAAGAAGACGATCCTTTGATAATTATCTTCTTTTTTATTTTTCCTTTACAAAAAAATAACAATAATAATAATAATAATAGTCCAGTTATTAATTAGGATCACTTCTTTATTCTTGATATTTTCGGAAACAATCAAATATACAGTGAAATTTACTAATTCAATAGACACTTGACAAGTAAGTCTCCACATAATAATTAATTTGCATCACACGTATTTAAAATATAGGGCGGACAATCCAAACTACATAAATTTTCTACTTACAAAAACCGACAAATGTAAACGCATTTATTTATACAAAATGCCGAGGTGTTAGTCGGCGAATATTGCCATTTTATATTTTTGTATCATATGAAATATACAATGCCTATTTTATTTGAACTACTAGTAGATAGTAATACATCCCTCAATTTAAAAAAAAAAAGAATCAGTTTGTAAAAAAAAAAAAAAAAAAAAAAAGGAGTGGATTTACTACTTACCACACTAATAGTTCTTCTTTTCTTCTTTTTGTGACAAGACTCTTAATAATAAATTTCTCCATAGCAATTTTCATCCGGATTATTTCTCATATTTTTAGATATATTGTAAAAGCCGTGAGAGATTTGATTCACTCAAACCCGTACGATATATGAGATTATCTATCATGTTTAAATTTTTAAATTTTTATTGTCTTGGATAAAATTGGTTCTAGAACAAGTCCATGTGGATACCATGACTTATCCTCTTTCTTATCCCAACGACAGGACGATGACACATGGCCCATGCACCGTCGTAATTATTTATTCCAAATATCATCTACTTCAATAATGTATCAAAAGTAAAACATCATTACTATTTAACGAGAAACGATTTTGTGCAGTCAGTCAAAACACAGTGACGTAGTTGTCTATGTGTGAGAGAAGATCGAGCCTTCTGATCCTCGACCTTGCACTTTTTAATCCACATAGCATTTCAACTAAAGTATAACTAGTTTTAATTCTTTTACTTTAAAGTATATGATAAATTATCGGCCTAATTCATGATGACATTATCAAAGATAAAAAAAACAATCGTTGAATGTATTGTTAATTGAAAATGAAAATTTTCCTGTTTTTGTGAACTAAAATTGGCAAGGATCAAACTTTGTGTATTAGAGTGAGTAGTGTTTAAAACTAAAACAAACCCGAACGATGAGGGAATGAAGTGATACTTAACATTATCCAAAATGCAATCAATGAGTAACATTAATATACCTACAAGAATCATGGTGTCTGACATTAAAAAAAAAAAAAAAAAGGTCTGCTCAATCCCTAACTCCTACCACTTGCCTACCTTTATTGAAGTCCCATCAGGATACGTCTCTTACAAACATATCCAAACAGGTTTAACTCGTGTTTGTAAGATTTTTTCTTTACTTTGTTATGCTTGGTATCAGGTTCTGTCATCTTATTTTTATGTTTTTTTTTCTGTTGTTATTAGTTTTTTTCATCTCGTTTTACAGTCTGATTTATTTTATTTACGAAATCATCTATGTATGAACTCTTTACCAATTATGTCTATTATCTTTTATGAGTTTTTTTCCCCCTGAGGGGTAAGATGTTTATAACAGAACATGCCTCTTATTACCTTCTTTCTTGATAATATATTACCGGTAGCTGGAAACTAAACAAATAATCTTTCATTTTTTATTTTACTCTTACTGCTAATTTATTATGATTAGTACGGTGTCATATGCCCGAGTTTTCGTCCAACACTGATTAAATTCGATTAGTGATGAGGAAAATTAGTCGATACCCATAATTTTTTTTTGTTTTTAAGAACTTAAACCAAATATTGGCATATAGGAACTAGAATTTTCTTTTTTAGCTCGTTGAAGAAACTGGACTCCTTTCCCCCACGACAAAATTTACTTACAAAATAATAGAGAAGATCACAACTAATGTTGTTTCAGTGTTTATTGATATTTTCAATTTCTTCTTTCAAAACGATTCTACATTCTAGTGTGGGCAACTGTTAAGAGAAGGTTGCAACCATTCGGTATAGAATTTTAGAAGAAAAGTTGATTATATTCAAAAGATAAATAAAAATACGAGAAATGAGCTGTGCCTTCTAGAAGACCATTGATATATCCTTTCGTATTTTTCGCCTTTAAGGCTGGGGGGAAAAAACGAACGCGTACTTCTACGCGGCTAGGCTACGCCTTAAATCTTTCATGCCTTTTCGCTTTTCCAGTTAAAATATATTTAGCAAAGAAAATATTTGTAATCCAACACAATAAAAGAAGTTTGTAGAAATTAATAATCGGAAGTTTTATCTTTTGATAAAGTATTCCTCCAACTAAAAAGATTAACGGATGTGTAGTTTTTTCGATTTTAATTTGTTAAAATCAATATTTTTTATGGGCCATATTAATATATGTTTTAATTACGTATAAGTTTAGACATATTTAAAAGAAATTAAAAACATATGAAATTAATTTTTATTGTCGTTAATATATATGTTCTCAGTGTTAAATTGGTAAAAAGATTAAGTATGATGAAAGTGTTCACTGTATTAAAATAGTTTAATGAAATAATGAAGCCAAATCGTGTTTATTATCAGATTAAAATAAATACTGAAAGATTCGTGCTTACTTTATCATTGACAACAACTTTATAATTTCTTCAAACAATATTTGTTATCGAAAACTTAATTGAAATTTATATATAACGAATTACAGATAAAGACACCATGACCTTTCTTTTAGTCCATGATTATTTAAAACAAGTATGTGATCATAAAATAATAATACCTTTAGGGAAAAAAAAGACGGCAATCCTCAATTGTGGCGACATTATGAACTTTCTCAAGTGGATGGATTCAACAACTCATAACAAATCTACAAAATTTTGACTATAAATAGATCACCAAACACATGGACTTGTCTCATCGGAGTAAAGTTTCTTAAACAGATAAAAAATAAAGTCTTACAAAACGCAAAGCATTTTCAAGAAATGGCAAAGAACCTCAACTCTAACAATTTCACCGTTCTCTTGCTTGTCCTCTTGATGGCTTCCAACGGTAGGAATTTAGCAACATTCACTTTATGTTTTTTAATCTATCTTATGTTTTATTTTATCTTATGCTGGTGAACATAATGGTTATGTCAACTTGTTGAAGTCTTAGAGAGCGATGCTGCATGTTTCATGTTCTTAGGCGAGTGTGGGGCGGAGCCATGCACAGGTTCAAATGCTAATTGCTTAGCCTGTTGTGTAGCTACCTATCAGAGTCCTCCAGTTTGTGCTGGACGTGTTGAGGGAGTTCCGGCTCACTGCCATTGCTACAAATCGTAAAGAGATTTGAAATAACCTCGTGTAGTTGCCAAATATAACTTTTGTTTTCATTCGGTGTGAGGATATTATATGTGTGCATGTTAATATTCAAGTTTCTTTTGCTTCCAAATAAAACATCAAGCGCAAAGCTTATCACTGCTTGCCCCTAAATGTAAGCTCATGTTGTGTGCACTTTTGATTTGTTCTGAATAATAAACTCGTTTTGTGTTTTGTGTTTATGTTCATTCAATTCCTGGCTACATTTAAATTTATGTGCTTAGAAATTATCTAAAAATGTTGACCACATCTTGGATAGTAAGATCATATTTAAACATACATGTTTCATGCTCAAAAGAATATAGATAATTAACTCGATCCCACATGTGGTTAAACTAACTCTAAGTTAGATTTATGGTAACAGTTGTTGGTGCCTTGATGTTTCAAATGATGCCAGGAAATGTTCCCTAGAATATATGATCCGCTTACGATCTCCTTCATTTAGACTACTACTTTACTTGTTGGACATATTCTTTCAGTTCTTAGCCTTTGAGATTTCTTTCCAAATTATACATAAAACATTTTCTCTCGCATCTTGTTTCACTTCGTAGTTCGTACTGTATCTTTTATCAGGTAAATTCAAATGCTAAAAAAATTATTTATAAATAAAAAAACCTTTCACCGGCCTTTTTCCAAAACTGTTAGGGAATACGTTGTTACATTGTCGCGACTGAACAGCGAAGTCGTTGTAGTATAGTGGTAAGTATTCCCGCCTGTCACGCGGGTGACCCGGGTTCGATCCTCGGCAACGGCGTTATTTTTTTAATTTCTAATTTAAAAAACATATTGAATTTGAAAAATAATGGCTTCGCCCGGGTTCGAACCGGAGACCTTCAGTGTGTTAGACTGACGTGATAACCAACTACACCACGAAACCTTTATTTCAACCTGTCAAATGTACCTTAATATTGAAACTTTTACATCCTCGTCTCGGACAATTTGTCCACGTAACTCCAATCCATCCTGAATTTTCAGTTTCCTCATTCCATTTCTAAGTTCTATCCTTTCTATTTGGTCAACAACCATTTCTAGCTTACACTAATATATCATTTTTTTCTAATTTACATTTAACCAATAGAAAAGCTTAATATTTTTTCAAAATAAAATCGAATTTAGATGAACCATTACGATTTATGTGTAGTTTACACAATAGTAAAATAACATTAATAACAGAAAATACACCAAATATAGGATACACACGGTTAACTGATAAATTATTGTAGGTTAAACATATTCAGCTTCATTAATCATAAAAGAGAAGCTTAAACGTAAAAAGACACATGTAAGCAACTGAAGAAAAGCCTTAATAAGTCTTAACCAGGTCATCCAACATTAAACGGAAACACATAGTCATTAGCTGCTAAAACATGAGGATTGGTCTGATGTGTCTTCAAAGTTCAAAAGAAAAAATAAAAAAGAACAAGAGGCGAAAAATGAGAAATAAACAAAATGAGCTTAAGAAAAACAACTAGTGAGCGATCCAGCGGTTCTTTATTCCTCTGCAGCACTTGCTGCACTCAAATCAACACTTAGGTCCAGTTGCTGCAGCATAACAAACCAGACAATTTATGAGAATGATGTCAACGAAAGCCGCGATTTGTCTTTTCCATCGAATCAACATATACCCTTTGCGAATTTCAGAATGTTTACCTTTCCGGTGATTAAAGTATACATGTTCAACACATCCGCCACAGTTGTCTCAAAATGTGTTGTAGCATCATAGCTCTGTGAGGACCCAAGGAAAGTGTAAGATGCTTAGAAACCATCCAACCTTTAAAGTAGGCAGCCATAGAAACTAAATATAGGTCTTGCTCACCGTTGATATAAAGCAGTTGTCCAAAGCGGGCTCGTTGACAGGCTCATATCTATCATACATGTCGAATAATATCTCATCAACAGGACCCAAAAGATCAATTCCAGGCTTTAGTTCTGTTTGAGGGCTATCAGTTTCTGCATCTGTAGACACAAATGCGATGAATTTTCCCTTGGGAGCAACATTGTGGGAGTACGAACAACAGAAGACATACCTGTTAGTGTTTCACAACGTTAAATTCAAAAAATAAATAAAAGAGAGCGACTACAAATGGCAAAACAAACATCACTGTATTTTTACACATAGCGAAATAATTGTCTATTTTAGTGTCTGTAATCAAGCTGTGGCTTAACAAGGGTTCCAGTATAATACTGCTTCCATTTTCCAGCTATAAGTACGAAGGAATCTTATAGCAAGCTTAAAACATATCTCAAAATGATGTTGAGATGGAGCTTAGGTACCACAGAAAGAAAAAAACACAAGGCATCTCACTTCTTCTCAGCCACTGACTTCTCGAAGTAAAAACAAAAAAACTCACATGTCTGATTTGCGGGCCAGCTGCTTCTGAGGTATGATGACTTGAACTGAGTGAGAATCATTGGTGTTTGGAATAGGGTGGCTCATAATGGCGATGGCCCGGGCAACTTTGCCAATCTTCCTAACCTGTTGTTTGAATGTGCTTAATCATCATCTCATGAAAACATTTCACGTTCATGTATGAACAAGCCAGAAAAAGGAATGGATTTTCAAAAATCATGGACAAGACTACTGTCGTTACACGAAGAGAAGAACTAAACGTGAAAATGAATTTAAAATTGTGGGAAGTTAACCAGAATAGCGAACAGGCCATGGGTAAAATAGCAAAAGTCACAAGTATCATGAACAGCTACTTATTTTATACGGTCCTGCTCTCGTGGATAAGTATGAACACAGTTTAAGTCATATTTGAGGGTTTAAACGTGCTAAGAACTTCAATATTACCTTGTTCGGCAGGTAGGAAGGGTCACACACAATCTTTTTGCATTTGGCAGTCTCTCCCTCAGATGTTACACCAGTAACCTTACCTTCCTCGTCAAACTCTACCTGGCATAAAAACACTGGTATATCCAGACTTCCACCACAAGAACGAAAAAAAAAACAAAGAGCTGTAAGAATGAGGAAGAGAAAAGACCTTGCAGTCAGGTTTGTTCAGCATATATGTGCCACCATAGACAGCACTAAGTCGTGCAAATGCCTGAACAAGGAGATGAGAAAGAGAGAGGTAGAAGTCACAGAAGAACCAAGAAATAATCATATAAAACTTCAGAAAATTTCAAGTAACCAAGGCAAAGATCAGAATGACAGAAAAACCTGGGGTAGCTCGCCCAACCCATAGAGAGGATAAATATATGGAGAGGTTCCTTGGAAACGTGCAAGAGATTCCGCATAGAGCTAGCCAGCCATTTAAAGCAAGAATATAAACTTAGCTGTTTAAGAACTAAATCTGGAACCGTTAAAACAAGGGAGACAAGTCTGACAAAAGTTCACCTTCATTCTCATCACGGTATCAAAAGCGGGTTGATTGAGATGTTGGTCATTAGTGTGAAGTGCCACAGCATGACCAATAAAGTCAATAGTGTTGTCATCAAGACCAAATTTCCTGCCACAGTGTCATCTAAATGGTTAGCCACGTATAATCTTAATACAATGTCAGTAACAACATAAACGCTAGAAAGCATAAGAGCATCAGCTTACGCAATCAGTTCCTTTGTTGAAGCTCTGGTCAAATCCATTCCATTGTGTGTTTTTGGGTCCTTCTCATCGTATTCCTGAACAAAACTGAAAAACTTGCCGGCTCGACGTTTCTCGAAAATACCCATGAGAGGAGATTTCAGGGCCTCCATAGGAGTAGCTGGCACCTTTTGAACCTGTAGGAAAATATTCATCAAAAGTTACAAAAAATATTAGTAAAACGATTTTATAAAATGCTACAACCAATATATCAAGCTTATACCTTTCCCTTAACGAAAACATAGCTTCCATCAACAGCTTTGAAGGACAAATACTTTGTAACATCTGTATGAATAAGGGTGCGAACAAGCTTTCCGTTTCCCATCATAAACTGTTCCATCACATTGAAAGAAAAAAGTTAGTAAGTGACAGTGATATAATTAGCATAAAATAAAACAAAGGAAGCTATAATACCTTAGGCATCATGTCAACATTGTAATCCCTGCTAGCACCTAAATGCTCAGGAGCCTTCTCTTCTCCCCTGAACTTCTTCCAAAGCTGCAAAAAAAAAAACCATAAATAAAAATAAACTACCACAAACTCTTTAAAGAAAATTCAAACAAACAAAAAAGAACCTGATTGAGATTAAGCGATGTTGATTCTCCACCATAGTAGTCATTCCTATCCATGTGAAGCACCTACTCGTAATATCAAGAAAACAACATTATCAGTCTTACTAAAAACAATGACTTATTATTTTTTTTCAAAAACACCAATGCACCAATATCAGATCGCTGGGGAAATCAAGAGGTCAATGAAACATGATAACTTATATAAAATCCCCAAACGCAATCGCATTTCTGAAATCATCACAAATGCTAACATTTCTAATCATCTGCTAACTCAAACTTGATAATCAATTTCATCACATCTCATCCATTTTTAAATATCGGAAATCGAGCTCAGATCATACAATCGGAGATCTATCTCATCGAGATCCGTTCATCGAATACCAAATAAAAGGGAAAGTCGAATCCCGATCAAAGCAATAATCCGAAAATCAATCGTGAATTAAAAGATTCCGTGAAGAAATATGAATCAAGGAAATAGGATCGAGACCTTGACGCCATCGACGGAAAGGAGACCGCTGAGGATACACTCTTTGAGACCAGTGCCGAGAACTATAACCTCGTACTCTTCATCCATGGCTGATCCCAAAAGCAGAGAGAGAGAGAGAGAGAGAGATTAATAAAAGCACAGAAATGAGTTAGGAGATCGTCGAGGGAGATGAGTGACCGTGTCCATCAATCTCAATGGCATAATCGTAATAACTAAGTAAATATATTTCAAATATCGAATAAGTAAATTACAGGTTTTTTAATTAGATCAATTGAAATTTTTATTACACAACACTGGAATTTTTTAATCTTCAATTATTTATATTTTTGTGTCTAAACCTTAATTATTATAGTTTTGATATAAAAAAGTAAGAATAAGTGATACATTTGTAAAAACTGGAAGTTACCAAAACTCCTATTAGATGTTCTGTTTTGATTTTTAACAATAATATTATATTATTAGCTGATGTTAAAATTACGTTTGTACATTATTTACAATAATCAGCAAACAATGAAAATTTTCGAAACAAATAAAGGAAAAATGCCAAAAGTAAAATATTTGCATTTAAAAAAAGGTGAAGAAATGTAGGAGAGATTAACGAAATTAAGAAGAAAATGTGCCGGTTCGAACTCAACCCCAACATCTTTATCAGGTTTGTCTCGAAGCAATCCCACTTACAAGTTCCAAGTCCTTTTCCAATATCATGTAAATTATAATAAAAGAATAAGGATGGCATAATTCAATTTCGAGATTATGGAAACTTTCATTTTATTAACTAGTTGTAATAATTTCAGAAGGAAATCATTTTCCGATTGATATTGATACTTAAAGGTTGAAATACAAGTTTATACTGTATTTTTGCTAGCTTACACGCATAATAGATGAATATATAACTTTTAAGTATTCAAATGATTGTGGGTCTTCGATTAATAAAATAAACAAGGTTAGCATCTAGTATTACATCATCATTCATTGAACACAACAAATAGAGTTATATCTATATGACTGTATACCATCCATCCATGATTGAAACGCATTCAGTAATCGATAAATAAAAGTTATAATCTCTTTCACACATAAACAGACGAATCAATTTAATATATACTGAGAGGGTATTTTTTTAAACTCGAGTTCGTTGTATATAATAAACACATATACTAGGTTTGTATCTCAAATCTGTTATGAAAACGTGAATTTATTTTTCGACTTTCTGTGTGTTTTCATAAACAAAAGGAATAGTTAGTTAGTGGAACAAAGATAACTGAGATATGAAATAGTTAAATAAAGTTAGAGGTATAATTTATTCTCTTTACGATGATAAATAACCTACTTAACTCAGTGGTTAGAGTATTGCTTTCATACGGCAGGAGTCATTGGTTCTCATTTATAACAGAGAAACATTTTCTTCTAGATTTGTTAAAAAAAATCTCAACAACGTGTGATTTTCTAATGTAGTTTTGATGTAAATGCCTAAATGGTGAAATTGTAACTAAATACAAACGCTTCCATATGTAACACTTCACAGTTGTTCCAAGATACAACATTAGTTTTTTTTTGGTAATAAAAATATACAACATAGTTACAATTTGTATTTCATTAAGATGACTTGTATACAATTTGTATTTCATTAGACAATACGATAACACTTGACACAACATAGTTAAGCATTTCTAGTAAGTACATTAGCCACTTTGTTTACTTGTCTTGTAATTTGCATAAAGTTAAAATTACAGTTAGGCTGAGCCAGTTATGTATATCCCTCACATCTCTTGTAATAAGTGAGTGCTTCAGTTTATAATGACTCCAAAGTGAGCTGTCTTCAGGTGAGTCCGAATCTCCACAAAATGTAACTCCTTGTGAAGCCCAACCTCTTCACTTGTTCCACTACCACCCGTAAAGCTTCACTTCTAATGGAATTGATACTTAATTATCCTCTCACAACTTGACTATCTGCTTCAGTATGAAGAACCATCCAATTCTTGCTTCCTGATCTGCAGAAACCAAGATCCATCCGCAATCCACAATCCATCAATAAGTATTAGCTCTAGAGTTAAATTATAGGGGAAGTATGAGTAATTGTGTGTTGATCTTCAAAGTTTGAAATAGCTATGACGTAAATGTCTAAAACCAAAATTTTGTTTGAACTCAACATTTTCATATAAACTATACTCTATACAAGTTCACTAATTCCATGATACCATTTTTGATTATTCCATTGTAAATACGATAATTTTGTAGTAAATTATACTCTTAATAAAAAAAAAAAATTGTCAAGTGGATTTCTATTTCCATCACATTCAAGTCTGAAATCCTCAACCTCATCATCCATTTCAACCTTTCCATTACGTCATCCATTATATATGTTTTTTTTTCCTATTAACTTTTTTTTCTTTATTCATGTAATAAAACATTAAACAATACTACTAAAGATGACGAATTCAAAACTTATTAATTTGATATAACATACGGGATTCGCAAGTAGTACAATCAGTGTAAAATACTGAAATAATAAAATAAATAAATAGATTTTTATATTTAGCGCAATCTATTGAAATTCCAAGTCGTTACATTGAGTTTTCATAGATTCTGAATTTCAGTGGAATATTAACAGCGAGCGAAAGAAAGAGAGAGAATGTATATATAGAATTATTAAGGAGTTGTTATTGAAGATAGTATTATAGATGAGTTGAATGTATTTTAAATTCAAAGTGAAATATATTAAAATATACTGTTATTGAATTAATATTTGTTTGTGTATTTTAGAATACATTAAAATCAACTGTTATTATTTGATTTAGTTGTAATTGGATTATATTGTATTTTAATGTATTTTGTTATCTAAATGTACTTAGTAAACAAAATAACACCATATTAGATGGAAATACATCTCAAATTAAAATACACTAAAATCATTTTAAAACTTAATTGAATAACAACCCTAAATTAATATTTGACAAATGTAAAATAAAATCAACAGAATATATTTTTTTGTAAATAAAATAAAATAAAATGATCTCATTATTAAAGAAAAAAAAAAGCAGAAGGCGATGTACAGGGTTTTTCTCAGCCTCTCTTCTCCTTCTCTTTCTCTCTCTTCTTGTCTCAATGGGAAATCTTGTCCAGGTTTTGCTCTATTCTCTCTCTCTTTTTCTCTTCTATGGTTGATCTTCATCACATGTATTGCCCCAATTTTCTATCTTCTTCCCGCTTTTTTTTTTTGAAACTCGATTCGTATTTTATCTGATCGGATTTTCGATTTTGTGCTACTGTTGATCTGTTTTTTTTTTTTCGCGAATCGAATTGGAGATTTTTCTGATTATGTATTGCTTCATTTCTAGGGTTTGTTGTTGATTTCACAAGCCATGGTCAATTCTTAGTGCGCTTCGAGGATTGACGCTGATTAGAGCTGCGTGTTTCTGGCGAGGGAGGGAACAATTCTTCGAGGTTTTGATTTTGTAGATTTCGACTTGCTTCTGATTTCAGAATTGTTGAGACTCTTTTCTTCCTTGTGATTACAGCCTTGTGATTTTTCTAATGCATTTTGCTTCCCAAATCTGTTGATTGATATCTTGATCTAGCCTGCATTTTGGAGGATTCTCGATGAGCATATAAATCTGAGAGTTTTATTCTTATCTAGTATCTGCTTTACAAGAATGGATTTGGCATAGAGTGTTATTGTACATATAACAGTTTTTGTTTACTGGTATTTTGTCAGCTTAGCTTTTGAAAGAATAAGCTTCCTGTGTTTTTTTTTTTTTGAGTTTTGATTTCGAGAGTTACGACTTGAGGAGGATGGAGAAAGATTTCGTGTGTGATAACATTAAGTTAAGTGTTCAGGATCATCAGATTTATGAGCCGTTGTGTTCCGAGATGAAAAATGAAACCATTACTTCATCTCAGAAAGATGAAGGAGGTGAGGGGAGTAATGTGGTCTTTTCCAGAGAGGCACCTTTAATAGGAAAAGATTCAGCTGGAACTAATTCGGGTGAATGCTGCGCTTGTAGTGCTAAGAAACTTAATTTTAATGGCAATGATGATCTCATCGACAAGGAAAATGTTGGCCAGCAGAAAAGACTTAATAGGCAAAATAGAATTGAGTTGGGACGACTCTTCCAAGGTGCTGTTACCTCACTCGATTGGGAACTTTCTGAGAGATTGATTCAGTTGGCAGATCCACAAACTTTGAATGATTTGTTGTGTGTTGGTCTAGATTCAGTTTGGTTCTTGAGTACAAAGTCTGAGTTTCAGGGGATCACTCGGTTGATTAAGAAGATCATATCACTTGGTGCTCATGATTTTACAAGAGCTACTCTCAGGACTTCATTTCTCGCTTCATGTGTTTCTGCTTGCCAGAGCCGGACTATGAGTCTTGCTGATACAGTTACTGTTATGGCTCAAAGGTACATATGTGATTCTTTATATCCTCATAAGTATAGTTTTATCGCAATTTTGGGGTTGCCTGTTTTTATGATTTCCTGTTTCTTTCCTTTGCTTCACTTATGACAACCTTGGATATTTTTGTAGCCGCACATATTTTGCCTTGCTGGTTATAGTGAATGGTTACATCTGCAAGTGGTCGTCTGTGCTAAATTATAGTTCATCAAATGACACTGACAGAAAAGTTCCACATAGTAAAACTTTAAATCAGTTGAATTAACATTCATTGAACATCATCTGTTACCCGTTGATGGATGTTTATTCAGTGGTTAGCTTGAATGTGCATTTCCTTTCTGCATGTTTCCATATAGATGAGCTGTAAACTTGTTTATAGTTTTGCTACCTGTTTCGATTATTGTTCCCATCTTCATCTCTCTGCTGGTTTTTGTATTGTTGGTCCAAAGCGGGCAAGGTTACGTTGATGAATGGCCTCAATATATTGTTTTTCTTACCTGTCTGCATGGATATTTATAAATCAAACCCAAATTCTTATTTTAGTTGTACATAATATGTAGGTTGCATGAGCGTCTCCAAGAGTGCAACGGGGTTGAGATTCTGAAAGCAGAGGCTGGTGCCAAAGTTCAGAAGTTCACTGAATGGGCTCTCAAATGTATAGGTTTCCATTCCCGATGCCAGGGGGCAAGGGATAGAGTTAGCCAGAATTCAGCTGCTGAGATTGAACTACAGCTTTCTGCTTTCAAGATGTTTTTAGATCTAGCAGGAAACCATCTGTCGGGAAGAGATTTCACCGAGGCCTTCGATGCAGCTTGTTTCCCACTCACTCTGTTTTCTAACTCGTTTGATCCTGGTTGGGCGTCTGGAATTTCAGCTACTGTCATACAGGGACTGCTGGGTATGCTGGTTGAAGGTGGTGCAGATAACGTGAATCAATGTTTCCTTGAAGCTTCACGTTTTGGTAGTACAGAACTTGTTCGCGTCTTGTTGCAGGTAAGCTTCCATTCTTTTGATTGCTTCTAGACTTGAAGAAGGTTTCGTTTTGTCTCAATTTTTTGAATTTCCCGATTCAGATTGCTCAAAGAAACAGCTTAGATGTTGATGTGGACCTAGCTCTTGGTTTTGCCTCGCATTATTGTAAAATCGGGACGATGAAGTGCCTAGTAGAGGAAGGTAATGCCATTGCCTTCTTGGGTCCCTTGATGAGAGCAGCAGAGAGAGGTCGCATGCAAGTTGTCCAATGGTTTGTGAAAAGAGGTTGCCGTGACATGGAGCTTTGCTTGGCTCTAACAGCCGCCACTTCAAGTAGCCAAGTTGAGGTCGCTGCTTATCTCCTCCCTCGTGTTCCACCACCTGTCCTAACTGCTCTCAGCATTGAAATCCTCAAAGCAGCTGGAGAAAGAAGCGGAGGGTCTCTCCAAGGAGTAGAATTTCTCCTCAAATCAGACTTCTTAGGAGATTCCGTGGCTACATACTCAGTTGCAGACAGCATTGCAAGGTCATCAGAAGATGAATCCGTTCCTTCAGATCTGAAATCGTTTCTCCAAGAACACTGGTCAGTATCAGCTTTTGAGAAAGGAATGAGAGAAAGTCATGACAATTTCATGAATTTCATGAGGGTTCTGAAAAAAGGCGAGTCCGCGATGTGCTTAAGAGACTTGCCTGCGCCGCTAAGAGTAGCAATTGCCTACATGCCGCTGTACAGAGAGTGCGTGAAAGCAGACGGATGCCTACTATCTCAGAGGCTAAGAGGACATCTGGTGGAGGCTGTGAGACAGCTTCAAGGTTGTGTTGTTGCAGTTGTGGAAATAAGCGAGACTCGTCACCTTATGGCCGTTTTGGAGCATCACCTTACCGCCATTTTCGGTTAAATCAAATGAATCATGACTTGGGTTTTACGCGTTCTCTACGAATTCTTGAAAAAAATAAGAAAATAAATTTCACGATTTTAACGGATATGGGATTCGGGTTTGAGATGATGAAGTAACGGTTTCGTTTTGTATAATTTATTATCAAAAAAAAAGGAAATTTTATTTTATAATTTTTATTTCTAAATTATGTGTATGTATTGTTGGTACTTAATAGACGAGCAAGTATAGTTAAAATTGTATGATAAAATAAGATTTACAAAAAACTGGAAGTTACATCTCTATTAGGCTTAGAATCAGGAGAGGGCATGAAGGCAAGAACCATGAGTAAAACCATAATCCCAATGGGAATCAAAAGTAGCATAAACGGCGGCGGAGGTAACGGCGGCAAAACTAACGGAAGGATTAACAGAGACGCTGTGAGACCCACCAATAAAACCAGAGACTCTAAACTGAAATAATTCGCCGGGATCATCAACCTTTTCTGCGACGAGAAACTTCGCCGTAACTCTTGCTTGCTTTTCTCCTGTGAACTGCTAAAGCTAATGTTTTTCCGGTTGTTTCTTCTGACGTCCATGACTAGGTTGTTTGAACAACGGTCTTGGATGTTATTGATATCGTTTTGTAAGTTTGAGATTTCGCTAATCATCTAACGAGGCCCGATTTAGATTTAGAAGATCGGTGAGAGATTGTTCGAGAAGATCTGATCTTTAACTATTTCTCGTTAACCAATGCACCGAGAATGCAGATAAATCCGAGTTCTTTGACGAGTTAACTCAATGATCCAGATTTTAAAAGAATAAACTTGTACGTTTAGGAGGAAAGGAATAACCTTTACGAGGTTAGAGTGAAATAAAAAAGGAAAGAGTTGGATGGTTTTGGTTTGATCTTGAATCTGTATGAAACTTTTAGTAAGCAATGAGGAAGACAAGTAGCTATGAAAGATTATAAAAGGAATAAATCTTTGGTGTTATTAAATAAGGAGATGAGAGAAGAATCAGAAAAATATGGGGAGGGTTCAGTGAATTTAGGGATTTTCGGAATTTTTAAATACAATGAAAAAAAAAGAAACGTTTTTATAATGGGGGCTGAATAATGTGAGAAGCAAGTTGCTGAATTTGGAAGATTTCAAATTTGATTTTGTTGAGAATTTAGTAATTAATATGATATGTACTTCGTGTGGCTTAGTCTCCCACCACAATCACTAGGTTCTTCTCCCCTGGACTCCCTCTATATCCTCTTTTTATCTATCTACTTTGTTTAGTAAAAGGCTATAAGCCATCCGACATCAACATGACGTAAGCTAGAATCTTCTCCGAATAAGCCTCTAGCTGACATTGTAGTTAGTAATAATATTAAAATAATGAGTAAATATGGGTTTGAAATACTTTGAATTAAGAGTGGTCATACACTATAGTAGTATACTATTGTAATTGCTGGGGAAAAACAAGGAAAAAAAAACTAGTGGTTGCAGACCAAAAAAATACTAGTGTAACAAGGAAACTTACTGATAGTTGATTCAAGTTACATGAAAACGTAGTTAAAAAAAACAAGTGATAAACACTAAAATTTTGGATTAGTTATGTGATTTTTTTATGTGTCAAACCCAATCGGCTCGGGTGAATTATGGTTAAATTGATTCACCAATCTCATTAATGTACAGTTGGTTAACGTTTATTGCCTTATCTAAAATAATAAATTGTAAACTCCTTTAAGTTGTTTTCTTTGTATATTTTTCTTTTCCTTCTTTCAAATCACATGTACATAGAGAAAGTAACCAAGTCTAAAATCATTTCTTTCAATTTGTAGTTAGATATACATGGTTCAGTGAATTGAGATACATGGCAAAGCTGTTCCAAACAATATCAAGTGGTTGGTTTTTTGTTCTGGTCTTTGGATTAATTAAAGCTTATTAGTAGCTTGGGGGATTTAATAGATTACCAAATACTACAACACTAGTTATCCACAATAGCTCAACTAATTGCGCAATATTAATTCGGTCAAATTAACAATATACAAAAATACCTTAAAAGATACAACTTACAAGGTTTAGACGTGTGCCAACAAAGAGCTTTGCATGGGTGGCATATCCTAATTAATAAAGTAGAAGTTTATATTGAAAAATCCGCCATCGTACGTACTTTTAGCCATATTCTAAATATGAAAGTCGTGTATTTAGGGATTCGAAAATGGATCTCCTCGATCGTTGACCAAAAAAAGAAAGAAAATAGATGTCATCTCTTCAGCATAAACAAACTAAATAGTATTATCCGATATAATTAGTACAAAACAATTACTTTCGTTTTTTTTAATAATAGTTAAGAATTATCTTTTAACAAAAAAAGCATACTAGTTAAGAAGAAAAACAACTACTATGGTTTTGATTTTTTTTTTTTTTGCTATACAGGTTTTGATTATTGTGAGGTCGTGATGGAACTGAGCATCTGGACCTTGTCAAGAAGAAAACTACTATATCTGTATGTTTTTAGTTATATAATTTGTTTTTGAAAGACTAAATGAGTAAATGGTGGAAAGGGAAGATGTAGATGTGTATATATTGCAACACATGCATGATCATTGCCTTGAACACTGCAAACCTTTTAGATTGAATGACCAGTGGACCTGCAACATAATTCAAGAAATAAGAAATAAAAGTATATCATTTATTCTCTATGTCGATTATTTAATAATTCAGTTCTGTTTTAATATTGTTTAATTTCTTTTTGCCTAAAAATTGTTTATTTTCTTCTAATTTTAAATTAAGTTTCAGATATGTCAATTTAAAACTATTTTTTTAAAAATAATTTCTCACTATACAATTTATTCAAATGATGTAGTTAATAGTTCCGAAACATTTATGTGGATGAATTTAATAGAGATTGGTCGTTTTCATGAATTATGCTGTCATGAAACAATTTAAAATTGAAAAGTGTTGAAGGGTTTACGGAATTTGATAATATGATTGATTAGGTTCAGAGTATCACATGGAAGCAAGTGTTTATTTATTTCTGATAAAGACAAGAATAGGTGTACTTTCATGGGTTTAACTTTTTATTTCATCAAGCTTTAATTAATTAAAAATCAGAGACAGAAAGGGAAATTAAATTAATGATGAGAAAAAGTCAAAAACATGTACATATATGCTTCCCTGAGATCACTGGGTTCATTGCATTTATCTTAATATCCCAACTTTTATAGTTAAGTTCAACTTTTTATATTTAAAGTAGCTCTAACAAAAATAATGTTTACATGTCATTACTGAGACTCGATTGGAGGGTTATTGATTAATTGGTATTGTTGGACCATTATTTAAAAATAGAAAATAGAGAAATTCCGGTTTTGATCACTAATTAAGGCGAATTCCGGTTTTGACCATTAAAACAGAGAAAATCCGGTTTAGCCTTTTAGTTATCTTAACCAGAAGTTTTGGATTTGACGTAAAAGTGAAATGTCTAAAAACCTCTAAACCCCTAGAAAGCTACGGTTCAACGTTGATCGGTTCGAAAATTGTTGCAAAATGTAGATAATGCAGAGCTATATGCCAAAGTAGGAGTTCCCTTCGTAATGGGAACAACTGGAGGAGACTGGACAAGATTGTATAAAATTGTTGAGGAAGCGAAGATTTATGCTGTGATCTCCCCAGAGATGGGTAAACAGGTGCTTACTGCTTAGTACTCAATGTGTTAAAGAAAACTATATATCATGCATGTAAAAACTAGGTTGCGGCGTTTCTTGCAGCCATGGAGATCATGCCTGAGCAATTTCCTAGTTATTCCTTAGATGTACTTCTTTAACTTGGAGGTATTCTTATAAATGGAACTTATAAGTTGCATCGTAGTCTGGCTTATTGGTTTCAATCTACATAGGTGATGGAGTCTCATCAAGCTAGCAAATTGAATGCTTCTGGTATTGCAAAAGCTGTTATTTCTAGCTTCCATAAATTGGGCTTGTCTTTCGACCTGTACCAGGTGTTTTTATCGTACTTGGTTCTCTAAATTTATCGCTTCTCTAGTAAAATGTGTACTCATCCTCAGCAGGACCATTCATTTAGCATTTGCTTACTTTTGAAACCAGATACAATTGATCCGAGATCCTAAAGAGCAGAACGAGGTGGTGGGTGTTCCAGAGGAGCATGTCTTAGGTCATGCTCGCCATCTTTATCACTTGACATCACCACATAAAACGTAATGCAAGATTTAAGACGTTCGTGGCTTCTGTTTTAGTCTTGCTCTATTTACTGGAAATTAATTTGTCTGTAACTTCAAAAAACACTCTTATGTTTTTGCAGTGTGTCCTTTGAGTTCCAGCACAATGTTTGGGGAAGATCAATATACGCTGAGGGTACTGTAGATTCCGTACTTTTCCTTGCCAAAAAGGTTAGACATCTTCTTCATCTTTGAAACTGTTTCAAAAGATTCAATGAATCGAATATTACATTTTTAGTCTGTCAGTCTGCTAAAAAAACTCATTCATGAATTTTAGATCCGGTCTACAACAGAGAAGCGGATCTATAACATGGTCGATGTCTTGAGAGAGGGAAACATGCGTTGAACAAACCCCAAGCCTTGTCCTGTCTGAAACAAATTCCAGTCGGATGTTTCACTGAAACCATAGTGGCATTGACCAGATGTTGAAGATTTTAGGTTTAGGATTCATTTCTTGTCGCAAATATTCACTTGTAGAAGGAGTTATAAAACATAACAAAGCAAAAGTCAGCTGTGAATTTTGTTGTTTAGCTTTCTGAAACTACCAAAGAGGGTTCAACTAGTTATTGTTAGTTTTGCTTGGTAATGGTAATTGACACAACCAAAACCCGCGCTTGCATTGTATGTCTTGCTGAAAAACCTTTAATGTTATTAAATCTTTGAAACCTTTCTGATAAAAATTGGAAGTGTGACTGTTCTTTTAGTAATCAAATAACCGAAAAGCTATAACTTTTGTAATCGTTATAAGGCACCTGTATTTCATTTAGACGAGAAAGGAACAGAGGATAAATGCCAAAATGTCTAAGTAAGCATATTTAAGGTTATTCACTTCTAAAGTTTGGGGCCTAAGTAAGGTCGGTTGGCAAATTAGTCTCTTATTATAAGGAAGATGAAAAGCTTCTCTACTCTCGAACAAGTTTAGGGCCTAAGTAAGGCCGGAGGTAATTATTTCTTTACTCTTCATCATTCAGAATACATTCGAAATCGCGATAATTATTGTACATTCTTGCATTGAAAAGTCCATATTAATATATATATTTAAGAACATTTTAGGCTTGGATTAATCGATACACGAGAGCAAGTTTCAATTTCTTTCTTTCTTTTGTTTTTTGTTTTTACTTCCGGGTTTCTGTTTATCATGCTAGCCAGTAGGAATCCTTTCAAACTCAGAATAGTCTAAGAAGAAAATGGTTTATTCCAAAGCATATGCTTATAATTAAGAATATCCAAAGAATATTCTTGTCTGGAATCATGTTCTTGTCTGTACTTGCACAATCCCAAACTTGTTTTTATACATCTTTAACTTAAATGAACATTATTGGTTTAACTCTCTTTTTGCAGCCCTTGAATGTGTTTGTTGATTGACATCTACACACATCGATCATCCTGTGTTGATCGATTGGTTTAGATGACCATCAACAAACTCTTTCGTGGTTTTGCATCGCCTTCTAGAATCTAGATTATGTTTTTAGTATCTTTCTAAATACATTTTTTTTCTGTAGGATTTTGTATCGTCAAAGCAGCTCAAGTATACTTGCATTGCATCACCTGGAAAATGCCGCAGGAGAAGATTCGAAAAGCTTATTAAGGATTTTATTATCAAAGTTTGTAACCTCTCTGACATGTTTTTTTTTTTTGCAGTCGTCACAACTAAGTATCTTGTTCTTGTATTTGCTGAATCAGATCGGAATTAGAAACACTAAACATATTTGGAAAGAAAACCCAAAATGTCTGGAGCTCGCTGAATTGAAACATGTAAATCTATCATTAAGGTTTCTATATCTCGAAGTCTAAAGAACGGCCAAGTGGTTCATAATCTCTAAGAGCATTTACACGGAAGATGTGGTTGTGGAGAAAATAGAACTAATAATTTACTACGGGACCAGAAAGAAAAAAAGTCAACGAAACAAGTCTAATCTTGTTGAGCTACTAGCTTCTTTGATGCATATACTTGTTTGTTTATTGCGGGTTTTAATAGATTCTTTTCCTTTGAATTGTTTTAATGATGAAAAAAAAAATTCAGATTCACATTAAATGTTTCGGAAATATTCTCGGGACATTTCGAATTATGAGTAGATATGGATGACCTCATTATTAACCCCATAGATGATCGACCGGTCGAATTTGTCTATGTCATTTCAACATTTATTTTGGATGTTTTCTATATCCAGAAACAAACATTTTTTTTTATGTCTAACTTAATACACTTTTAAGTTTGCATGATACATAAACAAATACGTACTGTACTTAAGAGGATCAATCATAGTTGACTAAAAAATTTACTACACAAAAGATTCTAGTATTCTTTTATAAGAAAGTTAAAAAGTTCGCCATCATGAAATTTTCAGTTGTAAGAAAGATTTTCATTCATCAGAGGAATTTTTAGCAGGGTAATTAGTTGTGGATGCTTTTCTTTGGCATCAATTTTCTTACTTTAAATATTTTAATTAGACTTTGACTTGGAGACTCTTTACGATATGAGGTGCTCACTGTTTTTTTTTTTGTCATCTAAAAGAATATCACCATTCGGTGGAGGGTATCACAATTAGAAATAAAATAAGTAGTAGAGTGTTAGGATGGTTTTCTTATTTGTCTTTTAGTACTTGTTTTAACGCATTTTCAAATTAACACCGCGTACCAAGTCCGAATACAACTCATCGTCAAATGTACATATTAGGCTATATTAGCTTACAAGACTTTTGGTAAAATAGTATAACACTTCGATAATGGACTGCTAAAGTTTTCTTTTTATATTTTGATCCCCAAACAAACATGTCTCATCAACAAAAACCGCAAAACTTTACATATCAATATCGGAATATCACCAGAAGTACAAAATCTGCATTCCCCGACAATTTCAGATCTTCGTAACGAAAAAAGATTAACAATAACACAAAACAAGATGCAACATGAATTTTTTTTCTTTTCTGGTCCATTAAGCTTTTTGGATCCATAAATCATTCACCTGTGACACAAGAGAACAATTTATGGCTTCTATTCCTCATAAGCTGCACTCGCCGCGACGGAGAATAACCGATATTATCGTCTGGACCAGATCTTCTCCCTTCCCGACAAGACATGGAAGATAAATCTCCGACCGACCATCCACGGTGGTGACGTTGTTGAGCACCACCGTTGTTCGTCTCTATATGATCAAAGGACGTCGACGGTCGAGACATGACTGAGTGTTGGGATTTAGCGGCTAATGGGAAAAAGTCGTCATCGTAAGATTCTTTAATCGTGGCGGCGGAGGAAGAGAGACACTCGTAACGCCGGCGAGTCCGGTTTTTCTTCATAGCCTTAAACGCCATTGGAATCAAACCATCCATTGATTATTATTATTAGAGTTTTTATTTTTGTGGGTGTGTGTGTTTGATTGTTGAAAAAAAGAAGAAGAAGAATAGTAAAACCAAAAACAAGAAAGAAGAAGAAGTTTTTATTATTAGCATATGTGTGAGGGAAGTTGGGAGGTTTATGGTTTTGTTAGTGTTTGGTTTGGTTTGGTTTGGTTTGGTCATTACACACCTTCCATCAATTTCATTTGTCCATCTTTCTTTTCCTTTTATATCTTATGAATCAAGCTGATTCATTTTTCATTTTTATTTCGCTGAATATCACCATTGTATTTCATTTTATTGGATTTAAATTGTTTTAGCTTTTTTCCTCAACTGTAAATAAAATTTATGGTAGTGTTTAATCATACCAATCTGTACTAAGATATAGATTCCTGTGGTTTGCTGCAAAGATGAACAATAAGGCTGCTAAATCTGTAATGTATTAAGATTAAGTGGTTTTGGAATGTCATTTGGTTTTAAAATATTATTTTCTAAACTGTGAGCTCAATTTCAGTATTATTCAATACTGAGTGGTAAATATAGCCAAAATTGTCTCTCTACCAAACCAAATTATTGACCAGACGAGATTGTTCTATATATTACTTGATTCTTGGTTGACTATGCATTTTTTTGTTGGTTTTTTTTTACCTGTGACGTTTGTATTGGTCCTTTCTGAGATCTTTTAACTTGTCTTTGATATATATATATATATATATCTACGTTTTGCTTGATGATTTTAGTTAAAAACATGCAATGCGATTGTGACTTATCTAAAGACTTTTTTTTTCGGACCACACTTATCTTTTTCCAAAATTTCTACAAAAAAGTGTTAGCCTCTTAGGTCATCTGATTTTCTTACCATTAGAGATTTCAACAGACATGGCCGAGTCTTTCTGATTTGACATACAGAGTTATAATGTTGTTGCATCACATAATGGAGCATGTACAATATATCTAGTGGGTTACGTTTGAAACATGTGAGATATTATTTTTTTCACCTATCAACTATCATTATCACAGTCCTATGAAAATAAACCAAAATTGTCCACCACTCTTTAATATCTTATCTTGCTAACTAAGCATGATTTTTGTATGCTAAAACCATTATGATGTGAAATGTGAAACTACTAAAACTAATTAAGCTTTTAAGACTATATATATATATCTGCTCAAAGGAAGAAGGGCTTGACTACTGTAATGAACAAGCAATAAAGCCTAGCCCAGTAATATTGTCTAATTCATTTTTTTTTGGTGTTTATATGGGCTTTAATGGAAATACAATTGAAGCCTAGCCCAATGTAACAAACTACGGCTAAACTTTGAGCAGATCAAAAAGGGGGAAAAGATAAACCCTAATTCATCGAAATTTTCTAGATTACGCATCTCTCACATTTGGATCAGCCGATTCGAGTAGCTATGGGGATTCTGTCGTGGTTCACAGGAAGTCCTAAGCCTTCACAGTCCGAGACGTCGAAGCCGGAGATAATTCAGACGCCGAAATCGGAAACTCCGGCTCCAGGGATGAACGGAGCCATAGAAGTTCCTCGGCCCGATCGCGCAACGGTTTTCGAGTTCGGCTCTGTAGCAGCCGCCGGAGACAGAGTCACTCTCGCTGGATATTGCCCCGTTTCCGACGATCTCGAACCTTGTCGTTGGGAGATTCTTCCCGCCGACGGCAAAGACGCGCCGCAGTTTCGCGTCGTTTTCTGAAGAACATCTCCATTCACAGGCTCAGTTTCCATAAGATTATAACTTGTTCATTTCGCTTTCGAGAATTGTATTGGTCTGGTAATGTCATTGCTCTTCTATAAAATTAAGAACTTTTTAGTGCAGTGTTGCCATTTTATTATATTGGTTTGTTGAAAATTTTGACTTTTTTTTTTCAAAAGTATAAACAGATGTCAACGATTGGTAAATTAGAACCTCTGTATCATCTTCTTCGCAAACCATACCCACCATCGCCAGGTTGTCTTCGATATTAAAATAAGCTTATTTGTAATCCAATCACTAATTAGTTGCTTTATTTTTTAATCATCGACATTTCTAATTACTTCATCTAATGATGTATTAGATCCATTAAATAAAGAGATTGTATAAGTGATTACCCGCGTTTTACTGCTCCAAAAGCCAACGAATTAAACGAATATCAATTAACAAAAAAAAAAAAAAACAGCACGATCGTCCATTTTTTCGTTTCGCGACTTTCGTCATCGTCTTCTTCAACGCAATCTGACGATTTTTTTTTCAAAAGAAGCAATGTGGTTTTGATCCTTGATTGATCTTCTAACGATTCATAATCAATCATGGAGAACGTAGCCGCGCAATTGAAGCGTGGGATTTCGAGACAATTCTCCACAGGATCAATGCGGCGAACCTTAAGTCGACAATTCACACGCCAGTCCTCTCTCGATCCACGCCGTAACAATATGAGATTCAGCTTCGGCCGTCAATCTTCGCTGGATCCGATTAGACGGAGCCCTGAATCCCTTAACTGCGAGCCGCATATGTCTGTGCCGGAGAATCTCGATTCCACGATGCAGCTTCTCTTTATGGCGAGTAAAGGTGACGTTAATGGCGTTGAGGAGCTACTCAATGAAGGAATCGATGTGAATAGCATTGACCTCGATGGTCGTACGGCTCTTCACATTGCCTCATGTGAAGGTCACCACGACGTCGTTAAGGTTCTTCTTAGCCGGAGAGCTAATATCGATGCTCGTGATCGTTGGGGTAGTACGGTTCGTTCTTATACAAATTTAACGGTTTCTACTTCTGGTTTTATGGTTTATAACGCAAAATCATTCGGTTTGGTTTGATACATTGTCGATTTTGGTTCGGATTTGGCTTTTATAGCATAATTGAGGTTGAAATTGGACACGGCTTCTTCAGATATGGAAAAATGAACCGATATTGATTTGTTTTTTGGATTTTTTTTTTATTTTTTTTCGGTTTGATTTTGGTTAAACCGAAGGGGGAGTGACATTTTTTGACATTGTTCACTTCAGGCGGCTGTTGATGCCAAGTATTATGGGAATGTTGAAGTTTATAATCTCTTGAAAGCTCGAGGAGCTAAAGCTCCGGTATGGTTATTTATTTAACAAAGATTTCTCTTTTATGCTTTTCAAAGACGATTAGTCTCTTTCTTTCTTTGGTGTTTTGCTTCATCTTTAACATTTGTTTGTATTAAAATTTTAGAAAACCAGAAAGACTCCAATGACGGTAGGGAATCCGAAAGAAGTTCCTGAGTATGAACTTAACCCACTCGAGCTGCAAGTCCGAAAAGTTGATGGTATTTCAAAGGTTGATGATTCTCCTATTTTACAAGAGCTGACACTTTTTCTTCTACATATCTTCTTGTTCTGATGTCTTTGCTCTTGCTTAAAATTGCAGGGATCTTATCAAGTTGCTAAATGGAATGGAACACGAGTCTCAGTCAAAATATTCGAGAAAGATAGTTATTCAGATCCGGAACGCGTGTATGCATTCTTCTTGTTCTTGAATTTCACTGTATAATATGTGGTAACATGTAACATTGTGTGTTTTATGTTTTATGGTTCTTTTATACGGGTAGAAACGCTTTCACAAACGAATTGACATTGTTAGCAAAAGCTCGGCATCCAAATATTGTTCAATTCGTTGGAGCCGTCACTCAAAATCTACCAATGATGATCGTAGTTGAGTATAATCCAAAAGTAAGTAAGAACTGTTCTTTTTATTTTTGATATTTCATTTTCTGCGCATCAAAAATAGCAATGTTGTTTCATTAATCATCTCAATTTCAGGGTGATCTCAGTGGTTATCTTCAAAAGAAAGGTCGTCTTTCACCTTCAAAGGCTTTAAGATTTGCTGTTGATATTGCCAGAGGCATGAACTATCTTCATGAATGTAAACCAGATCCAATCATCCACTGCGATTTAAAGCCAAAGTAAGATAAGCCGAGAGCAACTTACCTAATGGCGAAAAAAACAGTTTTGATAATATTTTGAAAGTTTTTTGTAAGGTGCCAGAAATATTTTGCTAGATAGAGGAGGACAATTGAAGATCTCTGGATTTGGTTTGTTAAAGTTGGCAAAGATTGCAGAAGATAATGCAAAAATAGTGAATCACGAAGCTCAAATTGACAAGTCAAGTAAGAAAAAGGCTGTAATTTTAGTTAGAAACAGATTCATGTACATAACAAGCATTGTTCTTGAAACTATGCTTCCTTTTAAACTGCAGATTACTATATAGCACCCGAACTTTACAAAGACAATATCTTCGATAAAAGGGTCGATGTGCATTCGTTTGGTGTCATTTTGTATGAGGTAGTAACACACAAAGCTTTTGCCTTGTTAATAGTTAAATTTTTAAGCTCTGCAACGTTTTTCGGTTTTGTATGTGTAGTTGACTGAGGGAGTATCATTATTCCATCCTAAACCGCCGGGAGAGGTTGCAGAATCGATTTGTATAGAAGGAAAGAGACCAACAATCAAGACAAAATCAAAAAGTTACCCACCGGATTTGAAAGAGTAAGCATTGCAAGATTCGGTTCTAAAGCCATTGTTATGTGAAAGCTTCATTCAGCTATTATTACATTCTTATTGATGTTTTAAAACATTAGCAACTCAAGAATTAGGATCATTCTGTAGGTTGATTGAGGAATGTTGGCATCCAGAAATCAGTATGAGGCCAATATTCTCTGAAATTATTATTCGACTCGACAAAATAGTTGCAAACTGTTCTAAGCAGGGATGGTGGAAAGATACATTTAAGTTCCCCTGGTAAATAAAAAAATAATTCATCATCTTGAATCTGTATAAGAAACTTTAGTTAAAATAAATATTTATGTTCATCATGTTTTGTTTTTGCAGGAAATAAAAGGGAAACTATTGAATCAATCAACCCTTAAACTGAAATCCCCGGAGCTGGAAAAAAACAAGATGAGAGTGAGATTTTGCAGATTTAAGCACATTCAGTCATTCACAAACTCACTCACTTTGTATCTTATTATTATTTTCCCTTTTTTTCATGGTTGTGTTTCATATCATAACTTTTTGGGTTATTTGCACGTATACAGTGTACTTTTACTATAAACATACACATATCACAGTAAAAATGGAAGGACATCTAAAACTCTATATAAGATTAATAAATTTCTGTTGGAAAGAAATACACTAGTAGTGTTAAAGGGGAGTAAATAGTAAAAACAAAACTAGAAACTATGGAAAAATATGATTCCAACAAAAAATTAAAATATGAAAATTCTGACAAATATTTAATTTATAGATTGCAATGTTAAATTTTGATAAATTATCTTATAATATTAATTAATATCACAATGAATATAGTGCTTGTTAGAAACAATTTTTTTTGTTTGATGAAGTAGTAAAGAATTTAAAATTAGATTATTATAATAATATTTAATTATGAAAACAACCAAAATAATGATGCAAAAATAAAACAATAACGTCGTCTTGGGGGGTACAAGCATTTTATAGTGGATTTGCCCAAAGGAATGGGATCCAACGGTGTATAGTCACCCATACAAATACAGGTAAAAAATATCTTTATTTATTCTGCGACAAAAAAAAAAAAAAAAGAATCTAAACCCCTTTCTCACGATTTATTTGCCGCATCCTTAAAACCTCACACGTTTCTCCGGCGTGGTTTTTGATTCCGGTGAACAGACTTCTCCTTCTTCAGACTCCATTCTCCGTTCTGCAATCCTAGTCTACTGTAAGTGTTCTTTTTTTTTTTTTACATCTTCTTCGATTTTGTCATAGTTTCGAATCAAGGGTTTATTCTTTTCATTTTTTTTTTTTTCATTTCAGTCTCTTGCTTAGCTTCATTTTCCAATATCTGTTCGATTTATTATCACCTGAGATTTTTTTTTTGGATCTTCTGGGTTTTGATTTAGCGATATTTTCTTGTCTTCCAAATATCAGATTAAGGACTGTTCTCTTCTGGGAGATGTCCAGCTGATTCCACAAACAAGGATATTAAGAAGAAACATGGCATCAAGAGCTATCGTTAGAAGAAAAATTTTAATTACTGATTACTTCAATGCCTATACTCGTTCGAATCTGAGAAGCTTTCAGTCCATCGGAAATCCAACTCAGGCGGTTGATTCACATGCTTATCACACTGTCATCAACCCTCCTCCAGTGGAATCTGACCGTGTAGCTGAGCACAAGTCCTTTACAGGAAGAGATGGTTTTCTATTTCCAACTAGATTTGGGTATCTCCATAGTAGATTCCATGGTTTTCACTCCTCAGGCATCGGTTATGGAAGTTCAGAAGTTGTTCCTTCTCTGGGGATGAGATCTATGAGCATTGCTATTCGTAATGCTACTACTGTTGCAGCTAAGCAACCGGAAGACGAGGATAAGAAAGATGTTGGGGTTGTTCAAAGTAGGAAAGAGGCTTCTCCTGAGGAATGTGATCAAGCTGTTGAGAGTCTGAGCAGTGTTAAAGCTAAAGCCAAAGCTAAACGTCTTCAAGCAACCAAAAAAGTTGCTCGATCCATAGTACAGAGGACATGGGCATTTATTCTTGGAATAGGTCCTGCTTTAAGAGCTATTGCTTCCATGAGCAGGTTTGGCTTTCTCCTGACACTCTTTGTTCTTAATAGCCAGGCTTTCTGCATACTGTACTGAATTTTGTTCTTTCTACAGGGCGGATTGGGCTAAAAAGCTCACTCACTGGAAACATGAGTTTGTATCTACATTGAAACATTATTGGCTGGGGACTAAATTACTCTGGGCAGACACTAGAATCAGTTCAAGATTGCTGCTCAAGTTGGCTGGTGGAAAGAGTCTTTCCCGAAGAGAAAGGCAACAGCTAACTCGAACGACAGCTGATATCTTTAGATTAGTGCCATTTGCAGTGTTCATCCTCGTGCCATTTATGGAGTTTCTTCTGCCAGTTTTCTTAAAGCTTTTCCCCAATATGTTACCGTCAACTTTCCAGGACAAGATGAAAGAAGAGGTTTGCGTCAATGGAGTCTAGGCTTTACATGTTCGTTTAAATTTTTTGCCTGGTCTCTCCTTTTTGATGTTGCTCTTTTGTTAATGTACAGGAAGCATTGAAAAGGAAATTACTTGCAAGGATAGAATACGCTAAGTTTCTTCAGGAGACGGCCAAAGAGATGGCTAAGGAAGTTAAACACTCTAGAACTGGAGACTTAAAGAAAACTGCTGAAGATCTGGATGAGTTTCTAGACAAGGTAAAAAGTCATGGATTTTGTCTTGGCTCAGATACTTCCCTTTCCGTTTTTGAAATTAAATCCTTCGTTGCAGGTTCGAAGAGGTCAAATAGTCCAAAATGATGAACTTTTGGGCTTTGCAAAGCTTTTCAACGATGAGCTTACTTTGGATAACATTAGCAGGTTTGTTACTCCATTTTTGTTGAATCTCAGAGATGTTTTGTGCTCTTAAAGGCACATATTCTGACAGTGATGATCTCTTTGTTTTTCAATTATAGGCCTCGTTTGGTTAGCATGTGCAAATATATGGGTATTGGCCCATTTGGAACAGATGCTTATCTGCGATATATGCTCAGAAAAAGACTGAGGAGGTAAGATGCTTCCACGTATCATTGTTAGTCGACTTGTTACCTTGCTTTGATTTTTAATTTTTACTCCTTTTCGCTGCAGCATTAAGGAAGATGATAAGCTGATTAGAGCTGAGGGTGTCGATTCCCTTTCAGAAGCTGAGCTACGTGAAGATTGCAGGGAACGAGGAATGCTGGGGCTGGTTTCAGTTGAAGAGATGAGGCAACAGGTTTCTCCTTTTCATTCCTATAATTATCATTTCTTTGTTATTTTATTTATTTATCAAAGTAGTCTTTGTTATTTATTTAGTAAACTCCATGGGAAAAGATACTGTTATAGCTGTTAATGTTTTACTATCGAAACAACCTTGCAGCTTCGCGATTGGATGGACTTGTCACTTAATCATTCTGTTCCCTCGTCATTATTGATCCTATCTAGGTGGGTTCCAGAACTCTTTTTCCTCATTATTTTGTTCTTCCATCCATTTTTGCGAATAAATTTCTGATAGCGGTTTTTTTTTCAGGGCTTTCACTGTTTCGGGAAGAGTTAAAGCAGAAGATGCTGTCCGAGCTACTCTTTCTTCTCTACCCGACGAGGTTGTGGATACTGTTGGCATTACTTCTCTGCCATCTGAAGATCCTGTTTCTGAGAGAAGAAGGAAATTAGAATACCTTGAGATGCAAGAAGAACTGATCAAGGTATGATCATACGCCACTTGATTATATTGGATTATGCTTGTTTGAGGAAGTTAGAGAACTCCAACTGTCTAGATTTCAGATTTTAAATTTTGTATATTAAATATATGTAGGAAGAAGAAGAGAAAGAAGAAGAAGAGCTTACAAGGATTAAGGATGTTAAAGGTGGTGAAGAGGATAAGGCGCTACAAGAGATGACCATACCAACGGCCAGTGAAGCACAAGAACAGGCTAGAGCTAGAGTTCTTGAACAGCAAGATGATCTTTGTGAACTTAGTCGTGCATTGGGCATTTTAGCTTCTGCTTCTGTAAGAAACATGATTATATGGTTGTCAATGTGAATATGCAGAGCAATTTTATCTGATACCTGTTTGAGACTGTTTTTTTGATATAAACAGTCGGTGTGCAGAGAGCGCGAAGAATTCCTGAGATTGGTCAAGAAAGAGGTACAGCTGTCCACAAATGCATAACCTCATATTAATAAGTAGTTTGCTGGACCAGCATTTTGTGTCCTAGATTGAAAAACATTGTTTATCTGTGTCTCCAGATGGAATTCTATAACACAATGGTCGAGAGAGAAGATGTAGATGGTGAAAAAGCTGCAGTGAAGGCATACAAAGCAGCTAGAGAAGATAGTGACCAAGCTGATGAAGTTGCTGAAGCAGACGAGGTTTCCTCTGCACTAATGGAAAAGGTAAAAAGATTAAAAACTGTTCTTAAGAATAGTTTAGTCCTATGAGATTTGAATCAGAGCTAACCCTTAAGGCATACTTTTTAAGGTTGATGGTCTGATACAAAACCTCGAGAAGGAAATTGATGATGTGGATATCAAAATTGGCAAAGGCTGGCAGGTTCTTGACAGGTATTTTGACATTTCATGTCATCCATTTCCGTTTGAATGTTGTGCTTCTGAGACAAGTTTTGAAAGTTGTCTCATTCGAATGCACACAGGGATCGAGATGGGAAGGTCACACCTGATGAAGTTGCAGCTGCTGCAATGTATCTGAAAGACACACTCGCTAAGGAAGGCCTTCAACAACTAATCAGCAGTCTCTCTAAAGATAAAGGTAAAGAACTGATCGATCCTCTCCTTCTTGGGCTGTTATCTTTCTAAAGTTATCTGATCTTTGTTTGAATCGGTTTTTTCAACAGAGGGAAGAATCATGGTGGAAGACATTGTGAGGTTAGGGAGGTTGGGAAGTAAGCCAGAAGAACATACAACAGAAGAAGAAGGATCAAATTGAAGGAAAGAACACTGATTTTAAGACAATACTTTTTAGCTGTAGTGAAGATAGCTATTGTTGAGAGAAACTCTACATCAGGTTTTGCTGCTAAGACATAATTATTATGCAGTTACTTATTCAAGATGCCAGGATTGAGTGATACCTTTGCTAGTTAGTGATAAGTGGTTTAATTTTTTTTTAAAGACAACAATTAGCCAAGAGTGAGATTTTGAATCGTTTATTATACGAAATCAGATGATTGAATAGTACATACCAGTTTGAGATGCGTTCGTGATTGATATTCCTCGGGCCTATTTGTAGGTCAGCCAAAATCAGTTTTTTTTGTCAGATTTTTATCATATCATAGTTTAATAATTTTTTATAACAATCAAATAGAATAATACGTAATAGCAAACAAAAAAATTATCACAAAAATCTATTGAAGAAAATAACATTCTTGATACATGTCAAGTACAAGAAGCTATTTCAATTTGAGGTAGAAGAAGATGACAACAATGGCCGCCATAACATGACCATCGATGTTGATGCAGTAGGACAGTCCTAGGCTCCGTCAGCTACAGTCCTGTTTACTGTACTGATGTAAAGAACTGCATCCAAAGAAAACGCATATGTTTATATACATAAGAAGAACAATATACTAAGAAGAAGAAGAAAGAGAGAAGAATATTTTAGTTACCGTTGTTTCCACGGATAAAGGCGTCACCATATTTGTTCTTGAGCTGCCCGTTTACATACTCCTCCGTCTGCTCCATAGCTATGTTCATATACCCATCAAGACAAGCAAGAATGCCTGTGTAGAAGATTTAAGAGGCTTAACTCAATTCTTGACCAAAAAAAGCTTGAACCAGACCTTAGGCAAAACCGAATTGGGCAACAATAAGAAGAATGATATAAGTAAGTAGTCTCTCTTAAATGACCTTAAGGCCTTGATCATAAGACAAACTGACATATATATGTGTAGCATCCAGAGCCTCGAAAGTACAGTAACTGGAAACCCCAAGCTTAAAAATCTCCTAGCCAACTATTGTAGACTTATTGCAGGTAATAACTTTGCTTTTAAGTAAAAGGCTGTCACAAAACCTGGTTTCTTGGAAATGGAAAATAAATTATTCTTAAGAAACCCACAGAAAATTTAAGAAAAGCTTCTCATTTTGAATAGTATTTTCAAAGAATATAAACCATCAACTATAAAACTGATAAGAAGAAGAAGAAGAAGAAGAAGAAGAAGATATCTACAGAGAGAGAGAGAGAGACCTCGATAATCAACACCAGAGTTGAGCTTGACAACAACGGGTCTCCCACGAATCGATTTGAGGAAATCTGCAGGTGTCTTTGTGCTTCCAGAAGCTTTCTCTCCAACTCCACTCATACTCATTTCCAGAAGCACGATACTTTATGTAGCTGCAAAAACAATTGAGATCTGAAAATCAGTAGCTTCGCTCTGAAAATGTCTTACAAAGGCAAAAACGAAACTACAACTCAGATAATATATGATCATTCAACCACAATCATCTAAAATCCAACCATTATTCGTCAAGAGTAAGCAAAAGATACACAAAATTCGAAAAACAAAACTCAGACGTAACCACTCGGAAGAGTAAATTGGTAGCTCCTCAAAGAATTCAAAAACAAAAACACTCAGAACCCAAAAACCCTAAACTTTCAGCCCAGTGGAAGCGAATCGATTGAAAGAGTAAAGAAAAATCGAAACTTTCACAAGGAACAAATAAGAAATACAGACCTGACCTAGCTAGCTCCAGTCGATAGACCTCTGTTTGAGTTTCACAAGAAAAAAAATAAAATAAAAAAAGTAAAGAGAGAGAGAGAGAGAGAGAGTAATGAATCGGTCCATGCTGCCAACGAACAGGTTTAAAATAAATAACATAAAGGGTTTTTATTATTTCCAAAACTATACATACATTATTATCCGAGCTTTCAGATATAAAATAATTGAAGTATTAGTCCTTTATAAATTTAACATTTTTTAAATTGGGGTGGAATTAAAATCTCAAATGCGTTTGGGGTTTGTTTTCTCTTCTTCTCTCTCGCTTTCTCTACAGATCCCTAAATTCTCTCCTTTGGACCGTTAATCCCAAACCCTAAAATCCTCAGAAACTTCTTCATCCTCAATTCTCTTTCCTCTGGGGTGAAATCTTTGATTCTATCATCAGCTATGGGGAAGAATCAAGCTTACAAGGCTATGCAGAGGTCTAGGGTTGGCTCCAGCTCGGCGCAGCCAGAAGAAGCTGAAGACGGAATGGTTTGTACCTTTTCATACTAAGTTTCTTTATTGCAATTACGTCTCAACAAATCTAATTTCATTTTTGATGATCATATTATGTATAATTGCTGGAACATTTCTGATGAGGAGTGTCTCAGGTGGATGGTTCATTTCATACACCAGAGTGGCATGCGGCTCGTTTGGCTAGCCTTAAGACGACACATACTATTACATGGGAAGAGTATAAGAAGAAGCAAAAGGTAATCTTTTTATCGTTTTAAGATTATCTTCTATATGTTGTGTGGAATGCTACTTCCTGTATACGATAAATTGACCATTGATGCTAAACGTTCAGAAGATCGCTGTTGTTGTTGTTGTTGTCAATTTAGAAGCTTTAATTCAACAAGACATTTCCCTCTGTCGCTTTTAAGTGTTCATTGTGTCTTCATATCAAAAATAACTGTTTCTTTCTTCCTTGTGACATCTATATCTATGTCGAGGTTTACAAGTATAACTATAGCTTCTTATTTTTGATAACCCGTCGATGCTCAAGCTCCTCTTTGTTATGACAGTTTCGTTATCGGCAATATCAGTTTCTTACCATTATCTGTTTCTCTGCATTGTGAATATGGAACATTAGGAATTCTTTAACACGTATATTCTGTCGTGTGACATATTTTAGGAAGAAGAATTGAAGAAGGGAGAACTTGAAGCAGATACTGATAAACTGATGCGTGAGTATAGAGCTCAGCTGGATGCTGAAAGGGCATTGAAACTCTCCAAGGGAAGGAACTATTCTAGTGATAAGTCTCGAAAAGGTTATATATGATCAATTTAACTAGATAGTATCTAAACGTTTTTCTGAGGAAGTTATTAACTGGTCGCCATGACCTAACAGATAAGAAAGATAGAGATTCGAAGAAGAAGAAAAGCAAAAAGAGAAAGGTGCTTAAAAATAGTGTAGCCTAAAACAGATGGCTTCATGTTTTATAGCTTCTGTTAATATTTTAGCATTTTGGTTTGTTGTAGCATTATTCCTCCTCAGAGTCGTCATCTAGTAGTGATGAAGATGAATCGAGAAGATCGAGATCAAGTTCTAAAAGATCAAGGAAGGAAAAGAAGCACAGGTCCAGCAGAGACAAACACTCTAGCAAAAGTAAAGACGAAACCGATGGCCCTGTACCACTCTCTAGATTCTTTGATAATCTGAAGAATTGACACAAGAAAACCTTGCTAAAGAACGATTACAAAGAGTAAGATTGTCTTCAATCCAAATACTCAAATATGGATTTGAGTGCTTTCTTCCTTGTTGCAATGTTATAGTTTTGACAGTACCTCATGTATTATTATTTGTTGGATTGTGAGTTGCAATACTGTCCACATAATCAATCAGAATTTGTTTTCCCCCCTTGTGTATTTGCGTAAAAAAAATGACAATTATTAAAGAAAGACAGGATTTTTATCAGGGAATCTAGAAGAAAATCATAGCACATCAATAATGTTATGAGAGATTCTCAGTCCAAGACTCTGAAAAGACAAAAAGAAAAGAAATGTCCAAAAAACTGAAAAGACAAGAAAACAGAACAAGGATCAACGATGGATAGTAGATTTAAAGGGCCAAGGTAGATATAGAGAAGACGAGACTGTTTTAAGAACTGTCGTCAAGGCAAAGTCAATCTCTCTTTTCAACTTGTGGCTAGTCTTGAAGGATAAAAGCCATAGCTTCACAGTAGATCAACTCCTTAATTTTCTCTGTGATTTGATGTTGATCTATCTCCTCAAAGTTCAAGGGCACCATGCACACTGATTCGTCATTATATCCGCAAAACGACTCAAGGTATGGATGAGCAAGCGCTTCATCAACTGAAAAGTGGCAAAATTTTGCTGATAAGAGTCCAAATAAAACTGCAAGAGAGACTATATATATAGAGACAGAAACTGACCTGAGATTCTTTGTCTGGAGTCAAATCTTAACATCTTTTCCATTAAGTCTACAGCTAGAGGAGGCAAATTCGGGAATTTCTCAGATAAAGATTGGGGAGGAAACAAAGGAACCTGACGCATGTATTTCTTAGAGGGTTCATGCAATGCTCCAAGCTCTTCTTCAGATGGAGTGCCTAAGAGCTGCAAAACAAAGTTTTAAACTTAAATTAAAAGTTACAAAAGGTATATATATATATATATGTTCTTGGCACAATGAGTTTTAGTTTACTACCTCAATAATCAAACGAAGTTGATGAACTTGATCGTTACCGGGGAAGAATGGTTTCCGGTTAACCATTTCCATGAAAATACAGCCAACAGACCAAAGATCTATTGCTGTAGTATAATTAGCAGATTCTAACACAAGCTCGGGCGCACGGTACCATCTTTTGACAACATGCTCAGTAATGAAATGGCTTTCAGGACTGACACGAGCAAGCCCGAAGTCAGAGATCTTTAACTCCCAGTTTTTATTCAAGAGGAGACTGCTCGGTTTTAAATCACTATGCACCACATTGGCTGAATGAATGTACTTTAATCCACACAGGATTTGGTACAAGACATACTGCAAACGAAAAGGACAGAGAGCGAGAGAGAGAGAGAGAGGCAGATTTAACATTTTCAAGCTCTCTAATCAAATGGATTTTTCAGTTTCAAGAAAAAATAATTTCAAACTCAAACCTTGATATGATCTTGGTTTAGTTCTTGATTGGATCTCAAGACTTCAAAAAGGTCAGCGTCCATAAATTCATTTACAATGTAAACATCTTCATGTAAATTTTTCTGAGGTGGCACTATCACGTCTTTGAGTCCAATAATCTACGGGAAATGGTATTATTTAATTAGCTACTAATGAATAAATAAATAAAAAATGTCGAGAGATTTGCGATGAAATCAAACTAACATTTGCATGGTTCAAGTGACGAAGAATCCTGATTTCACGGAGAGTTTTCTTTGCTTCCATAATGTTATCAAATGCACGCATTGATTTCTTTATTGCTACCTTTTCATTGGTCTCTGAGTTCATAGCCGAACTGTAAAAGAAAATGTGAAAATAAATGTATATGTGTCAGTCTTTAAACAAACAGAAAACCAACAAAATAAAAACGTAAAATCGTGAAATTTTAGTGGATCTAGGGTTACAGATCCATATAGTTCCTTTTTCATATGACCAATCGCAACCGTAATACAATTTACTTAATATTATCTACCAATCACAACCGTAGACTTTTACACAGGTGGAAGAAATAAAAATATGAAACGTGTTGATTGTATTAGAATGGGGTGAGTACATACTTATAGGGAGGAGATTAGGGTAAACCTAATTACAATTATATACTTTACTTATAGTTGAAAATGCTTAACAAAAAAACAAGTATCGTGGAAGATAAAAACAATTATTTACAGTTTTTGTGTCTGAAATGATAAAACCTTTAAAATTTCTACATAGAAAAGACTGAAACTTGTCAACCAAATCCAAAAATAAAAGTCACCCAACAATCTTCTACAACCTAGATCTAGAAATTATTAGAAAAATAAAACTATACAAAAAATTTAAAATATTAAAGAAAAATGTGGAAAGGAAAGTAGTACCAAAGAATGCCAAAAGCTCCTCTGCCAATAAGTAAAGTAGGTGATTTATATTTTTTGGTGGTTTCGAACATAATACCATATATATTGTATTGTATAAATTGACTTAAATTATATGAATATAAAACATCGTTGATAATCTCGTCGAAATTTTCCATCGTCTCAAACACCATTAGTCGATTCCATAAAATCTTTCAAACCAAAATTATTTGATTGATTTTTTTGAGCAGATTAGTAAAAAATACACCAAATATATAGGGTGAGCATGTGTAATTTATTGACTCATGGTGGGCCCATGAGATAGTTTTGGTAATTAGTAATTACTAGTAGGTTTTTCTTTTCTTTTTAAGTATCAATAGTTTAAAGTACAAAAATAACTTTTATAAAAATTTCTGGCAGTTTCTTTTTTTTTTTCCTTGTTATTTGAAAAGAAAAAGTAATTAACAACTTCAGCTTCCTTTTATATCTTTATGGAAATTTTATGTCAATTTAGCAAATGGAGTTGAGCTTCCATTGTGGATCAGTGACAAAAAAAAGTTACTAACCATTGCCATTATATATAGTCAATATCAAAGAACTGTTGTTAGTTTCTCAATTTAACAATATTAACGATGGAATCCGTTTGGATAAATGACGCTTACCATTTTCAGTTATAAATTTAATTGAAAACAAAATTCGACAGAATAACTAATTAAGTGCAAATATTAGCTGACATAAATTACAGTTTTGGTGTCAGCAGTTCAAGTAACTTAATTTTCAAATCATCTAAGCATAAAATATTAGTGATTCAGCTTTTATAAAATATAAGCTAAAATGATGAAAGAAGAAATTTAATCAAATACATATCTAACTAAAATGTGGCATACATATATATAAATCACATAGAAACTATCAAGTGTTGGTATTAAATGACGGAGCTGAAGTCGAATTATCTTTTAACAAGAAACAAAACAAAAGTAGCAGCGAATACGAGGTGGAGGGAGGCGTTACAATATGCACACGTTAATATCATGAGATGATATGCGTGGCTATAAAGAAGATAGGAGGAATTGACCATTTAATAAGAGACGTCACTTATTCCACGTGAGTACTCACACTTTTACCATCCATTATTTCCACACTTTTAAATTACTACAGCCAATTTAATAAAAAGACCACACTCCACACATTCTTGCTAATGACGTAATTTATTTATTAGGGTTCCTTTTTTGTAGGGTTTATGTATTTGTTCTTGTCTTGATTGATAAGATGAATTTTTAATCGGTAATCAGATTTACCCTCCATATATAATTAAAAACGAGAAATGTTACAAATTTGTTTCTTGAGAGACAAAAGACCGCTACTTATTGAGAGAAAAAGGATGTGATTCATGTTTTAAATATCCATAGTCGCTAATAGTATAGTTGGGATAGGTTTAACGTCTAATCGATTAATTGAAGAGTAAACGAGAATTAATTTAAGATTAGTATTAAAGTTATTTTAATATTTTTAAATTATATTTATCTATTATATCAAAATTTTAAATAATATTGTTTTTAAAATTATAACGTAGTATTAAGACAAAATTTTATGATTTTTATTTAAAATTTTAACATAATTTATTATAAAATATCACAAACTCTCGTTATAAATATATGAATAAAAAAGTTTGTTTTATATTTGTAATCTAAAAATATCTGATAATGTATAATTCGACAAAAAATAATCGAATTAAATGAGAATTGATCGAATTAGATAGATAATAATCAGATAACTGATTGATTAGAGGAATTAATCATTAATTAAAACTTGGAGAATTTTAGGACATGGGATGCGATATTTAAGAAAATGCTTTCGGCTAAACCCTAAGTACGCAGTTTTAGGCCTATCATTAATGGGTCTAAAGCCCATACGACTTCGGGAGAAATTAGTAATTACCGCTAAACTTGGCTTTTAACCCATAGCTTTTGTCTTATCTGGCTTCTGACCAACTATTCCAAATTTGCAAAACAAATCACACCATCAGAAGGAAAGGTACAAGCTGGAATGTATTTTTTTGTTTGGTTAAATCATATTTAAACTGCTTTCGGACATATTCAACAAGGTGGAATGTTGTGTCTCAATTATGAATCTTAACGATTTTAAGAGAGACGAACAAAGTAGTTCTTGGCAGTTAAAAGAAAAGATGAAATAAAATTTGGAGCCTTTACGCTGCTGCATCAACGTTGTTCAACGCTTCTTCAGGGGATGATGATGATGCATCTTGGAGATCTTCAGAAGTTCCATCAGACGGCTGAGATTCATGCTTAGCAGCAGCCTGCAAAACACGGCTTTGAACATCTGAGGAAGAAGGCGAAATTGGGAGGCCAACACCATTTGTCTCAAGTTTTCTTGCAGTCCATGAGAAAGCCTGAGCCCCGAGTCTCACAGGTGCAAGCAACAGGCTTTAAGAGAAAGAAGAAACAATCTTTGTTAATACAGAACAGAGGTTTCGCTGAGTTTTTTTTAATGGAAGAAGGGTACAGTGATGGCCTTTTATACCTGACATCTTGTTTGAAGTCTTCAGAGTCATTATATGAAGAAAGTCGTCGGTATATAGTCTGCATAATGTCTGAGACTTGAGAAACAAAACGAAGAAACGAGATTTGACGTGTAAAGCTTAAAAGTTAGTAAATGGAAGTAGCATATTAAATACCTGACCGAGGCCAATGACAGCTATGAGTTGCAATGTTGCCTCCCACTCTGCGAGAGACAACATAGTAATCACGTTACTACAGAGTTGAAAGTGAGGAACTTAGTGTTGTAGTGAGAAAGAGAGATTCTAAAGAGAAATGACAAAGAGTTTAACTCACCAAACAATGCATATAATGCTGCGAAAAACCCCTACATAGATCGCTTTGTGTTAGTCAGGATGGGATTATAATTTTCTGGAAAAAGAAATATATAACTCATAGCATACCGCACCAACTCCAAATATTTGCAATGGGGAAGGATTTATTTCCTCAAGAATCGCCTCAGCTTCCTGAAAAGCATTTAGGATGTTTAACTTGGTTGATAAAATGATTTGAGGGTGTTTTGTTTTCGTCCGAAGCTATAGTCATACAAGAATAGTGTTCATAGAGTAACACCGATAGTAAAGCTGCCTAATAAAGTTGAGAGAAACAGTGATAGGTACCTCGTTGAGGATGGAAAGTGTTGTCTCAGGTTTCAGCTCTTTCACACGAAGACCTTCCTTAACCCATGATCTAAACCCACCTTGAACTAAGTATGGACTCTGTCACATTATAAGCAACCAAAAGGGAGGAGCTTATTTCGAATGTCTTAAGGTAACTAATTTTACTCGAAGTGAATTAGACCCGTATTACTTGCCTTGATCCCAGCTTTTCTCAAGGCTCTTGCAATGCCCTTAGAACGAGTTCCATCAGCATCCATGACAATAACCTTGGACCTGTCCTATAAGTGGCAGAAAGCAAAATTTGTGAGATGTCAGCATACTTTAGGAACAGAAGCTCCACCAATGGACTGGTTGGGAATCACAAAACCACAGTAAGTTACGCAAATGGCATACCTGAACTGCTTTCAAGTTCTTGATGATAACTGCTGTCAAGAAATCATCGAATTCACTTCCCCCCTTCAGTAGCCGTTTAACAGCACCATCAACCTTAACATAAATAAAAAAAATGAACCATAAAAACATGAAGAAAGGGAAGACTTTTCTCCTGATTGCTTTTTTCACTGTTTGATCATTGATGTTTTGTTGCAGTGATTGCTAGAACTTTGTTATGTTCATATATTACATAGTGGAGTATCTATATTCAGTATGGTCAACAAAAATGTGGATGCTGACACCAACCTCAGGCAGTGTCACACTAGAATATCGAAAACGAGCTGCTCTCCGTAGATCAGGGATTCCATATTTCTCTCTCAAAGCCTTCAAGATGAACATTTTAATTTCAAGGGTAAGTCCTTGATAAACATTATGTGAAAGAAACAGCCAAACTGTGGAGAGTATTGAAGAGATAACGATCCTGAACATGGAACTCGTTGGAAACTTAAGAGCATCTTACTTCAGGCCTGACATCTACGAGCACAGTCTTTTCTCTTGATGTTAAAAGCTCTAGAGTTGAACTTGGAGACAAATCTCCAGCATATCCGCCATATGTCCAAACCCGATATAGAACCCTGCAAATATCTGGTGGAAAATATAAACTCTTCTACACTACATTGTTCTTCTCTCAATAGAGGCAAGTATAGATATCCATCCAGGGTAAGAAAAGCCGTGTACCAAAAGGTCCCTGTGGTGCCTACGAAGAGAAAAAGGTGAATGATTGGGTCATCTGGATTTAAGCCCAAATTTCTCTCCAAACCGCCAATGGCAACATATACCTGTTCATCATGATGCTGTTAGAAACATGTAGCTCCTAAAGAATTATTTTTCTTTTACGAAAATATGAATAAAACCTAAAGTGTATAAGATAAAGCACCTGCTGCAACACAGCTCCCACGGGCTTCAAGACTTTTAGAGCAACATCTTCTGATGAGTTAAGCGCACTCTTAACATCTGGAGGAAGTAATTCCTTTGCTGACCCATAAGAGTACACAACAAAAGAAATTCCATTTTTTAAAGAACCCTCTGCAATACTAAGTGATTGCCTCACCAGATCAATGGCAATAAAAGCTGCTCTGTTTGAAGCTTCCTTCAAGCCAGTAGAGAAGCTTGAAAACTTGTCTCCAGCTATACCTCCTGTTTGGTCTAGCTTAGAAAACGCACTGTCAAATGCATTATCTACAACTTCAGAAGCATTCTTTGTAATGGATGCCACAGACGACGAGAAGGAATCCAAAGTGTTCTTTACAGCATTTTCTCCTTGGTTTAGTGAAGAGCTGAAGGACTCCTTGACACCAGAAGAAAAGTCATCAAAGCTAGCTTTCGCATCAGGAATTGATACTGGATTGAGATCTAGAGTATCCAGAAGAGAGACAGAACTATTTGGAGATATATCAACAATGGATTTGGTTCCCCATTCAACTGAGTCTATAAGGTTACTGGTCTTTTCGGTTAACGTCTCAGCAAACAGGCTTTCAACAGGGGAAACATCTGCTGCATTTTCTACATATGTCAATCCCCCATCACCTGCTACAACAGCTTCTCTCATGTCATAAACCAAGTAGTTTATTTTGTTCAACTCACTCTGGCACAAACCTCTGAATGTGGATAATGGTTGTTGTGTGTTTTCGATAGTACCCGTGAAGAAACTTCCAGTGGCTTGACTTAAGAAACTCTTCTGAAGGTGCGTTCCACTGGAGATACCAAAGAAGGCGTTATCACCAGAACTGCATCTGTGAATGGACTCTCTCCTAAAGGAAGAAAAGCCTCGCCAAGTTCCAGGAGATAAAATCTGCAGAAACAATCCGTTATAAGATACTTTTCAATGCAAGAATTCAAACCCGTAGTTCTCAGAGCATATATAAAAAGCATTTCCACCACACACTTGAAAAATTCAGTCTTTCGTCTACCATTTACGTTATTTGATTCCATTTTTACAAAGAAAAACTTCACCTGAGAATGGTAATGGCAGCTTGTGGTGGAGCACAGAGGAAACATTTTGGTCAGTCCTGGAATCTTATAGCCGCAATCTCATAGCTTTCACGAGATACCGGAAAAGGAACAACATATAGATTTTAGAATAAAGAACGTTCCAAGGAAACAGACATGGTCATTAAAATCTGAGAGCAACAGGAAACAGTGACTAAACAAAAAAGACTCCAGCAGCAAATATTAAGATTAACAATCATTATCCAAGAATACTCATTATCCAATAATCCACTTTGAGCATGTTGGAAACCTTACAGAGAGAAACTTTAGCAATAATCAAAATCAACAGAAGAAACTTAAAGAGAGAGAGAGAGAGTAAATTTGAACCTACCTGGTCAAGGTCGACGATGATGGAATTTCATGAGGTCGATGAAAGCTGTAATGGTGATTGTGTTGAAAAAGATAGAGGCGCGTGGATTCGAAAGAGATTGTGTCGCAATTTGGATTGGGTGGAGAGAAATAAGCGAAGAGATTCGTGTGGCTTGTCAGAGCCGTTGTTTCATCATCTCTCTATTTATTTTGTCTTTTATGTGTGATTGGGTCAATCTACACATTTTAAAATTAGTGTGAGGGAATGTCTAAGTTATCAAATAGTTCAACTCCTCTTTTACAAATCACTTACACATTTCACACGTGTCGTACTATGATTTGTTTGTATTCTGTGGGTTGAGTAACATCAGATTTGGTCCTTCCTCTGCACCTGTTCGTCTATGACATCGTCAATTTTGCATCTCATCATCTCTGCAACTTGATGCTTCCGTACACGGTGAGTTCCTTCTCTTTTAACTATTGATTCGATTCGAATTATCTGAAGAATTTATCTTTCTATGAATATGAATCTTCGATTTGCGTCTATAATTGCACTATTCTCGGAAGTCTTAGTCTTAGATCTCTGGTACTCATTTTTTTTTTTTTTACTTTTTATCTGGAACTTGGGAGAACATTCTGACCTTTTTGCTCTGTGATATTGTTTTGAGTATAGAAACTAAGTATGCTGCATTTTTGGATTCAATTGCTATTTATATCTCTGGATGTCAACTGATGGGAGTTACTCATTTCATTTTCTTTTGTTAAAGATTGTTGGTTCCATATTAATATCAAAGAGAGCACCTGCTCTTCTTGGTCCTGTGTTCAGATGGATCTGCATCCACCAGGTAACTTCTCTTTTGTGATTTCCGTTTTGAAGATCTCTAGGTGTTTGTCATCATTTTTGTTGGCTTATTTCTTATCTTCTTGCATTAGGTGGTTCAAAAAACACATCTATAGTTGTTGTCACCTTAGAATCTGGCGAAGTCTATGTCATAGCGACTCTGTTATCTAAGGCTGCTACTCATGTTATCTATATCGATCCTACCACTGGTATCCTGCGCTTCAATCGGAAGCCTGGTCTTGATAATTTTAAGTCAGAGCGTGAAGCCCTCGATTATATCACAAATGGATCAAGAGGTGGTATTAGAAGCTCAATTTATGGCAGGGCTATACTCGGTTATGCTGTGTTGGGGAGCTTTGGGATGCTTCTAGTTGCGACCAGGCTAACTCCAAGTATTCCAGATTTGCCTGGTGGAGGATGTGTATATACAGTGGCTGAGAGTCAGTGGGTCAAAATACCACTTCACAATCCACAGCCTCAAGGGAAAGGTGAAATCAAGAATATTCAGGAGTTGACAGAGCTTGATATAGACGGGAAGCACTATTTCTGTGATACTAGGGACATCACTCGCCCCTTTCCAAGCCCTATGCCGGTTCAAACCCCTGATGATGAATTTGTTTGGAATAGATGGCTATCCGTGCCTTTTAAGAATATTGGTCTGCCTGAACTCTGTGTCATTCTTATGCAGGTTTGTCCTCCATTAATGAACTTATGATGGTTGATCAACCTATCCGGTTTTGATTTTATGTAAAGTTTTAAAAGTATCTAAAAGTTGATATTCTAAGATGATGTGGAATCATATCATGTGTTCTTATTTGATGTTATTACAGGGGTTTGCAGAATATCGACCTTTTGGGAGCTCAGGTCAGCTAGAAGGGATTGTTGCTTTAATGGCCCGCCGTAGCAGACTGCATCCAGGGACTCGTTATCTAGCTAGGGGAATCAATTCATGTTCTGGCACAGGTGAGCTGCTCCTAAAATTCTCCTCTTTCTTTCTTTTTCTGTTGTTAGAACTTCTATTAGTTTTCAATGTTTTTGGTTGGGCTCTATGCTTACCAAACACTGGGTATTTGTATGAATGTTTATTTCCGATGGAACCCTTAAAAGCAATAGCTGTCTGTTAGAAAGGTTTACATTTGTTGAAAGTGTGACTGTGGATTTGACTAGGGCGTAATTTCAGAAGTATATGTTTAGTGCAGGTAACGAAGTTGAGTGTGAGCAGCTTGTATGGACACCTAAAAGGCAGGGTCAGAGCGTTGCTTTTAACTCGTACATTTGGCGACGTGGCACCATACCAATATGGTGGGGTGCAGAATTGAAGATGACTGCGGCAGAAGCAGAAATTTATGTCGCAGATAGGGATCCTTATAAAGGAAGCACTGTGTATTACCAAAGGTTAAGTAAGCGATATGATACTAGGAATCTAGATGCACCAGTTGGGGAAAACCAGAAGCAAAAGGCTTTTGTTCCAATTGTCTGCATTAACTTGCTAAGAAGTGGAGAAGGGAAATCAGAGTCTATCTTAGTACAACATTTTGAAGAATCAATGAACTTTATCAGATCCAGCAGAAAACTTCCTTATACTCGTGTTCACCTGATAAATTATGATTGGCATGCCAGTGTGAAATTAAAGGGGGAACAGCAAACAATTGAAGGATTATGGATGCATCTAAAATCATCCACTTTGGCAATAGGAATTTCTGAAGGTAACTATTTGCCTTCACGACAAAGACTGAAAGATTGCAGAGGTGAGGTGATCTGTATTGATGACATTGAAGGTGCCTTCTGTTTGAGAGCGCATCAAAATGGGGTGATACGCTTCAACTGCGCTGATTCTTTGGATCGAACAAATGCAGCTAGTTTCTTCGGTGGTCTTCAAGTATTTGTAGAGCAATGTAGAAGGCTGGGAATATCACTTGATACTGATCTTGGATATGGTTATAATTCTGTTAATAACTATGGGGGATATAATGCTCCTCTTCCACCGGGGTGGGAAAAAAGAGCTGATGCAGTAACTGGAAAATCGTATTATATAGATCACAATACTAAGACAACTACATGGAGTCATCCATGTCCTGACAAACCATGGAAGAGACTTGACATGAAATTTGAGGAGTTGAAGAGATCAACTATCTTATCTCCTGTGTCTGAGCTTGCAGACCTTTTTCTACAACAAGGTGATATCCATGCAACCCTATATACTGGCTCAAAAGCTATGCACAGCCAAATTCTCAACATCTTCAGCGAAGAATCAGGAGCTTTTAAACAGTTTTCTGCCGCACAGAAAAACATGAAAATTACATTACAGAGAAGATATAAAAATGCAATGGTTGATAGTTCACGGCAAAAGCAGCTGGAGATGTTTCTGGGAATGAGGCTTTTTAAGCATCTTCCATCAATTCCTGTCCAGCCTTTACATGTAAGCAAATTAACACAATTTCAATAAAATTCCACCCATCTTACAGGCCAAATTATGAATCACATTTTTGAGCGTAGGTAGATTTTGTTTCATGTTGGACAGATGCTCTTTTTTCTGTAGATATATGATTCCGAATAGAATAACTTCATCGTGGATGTGTAGAGTCCACAGTTTGTTGCTTTCTAAAATTTCTAAGTCTACTGCTCATTGTAACAATATTCATGTCAGGTACTTTCTCGACCAAGTGGTTTCTTTCTGAAACCTGTACCTAGCATTTCCGAAAGTTCCAGTGATGGATCCAGTTTGCTGAGTATTAAGAGGAAGGACATAACTTGGGTACCTCCACTTGGATATTACATTGCCTCTTAGTTCTCGTTACTTGAAGACAAGCTAAAAATTCCCTGCTTTTTATATATTTTGCAGCTATGTCCACAAGCTGCAGATATTGTTGAATTATTTATCTATCTCAGTGAGCCTTGCCATGTATGTCAACTTCTTCTGACCATATCTCACGGTGCGGATGATTCGACATGTCCATCCACTGTGGACGTGAGAACTGGACGCCACATAGAGGACCTTCAATTAATTGTTGAGGTTAACTCTCTGTTAGGTCTTGTCCCTTTTCTTTTATTGTTTGGAGGAGATCCTGTAGACTTCTATGCAAGTTAGTTCAACTGGATTGCCGATTGCCTGTAATTCTATTTTGTGAACAGGGTGCTTCAATACCACGCTGTGCAAATGGTACAAATCTTCTGATACCCTTACCAGGGCCAATTAGTTCTGAGGATATGGCTGTTACTGGAGCGGGTGCACGTCTTCATGAAAAAGATACATCAAGTCTTTCACTGCTGTATGATTTTGAAGAACTAGAAGGGCAGTTGGATTTTTTAACCCGTGTAGTTTCTGTTACATTTTATCCAGCTGGTTCTGTTAGAATTCCTATGACTCTTGGTCAGGTACTTACTAATTTGAAAACTGTGAATAATTGATTTATCTACTTCATCATCGAAAGAGAAAAATGTTTAAAAGAAACACTTTTTCTGCATTGTGTTTGTGCTGTAGATAGAAGTCCTCGGAATTTCTCTTCCATGGAAAGGAATGTTTACTAGCAAACGAACTGGAGGAAGATTAGCTGAAGTTTCTAGGAAACCAGATGAAGATGAAATTCCTTTTTCATCTTGTTCTGACTTGAATCCGTTTGCTGCAAAATCTTTGCAAACTGAAACTGTGTCCACACCAGTACAACAGAAAGATCCTTTCCCCAGTAATCTGCTTGACCTTTTGACAGGAGAGGTCTCTTCTGCTGACCCCTTCCCACAGCCAGTGGTGGAATGTGTTGCAAGTGGAGGAAATGACATGCTTGATTTCTTAGACCAAGCAGTTGTTGAATATAGTGGCTCTGAAACTGTTCCCGGTGGGTCTTTCCCACAAGATGAAAGGCCTAAGGAAAGTGGCGCTCATATGTACTTAAATTGTATAAAGTCCCTTGCGGGTCCAAACATGGTATGTTACTTCATCCTTATTAAATTTAACATGAAGATGGAAATTGGTATCTGGAGATGCGATTAATTCTTGTCACAAACTATTTCTGATCGTATGATTCTTTTCTTGGTTTAGCTGTTCTTTTCACATGCTATTTTTTTTCGTAAAGTACCATTTCTATGGGTAGACTTAGTTCCTGTACGTGTGATATAATACAGGGAAAGAAGCTCGACTTTGTAGAAGCTATGAAGCTTGAAATTGAACGTCTACGTGTAAATATTTCTGCAGCAGAAAGAGATAGGGCACTGTTATCAATTGGAATTGATCCTGCTACCATTAATCCAAACTCTTCCCATGACGAGTTATATATTGGACGATTGTGCAGAAAAGCAAATGCACTTGCAGTTCTGGGCCAGGCTTCTCTTGAAGATAAAATTATAGCTTCTATTGGTCTAGAAAAGCTGGAAAACAATGTGATAGATTTCTGGAACATAACTGAAATTGGTGAGGGTTGTGATGGCGGAAAGTGTCAAGTCCGAGCTGAGGTCAATAAAAGTCCAGTTGGATCTTCTACCAAGAGTTCAGGAGTAGAGTCCGGCTCAGTGTTCTTGTGTTTCCAATGTATGAAAAAAGCTTGCAAGTTTTGTTGTGCCGGAAAAGGAGCTCTTCTGCTTTCAAAGTCCTACTCCAGGGACACTGCGAATGGAGGTGGAAGCCTCACAGATGGCTCTGTTACTTCAATAGGTTCAGATCATTACATTTGTAAAAGATGCTGCAGTCCGATAGTGCTTGAAGCCTTGATTGTAGATTATGTAAGGGTCTTGGTCAGCTTGCGAAGAAGTGGCCGTGTTGATAATGCTGGTCGGGAAGCTCTGAATGAGGTATTAGGATCTAACATTACGGATCATCTTACTGTTAGAGGTCAACCTTCTCCTAATCAAGAAGACTTGAATTTCCTTCGTCAAATTCTGGGTCAAGAGGAGTCACTTGCTGAGTTCCCATATGCAAGCTTCTTACATAAGGTAATTGGCTTGTTATATGTTTTAAAATTACTAAGATCACTTCATTATCTTTGAAAAGGGATGTTATATGATACCTAATCCTCCTTTCTCTTTTGGATGTTTGCATAATGCAATGTAGGTCGAAACTGGGACTGATTCAGCACCATTTTTCTCATTGCTCACCCCTCTGAATCTGGCTTCATCTAATGCCTACTGGAAAGCTCCCCCTTCTGCAAACTCTGTTGAAGCTGTCATCATTCTCAATAGCCTTTCAGATGTCAGCAGTATGATTCTACTCGTTAGTCCATGTGGTTACTCTGATGCTGATGCTCCTACTGTAAGTTTGACTTTTCTATCTTCAGTTGAATTCATGTCAACCCATGCCATAACTTACGTGATAATGCTGTCACAATAATGGTATAATTGCACTCATTTCAACATTTTATGTGTGTTAATTGCAGATCCAAATTTGGGCGAGCAGCGACGTAAACAAGGAAGCACGGACTTTGATGGGAAAGTGGGATGTACAGTCCTTTATTAGATCTTCCCCTGAGCTGTATGGCCCAGAAAAACCTGGTAGAGATGGTAGAAGACCTAGGCATATAAAATTTGCTTTCAAGAATCCTGTTCGCTGCCGCATTATATGGATAACACTGCGTCTTCCCCGGCTTGGATCTAGCTCAGTTAGTTTGGACAAAAACATTAATCTCTTATATTTGGATGAGAACCCATTTGCTCCAATTCCTCGGCGTGCCTCGTTTGGAGCAACCATTGAGAATGATCCATGTCTTCATGCAAAACGCTTCTTGGTCACTGGAAACACTGTGAGAGACAAAAAACTCGCATCATTACAAAGTGTTGAGAGCATGAGCGTAAGAAACTGGCTGGACAGAGCCCCACGTTTGAATAGATTCCTGGTTAGTACCTTTTAAAACTACTTGTTCTTTCACCTTTTCCCATGGCATTTCCTTTATTGTCACTAATCTTTGTTTTTATATCTTCCAGATACCACTTGAGGCTGAGAGACCATTGGAGAATGATCTAGTCTTGGAACTTTATCTCCAACCTGCTTCACCTTTAGCTGCTGGATTTCGTTTAGATGCTTTCAACGCCATAAGGCCTCGTGTGACCCACTCGCCTTCTTCAGATATAGTTGACATTTGGGACCCGGAAAGTATCATAATGGAAGATCGACATGTCTCTCCAGCCGTCTTGTATATACAAGTATCTGTTCTTCAGGTATATATCTCTTCTCCTCCCCCTGGTTTTATGATCCTTATATACCGAAATTTTCTAATATGTGGATCCAAACAAATGTCTCTACAGGAACAGTACAAAATGATGACAATTGCGGAATACAGATTGCCTGAGGCGAGAGTTGGAACTCAGATGTATTTCGACTTCCCCAAACAGATTCAAGCACGCAGAGTATCGTTTAAGCTGCTTGGAGATGTATCAGCTTTTGTAGATGATCCCGCAGAGACTGATGATCTGAGTGGTCGGGCTTCTCCTTTTGCTGCAGGACTGTCTTTAGCAAACAGAATCAAGCTATATTACTATGCTGATCCTTATGAGGTAGGCAAATGGGCTAGCCTTTCTGCTGCCTGATATACTACTTGTTTCAACCTCACACTTTTGCTGGTCTTGGGATTTTTGTTTTCCTTTTCCTCGAAAATTATTTTGTATTTTTTTTGTTTATAATGAATATATGGAAGTGATCAGGTTCATGTTTCACATCTTCCTAAAACTAATTATTATCAAAAACTGTTCTTCAAATCTTCTCCATAGTTTTATATCTACATGTTTATCAAAAAATTTTTTTTTGAAAATTTGGTTTTAATCTCGTAGTTGGATTATTCTTGGAAATAGTGATATTTTCAAATATATATATATATATACACACACAAAAATCTGGTAAATCTCTTAATTTTCTGATTTTTTCTTTTTAAAAATTGTAAATTGATCAAATGCATTTTTCTTGTAATTTTTTTCCATAAACTAGACAAATACCTCACATGTTTTGTATTTATATTTTGTTTGTTTATATTTAAATAAATCAATTGCATAAATATATTTAAAATAGTTTATGTTTTCTTTGCTTAAAATTAGTTTTGAGTTTTATATATTACTCAAACAGGCGTAAACATAATTTACTTCATACTATGAAAATATAATTAGATCTATGGAAATTTTAAACCATAATTTAATTTTCTTTAAAAGTTCTAATGCACACCTAGTTATTTTTTTGACTAGTTTAATCCATGAATAGTGTACTCTATATGAATTAAAGGGAAAAACATTTTCTTCTACAAAATTTCATACTCTGTTTTTACATAGTTTTGATATAATCTTCTATGGTTTTTAATCCTAAAAAGAGAAACCATATACTATACTATTCTAAATATTAAATAATAGTACAAAAATCTATAGAAAATTATTTCATGTATATATTATATCATAAATCTTCCACCAATAGAAAACTAGGTAATTCTCTTGGAGATGGGGATGGACGAATAAGAACGCATTCTCCACGTTCACATCTACTCAGTGTGATTGGTCACTTGGTTGGGTAATAAGAAAACATTTTAATCTCTATGTATATAATGATTAAAAAAATATAAATAAATAAAATTCGTTTCATCAAAAATTCTGGTTAAAGCAATTGAACAACAACAAAAAAAAAAACCAATTTTTGCCTACTATACTATTTGGTATCGAGATCAAATGAAACTTTTATAAAGTCAAAAGCTTGATCTAAAATTGGACCGTCGTATCTGAAAACTCAATCTCATGGCGATTTCCATGGCTTCAAGGTTTAGCCACGAAGCAAAGCTCGCATCTCAATTATTCCTGTTTTCACTTTTAGGAAAGCGAAGCTACAACACATTCATGGCCGCCACATCTTCCTCAGCTCTCTTCCTTAATCCGTTGACTTCTTCCTCTAGTCTCCGTCATTTCAGATACTCTCCTGAAATCTCTTCACTCTACTTCTCTACGCGTGCGGCTTCTTCTGATTTCTCTCTAGCGATGAAGAGTCAGAGTCGGAGCTTTGGGGATGTTTCGCAACGAGATCCATCTCTTGTGTGTGACGCCGTTAAGCGCGAGATTGGAGTTGATGGGCTCAACATTGCTGATAATGTGTCTCAGGTTAGATTAGTTTTTATTCGTACAATTGAAATTTAAGGCATCTCTCTCTCTATAAGAGGTCCATGCTAAATTGGTTATCAGATTAGCTTTACTCTAATGGGAAAGTTGTAAGTGTGATTTTCCACTAAATTTTTTTTTTTTTTTTTTTTTTAGCTGATGGAGAATGCAAAATGTGGATTTTTTTTTTCTTTATTATAGCCGAAGCTTGTGTTTTTCCTTTGCTTTACTCGATTGCTTTTATGATCTTTCTTTTTTTGCTTGGAAACTCAAAATTTTCAGAATTTACTTATATTTCTCTCATCTGTTCTTTACTTGATTCAGCTCATAGGGAAAACTCCTATGGTGTACTTGAATAGTATAGCAAAAGGTTGTGTAGCGAATGTTGCTGCCAAACTTGAGATCATGGAGCCATGTTGCAGTGTTAAGGATAGGTGTGTAGCCTGAGTCTTTTATTGCTTCTTTATATGCTTTACTTGAGTTCCTTGAAGTATAATCTCTTATGTTTCACCAAGTTCAGGATTGGGTACAGTATGGTTACTGATGCTGAGCAAAAAGGACTTATAGCACCTGGAAAGGTATCAATTATACATTGATCTTTCTTTTGTTAAGAATTATGTATACGGCCAGCTTTGGTGGTTAATTCTGCATAATTGTGCCAGCTCTCTCACTTTATGTCCTTACTGCATTTGTCTAGAGTGTTCTTGTGGAACCTACAAGTGGAAACACGGGTATTGGCTTAGCATTCATTGCTGCTTCAAGAGGCTATAGACTTATTTTGACTATGCCAGCATCCATGAGTATGGAAAGAAGAGTTCTTTTAAAGGCTTTTGGAGCTGAGCTTGTATTAACAGATCCTGCCAAAGGCATGACTGGAGCGGTTCAGAAGGCTGAAGAAATCTTGAAAGCCACTCCCGATGCATACATGCTCCAACAGTTTGACAACCCTGCCAATCCAAAGGTTTGTGGTGTATAGTTTCCCCTGTTACAATTTGTGTCATGAATTGGCTTTAGCTCTATTTATGTACAATAAGAGTGGAACTGAAAGGTTAAATTTTCCGAGAATTCCAAGAAGTGTGTAACTGAGGTGGTTTTTCATTGACATAGTACAAGCAAAGATGCTAGTAGCGGATCCTATATTATATAGGTTCAACTAAGTTGCATGAATCAGCTTGATCTTCTGTGAGATTTTCTTGTCACTTTTGTAAACTGCACATTTATATCATATTCTACATATATGCAGATTCATTACGAGACTACTGGTCCTGAGATCTGGGAAGATACAAGGGGAAAGGTGGATATATTTGTTGCAGGAATTGGAACTGGGGGAACTATCACTGGTGTTGGTCGATTCATTAAAGAGAAAAACCCCAAATGTCAGGTAAAAAGCAAGAAAACAAACAAAAAAAGAGTTCCATTTTAGCCGGAGTATATTTGGCTGTGTTATATAGACAGGAGGGTAATGAAGCAGTAAAATTTGTACTTAAAAACTAATTGATGTTTACATTTACTAGGTTATTGGTGTAGAACCAACCGAAAGCGACATACTTTCTGGTGGCAAACCAGGTAAGGCTCGCAGTATACATTCAATCATTAATCTTGTTTCCTTGATTCCGAACTATGATTTGATATTCATGTATTATATTACAGGACCTCACAAAATTCAAGGAATTGGAGCTGGATTTATACCCAAGAATCTGGATCAGAAAATTATGGATGAAGTCATAGCGGTACGATCTATCTTGTTGGATTGTGTATGATTATACAATTTATCTAGTATCCACAAGACATCTGCTATTTTGTTGTCAGTTACTTGCTTAGATGTTCCAATTCCTGAGATTTAAACTTCATCAGTTACTCTTATTGGCATGTTAGTTACTATCTTCTTTTTGCATCTTACCAGATTTCAAGTGAGGAAGCTATAGAAACCGCAAAGCAACTAGCTCTGAAGGAAGGCTTGATGGTTAGTTCTTTGTACTAATTCTGATTTCTGAGTGGGAACACATGGACTTTTTGTTGCCATGTTGCGTAGGAAAGGTGGAAAATTACACAAGAAGGTAATAATTTTTTCAGGTTGGTATATCATCTGGAGCTGCTGCTGCTGCTGCAATCAGAGTCGCAAAGAGACCTGAGAATGCTGGAAAACTCATAGCTGTAAGCCCTTTCTTGAAAGAAAAAAAATTAAAACAAAAAAAAGGCAATGCAGAATTTTTTGAGCTTCAAAATCTCTGTATTGCTTTAGAAAAACATCAAAAGATGATTTTAGATTATAAAGGTCTCTCGCGTCTGTGGTCCGATCCTAAACCTAAAGAATCAAACACTAAAGTCACTTTGCTAGTTAGTTTCTTACATCTTCTGAGTAGAAAGATCATCAGTAAAGCCAGTAAAGAGATTGATTAATGAATTAAATCTTGACCTGTGGATGAATATATGAATTTGGTTTTCAGGTTGTTTTCCCGAGCTTCGGGGAGCGATATCTATCAACCCCGCTGTTCCAGTCAATCAGAGAAGAGGTCGAGAAAATGCAACCTGAGGTATGAACAACAGCAACTTGGTCTACTTCTGCAAATCGAGTTCTTCTATAATTGCAGTCTGAGTGCTAAGCAATTACTTTTGATCAATAAGGCATTAGTGAAAGTGGTTTGAACATCTATCATTAGACTATGTATTGTTCAACATTTCTGCCCGGAATCCCACAATGTTTAACTATATAAAATTGGACCAGATGAATTATCCCAATTTGATTTTTGATGTGTAGAACGATGGGAACTGTCTCACTAAATAAGATAAGATAAATTTATCATATGATCGAACCATGAAAAAGTAATGGCATATAACTTTACTTTTTCCTGTAGAGAAATAAAAAACTGTCAGATTCTACACATAACACATGTCAAAAAACTTCGTTTGATTACTGCTTTTTATGTTTTTCACACTGTTTTTATTAGTAATTTATTCCTCCTTAAAGGTTTTGCAAGATAATTAAAAAAATTTATCCTTTTTCAATTTTGATCGACAATTGTTCGTATGCCCAGAAAGTCAATATTTTATATTGGGATTAAGACGCGCTCTACCAATCCCACTATATAATTGCTGTTAAATCTCACAAGGATTAGAAGATTATCTTCATTTTTTTTACGACTTGATTAAGCCATGTGCGTGAATACTTTTTTTTTTTTTTAAGTATTAGTGAGGAACACAAGAACGTTCGTTCCCATCATTTCGACCCTCCTTTTACGATATAACAAATTATCGTTCTTATTACTTAATTCTTATGAGATGATATATATCACATAAAGATCATCACAAGCCAAGAAAAAACACAAACAATAACATGTCTCGAGAACTCAAAGTCTTGCAAATAGTTCTTGTTCTGTTGCTTACTCTGCTTTCATCTGCTTACAACTCCTATGGAACCTTGATCCTGGAGGGATCTGCAAGTTTCAACAATAATGGTTACGCCATTTTAACGAACACCACGAAGCATTCCTACGGTCAAGCTTTCATGCCCGATTCAATTCTTATCAAGAACTTATCTTTCGCAATCAACTTCTTCTTCGCGATCATCCCTGAGCATAAGAAACAAGGCTCACACGGTATGGCTTGTGTTCTCTCTCCTACAAGAGGCCTTCCCGGAGCTTCCACTGATCAATACCTCGGATTATTCAACGAAAGAAACAACGGGAATAGCTCGAATAATATGATAGCTATTGAGTTAGATATACATAAAGATGAAGAGTTTAAAGATATTGATGATAATCATGTTGGGATTAACATTAATGGCTTGAAATCTGTTAACTCTTCTTCTGCTGGTTACTATGATGATAAGGATGGAGATTTCCATAACCTTTCATTGATCAGCGGAAAGGTAATGAGAGTTTCGATCGTTTATAGTCAACCTGATCAACAGCTCAATGTTACTGTATTCCCTGCTGAGATGCCTGTTCCGCCAGAGAAACCGCTATTGTCTTTAAACCGAGATCTCTCACCCTACATTTTGGAGGAGATGTATCTCGGCTTCACGGCATCAACGGGGGATATTGGAGCACTCTATTATTTGTTGCAAGTGCTCGTTGATGAAGATGTCTTTCCTCGAGTGTTGGACTTAAACGTAGTCCCTACCCTTCCTCCATATCCGAAGAAAACATCTCATAGAATGAGGACTATTTTGGTGGTCTGCTTAACGGTATCTGTGATTTCTGCGTGTGTTGCCTCTGGGATCGGTTTCGTCTTTTATTTGAGGCATAAGAAGGTTAAGGAGGTTCTTGAGGAATGGGAGATTCGAAATGGACCTCATAGGTTTGCATATAAGGAACTTTTCAATGCCACAAAGGGTTTCAAGGAGAAACAACTTCTTGGGAAAGGAGGTTTTGGTCAAGTTTATAAAGGAACTCTTTCGGGTTCTAATGCAGAGATAGCTGTGAAACGAACTTCTCATGACTCAAGGCAAGGGATGAGCGAGTTTCTAGCCGAGATATCGACCATTGGTCGTCTCAGACATCCAAATCTTGTCAGGCTTTTGGGGTATTGTAGGCATAAAGAGAATCTCTACTTGGTTTATGATTTTATGCCCAATGGAAGCCTTGAAAAGTATCTGAACCGGAATGAGAATCAAGAACGGCTCACTTGGGAACAACGTTTCAAGATCATCAAAGACGTTGCATCTGCTCTACTACATCTGCATCAAGAATGGGTACAAGTCATCATTCATCGAGATATCAAACCAGCTAATGTTCTTCTCGACCATGAAATGAATGCAAGGCTTGGAGATTTCGGATTGGCGAAGCTGTATGATCAGGGATTTGATCCTGAGACATCTAGAGTAGCAGGAACATTAGGGTATATCACTCCTGAATTTCTAAGAACAGGAAGAGCAACTACAAGCACAGATGTTTACGCCTTTGGGTTGGTTATGCTTGAAGTCGTTTGTGGTAGAAGGTTGATTGAGCGACGTGCATCAGAAAATGAACAAGTTCTTGTAGATTGGATCTTAGAGCTTTGGGAAATTGGGAAGATTTTCAATGCGGCAGAGGAATGTATACGTCAAGAACAAAACAGGGGAGAAATTGAGCTTGTTTTGAAGCTCGGTCTACTGTGTTCGCATCATGTGGAATCGATTAGACCTAGCATGAGTGCGGTTATACAGATATTTAATGGTGTTTCGCAGCTTCCAGATAATCTTCTTGATGTCGTAAGGGCTGAGAGCTTGAGAGGAATGCCTGAAACATCAAGGGAAGTACTACTTGGTCTTGTTCTGGATTCATTTGGTACAATGACGTTAACAAATTCGTTCATCTCCCATGGACGCTGAAAAGCCTGTAGTAACCTGTATAAGAAAAGTTTAGTTTTAATGAACATTTATATTCAATCGATCTACAGCTTTTGTGTCGTCCATTTGACAAGTCAAGAAATTTGGGTTTCTCCATCCTCTCTTGATTCTCCTATATGACTCAGTAAAGCCTTTGACTTCAGATTCATTTGTAACTTCGTGTTTCTTCAAATCCTTGAGCTTTACGTTATTGTTCTATTATGATTTGTTTGTTGCTTTCGAAGTTTTGTTGTTCGGATATGTTTAAGAAAGCCAACTTTAAAGAGCAATGGCAAATGACGTGAAGCCCTAATGAAACTTCACATCTTTTTATTCTATATTGCTTTTTACTCCATATTTCCACAAGAACATAATCGGCTTAAGTCTCAAGATAAACCCTAGACAATTGCATTCACTTCTATGCTTTTGGAACAGAGTCAAAGACCACGATTATTGAAGTAACTTAACTAGTTAGTTTTTTTCTTCTTTCTTTTATTTTTTTCTCGGTGAATGGGCATTAGTTAATGTGTTCAAACCAACCAGAAAGAAATCCTTTCTATTAATGATTTATGATAGTATTCATCTATTCCTCACCAAACCCCTCTGACCATAGACTGTAAATAAATAAAAATAGAATTCATGTGTGTTTTAATATGTATAAAAATGTAGCACAATGTGTAAATCATGTATTTTACTTCTTATTTTTTTAGTCTCCAATTAAATTGTTGATAGATTTTATATTTAGAAGATTCCGTAATGAGAGCTGTCATCTCTTAATTATAACAATAACATGGTCACAATGGCATTTGAAAAGACAATGAAAGGTGAAAGAGGGAAGAAACAGAGTTTAGTTTTAGGCATGATCAATAAATTTTAGGTGAGTTTTTTTTTTTTTGATAAAATTTTAAGGTGAGTTTAGAAAGGAGGTTCTATAGGTAGAGGAAAACTTATGCATTTGAGGTTGAAGATCACGGGGGAGACGAGTACGGTTATACAAATTAGGTTCAACCAGAGATTTTGGATATAAGTGGAGAAGAGACAATACTTCTGAACACCTTTTAGTGTGTTGTGAATGAACACGTAATCGATTATGCGTGGCTCGTACGTCATACAATGTCATTAGTTAAGATTTACTGCTATTGGATTTGGATTACTCAGATCATTCTTGTCGTTGGTATAACGTTCCATACAGAACCGATCATGCATTAAATTAGTTAAAGTCGAGTAACTCGTTTATTTTATTTGGAACACTCCGAGCAACATTTTGTCTACGAATCGCAGTATAATTGTCGACCAAAAATTTCACCTCCAACATTTATATATGGCATATATATAATGTACAATGCTCCAATAATTAGAGCCCATCAAATGTGGCGGCAAAGCTAACTACATGATATTAATAATGCGTTATTATGTTTTCTTAGAAAATATACTTTATGGGTTAATAAAGCCAATGATGAAGCAATCACATGCCTAAAATCTCACTAACTCTCTTTCTCAATTCAGTCATAAAGAACTTTGAACTTTTCAAACCAAGTAGTTGTTTGCAAAACCAAGTACAGTATATATAGACATAAGTTCCTAATTTGAATCGTGGGTTTTCTTAATTGAAGCACGCGAAATGCATTAAAACTAAAGAGTACTCTTTGTCAATATTTTACTCCTTTTTTGTTTCTCTAAACCACTACAATAATACTCGTGTTCATATCAACTACTCTAAGAGGTATTTCGTTCGGATCTGATCCACGTTTGATAAAACTGGCACGAAACATAGTTTCTTTCAAAAAAAAAAAAAAAAAAAAGTAACAGTCAAATATCCAGATCTTCTAAAAGAACCCATGGACTTAACTGATATATCATACATATTATAAAAATATACATAACTTACTTACGGCGTAATTCACGAGTTCTTGGATATATTATCCTTATAATTTTCTGTCACCGTCAGACACAAACACAACCATATGTTATATATGTATATAATATCGATATGCATGTGTTCAGATTCAAGTCCATATAAGCCCTAGTCATATATAATTCATATCCCCTCATCAAGGCTTCATTAGAGTCAATACAAATTTTTGTCTTCAGAAAATAATAAATATGGATCATCTAATCTCTCCATTTTCGTCGACAAATAGGTACTTAATTAAATCAATCTTTTTAAGCTTTGTGTACAAAGTCCCTTCCCACATAACTAATTATGTACTTAATTTCACTTCTGGTTTTGATTACTGAAGGTGGTGGTCGGAAGAAACAACGGCGGTGGTGACCGGAGCAAATAAAGGTATAGGTTTTGCGGTGGTGAAGAAGTTACTGGAGCTCGGACTAACCGTCGTTTTAACCGCCAGAAACGCCGAAAATGGAAACCAATCGGCAGATTCCCTCCGCCGCTTTGGTTATAGAAATGTTCATTTTTGTTGCCTTGACATCTCCGACCCATCTTCCATCGGCGCCTTCGCCTCCTGGTTCCGTCGCAATTTCCAAGTACTCGACATTCTGGTAATTACAAATTAAATATACATGTTTGAATAAGTATTTAAATGATTCTAAATTCAAATTGTATATGTAACTTGACATAGTCCACATATACTTTGTATAAGATATTAACAAGGTAGTTATAAATTTATAATATCAAAATATATTACCAAACGGCAACGGATCGTAAAATTTGATTAGTTTTTCATTTTCATTTTCATTAATATAATAGTGAGTGATAAAAAAAAAATTCTGTTTGATAAAGAAAAGAGAAACAGTCAAAATTTTCTCTTCGACACATATTTTTTTTTTGAGGGATCAAAACATAAATTTGTAGCTATTGAATCAATGCGTCGTCGTTTTCTGCTTAGGTGAACAACGCCGCTGTTTCATTTAACGCTGTCGGAGAGAATTTCATCAAAGATCCAGTGACCATCATTAAGACCAACTTCTATGGTGCCAAGCTTTTAACGGAGGCGCTTTTACCGTTATTTCGCCGTTCGGTCTCCGCTAGCCGCATCCTTAACATCAGCTCAAGGCTTGGCACACTAAACGTAAAATAATTATTCTTGCATATTGGATATTTCAGAAATCCAAGAGTATCAAAAATATATGATAACAACTATTTGATTTTCTTATTTGCTTTGAATTTCGAATAATGTTGGTAAAATTTGATCCAATAATATGATCATTTGCATTATATATATATAATTTTTTGAAAAAGGAAAGAACACACAATACTCACTACTACATGTATTGCTCATTTCAATTCAGGTATGTTTATTTGACTCATTTCGATATGTTTCTTGGCATACAGAAACTGAGAAGCCCGAGTATAAGAAAAATCCTAGAAAGCGAGGACCTAACCAATGAAGAAATAGATACGACGGTGGCTCAATTTCTGGAAGACGTGAAGAGTGGGAAGTGGGAGAAGCAAGGATGGCCAGAGAGTTGGCCGGACTACGCCATCTCGAAGATGGCCTTAAACGCTTACTCTAGGGTTTTGGCTCGAAATAACGACGGAAAAAAACTAAGTGTGAATTGCTTATGCCCTGGTTTCACTCGTACGTCTATGACTGGTGGTCAGGGGACTCACACGGCAGACGAAGCTGCTGCCATCGTTGCCAAGTTGGTGTTGCTTCCTCCGGAAATTTTGACCTCGGGTAAATTTTATATATGCTTAGAGCCCGAGAAGGTTATTTCCAGGTTGTGAATAGTTAAGATCCTTATTATTTTAGCATTTACTGACTACTGGAGCAAACTAAAAATCGTAATTTTTTTTTGTTTTTTTTGTTTCTTATGTTGACAAATAAGTCGTATTCTGTATTCTGTTGTGAATTAATACACCACATTGTGTTTACATTAGTGAATTCTTGATTGGTTGACTTTGTGTTCAATAATGGCATTAGATCAATCGGTTAAAAAAACTCAATTATATTAGGAGAATCATTTTCGAAAATTTCGCTGTAATATAGTACAGACTAAAAAGATTTGGTCCAGCACGAAAGAAATTTTACATCAAATTATAAAATTGATGATGATTTCAATATATATATATATATATATAATTCATTATTTTAAAATAATAAATTCAAAGAAATATTTTAAAGGGTCCAGGCCCATATAGTATTGATATAAGGCCTTTGGCCCATTTTACGAAGAAAACCTCTTTGTTTTTTTCGTTTGATAAATAATGAAATTAGGGTTCCTCCTTCCTCTGCAGCCGCTTCTGATTCTTCTATATAAATCAGTAAAGGAAAGGAGTTTCAGTAGATCTCGAATTGAGTCTCATTTTAAGTCATAGTTACTTTCTTTTTCTTTTAGGGGTTTCGGCTAATTAGGTTATTTGATAGTGTATCGAAGTTTATGATAAAGATTTGTTTTAAGAAAAGCCAATTTGCAGAGCAATGGCGTCAAAATAAATATGGCGTGAGTTGCCTTGAAGGTTGGCAATAACAGAAAGCGATTCTCCGTGCCTATCAAGTTTTCTAATGTTGATCTTGGCCTCGAACAAGTCGCTACATTTATTACCTTTTTTTACCAAATCTGAATCTCTTTTTTTCTTCTTCTTCTTCTTCGTTACAAAGATCTGAATATTTACGTATTTCAAACATGTTTTCCCATTTAATTCAAGCCTGAATGGATTTTAAACATTGTGATGGACATAGAGTCAAAGTAGAAGAACAAAGGGAAATAATAACTTTTGAGGTTATTCGAGCTAATTATAATTATGGCCCATGGAAAAAATCTTGTTCTTTCTCTTCTATAATAGTATCTGCAGATTCTCTGAAGCGGCTGTCAAGTCAAAACGGTAACAGTTGTTTTGAAAGAATTTATAACTAATGAAAAATTGCAAATTTCATAAGAAAGATAGCCTACGATAGAAGAAACAGAGACATAAAGCTAACCTGAACTAGAAATAATGAAGGGTCCATTGTTACAATGTGCTTTGTGATGCTGTTGTAAATCTACAAACGAAAGAATCAGTTTGGTTTGGTAGACTCAAAGCTTATTGCGTCCATGCGAGTCCAACGGGAAAATATTGATACATGCACCATTTTTATAAGGATTAGCTCGAAAATAACCTTAGTTCTGGAATCGATCCAACGATCTAGAGCCGTAAAAGTTCTTAAAGCCGTATAAAAATGGTAGATCATATTCTTGAAATCTATTAAAAGTTTCCGGAACAATCATTTTGGCCTCAAAAACTCGGGAAAACACTTGGAAAAACCTCACCATTAATCAATGCAAAATCCGTTGTTTACTTTTATTATGTTACATCTGGAAATTTGTAATCAAGATTACAAACATCACGAAGAAGAAGAATCAACCGAGAAAGAAAAGAGATGAGTCAATGGTTGCAAATCACGCAAATCTGATAAAAGCCTTCCTCCCAAAAGTTGCAGGCATCGAAACAGTGGAATCAATACTCATATTTCCTACGGACTTGAGTGTCTTATGCTTCTCAAGCACAACAGCGCCAGAAGTAGAAGAACCTGAACCCTTGTTGTTGCTCATGAACAGTGACCCTTTGTTCCATTTGAACGAACCAAGAGGGAACGAACTCCGTCTTTTCTCGTTATTGGCTGTGACCGCAGTACAGTCCATTCTATCTTTTGGATTACTGTTTGCTCTCAGTTTTGCTTTTGCTGATACAGTTGGAGCCATGTAGCTTGGAGCTGAGAATGGAGGGCAGCTTGTGAGGCTGTCATCATCTTTAAAAGGATAATCTTGTGTGGCTCTTCCTCCTCCTCGTGAGTATCTTGATACGCTACTGTATGGTTGTGGATTATGAATGGGTCTAGATGGAGTAACGAATGTGGATTTTGATGAGTTTGGTGTGCAAATGTCAAAACTGTAACTGTTGTTGAGCCTGAAATGGTTTTGGTTACTAGGTTGAGGCTGAGGACTCGGGCTCGGTCGTGTTGGTGTTAGCCTAAAAGGTTGCCTTTGGTTCTTCTGCCGGTCCACCCAGTTCCACCAAAGTGGGAACCCACTTGAACGAATGTCCTGAGCAGATTTGGGACTGTTTTTCCATAACTAAACAGAGAAAAAGAGAAATGTTGGCGAAAACAGAGATTTTTGGTGAGTAAAGAAGAAGGAGATATGAATGTTTACCTTATGAGAATAAGCATATGCCATAGATCTTTCTCTTTTGATCATTGCATCAATCTTCCTATGGATCCTCGCATCTTTTTCTTCCTTTGTCAGCACGCTATCGTCCCAATTCTCAGACTGCGAGAAAGAAAAATAATGCTCAAAATGATTCCACTTAGAGAGATCTTGTCTTGTCTTGCCTCACTAAGATTCATGAGAATACTTTTACCATAAGGCTAGATGCTAATTTGGTGTCATCTTTCTCATTCATAGCTCTGTTCTCTAGCATTTGGATTCGACGTGACTGGACTTGTGTTTGGACTCGGACTAAAAGCTGCATATACTTCATAGCATTCATCGTTTGTCGTTTTACGCTGTGTCCTCTCACCACTCCTTGAAGCCTGACAAGACCTTTCAAAGCTCTGAAACTTCTCCGTGCCTATAAACAAGTTTCCATCTCCTAAATTATGGATGCTACTGTTTGATCAATGGTGACACAACAAAAAACAAGAATGCTTTACATTATTACCATGTAACCTCTAAAAGCTGCTTGAATCTTGGTTGCAGCAGAATTTTTGACAAGTAGAGTTGGCTCTGGCCTATACACAAACTCACGTCGCTGTACAATCTGAGGCGAAACCGCTGTTGGAGAAGGAAGTCTTGGGGTAGCGGGCTTCGGAGAAGGGGCTCCGGAGGAAGCAACTCTTGGCGAAATTGGTTTTGGAGAAGAGAAATATCTCTGAGAAGGCACTTTAGGAGAAGCAGGCCTGATAAGAGGAGATGGAACAGAGGCTAATGATGCCTTTGCTCGATCCGTGGCACTTGGTGGCCTAAAAACAAGGTTATGCTCTCGTTCGGCTTCGCATAATATCTTTTCGATACTGCTAGGTTGTCTAAAAAAGGGAAGAAATGAATTGGTTTCTCCATCCCTTAGCTTCTTTCCAAAACCTTTCTTCTTCTTTTCTATGTTTTCGCTCTTGCTCTCTGGTTCTTGCTTTCAAAACATCAAAAGGTATAAACTTCAATCATAATGAATTCATCCTTTCAGTTTAGGAAATCAAAGGTAAGTATTTAAAACTTGTTTACGTTGTTGTCGCTTAGATGTTTCTCCTTAGAATGTGGCGTAAAAGCTCTTTTGATTGCAGAAAACCAACTTCCTTTCTTCCCCATTTCTCGAACATTACTTTCCTTTTTAACTGTTAATAAAAAGAAACAGAACATTAAACATTTTTGAAGTTTTTCTTGATCCAAGCACATGCTTATAAACATTACCGCTTACAGAGTTTGATGATGGCCACGATTACCGCTCACAATATCATGCGCAAGTTAGCATGATTGCTCTGTTTTACCAAGGAGGAACAGCTTCAACCCTCAAAAACGTCTGCAAACATTTTCCAAGTTGACACAGCAGTTTCGGACAACAAAAGAAAATACTGAAGAACTCGGAAACACCCAGAAAACAAAGATTTGAAGTTGTTGAGCTTTCATGAAAAAAGGAATTTTTTTTTTTTTTAACCTTTCTTAGCCCATTTTAGGTGAACTGATTAAATCACAATAATTGACTGGAAATGTACTTGTGCTGCTAATATTAGTATTACCGATTACGTTTGGAAAATTTTCCTCAGGTTATACCGATATATCTTAGACAAAGGATAGGTCAGAGAAACCAACAAAAACAGATTAAACACAAATCTGTAACTAAGCAGACAACAAAAGAAATTTTTTTTTTTTCCTATAATACCCAGAAGACAAAGATCATCGGGACAATCACAAAACAACACATAAATGAACTTACCTTGATTATGGGCTTTCTCAAACAAGTAAAGTAATAGAGAAAAGCTGTTCCTAAATACACAGAGAGAAATAAACAAAACAAAAAAGAGAAGAAATCAGAAAGACTCTTGTCTATTATATTTTCTTTTTTCCTTCTTATTGCGTTTCTTACATTTTTTTCTTTCTCTTTCTAATATTTGTTTTTTTGGACTTTAAATTACTTTGAATTTGTAGAAAAGTCTGCAACTTTGATTCTGAGTCTAGCTGGTATGATGGAAGAAATATAATACAGTTTTCTTTTATTTTATTTTTCTCTGACCACCTTTTGGATTAATCAAATCAAATCAATTTAATTTTTAGATAGATGGTACAGAGAGAATTAGTTGGCCACTTTCTCACTCAATGTTGTTTAACTTTACTTCATTACAAAGACAAACATTTTAAGGAAACCTAAACCTAGAAACCAATCTCCACTAAACTTGACCAAAAGTCGCTGATCTAATGATGAATTAAACCACACTTAGATGTTAGATAATGAAAGGTAGTCTCCAAAGAATCTTAATTGTTAAATATTGAGTTACATTAGTTCAGGCTTGGACAAACGTTACATTAGTTCAGATGTTACAAATAAATGAATAATAAATTCTTGACCAAAGCGGTTAGGTTTGGACCGTTTGGTGGAGGGATTCTGTCGTATACTTATCATGATTTCGTCAGTTGATTCTGTTAAAGTAGCGAAAAAAAAATAGGATAAAAATTTGTTGTGAACAATCTCGAGAATCTTTATTGTAGACGAGGTTGATTCTTTGTCTTTGACGACCACACGCCATTGTCACGACGCGCTTGATTTCACCTTAGATTACGTATGTCAGTGAAGTCAAAATTTTGTCCCCCTCTTTTTTGTTGGCTGTCTTCTTTAGAATAATCAATTAATCATCACTCTCCAACGGTTATATTCAGCAGATATTTCTCACTGAAGATATTTAAAATATATATATATATATATATTCCTAAAATTTAAAATCTAGCATCTTAATGCATACACTATTGGATTCAAAACAGTTGAAAATTAGATATTTTCACCATTAATGGATAAACATAATTGAAATTGCAATGAAAATATTCAAATCCCCGTTTTCCAAAAACCATTATGAGCTTCACTATCAACTTTCAACACCTAAACTACCTTAAGTTGATTTGTATAGAAACGAACATAGTTCCTGTAAGATTTTACATATCAAACATGTTTTAGTGAGATGCTAATTATTTAATTAAAAACACTCGGTACATTTTATTTAATTAGTTTTATTCTTAAAAACACCCACATAAATATCACCTTACAGTGATAATTGAAAATAGCAAAATTTCATCCCAACCATAGTTCCACTGCATCATTCTGCTTATAAACGGTGAAATGTGTTCAATGCATTCCGCACGATTGAAAACATTCGTAAAGAATATGTTCACTGCCCCCATTAACTATGATCAATGTTAAATTTTTTATCTAAGAATTAATTATTTTAGTCATTTCAAATTACTTAATAGCTGAGAAGAGGAATCACAACAAAGTTTCTATTCAAAGGAAATCATGATATGACGATTATTTAAGTATTATATCTGTTTCTAAATTTTGGTTTATGGTATAATTATGGAATAAATTATAGTCTTTAGAGGAAAATCTGGATCTATAAATGTTTACAAACAGGGAACATGAGGAAATATTACTGAGTCTAAATCACATGGTGTCAGATACTATAGCGATCCAAGCATTTGAGTGCCTTTCAAGTTAAGCTAAGCCTGTAACACAATACTACTATATGTTTTCTACTTTTCTTACATAATTACGAGGAAAACATAATATGTACTAGAAATTTCATACTTTAATGTTTTAGAAACATGCATGCAATCATCCATATATACATGAAGACTAGGTTACATTGACATTTTTCAAATCAAGCAAATTAAATACGCATATTCATATACTCATCACAATGGACGTAAGTGGTGTTGATGACTTGTACTTGACAATTATATTTTTCTAATCAAGAGAACGATTGCAGAACCAACTAGTCTTCATTCTCAAGAAACCTCATAAAATTTCCATCTGAACAATTAAATTAACAAAACGGCAGCGTTTTCAAGTTAATTATCTCTTAATTAATTGAAAAACACAATTACAAAAACAACAAAAAAAATCTTCCTCTTTTTTCTTTTTAGGTTTTCTATGTTCTTGATTTAAAAAAAATCATAGATGATAATTAAAGTTGAAGATCTTCAGCAATAACCATGCGAGAAAGAGGACTAGGACCAAGCTTCTTCTTCCTCCTCATCTGATATCTCTTCCTCACAATCTCCATTTGATCTCTCCTTCTATTCTCCATCATCGCTTCTTCTTCCGCCGCCACGAATCTCCTCATCAACGCATTCTCCTTCAACGACTTCCCTCTAAATATCCTCCTCCCTGAATCTACGCTCATCCTCGCCGCCGTCTCTGTCACCACCGGAAGAGGCTTCGACGGAGGGTAACTTGAGCTTCTTCTCGGTGGAACATAATTTATAAAAACGTCGTCGTAAGGACCGATCGGAGCGCAGAGACAAACCCTAGTGAACGAATTCGCAGCTAGCTTGAGAGACGTGCATTTCCTTAGCTGATGTTGAATTTGGTGATTGGATGATTTGTTGACGCTAGGGTTTCGCAACGGACGAATATTCTCCGGTGAAGATGATTTAGGGATTGTTCTCCAACTCGTAGCGAATCTTGCGACCGCCATAGCTCTCTGGTACCAAGGTTTTCTGTTGGCCATAACTTTTTTCATATCACACTCGCACATTCTTTTTTTTTGGTGATGACTACAAATTTACGTTAAACCTAAATAAAACCATCACTGATCAATGTTAATTCAAATTACAAAGCGTCTAAGAGATTTCAAGTTGGAGAAGCTAATTAATTTGCTCACAAGTCACACCCTCCTAAAAATGGGGTATTTAGATTCCAAGTTTGGTTTTTGAAAGAAAAAGGGGAAAAAGGAAACTAGACAACTTTTTTTGTTTCCTGTGTGTCTTCAACAAGGCAACACATTAATAGTTGGTTTTAGGATTTTTATTCAATTACCAATTATATATGGATCAGATTAAGTATTATGACAGTTACCTTTTTATAAATAAAAATATATTCTGATTTTATGAATCCCAATTAAACAAAGCATCTTCTCTTAAGTATATTTAGCACATGTCTTTTTTGTATTTGATACGTATCCTGTAGTATATTGATTGTCCTTTTAAAGCATAAATAAACAAATAATTGGCGACTAATAAAATAATTAACAATCGATAAGATATTGGGCAGAACTATTTCAAGATTAAGCCCACTAGTGGCCCTAACTTGGTTACAAAGTCTTTTTATTTTTGGGTTAAGTTACCAAGTTCTTTTTTTTATTCAAATCATCACTGACGATAAAGAAGATGCCTTTGGATTTATCAAATGATAAAATAAGACATTATCGTTTATTTCTTCTAAGTAGTCAAAAACTTTTATGATCAGGGAATCATTTTGAGGTTGAAAACTGGGGCTGCATCTCAGCATTTACGGTTTGGAACTATATCACTTAAAAGAAAAACATGGGATTGACAATATATATATATATATATATATAGTAAATAATGTAGGAATTATATAAAACCCATATGAGAATTTGATTTTCTTTTCTTTTTTTTGTTTATTTTGACAGCAATCTTCAGCAAGAATGAGAATGTGATATGGTATTTGTATTTGCTTTTAAGAGAAAACGCTAAGCTTAGTTATGTGAGTGTATGTTAAAGATTCTGAGAATTGCATTAACAAAAAGAAATTTAGTAAGCAGTGATCAAAGGAGTGAGTTAATATCCATACCTTGCAGATGAGGCCTTTGAGTCTTGCATGAAACAGAAGACAAAGAGTGAGTGAGGGAATAAATTAGAGAGAGAGATAGGCAAAGGATAGAGAAGACGATGGAGATCTTTTTCATCTGCCCAATGCCAATTTTAGAGAATTTGAGAAAGGAGAGAGAGAGATAGGGAGCGAGTGTAAGTTAAACAATTGACTACCTTTTTTCCTCTTTATTCCATTCTTTAAGCATTTGTGTTTTCTATTATCTCTCTTGCTTTTACAATTTTGTAGTTGTGGAAAGAGAATGAGAGATAAGAGATTCAAAAATTGTAAAGAGAAAGTGAAGGGAATTGGTGCTTTTAATGCAATTACCATATATAGTCCTCATGATCCACTTTCAATGGAAACCTTCAAGGAGTTGTGATCTCTCATCATATCTCATATTTTTGCATGTTATATTCATTGATCTAAACTGAATTCTTGTTGTCTAATGATTTCGTGTAGCTACAAGATTAAAATTGTGAAACTCAATTTTTTTTTTTTGAAACTCACATAAAGACTCTAGGTGATATGATTAATCCGAGTTAATTATTTTAATTTCTTGATTTTTAAATCCAGTTCTTATTTTTAAACACTTGGTTTGTCGTAATCCAAAAAATTTTCTTGATCATCCAAAAATTTTCTCCTCGTAATCTTATCAATTCTTATGAAATATTTGAATTCTTCAGCAGTTTCATTCAACAGCGATTAGTAGATTACTAATATTAAGTAGAGTATATGTGAATAATTAAGAAAAGGATTAAGTGCTGGATTAATCATGTTAACCTCATGGGGCCATCTTCTTTCGAATGATGATTATTATGGGCATGCATCATAGTTTGAGCATTTATATAGCTTTTGCATATTTACTACTAATCGTCGAATATTTACACATAATGAAACCATTTTCTTTTTTGCCCCCAAAAAACAATTTATTTGGGATTAAAGTATATCTTTGCAATGTCCGTTTGTAATTTGTATTTCACAAATGATTCGCTATTTCAGTTATATGCAAAGATAGACAGACGTTGATTTTCTTTTCCTTTTTTTCTTAAAGCCAAAAAAATCATGTATAGTCACATTTATTCACTATTTAAAATGGTTTACTAAAACATACTAAGAAATCTAACTCTTTGGTTTGATGTTGTTAGTTAGATTTTATTAGATATCCTTATAGTCTAGTCTACTTCTTCTTCTGTTCAACTAGAATTTAAGTTTGAGTATACAAATCGGGAAATAAACTAACTATATGAGAGATGGTAAACCATCTTACTGTAGTTATCAATAAATAAAAATGATAAACTTGATGGGAAAAATAAGACAATTAAGACAAATGCATGTCAAAATGTGTTTAATGTTTTCATCTATAAATTTACGATAACAAATGTTTATGGTTTACTTGTGTAAAACTGATTTATTTATTTTACTTAAGTTTACACTAGTTGCACGGTTAAATTACTAATTACTAATCATAATGATTATTATCTCTTAACATTTAATATAATTAATAGCCGTCAGAAAAAAAACCTAATTAATAAATAAGAGTAAACAAAATAAACATCATCGCAATGCATCGCTAAGACTTTGGTAAGTGATTGAATTCATTAGAAAGAGAGGGCATACTTACTCAGAGATCAAATAAATCATAAATTATTGTTAAATAGATAGTATAATCAATCATGATTCTCAATTTGATATCGTGGGTGGTGTTATATCAAGAACCTCCAAAAAGCTGCTACAACATTATGATTGGTCTTGTTGGTTTTATTTATGAATTAATTTAATTATTCAATGCCCAACAATTATTTAAACAAACAACTAGTAAAGCTGAAATTGAAAGCTTTTTCTATTTTAATCGATTTTTTTTTTGGGGATGATCAGAATCAGATTAATTTCCACTAGAAGTAGGGACTTTCTGATTATCACCCACCAAAGCACATGATAGGCCACCAAGGCTACACTAAGAATCTACCTTCACACTTTCTCATCTCATAGTAAATAATAAATAAGTTCCAAAAATGTTTGATCACAAACTCGTGAGTCGGTATACAAAGATTATATATTTTTTTTTGTCGGAAGATTATATTAGAACTTTGTAAAACAGTAAATATGTGGTACATATTCATCAATAATATGAGGTTGCATTTTTTTTTTTTACTTCTTTGTTCTTTTCTTGTTGGTTGATTTTTAGTCATCAAATATATTACATTCTACATATAAGAATTCAAGGAATCATTATCGTTAATATGTTCTTCGAACCAGACTTGAGTTTTTATAATATGTAATAGAAGTAAAATCCAACGCTTTATTATACACAAGTTGTGTCTTCTCTCTAACTATTCATCAACATCATAAACCAGAAAAGAAGAAAATGATATGAAAAACAAAGTACATGTTCTGTTAAACACAGATTCTGCTGAAAGAAAACAAAAACTAAAAGGAATGTTCAGAAACAGAAGACTGAGATAGAAATAGTCGCTGCAACTTAAAGGGATATTCAAAGAGGTGTTTCCTCTTGTGCACTGAGCTCAATGAAAACAAGCAAATAGAATCCCTATGGTGAATTAGGGATCAATTACTGGCTTTCAGGATCGCTGAGATGTTTCTTGCACCAAGAACTCGCTTTACGCTCTCCACCTCTTGTCCTTTTGTTCCTAGGAACAACAAGCATCTCAGAAGCTAAACATGATCTAAGAACCGAATCTTCACGGCCTTGTAGTACCATAGATTTCTCTTCTTGGTTATCTTCTTCTGTTTCTTGAGTAGTTTGTTGCAATGGCGGCACACTGGTTCCTTCTCCTTCCTCTGCTTTTCCAGCTTCTTCATGGCAACTAGCTTCTATCAAATCAGCATTCATTTCTTCAGCCACTCCGTTTCGAATGAAGATGTTATCCAAAATCTGCAATTAGTTAAATCAGACAATATGGAAGAAATGCCTGAAACATAACCAAAGCAAAAGGAAACTTACATCTTCACATGAATCAACAATTTGGGGATGATGCAATGTAACATCTGCATCGGCGAAAAGACCAACAGTACTTTCAATTATGTCTGGAATATGAAACCCATCTCCGTAGCTCGAAATCCCTCCTTCTGATGAGAAAACTAAATCACCAAGAACATACTCTGGCATATGCTGTGAGGAGTTATAAATTGCTCCAATGGAGATCACATCTCCTCCAGCAGAAACCGTTGGGCTAGGTGCAGAACTTGCAGCAAGAAGGCTCAGGTTCTCTGAGGAAGAGAATCTTGCTGCGTTCTTGGACATAACAACTTCAACTTGGGTTTTCAATCTATGAACTTGAGAATGTACAAGCTCGATTTTCCAGAGAATCTCTTCTAAGACACTATCTCCTTCTCGGTGATCGAAAAGTGAGTCATCGTCATCTAAGTCTACCTGGTTCTTTGAATCAATCCGCAGATCCTTTGCAACTGCCCATGAAACAACAGATCAATACACCAAAACAATAACAATCTGGAAAATATGAGAAATCATGGCAGATTTTGTGAACATACCACCAAAGTCATCAGGCAATGTCATTCCATCTGAGCTCAATCTCTTGGTCTCTACAAAAAAAACCAAAGCAATATATGAAGGACATGTTTAAAGCAAGACAGAGTTGGCAATTTAATCCTGTTGAAGTATATTGTAGTCACTTACCGATATAAGAAAAGAGGTTGTGAGATGCCATATATGAAGTTATATCATCTGTACTCTCGACCTTCTTTCGCTTTCTTCTCCTCTTTGCTGCTCTTTCTTTGTAAGACGGATTAGAGAAAGGCAATGACTTTATCCCCTCCCCACAAGTTTCCAACACAGATGGATCAATATTAGCTTCAAGCTTTTCACGATCATATGATTCAAGCTCTTTCGGATATTCTAGTGCTCGAGACTCCAACTCTCTAATCCTTAACTCAGCCCACTTGGATCGCCACATCAGTGGCCTTATAAATCTCCTCCAGTGATTAGTTAGCCTTTTCTTCCTAGAAAGACACACGGAAGAGAAAACTATTTAATAATTAGATAAACATCAAGAACAGTAGAAAAGAAGGAACCAGAGAAGGATTTAGGCTGAAAACACACCTAAAATGAAAAATGCTACTAAAAGAGTCATAAGCAGGTCCTAGATCAGTTTCATCCCAATAATGAGATTCGACCTCAGCTTCTCCGGCTAGTCCATTGAACATTTCATCACTCTCAGATGCAGTGTCAGAAAACGAGCTTGAGTATTCAGTAGCATTTGGGTCCTCATCCGTGGAGGGTGTGTTGTTGTCATCAGATTCAACTATGTCAACATCCAATTCCTCACCACCAGAAACTGAAGTCACAGTTTCCTCACTTGTATTAGTACTGGTAAGACCATAATCTTCAACTTCTCCTCCAGGACTATGCTCCTCTTTTGGAGCTAACTTCTCTGCATTGAATTGTTTACTTTCTTGGTTGACCTCCATAATTGGTTCAGCAACAGTCATTACAACGGACAATTTCATACACTCTCGTCTCACATTGTAACCTATAAGTTAAGCCCCAGGTGATGCTCCCCAATGAAGATCCTGGATATGAAAGAACGTAAGTACCTGTGCTACAACTTAAAGCTAAAGCATATAAAATTCAGATAGAAAGTACAATAGATCAAGCAGGACAAAAATCTTAGCATCTTGAATCTCATATCACTTTTTTTTTTCAAAATACCTTTAAAACATTTCCAACCAAGCAGAGAAAACCTCAGGGAAGATGAGTTTATCACTAGCAATCTACAAACTTTTGAGCAACCGGGACAAAACTAACTTCAAATCAGAACATTAATGCTCAAATAGTCTGAATAAACATCAAAGAAATAAACCTAACGCACGAACAAGAACAGAGCTGGAGCTCACACGGCAGCAACCAGACAGAAAAAAATCGACAGGTAGAAAAGTAAAAGCATTTGCAAACAACTAAGCTAAGATGATGACTAAATTTTGTAAAGAATAAAAGGGTAGATACAGAACAGAGAGACAGAAAGATGAAGAGATTACCAGAGATAAAGAGTGAGGTGAGGTTGCGGCGAGAAGAGAGTAAGAGAGAAGAAGAAGGAGAAAATGGAAAATGGAAAGGCACTTAAAAAAACGAATACTGATACAAATCTATTTATACTTACACTCAAAAAAAAAACCTAAACGGGGTCCTTCCCTCTCTATCTGCCTCTTTTCTTTTCCACGTGCCCTCTCTTTATTCGCCATTAAAACCCACTTCTTTCAAAACCGGACCGATTCATTTATAACTGTATTATCTTACTATTATTCATCATTATCCGGTTTACTAGGTTTTATATATCATATCTTTTGTTTTGTGTCTTTCATTAAACTTTTTTTTTTATTGATAACTGTATATACAAAATATATGATATATGTTTCTATAATTAGGTTTTTCGATTATATAACCACATAGATTAGATGTTGCACTTGTTTTCTTATGTCTAATATTTTTATCCAGTTTTACTAAGTAAACCACTTACAAAATTGAATAAATAGAAAATAGCAAGAAATTAAACTTTTAAACAACCTTTTAGTTCGATTGGTTTAATTCAGCTTGTTTAGGTTCAATTTTGCTAATGACTAATGTTTAAGCTTCATAGATAACAATATAATATTTTATAGTTTAACATTTTCATTTTGACATAGAAATAGTTTCTCAATTAATATTTTTCTTACAAGTTATATAACTTTATAGCTTTTTATTTAACAAAGAGAAATGCAGAAGAGGATTGTAAAAAATGACAGGAAGAAACTTTGGTTTATTTGTAACATATATTGGAGAAATTTTTTTATTTGGACAAACTTTTATTTTTCATTTTAAAACTCTTTTGGCGACCGTTCTATGGTTTCTGCTATTGAGGTTATAAATTTTGTTGTTTGTATAAACCCTCGAATTCCTCTCACTGTCAATCACTGTTTACAGATATAAGGGTATTTTAGTAACTTCGAATACACAACTAATTTCTCAGTTTCTTCTTTCTAAAATCATTTTTTGTCTGCGATTGTCTTTTTTGACTCACTTCTTCTCAACAAGGCGAAGTTTCTTCTCACCAAAATATGTTGATTCTATGTCGTGTGAGAATAAATCCTTAGACCTTCTCAATCGCGTTTTTTTTTGGTTTCGGGTATTTGGTTGATTTACTCCGGTGATCGAGGAGATGGTTCAGTCAGCCGTGGAATTTCTGGTACCGTCGTCGTGGGAGATTGAAGTTGCAGTGGTGGCTTCGGTTTTTGTAATTGCTTCTTATTGGCTATTTGCTTACAGAGGTGGCGGAGATGACGATGCCGCTGGTGTGGGATTTGATCGGTCACGTCTCATGCATAATCCTGATTCCGGTGACGCCATGTTTGACAAAGACAAGGTTTTTAATTTCGTCTTCGTTTCTCTTAATTTAGGGCTTTCTCTGTAGATATAGCCAGATAATTTTCGTGTGGATTTTGGCTTCCCAATTTCTAATTGGGCTGATTCCTGTGTCTGTGTGTGTGTCCTTCATTGAGTAATTTCCCAATTTTTTTGACTTGCAGTTTCTGCACTTATTTTTGTAGATGGGACAGCTGAGAGGAGACACTCAAACAAATGCTGCTTATATAATCAAGGTTAATGCTTGAATGTTCCCAGTTTTGAGACTTGATTGACACTGATTCTTACGCATAGATAGGACACTAACATTTCATCAATGTCGTGGTCCTTTTCTAGGTGGAACTTCTGGCTGCTAAGAATCTCATTGGTGCTAACTTAAATGGAACATCAGATCCTTATGCTATTGTTAATTGTGGATCAGAAAAGCGATTCAGGTTGTTATTAATCCTTTTCAATTATAACTTTTGCAAAGGATCATGCGAGCCACTATTTTTTAATGTCATTTTCTTTTCTCATCTTTTACGCTGTCCTTAAGCTTCTCCCCAACAACTTCTATCCATCCAGAAAGGGGAAAACTTATATTGGTGGTTTGGTTGTTGCGTGCTTACTCATTGTATTGTCTAATTTAGCTCTGTGTTTGTTACAGTTCTATGGTCCCTGGTTCGAGGAATCCAATGTGGGGTGAAGAGTTCAATTTCCCCACAGATGATCTTCCTGTTAAGGTTATCATAAGTTACTGCTTTTATATGCTATAGTACTCAGTGCGATGATATGTGAAATTCTTTTCACTAAGTAGTCTTTTTAGACTTCTCATGTGAAGCCGAGGCTTAATGTTGACATCATGTTCAACTCCTTGGTATCTCCTAGTATGAAATGTTTTGCTTATATATGAGTTAGTAAGAATATTAAGAAACTTTTTCTTTTTTTTTAAAATTAAGCTTATTGATTCAATTATTTCAGAGGCAAAACATCTGCCTGTTATGTTTACCAGATACCTTTTATAATTTTTACCACATGTTATGGCAGATCAATGTAACAATTCATGACTGGGATATCATTTGGAAAAGTACTGTCCTTGGCTCAGTAACTATTAATGTTGAACTTGAAGGCCAGACGGGTCCAGTGTGGCACTCATTAGATAGCCCCTCTGGGCAGGTGTGCTTATTTCCTTGCTTCCGTTTGCATATTTTTCTTTTCATGGGTTTTAATTTAATCCTTTTTTCTCTTTACAAGCTAATCCAATGTTGTTTGTCAGGTTTGTCTTAACATTAATGCGATCAAACTACCTGTTAATGCTCCTAGGTAATCCGCCAGTTCTACTTTAATCTTTCTATCAGCTTGGTTTATCTTGATAAGTTAGTAGGGTGCTTAATTGTATAGGTCAATGACAACTATTAGATTCAAGTTTCATATATTTATATGAGTCGGTTAAATTTTACAACATCTATAACCGTCTCTATGTTCGTTCTTCCACCTAACCATGCTGCATTTGTACAAAATGGTGTTGATTGGTAGGGCTGTAACCGGATATGCTGGAGCCTGTAGAAGAAGGGTCACGTTGGATCAGCAAGGCCCAACAATTGTACATCAAAAGCCAGGCCCTTTGCAGACGATATTTGATCTCCTCCCCGATGAGGTAACTTAACCAGTACTAAATGTATAATTTTATTAATCTCATATGAGAGTTCAGAAGTTGTGTGCCGGCCATGGGATTTCCTTTTCATGTTCAGTGCTCTGACTAGGCATGTGCAATTTATTAGGTTGTTGAGCATAGTTATTCATGTGCCCTGGAGAGGTCATTCCTGTATCATGGTCGAATATATGTTTCTGCGTGGCACATATGTTTTCACTCCAATGTTTTCTCTAAGCAAATGAAGGTCAGTGCTTCTATAAGTAACAACATTCTGAGTTCTTTGAACCAACTCTAAACTCTTCCTCCTCACATTTCACAGGTTGTTGTACCTCTGGGAGATATAGATGAGGTAGTACTCTTTTCTTGACCAGTCGAATTTCTGTTGATTTAACTGATAAGTGACTTATCAAACAGAAAATTTTATTATTTATTATAGATTCGCAGAAGTCAGCATGCATTGATAAACCCAGCTATAACAATCATACTACGGATGGGCGCTGGTGGACATGGTGTTCCCCCTCTTGGGACTCCTGATGGTTAGTAATTATGTGTGTTGATTGGATTTTCATGATTATATGAACCTTCATGCCTTTGTTTATCTTCAGCAAACACCTGTTTGATAGTTCCTACTTTATCGGCACAAGCCAGTAAGAACGTGTTCCCATTTGATTCCTGGCGTAGCCTTTTGTCTATAGGGCCAAAGCTTCTGGAAATTTTCATCTGTAGTGGTGCTTTGTTATGTTTATGTCCTCTGGAATTCCTTCTTTATTTCAGGTAGAGTGAGGTATAAATTTGCGTCGTTTTGGAACAGGAACCATACACTAAAAGCATTGCAGCGTGCAGTAAATAATTATCATGCAATGTTAGAAGTTGAAAAGAAGGTCTCTCCCCATTTTTGATTCATTTTGACATTATGTAGATACTTCTACCGTGTGTTTTTTCTTTTATTTAGTTGGTTGATATAAAAGTAGTTAAAATTTGTTTTGAATGCCTGGAATTTCAAATCTTTCAATTTTTGGTGGCTTTTACCCTATAGGTGAGAGCAGAATCTGCCTTACGTGCTCATAGTAGCTCTGTGAGAGGAGGTGGTAAAGTACAAGTAAAAGCTCCTGAAGAGACTGCAGCTGCACCTGTTGATTATCAGGCTTTCATCAAGGAAGAAGTCCTTGTTGGCATCTACAATGTAAACATTTGCTTTTCTTATTAGTGCTATAAATAGTTGTTCAAAGTTGTTATCCTGAAATGTTTGCATCATTCTCCTGTATGCAGGATATTTTTGCTAGTACACCTGAGCAATTCTTGAAGGTCTTGTTGGCTGATAATTCAACTTATACTAATGAGTACAGATCTGCACGGAAGGATAAAAATCTTAATGTAAGTTTGGCATTACTATCTAGATCATTAGTCTTCATACATGTGTTTTCTTATCAATATCTTCAGTATTGATCACCTTGCATTAGACTGGACTTTTCGGGAACTTTATTGTTGTCCTCATATGATATTTCAGATTGAGCCGTGGCATACTGCTGAAGAATATGATGGTCAAGTTAGAGAGATTAAGTTCAGATCCATTTGTAATAGTCCTATGTGTCCACCAGACACTGCTGTGACGGAGTGGCAGCACGTTGTTTTATCACCAGATAAGAAAATGCTGGTATGAATGATTCATTGAATATCTTTTCCTGTGGGATATAGTAGTTGTAAATGTTGTTTAGTCTCCAGAGGCAAAATGAAAGAATAAAAATTCCCGTCTGATGTTCCCTTCTTTCAGGTTTTTGAAACTGTGCAACAGCCACATGATGTTCCTTTTGGTTCTTACTTTGAGGTATGTCTGAGATATTATAAAATCTGGTTCATTATTCATCATTCTGTTTTGCAACCCATCATTCAAGTTTCATCAGGTCCACTGTCGATGGCGCTTGGAAGTCAAAGACGAGACTTCATCTGTTATAGATATAAGAGTCGGTAAGTAATCCTCAAACTATTAATGATGTCGACTTATCAGGAAAAGTGTGTTGTTGAATAAAACGGGCAATGCACATTGGCTTCGTCAATAGGTGTACACTTCAAGAAATGGTGTTTGATGCAATCAAAGATCAAAGCAGGGGCAATCGATGAGGTTAGTTTGGTGCCCTATTCTAATCGAAAAAAAAAAAGTCAGCTATTTAAGGTTTCTCTGATTAATTTTGTTTTTGGACACTTGATACAGTACAAGAAAGAAGTGGAAGTGATGCTTGAAGTGGCATTGTCGTATCTCAAGTCTCACTCGTCCTCAAGTACCCTTGGTGATATTGACAAGTCTGTTTTATCATCTCCAACACCAGAGAACATGAGCTAAAACCTAATTAACCAACTTCAAGAAGAAGCTTCTTAAATTTTCATCATCTCCAGTGAATCAAGATCATCCACCATTTTTCTTCTTTTTACATGTTAAATTTGTATATGTGATAACAGTAATTAGGATGGATATTTACAGTCTGATATTTGGTAGTTGTGACAAATAACAAAGAAAGAAAAAGTTAGAAGGTTCACTCACAATTCTCTCTGTAATGGGTATATACCAAGGAGAACAAATGTGACAATTCCAATTTCGCAAGTTTCAGCAAAAACAACTTGGAATAGCAATATAGAGATACAAATCAATCCTAATACTTGTAAGATTTGGATACAAGAGGTAGAAGAAGAAGAGCAGGAAACATGTATGTAGCAAGAAAGTGTTAGAATTTGAGAGCGGTTGTCCAAGTGCCTTGAACACTGGGGTGTTTGGTGACATGTCTGGTCCTAAGTTTGACCACTTTCCTTCCGAGTGAGTTCCTGAGCCTTGTAGCATTGAGAAGCACTTGTTCAGGATCCATGTTCTTCACACACATTTATATTCCCTATGAAACAAGTATGAGCGAATATCAACAAAACCATTATAGGCGCTGGTAATGATAAAGAGGTAAACATACTGTAAATGCCCTTCAAGTAAGGATGTTGTCCCCTTGAAAGCTCCGTTACTACTTCCATCTGCGGATTTTTCTGTTTTAGTGCACCCAATTCTGATTCCATAAAGGCTCTGAAAATTTTACAGAAGAAAATGGAATGGCTTAAAACAAAGTGATAGATAGATAGATATATATATATATAGATGATAAACCAATCGGATGAATATAAAGATTAGGTGAATTGGTTACCTTATGCATCTACTGCTACCTCCCCAATTACAGTAGCTCACTACCAGCTTCTGAAGCTGCCATACTCTTCTCAGCGCCATTTCAATCTCGTCGTCAGATTGACAAAACCCTAATCTCCATGTGGAAAACAATATGAAATGATTAAAAAAAAAAGGAAGAGAAGAAGCAGATCACATGACAGGTGCATGTGAGTTTTATGATTAACTTAGAAAATAAATAAAACAATAAAATTTACCCCTATAGTTTTGGTCGAATCCCCATGACCGGCTCCGGCTACAACTACGTTACCGTTGCAGTAGTAAAACTTGACAAAGACGACGCCATAATAATTGGAATCTACAACTATCTTCTTCACATTGTCGAAGAAGCCATCGTCCCACTCGTCTCCTCCAACTCCAACGCTCACTTCTACTCTCCTCGGGTGCTGTTGGGTTACATCCCTACCGCTCATCGTAAACGTAGGAACTTGGACCAAACTGGGATAATAGGTACGGTGATGAGGGCTATTCTCAACCAATTCTTTTATTTCAATTTCATGGAACTTATCTCCCTTGGCAATATAAATATAAGCTTTGTCATCCTTGTTATAACAACACATTACAAGACTGAGACTTTTGTCATTTTCATCGACGAAGTAACTTGGCGGGTAGTAGCTGATTCTTAAACTCGACCATTCAGGAACTAACACACTCACTAAATTAACCCACTCTACACCTTCTCCTTCTCCTTCTCCTTCTCCATCCCCATTTTTTATCTTTTCTTTTGTCACCCAAATCTCTATATTCCTTGTGCTATACTCTTGTTCTAAATACGAAAACCGATCTTCCCTATATACTGCCAGTGATCTTGTATATCTTAGACTCGCGTCTTTAGTAGGCAAGCTACAATAGCGTTTAAATGCCTCCGTAGAAAAGTCGAAACTTTTAATAAAATACTCACGAGACTCATTATATACCCAATATAAATTTCCATGCAATGATATACTATAATACGTCATTATTGTATTCAAATTATCGGATGCAAACTCAAACAGTTTACCTTCATCGTATCCAAACTCGGTGACTTGAGCTCCCACGGTTGATGCCTCTGTATTAGTTTTACGGTAAGACCTAAAGATCTTGTAGTGCTTGTCAAGTCTACTATTGTCGTATCCCATGCCACTGAATGTAAACCATTTTTCTAAATCATTAGGTCTAATCCATCTAATCTGTTTTATCCATGGGTTGCAAATCCCGATCCCTTTGTACGTAACATAAGTAAATAACCCGTCGCAATGTTCGACGTTTATGGGCATTCCATGTTGATAACCAGGAATATCTGAGGGTAAATTATACACCTCTATAGATGGACCGTCAAGATTAAGATTAACGTTCACGGAACAAATCTTGGACTCGGCAAGCAAGATGAACTGTGGACGGGCGAGACCCAAATCACTGTTGAAGAACCTCCTTTCCTTGAATAGAGTGTTCCATCGTCTGCAAACGGATCTGAATCTAGTGAGAATTTTTGTTGGAAGGAGAGAGAGTATCTCTTCCTCCAGTTCATATGGAAGTGTCTCTCGTTGCATAATATAATATTATTCTTACGGAAGAGGCCTAGCTATGATTATTCTTACAGATACTGGTACTATCACTACATGAAGAAAATAATAACTATATATAACAGGTGGAAAATGAACAGAAAAGAAATATACTTTTATCCAAAATGATTATAATTAGATTATATATAATATATATAAATGAGTATACATATATATTTTTTTATGTCGTCTGTTTATTAATAATAATAACATATAGAAAAATACATTGTCGAATTACAAAGGTTAGCGGAAATATTAAATACCCCGGAATCAAACAAGCCAAAAAAGGGAAGCGGAAGCCCTCAATACAGGGAATTAAAAACGAAACAAAGGTTAATAACTTATAAATGCTCGAATGAAAACGAACTTGCCAAACTTACTCTTACACCAAAGAGAACAAAGCTAGCCACAAAAGACAACACGGATCCAATTTGCAGTTAACGAAACCTCCCTATAGCGAATCCAAGATACCTCTCAAATGAATTGAACCTAAACTTCTATTCCGACAAGAAGACGCGAGACACAGACAAGATCCCGCCAATCATTCGGAAACGGCAAAGTCGCACGACACAGACTGAAACGCCTCATTAGAAGTCATGAACTGACCAGACTTCGATCAGGTCTTGATGTAGAGACAAGGGAGCGAGACAAACCTCGAACCGGAAACACTAACCTCGGTTGAGAAAAGCAAAACACTAATCTCAGAGAGAAAAGCATATGATCGAACCGGAGAGATCATAATAAAGCTCACCAAGGGGCAACAGCAAGAACAACAAGAGCACGAAAACAAAGGAGCGCTAACAAACTAAAACCAATACTTCGGTCTAACAACATAGACTAAAATCTAATTCCGTAGAACACAGGGAGATGCATAATTCCACTGAAAAAACCAGAACCTAATCTACCCTAAAGAAACTTCACCAACCTAAACGAAAAACTGAACCATCAAACTCATATACAAACGCAAGAGAGACCAGAAATAAAGATTACCCTCGAGTAGAGAACTTCGTCTCAGCCGTAGAAGAAGCCAGAGTTATGATTAACAACCTTGAAAAGCTCAAAGATATGAGCCAAATCTGATGTTAAAATCGATCTCACTGACGAGTTCAAAAGAAAGAGCAGAGCTCCACCACTAACAGAGAGAAGACACCACACACAGAGAGAATTTCCAGAACCGGATGAAACTCCCACCTAACCGTCGTTCTGAAAGTTTCGAAACTAGATCTGCCAAGTGAGAGAGATAATGGTCAGAATCTAAGACGACTAGACATATAACTAACAGATGGACCCTCTCACGACTCCGGCGAGGAGCACCGGAAGCCGGAGAGGTCAGTTCAGAAGATGAAGTTCTTGGCGGCTAGGGCGAGCGGATGTTGAAAGAGAATATTTGTCCTGAAGTGGGAATGTTATTCTAAATGAGTATACATATGTGGCAATTAATATTAATTAAAATGAATAAATAAAACAAGGTTTTTAAGATTGGATGTGAGTAGATTTGTATCCTAAAATAAACAAGTATAACTATACCACAAGTTAGACTAAAAATAAAACAAAATCTGGCAAATAATATCCCTCTTTAAAACCTGTTTAATTTGATTAAATTGTTAAAGATTATATGAAATTGATATTTTTTAGATCGTTATATTTTTTCAACAGTTTTTTAAAAGTTAAAAATATAAAGTGTTATAATAATTATGAAATTAAGTACATCAAATCTACATAGATAAAAAACCGGTGGTACAACGCAAATCGAGACAAATGTTAACTAAACCGGTGATTTACTTATAAATCCTCGAATAAGGCTCGGCACCGGTTTTAAACCGATCATCGTTCTTGGTCTGGTTTGTTTCTTCATCCTGAGTTTTTTTTTGGTCTCCTCCGATTTTAGTTATTCTTGTATCAATCTATGGATATGGACCTGGAATTTGAATCTTAGATATGATATAAACCGAAGGGTATAGTTCATAATCAGCAAAAGCTCCACTAGAATTGCTTTACAGGTAACAAAAAATTTCTTCATCAACTTCTTTTGCATTTGATATTGAATCTTAGCCAAAATTTTCAGTTCATACCTTAAATATTTTATTTGTCTGATAGTTCCCGGATGAGTTATTAAAGGATTATGTAAAACACAGATTCGACTAAGGTCGTGAGTGCTCTCTTTAGAGCAAAACTCGTTTGCTTACTGACAGAGAAGGCAGGTTCTTTGTAATGGTGGACAAAACTTATGGTATTTGCTGCATTGATGAAGTTGGAGGTTTGCATATTTATGCTGAATGTGTTGTTCACTATGGCCAAACATGTCTGATAAACCCTTTTCTTGATTCATGTAAATGCTGTAAGTTCCTTTGTTGAAACAATGTCTTATTGGTGATGTTTTATGTTTTCACAGGACATCGATTCTCTCAGCAAACTTCGTTTTCGATTTAAAAAAGTCTCGAGATGAGTTAAGCATTTGATATATAGATTATGCGTCAAAGAGCGAGAAGCCTGTTAATGGTATGTGCGGCTAGTTTATCTTAATGAAAAAGATATTGACATTTCTAGTCCTCACTCAGAGTTATGTGTTGCAGATATTACTTGGTGGAAAAAGCTAAAGATGCTAATATTATGGTAAGGACTCTTGGTGTTGATGAGTTCCTGTACTTGTTCATTTGTGATGTCAAGATTGACAACTTCATTGAATGTCTAATATCACCTGGTATTGAATGCAGCTGGTTATCTTCATATGATTCACCATATGCAAGCTGGTTACATTCTTGCCATCAAAGTGAGATGTGTCTTTTTCTGCGATAAATTATTATAATGCGAAATTTGTATAAGTTCTTTGATAGGTGTTTCCACAGAGGGAATGAATGGGAAGGTGCATACTTAATGAATTTCCAAGATATGATCAACTTTAGTAAAATCAGAATCAGCAGCACATAAGCGGATCACAGGAGCCACGGGTGGAAGATCACAAAACAAACGGTACAATGGAAACTGAATACATTTTTCATTCCATGAATTTGACAAACACTGCTACTTAGCTGCAGATCAATTGAAGAATGGAGAAGAAGACACATGAGAGACAATGGCATTGGTATAAAATGCAGAGAAAAGGAAGTTTTTTTTTTTTTTTTTTGAGCTTCCACTAGATCATAGATAGATTGAATCTCCCCTAATTCAGTTCAAAAAAGAGGGAATAGCGTAAACCTTTAGCTTCTGTAACATTGTAATTTTTTGTTTACTTTCTTTCTAGTTCTTATGATGATTCTGTTCTGGAATCCGTCTTTTTTTTTAAAAACAATATTTGTGCCTCTGTAAGGTTATATACATTCTTCAACTCACCTGCATGGATCTTTTTGTTTTTCTATGACAAACTAATTTAAGACCAAACAAAGTTATATGTATATATATGGTAGTGATTACAATACAAACGATTGATGCTACGGACCTGTTCCAAGGTATCCGTTGCTACTTGGGGAACTTTCCAGTGTAACGCCAGGTATATCACGGACCAGAAACTTCACTGTATGTTTTCTCATACTGTTTAATATCTCGAAGCATTCATGGAGATCAGAATCTGAGACCAACATCACCCATTCTTCTTCAACATCCATTTATTTCATCTGAAAGGCATCGTCTTGTAGCTTGAAACGCTTACCCACTTCTTTGTACAGCTGAGAACATCCAAGAACATATGGTTCAAGCTTGAATCGTATAGTGTCGTCTCTATAAGTTGCTTTTACAGTCAGTGTCGATCCACTCTCGTCTTTATTGTTGAGGGTTTTGGTATGGTTCCAATCTTGTTCAATTGAAGTAAATGAACTTCCAAGCCCAACCGCAGTTGAACCATTTGATGAATCCAATATGCTGCTGGAAAGAGATTGGTTCGGTTCAACAATACCATTACCGCAGTCGATTCTTGTATTTTTCCCATCATCTACAAGTGCTAGAGAACTTAAACACCTACGAACACAAAGGTTTTTATCATTCTTAACCTCTTCACTCCTTTTTCCTATGTCGATATCATCACAATAATTCAAGCTAGGATTTTTGCTTATCCAATCCCATGACTCCATCAAGGATCCTGAGCACACTGAAATTAAATAGCTTATTAATAGCTCCTTTAGAAAAGTTTATTATATAAAATAGATAAACTCTTACCTAGTCCTTCCTCCAACTTAACCGCACCATCACAGGATTAAGTTTAAAACTCTCTAACGGTGCCTTCATGCCCTTTTACAAATGAATCATCATTATAAGAAGATGAACTAGTTTGGATAAAATGGCCAAGTGCTATAAATTCCCCTTTAAATGAGTCAAACTTCAGTCCTCCTTCCACACCTTGAACAGAGTCCAACACCGTTAGTATTTTCCTTAGTGATCTATTCACTTTGTTAATCTTGCGAGATGGCCATCTCATGATTCCGTGTTGTCTACATATCCGTTTTAGTGTAGTCGGACAAACTATACTTAAAAAGAAAAATCACCCAAGTCAAGTCAAATGTTAATTATACCAGAAAAAAAATATGGAATATCTAAGAACGTATGGGATTACCACAGAGGCCTTTTGCAGCATCATTTAGGCTCCCAGAGAAGTATTGTTGGAGAACATTTAAGCTCACATTCTTTTCTGTAATGCTTTTCTTCTTCTCTGATCTTCTTGCTCCATTGATTTCCTACGTAAGATGTATCAAGAAGATTCAATCTCTACACCTAGCAGCCTGATTCAAAATATATACAAGACTTTATCAAATATAAACGAATTAGATACACCATATACCTGCTGAAGAGTGCCTTGAGAACATGCTACTTCATTTTTTTTATCAGAGGATACTTTGGAGAAGGTACTTCGAGTGGAGTTGAAGTCAGTATCCATCAATGTTGTCTGTAAGCTTCTTTCCGATACAGTCGCCTGTGGGAGATTCAACATTTGTGCACTACAAAATTCAACTTCCGTAACTTCGTTTGATTCTACATCTGAAACAGTTCTCAGTGTTCGACATATTCTCTGCATCGTGCCCGAGAGACTGTCCAGCAAAAGTTGTTGTTCTGAGCTTCTCTTCATACTTAGAGGTAAGAAAAACTCAAGTATATAGTCATTGTCGCCGGTGAATGTGCTCCTCAGTTTGGTAGCAACTGCAGCATTAAGACCAAACCTTCGAGCATGCTGAACAAGAGGATACTCGCAGATATCAAATGTCTTTACATCGGATGAGAAAGAGGGTTTGTTTGATGTGAGAGCTTTGCCAACAATTCCTTGCCCTTTTATCAGATAATGCTCCAAACATGCATTCACAAAGCCTTCCATTTCCATGTCATTCACGTAACATGCTGTCTCTTCTATGCAAAGAAGAGAACTTTCCTCTGAACGTTTTCCATAAACATTCACCAACCCATCGTTGGCTCCCATGGAGTAACTACATGGAATCCACGCTAGAGCTAAAGGCAACCTATGTGCATGGCAAACTGCTCGGAGAACATCTCTTATTTCAGCCAAAGCTTGTTTTTGATTACTCGAAAAGTACTGGAAAACAAAGACATTATTAAAAATTTAAACAAGAACAAATCAGTTTTTGTTTTTTGGTTCAGATGTACCTGACGACGAGGAATAGTTGATGTTTGTAAATTCACAGCCTGAAAAAATAGACAAAAACATGAATCTCAGCACCGGTTATTGTTTGATATGATCTACATCATATAATGACATCAGAGAAGAATAACTTGGTTAAGTATAAGAAAATAAAAAGAAATACATATTTGTTGGGAACCAAATAGTGTAGAAGAATATGCAATCTAATTTAGAGAAGATTACCTATAACCTTATTTCATATCCTCCCAGTAATGTTTCTATATAAATTCTCTACTAATGAAAAGCACTAACCACTAAATGGGATTTTATAAAGGAAAGAAATCAAAACAGAACAACCTTTCAATACCCACAAAGAGAAGAGAGAGAGAAGGTGAGTAACCTGCAGAGCACGGCAAACAGAGTCCATCTCCACATCAAAGTTTGGCTTTTCCCTGCATGTCACAATTTCCAAGACAGCACAACAAGGTGAACCAGATTCTTCAAGGACAGGAATTGCAATCGAACCACGAATTTCGTTATCAAGTGCATGCTTCATCCTTAAATATTCAGCGGTCTTGTGATACATAACATTAGATGTCCACTCAGGAACTCCAGAGATAAATACTCTACCTGGAAGACCTGGATAAGAGCGCTGATTTGCTTCAGCAGAAAAGGTGTATTTTCTTGACACTTCACGGTATCCAGATAGCCTCGAGTCAAACAAGTACGCTTGATCACAAGTACTAAGCATGTACTGATCTCCTTTCTTAATAGGAGTCCAAAACTGAGCTAGAATTCCCTCTCCAGAGAACTCCATAAACAAACTTAATGCCTTGAGCATCTTCTCATCAAGTGAGTGACTCAGAGACCTTGGAACTCTAGAGTCTATTGTGTTGGATACACAACTCTTCTGATTAGTATTACCCTTGCTTCGTTTACCACTTATTTTTTCAGTATCAGATGTGCAATAAAACAGAGAGCTCATCTCATGTACCGGTATTTTTTCGCCAACGTTAGAGCCCTCTAAACCACGGAAGGAAGGAGTAAGATCTTGAAAATTGGAAGCCTTGGAGTCAGGTACACGTAATGCACTAAAACCTCCCAAAGGTGTAGAAGATTGAGAGGTTGATAAGCCGTATTGACTGAACAAAATATCTGTAGTGGAAGGATTATTGCACCATGAAGCAAAAGATTCCAAATTCATAAGCCCTGAAGCTGAAGAAGAGCTAAACATATCTTCTTCAGAGATCAAATTCCTAACCCAAACATCCATTTCTTCTGGTGGAATATCTGGAAAACAAAATCCTTGGTCTCTAGATGCAGATGAGTTTTCCATTTTTTTTCTTCTTATTTGATGATTAGATTGACCAAAGACTTCCACATAGATTATATTTTTTCCTGATCGGTTTGGTTCCTTGTAATATTGATCTTTAGCAGATTGATTCAATGTTCATAAGTATCCTACACAAGGAAACAATCACAGCACTAGATTAATTTCACTTATTATTTTTTATGTTCCCAAAATACTATAATTTAAACAAACTATAATTATGAAACAAGACAAAATTCACCGCAAGGAAAAAAAAAAAAAAAAATCCCAAATCCCAGAATTGAACATCCTAGAACATCTAACAATTTGTTATTGTATGGTATAAAAACGAGAAGTATTGGTAATTGTGTTTCAAGTACTGTTATCTCGGTACTTAGTGTTTTTTTTTTATAGAACACATTGTAGCATCTTACCTATGTTAATTAGTATTTTAGATCAACACTTAAAGTATTGGTAAAAAAATATTATTTACCTAATCATATATCATTTTATTAAAACTGACGTATTCACGCAACGACTAATTGGTATAGTTTTCAAGTTTAACTGTTTTTTTTGGAAACTTTTTATTCTTTTATCTTCTCATCGTTGGTTAGAAATATAAGAGATTTATTTGAAATATCAAATTAGATAGATTCGTCGAGAACAACAAAAGTATGTGCAGAGTCATTTCTAAAGTTGAAACGACCATAAGCCATATTTCAAAAAGGCTTACTTTATAAAAAAAATCATAAACAATTATTATTATCCAAATAAAAAGACATATTTAATAGTAGAAAACCAAAATAAAATAATAAATAATATTTTTCCATTTATCTGATTCACACAATTTTTTTTATGTTTTTGGAGTTATTGTGCTGAAATTTTTTTAAAATAGTTAAAATTACATAATTTATAAAATAAATTATATACCAACAAAAATAAAATATGAAATAAACTTATTTGATTATTGATGGTAAACACTCAAGAAAAACATAAACTAATGGTGTAAATGAAGATTTTAGAGTTTGAAGAAAAATGTGAGAAGAAAAGTTAGTTGACCTAATTTTTTTAGTTTTACTTTCTAAATTAATTTAAAATATTTTAATTTTCGTTTTTAAAACAATCAAAAATTTAAGGGGTCTAAAAATGAGTATAATATAGTACTACTATTTTACCAAAATTAAGAGCCTTAAAAATTCTTTAAAATTTGGGGCTCCCAACATTTCTAATTTTTGGCCTTACCAACACCTCTTACTATGTGTTAAGAACTTCTTCTCAAAAATTTGGTTCAATTGTATATTGTGGCTCTCTGCCCTAAAGTTTATGTTATACATTAAAATTATGGGCGCTTACGTCACGAGTGATCCCGTTTCGGATTTCCTCTTGTCGTTACCTGTTATTCTCTTTAAAACAGTGTCCTAAAGTCGAGATAAGATGAATCCTGACCGTCCATTTTACTTTCAAGATTCGAATATACAAAGATACCTACCTACGTATCTTGTAGAAATGTGCTTGTTCTCCTATTTGTTGTGAAATCTTAATTTTAATCTATTTTTTTACTGGAAAAAAATCTATTTTTTTACTATTTTTCATTATTGTGATTAATTTTTTCATTACTCCATCTATCTCATAATTTAAGTGTTGTTTTGGTTTTACATGCAATTTAAAGTAAATTTTCTACCATTTACTTCTGTTCTATTAAAAAAATGTTCTTTCGTCAATCGTTGAATATTCAATATCGCAGTAACATAAAGTTAAAGAGTTGTCAATACAAAAATGTTTTCGTCGAAAGAGAAGATTTCTACTGTGATTCTTATAATTATGCAGGTAATGTCAACTTATGACGTTAGTCGCTTTCTAGCATGAAAATTCAAATGATAGATTGATGAGTACGGAACCTATTTTTTCCCTTTCCTTTCTTTTTTTTGTTCGTAACATTTAATACAAAACAATTTTCTAGTATATACAAATTTTAAGTTGAGAATATATTATTGATAGTTCAGTAGTTTGCCACCTGTGTTGGCGTGTTGTCATTAAATAAAGCTAAGATAGGTCCGAGAATTTTGGTTTTGTCATTTTCTTTTTTGGGTACAATTTACTTACAAGTATAAAAATTAATTATGCTGTGCGACGAACACAAATTTTATACATCAAGTTAGTATGATCAACCTTATCAGAATATCTAATGTGGTCAAAAGGCATATTATACAAATCATCGATTGTTTGAGCGCTTTTATGACAGACAAACCAAATGTGTGTTCTTCTCCATCTAAGCAAGTTTCAACGCATAACAGCCAAGGAGAAATTCCCAAACTCCAGCTCTTATGAATTTGGAAGCTTGCTTAGATGGTAATGAGAATACTGAAACTCATGGTGATTGGACTCATAACGATACTGACACATCTCATGTGCGAAAATCATTTTACTAGATTGGAGTCAACTAAAGCTTTAGTTGTACAAAGATATGTAAACAAACCAGGGATCAACAAATTCAAAATGATACTTCCGTATCTAGATTCAATGTTAATAATATACATATAAATATATCTAGTAAACATTGTTTATGTTTGAACCTTTGAAAACAGGGCAGTCATTAACTTCAAAGCAATATCGCCGTAGGGTTGCTCCTGCTGCATATCTATAAGTCCTCTAGACTTCAATACCTGTAATCCAAAAACAAATTGTCTCAGTTAGAGGGAATGCAATAAAAAGAAAAAGAAAAAAAATCTGTACTGAGAATCACTCACCAGTGTCTCGAAGAACATTCGAGCAGCTAGCTTCCTTGTCTTTCCTGCTAAGATCTTGTTCAAACTTAGATCTCCAGAAGAATGACATGAAGTGGGACTACTTGAAGAACGTTGTTGAAGATACTGAGCCAAGGCCCTGTCAATAAATGTTACAAGTTAGTAGAGAATTTATAGACTCTTGAAAGCTACATGGTTTTTGAAAACTTAATACCTTGTTCTCCCTGTCAAAGCATCAAAATCTTCACTAACCGGTGATCTTACAGGGGTATTGCTCCCTACCTCCAGGAAATTAAGTTCCTATAAGGCACAATGAAATGGGTTGCTATCAGTCTTAGCAAAGCACCACGATTGGTAGAAACAAAACAGGCGGAAACATGAGAACAAACCTCGTTGGTCATTTCAGGAACAGCTGAAAGACCCGAGTTTCTTAGTTCAGGCATATCCTCTGGAATTGTGGATGTTGAAGTCTCAGTTCTATAAGATCTTGTGTCCCAAGTTCCAGGTTGAGTGCTAAAGTCATCAGTTCTAAAAGGTGAAGATCTTGGAGGTGGTGACGGCATGTACCCAGGGAAACTACCATCCCTTAAATGTTCAATTCCCATGTCATCATTATTAAATGTATGAGGAGATTTTGCTTCTGTTGCTACAGACTCTGCACGCGCAGATCGAGGAGTTGCAAACTCTTGGACATCTTCAGTTTGTTGAGCTGGAGACTGCTGAACTGTAATGTCTGGAATAGTAGAATCAGGAACTCTAGACTGTAGAATTGGAGAGGCCGGGTTAATTTCTGTTTCAGCTTCTCGAGTAGGCGATGATACAGATGCAGGTTCTGGAATAGTTTCATCAGAAACAGCAAGATATGGCTTTGAAGCTACACAGTCCTTTTCAAAGACACTGCATAAAACATCTGAGAAGCCTGCACAGAGAGATAGACAGACAATAATATTTCTTAACAAACAAGGGCAAAAGAAGGTACACAGTCGAAAATAAAGAATCATTGGAAAAGGACCAGTAAATAAGGGCTCATTAAAACTTTGATCCTTCTTTGACTGGTTATTCAGTCTCCAAACATTTACTTTAGATGAAGGTAACTTCATTCTCTTACGAAGAGTATCACTAGGATCCTCTAGCCTTTCTCTCATGTTCCTGTCCAAATTTGTTACTCAGTAAGCAACAGGTAATGAGATGACAAAAATCACTGGAAGCAATGGTAAAGTTATTACCTGTTAGTAAGTACTGTGACCTTATCAAAATGCTTCCTCTTCCTTGGCCTTATCTGTGGTTGGGGAGGAGGAGTGGGCTGAAGAGCTAGTTGAGGTGATGGATGCACTAAATATCAAAACAAAAACAAAATATTTTCAATATATAATAACATAGTGCATGTAATGGTTAAGCATAAGATTATCAGATATGTTGTTTACTCACCAAAATCTGCACGTTCTTCCTCAGAACCAGCAAAACCTGGAGATCCTGAACGAAGCTCAAATGCTGAACCCCTTCTAGAATTTAACACTTCATCATCAATACTTGGTATATTGGGTTCCTTCTCATTCAAAGTTTCATCTAAAGACTCAGTGCCTTCAACTCTGTCATTCTGTTGTTCAGCAGCAAATAATGGATGGGATGCAGGGCTTAAATCATGGGCAGCATCACGCCTTTTCTCAATCTCGGGAACACTTCTAGGAGAATTGGTGTCACTTCTCTCGGTATTGGGATTGAGCTCTTCTGTCAAGTTACTTGGTCTAGGATCCTCTGTGTCGTTACGAGGACTATAGGTTCCAATATCTGGAGCAATATTGGAATCTCTTGGCTCATTGTCTGGTCCTGCCTCATGAGTCATCTCAACATCCATTTCTCTAAACTGCTCACGCAGAGGTACTGTGGATTGGCTGCCCAATTCACAGAAAGAGGCAACAACATTAAAAAAGGTATCACTGAACATAAAAGTAGAGGAAATCAAAACTCTATGAAGAGCCTTACTCGACATCCATTGGGCTAGATTCTGAGATGATGTCCTGTAAGAAGGACAAACAAACTTTCAGTCAATAACAAGTTCTTGGAGACATAAAAACCAGTAGTCAGAATCAACTACAAAGCCACAAGAAGCAAGCAGGAATCTGACCTCTTCGAATGTTACAGCAACATAAGGATCAATGCCAGTAGGAATTTGATCTGCAAGATGAGCATCAACATCATAAACACCTTGACTCACATTATGATGCATACATAACAAAATAAAAATAAATAAAAAGAACATGTAAAAGGTACCTGTGAGAGTGATATCCTCTTCACTCCGAAGGTGATGATCGAATTCCCTAAGGTTCACAAGAAAAAGAATAACAAAATTTAAAGATCTCTCAAGCTTTATCACAAGAGATAAAACTGAAATAAAAAGTTGAAAAAATTGGATACCGGTCGAGTGTGTCATCTTCCAAGTCGAAATCGTCCAAATTTAGTGCTGAAGGCAGAGTAACAGACTCAACGGGGGCTTGTCTGGCATTCTCCGGCAAGTCAACTTGAGGAGAAAGGAAAGCCTTAGCAACCCAAGTATTAAGGAGAGTATAGTCATGGTAAAGATAATCGACTTTCTTAGAATATATTCTCACAATCCCAACAAGAAGGTGACTTGACATTCTCAATGCCAAAGGTACAGAAGTATACATAATAGAATCTGCAAACAAAATTACACAAAATTAATGAATGCATATGATCGATCAATCAATCAATCGTGAGAGACAGAGAGAGATGTATCGCTTAATGATTAGAAACCAGAATGCGTAGATATAACACACAAAAAAAAAAATACGATTTTTCGTCTTTTAATGATTTAAAAAAATAACCATAACTGTTTGGAATCAAAGAGGATAGAGAAAAATGGGAACTTTAAAAGAGGAAATACGAACCAACAGTTTCGGGGATGTCTGTAGCAATGTACTGAGACTTCTTTAGAGGACGTGTGTGAGCGGCACACCACACAATCCCTAATTGACCCTTTCGACCCAATAACGTCTGTGAATAAAACATTTCGTGACCCAATTCGAACTTTCACAATTAGGTCGAGATGGATTAAGTATGTATAAATTAGAGAAACAATCAATTTTGGAGCAGACGAAGAGGTTTGGGTTTTGTGCTTTTTGAAGGAGGAAGATGAGATATTCAGTGGCGCGGGAAAAACATTCTCATTGGCGCTAATGTTGATATGATCGGGAAGTATTACCGTCTGACTAAAATGTCCTTTTTTGAAAATTTACAAAACAAAACAACTTGGGCCATCAAACCCAACAGGGAAATTGTCGGATCACTGGACCAGGGGTACATTTGGAAATTGACACTCTAGGGTTTTAATTCTTCAAGAGGATGGATATTTTTATTTAGGGTTCTCTACTTCTTACCCCCCGTCGCTGTTTCTTCTCTGAGGTAGTCGAAAGTTGCAGCCACAAAAACAGATCCAACAATGGTAAAATTTTCTAGGACTATTGAAGCCTATGAATTTATGTGTTTATCGCCATTTACTGATCCAATCTTTAACGGATTTTGCATTGTGAATTTGATTAAATGTTGTTGCATTGAATCATTGGTCCATTTTTGTGGTTAATGAATTTGAATTGAATAAAAACTGATATTGATGTCATGCAGCCAAAGCAAATCCACGAAATCAAGGACTTCCTTTTGACGGCGAGAAGGAAGGATGCAAGGTCTGTGAAGATCAAGAGAAGCAAGGACATTGTTAAGTTCAAGGTCAGGTGCTCAAGGTATCTCTACACACTATGCGTCTTCGACCAAGAGAAGGCTGATAAGTTGAAGCAGTCTCTTCCTCCAGGTTCACTTTCTCATCTCTCTCTCTTCTGTAACACTGCCATTATAACATCGCTAGATTTTAGCGGCTTTGAGAAATTCATCACTTGTGTAAATATAGTTTCAAGTATTTGATTGATTTAATCATTGGCATTTCTTAATTTCAGGTTTGAGCGTGCAAGACCTTTGAAGATGTATTGAAATGTTATGGTACCAGTGTTGAAGTTTAATGTGCCCTTGTCTGAGGAGATAATATTTTTTGCTGTCTTTTGAATTACCCATGATTCAGACTTTCCTTTTGTTACTTTGCTATAAAAGACGTTTATGAGTTGGATTTTGTATTTTGTCATCAACTATATTGGCTATAGATATGGCGACAAAGATCTGGATTTGTAGATATTAGATAATGTGCGTTTTTGAGAGCCCTGGTTTGCATGGTTGTCAAGGGTATCAGCAAGGTTTTTATCAAGGTCTACCAAATAACCAGCGAACATGGCAAACTGGGGTCCGTCAAGGTAAGCGCAACAGCATCTCCAGCCTTTGCTCCTTGGAGCTGGACAATGTACATCAGATGGTGAGATGGATAAGTACCAGTGATATCAGTCTACACTACGGTTTGCGGCAAACCTTCTTTAACAGATTCAGCTGGACAAATTGTTTGCATTCTTTCTGTCATCATATTCCATCATGAATAAGGCTGTACAAATTACGTGATTTAGATTTTACTTTGTACTAAAATTCTTTTTGTTTTATTCATCATAGCATCAACAGAAGACAAAACGAAGAACAGAGGCAGATGACTTAGTTCGCCCATCCATTTGTTCATATTGTTTCTTAAACTTCATGAATGTATATAAATCAAGAGGATATTAATAAAATAACTTCCCGGAGCTAAATACTACACAACAAAGCTCTCATTGATCCTTTGTTAAAGGATAAGGCAAAGTGGCAATGTGATTATGAGCCACTGTCCCAATCCAAAGCTTCCCTTGAACCTCCCTCACTTCACTCACAAGCTTCATTACCTTGCCTTGTCTATCCTCGAGCACCTCCAAGACCTTACCTTCCTCATCGAATTTCGATATCACAGTGTACATTCTCATCCCCATCATTTTCGCCAGCAGCTTCATCGGTATTGGCAACCGAAAGTAGATACTCTTAATCCAAGGGTTGTTTGTAAGAACCTCTTGTGCAGGTGTTCTGCAACAGTCTATTGCGACCCAAAACTGACCCTTTTCGTTTATTCTTACATTGTCTGGGAATCCCGGAAGTTCCGCCACCACTTCGACTACACCTGTCTTTGGACCCTCTAGCCAGTATTTAACCAACCTGTCAAATACATATTGATGAATAGAAATCAGAGATACAGCGCGATAAACAGAGTTGAGGCATGATTTTGAACGTTAAGGAATGTTTTTATGGTTATACCTGCAATTGGTAGTCTCAGTGAAGAGAAGGAAAGATTGGTCTTTGGAGAGCTGAATTCCATTGGGAAAAGCCAAACCATCGAGCACAATGTGTGTTGTTTTGGTAGGTGGGTCATACCTTAGAAGCCTTCCTGTTGATTCTCCTTCCAATAATATGAAGAAATGATTCCTACAAAATACAAACTCTAATTCTCTTAAATTATACGATTTATGGTAGTAAACTGAACCCGAAAAGTAAGAAAAACAGAGTTTTCTGTTTTGCAACTAACAACAACAACAACAACAACAAAAAAAAAAAAAAAAAAAACTCACGCTCTGTCGTATCTCTTGCTGGTGTCAGTGAAGAAGATGGAGCCATTTCTATGGATGTCAAGATCATTGGCAAAGAGTATTGGATTTCCTTCCACATGAGTAGCTAAAGGCGTAACAATCCCTCCTTGAGGACCAACAACAAGTAGACCATAGTAAGCGTCTGCAATGTACAAATTTCCTGACTCTTTATCAAATCTCAGACCAAGAGGTCTCCCACATAGCTTCTCGTGCTTCCATTGCTTGTTTGTTGTTGAATCCACACCTCTTGCGCAAGCCTTCTCTGACCTAATTACCATGAACACACAACCCATCAATAAGAGAACTGAAACAATCGTAAAAGTGATCAATATTTACCATTTTGATGTAACAACAGAAAATGTCTCCCATCCGACTGCTTCACCCATCCATCTAACCACCCTCCCATCAGCCAACCCTGTGTATGGACCACGACCTAAACTATCAAACTCTAACGACTCTGGACCAAAAACTTGGTCCACAAACTCCACTTTCCCATGATGAGCCAGTCGACTAAGGTTGTCCCTTGGCCAGTTTTCCATGACTTGCTTGTAGGGAGCAACCTCATGCTTCACGGGTTTGAACTCACGACCCCCAATTGGACTTATGTGAAAGGGGTCGAACGCTATGAAAATTACAGATAAAGCAATGATACAGAGAATCGGATGATGTGTGAGTAATGAGTCATATGTACCATACTGGCCTTTTTTCTCCATTTGTAAGTGCTCAGAGGTGTCATATGTACCACCATACTGGCCTTTCTTCTCCATTTGAAAGTGTTCAGAGGTCGATCAGGAAGAAAGATCAGATTCACCTGATCAATGTACATATTATATAAGCAAATATCAAGCATTGTGGTTGTGAAGAAATGCAGATATTGTGAATAAAGTTTGGGTTGAAAGTAGGTTCAGTGGAAACAAGCAACTATTCAAAAGTTGATCTAAGTTAGATTACTCTGATATCAAATACAATTTCCATGACTTTATTTGAACTGTGAATCATCCAACCTACAACTGCTCATAAAAAAAAACATGATCGATTATTTTTCTATTCTACCTTTTTCCTACCTTATTTCTGAAATATCAATGGATAAGAGGACATACGATGGAAAAAAAGTTACAAAGAGAAGACACTGCTCTAATCAAAGAGACCTTAGAGAAAATTTCATTTACTACCTTGTGAAATTGCAAGACTGCACATGATAAAACAGATACAATAAATAAAAGAAAAGAAACGAGAAATACAAGAAAAACAAGAAGCAGGCTTTCATACTGAAATAAATGTGGAGGCCACAAGTGAGGAAACATGTCTTCTAGTGGATGGAATCTTTAGGTAAGACATGGGACCCTTTTGCAACTATACATCAAAATCATTCATTTGTCTATTCATCTCTAACGATTCCCCAATCACCACATTATGCAGGAACCATTCCCCCCAAACAGTTCAAGCAAGCTTTAAAGCTCTGTTAGATTCGATTGAAACTGCAGAAGCTTGGTTACCAACTCTCAGTCTTCATCTACTACCTCGCTGACAAGAACTTTGTTCCCAAATACAATGTTAACCATAAACTGAACTCAGACAACTTCCACTCCACTAAGAGGAACTGCAATGGCTTGCAAGGTCCGGCTGTTTCCAATAAACCGTACTGAGGGTAAAGAAGTATCAGTAAGCGATTCAATCTGGAGAAAACTGAAATCATAAGCACCCGATTTCTTCAAACTGAAAACAAACACTACTATGATCCAACCAAGAATAGTAAAAGCCCAGTAGTTATTCATCCCACCAATCAGACTCCAAGAAATGGCGTAACCAACCAGGATTCCCGACAAATGTCCCAGAAAACTAGCTTGTGGAACAATAATCGAAGTGAAAATGAGTGACTCAAATGGCGCAAAGCTAATGGGAAGAGACAACAACCCAAAAAGATCCAGCTTTGAAGAAGGTTGCTTTACAGAGAGAATCTTCATCCAACCAAAGACAACACAAGAGTACCCAACAGCTGTAACTCTCCGGAAATAATCAATCTTTAATCTAGCAATCAGCAAATGATAGATCCCAATAACCAAAACACCAGAAAAGACAACAAGAACAAGAGTGTAATGAAGATAATAAGCAGTTCCAAGACCAACATGACCTAGCTGTTCAACAACACCAAGACTCCATAAAGCACTCACATTAAACACAAGATGCAAGACACTAATATGTGAGAAAGCAGAGGTAATCATCCTCCAATAATGCCCTTCCACTGCAGACTCGTAACTCAATCCAACTTGAGAATACGTAATACTCTTCTTCGGAATCACAAACCAAATTAAACTACATATCGTTACGATGCAGCTAGTTGCAGGTTTCTCAATGATATCATAGAACAAAGGCCTTCCCATTCTTATAATCGCAAAAATAACCAACACAGCAGTTGAGGTTGAATTTAATTCTCTGAAGAAGCTAAACCCAATGCTCAATTCACTCCTCCAAATCCATAGAATTGACAAAGACAGAGAAAGACACAGATCTAAAAAAAAAGTAAGGATTTTTTGAAGGACTGAGCTCAAAGCAGTGACCTTTTTTAGCTAAGCCCACCGACCAAACAGAGAGATATCTCTTTCTTCCTTTGAGAATTGATTCGGTTCTTCGTGTTCGCGCTAACATGTTCCAGATCGAACGAATCAAAAAATCTTTAGAACCCAAATTTTGTTTCTGTCGGCTTGACTTCTGTATGATACGGGCCTAGGTGGTAATAGATCTGGGCCTAGATTGTAATAGATCTGGGTCTGTCACAAAAAAAATATTTTTCAATCCAGCTTTTCTGGACGACGAAATTTTCCATTCAATCTTTAAAATTTAAATGATGAGAAGAGACGAAGAATACTAGACTAGTAGTCTAATAGTAATGTTACTAGATGATTATTAACAACATTGTAAGAATTCAAAGTTATATATATATATATATATATATAAGAGATCTGGTCTGTTCAAACAACATCGGTTCTCATTACTATATATATTACATATAAATGCATACATTATGAATTTATATGGGTTGATTCTTCTTTTTCTTCTTTTTATTGTATGAGTTGAATTTTTTTTGATAGAGGGTAAATCATTTGATAACTTTTTGGAATAGAAATGAATGTTCGTCATCTTATGTTATGTATATTAAATAGCAACTATGTTCGTCTTCTACTTAAAAGAAGAGTAAGAATTGTACATCTATGATATATTGTGTAGGATCTGTTTGATCTTCCCCATCGATGAACTACAGTGAAATAATAATGTTCATGTCATCACTATCGAATCCATCCAATCATTAAAATTCGTGACATGTTCGAAAACTTTAGAACAGTGGGGTACTATAAACTGTCACGTTGTTGTAATACATCAATGATGATATCCTCTTCAAAATTTACAAACTAAAAATTATTTATATGTGAACAATGTTATCAATTTCTTGAGGAATCATAAAATCAATCTTTGTCATTGAAATATAAAACCAGAATATTTCATTCGCAAATAAATATTCTTTTATTGACATTTTATTTATACAAATCCCATCCATAACTAAACAAATAAAAGGAGGGAAGTGATATACATATATAAAATAGCATTAGTTTAAAACCAATAAAATTGCTTGAAGTTCGTCGTTGAAGCAACCATTTATTTCTAGTAAAGAATATGAGAAATCAACTTAAAAGAAGAAAAACTATGGCTTTGTAGGCGGCGGCTTGATTGTGACGTGATTCCGGGCCTCAACTTGGCTCACGATCATCGTTACCATCATTAGAACGATGATGAAGGAGGCAACCAAGGTTCTCTTTTCGATAGCCATATTTGTTTATAAACCTCTTAAATGGTTTTTTTTTTTTCCTTTTCTTTTTTGTCGTTTTAGATTGAATAATCGCTGTATTTATTTGTAAACTCAAATTTCTATAATTAGTGAATTGCTAATTTTAAAGTTTGTGGAATGTTTCAACTGTCTTTTCTTAGATTTTAGGCAAAGTGTTACTAACTTTCTTGGATCGAAATCTAAAAATAGTATCAAGTTAATTTTAAAACTTGGTGAGAAAACAGTAGATTCTATCATATATTCATTCAAATCTAAGTTATTTTCTATATTTTATATATTTAATTATCAATGTCATTTCAACTTTTAGTAGTTCCATTATAAATTCGATTAGGTCCATATTTGGTCTGATATAAATTTTTGATGATGATGCTACAAAGTACAAACATGTGAATCGCACCAATAACATACCTAAAAACCGTTGAGGCATGTTAGATCCCAATTAGGTTCAACACGACGACTGTCTTCTTCATCTTATTGCAAGATTACTCACTTAAAAAGAAAAGGTCACATGTTCTCTGTTAAAGAAGAACCATAACAATGGCTGCCAAAACACAACCATCTTCTTCCTTACTACTACTCATCATGTCCTTGTTTTTACTGGTTCTTTCAACTTTTGTCCCTTCATCAGTCCTCTCAGCCACTCTTCGATCCGATATTCAAACTCTAGAGTCTATAATACGCAGCATTGATCCAAGTTCCATCTCCCCTTCCTCTTACCTCAGCACATGGGACTTCTCTGAAGACCCGTGTGAAGGCGCAGGGACGTTCTTGGGAGTTATGTGTTCTTTCCCTCTGGAGAACACGACTAGCCGAGTTATAGAGATCGATCTTGATGATGACGGCTATGACGGTTTCCTGTCTGATGCAATAGGGAACCTGACTGAGCTCACTGTCCTTAGCCTCAACAAGAACAGATTCCGTGGTCCAATACCAGAAACTGTGTACCAGCTCAGGAAACTCACCAAACTCTCTCTCTCGGAAAATTTCTTCACCGGAGACATATCCCCGGAAATCATGAGGCTCAAGGAGCTCAAAACCATAGACCTCTCGAAAAACAGTATCGCTGGGGAAATCAATCCAAGGATCTCATCCTTGAGAAGTTTGACTCACCTCATCCTATCAAACAACCATCTAGATGGAAGAATACCTGCGCTCAACGGCTTGTGGAAGCTACAAGTATTAGAACTCGGTAACAATCATCTTTTCGGAACGCTTCCTAAGCTTCCCACAAGTCTAAGAACTCTATCCATCTGTTTCAATAGTCTTGCAGGACGTATATCGCCCTTGCATAGGCTGAAACAGCTTGTGTCATTAGATGTGAGCCAGAACAGATTCTCAGGCACCATTGGCCATGAAATCCTAACATTCCCTGACATTGCACGCATCAATGTGTCTTTTAACCAGTTCATATCCATAGAGGTTGTTCAGGTTACAGGATCACGCCTGCGCATGCTTGATGCTGAAGGAAACCATTTACAGGGTCACCTTCCGCTGTACCTGGCAACTTACGAAAACTTAAAGGATATCAATCTACGGAGCAACATGTTCTCCGGAGACATTCCAAGGATTTATGGGAAAAGAATGGAAAATTCATGGAGAAGCTTATACTTGGAGAACAACTACCTAACGGGTTCACTCCCTCTGGAGTTTCAAAAGATCACCAAACCGATCAGAGGAAGTCTTTCGAATAACTGTCTGCAATGTCCAAAGAATGTTACAATCTGCCAAGGAACTCAAAAGCCAAAATCACAATGCACCAATGCAATGCAGGAGGGCATGGAGTAGAGATCATGCACATGGGATGAAGATACTATTAGAAAGCATTATTACTAAGCACAGTTCATGTCCTCGTTCGGTATTAATCATGCTGGAAATGTACTAAATGAAAAAATGGCATTGGAAATAGAAGATAAAAAGAGAGAATTGTATTCGAGATAATACTTTTTCTTTTACCATATTTATGTTTGACATACAGAAGTTTAAACCAAAAAAAAGCTCAACTACCATATCTCCATCAGGAGGACATTCCAAACTCTGCTACATAACCTCAGGGAGTTTTTCACAACAAAAAAAACGTAATGTGTTTCAAAAGAGCCAATTCACACTAATGTTACCAAGCCAGATCAAAAGAGGAAACTGGGCTAAAGCTACAAAGATCAAGAGGTAGTGATGCCTGCTTGAGTCATAACTCCTAGCTTCTGCAAAGAGAACTCGCTTCATTGTCTTCACTAAGAAAACCCCGGTGCATAAGCAGGTCCATGGAATCAAAACATAGTAAGAGTATCCCCAGATTATCTTGCCAAGAACAGCTAGACAAAGGCCCGTGAAAGCATAGCCTGCATATGCCACAATATCCAAGAGGGGTGCTTCTCCACTACCCAGTGAAAGCAATGTTATCTTCAGCAGCATAACTTGCAAAAACCAGCCAACCATTCCTTTCACAAAAAGCCAGTTCAGAGCTTCTGGAGTAAACCTAGAAAATTTTGATTCACCACAAGGATAAAAAGGTTGAAAAATGCACTTTGAAAGACATATACATGGATAGATACAAAATGAATAAAGAACTTACTTCCCATAGAGTCCTAGTGACAAACCAGCAAGAACAACGTAGGTGCCAAAGGCCATAAGCGGAATGTATAAGTCTGGTGCATTAATATCGTAGATGGGGGGCTTGTATGAAAGTCTACCACCAACTGGTTCTGATATTCTAGTCCAGTGTCCCTGAGGTTGCAGAAAAACACTAATGAGAAAAACTCCAAATAGAAAGAAAAGAAAACATTAAAAAAAGTGAGGCTTACCCTGTGAAGGAATGGAAGTAGAACAATCTTCAACTTGTTCCTCACATATTGGTCATTCACTTGAAAGTAGTATTGGGGATCAGAGAAGTAACGACTTATCTGTTAATATCAACAGGTTAAAACAAAATAAGGGCCAAGTTATGATCACAAGGGAAAAAAAGACAGGAGTTACTCACGTTGCTCTGCACATACTCAGAGCTGGATCCGAAAATCTTCTCGCTGTAAGCTCCCAAACCACTCCGGATAAGACCAGAGCCAGGACCAGAGAAGGGATTCCCAAATGGGGTAGGCTGAGGAATGGCCTGAGGCATTGGCATCCCAGGCTGGGGTCCCATTTTATTATACATCTCTGGCATTCAAACAAAACCATCACAAAGAGCTTAACATTAGTAATTTTGACTAAATCTAAAGTCAATAAGCTCTTAAACCTAATTCTTGTTTTCATAATACCTTAACAATCCAACCTGATAATGGTCTCAAACACTCAATAAACCACAATATTGAATCGCATGCTCATATGTAACGATGAAACATAGTTCTATCTATATCGACTATATTTATCTCGAATCAGAATACAGTAAGCAACCTAGAAAATAGGACATCGCTAGTCTCGGTTCTTCTATATATCATACACGACTAATACATTACTCAACCAGATTTTGGCCACCGAAAAAGCATTACTCAACCAGAAATCGCAAGGATCCTCCATTATTTGAAACTAAAAGAAGAAAAATAAAAAGCGAGCAGACCCGAAAGCAACTGGTGAAGGAGAGAACAGATCTATAGCTTGTTTTGATTAGAGCGCCGGCTAAGCTTTCCGGTGAATTGCGAAAGTGAAGAACTCATTTCATAGATCCAAGGTGGAAAAATAACGGAAGAAAGGAAGTTCGTGTGGTTCGCACGTGTGACCATTCTTCTCCATCATACATCCAATTATAACTCGACACGTATATAAATCATTAAATAGGTTTCATTTACATATGTAACCTTAGATTTTTTTTTTTTTTTTTTTTGTTTGTTTGCCATCTGAGAATTACTATTAGCTAACAAGCACGAAGCTTTTACAACCTTGCATAAAAGCCATTTTGAGCAATGAGATGAGTTCCTCTATTTGCTGGCCTTATTACGAGAACAAGGTAATAGTGAAACACCTTGGATTCATTTTAAAACTAAGCTTCAGTTTCTGAGCTCTTGTCTCATTCAGATCAAATGGCGACTCAAACCCAATTCCAAACGCCGTCTCCAAATAGGTTTATTTTTTTCTGTCATTTTATTTGTGTTTACTTTCTTTGATTATCTGCACTTTTAATCTCTATAAGAACCAAAAAAGTGATTCTTTAGATCTCATTCAAGCTTGATGATGCTTTCTTTGAGATCCCAAATAATCAAGCCAATTTCTGCATTTGGCTTCCTGGGTTTATCAATTTCTACTGTCTATTAAAGTATAATCACCAGAAAATCTGTTGTTTAGCTTCTTTTAGTGTTCAAATGTCAACACTAGACTATAGTATGATCTCAATTTACCATGTGCTTGAATCTGTAAACGATGTCAAACTGGGTTTCTTGGACCAGATGTTCTGGCATTGTGCACGGGAATGAGACCAGTTGTGATGATTGACTATGGTGGAAAGATGCCTGAGCTACAAGATCGCTTGCTTTCCCTTCTTGAGCTTATCCAAGAGGTTAGACTCTAATTCATCTTCAAGCACTTTACTACTTTGAGTATATCTGTGACCTCCATTGTATTCGTTTCCTGCTTTTGTCTTGTCATTTTTCTAGGGTTTACCAGTTCTTAAATATCTGAGGGTTATGGTTATAGAGGATATGATTTACCTGATAAATGTAAAAATACTGCCCAACTTTGTAAGCTCCAGCTTGAATTCAGAACCCGAATTGTTCTTCATCGACTTGGAACAAGATCCTCCAAAGGTTGTTCCTTTTATAAAGCTTCTTTTTTTTGTTTTGTGGTTTCTCTTTTCATATTTGATCACCCATTTTACAAATCTTGTCTTTTCTTTTGTTTGTTCAAGATGGTAGAACAAAGCAAGGAAAGTAATCTAGGGATGCAGCTTAGATCGATTCAGAAGCTATTCTCTTTGACATTTCCTTTAGAAAACAACAATACTGAAACCACTACCACACTTGATGAGGTCAACTCTTCTCAGTCTTCTTTATGCATCGATCTTAGCTGTTGTTTACAAGACACCAAAGTCACAATCCCAACCTTAAACGGGTAATTTTCCAATTTGAAGATTCATCCACCATTAGGTTATTGTAGTTTATCACGCTGTGAAGCTTAATGTTCAGATCTGTATTTTCAGATGGCTCCTGGACTATCCGGTTGTGTATCTATTCGACACAGATCACATAGAAGATGCAATCTACAATTTATCCACCAAATCCCTCCGCATATTCAAAGTTCTAGTATGCAGGTTAGATATTATTGTTTATGTGTAATACTAGTACTTAGTTATTGCGATGGTGTTTTAACTCTGAAGATTATTCAGGAACGGTACCACTGAGAAGGACTCTTGTTTAGAAGAGCTAACGAGGTAAGCACTTGAACACCAAGATGGTGACTTAGCTGACTAAACAACAACACATCCGTGAAAACTAAGTGTGTTTTGTGGAATTAACTTGCAGTTTTTCGGTGCCATATGATCTGAGTATGGGAGGTGGCAAGGAAGCGTGGGCTGAAACATTTCTAGAGAGGATGAGTTCGAGATGGGAAGGATGCAAACACATTTGGAGATCATTGGATTTGCAAGTTTCAGAATGTTATCCTCAAGCAATTGTTCTTTAAGGCTTTCGGTACTTGGTAATGAATAATACATTTTTGTGACCCAAAAGACATAACACTTGAAAAGTTGAATAAAATGAGTTTCATAACAGAGTAGAACGGTTCTACAAGAACAGAGAGTTCGAAGCAAATAAAAATAGAAAAAACCAAATTCAACAAAAAATACTAGAAATAACGTGAAATCCTAAAAATCAAGACCTCAAATCAGTTTCCATTCAGGAGACTCTGAACCTCAGACGTCGTAGGGAGAGCTGGAATTGCTCCTTTCTTTGTGGTTGTAATGGCTCCACAAGCATTTGCAAACCTAAGCACTTCTCTAAGACGAGTTTCATCCTGTAAAGAAGAGAGAACAAAGTTAATAATCGAAGCAAATCTACTATAATTGCAGAATAATCTGATGTGAATTGATAGGTATTATTACCTCGAGCACAGCAGGGTCATCGACAAGCTTGCAAAGCAAGGCACCAATATATGAATCACCAGCACCAGTTGTATCAACCGTGTTCACACGGAAAGGATCAACAGAACCACGGAAGCTCTGTAATCAAACACGCACAATAACACAACTTCAATAACAATAATGGTAAAGCCAAATCTACAAGTAAGAAAAACTCTGTAAAAACCATTTACCTTAGTGTAATAACTACAACCCTTTTCACCTAAAGTGACCAAGAGAAGCTTCAAATTAGAGTGCCACAGAGACAAAGCTGTCTCATCATCGACCTTATCAGATCCAGTCAAGAACATTAGCTCTTCGTCGCTAACTTTAATCACTTCAGCTTTGTCCCAGATGCTAAGAATCTGCTTCTTAGCCTCCTCCTTCGAAGGCCACAAAGGAAGTCTCAAGTTCGGATCATAAGAGAGCAATGCACCAGCTTCTTTAGCCACCTCCATAGCCTTCAGGTGAGCAGATCGACAAGGCTCAACGATCAAGCTTATTGATCCATAGTGGAACACCTTAGCCTGTAACACAAAATCAAAACAGAGCATTTCGATTAGCTAACGTTACCGTTACGTTAGGTCTAAATACAAAGTTACGACCGTTACGGTGACAGTCTAGTACTGTCCATTAGAAAAATATGGGACCCATAAAGATTTATCCTCCGTGACGTGTAATAATTAATAAAATGTCAAAATAACGTACAGATCTGATGAGATCAAGATTAAGCTCGTCGGGACGGAGGAGCATATCGGCACTTGGGTTCCGGTAAAACATGAATTCACGTTCTCCATCAGATCTTAGTGTCACGAATGCGAGTGCTGTCCTAGCTCCAGTGTCGAAATTGATTCCCTCGGCGGAGACGCCGTTTTGTTTCAAGATTCCGGCGAGCATGTGACCGAACTCGTCGTCACCGAGTTTCCCGACGAAAGCAGATTGACCACCAAGGCGGGAGATGGCGATTGCAACGTTGGCAGGTGCACCTCCGGGAGCTTTGATGAAGCCAGGAGCGTCGGCGAGGGATACACCGGAGACGGTTGGGACGAAGTCGATGAGCATCTCACCGAAGCTAACGATCAAGCTTTTTTCGCCATTGCATGTAGCCATTTGTGTTGTTCGGACGATTAAGATTGAAAAAGAGATAGAGAGATTAGATTTTGGATATTATGAAAATGTGTTAGAGGACATGAAGGGTTTATATAAAAGTACAAGGGTCATGGTTTAGTCTGAATTCATGAGACTTTTAATTGATAAAAATGAAATTTATATATTTATCCAATTAAAGATTTGATTAGATACTCAGATATATAGTAATATATCTAACTGTATTTGATAACGGATGTTTATCGTAATATTCTATAGGTTCTTTTTATGATCTTGCGAGATTAGAGTGGTGCTTTTGACCAGATTTTTTTGCTCGTTCATGGGACCCTCGTGACGTATTTAGCAAGGTTAATAAATAATTATCCACTCTTGGATAAAAATATACTATTAATCCTCTTTTGGTTCCGATTATTTCATTTTTAGGATAACTTTCTTTTTCGATAATATCATAATACACCACGGCATTCATGTATATATATTCTTATGCATATCTACTAAGATGAATACCTTTCTTTTTCGAAATGTATTAATGTGTGATTTGTTACGATTTCGTATTTCGTAAGTTTAATTATTACGCGTCTATCCGTTTTTGGATAAGAATATTGATCCGATTACCCCATACCATTTGTTAGGATAATTTTCATTTCCGTTATCAAACCGTTCAAGGATCTCATGTAAAATCTACTAAATCGAAATATATTTATGTTTATTTTTTTATTGTTAGAAACGGAATTAGCTTTGACTGATACGATCATTTTATTTATGATAGATTTACCAACCCTTCGCATTTCCTATTTCCCAAGTAGTCAATATTTTCGTATTTATCATCAATTAGCGATTCGTTAAGCTATTCATCTTGACGTTTTATTCCACATAGCTAAAGCAAATACGTAGTTTATTGGTGAAATCTATTTAGTAGCAGACCCAATAAACTATTTTAATCGAGGTCATAACTCATAAAGTAAAGTAAAAATTCTAAAAATACACCATATAACTTATCACATAATGATATCACACAAACACTAATCATACAGAAACGAATGAGCGATCTCAATTGACATGTTTTAAAATCAATGATAGAGAGTATACAAAAGCCAAAAAGAATCTTGTAAATTTTTGAGAGAGTGAGAGGGAAAATGCATAAATATAAACATGGGTTTAGGCGTTTAAAAAAATATAATATGTTGTGGGTCGGGGAGAATTACGCTTTAAAAATCTATTAAAGAAAAAGGAGAATGAAAATAAAAACGAGGAGTTATCATACGAGGCGAAGCGCACCGGACGAACCATAGAGTCGACAAACCCAAAGCTTAGATGAACGGTGAGTTGACTTCGTTCTTCTATTGACCCAATCATCTCTCGACACGTCATAGGTTACTGCGTCCCTGCAATCCATACCCTGAACCGTCACCTTCTCTGTCTATCCCCATCGTAAACCTAAATCGATCGTCGCCTCCGACATATATCCGCCGGAAATACTTTTACAGTAAGATTTTTTTATGCCTTCACCATTATTTCGGATTTGGTTTTATCGCTTAAGCTGTTTAGTCTCTGCGAGAGAATAATATATACAAGTTCGATACTTTTCGAAACCCTGTTTGATGATTTACATAACCATCCATTGTTTTTCCCCACAAGTGATGCTAAAATCTATGAAAAGGTGAAATTTTGAATCGATTCATCCTCAGACTCACCCCAAAGAAGGGTTCTGTTTAAGCTTTGTTTAATATTATTGTGTAGACTGGAAGGATTTTGGAAGCACTTGTATTTTGAGCTTTGCCCTCATATGTTGAATTGGATAATGAATAATTTCGTAGAAGTTTTTTTTTTTTTTTTGTATATGTTAGCAAGAGGATAATAAATAACTTGTAGCTTTTCTTGGTTGATTCTACTTGATGTGTGTCAAACTGAGTTTTGTCTTACCTGTTGATACTACTCTCTGTGCAGTGGATTTCAGGATTGATAATGGTGTAGCTCCTGGGATGATGATGGGGATACCAGTGGAGCTAGAGATTACCACAGTTGAGAATCATAATGAAATGGGAGAAACCTCTGGTCAAGCTATGATTGAGCAAGATGATGATAACAATCATAATGAAATAGGTGAAAATTCTGGTCAAGAAATTCTTGAGCAAGATGAGAAAGTGGATCCGGATTCTATCCCTCTTTCAGTTGCAGATATGGCGGAGGTTCAAGCGGATGAGCCTTATGTTGGGCAGGAATTTGAATCTGAAGCAGCTGCACATGGGTTTTATAATGCTTATGCTACAAAAGTAGGATTCGTCATCCGTGTTAGTAAACTCTCAAGGTCAAGGCATGATGGATCTCCCATAGGCAGGCAACTTGTTTGTAACAAGGAAGGCTACAGGTTGCCTAGTAAGCGAGATAAGGTTATTAGACAAAGAGCGGAAACAAGGGTTGGATGTAGAGCAATGATGTTGATTAGAAAAGAAAATTCTGGTAAATGGGTTATTACAAAGTTTGTCAAGGAGCATAATCATCCTTTGATGCCTGGGAGAGTTCGAAGGGGTTGCATTTATGATCAGTATCCGGTTAGTTATTGCACTTTTCGTTGATCAACATTCTTTTTATCACGAATCAATGCCTATGATCATAAATTGTAACTTAAAAGTATAGATTTTCATATTCAGCAAAATCCAAATTGTTGTATCTGGTTTGATTTTTATTTTGCTCTCTTTATTTGCAGAACGAACATGACAAAATCCAGGAACTGATGCAGCAGCTAGTAGCAGAGAAAAAGAGAGCGGCTACTTACAAAAGGCATCTGGAGATGCTCTTTGAACAGATAGAAGAGCACAATGAAAGCCTTTCTAAAAGAATCCAACACATAGTAGACAATGTGAGGAACCTGGAACAGAGAGATCATCAACAGAACCAATTATAGTCTTTTGGTCTCTTCCTTGTTCATTCTTCAGCAGTTTGATTTAGGAGATAGTCTGATAGATATTCTCTACTTATTCCCCACTTTATTTCTTTAATAAATATTTGTTCTTGTCGAAACAAAAGAGCTTGCAATTGCCATGAAGAAAGTTTTGTTTTGTTTTTTGGGTATTATGTTCAAACATTTATGTTGTTGGGATGCTGCAAAGGTGGGTCCAATTATTTGGAAGACCTAAGCGAAATTGAAAAAAATCCGAAATACAAGAGAAAATGTATTATCTAATCCGAAAATTTTCATTAAGGAAAAAAATAAAAATTTGGAGCTTTAATAGCATGCTTAGGTGACTTATGGTACGCACGGGCCCTGGATGCTGCGTCAGCATAGTTAGTGTACATAAAGTGAAGATTTTAAAGCACTATCAAGATCCTATGTAATAACATTGTATTCTTCCTGAAGATCCTCCTCATGGTCGAATCCAGTAAACGATATATTATAGAATGGAAAGACCTAAAAATTCTATTGAAGTTGACAAAACAGAGTGAAGAATCAAATCAGCCTGATGCGAAAGCCACCACATTTCAACGTCCAAGAAACTCCTAGTTTGAGCCTCAAGTAAGCCATCGCCGAGTTTAGATCCACTACAGTACGAAAGTACAAATACGTGACATAGTTTCCGGGTTTTGGGAGGGCTACGTACACTAGTCAAAAGTGGTTCATTGTTCCTTTTTGGTTAAATTATGGGAAAAACATGAAATCATAAAAACTAAGAAAAAGGAATACTCTACATGCTGAGGCTTTGAACGTTTTGAAAATGAAGAATTAAAAACGAGCGACATGCTCAGCAGATTGAGAATTGGCAGCCTTTTATTCTTAAAAGTGGTGAGACTTCTTTATTATTTATCAGCTTTTGTTTTCTAAATCATTATAATTGTCTGAATACTACAGATCACTATGTTAGAAAGCTAAGCAGAATCAGATGAATCTGACAAAATGGGGAAGGCTGTATCATCGAGCCAACACTTACACAACCAAAAGCAAATATGCAGTAAGTAAATTTTGAGTTCTTATTAGCAAGTGACATGTAATACTTTTTTATAAAATACTTTTTTTTATTAATTCAGAACTATTTAGAGAGAAAATAGATCAGCCAATTACTCGTAGGTCATGAATTTATGTTTTGAAATATTATGTATCCAATAATATATATATATATCTCGTAGAACATGAATTTCTGTTTTGAAATATTATGTACAAAAATCAAACTTAATAGTATATTCCACTCCATTTGTTTGTTCCAACAACTACTAGTGCTTGATTTGTTCGGTATACTCCATTACAGGTCCGTCCGCAATAGTCCAAAGTGTATAGTAAAATTTAATAAATATTCCATATAATAAAAAAACATGGAATTTGTGGTGTTATATTATAGATTTATAGTGGATAATTTTGTAAATGAATATATTTCAGTTCATCAGAGTTAACAAAAAAAACATGTCGGGCTTTAGAAGATAAATGGGCTTGAATTAGGCCCAAATATTTATAACAACAGAATTTGAGTTATAATTTGACCTCAAAACAAAACATTTGAAGAAGACATAGCTTCCCCAAAAGTGGGCTCGTTCTGTCTGCTTCGGTCCCTGCAGATTTCGAAATCTCGTGTACATTTCTCCAGAAATTTGCTCAAACTTTCGCCGCAAAATTCCCGGAAAAGCACTGGATCAGCAGGTAAACACTACCCCATTCAAGCGCTCTCTACGAATGATTCGCTATCACTTTTTTTTTTAAATTTCATGTTGCTTTCGATCTAAACAGTATAAACTCGATTGGTTCCTTGTCAGTCTTACGTCTCTTAGGTTTTAATGTTCTGTAACAGGAAGTATTCTCTTTATTCAAATTTCTGTCTTTTCTATCTCCTTATTCTCTTCTCTTGCAGCTGAACTAGTTCTTTCAATTAACCCGACTGTGGTATAGCTTCACTATCCCACTTGGGGAAATCGTATTTACTTCAAATTTGCGACCATTGGGGAATTCTTGAATATTGTACTGTAAATGTCACTACTTGGTCCTTCTATATACAATTTCACTAAAAAGTATGTTATTTTCTTTGTAAAGGTGTAACGGTAACAGATGGTCAGGAAGGAAGATGTGGATTTCTATTGTGGATTTTCGCGCAAAGAACTTCAAAGTTTATGCAAGAAATATAATTTGCCGGCTAATAGATCAAGTTCGGATATGGCTGAATCATTGGCTTCTTTTTTCGAGGTAGTAGAGTTCATGTTTAAAAAATAACTAAATATGCATCTTATTGTTTTTTTTTTTGTAGTTCATTAATACGGTCACATGTCCTGTTGTTTCTCCTAATGATATAACCTTGTTGTGTAGCTAGTCATGTGTTGTGGTATCTAACTATTGCAGAAAAATAGTTTGCAATCGGTAGGCTTTGGGGTCCCTGGGAATCAAGATAGTTTAGCTACAACTTCTAGAGCACCAGCGAGTAGAACATGGAATGTGAAGAGAGGTTTGACGAATTTATACCTGTTGCTTTTAAGTTTTCTCTTGTCTTACCTTATTAAGACATTATGTGGTTAAATGTTGTTGCAGATTCTTATGGTAATAAATTGGATATAACTAGAGAAGATTGCGTTCTTCAATGTGCTGTTGCCAGAGAGCCAGGCTTTATCCTTGGTGATAATATACCATATCAGGTTCGGTCACTACTTTTTGTAAGTATCTATTTGAATGAAATTGAGGTTGGCTTACAATCGTTGGTTTCCATAAGAAGACTTGATAAAATACGCCATTTTTCGCCTTTACGGAATATGGTACAGGAGTCGTGTCATTTTAATGTAAGATAGTTACTTAAAGAAATTTATTGATTTTGGCGCATCAATGTTTTTGTCCTTTATAGAGTTACTTCCAAATTCCTTAATGCTCAGCCACTTTTTTTCTGGCCAACTCCTATTTTCTCTTAAATGTTTTTGTGGAAATGCAGGAAAGAAATGGAAATGGTGGTTTGATTGATTCTTCATGTGCTCCTCTGTATATGAGGAAATTGAATGAAATGGGTCCAACAGCAAACTCCAAGAGAATGGATTCTCGGCTAGAAAATAGAGTGAGAGATGTAGACAGTGGTGATAGTCCTAGTTCATCTTCGTTTGAGTTTCATGTCAGTTTGGAAGAGGGTATTAGCCTTTCAGTTGATCTAAATTTCAATCCATCAAATTGGATTAATAGCATGAGAGATGAGGTTAATGTATTTGATAGCATGCGTCGAAGAAAATCTCCACATTATGACCTTGGCATTAGTAACACTACAGAGTGTAAGAAACAGAAATGTTCAGGGCAAGACAAGGATGGGCCTGAAAGGAGAGAACCATCTAAAATTCCAGCAATGAAAGACAATACTCAGTTACCTTCTGGTTTTCCTTCTAATGGTGAATGGTCTGTAGTATCATCTGCTATGAAACCATGCAGCAGAATCAAAGAGCGCTCAGACACTTGCAAGGAAACAAACGGGATTAACTTGTCCATACCTGATTCTTCAGGACCTGGTCAGATTGTATCATCTTGTGTGGAATCGTGTAGCAAACGCTGCTGTGTAAATCCAGCTGACTTGGACTCTGTTAATCCCTCCGGGAAGAAGTTGACAAGGGGCTCTGTTATGGTTGGTGCAGAACTGAATCATCCAGCTGGCGATCTCCTTATTGTAATTCCGGAAAATCCATCCATGGAAAGTTTCCAAAAGGTTGGAAACTCAAAAACTGTTATATGTCCACTGCGAGCTGGTTCTGAATTATCATCATCAGAAGCAGAGGCTTATCAATCAAACATGCTGTATTCTCCTCATAAGACCAGTAGATCCTTGACTATCCCTTCTCCAGAGTTCATCATCGATAGAGAGTCGACCAGTTATTCTGAGTCATTCAAGTTTCGGTGCAATGGAGGCAAGAACTGTCTGCCACCAAATACTGAGGAGCAGGTACAACATCTTCTTTCTAATTTATTCGTTACAAGCAACAAACACCATAGTTGCCTTACCCTATGTAGTGTTTCTTACTTCACAGGAAAATAACGAAGTTTTAAGTGAGCAGGCGCGGACAGCGCGACTTGTTTGAATGGTGAAGCATCCATTATATTGTATAATATTGTTCAAGTAATAGGAGAATGACTATATACATAATGTAGAGATAGTCAAGAAATGGCCTTTCCTCTGACCAGGAGGTTTGTACTGCTGTTTTTTTTGAGGTACGATTTTGTGCTCTCTATATCATAGAAAGATACTACAAAATAAATATATGTATTTACTTTTTGTTGTTGGCTTGAACTTAGGCCAATAAGTACATGGAGATACCTTCGAGAGCATTGGGTCGATTACTACTGAAGTTTTTGCAGGACCTAGGGAGAAGTCAGTTCTAGGTCGGTATGCAATTTTTTTTGGTTTCGTATGTTTTTGGTTTTTCAAAGTTTAAAACGGCTGCTCTTTTTGAGGTCTGATTTTGTGCTCTCTCTATAAGTCTATATCATACAAATTATATGTTGTTACACACATCATTCATAGACCAATGTTGGAGATTAGCTTACAGACCAATGTTGCATACACCATGTTGCTAGTAGTAAAGGAAGATACTTTTCAATGTAGAGCCTCTGAGGCTTTTTGATGTGCAAATTATTTTATACATGGTTCGTTAGCATGTGAGTAGCACGTGACTGGTCAGTTGGTCTTTGAATCTGAACCGTATAGTTTGTTGAAAACAAGGTCTCAGAGTCAACTTTCCGAAGTAGAATATATGAATCAAGTCAACTTAAGATTTTTAATTTGGTTCTTGCAATGAGACAGAGAAGAGAAAGAGAGGAGTCTTGTGTGTGTTTTGAAATCTTCAGTCTGAAGAGGACAAAACATTTCTTTTGGGGGGCAGAAGGAGATGTGAGGATGAAGACAAAAGAGGATGTCTGTGACTCGTGTCTCGAGAGAAACAGAGTTGAACAAAAAATAAGTGCATGAAATCTCACAAACCATTAATATTTTGTAATATATAAAAACTAAAGAGATTTATACAATGTTTGGGTTTGCTCGAACGGCACCGGCACAAATAAAACACCCATTTAAATTAAAATTACTATTAAAAACAAAACTGTCAAGAAATTTTTAGAGAAGGAATAGTAAATGTATCCTAGATTCGTGTGTAGTCCAATGTGCATAGAGATGGAAACTTGATATAAAACTTTTTGGGTTTGATTGTACAAATTTGGGAATAATGGAGTAAATATTAGAATTGAAAAAAAAAAATTGAGAAAGCAGAAGAGAAAAATTGGTAACATTAACTCAAATAATAAATGGCGTCACCTATATTTGCCATTACTCAGAAGCAGCAGTTTTGGTCGCATTTAATGCCATCTCAGTTGTACATGACTCTGTGATAAGCTCCATCACTCTCTCTCCTCTCCTCTCCCTATCTGGGTTTCTCAAGATTTCCATGAGCTAATGCTTAATGTATTACTCTAGCTCTTACTTTCATTACCCAATTTCTCTCTATACACTTTGTTCATGAGGAACATAAACCTACTTTAAGACTTGTTTTGCTTCAAAGGATGTTATGATGTTGTTATCTTGCAGTCTGAGATCCGAAAAGGCTAAGTGTTTTTGTTATCGTTGCAGAAGCATAGAGAGACAAACACTACTTCTTTGACATGGTTGTCTGAATTTCCACTTCAAGATTGTTTCCTCAGTCTTCGGAGACTGTCTTTTCGTGGTTTCTTTTTGTTTCTTCGACATTAATTCAGCTGTCATTGCTAGAATCTTCAATTCTATTAGATTTTGAAATCCCTTTATTGCAGTTCCCTATTAAAGAAAGGTCTCACAGTTATATGAAGTTATTGTGACTCTTAGTCAATCTATGGAATGTGTCAGAGAGTGAATACAGTAAATAAGAAGCGTTTGGGTTGACTTGAAAACAAGTATTCGGTTTGTGTGTAGAATGAGAATGTTTGAAAGGAGAGCAAGGGAATGGATTCTCCTTGCCAAGCTTGTGCTTTTCACTAATATATGGCAGATTGCTTCATCTCTTGGCTCTATGTCTTCAATTGCAATTTCTTATGGCGATGGTGGTTCTGTGTTTTGTGGTTTGAAAGCTGATGGGTCTCATCTTGTGGTTTGCTATGGTTCGAACTCAGCGATCCTCTATGGGACTCCTGCTCATTTGGCGTTCATTGGGTTAACAGGTGGAGATGGGTTTATGTGTGGGCTTCTGATGCAATCTCATCAGCCTTATTGTTGGGGAAACACTGCATTCATTCAAATGGGAGTTCCTCAACCGATGATTAAAGGAGCTGAGTACTTAGAAGTTAGTGCTGGAGATTACCATCTATGTGGTTTGAGGAAGCCATTAATGGGAAGAAGACAGAGCAGCAACATTTCTTCTTCTTCCTTTGTTGATTGTTGGGGTTACAATATGACCAGAAACTTTGTCTTTGAGAAGCAGATACATTCCCTCTCGGCTGGCGCCGAGTTCAACTGTGGGCTGTGCTCTAAAGACAAGTCTGTTTTCTGTTGGGGCGATGAGAATACCAGTCAAGTAATCAGTCTTATCCCAAAGGAAACAAAGTTTCAGAAAATTGCAGCTGGTGGATACCATGTCTGTGGCATTCTTGACGGGTTGAACTCTCGAGTTCTCTGTTGGGGAAAGAGCTTTGACTTCGAAGAGGAGATCACGGGGACCTCTACGGGTCAACAGATTCTTGATTTACCACCAAAAGAGCCACTTTTGTCAGTGGTCGGTGGAAAGTTTTACGCTTGTGGAATCAAACGGTATGATCATAGTGCGGTTTGTTGGGGTTTTTTTGTGAATCGAAGTACACCAGCCCCTATAGGTATCGAATTTTATGATCTTGCAGCCGGTAATTACTTCACTTGCGGAGTTCTCTCAGTGAGCTCTATGTCACCGGTTTGTTGGGGTCTTGGTTTCCCTGATACTATCCCTTTAGCTGTCTCACCGGGACTCTGTATAGACATTCCTTGTCCACCAGGAACTCATGAACTCGGTAACCGAGACAACTCGCCTTGCAAATTGCCAGGGTCTCACATTTGCTTGCCATGTAGGACCAATTGCCCTCCTGGAATGTATCAGAAAAATGAATGCACTGAGATATCTGATCAGGTTTGTGTTTACAACTGCTCGAGTTGCTTGTCGCCTGACTGCTCCTCAAACTGTTCTTCTTCGTCTACCAGTGGGGGCAAGGGAAGTGGAAAGTTTTGGTCACTGCAGCTACCTATTGCAACTGCGGAGATTGGCTTTGTTCTGTTTTTGATAGCAGCTGTCTCGATAATAGCGGTTTTATACATTCGGTACAGACAGAGGCATTGTAGGTGCTCAGAAAATGATGCAGGGTCTTCCAAAGATTCAGCATTTATGAAAGATAATGGCAAATTCCGTCCGCATCTTGATGAGCTGCAGAGGCGCAGAAGGGCTCGAGTTTTCACTTATGCGGAACTTGAAAAAGCGGCCGAAGGATTCAAAGAAGAGTCAATAGTAGGGAAAGGGAGCTTCTCATGTGTGTACAAAGGGGTACTGAGAGATGGAACCACTGTTGCGGTGAAGAAAGCTATAATGTCATCAGATAAACAGAAGAATTCAAATGAGTTTCGCACGGAGCTCGATCTGTTATCAAGACTCAACCATGCTCATCTTCTTAGCCTTCTTGGATACTGCGAAGAAGGTGGAGAAAGGCTTCTGGTTTATGAGTTTATGGCACACGGCTCACTGCACAACCATCTTCATGGAAAGAACAAGGCCTTGAAAGAGCAACTAGATTGGGTCAAACGAGTAACGATTGCTGTCCAAGCTGCTAGAGGAATCGAATACTTGCACGGTTATGCTTGCCCTCCCGTGATTCACCGGGATATTAAATCATCAAACATTCTTATAGATGAAGAACACAATGCTCGAGTAGCTGATTTCGGTCTCTCCTTATTTGGTCCTGTTGATAGCGGCTCTCCTTTAGCAGAACTACCAGCAGGAACTCTTGGCTACCTTGATCCCGAGTACTATCGATTGCACTATCTCACAACAAAATCCGATGTCTACAGCTTTGGGGTCCTGCTTCTCGAGATCTTAAGCGGAAGAAAAGCCATTGACATGCACTACGAAGAAGGGAACATAGTAGAGTGGGCTGTTCCTTTGATCAAAGCAGGAGATATAAACGCAATCTTGGACCCGGTTTTGAAACATCCATCTGAAATCGAAGCGCTGAAAAGAATCGTGAGAATGGCTTGTAAATGTGTGAGAATGAGAGGGAAAGATAGACCATCGATGGATAAAGTGACAACAGCATTGGAACGAGCGCTCGCACAGCTATTGGGAAATCCAAGCAGCGAGCAGCCAATACTACCAACAGAAGTAGTTCTTGGAAGCAGCAGAATGCACAAGAAGTCATGGAGGATCGAATCAAAAAGGTCCGGTTCCGAGAACACGGAATTTAGAGGTGGGTCATGGATAACTTTCCCAAGCATGACATCATCGCAGAGGAGGAAATCATCAGCGTCTGAAGGAGATGTAGTGGAGGAAGAGGAGGAAGGGAAGATAGAACAAGAAGCCTTGAGGAATCTTGAAGAGGAGATAGGGCCAGCTTCTCCTGGACAGAGCTTGTTCTTGCATCATAATTTCTGAACACAAGTGTTTTCTCAAGATTTTAGCAACAATAACATATATCAATTATTTACTGTGATGTATAATATGTTTCTAAGGCAGGAATGTAACAAAGAGGCAGAGAAGACTTTTCACGGAAGAATGTTTGTAATTTTTATTTTTTCAACTAATTATTACCAACTTCTTTTGTAAGAGTGATCTGATATTTTCTGCAGAGAGCAATAAAAATAATTAAGTATATCAAAGGAGAGGAAAAATGAATAAAACTGCCCACAAGCAGGATCTAACTACAGACCTTCAGTTAACAAGACTGACGCTCTACCACTCGAACCTTAATGCAATTTCTCGTTAATGTTAATCAACCAACTCTGAGTAGTACCAACTTGAAGAGGGGTTGAGATAGTATACAAATAACCAACTCATACCAATATACTGTATACACATACAAGATTGTGAATGATCAAAATTTGTGACTTTGAGTAGCAAATAATATTTTTCACCAAGCAACAAAGTGGAAACAAAAGCTGCTCTTTCTTTACTCTATTTAGCTCCAAACATAAAGTTTCTAAATTGAACAGCCATTGCATCCAGCAGAAATCTGACAAGCTCTTCTCTTTCGACCACTTTCTCCCTCTTCAGTTCAAGGTGCCGAACCTACAAACCGCAGATGTCAAGGGTTATTTTCACTGCCTTCTTCAATACTTAGCTGAACATGCTGTATATATTACCTTTACATACTCTATTTGATTTTGAGCCACTCCAGACTCTGCGATGATCACTAGACATTTGATTTCATGTTCGTTTGCATATTCATACTGCTCTGTAAGACTTGGATCAGGTGTTGGAACAAACTCGGCCTGCCAATTACCAAACACAGACAAACACGTTCTTAGATGTTAACACTAATGACATCCAAATATATAGTTAAAAAGAAAAACTTTCAAGCATTTACCTTTATACTTTTTTCCCATAGTTCCGCAACTAGTTCCATGCGCTGAACCAATAAACCGCCACCTCCTCTTGAACAAACAAGTACACTGGTGCTGACTTCATTTCTGCAGTTCAATACAGATTATGGCGGAGCCAGTTGTTTCCATTTTAAATCATGAACGAGAATGCAGAAGTAACAGCAAACCTAATAGGCCTTAAATCGATAGGAACATGCTGAAAAATAGTCTCCAGTGCAAGACTAACACCAACAGCGCCAGGGAGATTCATTTTCTGGATCAAATAACATGAAAAACAAAAAAAAATGTTCATAAACTGTTTCACCATTCACAGTGATACCATTGGTTAAATATCACTTTTTCTTCTCAGTTTTCAATTCATACACTGAGACTGTGAGGGAAGCATGGGGCTAGAATTAGACCTTCACCGATTTCATAATGGGAAGAACAAGTTCTATTCTCTAATTTAGGTTCTATTATATAACATCATTGATCGTCTTAGAGGCAGTTAAGCTACTGGGAGGCGAGAAGTGACTTATGATGCTTTGATAAAATATCTAAAAGTCTATCCTTTTGTTCAAAAGACTTCAATTATTTTCTTTACATTGGTAATCATAGCCAACGATACATGTCCTAACTTCTCTTCATGCAGGATGAAAATATGTGGAAAGAACTTACATGTTCACGATCACACGCTTCCTGCACCAAATAATCATAACGACCACCAACAGCAAGTAAAACACCATCATTAGATGTCCCAGGGCTGTTTTCTTTGGTTAAGAAAACCTGGCAAAATTTTGTATTAGTTCAGGAGTTGGCAGCAATTAAACATAAGAGTCACCATAGCAAATTATATTGTACTCAAAGGATGATAGTAAACTGCACGCACCAACCATATACTGATAAATAGGGTTTTGATTATTCAAAAGCTAGTTATATGAGAATAAATTCTTACTTTTTTTTCTTCTTATAATGAAACACAATTTTCCATAAGACTCTAATCAGAATCAACAACTAGCTAACATCATCTAATACCAGAGTAGGCATATTAATCATTGTAAACAATATATTAAGCTATAAAACATCCAAAAGCCTATCAAAGACCCAAAGAAAGCCACATTCACTTATACCTGAAAAAACAAATTCCGGTGATAACTTTCAGTAGGTGGCATTAGAACATCAATATGAACATGCTCTTCTATTCTCCAGACTCTCAAGTAGGTTAAGAGATTTGACAACTCATCAAGTGCTTTGCGTGTGGGTCTATCTGCAGCAAAATGAAACCAATAATAATCTGGTTGACTGGTTCACAACTTTTAGGGGGAGCAAAGGTTAGATCGTACCAGCACGCAAAGCACCTCTTAAACGAGGAAGTGCTTGATCTGCAGCTCCACAAAACCTTGAACCAACAGTCTGCAGTCTATTGACAACAGCTTCAGGTAACTTCAACACCTGGTAAGCAGAAGATTCTAAGTAAGATTAAAAAAACACTGATATGTGATATGTGGCGTATTACTATAATTGCCAACCATGTACAGGTTATTGTGTAGCCTCAAACCTGCAGAAGTTGACGCCTTATGAAAACCCATTTTAGCTTCCGCCCAGATGACTGAGGACGCAAGGATCCCATCATGGAAAGAAGCTTCAATTGGAAAACAGGTAAAAGTATTTTTATAAATATCATTGATACAACGACTATATCCTTGAACTAACAATGACCATACCTCTGCAACCTTTCGCCTATGCTCTGCTTTAATTCCTGCCCAGGACCAAATTGCATCCAGCAAATCTCCATGATTCAAATGAATGTCACAAGATCCGCGATGAAAAATGTGGGTTGTGATGTCTACTATCACCTGCAAGGTTTTTGGATTAAAACGGTGTAGGAGATGCAAGATCTCTATAGGAAAATGCAGAACGAAGGAGGCCCATTTGAATAAAATGATCAAGAAATTTGACAAGGCATAGCGTCTTTGTGTCTGGCACCTTGAGAACTTCTGCCTCTGTCAGGGATGTTGTGCCTCCAACAATGTCAAAGTCCGCCTATTGGCAATCAAACACCAAAATATTATAAGCATATGCTCTTTTACACAGAGAAATCTAAAAGGTAAAATGGACACCATTTATCATAAACTATATTGGCTAGGAATTATATTAGCTGAGTGTGCGTGGACAATACCTGAAGACATGGATTTGGTGGAGAATGTCCAATTGCTCTCCTGTAGACATGAGATATTTCATATCGCTTGAATGAAGATTTCTGCTTTACAAAATTGAAGTGTGCCAAATAAGACAAATAAAGCAAGAAAGATAAACCAAAATTTTCATCTAAAGGGAAAGCTATGACTTGCTCAGAACTAAGATCAGTTAAAAATTATTTAAATGAGTTAACAGTACAGTGTAACTAGCATAACAGTCTCTGGAAAACTAAAGTATTCTTGATTCAAACATCTTGGACTTTTGTGACTTAGGGAAATTTCCCCTGTCATACTATCTATTTCTTCAAGATTAAACCTAACCATCACCCGACTCTAAACTAACTAGAGATGATTCTAAATAGAAAGTATTACCATTTACAATTTGGGATAATGGTAACTTGCGATCTTACTAATTATTTTTGCCTCATTGCCAAGTTTACACTTTGTATAAATGGTCCTATCATAAAAAGCTAAGCTTATAAGAGAGTTTTTGGTTCATTTTGGTGAACATCACATTTGATTTGGAATTAATCTCATATAGAAAAGATATACATGAGCACTTCCTGCTTAACATACAAGAAACAGAAGAACAATATACATAACAAAACCAGACCTGATTTACGCTAATCCATTGCACAAAAGGCAGTCGTAGCTCATAGCATAGTTCAAGCATATCTCCTCCATTGGTCAAAAGTTTTACAGTTTTCCTTTAAGAGGGAAGATAAAAGTAAGATCAAAATATAGTATGAATGACAGATAATGGATTGCGAAGTATACCTGCTAAACTGGGGACAATCACCAAGTAAACGCATTGGAATGACCTCTAGATGCTTTGCGCAATGCTGCCTAAAGACTTCCTTTGTGATTTCAACAACATAATCACGAAGCTCTGTATCCATCTCCTTGTAATTAACATAACTATCATCTTCACAGAGTCTCAATCTACTAGACTGATGACTTTTCATCTCTAATACTTCTTCATCAAATATCACATTAACTACTCTATCATAAACACTTGAATCTTCAGAAGTTTGCATTATTCTTAGAATATCTGAAATCCAGAAAAGAAAGGGTTACTTGATGCCATAATAAAGAAGACCAATAAAGGATACAATCTTGAGAAAGAATCAACATGTCATCATATATAAGAGAACATACACACAACCAAACACCAACTCAAAATTCGTATAAGTTATAAGCGAAAGACCATAGACAGATATATATCCACATTAATAGCAATTATAGACAGCCAGTTTACAAACTGTAACTTCAGCGGAATGGAGCAAATCAAGACTATGGGTTGTTAACCTTAGTAGAAAAAAATCACAGATCAGATGAAAACTCAAAACAGAGAAAACTCATATGATGTTACACATAGAGAGAACTCACTATCCAGTAACTCAGATTCCATTCTGGGAGGAAATTCATGCTGAAGAAGTTCAGTGGCAGAGGGGCGATCAGATGGAATTGGAGACATCAAACGCCGTAGTAGAGAAGCTTGTTCTGGAAATTCATTTACCCATTTGAGAGGTAATTCTCCTTTCAGCTTCAGATTAGTTAAAATAATGTGTCTCTCCATGGCAGTTCCAAAAGGGTGCCAAAGTTCGAAAAACACAACCCCTAAGCTATACATGTCGGCCTGCAATTCAAAAATATCATTTAGTAACACAGAGATATAAGAAGAAAAAGTATGGACAGAATTTTCTGGATGAAAATCAGGCAAGGCACCAACATCTACTAACCTTTTCATCAATCTTAGGCCAACCTTGCTCAATTTCAGGTGCTGTGTAAAAGTAAGTACCAGCTTGACCAGTACTATCCATTCCACTTCCAGCCACATCCATAGAAAAACCGCCATCTTGATCCAATAGTTCCAGCTTCAAGAACTTTGCTGATAAGGAAAAAAATGCATGCATTTTCGTTTTTGTTTTCCATATCATAGTCGGATAATCACAGTATAACGAGATCACTAGGTTGATTATTTTATTCAAATATTTGATCGATATATTCAGTAAAATTCATGCACTAAGATACCATTAAGACTTTTGAATGATAAACACAGGATCCAGCATGGCAAGGAAAGGAACCTACCTTTCGTTACATTATTTGAGAGCATAAAGTCTAAGGAAAGAATCATGTAAACAGCAGACATTCAAAGAAATTAAACCAAAGAATAGTATTAGGTAGGGAAGCATACCAAGACCAAAATCTCCAATTTTGATATCATTCCGGGCATCGAAGAAGATATTGTTAGGTGTAAAATCCCGATGAATGATTCCTTGTCCATGGATATGAGCTAAGCCTTCCACAATTTGGCGACTTAAATGCCATGCAAAATCTTTGTCGAAGTGATTATATGATTCAAAAACCTGGCGGAGAGTCCTTCAACATAAATATGAAAAAGTAAGAAGAGAATACAAAAAGCAACCAAAGCTTAGACTAGAGAAAATAACAATAGTATACACACACTGAGGAGAAATGTACTAATCTGCAAACTGGATTTCATGGAAATATCAAACATTTTGGATCATTTTACTATACATAAGTTTTCTTGGACCATTACGTAGGCGTAAGACACTGAGGACCTTAGAAATAACTCACAATGTATAAAAAACCTATATTTTGAAAAATACCAATGATTTTATATATTTTTCAACAGCGGAGGATATGGGTGGGTTGAGTTTAGATTGGGCTTTTAAGCCCTTTACCTGGGACAGTACTCCATTTGAATATATAGATAAGTCGACTCAAGCTTATTGTCCTGCTCAGGGTTTTCAGTTGACACCGCACCCGAGTAGCTAAACATTGAACTCCCTGCAGTTTTTGATCCCCAATTTGCGCCAGCATAAGGATCAGCAACTCCTGTTTCGAACCAGGCCTATTTTAATGGAAAATAATATCATTAACAAACAGAATATAGGCAAATGGAATAGAAATAAGCAGGAGAAATTCTATGACAATATGTACCAAACAGGTACACGTGGCTGGTATCCAATATGAAGATATTCACTAAATGTAGTAATTAATCAGTAGAAAGTTCAAGAAAGTAGAATTTTCTTTTACCTGATAGTAACGTACAACATGCTGATGCTGCAAACGGGAAAGTGTTGCTACTTCTCTGAGTACCTCATGACGAGCACATGCAGAAACAGTTTTAGCATCATACTCCAAATCATCAGATTAAAAGTATAATATCCTCACCAGATACAACATCAATAACAGCCTAATAATAGAGTTTTAAAGCCAAAGCCATAGCAACCACAGTTGCAAGTACACAAAGTTTTCAGTACAGGGGATATACGCCGATGACAAACATACTAATCTGCAGATCCCTACCAATTGCTAAAAGAGAATAGATATTTTCCAGGAACCCTTTGCCAGCTGGCAAAACAATTAGCTAACATTAATACAGAAAAACACCCCAAGACACAGAGACCTACAAAGTTGTTCACCATGAACAGCTTTCTCACTTACCGAACTATCCGATAATTGTTAGGTATCTCTTTGTCCTTCAGTCGAATTTTCTTCACTGCATATTGTCTTCCATCCAGTTTATTCTTGCACAGCACAACGTGGCCAAAACCACCTTGGCCTGCCAACAGAGAGTTTCAGCAGAGAGCAAGAAGGAAAACTAAAAACTCTAAACAAAATTGTAGAACAAATCAAATGTTGAGAAAGTGGCCGTAACTTTAGCAAAGACAATTTTCTACAGAAGTCGAGACACACCTAAATAACTAATGAATAACATCTCATAAACCCTTGTGTAAAGACACTGCTGAATTTGATCAAGCTCATACAGGGCATTTACATCATACTATATATATATGACCACATATAAAACTAAAATGAGAAAGAAAAACATAATCGAGTATATACCCAGGGGTTTCAACTCTTCAAAATCACTGAGATACCGCGAGCTTGGGAGTGATGCATTTGACTCGCCAAAATCAGAAGGTGGCTCCCAAAACTGGGGAACTCTGGTTGAGGCCTTAAAAGATAACATCATTTTGATGCATTACTTGAAATGCAAATAAAAATATACAATAACGATGAAGTGGGGTAAGGAATACGTACCATGTTTTGATTGAATACATGTTCAAAGGCTCTGTTAAAGTCTAGAGATGATTTGGAAGCTAAATCCAACAGTCCTTCAGACAATATCTGAAGTGGTTTAACAAACTACTATTGAACAGGGTCTTGGGGGAAAAATCAAGAAGCTTCCCTTAGTAGAATGAAACCATATTGAGAATTTAGATTATTCAAAAGACTTACACCAAGCTGATGCAGTTCATCAGTTATCTGAGGCAATGCATCAGCCAAAGGCCCTCTGGAAGAGCAAGCTATTCGAATTAGATGGACCATCAACAGATCTTTCTTGCTAATCTGAGGCACTTGATCTTGAGCTAAGGAAGCAGAAGACCATGATCCCGACGACTCACTTTCAGAGTTACTGTTGTCATCTTCAGTTGTATCATCTTGAAGAATTGATTTTTGCTAAGAGAAACAAGAATATGCAAGCAACAACAACATTCAGCAACCAAATCAGGAAAAATGGTTAAGTATATGCATACTTGAGATGAGGTATACAACTCTTATTACTTGATTATGGTTTTGCTGGCAAGATACACCAGTTATATTGAACTGTAACTATGATGACTATCTAACCAAAAGAAAACATGCTGAGCTCCCCCTTAACATAGATTCTAATTAGACAACAATTCCTGGAGTAGTGTCTCAAGGATCAGCAACTTATTTTTGTGCTCATTCATCCGTCACAATACAAAGAATTCATGCAGAGGCCCAACGTTTTTTAAAAAGGCAACAAGGGATTCAAATATAACAGATGACCTCCCTCACCTTCTTCTCATTTTGGATGAATCCAGATTCCACATCGTCAGTAGATTTACTTGTGTCAGAGGAAGAGATGATTGTATCATCAACATTATCCCCTTGGAGAGTATTTAGTTTGGAAATAGGCAAAGGCAGTGGAACTTCTTTAGCATGGTCTTCAAATCGCTTCAAATTCTTGTCCGGCTTCTCATGCAAAATTCTTGAAGTGTCTAGTGGGTGGGATTGTACTGAAGATATGACTCCCCGATTTTCATCTGGAGTCAGACTCCAATTCCTTGAATCTTCCAAGCCACTAAATAGGTCTATGAAACCATACACAAAAGGTCCACCAGAACAGGATTTTGCTTTATTTGAAAGCATAGGTTGCTCAGTGAACTGCGCACTTCGATGTGCAGTCAAACATGGCACCTTCAGAAAAAAAATAAAAAAATAACACTATATTTACAGGAATAACGACCAATGCAAAACAAAATATTATGACCAGCAGTAAACAAGGAGATTAAAGGATAATGTTGATAAATTGAATAAATTATCATGGCATAAACATTCATTTGGTAAAATATACTTACAGATTCCTCATCATGACTTTCCGGAATTATTTCTGATAAAAACTCTTGAGCAGCCTCCACCAAGTTGAATATCATAACCCGACCTTCACGAGCATTGGAATTTGACTGCATATAATATAACGTTTTGAGTACCTTGTGACACTAGAGAGCAGTTCTGAATACCATAGTGTATATCAGTATAAAAATCATTCACATCCCCTACCAGGTCCTCGAGAAGAGATAAAAGTTTCTCAGCGTCAGCTATTGTCAAGCCTTGTTCTGGAGTAATCTGCAGCTTCGGGCACTTGTAAGGATATCCTGGTAAGCATCTATAAGGAAAAAAAAATAGTTAGAAGGGGGTAATGAAAAGATCAACATGCTAACTATGTCATAGATTCAGGAAGACGATAGTCACCTAACTAAAAGCATAGCAGAGATGTCGATGTCCTCATATCCCATATCTTTCGAGTAAGGCCTGGCGAAGTTACAAGGAGCTGAGACTTATGTCATGCATAAACCAGTAACATCAGAGGAGCTAAAGTTGAATGTAAAGACGTCTATAAGAAGAAAACCTGAGTTTAATAAGTATTTGAGGAGGCGAACGCGAATCTGAAACAATTTTGCAGTCTTCTTGAAATATTGCAGAGCTGAAAACATGAAAACAAAAACGGTATCATCTCTTACTCTTATTATTGAAGCTCTAGTGCTGATTGAATTCAAACTAAAACTGCCTGAAACATGTAACAAACAAATTCATAGTTCACAACTTGGGAAAATATGTTTCATTAGTTAAAGCTGATTGCAACTTATCTCAGGGCCTTACAAATGAAACTAAAAATAGAAATCTCCGAAAACCCTAAATCTCACAGTAGAAACTTACAGAGCAGTGATCTCCTCGGAAAGAAGCTCGTTATCTTCATCATCATTAGATCCATGGTCCTTGAGCTGACCCCTTCGTCCACTACTTCCGCGTTTCTTCTTTTTCTTCGAAGTACGACCCATTCTTCACCCCCCCCCCCCCCCCCCCCCCCAATCAATCTCACTCTTTCAATTTTTTTTTTTTAAAAAAAACGTCTCCTCCGATTTTCGAATCGTCACTGACAAAACCTGAACTCCGTAAAATGTCTTCTCCGTCTCTCACAACTCCCGGCAAACACTCTCGATCTAAGAATTTTCAAAAAAATAACGCCGGTAGTAACAAAAACCACCGATTACTTTTCACTTTATTGTTCCGTCAGAGAGAAACATGGAAATTTTTTGCTCTCGATGGATCGTGTTTTTTATATCTAAAGTCAATAATAACAACAAAAAAAAAAGCATCGACTGGGCTCTTCAAAGATGGCGCCATTGTAAAATACATTTTCTGATCCCGTCCAACACAGACTCTCGAAACGCTGTCGTCTTGCTGCAAAGAATAATCGGCCTACTCTTAAGCCCATGGACTTAAAACCCATTAAAGGCCCATTGTTATATGTGTATGATTTGTGACGTGGAAAATAGCTTTCTGACCATCACATGATAGATTTAAATTTTATATTGACGTATTTCTTATACTGATAAACTTTTCCCCATTTTTTAAGCGAAGCATTAAAAATATATTTTAAAATCTTATATTTACGAGATTATAAGACTTTCATTCAATAACGAAAACGAGAGACATTGACGTAGACATAAAAAAAAAAAAAACTAGAAATTAGTGGGAAGAAAAAGAGAATACTGTAGGTGAAATTTTATCTTATTTTCCGGAATAAAATGGAAATGAAAGTAAAAGAGAATCAAACCTGACCCATAAGTGACCAATCAGAATCGACCCCGCCTATTAGCTTGTGATTTTCTGTACCTTATCTCTCTCACTCTCTTCTTCTTCTTTAAACTCTCCAACTCCACTCTTTACTTTACTGACGTGACTTCAGTCTCTTTCTCCATCAATGGCGACCACTAACTCTCTTCATCACCACCACTACTCCTCTTCTTACCAAAACCACCGCCTCAATCTCCATTCCCAATCTCACTTTGGTCCCACTTCTCTCTCCTTCAAACATCCCTCTTCCGCCGCGACATTCTCACTCATTTGCTCGTCTGCTTCCTCCTCCTCCTCCTCCGCCGTTTCTACCAATAATGCCTCCGCCTCAACTGCCGTAACTTCTGAAACCGAGACCAAGTTCGACGTTTTGGCTACTCATCTCGTCAGTCAAAACTTCCGACAAGCAGACGAGGAGACTCGGAGATTACTCATTCAGATAGCTGGAGAAGCCGCCGTCAAACGCGGTTACGTTTTCTTCTCCGAGGTGAAATCTATCTCAACGGAAGATCTCCAAGCTATTGACAATCTATGGACTAAACACAGCGATGGGAGATTCGGATACAGCGTGCAACGCAAAATCTGGTTAAAGGCGAAGAAAGATTTCACAAAATTCTTCATTAAAGTTGAATGGATGAAACTTCTTGATACAGAGGTTGTTCAATACAACTACAGAGCTTTCCCTGACGAATTCAAGTGGGAGCTTAACGATGAAACGCCTTTAGGACACTTACCGCTCACAAACGCCTTGAGAGGAACACAGCTTCTTAAATGCGTTTTAAGCCATCCCGCGTTTGCTACAGACGATGATGACATTGAAGAAGCAGAAGAAGGGCTAAACAGAGGTGGAGGGGCTAAGGAACAGAAAGGAGGAGACAAGAGACTATTTAAAACTGATTACAGCTTCTAATGTCTTTCTTCTTCTTTTTTCTGATAATGCGAAAGTATATCTCTGTAATCAATCATCAATTATAATGGGTCTTCTTTCTTTTCAATGGCGGTATCATTGGGATTATGGATGTATGAATACAGTCGAATCATTAGTTAATGAATAAAAACCAAAAGTATTTCTTGGTTGTTGATCCATGTGAAAATTCTTTAGTCCTGCAGATCTTAAGATCATGAAACTGATGTACTCATATTCAGACAGATCGAATCTGAAACAACTTAACTACAGCTGTCCAGAAAGATCTTCTCTTGTGGTGTGTCATCTTTGCTGATTTTGGAAAAGAGAGATGATGAATGAAAACAAAGTTGTGATTTTTGGCTCTATGCAAGAAAGCTGCAATCTAATGAATACGTTGCTGCCTCTGTAGCCTTGTAGTTAATTCTCAATGTAGGCCTCACACGTTCCAGTTGATGTAGACATGATTTTCTGTCATTCTGTGGTACTAAATGAATAAACGTTGTCATATGCATATGTAAAATATATTGAGTCGTGCACCTGTAAATCAAAAAAATATGTCTTTCACCAATGAGAAAATTCCATGATCAGGGTTTTTAAGTAGCTTTCTAAAACCGCTACAATAGGCAGAACAAATTATGGCACAAGTCTTAATATTTAATACTGACTAGGTTCTAGGCACATGGGCATAGTCGTCGGGTGTGTTGGTGAGAACCATCACAGGAAAGCATTGATTGGGTCCGGGTATACAAGCACGCACCAGGATACTGAAAACCAAGAGAATAAACACACACATGGAACCACTCAGTTTGTGATCAAGATTCAAAAGTTGAGTCAGGAGAAGCAATGCAAGTGAAATGTTTCAACGATTGATTCAAAGAAGAAGAATAAAGATGGAATACCAAATCTCTGGGCGCATCATCGACAACTTCAGCAGGTTGGTCAGCTCCGGCACTTGCTAAGCATGAGCCTTTGCAGGTCATGTATCTTTGCATACTGAAGAAACAAAGAGGAAGAAAAAAACCATGTGAACACCAAATTGCGAGTTTTTAATCTGTATATATAAAATCTCTGAAACATGGCTTGATGGTTGGCTTAAAGGATGAGTCAGGTCAAAGAGTTGCTTAAGAAATCACTTACACGGCACATTGATTGAGTAGTGTAAGTTTATTCATCACACAAAACTGTCCACGTGACTTGCAAACTGCATCGCATGAATCTCCTTGCCTGGGAAATCAATCAAATAAAGAGTCAAAGAATATGGTCTCCACAAGAGTATATATACAATTCAAACCGGTAGAGCCGTAGGGTGTTTTACCTTCCGACAATAACATCAATGCCAAGAAGTCTTGTTTCAACTTGTGTAAGATTCGCCCCTGTTTTCAGTATTTTGATGCATGTGATAAGGCATTTCGACAGATATTTGAAAGGAAAAAGTAAGCTATTGAGGCTAACCTGAAGCATTTGATGTCAGAGAAAAACAATGGTGAAACTTGCTGTGATAAGTATTTTCATGAACCTGGAAGTTTCAGGTAATTTTATTTTACGTCTAACTGTTTAAAGCTATCCGTAATGATTATCCAGGATCATTACAAATAAAACTTCACTGCCACAATAAACTGCTTTACATAACGACATAACTTCATGAAACTTGGTAAGAAAAGAACAAGTACACCTTTTTAACTGAAACAAAAACAGTAAATCACTTACCACACTCTCAGAATTATGGCGGCATCTCCCAGCACAAAAATCAAATACAGTCTTGTAAGTACCTGCTAAAGAGGAAACATTGATATCTTGCAATTGCAAATACATATATGCGAGTTTAGGAATCGAAAAATGCTGTAAAAGGAAAAGTTACCTGCTGTAGCCGGCTTTGCCACTTTTACCTTCACCACCTTCTCAAGAAGCGTCTGCAGATGACAGATAGATACTCAAATCATGAGCAAAAAAATATGAAGCCAGAACAGAGGAAACTCTGATTAAAAATTAAAAAAAAAGGGTTTTATAGAGTACCCGAGACGGATTTAAGCAGCAAGAAACGCAAAATTCATAAGAGTTGCAGCATTGTGAAAGGAGGTTGCATCCACTTCAAGCCGAACCATCAAAACAAAGAAAGTCTGATTAAGAACACATTAGTATAAAAAAACCAAATACGTCCTTGATCAAAGGCTATGATCCTCTTAAATAATGACTCACTGACAAGAGAATCTTTCTCCCTTCCATGGACAACAACGAGTTCGAGATTCCAATGACAGAGCATCACACACATTGCCTGCAGCAACAACCATTCAATTCATGCTTTAAAAAATAAACCAAATCACTGTAGTAAAGTTGAATGTTTCAAGAGGGAATTGGAAAAGTAAATAACTGACCTTCATCATCGGAGATCAAATATCTTCCTTGGAAAGTTGTTCTGCAACTCCGCTCTTCTAAAAATCCGATATCTTTCCTGCAGTTTCAATCAAGGGAAACAAAACAGAGATAAACGAAATGAAGGAACAAAAGCTACTACCCAAAATTAATCACCTAACTGCAGAAATTCTCAGTGGAAACAAGAATCCGATGAGTTGTAGAAGAACAAGGAACAGACTAAACCCAGATGTGGACATTCTTGTCGGAGAGAGAATAATCTTTCGACTAAATTACACTTCCGGCTTCGAGCACTTCAAATGCGCATTGATTGTTTTCAGATCAAATTGAATTATTTTTTTGTCGTTGAATTGGGGGAAATCCGCGAGGTGAAAACCGGTTTCTGTTTCGGTCCGGTTAATCTCCCAGCACTCGAGAAAGCATTGTGTTTAGCACACGCGCACAGATTATAAGTTGGTTCTGCAAAATTATTCTTGAGAAAGCTTCTCTTAATATCAAAAGAAAAGAAAACAGAGTAATTGAAATTGTTTTCATATATCAGAACATGTTTATGTGATTCAAAATTTAAAATCAAATTTGTTCCAAGAGTGATTTGGGTCACTACGTTGCCACTGAAATCTTGCTCTTCCTCCATGCCCAATAGTTAGCTCTTATAGGATCTACACGACTGAGAATGCTACACACCACACTGGCCAAGTTAGTATCTGGTTCTTCATTAGCTAGAGCTCTCACCGAGTCTCTATGCTCGTTGGTTGGTCTTAATCCGTCGCATAGAAGATCCAATAGGGTGCTCAGAGCGAATCCATGGAAGCAATCTGTGCGGGAGAGAACATTCAAACAGACTGAGGAAACACTTGGATCACTAATCCAGGATTCTTTGTTGTCTTTGTAAAGAGCTTTCAGGTATCGCCATGAGCTCTCGTTTGCGGGATTGTCTAATATGGCTTTGATTGTGTAGCTTACTTCAGATTCTCTCATGGCTTCTCGGCCTCCCAAAAAAGGAGATCCATTAATAACGTAATACCTCTGCAAAATTAATGGAATGAATTATTCAAAAGGGTGACTGAATTGGCAATTGATAGATTTGATAAACTGAATCTACTGTATGTATTGATGAATTATATTACCTGATTCCATGCGGAATTGTTAAAGACGTCAGCTTCAAGGAGCTCGTGACAGTAATCGAGCTCATATTCCCATCCTCCCAATGCCCGTAGTGCCCACTGCAGATTTGAGCAACATCAAGCAGAAAGATATGTAATAAAACAAGTGAATGCTTTAACAAGGTTTGAGATCACAAACCTGCCTATGTGACCAAGCATGATAATGTTTGGCATCAAGTGAAAGTACTCTCCGGGTAAATTCAAGTTCTCTCCCTCCAACATCAGGACCCAGTTTCTCTGCAACCCATCGCCGATGATGCCTAGAGAAAATTGAAAAAAATAGAGCAGATCCATGGATCATCTCAGTCTCAATGTGGCATTATAAAGTTTACAATGTGTAAAAGAAAGAAAATGTGAACATTATAAACTTCACATAATGCAAATTATCAAAGGGTAACACTTTGCTTAAGCAGCAGATAATAGTGACACCATGAAGTTTACAATGTGTAAAAGAACAAACATTAATCTTTAAGAATACAGAAGAAGCACGATGGAGCATAAGAATATGGCTGGCTCAGCATGTACAAAACAGCCTCCTAATTTTGAAGAATCCACCCAAAAGCAACAACTTCTTTATAGACTATGAAAATGTAGGCTATCGCATAAAGCAAACATATAGAGTTGTTGGTTCGAAATTGTTCCATCATTCAGCTTCACGGTCTAAACACTTAGTCAAAGATAAAGCAAAATTTCAGGGAGCAAAAAAAGAGAGAGAAAAGGTATAAACTTTACCACAATTGGTAGTTCTTAGAGTTATCTTGAGCAATGCGTTCGATTAAGTCGAGTTCCTCATACAAGTCGTGATTAAGTGCCTCAAGTACCAGGCGCCTGAAATGCCACACCTTCAAATGGAAAAAAATATCGTTAGGAACAAGAAACTGATGCAATAAAATTCCCACTTCGGAACAGAACTAGGGCTAAAGAAAAAGAATGATTACTGTGTAGTTCCCGGAGTTTAAGCGGAGCGTTTCTTGAGTGAGTCGTAGTGCTCGAGGAGATCGCTCGTCGGATAAGTAGATCGCACGGAAGTAATCCATAGTCTCGCGGAACTCTTCCTTGTAGGCGATCGGCACCACTGGATTCGGACCATCGTCTTGAGTCAACGGGACCACATCCGACCACTCCGGGCGCTGGCTCAGTGGCAAGGTCTCGTCAGAATCCATGTTCACCGACTTGATCGAACCCGAAGAGTCAATGAAAAGTAATGTACTTTTTGAGTAAATTTAAATGGGCCGCTTAGCCCAACTAATCTTAGTGATTGGGGAACACAGTTTTAGTTTTGACGTGTATGGCCTTAATTACTACCTTCTTCCATTTCAAATTATCTCCGAATATAGGCATATTAAGAATACAATTTAAGTTTCACTATAATTACCCTTAATTAACACACGATATCAATACAATTTTACACTTATTTTGAAACAAATTTTAAATTCTTAAAGTAAGACTTGGTGAGTACAAACGAAGAATTTTTCAATAAAACTCTCACCGTCGCAACTTAAAAACATATGATACCTTTGTTTAGGTTGTCTATTTGTTTTTGGAGCATTTCCCGGCTACCCAAGTCACGATCATTATTCCGGCGACAAAGAGACCAAAATCTTTTTTAAAAATGTATAATTTCGTATCAAAATCACAACTTTGAAACCAAATCGGTCGACCAAGATACCAAAATCTAGGGTATCAACGCAAAGATATACAGGATTACTAATCTAAAACATATATAAGAATAAGTTAGATTACGTCTAATCTAATAAAAGGGATACATTAGGTTAGTAACGTTTTAGAACTCATAACCATGTAAATTACTAGTATTTATATTACTCTAATTTTCGTGTTGCTCATATATGTACTGCAATTTAACTTTATTTATAAAACATCAGCATAAGATAAAATTCTTATATATGAAAGTTTATACAATAACGAGGATACATTAAACTTCCTAATTCTAATATTAACATACGAATACGATTACGTCTAATCTAGGGAAAGTTTACACAAAAACAGGATACTTTTGCGTTTGTCAAATTCAAATTTTGGTTTTACATACTAGGAAAGCGTAGTATTGTTAATAAGAAATCATTTTATTTGTTGGAAAATGTGTATCTAAAGCAACAGACCAAGAAGATATATAATTAGGCACATTCTTAAATAATTGTATTAAAGAAATCTAAAGTAAATTAATAAATGTTAGTGTAGTAGGCTGTTTACCTAATAATCTCTCATTATAAATTTACCGTAATTAATTAAGAAATGAAAATAAGCAAATGTTAATGTGAAATCAAAGCAAAAAAAAAAAAAAAAAAAAGTGGTGTGAGAAAATAAGAAAGCGTTGCGAACAACGACGAATCACTGATTTAATCTCTCATCTCTGGATATTCCTTGAAGATCTTGATTGTTCTCAATTTCTGCAATTCAGAGAAAGGGATTACTGAGTGATTCCCTCTGCAACTCGAGTTCTGGATCTGTGTGTGCAGTGGAAGAGATAATAATACGTCTTGTGGCTGAAGGTGAATGTTTTGTTAAGCTGATCATTTTGGTCAATTGAGGTTAGTTTGATCGATCTACTCACGAATTTGGTATTTTTCCAATGAACCCACAAGTCTTCTAATGGCGGCTTGAGATCCATGTTTGGGTTTTTGAGATCTATTGTTTTTGCTCATTGTTTTTATTGAATTGAGATATTATTATATTCAGCTATTGAGATCTGATTATGGGTTTAGATTTTGGTGATGTGAGAATCTATTTTTAACTTCTTATCGCTTGATTTGGTTTGCTTTCTGCTCAAATTTCACGTAAAGTTGATATCTTCATGCGATCATTAGACTCCTCATGAGTTGTTGTTGTTTATTAGGCTTTTAGCTCAGTCTGGAAATTTTCAGATTGGGAAAGACAAATGAAGAACGTGATAGCTGAGTGCAGTGTCTGTCATTCAAAATTGGTCTCTCCGGGTAGCAAAACTATTTCAAGGGCTTATGACGACCACAAGATTAGGGTCTCCTCTAAACAACGTGTCCTCAATGTCCTTTTGGTTGTGGGTGATTGCATGCTTGTTGGTCTACAGGTAAATCGTCTCATTCCGATTTTTAGTCAAGACAACTTTAGTTTCAAAATTATTCTCATGAGAACCGCAATTCATGGCCTCCATGACATTTCCTTTGCTTTTGACATATTTTTTCCATCGTAGAACTATGGAATCCTTTTTCTTTTTCCTCTCAGCTCATCATTTGTTGTTTAGATCACTTAAAAGTTACATACTTTTCCTTTCCAGCCTGTCTTGGTGTACATGTCTAAGGTGGATGGGAAGTTCAACTTCAGTCCTATTAGCGTTAACTTCTTGACAGAAATCGCAAAAGTTATCTTTGCAATCGTGATGCTTTTAATCCAGGTATGTTAATTTCAGTTCCTTTAGTGGGACATTTAAGTTATACTCTGGTATCTTCGACTAGTTGCTAGATGTTTCTTCTGCATTAGAAGATAAAAAGTACTAACAGTTCATGAAACTTTGGCTTGTTACTGGAACTTTAATTTACAACTTTGCTCCTTTTTTCTTGTTGCTGGAAGTATTGATGTTGATTAACGGTAGTGCAAATGTGAAAAAGATCCCATTCGGTTCTGTGCATAGAGAAAATTTCTTGATTTTCGATGATTACCCACTTTCTTAAGTCTTGGATCGTCTATAAATACTTAAGTGTTTGTGTTTCATTTGTAGGCCAGGCACCAAAAAGTTGGAGAAAAGCCTCTTCTATCTGTTTCCACATTTGTCCAGGTACCTCTTCTTTGTCAATTAAAGATGTCTAGTGGTGTGGAATATTATCAAATCAGAAGCTAGCTTCTTGACTAAACATATCTCATCTACGTATCACCTTCTTTTTCATACAATTCATTAGAATTTTGTAGACTTTAGTAATCTGGTGATTTGAAGAGTTACGAGTTGGTATGTCAATGCACGGTTCTTTGAAATGTGACCAGTAGATATATACAATATTTGAGTTTTCTTGTAACTATTTTTTCCCTGCTGAACTCAAAATTTCTGAGTTTTTGCTTGACTATTTAGAATGCAGATTGCATTGACATGAGTCTTTTTTGCAGGCAGCTCGAAACAATGTGCTTCTTGCTGTTCCAGCCCTGTTGTATGCCATTAATAACTATCTGAAGTTCACAATGCAGGTATCGCCACTTGTTAACTGTCATTCTGGCATCCTTAAGTTTAACTAAACTGGTGAAATGTAGTGAGGTCTGTTGTTCAAGATTTTGGCTTTATAGCAAGAGCGTGTCATGTGGTGTTCTATCTATGCCAGTTTTGTTGATCCTATATTGTTTTTACTTTCCATCTTTCCACGTTATATACTACTGAAGCGTACCTAAATCAGATAATGGAATTTACCATTTTCTAGGGAGAAGTTTATTCACATCTCTTTTTCGCCTTATCTTCTTTTTCCTTAAAACCTGGTGGTCATTGCGTTTAATCATGTTGCCTTTGAGTCGGTCAGCTGTTTACATCATTGTTAAGTTGTGTGTTTCAGTGGATTTATTTACCTATCCTTCTCAGTTTTTACTATTTGGTTTTATCATTCATTATTTCATGTTTTCTTTTTTCATTTTCATACAATAATGAAAGTTTCTGATGTGCCAGCTATATTTCAGTCCCGCTACTGTGAAGATGCTTAGCAATTTAAAGGTTCTGGTCATTGCTGTTCTATTAAAGATGATAATGAAGCGACGGTTTTCCATCATACAGGTCAGGTTCAGTTATTCTTTTTGATTATATGTATGCTTTCAGTATCAGACAATATTGTTGCGGAATTTTGTATGTAACTTTCCTTTCATAGTTACCTCTTATTCTTTGTTGGATTATATATGTTTCCATATTCATATTGCTGAAATGCTGCTTATCTTTATTTTTCTTACAGTGGGAGGCACTTGCTCTGTTGCTGATAGGGATTAGTGTAAATCAACTGCGTTCTCTTCCTGAGGGTGCTACTGCCATTGGAATGCCTCTTGCTACGGGGGCATACGTCTGTACCGTTATCTTTGTAAGTATCTTTTTCCCAAACTTATATTTGCTCATATTGAAGTACGGAAGTGGTTCCGCTCACTCTTACTTCTTTTGCTTCCCTGGTTGTGCATTATGAAAAGGTTGTAATTCATGCTAGAGGCTAATTTGAAAATTCACATACAGGTTACTGTCCCGTCAATGGCATCTGTTTTCAACGAGTATGCTCTAAAGAGTCAGTATGACACAAGCATCTATCTTCAGGTTAGATTCGTGATGCGTTTTTTTTTTTTTTTCATTTTGTATCAGGGAAATGATATGCTTGAAGTAACATGGAAGTTTTCGTTGACTGTTTACTTGTAACTCTAAAAAATAATAGGCTGCGAGTTGTTAATGGAATGAAAGTTGCCACTTTACAATTGTCTGAAACTCCTCTAAACCTGTTGCTCTTTAGAAGCAAAGAACCTTGGATCGTTTAACTCTTTTTTGTTTTCTGGTCTAGTTAGCTTTGTTATCACTAATGTTCTTCATCTTAGAGTACATAGATCAAGTTCTTGGTCATGTCAAATTCAAGGATCATGGTCTTGTGCTTATGTGTTGTCTTCTTCTTTTGACCTTTTTTGTGTGTATGTTATCTCATTGAACCATTTTTTCTGTTGCAGAATTTATTTCTCTATGGTTATGGTGCGATATTCAACTTTCTTGGAATATTAGGAACGGTTATATATAAAGGTATGTGCATTCTACTTTGAAAGTGGCAAAAAAGTAATACGTTTTTAGCATCATAGTAGCTCTTGGAAATCCTGTTAGGTAATCCTTAAAACTTCAAGTTCAAGATGCTGAGCAATTTACCATGATATTGACAGGTCCTGAAAGCTTTGACATCCTACAAGGACATTCTAGGGCTACCATGTTTCTGATACTGAACAACGCAGCACAAGGGATTCTATCCTCCTTTTTCTTCAAATATGCTGGTATACTGACAAAGTTTTGTTAGATTCATTTAATTTATGAATGAGCTTGTTCGAGTCTAGATGCTTTTTCTAATATATCCGAAGATTGTGGATCTTGCTATATCTAAGGGAAATGTTCTTATAGCTAGATTTCTATCATGGATATTTAGCTGTCTTCTATTTAATGCTTTCAGATACAATCTTGAAGAAATATTCGTCAACAGTTGCTACAATATTTACTGGCATAGCATCTGCAGCACTTTTTGGACATGTTATAACCATGAACTTCCTTCTTGGAATTTCTATCGTTTTCATTTCAATGCACCAGGTAAACACATTAACGGTTGACTCAATTGGACACAAAAAAACTTTTCCTTTTCCTTCTAATTTAGTTTTGACTCATTTATACATTAGTTCTTTTCACCACTTGCCAAAGCGAGAGACGAGCAACAACAGAACGGGAACTTAGAATTAAGCAATGCTAAGGATACTGACAGGTTAGTGTCAGTTTACATACATCTTTATCATTTACTGTGCTTATCAAATCTTCTTTAGACATTGTTAATAAGTGGAAACTGGAAAGTTATGTGACAGATACGTGTTACACCAGTTAATTTCTTTTCCTTCTCTATTGTTTCCTTCAGGGCTAATAATGACTCATTCATCAACATGGCGGCGGGAGCAAATGAAGAGGTGAAAAATAAATTTATGGAGGCACTTTCTATATTTGCCCCAACTTAAGTTGATATTAATGTTTATGTCTTTTTGTCTCTGTGTCTGTTCAGGCTAGCCATCGCGGCGATTTAGACGACAGAACCCCGCTTCTTCCCAGATAAGAAGTTTCTTAAAAGTAGGTGACAGTTTCTCTCCAACCTTCATCATATTACCTTTCAAGCTCCCAAATATGATCATCTAGATAGATCTTACCAAAACAAACTCTAGAACCAACCTAGGTTTCGGAATGTGAAGTTACTCCAGTAATACCTGAGTGTTATTAATATGGAAAATCGTCTACTATTGCACCTTGTCGCTGCAGGTTTTTTGTTCTGAAGAACTCGTTTGGCCGACAATATTCTAGAATTTGGGGCAGAACAGAGGATACAGTGAAGCAAACTTCAGGAAACCAAGTAACCAACTCTTACATCTCCCAAGAGTCGGTTTAAGTTCGTTGAAGAACCTCTCAAGTCTGAAGCTGTATTTTTTTTAAGATAGAGTGAACAAACTTGGTAAGTGATTTATGTATTTTGGATATATAATATTGTATTCTTTGATTTTTGCAAAATATCGGGCCACTTTTTTGCTCTTGTTTTTGTTATACATTACCCTCACAGTTGGGTTCTTATTTATATATACATATAAATCACAATTTTCCAGCAAATGACTTTAGTCAAACCGGCCCTATTCGAAAAGCATTTCTTAATCTAGTGTTTGAATTTGAATGACTCATTCCTTTGAAATCTGTTGAATCAGTAACTAAAATTGCAAGAACTGTATGATGAATATTCCTTTCAACATTATATCTGAAAACTTTATAAATATTCCTTTACGAAAAACAATTAACAGAGAAGAATGAGATAAAAAACCCCAAAAGACAAATCAGATAGAATAATTTAATAAGAATAAACAGACTCCACCAAACAGTTGAAAAGACACATCAGATCACTACTCATCACCTTAATAAACATGCATTCCAACTGACAAAACGACTCTTAAGAACACATTTATATGGTCTGGCAACACATGAAACAGAAACCAATCTCCCATTATTATTACACAGAAGAATCAAGTTTCCTGGACTGGAACAGCTGCTGCTGTTGATGACCTCAACAATGGTTGAAGAGCTTTTACCACAATGCTCATGTTCGGCCTAAACTCTGATTCGTATTGCACACACAACGCTGCTACTGCTGCGAGCTGAAGCGCAAGAATAAGGAGAAAAAACATTTCATGGTTAGCATCGAAACTGGTTTCCCCGGTCATAGAGATGAGACAGTCGAATAGATGAAGGTTTTACCTTTGCAACAGCTTTAGGAGGATATTCTCCTTTCAGTTTTGGATCAACACATTGCTTCACTTTGTCTTCGCTTAGTCTCGGAGTAGCCTGAAATTAGATGGCAGAGAATTTAGTGTCAAGAATAGTCAGTATATTTAAAAGAAAGATTTAAAGGTAAGGGTTTTAGTACTTACCCAAGTGACAAGACTTTGTTGACCACGAGGCATCGTATGATCAACAGGTTTCCTACCAGTCAAGAGCTCCAAAAGCACTACACCAAAACTATAAACATCACTTTTCTGTGTCAGTTGACCAGTCATCGCATACCTGCAACAGCAAAAATGTAAAGTTAACAATCTTTTACTTCCTCAAAAATAGTGTGATCAATATGTGTTTCAGAAGCATTTATTACTCTGGTGCGTGATAACCAAAGGTTCCCAATACTCTGGTAGAATGAAGACGAGCAGCCATATCAGGAGATTGATTTGATAGGTTAAAATCAGCTATCTTGGCTTTAAAGTCTTCAAAGAGAAGCACATTGCTAGATCGAATATCTCTGTGTATTACAGCAGGTTGAACTTTCTCATGTAAATATTCAAGTCCTCTAGCTGCATCAACTGCTATCCTGACCCGTTGAATCCAATCAAGCGTAGGACCTGGTTGTGCTCCTTGGACTCCTTTTCTCCCGTGTAAGATGTCATGTAAAGATCCCATTGTAGCAAACTCATACGCAAGAATACGGAAATTCCCTTCAACACAATAACCAAATAGCTGAACAAAATTATCATGCTTCAGCTTAGAAACCCTTGAGACCTGAGTCAAGAACTCAACATTTGATTCAGGTTCAGCTGAATTATCAAGCTTCTTCACCGCCACAGCCTTCCCATCTTTCAAGGTTGCATAATAGGCTCTTCCATATGATCCTTCACCAATCAAAACCTTTGATCCAAAATTATCAGTCTTATCTTTCAGCTCATCCAATGACATTGCAGGCACATCAATAGATGGAGGCTCCTTCAAAGCATCAGGATTTAGAGCAACCGGTGGTTTTTTATTGTGATACCCTTCAATACAACAAAAAGAAAACCCGAAAAGATGAATATCCGTGGGACTAAAAAATTCCGAATTTGCATATAATAAAATCTGTTAGTAGCAAGAAAGATCAGGTCATCACAAAAACTAATTTAAACAAAAGAGGAGTACCATAATCATTGTGGTGCTTAGGGCTTCTGAGGTGTTCATTTTCAGAAGAGTGGTAAGGTTCTTCAACGTGGCAAGCACAGCACAACCACCTACGCATCTTTTCTCTTTTGCCTATATAGAGATCGTCTACAGCTCTCGGTTTATCTAGCCGAACAAAGTGGGCTGGTGAACGATCGTTCGCCTACAATGTCATCATCTCATCATCATCATCAACAACATCATTGCAAAACGAATTACTCAATCAACTCTTAAAAAGATTTGAGACTAATTACAACATATATCTACTTATCAATACAGAGCCAAAGTAAGTGATCTCAAATCAAAATTAACAATTTGATCTATGAGTGTAGCTGACTTTTCTAAGGATTAACATATTGAGATTCCAAATATGACATAACAATCCATTAAGCTAAGGATTGTGATGCGCATTGATTCGAGATTCACCCTAAAGTTACGACCTTAACACAAACCCAAGAAAAGAATGCTCAATTTGGAAATAAGAGACAGATTCGAAAAAGAAAAAAAAATCAAAGCTTTTCCGATTAAATGATTCTTACCACCGGACCACGACGATGATAATCAGAATCCATCGGAAACAAAGCAAAAGCGCGATACAAAAAATGAGAAGACGGATCGAATCGATTTAAGAAAAATTTGGCAAACAAATGAGAAGAAAGAGAAGAAAGGGGTTGGTTGAGGCTCTTGGAGAAAATTGGGAAACCCAAAGAACTCAAAAACAACTCAAAAACTCTCAAAAGATATTAAATAATACAGAGATTAAAAAAAACAGCTAAGAGAATGTGTCAAAAGCAAAGAGAGACAGAGAGGAATGATCAAGAATAGGCAAAAAGAAACAATAAACCCCAAATTTAGAGATTATAATAATAATTAAAGACAATGAATTTACCTGTAAAGTGTATATCTTTGTGATAGAAATCGTATAACGAATGAATAAAGAGAAGCAAAATATTGGTTTTATTATTGTTTGGGATTAGAGATTGAAGAGAGAAACAAACGTGGGAAGTTGAATCTCTTTGACAGTAAAGCTTTGAGCAAAGACAGAGATGATATAAATGGAGGAGACAGAGAAGCGAAGCAACGCGCTTATGAAATTTTCTTCGACAAAGATATTTAATGGTACAGTACTACTACTTTCTATCTTACTTTGCTTTTATGTCTACATCATTTTTGGATGGTCTTCTCTTTTTTTCTTCTTCTTCTTTTGCGCGTCTTTTTTCTTTTTACCATTTTTACACTTTTGACCTAAATCCTTTCAAACACTTTGACCTAATCTTGGTCAACTGTTTCTTTCTGATTCTGATATTCAAAACGAAAAAAATGTTAAGAACATTCTTCTTCAGAATTAAAAAAAAAAAAAAAAGAGAACATTCTTCTAAAGTTACTTTCTTAAAATAGTCCAAAACTACTACTGAATAAAAAGTTGAAAATGTTCGAATTGTTTTATATATATATATAATATATGAAGAAACTAGGGAGACCGGCGATGTTTTGGAGAGACAAGACAACAAACCAATATTCCTTTAATGTCCGAATTCCTCCAATTCTATTTTACCCCTTTATATTTTTGTTAATTACGTTTGAGGCTTTGAATTCGTTCTCCACGCCATTGCAACCCATAAATGCCCAAAAAGGCCCACAAAGCCCTATGTAAAGTTTTTTTTTATACCTTTTCGTGCGTTTCACGTTGCTGTTTCAAATTTATTTTCTTAACACAAGTTCTCATTGTGATGTTTTTTACGTTTAGCGTGAAACATAATAACATATAACATTGTTAATCACAATGTTTTAAACACCAAAGCCCTATGTAATTTCATTACGATTGCCAGTAACATATAACTTAGCTTCTATCGTTTATTCTTTAAGGTTCGATCACTCTATATGAATTATTTTTTGAATCTTTTAGCATATTCTTTAAGGTTCGATCACACAGATTCACACTTGTTTTAAGGTTCGTTTCTGGGTTATGTGTCACTGGCTATTGTCTATGGAAGTATTATGCTGGATCGAAGACCCACAATTCAACTCAGTATTAGGTTTCTCTTCTTCGAAACTGTTTGATTTTACTCTCTTCCTCTTTAGTATATTTATAGGGAAACAAGAAAATGTAATGACGGTCTGTAATTGTATACTAACTAACATATTCAGTCAAAAACTATTGTTGGTGAAATGGTGTAACTATTTCCTCCTTGCTTTAGTTGATGTGGATGGAAACTTCCTTGGTGAGTGTTTTAACTGAAGAAACTCTTCTTTTTGTCCCGGAATATCCAAGTCTTTGGCTTCAACAACTGATCCCTGTCTTCTTGGCATTTGCTACTACAGTACAGGACTGATCATATACTCGTTATACAGTCATATCTAGTCTTTCTTCAAATACAATTATTTGTTCTGCACGCATGGTTTCTCAAGTATAGTAAACAATTCATCAATGGACTTATTCGTCAACATTCATTTTCAATCTTTCTCAGGAAGGAGAAAGATGAAGAGGAACACAGAACTGGCGAAGGAGTTGACGAGGAGGCTGCGGCGGAGGAAGTTGTTAGATGAGGATGATGAGCCAGGATCCTAACTATAACGGTTTTTGTCAATGTCATTAACTGTGAGATGTTAAGACTATTGCATCCAGCAAAAAAAGAAAGGAACTTCTGAGTGGAGAAAAGTTTGAAATTTATCTTAAATAATTGGTAACTGTGAATAAAGAAAATTAAGATATAAGGGCTTTATTTGTTCTTGTTTGTAGCAACAAAAGAAAACTTACCTTGTAGAACAACATTGTAGAAGTTACTTCAAATGTATCAACTTCTCTTTATTCTTAGATTTAATTTATTTGACTTAATACTACAACGTAAGAGGCATCAATCTCCACACAGCTCTGGTACGGTCACTTGAAAGCTCATCCTTATGTACAGAAACGTCAGAACAAAGAACTCGTTTAAGTACCAGACAGATCCAGTGGCAAAACGGCTCATCTTTTTACTTGTTTCTTAGTTTGGTCATTTTGATAAGTAACAGTTTTTAACGACATGCATCCTTCAAACTCTCGTCATGAGACTTCAGTTTCCTTCTACGTGAACGAGGGAACAGTAGCTGGTGAATCTTCTTCTCTGCTGCCATTTCTGTTGTGGCCTGCCACAAACAATGATGAGATAATTATAAAAATATGAATATCCATATGATCCTGCTTCCTTGTTGAAACTTATTTTGTATCTGTTACCTTGATTTTGAAAGGGAAACGGTGAGTTTGGACTTCTGCGCCTGCGAAAACTCTAACATCCATACCGAGGCTATCAACACTGATCAGGTTAGCTTCCTGCATGAGGTTACCATAAAGTAGCACGATTGGCGTACGTAGGAATTCCGTGTAAGTAAAACCCGAACAGAATCAGAGCGATTGCTTCTAGTGATTACACATATTCCAGATTATATAAGGAGACATGGATACAATACCTCGGCATGAAGACCCTTCTTTTTACAGAGAGCTTTGAGGGCAATGCTGGAGTTAATACCTCTCTTGTTGAAGCGGTCTATGATTGCAGAAGTAGAGTGCACTAGGATATCTGGTTCAGCATCTTGAAAATCTTGCAAACTTATAGAAGACTGAAAATAGTCAAAAAAAAATCTCGACATCAACTAACGGTGAGACCATGGGTGAAATAGAAACAATACGAGTTTATGAGTACGTCTATGCTTGCCAAGCAGCTCTATAATATGATAGCCATCATTTGAAAAGCATTTGTTTTCGTCCAAATGACCTGACAATTATTGAAGGGAAATTGGGTAAGAAGATAGATTGTGGCAAAAACATACCTCTGCTCCGTATAGAGAGATAAACTCTATTCCCACAATTTCTAATCTATATAGACTTGAACTCATATCACTATCCTCACGCCTGGAACTATTGCTTGGATTATCATCACCTGATAATTTATCCAAAAGGAGGAAAATATAAGATGTGAAACAGAAAAGCTCACGTGTATAGTTCAGCACAGCCTCTAAAAGTTCTATTTTAAAAATGGGTACAAAGTCAAGAATAGCATTTTGAGGCGAAGAAACTATGAAAAGACCTTGAAGCTCCCAGCTATAATCATCTCTATCTTCCGACAGAAATAATCTTCTTATATAGGATTCCTCGTCAAGGAAAGCGGGTCTAAGGCACCCAAGTATGGATACACCATTAGACGGATAGTCCATTTGTCTGTCATAGTCCACACTGATGGCCTGCAAGATTGCAAAGACAAAAGATACCAACAGATAGTCAATGCATTGCAAGAGCAGCATGTTTCAAAAAAATGCTTATATGCAGTACTAGAGGGACTAGAGGGTTCAGTAACGATTGCAAAGCTCCAAGTTTACTGACGAAAACAAATGACAGAACTCTTAAAAGCATGTCCTTTTAATTAGGTTTCTAATAATGCTATTGTAAAAATTGTAAGGAGAGGATATATATTTGTATAACCTTCGACAGGTGTTTGGAAAAATAAATAGGATGAACCCCGGTGGAGGTGTCAGGCATTCCCCAATCGACCGAAACATCTCTAGCTTCAGAATCCATAATCTACTCAAATTTCAAAGTAAATCAGAAAAGAGCATTACTGAGACAAGAGACGTGGAATGTTTCGAAAGAAAACTAAGAGAGTACAACAGCTTCAAGCTACCTCGAAATAATGGTCATCAAAAATAATTTGGTCAAGATTACCAATGTCCGAAATGTTATATTCCTCATGGAGCCGTGTGTTTTCGTATCGCGGGACATCCATTCCAAAAAAGGCTTTCTACAATTATGTAAGGAAAACTCAGTTTAATATGTGCTTACGCCAAAATAAGAAATGTTTTCAATTGTGTACATAGACATGAAGTTCTACTTGATCAATGAAACGCTTACCACTGGATTACTAGCTCCAGGATCTTCTAAGATGTTTTCGTCATCAGGAATTTCGAAAAAGATATCTAGATTAGAACACAAGAAAGACAGAGCTGGTGAGAAAGAAATTGATCGATATAGATATTAAAGGATAAATCAAGCAATAAATTTACTGACTAACCTCCATAATCGTCAATGACATACTTAAATTCGGACCAAGAATTATGATCGTGTGGTTCACAGTGAATAGCTCCAGGAAATACCAGCACAGCAGTGCTGTTAGCCTACAATTAAACAAGAAAAACCATGTTCATGCAAACTCAAGATAGCAAAACTCCATAGTGTTCTAGTTGATACGAGAGTCAATAGTGATGTTTAATATTGTTTGGTGGGTACAAACCTCGACGGTAGTCCTTGCTACTTCAGCAGCAGAGAGTTTAGTCTCCTGGACTCTTTTGGACGGCTTCAAATCTTCTAGAGGATGATAGGCGTAGAAAGATGAGTCAGGAACCGAATCAGAATAATCAGCAGCAACTGAAACTTTTGTGAGGCCAAGGTCATGCCCACCAGATGATACATGAAATGCTGATCCAGAAAAAGGAATCTTGCATCTAGAACTGTATGGAGGAAAACACAATACCAGTCAGAAAGATTTAGAAACGTCAATCAGATTTACTTCAAAAAGCAGGACAATGGACTAACATTCGTGATTACAAATTTGAGATAAGTAAGAAAATCAAGGAGCAAAATTCGTCATTGCTTAAACACAAAATGGAATACATACATACATTTCATTGTAGACTAATACCTTAAAACAGAGAGATTAGCAGAGCCAAATCCATCATATACACGATTTCTTGCGCTGCCGTTTCTTTTGCAGGGCATGGAGGAAGAGAACTCATCCGCGTAAGGTTGATGGCAATGAGATGCACCTAATCAAAACATACCAAGAATGTTCAATGTTCTCAAATTGGAAAAAAATATCAGGAAAGAAGAAGCAAAAATAAGAGACCTTTAGGGTTAATTAACAAACAGATTTAGATATCTCTAATTACGACATTAACATCTAATTTACCCAGACCAAAAAAAAACTTGACAGAGAAATAATATTTCCCAGGGAAAGCAGAGAAAAGCTTAACCAAACCAGAGAAGATTAAATTAAATCAAAAGCAGAGAAAACTGAAATTAAATTCAAGCTAAAAAATTTGAGAGGATAAAAAGCTTAACCAAACCAGAGAAGATTAAATTAAAAAATTGACGCCAGAGATAATACAGTAACCGGAAAAACAAATTCCGATAGAGCTACAGAAGCAGTTGGATTAAAAAAAAAAAAAATCAAACTAAAGAGAATTTTTGGTCATTAATGATAAAATGGTGAATTAATTGGTACAACCATAATCTTCAGATTAGTCAATGAAGAATACAGAGGAAACAAAAATGAAGAGAGATCTCGTGAGATACCGAGGGAAAAAGAAGAAGCAGCAGCGATCACCATTGATTACACAAACAGAGCCACCGGATCAGAGAAGCTGAAATCTCAGCTGCTGTGAAATGTTAAAGTAGTTGATCGTAGGGAAGCTTCGTCTCCGCCGTCGCTGATCACGTTTTTGTGTTGGTGTTCTTATGTTTACTGTCGCATCTTATTAAAATTGCCAGAGACTTCAGAAACTTTCAGCTTTTTTAAATATTAATTTTGTTTTGTTTGTTTCCTTTTTTTGTCATCATGGTAATATTGATTTTTTATTTCTTTTTATCTATTTGTGTCATCATGGGAGAGTTGTTGTGGTTGGTATTTTTCTTATGGCTTTATGAAAATCTCAAAATTCGTTTTCTCTTTTTCTATCGAAAATCGAAAATTAGAAATTAATAAAATGATGGATGGATATTCCTTTGATTCTTTATTTTAATGCTCATGAAAAATCCTTGACTCACACACGACCAATTGTGACTTGTGATTTTTTTTTTTAATTATTATTATTTATTGTGACTTGCGAGTTATTTCGGCTAAGCTGATTTTGTTTGGTATGCTCTGGCTTAGTGAGACCTAGATGAATGGTTCAACTAGATTTCGTTGGCGATAATACCAATAATTCCCAAGTCTCTGTTTTTCTTTTTCCTTTTTTTGTATATTTTTTCTTCTCATTCAGACAATCAGACTTCGGCAATATCATTTAGGTTTCATGAAAATTCATACGATGGTCATTATCACTTCAATGGGGGTAATACGTAGGAAACAAAATGATTATATATTTCTACAGTATTTAACAACCGTATCATATCAGAGATTCGTGTATATTGTTAACATTTCTGTGTGAAAATCCATGGTGTGATAGTTTTTTTCAGATATTCTGCAGTTTTCTTTTGACTTTTCGTGTATTGTTAAAAAAGTTATCATTCCATTCCACCTCACAGTTTTATATAAATTATCATTCGACAGTTTCACCAAACAAAGGACATTAACTCAAAGACTTTTTATTGTTAAATGTATTATTACAGAATATGTATATTATCAAAATACATACAGTATGTATATAGCAAAACCCGAGTGAAGGTTGTGCCTCTCTCTCTCTCTCTCTCTCTCTCTCTCCGTTACAAATTTCCTAACAAAACTCAATAGGTCGAGAATTATTTTTGCAAAACAAAAAGCAAAATGAATGATGAAGCCGAGGTATTAATCACGTAATATGACTAACCAAACCCCAACTTACTTGAAACGACCAAAACATATACAAATCCACGTCAAAAATGATTGTCTTCTCTTTTTAGATATTTTTACTAGTGTCATAAGTAAAATGGGTAATTTTAATTGGCTTTAATCTTACCGGTAACCTCCACCATAAGGTTGCTGCTGCTGAGGGCTGTAACCACCTTGACCCATCATCGGATTATAGGCACCGGTCATGCCTGGCGGTGCACCAGGAGGAGCCATGCCCATCCCTTGTTGGGGTTGCATTGGATAGCCTTGACCATATCCGCCCATGTTCATATTCATGCCCATTCCCATGGAATAGTTTTGATTCATTCCCATAGGATGGTTGTGGTTCATTCCCATGGGATGGTTTTGGTTCATGCCCATGGGATGGTTTTGGTTCATACCAACATTCATCCCCATCGGCATGCCTGGGCCTACCATTGAATTCGTAGGAGGTCTCATGGCACCTGCACCCGCACGGCCTAAGCCAGTACCAGATCCCATGGCTTTACCCATGTTGATAGTTGATGTTACTTGTTGTTTTGCGGTAGTTGGTTTCTCTAACCGTTTCTCTTTTCTGTTGATTGCCTCAAAGTCAACTCCTATATCCGCCAACGGATTTGTTTTCGCTGCACAGTAGTAATGACGTTAGAAATTTTGTTTTATGAATTAAGAGACTGTATATAACAAGACATTGCTTACGTCCAGATATGTTGAAGTTAACCAGCCCTCTGCTTAATGTGTCAGCCCAGATTGTTGATTTTGGCTCAAACTTTTTCTGACTTTGAGGAGCAGCAATCTCAATTGCTCCTGTTAAAGGTGTGAGAGATGGCTGAGATGCTGAATTCCCCGAGGAACTTAGTCCAGCTGGTGCAAACATGTCTGCAACGGGGCCCACAACAGGTCCAGATTGTGTTCGCTGTGGTATATGGGAAGGGAAACCATGAGCTTGCTGTGTCATGAAGTTTCCACCATCAAACTGACCAGCTGTTGCATTGGGTGTAATAGGGTAAGGATTTTGCGAGCTTGATGAGGTTGCTGAACCTGGTTGGTGATGAAAACGCTCACTTGTTGGGTGTGAAGATAGATCAGGAGTATATTGTGGAGGTTGAGAATTTGCTGAACCTGCATAGCCTTGCTGTTGCATGAAGCCTCCATTGTTGAATTGCATACCTCCAGGATGATTTTGCGAATGAGAAACCATGTTATATTGTTGTGAAGCTTGACCAAATGGTGCTTGTCCTGGCATGTTTGGATCTGTAGGTGCCGCTTGAGGATGAAAGCCTTCATAGATGTTACCGCTGGGAGGAAATTGGGATGTTGGGATTGAGGGATTTTGATGAGGAAACAGAGAAACTGGCGGTCCAGATGGCGGCAGAATACCGGCAAGAATATCGATTTCGCCCTGCGATATATCAAACTGCTCTTGAGGCAAAATGGATGAATTCGGTGGAGCTAGCATATTTTGAACGCCAGGTTCAGGATTGGAGACAGCTGAAAATGCTTCCCCAAAACCAAAACTATGTCCATTGTCAGGATTTGAAGTCGGTGGTATTGGCTGGAAAGGAGCTCCAAAACTCTGATGTTGGCTTGGTTCATCAGTGTCAGCAGAAGTGATGGCTTTGAAAGGAGAGTCACCAAATGGATCATCAAATGGCTGCACAAAGGGGGAAAAAGATAAATAAAGCATTTGGTAGGGTTTCCAGTTGAAACCAGTAAGGTTCACCAGATAGTACCATTAAAACCTTTGAATATAACTGGTTAAGCCCAGTTTGAATACCTGCGTTGATAACTGAGAAGTAGAAAACGATGGAGCTGGACCAGTATTTGCTAGTCCATTGATTTCAACAGAAGTGGAATCAGATGTTACAATAGCCAACGGGTTTGGTGAAAATACATCTGAAAGAGAGCCAAGCAAGTCCATTTCGGCAATATTTGAGGCAGGCGGGGCAGAAGTAGAAACCACTGTTGGTGGGCTAGGTGCAGGAGTCGAAGCACCAGCTGCAGGTACACATGCTGCTGGAAGAGAAATGACGCATGTTATACAACACCAACATTTAGATCAGAACATAATCCTATATCTCGAATAAGGTGCCTTTAACATTTTCTGAAGTGTCAAATGCCAGTGAATTCTTTTCTGCTAAGGAGGGTAAAGTAGACAATTGCAAACATAGACAAATCTGTACCTGAAACTGAACGTGGATCAAATTCATCAAAAGCCTCAACTTGCTGAGGAGGTGATTCGTTAACAATCCCAGCAGGTTTGTTGTCCATGCTAATGTTTTCGGCAGGAGGAGAAGCAGCAGCTACTGGAGGAGCAACTTGTGGGGTCTCTCCACCATCCCTTGAACCAAGATTTTTTAAATGATTCATCATTTGAATACACACCGCTAAATAAAGGTACTTCAAAATTTTCAAAGAAGAGAATGTCACCTTTCACTGTAGACTGGGCTCCGTGATTCATTGACAGCTTCTTCATAACTAGGTGGGTTACCTCCAATATTCTGTTCAGAAAATTTCCTCTCTAGCCCCCCTCTATTAAATAAATCCCAAAAGTAGAGATAAGCACCGACATTTTTGTCCACAATACTTGATACACAAAAAAGGCACATCCAAAATCAGTACACATCTATGAAAATTACCTCCCATCTTGAGAATGATCATCAGCTCGTGCACCACTGCCCCTAGAGGATAAAGAGAAATTCAAATTTCTGATATGATGCTCAAGACGAGGTTTTTTACATCACTGACATCTAAACTTTTTATACATCCAGATATTGTTGATTGATCACCTAAAAGATTTCTCTAATTCTTCACTTGAATTTAAAGAGGGGGTTAAAAATTAAAAACTTACCGTGACGAAGATTGGCCATCATCCTCAATAGGCCGTTCCCTGTCTGAGCTCCTACCTCTTGATCCATATTGGTATTTATCAACACTTCTGCTCCTTCCATGGTATTCATCATCCCTGTTACCATCTCTTCCATATCGGTCTTCAGAGTCTCTAGACTGACGATCTCCATCACGACTATTTCTATCATCATCCCTGTAACCATATTCTCTATCTCTCCCATAACTACTTCGCCCTTCATCTCTGTCTCCATACTGGCCATCGTAATCATATCTGTCCCCATATCCTCCTGACGGCCTATGCATCCCACCTGTTGAGTTATGATACCTGTTGTACGAAAAATGTCAGGTTAGGGGAAATATGTTCCCTCTCTAAAAAAAAAAGCTACCTTAAGAAACAGATGCTCATAATGCTAAAGGATTCCACATTCATGACTTTATTAGGGTGCATAAACATCAATTATAAATCCTGACTAGGCAGCAGTTTTAATCAAAAAAATGTGCATGAGATTGACCCATTGGGAAACAGTCTAGCATTTCCAGAAAGTTACTGAGAAGCAGACTTACTTGTCTCTGTTAGCGGCAGCCTTCTCTCTGATCTCCACTATTCTTTCTTTGTCATTTACCAAAGCCACAAGGCTCTGCGACTTTTTCCTGACATTGCTACCTTGATCTTTACCGCTGGAATCAACATACTGAAAACTGGATAATGTCTGACACATGGAAAAGGGATAAACACCATCAGTAAGAAAATCAACAGATGAGATACAAAAAAAATCCTCTTGTTGAATTCATCCAAAATAAAGTATTATAATGTGTTAATTACCGAAATTTGATATGCACGTTCTTTAATCTCTTCTATGACACGTTCTGAGCCATGGCCTACCATGTACTCCAAGACTATCAATGCCTGGAGAGCAGAGAAGAGATAAACCAGCAGGGAATAGTTTTCATTAACTGTCACAGCACCGTAAGCATATCAAAGATAAGCTAGACCTTTATATTTTTTTTACCTTATAGACATGCCGCCAATTTTTTCCAGTGTCACTAAGGCGTTTCCATAACACTCCCATGGTCAGCTGGTATTCATGGCTGCATGAAAAAAAAACATATAACTCATCGATAAGATAACATTCTGGAAAAGGAAAGCATGATAAAGGTATTTGTAATTACTAATTTCTCGAAGCATGTGCGATTTCTGCAAGAAGTGATCCATGTGGACCCCATGACTCATTGCTGGTAGCATCCAGAACCTGAAAAATGAAAAGTATATTTGGAAATCTTCCTTTACATTCCATAATAGAAACCGGCAAGGAGTGGCAACCTAAGACAAGCATATCCAGTAATATAATTCAACCATAGGGAAACTTATACACAAAACTGTTTGAATCAATCAATATACCACAAACAACAACTTAATCGAGACGTCAGATTAATTTCAACAGAAATAGAACTATAAAACGCAAACAGGAAGCTTTTTACCTTCTGTTCTATTCCAGGTACTTTAAGCACTTTCTTGTTGACCCCTCTCTTGCTACAAGAGAGTGGATGGAAGATAGTATAAGGCATCTTTAATGAAACACAAAAAAAAAATCCACACATGGATTGAATTCTAAGGTACTAGAATCATTACAGATCTCTGACGGTTTGACCAAATGCTTTCTTCATATCCAAATACGATACACTGGTTTTTTTTTATAGTTGATGCGCTTTGTAGCCTGTTTTGAAGATGCCAAAGAGCAATCAGTGTCAATTGTTTCAAACTAAATCGTGAATCACCAAAAATGGTAAAAGAGAGAGATATATTAACACAAAACCTTGTAGTTTGAAACTGGATAGAATAATAAAAAAGGAAAACATGATAAATTAGGATAATCTCACAATTCCAATGTAGGACCACTAAACTAGAGTATAAATGAAGTTAAACCAAAATAAGCAACCATAGCATAAGCATACATCTCAACACCAATAAGCATAATCATGTAAAATATCAAATCAAACATAAATCACAAATAAATCAGCAGAATGATCTGATTACATGTTCAGATTCAACCTACTATGCATAATCTAGACTATAGAAAGACCCACCGCTTAACAAAAATCTCCCAATTGAACACCGACAGACATATCATCATCAATAATGTGTGTTTCGGATTCAAAATTCTGATTCTACATATCATCATAAATTGATTTCGCGCCTCGAAATTTAGTTTTTAAAACGATTTGAAATCGATCAAACGAAAAATTCAGCTGAAAAAAAATCACAGATCTAAAAGGAAATCAAAACATCGTAACGATGAATCTAATCTAATGAACAACGAAATCAATCAAACCTGCTTGACAACGAAATTGGATTGCAGATCTGTGAAGAACAGAAACAAAAAAAAATAAAAGGAAGAAGACGATGATGAAGATATGGAGAGAGATTTGGGGAGAGGAGAAACAAGAGAAATCCTTGGAAGCTTGGTGCGATGGTTTCCCAGTTTCTGCGTAAGGCTTGGCACTTTTTTTTGTTTCTAGAAAAGAAAAAGAAGATTCACAGCAGCCAAATTTTGGAACGACAAAAATGAGGAAGACAGAGCATTTAACACGCAGAAATTTAAGGACTTCAAACGATTTTTATATCATTCGTTTTTTTTTTTTCCTTACAGCTGTTTCTTTTTAATGCTCGATTTATTGAATTATAAACTCACTTTGGCTAATTAGAAGAATGAAGAATCTATTAAATTTGTTCATTGAATTACAAGTTTAAAACAATTGTACATACAACATGCACTAACTATTTAATGAAGATAGTTTGTTGGCAAATTTGACATTACGAAAACTCACTCAACGAGATTACAGCGTCATAAATAGTAACAAGGCTTTTTACACGATTTAATCTGCTAATTTTCCTCTTAGAAAAATATTAAGTGATCGTTCTCAAACAAGTCCCAAATATTCTCTTCTGTTTAATCTGATGAATTATCGTTTAAATTCATAATTATTGTCTGAAGAATATCTATATATAAAATGGTAAACTATATCATGTATCTATAGTCTAAACAATTATATTTATGTTTACATATTTCATCAAAGACTTGAAACAAAAAAAGTCAAATTTAAAAATTAATATTCGATAAATTCACATTTCTCAGTTTCAAATGAATACTTTACTCCAAATATCACTTTATAAATTAATAAACTCGAAATATTAATAAAATTTATAAAATACATTAATTACACTATTATTAATTTATAGTATACCTATTTTCGAGCGAGTGTCCTTGTCAATGTTTAGTTTACACTTTACATAAATAAACTCATACACCACAAATTAAACCGGACTTCTAAATTGGACGACAAAGAAAAAAAACCGGACTTCTAAATTTACAACGGTCAATATTGATACTCCCAGTAGATGATGGGCCTGATTAGTTGACAGCCCAAACCCATTAAATAACACGTGTTGATTTTCTATTGGGTAGTTATTAAAAATTCCTTAACAATCACCTGTTTCGTGCTTGTTCTGTATCTTCCAACTTATTACACGAACACGAACAACACAAGAGAGAACCCTAGATTGTTCTATCTCCTACCTTCGGGTCCATTTATATGCCCCCCACCCCCACTAAAACGAAATCGAATAAAGTTTGAAGAAATACGCATCATATCGAGATTTAATCGATCAATCAATCGGTTTCCATGGTGAGTTGCATCTCTTCGTTTTCCAATTTTTTTTTTGCCGCGTTGGTCTCTTCATTTGTTGATAAATTTTGGTTAATTTTTGGTTTATTGCGGGAAACTTTCGTCCTCGCTGTATGATTGATTGATTTCCATCTATAATAGTATTATAGGTTGTATTTGCAGTGATTAAAAAACCTTTTTTTTTATTGTAAAGAACAATTTTCAGCTGTCGAGATGTCTAAATTTTTCAAATATTAAAATATTTTGGCGATAGATCGAATCTGTTCTTGTATATATGGGTGGCTAAAGGCCTTTGCTTGAACAACTTCGAGAAGGCTTGATTTTGGATATGTGTTTGTGTTTAAGTTTTTTCTTCATCTCTTCTTATCAAGATCGAATCTGTTATTGCAAATATCCTTATTTACAGGCTGGGAGAATACTTGCAAATTTGATTGTGATGGGCAGTGGGATAATTGGTCGGGCTGTCTTTCAAGCCTATCGCCAAGCACTTGCTAGTAAGTTCCAAACACTTTTTGACATCAAATAGTTTCTTTATGAATCCATTGATAAGGCTTTGCTCTCTTTGCAGGATTTGTTTTTCTATACATAAAGTGGTTATAAGTCTTTATGTTTTTTGGGATCACACAGCTCCTAGACATGTTTTTAATATTACTATGAGAACAGTTTATATGTTTCTTAATAAGATTGCTCTCTTTTATTCAAATATATTGGATTGGTAATTAAGACAAAGGGTCGTATCTTTGTATGCAGATGCGTCTAAAACTGGCGTAGCGCAGGAAGCAATGGAGAATGTAGTACGTAAAGCAGGAAAAGTCATTAACGAACAAGAGGCTAGGCAGATTCTTGGTGTAACCGAGCAGACTTCTTGGGAAGAGATATTACAGGTATAACATCCCTCTTTCATCACTGATGATGCTTTTCTTGATCTATTTTGACACTCTGAATTGAGTTACTAAAAGCAGTGTCGATATATATGAATGCAGAAATACGACAAACTATTTGAGAATAATGCGAAAGCAGGGAGCTTTTACCTTCAATCTAAAGTTCTTCGAGCCAAAGAATGTCTAGAAGTTGTGTACAGGAGCAAAGCCAACGGTCCACCTAGTTAAGACTTTTACTCTCTTTTTTTCTACACATACAAAATTCTTGCTCTCAATGTAAAATAAAGACGATATCTGGGTTCTTTGAGATGATGTGAAACTTATAAAACGGTCATAGTTTTTCTTCACCGTTTCATTAGTAATAACTAAGACAGGCTTGGTCTGGTCAATTGATCAGTGTCAAAGAGCCTCTTAAAACTAGATGGAGTATTCTATGTGTGTGCTGTATCTTTTTACTCCTGGGAAAAGAGACTGCCAAAGGTTTTGTTTTAGATACTCAACTGATGATTTTGTAATGTATATGTAATAAGATTGCTTCATATATCGAGTGGCTGTGTGTTGGGTAAATACTCGGGAAACATAAATCTCAGCTTATTTTGAAGCCTGTAAGCTAAGTGCAACTTGATCATGTTTGGGGTTATAGTGTCGAATCGGGCTCGCCCGAGTCTGAACAGATCCAAAGGTTATTTGATCTGATACCCAATTTTGGCAATCCGAATTGAAAAAAAAAAAACTAAGTTGAAAACGTGAAAGGAGATGAGTAATCCTATTCAAATAAGTCCTAACTTTTCCTCTGATCGTTTCCTTTGGCTATAAACCCTTGAATTTGGTTGATCTGTGGTGAGTTCATGTTGGACTACGCTTCTATGTTTCTATTTTCTCACCAATGACTTGTTTTCTCTTAGGGTTTTTATTTTATTTTCTGGAATCTTAATTAAACTTCAAAGACTTCTAAACCGGTTTAAAATTAATAACTTCCAATTAGAATCCTTTTGTTTCGAATTTATTACCTGAGGTGGCTATGGGCTCTGTTCACGTTGTAAGTTTTGATCTGTCTGTCACAATGCATTCCAAAAAAAAGATGGATTTTGGTGGTAATGGAGATGTAACCAAAGGTTTACCAGAGACCTTTATTTCCCATATCTTGTTCTTCCTTCCTACTAAGGAAACAGCTTCCACATCAGTTCTCTCGAAAAGTTGGAAGCATTTGCTTGCTTTTGTACCAAATATTGAGTTTGATGACTCCCCATCTATATGCATCCAAGAGGTTATTAAACAAGAAAAGGAAGAGACTCCCAAGATTTTTGTATTTCCAGTCTCATGATCTTTGTCCTGATTCTCCAGAAGTGGGTAAGAACACGAATTCTCCATATAGGGTGTTTGATTGGCTAACCAGAGTTTTGGAACGTGGTGTATTAGATCTTGATCTATACATTTCTTCAGAATGGAATCGTTATTACTCGGGATCGGGTTATCATCCTCTGCCATCAGAGATATTTGTGAGCAAGATATTGGTCAGGCTGAAAATTGGAGCTAGAGATGGCGTCTCCATTGAATAGGAAGATGATGTTTCTCTTCCAAAGCTTAAGACTCTTCATCTTGATCATGTCTCAGTAGAAAACAGTATGCTTGCTAAGCTTCTTTCTGGCTGTCACGAGCTCGAGGAATTAGTTCTGATTAATTTGATGAATCAGGTGAAGCACTTCCTAGAGACTTTGCCGAATCTTTAATAACTTATATTGTACGATATATCCACTAATGAATATGTGATTAAATTTTCAAGCCAACTTCAGATTTAAGTGGTCTCAGATAACCTCAGCTTGACATCTATTTTGTCAACTCAATGGGGTCCTATTCTTTACAAGATCAATTCTGATTACTCAGCCATGGATATGTCTCCGGCTACAAGTTTGTCTAGTTGGTAAAAGATCTAAAATAAAAGTTTAAGCAAGATAGTCTTGTTTCTACTGTTTGTTCTTCCTTTAATGACTCGTGTTTATTATAGCTTTTTCCTTTTGACTGAGGATGTTGATTATCTTTGTTTGTCTCTCTGTTGTGTCGAAGAAAAATGATCAGTTTATTCTTCTTGAAGAATTATGATTATATTGCACTTTCTTGATGCTAAAGCGTAACTACTGATGAATGGTGTTTAAAGATTAAAATATGGTTCTGTTACTCGGTTATGGTGGATGAGTGGGTAGAAATTGAAATAATCAACATGTTTCTCTTTGTTTCAAGCTTTCTCTGAGCAGAATTTCGATTTGTAGTCAAAAGTTGTATTACAGTCTCGAATCTAATCAACTTTCGAAAGAGAGGACTGTTTTTATTGCACCTAACATTGATCTTATCTTGAATGTGAAAAAAAAAAAAAAAACCAAAATTCATATGGTTTTTGTTTACAAACTCTTTTCACTGTGACCTCTAACATTAGCCTTTTCAAACCCGTTCTTAGCATTTTTATAGTCCTCAAAAGCTGTATCGATCTCAGCTTGTGTATTCATCACAAACGGACCACAGTGAACTACCGGCTCACCAATGGGTTCCCCTGCAATCAACAGAAACCTCAGGGACCTCGAGGCTGACTTGTTCCACACGCTAACTAAATACCCTGGTCCAAACACAATAATATGATGCGCGGATATAGCAGAAGAGTTCAAGGAACCAAATACGCCCTCATCGCCTTCTATAATGTAGGCGAAAGCGGTCCAAGATTCTGGAACGGTCTGGTGGGTTTGAGATCCGGGCTTTAGGGTAAAATCAAGGAACATTGTTGGTGTTCTTGTGTAGACTGGAGTTTTGATTCCCATTGAATCTCCGGCTATGACTTTGACCTCTACTCCGTCTTCTTCTGCTCTCGGGATCTCTAAACTCGACAGTTCTATATATTTCGGTTCGATCCTGTTTAAATCAAAAGAACACTGATTCAAAAATTGGATTCTTTTGGAGATGATAGCACAGAATATTCTTTTACATTTTGTCAGTGGAAGGGAGATTGATCCAAAGTTGTAAGCCATTGTTGAGTTCTTTTTCTGGAAACTCAGAATGAATAATTCCTCTTCCTGCTGTCATCCACTGTCAGATCAAAGTCAAAATTGAGTGAAACCAGAAATCTCGGAGAGATGTTTTTTTGTGTGTTCTGTTTTTCTTTCACCTGAACATCTCCGGCTTGGATTGTACCTTTATGACCTTTGGGATCTTTGTGAATGATACCTCCCTGCAAAAATGCAAAACCATTTCGAAATTCATTAAAATGAAGACTGAAGAATCGAATCTATAGAGAATTCAAGAAGAGGTCGTTCTCACTTGTAGCATGTATGTAACACTTTCAAAACCTGCACCAATTTGATCAGTTACATGTGAGACATTACAGAACAGGGCAGGAATTATGTATATGTACACTTGTATTGTATGTATGTGTGTGTGAACGTCTAAGCAAGAACTTCTTGTATACCAAGAAGGTATAGGTGAAACTGACCTCTATGAGGATGATATGGGAATCCAGCTGAAAGCGAAACTGGTCAAGAAACAGAGCAAAACAGAGTAAACAATTTTTGTAAGCTTTAGATTAATGTAAACATAAAACAAAATTTACACTTCTAATTTACAGATTTAGGGGGAAGGAATAAACTTACAAGAAAATTCAACTAGCAACACGAACGGGTCCAATAACTCCTGGTCAATCCTGAATTAATCCCACAAGAACAAGAAGAGAAGTTTGATGAAACTTGAAGGTGAAGGCATTTGGATGTTTATGAAATCTTTTGGGGAAAGAAAAAGAAAGCTCACTTTGTGATGCCGTTTCTAACGACAGTGCCTTCGCCTTCCTTCTCAAGCTTTGCTAATACTTTCTTGATTACCTTTCTCGGTACGCTATTACTGTCGGAAGAAGCAGACATGATGGTGATGGTAGACTTGTGTTACTGTATTTTCTCCTTCTTCTTCTTCTTACAATGTAAGAAAAGCTGTTTGCTTGTTAATGGAGGAAGTCAGTTCTTTGTATTTGGTTTGTGGCGTGTGTGTGTGTGAATATATATATAGCTAGAAGAGATGCAGAGGGTCGACTGGAACTGGTAGCTGTAGGTGAGTGGTCCCATGGATCTTTGTTTGGACCAACCGTGATTATTGCTGAATAATTCATTAAGTTAACAGTTAAAACAAAACGTATGATAGTTATTGAAATTATACAAAACATCAAAACGTAATCCCACTCATTTCTTTCCAAAAAATATTAATCAAGATTTCACCTTTCATATTTCTTTTAAATAATGAGTCTGCCATTTAGTACTGACATTTGTAAAAATATAACCGAAAATGATGTTAGCCCCTTGAGAGGAAAAAAAAATAAACAAGTAAAATTTATTCACCAGTAAGTCATTCGACTAGACTATTATAATGTATATCATTATTTGATTTATTAGTTAAGTGGTATAGTTTTGTGTGTTTGTTAAAGACTGTTGATAAAGATTAGCAAATAAACGATCCATCGGAAAGGATAAACATAGTTTATACAATAATGGTTTGAATCATAGACAAGATTACGAATTCTGAGAGTAAGTTTAACCATAATTCATAAAGACCAGTTAAAATCGAAATAAATTCGCGTTCACACTAACAAAATCTTTTCTTTGCCACGTGTGAACCGTAAAGCTTGACACATGGAAACAAGTGCATGTATGTGTATGTGAATATGAAATCATACGCGTGCGGATTGGTATTCGTCTGGGTATTCCAATTAATATAATTTCGAATTTAAACGAGTCCCCAACTTAATTTTTTTTTTAAATGTCATGCTGCGTCATCGTAATTTGCCAAAATAGTGTATTCAGTTTTCACGTTCTATTTAAATCACATTACCAAAGATTTGGCTGCACTTTTTAAATACGAAATCAATATTTTTAACAATTGTTTTGTTTGCTGATTGACACATTTTTAAATATATTTATTTATTTATAAGCGGGGTCTGTTTGCAGAAACACTATCATATGATTTCTAGTTGTAATCCATCTTCTAAATTTTTTTGTCTAAATCCGATTACATCCGTCTATTCACTAAACTCAATTTTACCATTTCGATTAATGACTAATCTTTCGAAAAAGTCAGTCAATCAATTACTCCCTATCTAATCCGATTAATTTTCGTTTAATCCAATTATTTTCTATCTAATCATTTAAAATCCAATTATTTTTAGATTTCAAGTATAAAATAAAATTTTGTTTTTATTCAGATATTTATATTGAGAGTTTGTGATGTTTTATAATAAATTATGTTGAAACTATAAATAAAAATCATAAAATAAATTATTAATACTACATTTTCATGTATTTCCTATAATTTTTAAAATAATATTATTTAAAAGTTTAATATAATGGATAGATATATTTTTAAAATATTATAATAACCTAAAAGTAATCTCCGATTAATCTCCATCGACTATCGCCTAGCAAATTTTAAAACATGGGTTATATTGAATTTTGTTTTAAGGAAATTAATTTCTCCATTACTATTATTTTGGTTCAATTTCTCTATTTTGTAAAACACCTCAATATTCGATAGTAAATTGTGTCATCAAGCTTTTCTTAACTAAATGTATTTTCATCCTTTCTTCGCCTTCAATGTTTTTAAGTCGACATATGGTTTTTTTTTTTTGTTAAAGATTGTACATATGGTTTTGTTACTTCGCATGTCAACTAGCGCCGAATAAATTATTCATTCACACCTGATTATTTCTTTTATTTCTTTTACCACTTTGTCTCTAATCTCTATGCTATTTGTGTGAAATTATGTTTGAAGATGTTCTAGACCCATGTGAAAGAGATAGTCATAAGGATTAAAAAAAAAATCTGAAATATTATCATACTAACCTATAAATTGAGTACAAAATAATATTTAAATTTACAATAACGTAATGACTTAACTCTTGAGTGCCGACAATGTTTAGACTACAATTAAATGTTTTTTCATTGAGTGTTCACACTACATCTAATTATATAAATATAAAATAATGTATGTCAAGCGACTCAAACCTAACTTTCTGATTAATTGAAATGAATATTGATATTCAAAAAAAAAATCTGTTATTGTCATGCAAAGTTTAATAATAAAGCCGGCGGCTTAACCAGCTATTAAAGACAATTTTAAAATTTCTTCATAATCAGACTACAAAATAACAAAAATAATATTGAATATTATTAAACCTCTACATCAATCACCTGTTGCTGTTGTTCTATACAAAATATGATCTAATAGGACAATATGTATATTTTACAAACTAAAAACACTTAGCACACACATACGTCTTTACATGAAATGTTGATATTTGTTTTTTTCTCTTTGTGTGAAAAGGTGAGCAACAAAGAAAATTTCACTTTTAGGTGTACTGAATCTAGTTTATAGGAAATTTCCAATGTCAAAAACTACTAGAAGCTCTCCGATTGATGATTAGTTCCACCATTTTCTACAGTTGTGGGTTCTTCTTCCCCACCAATCCATTCCCCTCTCTGTCACACAAATCCATTATCACAACAATACACACTGACACATTCAGAGAAAGAAGAGATATGTGTGTATATGAAGTGAGAAGATGTGAATATAGTGTTTAACTTTTTATTGATTTGACGTTTTTAACATCCTCTGTTATTCAACATGGCCTTAATGCCCCCACCATTTCCATTTGTCTCTCTTGTTTATGATTCATGAATCATTGATTAACTCTCTGTCAGACGGAAACAAAGAAAGTCATTCATTCACACCATCAGAAATAGGACTTTGTGAAGTGAACAGCTTGAGAGCAACAGAGATATTGTTCAGTTTCCTCTCCACTTGATTGAAAACACTTAAATAACAATGAATTCTATAGAAAGTTAGGTCTCGTGTTAAGTTTCTTCTCCACAACTTTTAACATAACTGAAGAAACAAAACATGAACTCAACTTTCTCACAACAAAAGCATAAAACACACGGACGACATGACGCTAACCAACGAAGTACACAGAACAGGAGAATCTTGATTTGAGTTTTTAGATATTTGTAGTAACTACATACTTGTAGAAAGGAGACACACCCATAGCTTCCAAGTGGTAAAAGAGGTATGACCACATGAGTGATTCCAAAAGGAGTTGAGAAACCAGAACGGTTCTTCTAGAGGAGCAGTCCAGATTTCATCGATGAGGAAATGAGCACAGTATATGAGAAGCTGATGTTATATATCAGAGATTACTTTAATCTTGCATTTGAGTGAAGCTACTTGAGTAAGCATCTGAAGTTGGTTTGATACTTCAGCTAGATCATCTTGGATTGCTGAATTGTAGAATATAACGAGTTGCTCAAGATTCAGCATTTTCTTTAAGAAATGTTTGATCTTCTCCATCTCCATCTCCACGTTCAAATCGCCAACAACATCATAGGTTTTACCAAAATTCAATATTGTTAGAAACTTCACCGGACATTGTGATAGCGAAGAAAAACTTTTCTCCAAACCTAAGCACAAGCACGCATCCCCACATCTATTTGTAGCTTTGTGAAGGAGTCCCTAAAACATAAAGAAACACCTCAAACTTAAGTGTAAAATGAGTCAACAGATTAATTTTCAATGGTTTGATTTGTTTACTTGGAATACAAGAGTTTCAAGATTTGGACAATTCTTGAGCAGATCTGGCACTGATTCCCATCCTACTTCCGGACTACTCTCAATAGTTAGATGAGTCAAGTTGTAGAATACCGGTATCACTTCACTACAAAAATTAAGTGTCTGAAACAAAACAAAAGTTAACTAACAAAGATCATCATTCATTTCCAATTTGTAATTAACTAAAACCCTCAAGTGATGCTAGATTCACATACCTCAAGAGTGTCATAAGATAAGTAAAGGGTCTTCACATTGCATATTCCCATAAGAAGATCCGTTGCATTGCCAATCATCTCTGTTTCCTCATTACCATCCGATACATATCTCACATTTGCTTTCTGATCATTCGTCATCCGAATATTGATACTAGCTTCATCCAGCGAATCAAAACTCACTTTTGGATACTTTTGCGCAATATTATCAGAATATTCTAAGTAGACAACATTACGAGTATCAAATAATACACTCTTTGGATTTTCATCACAGTGTGCACAACCTAGCGTTAGCCTCTTAAGTATTTTGGACGACAGAGAGCAAGAATTCCAATAATCCCACGCAAGATTACGCAAACCTAATTCCTCAAGCACAAGACAACCAGAAAGAAGCTTTGCAAACCCAATTTCACCCTCTTCAAATACAACTGAATCTATAATTAGAGTCTTAAGCTTTGGAAGAGAAACATTTCTCAGTTTAATTCTTGGACCATCTTCAGGTCCTATTTTTAGCTTGACCAGTGTCTTACTCGCAAAAAGCTTTGAAGGCAACCAATAAACCAATCTGGGAGAGGCATGTAGAGCAAGATCTGATACACCATGTCTCAATGCATTTAATATCCAAGGGAAGACGTCTTCATCTTCAATACCATCTCCACATTTTAGAGAGAACTTGTTAACATGATCTTTCCCTCGTAATTTCAAAACTCTATCCACAAAATCTATAAAGCTCGTCTGATCCTCCATCACGATTTCAGGATGAAGAGAAGAAACATTATCAAAATCAAGATTTGGTACAAGAGCAAACAAATACCGCCATCTTTTCGAGAGAAGTGATGTCAGAGCAGCTTCTTTTGTAGACAAATTGGACAAGATTTGGCAAAGAAGATTGTCTGGTAAACCATTGATTGAATCTTTGGAACAATCATCCATGTTTTCTATAAACAGATCAGCACTTACAAACCTGAACAATATATATATATATATATATATATATCCAACAAAAGGATCTCAGAAGATTCACAAAAATACACGTTTCTAAATTTCAAAACCAGATCATATGTCAGGTCAAAAGCAGAGAAAAGGAAACTTACTTGCGTTGAATGTAAAAGCAGATCCCATTAGAAATCACCCTGCAACCTCAAACAGACGGGGGTGAGGGGTGGTTCATAAGGGTAGTAGTGGAAGAGGAAAATATTAGGAATTTTTTTTATTTAAGAAGATATGGACCACAAGTGAAGTGATGTAGCAACTTGATATTAAAAAAAACGTATTGTGAAGAAGCAAAGCCATGATTAAGATGTTTTGACATTATCTTTCAAGACTAAAATATTCACAAACTAAAAATATTACTTTGTTTCCTTTCATTGAAATACTATAGAGAGATTAGTAATTGGATATTATTTAGAGAAATGGAGAAGTCACTTTCTCCGGTTAGTGATTTTTCTCAGCAAAGTTAAAACAAATTGACAGGTAGAAGAAACAAAAAGAAGGAACCCCACAAAATTAAAAAAAGAAAGAGCCTTTAAAGGATTCTATGCTAGCTCTAGAGTAGAAGAATCACAGACGCCAGTTCTTGTTCTATCGCTGTAGCCAGTAAATGTAAATCACGTTGGTAGGTTACATGGATTTTTGTATGGAGCACCAGTGATTATTGCTGAATAGTGATGAAAGTTGAAAAGATATGATTAGGGGATTTAGGGTTCTTGAAAATCTGAAGTCTCTGGTTTTTGTTACTTTTAACCAATGGTCAAGAAATCGCTAGGCGTTAGTCGGGTGGTGACCCTCCGTCTAGCGCCTAGAACGTTTAGTCGGGGTCTAGACGATTTTAGGCGGTTTAAATAATTTTATAATATATACATATATTTAAATTATAAGAAGCTGAAAAATATTAATGTTTTATAATTTTAAGTTTTTTTAAATAACATTTTTTATTTTTTATTTTTATAAAAACATAGATATTAAATAATTTATTAAATCCGCATATCTCACATAATTCATAACTCATATAATTAGCATTTAATTTATTTAATTATCGCATATTTTACTAAATCTAACTATCCGTATAATATAAACCGATATTTTAAAAATTTAAATGGTTTAGACGTTAATCGGGCGGTTTAACTGCTTTCAAGTTTTCCACAAAGAAAAATAAGAAGAAGAAGCAGAGGATCTCAATTTTGAACATTTGAAACTATGGAAAGACATCCGCGTGTAAATTGAATAAACCTCTGAGTTCCAATTATTTACCAACGCATGCCATCCATTGCCGCTTGTTGACTTCATCCTCGATGTCACTTTTATTAAGGAATTAAATACTGCACTACAGAAATCTCTATAGATATTAAGATAACTTATTCTCTAAATATTCCAATATAATATAATGGTGTTTTAATGTTTCATCAAACGGAGTATTTTATTTTTTCTCTGTTTAATTTATTTGGTAGTATGGTAACTATTGTTGTTAATTAACAACCAATAATTGTATGGTTAGTTTTCTGAGTCATACTCATAATTGCGAGCTTTCTTCCCAACAAAAAATAAAATTACTAGTTGGATGAAGTTATTGAATCCTCATTAAATTCATCGTATAAAAAAATATTAAAATTAATTTCTTTCGATATGAGGGAACAGGTGAAGTTATCGTCCAAATTTTTGTTTTTTTTGTAAGAAAATCTAATGGATTATTTCGGTCAAAAAGAATATAATAATTTCCTTTTACAACAGATAAATTTTGTGTTCTCCAGTATCTCATTATAGAATGCTTAAACCATAAAAATTGACTACTTATTCGATTATCTCACGTATCCTCCATTTTCTTAGTATATCCAATCCTTCTTCTTCTTCGTCTTCTTCTTCTGTTAATTTCTTACAAATTTTCCCACTCTTATATACTTTTATTCCCATCTTCCTTCTTGTTTGAATGCCCAGAAAAACTAGACGGAAAAAAACGGAGGAGTGAGCACATAAATATTTCTTACAAAATTTTTTTTTCAAGAATTGGTGAAACCAGAAAAACAAAAAAAAAAATGAGAGGAAACTTTTGGACTTCCTTATGCGATAATCACCACTCATCAAACTGCACTCTTGGATTTCTTCAGATATGTTTCGGTATCTCACTCTCATTCCTAAGTCTCTATAATTGCTTGTTTCACAAGGAATCTAGCAAGCATAATTCTAGATTCCATTGTCTACGAATCGTGTCAGCTCTCTTCAACGTAATCATCGGATCTCTAGATTTTATTTTTGGGATTTGGGTTTTACGAGAAAACCACTATAAGCCCTTAATTATCTGGCTGGTTATTCTGGTTCAAGGATTTACATGGCTCTTTATCAACGTAGTAATTTGTGTTAGAGGAACAAAAATCAGAAAATCTTCGTTGAGATTGTTATCTGTCTTCTCTTTCTTTTATGCTTTGGTCTCAAGTTGTTTATCTGTGATCAATGTTGTTTCTGGAGAGGAGTTAGCAATTATGACGATTCTTGATGTTTTACTACTACCTGGGTCAGTTTTATTACTCTTAAGTGCTTATAAAGGTTATTTATTTGAAGAATCTTGTGAGAGTAGCTTATATGAGCCTCTTAATGTTGGTGATTCTAATGGGTACAATGAAAAATCTGATTTTGATAATCGGGTTAGCCAGTTTGCTAGAGCTGGGTTGTTCAGTAAGTTATCATTCTGGTGGTTGAATTCTCTGATAAAGAGAGGAAATGTGAAAGACTTGGAGGAAGAAGATATACACGAGCTGCGTGAGCAAGAGCGTGCAGAGACGTGTTATTCCTTGTTTGAGGAGAATCTCAATGAGCAGAAGAGAAGATTAGGGGATTCTCGTCGGCCTTCGATCTTGAAAGTTACTTTTCTATGTGTCTGGAGAGAGCTTTTGATATCTGGTTGCTTTGCTTTTATGAAGATTGTTGCTGTTTCAGCTGGTCCTTTGCCTCTTAATGCTTCCATTTTGGTTGCTGAAGGCAATGAAACCTTTAGATACGAAGGCTTTTTGTTGGCTGTGTTGTTGTTCTTCTTTGTCACAGAGACAATGGTACTTCAGATGTAGACTTGTCGGTTTACATGTGAGGTCTCTACTAACTGCAGCTATAAACAAGAAACAGCTGAGATTGAATAACTCTTCAAGACTGATCCATTCAGGGAGCGAGATTATGAACTACGCCACTGTTGATGCCTACAGAATTGGGGAATTTCCATTTTGGTTTCACCAGCTTTGGACTACAAGCTTTGAGCTACTAATTTCGCTTGGGATTCTCTTTCATGCTGTGGGAGTTGCTACGTTTTCAGCTCTAGCTGTGATAATCCTTACTGTTCTATGCAACACTCCTATCGCGAAACTTCAGAACAAGTTTCAAAGCGAGCTCATGGCCTCTCAGGACGAGCGTCTCAAGGCATGCAACGAGTCTATGGTCAACATGAAGGTCTTGAAGCTCTACGCGTGGGAATCACATTTCAAGAAGGTTATTGAGAAGCTAAGGAAAATAGAGTTGAAATCTTTGAAGGCGGTTCAGATGAGAAAGGCTTACAATGCGGTTCTCTTCTGGTCATCACCGGTGTTTGTCTCTGCTGCAACTTTCACCACTTGTTATTTCCTAAACATTCCATTGAGAGCAAGTAATGTTTTCACGTTTGTGGCAACACTGCGTCTGGTCCAAGATCCAGTAAGAATGATCCCTGATGTTATCGGAGTGACGATTCAGGCTAAAGTTGCCTTCAGTCGTATTGCAAAATTTCTAGAATCTCCTGAGCTTCAAGGTGGAGAGAGGCGGAGAAAACAGAGAACAGAAGGCGAACTAAACGCAATTGTGATGAAATCTGCGAGCTTCTCATGGGAGGAGAAAGGTTCAACAAAACCAAACTTGAGAAATGTGAATATTGAGGTTAAGTTTGGTGAGAAAGTGGCTGTTTGTGGTGAAGTTGGCTCAGGAAAGTCAACACTTTTAGCTGCCATTCTTGGTGAAACTCCATGCGTATCAGGAACTGTAAGTCATAGTTTTATATCCTCTTAGCTTTAGAGTTTTAACAACTTTATATACTCGGAAATTATGTTTCTGATTTTGAATTGAATTGAATCATTCAACAGATAGATTTTTATGGTACGATCGCCTATGTTTCTCAATCAGCCTGGATCCAAACAGGGACAGTAAGAGATAACATCCTCTTTGGAGGTGTGATGGATGAACAGCGTTACCGTGAGATAATTCAAAGGTCTTGCCTAGACAAAGATCTTGAGCTCTTACCTGATGGAGACCAGACTGAGATTGGTGAAAGAGGTGTTAATCTAAGTGGAGGACAAAAACAGATGATTCAACTTGCTCGTGCGCTATACCAAGATGCAGACGTTTATCTCCTTGATGATCCGTTCAGTGCTGTTGATGCACACACTGCTACGAGTTTATTCAAAGTAAGTAGTCTACTAAAAGCGAAACCTTACACTGTCATTTTATTGGAAATGTTGAAGCTAATGAGCATGATTTCAGGAATACGTTATGGATGCTCTTGCGGGAAAAGCTGTGTTATTGGTTACACATCAAGTGGATTTCTTGCCTGCTTTTGATTCTGTCTTGGTAATTTGATCTTGAAATCAGAATCGATTCTTTTGGTTTTTATGTTTCTTGATCAGGTTGCTTATTGTACTTCTTTCTCTAGTTGATGTCCGATGGAGAAATCATTGAAGCTGATACATATCAAGAACTCCTAGCCAGAAGCAGAGACTTTCAAGATCTCGTGAACGCTCACAGAGAAACCGCCGGTTCCGAAAGAGTGTTTACAGTTGACAATCCGAGCAAACCAGTGAAGGAAATCAACAAAGTCCCTTCGTTGTACGCTCAATCTAAGGTCTTGAAACCAAGTCGTTTGATCGAACAGGAAGAGCGAGAGAAGGGAGACACAGGGTTGAGACCGTACATACAGTACATGAATCAAAACAAAGGTTACATATTCTTCTTCATTGCGAGTCTAGCTCAGCTCACATTTGCAATTGGACAGATTCTTTAGAACTCTTGGATGGCTGCAAACGTAGAGAACCCTCAAGTTAGCACTTTGAAGTTGATCTTGGTTTACTTGTTGATTGGGTTGTGCTCGATTCTCAGCTTGATGGTTAGATCTATCTGTGTCGTGATTATGTGCATGAGATCATCAGCTTCATTGTTTTCTCAGCTTCTTAACTCTCTTTTTAGAGCGCCTATGTCCTTTTATGACTCCACACCCCTTGGAAGGATTCTTAGCAGGGTGAATGCTAATGAACTTGATGAATATTTATGTTTATTTTCTGGTAGTCAAATCTCTTTAACTGTATGTACATTTCTGGGGATATTCAGGTCTCTTCTGACTTGAGCATTGTGGATCTTGACGTTCCTTTCGGTCTGATCGTTGTGGTTGCGTCTTCAGTAAACACAGGTTGCAGTCTTGGAGTGTTAGTTATAGTTACTTGGCAAGTCTTGTTCGTATCTATTCCCATGATTTATCTAGCATTTCGTCTACAGGTCAGATTCTTTCTCTTGTATTCTTCTTAATATATCTCGTGTTCTCTTTAAAAAGGAAGTAGTAAGATTTTTTGTTTGTTTTTTTTGATCGGTTTGCAGAAGTACTACTTCCAAACAGCAAAAGAGTTGATGCGGATCAATGGCACGACAAGATCTTTGGTGGCGAATCATTTAGCGGAATCAGTAGCAGGAGCAACAACAATTAGGGCATTTGATGAAGAAGAGAGGTTTTTCAAGAAAATTCTCACACTCATCGATACAAACGCCAGTCCTTTCTTCCACAGCTTTGCAGCTAACGAATGGCTAATCCAGCGGCTTGAAACCTTCAGCGCCGTTGTTCTTGCCTCCACTGCTTTCTGCATGGTTTTTCTCCCTACAGGAGCATTTAGCTCCGGTTAGTCATCATCAGAAATTAAATTTCTTTGAGATAGGATTCACTGTTTGCTTACTAATGCATGTTTGTTGTGGCAGGGTTCATTGGCATGGCTCTATCTTACGGTTTATCTTTGAATATGGGACTTGTCTACTCTGTACAGAACCAATGCTACTTAGCAAACTGGATCATTTCAGTTGAAAGGCTTAATCAGTACACACACTTAACACCTGAAGCTCCAGAAGTAATAGAAGAGACTAGACCACCGATTAGTTGGCCAATCACAGGCCGAGTCGAAATCTATGATTTGCAGGCAAGTTTGATTAATACACTCTCTGATTCATAAAATGAGAGTTTGTTTTTCTTATAATGTTCATATATATATATATACACAGATAAGATACAGACGAGAAGCCCCATTGGTTTTAAAAGGAATCAGCTGCACATTTGAAGGAGGGCATAAGATTGGAATTGTTGGCTGGACCGGTAGTGGAAAGACTACTCTGATCAGTGCTCTGTTCAGACTTGTTGAACCTGTTGGAGGAAAGATTGTTGTTGACGGCGTTGACATCTCCAAAATTGGAGTTCAAGATCTGAGGTCAAGGTTTGGGATTGTACCTCAAGATCCAACTCTGTTCAATGGAACAGTGAGATATAATCTGGATCCTTTGTGTCAGCATTCAGATGCTGAGATTTGGGAGGTACGTGTAACTAAAAACTGGATTTGAAAATCTTATGAAGAATATTGAGATAAACGAACCCATTTTGTAAATGTAGGTTCTTGGCAAGTGTCAACTGAAAGAGGTGGTTCAAGAAAAAGAGAACGGTTTAGATTCATTAGGTAACAAATCTGAGAGAAATTTTTCTGAAAATTTAGATGTTTCTGTGGCTTAAATTTAAGTTGTTATTTTTTTTGTATATAGTTGTGGAGGATGGATCGAACTGGAGCATGGGACAGAGACAGTTGTTCTGTTTAGGCAGAGCAGTTTTGAGAAGAAGCAGAATATTAGTCCTCGACGAAGCCACGGCATCGATAGATAATGCCACAGATTTGATACTTCAGAAAACAATCAGGCGAGAATTTGCCGATTGCACAGTCATTACCGTCGCTCACCGTATCCCCACTGTCATGGATTGTACAATGGTTCTCTCCATCAGCGATGATGGTGAGTGTTACATCATCTTAATCATTTTCTATTTCTTCATTGTTGTGTTTCTCTGAATCTGTTTGATTTGATGTTTTATGGGTTTTTATTGGATTTTAGGACGAATTGTGGAGTATGATGATCCAATGAAGTTGATGAAGAATGAAGACTCTTTGTTCGGGAAGCTTGTGAAAGAGTACTGGTCTCATTACAACTCGGCTGACTCACATTGTTGATTAAACAAATTACAGACCGAAAATGTAATACAAGTTTTAGAAAAACTGTAATTGCTTGATATGCTCTGCAATCAGATATATCTTTAGTAACATTATTCGGACATCAACAAATTCTAGTTTGTTACCATCTTGCAATATCAGTAATGCATCACCGATTCCATAACATGAATATATACATGTCCAAATCAGTAGAGACGGAACCATTCATAGTACAATAACAAATCTGCTCTGGCTAATGGTTGACATTCTACAAGCCAAGATTCAAATATTTCAAAAGAACCAAGAACCACAAAGATCAAGGGCGACAATATGCTTCTCAATCGTTACAAAAACGGTTCCTAAGATTGCATCATTAGTTACTTGGCCGATGCAAGAAATAACTGGAATAGCTCTTTTGACCTAAACCTGGATGGAAGTCTTCTTTAACCCGATTTGTTTTGTTTCTCCACAATGACGAAAAAAACTCATATGTTATCGATTAGTAGAGCATTTGGAGATGTGGAGTTACTTAGCTGAGTTTTTCACAGGGTCTGCATCATATTTCCTATTCATGAATCTTCTCAGGTTTTGTTGTGTGGTTCTCTGACTGACCAACAGATTTGCTTGTGTCAGTTAATTGCTCTGCAGTCTCGACAATTTCCATACTCGCTGTTCTACTCCGTCTGTTCCTCCGCTCCTGCAAAAACAAAATATACTAGCTGGTTGATATATGGACAACACACGTAACACTTGCTGTAGATTTGGATCATTACTTATTTCCAGAGATTTCGTCCAAACTAGATGAAATTACCTCACGAAAAGGGTGTTCATCTGATTCAAGCATCCGCACAACCTGGCTCATTTTGGGACGTTTTTCTGATTCGGGATCCAGACATCTAAGGGCAACAAGAAGTGCACGTTTCAACGCACGTGTACCGGGTTTGGGCTCAATCCTTGGATCAACAACTTCTTCAGCTCTTCTTGTACCAACCATCACCTTTAGCCATTCAACAAGATTCACCTGCCAACGAGAACACATGTTTCAACACCAAATTAACATATTAAAAACTCCTGGATACATTGACAACGCAGTCAAATATAGGCTACCTCATTAGCTGGACGTTCATAGTCAACTGGATCTCTTCCAGTTATAGTTTCTAGAAGCAGGACACCAAAGCTATAGATGTCACTCTTCTCATTCAATAGACCTGTATTAGCATATTCTGGTGCTACATACCTGATGCACATACACATGACCTTCAATAAGATGAAGACAAAAACCCATCATCGCCAAAGAGGGTACAGATTTTAGCCTTACCCAAAGGTACCCATGACTCTGGTCGTGATGTGACTCTCACCCGAGTCTAAGAGCTTGGCTAACCCAAAATCGGAAAGCTTAGCATTGAATTCATCATCAATCAGGATATTGCTTGCTTTTATGTCTCTGTGGACTACTTTCGGTTCTATTGCTTCATGCAAATAAGCTAGCCTGTGAATTGCAGTGCTGAGCAGGTCAATAACCCCTTAAAATTACAGGTAAAAGGTCCAACAACAGTAGAATTTAAACAACTTACGCTTGTGCAGTACCGACAAGGATCTTCATGCGTGCCTCCCAAGTGAGAGTGCTATGTTTCCCCATGGCTCCATGTAACCATTGTTCTAAGTTACCACTATTCACATATTCGTAAACAAGCATCCTGCATTACATTTAAATAGAAATTGATTCATCTACTCATAATTGAATATTCTTTCGAAAGTACAATAAGAGACTACTGATGAGACTAAATTAGTAGCATATTCAGACTGATAAGAGGCAAGTGAGACTCACCTATTAACACCCTCTATGCAATATCCTAGAAGCCTTACAAGATTCTTGTGCCGTACATGACCAATAGCCTCAACTTCGACCCTGAACTCCTTCTCAGCCTGTCCCCTAGAGAAAAAAAGTTGCGATAAGATTACTTAACAAGTAAAAAAGGAAACAATCTGATTATCCCAAATAAAACTTACAGATTGTTAAGAAGCTTCTTTACAGCAACATCGCTACCGTTGATGAGTCTACCCTTATAAACTACTCCATAACCACCCTCACCGATTACATTTTCTGCAGCAAATCGGTTGGTGGCTAGCTGAAGATCCCTAAGAGTAAACCAGTGTCCCCAACCTAGATGAGATATTTCTGGCAAACCAACCAAAGGAGAGGCAGTAACAAGTCCGCCCTGCGATAAGGAAGCTTGTCTCCAAGTAGTTCCAAAGCTTCCTTCTTCACCGGAGTGAGAACTACAAGCTCTCTCATGATGATGCACAGAGCTACATTGACTTATACTATCATTATCACTAGACTTCGTTCTTGCCAAGTAAGACATCATCTTGCCCGAGTTTCTGTCACTAGATTTATCGGCAACTGTGATACATAAATTTTCATTATGGTTCTGAAACCCAACTCTATCATCAACCCTGATATCTTTGGCCACATGTGGTATTTGACTGAAGGGTAACAACTTGTGAGATGATCTCCGAGATTTTCGACGGAATGCAATCCATAGAGATAAGATACAGAGAACCAAAACTACAAATGTGGCAACTACCAAACAAATCAATACCCACAGTTTGATACCCGTCAAACCTAAGAAAGAGACCTTCTTCGACATTTCAGCACTCAAAGAACTCTCAGATGACATCTTTGGTCCTATAGCCGCTGAACAATTGTATTCCCTTTCCTCACAACTTCACAACGTCCACCTAGGAGAAAAGAGAAAACATACCATTTAAAAACATTTGCATACATACATCAAGAGGACAAAGACATATCTGACTTTCATAAATCTTACAAGCAAAGGAAGATTAAATTTTTACTTCCCAAAGTAATCTAAAAATTGGGATACTTGGACAAATGGAAGAATCTAAATTGGTAAGTAAAGCTGCAGACTCGGAAGTCTACATAACCCACTTGGAACCAAAATGAAATTGAGCAAAATAAAACCCAGCTCTCATACCATTGGAAAAGAATCACTTACGATTGAAGCAAGAGACACTTATACAGAAGAATCACATAACAATACTACCGAAAGAAAAAATCAGAAAAAGAGAGTTTTTTCTGTTGGAGGAATTTGTTATACCCTTAAGAATGTGTCGACTAAGTTCTTGCTGTTTTGGTATATCTTGTGCTTAGAGCAGAAGAAAACAAAGAGAAAAGTTTCCTCTTGAAGCAAAACCAAAGAGAAAGTGAAATAAAGAAGAGAACGCAAATAGTATGTATCCTTAGTGATGAATTGCAAATGAAGTTTGTCTCGAGCCCACCAACTAAACCCAGAAAGAAAAAAACTTAATTTAGGTGAATTTCAGCAAGGAATCAGAATAAAGATAGAAACTTTAATCAAGTAAAATAGATCAAATGTATGTAGAGTAGGGAACTAGATTGGGGTTAAAGGATGAAAAAGGTTGGGTGAGAGAGAGAGAGAGAGTGTGTGTGTTATGTTCTATAAAGCTGGAAAGGAAAGCTTTGATTTGCAATTTGAGGAAACAATATTCAAGAAAGAGAGAGAGAGAGCAGAGAAGGGAAAGCAAAGAAAGTGAACTTTGACAACTGTGACATTTATAGCTGGATCAACTATATACTATTATCAATATTCTTTTTTAATGTTATTTTTAAAGGTAGAAAATAAATGAAAAATTGGAGAAAAGACACAAGTGGATAGATATTAAACTAGGCCAAGTACAAAAGAGGGAATTCAGGCTTACTACGAATTTTTAGTTCCTTATCTTCTTCTCATATGTCAAGTTTAATGACTTCTTCTTTGACTTCGACAAAACTAAAACTAATTTCAACTTTTTATTTTATTTTTAATATCAACTTATTTGGAGAATGCCAGAGACTTAGAATTTGGATTATTAACTTCTAACATAAAACGAGTCTGCAATTCTTACTTTGTAATTTCGAAATCAGTATACTTCTGGCTTAAAGTTTGACTCAAGTAGAAACTGTTTTAAATGAAAGAAAGATCTCTTGAGTTCCATGTTTTTCTATGTATACCCCAATTTTCCGGCTATGTACCACATTATTATTTGTTTGTTTTCATCTCTTATACAATACAGTATTTGTCACATGCAAGAAAAAAAGTCAAAGAATAAAGAAATTAGTGCCATCATCATATATCCCTAATTGCCATCATATATCCCTCCAACATTTAATTGGTGTATCAAGCAATAACTATAAGATATATTCATTTATAATCTTCCAAAAACAAGTCAAAAAATTATCGAGTTTTCATGATGTGCATTCAAGAATTTAGGGTCAGTTAATTATTATTTTTCATCTACTTTTGACTGTAACTAGTAAACATGAGCTAAAGAATTCAAGTGTATATGCTATTATTAAAGACCATATGTCAAAATCATTTGTGATAAGGACAACACATGAGCGTGAGGTGTCCAACTCCAACGAAACTAAGTAGTAGTATTCAGACCCTAAAACTTTATTATAGACACACCACTATTGAACTACTGTAAAGCCTTTTATCAAAATTAAACTATTGAACTACTAGTTTTTTTTTTACGTTAAAAAAATGAACTACCATAAACGACTCAAGAAGAAGGTTGTTGCTTAAGACCCAAGAAACCAGAAACACAGAGTGTTTTTGGTTACTTGTGCGAAGATGCTGCTTTGTCTTTCCGACCAGCGAGAATCATAGAGATCTGAAGACCTCTGCTAAAAGCTTGATTGAAAAGCAGTCGAGCTTGAAACTCGGAAACAATGGGGAACCAAGACAGAACAGCGATTGGTGCGAAGATTACAAGCCCCATAATCTTCTCATAAGCTCTTCCCAATTCCTTCACCGAGTCCCAAATCCCTAAAGCTTTGATTGGTGACCTTAGTACTTGCCCTATCTGAAAAACAAAAATATCCAACAGCACAGCTGTTTCTAAGAACATGATGTAAGTGTAGTTCTGAAGGGGTTTTATGAGATGAATAATTACCAGAAGAATCGCCCAGCCAGTAGGAAGAAAAGCAAGAATGGAAGCAGAGAGATCGGTGAGTGTGAGTTCGCATACCACAAATAACACGGTCATGATTGACAAGAAGCCAAGGAAGAGAAGTGCTTTAAGAATCCTGAACACTAGTTGAAAATCTGTACCAAATCTTCGTCTTCCCATTGATACCATCTGATATTAAAAGTAAAATGAACCAAGTATAAGAATTGGTTCATGAACAGATCATATAAATTAAATGAAGAAGGATCTGTGAAACCTTAAGAGCAAGTAATAATGTGAGCAAGACTACCCAAGAGAGTCCATAAACCTTCAAAGAGAAAGTGAAAAGAGATTGAAGGTTGTAAGATCATAGACCAGAAGTTTAACATGCAAGAGAAGTGATGAAAATTGTTACCAAAAAGCTCTTGCTGTGGTGAGAGATATTGAGCTGGTAAACAATTCCATACTGATAGATGAAAAAGCGGAGAGCAAGTGTAATTTCAAGAATCCTCCCTCTTAAATTCGTATGTTTGAGGTGTTCTTGCTCCACGTTCCACCATGATTCCCAGCTTTTGTCAACCGGGATGCCTATACCACCCCTATCTCCAAGCCATCGTTTCCAATCGGTCCAATCGTCAACTGTCTTTTGCCACTCAAAGCCTGAAGGATTGAATATAAATGGTGCAAACAACCAAGAGCCAACCATAAACCACATCGAGACCGTGATATACAAATAAAGGCTTGAACTGCGGTATGAATTCCCATAGACTTGATATACAACAAGCAATACAAGCAGCTCTAGTCCCTTCACAAAGTGACTTCTTGAGTATAACCTATAGTTTTCCGCAAACTTGGCATGAAAAACAACAAATCCACGCCCCGTCGGTCTATATTTGGAACCACCGTGTAAAATTGTTCTCCCATAGTAATGTGACTTTGTTCCAAGCTGGAACGTAAAGAACACAGGGGCTAGTTGCAGCTGCATTATGAAAAAATCGACAATAGCAGAGCGGAAACCTTTTTCCAAGCCAATTTCCATTACCATAGGTAACACCATCAAGAAACCAAGCTGAAATATTGACTGTGAAGCCAGAGCTTGCTCAAGAGCAGCAAGCTGATTTGGGCTGGCGAGCCGAATAATCTCTTTCTCCAATCCACTCATATCCATGTACATACGTCCATACAGGAATGCATATACAGTAAGCACCGTGAGCTGAAAAAGGCACAAGTCATAACCTTTAAACATAAGGAAGTCAGTAACAAGAAACATTTAAACTTGAGATATGAACTTTTGAGCATACCATGCTACTAAAATAGAATCCAATGGTCGTAAAATAGAATGAGAGCATCCTGTAGAAGTCAAACCGATGTCCCAAACGGTAAGCATCACGACTTAGCGTTTGCTCCCCGTTTCCATTTGCTACCTTTGCTTCAAAAATTGAGATCGGATTCAACCCCACATCACGTCCCTTTCCAACTTGGATATACTCGTGGTGTGTAACATATCCTCCACGGAGTGTTGAATTGAAGCCTACATACAATGACAAACAAATCAACAGTTGCTTTAGTTTTGCTTGGAACCAACTATCAATTCTCTATTGCTGAAAATCATTAACATTTCATGAACAAAGATAATGTTACCTCCAAAAATATCTTCACTCAAGTTTATTACTTTGGAAGCCTTGCTCACACCGCCCCGTGTTATGTGAAAGATTCTATCAAATATGTCAGGATGGCCATAATGGAAACGTACCCTGCAAGGTTAAAGAAGAAATGAGTAATTCAAGAAGAATACTTTCAATTATGAGGGTCTTGATTCATATAATTTTGAATATAACTAAGCCAAAAGAATCTGAGTCATAGACCTAAAATAAGCAAGGTAAAATTGGACATGTCAGCCAAAAAAAATATACCTCAGAGGATTTGCCAAAATTCTTTGGCCAATTGTCACAAAACTACTCTCCTGATTGGACATGAACCAAGCTAATGATGAAACACTATACCAAGAAAGGTAGACAAGTAAGAATACGCCAAAACATAGTTTCTAGTCAGTTTGAATTCTTTTAGCAAAAAGCAAATTATAATACTTCATACATACAAATGCTTATAAGGTGAAATGTTTACCTTCCAGTAAATATATGTTCTCGGAGACCCAAAATGGTTGGCTTGCGTCTTCCAGCACACTCCTTATTGAATTCCTCCAATACATTTCTTAGTTTGAAAGCTTCTTCAAAGTAATTGTCCTGCGCAGAGACTAACCATGAGGATGCGACATTCAATCTATAGTTATGAGAATGAAGAAGAATACATACTTGATTCATATCTATAGTTTGTAGCGCTTCACCACGTGTAAATATGATAGCATGATTTTGATTTTCAGGCTTTCCTTCACCAATCTCAGCTGGAGGACCAGGAAGCTTGATTCTGTAAATTTCCTGATGATGGAAGACCAGTCGAGTTTAGAAGAATGGCATGTATACAAACCTAACCAGCATAATGGAAAAAAAAAAACATATACAAAGAGTATGACAGATAAAAAAGGAGAAGCAAGATAATACGATTTTCATGTAAACTCCAAAGTTTTTTTATATGATTCTATCTTGGGGGTACAATTTAAACATAGTTTACGAAAGTCTGATTTGTAAAATCATCAAAGTACCTCATCAAACTTGTTGCCTCCTTTGAGAAGTACAGAGTAAAAGACCTTAGGAGATTTTGCATCTGCTGTCTCCTCCCTCTCATCTACATAAGCAACCCTTAACGATGGATATCTAAAAAAAATGACAAGGTTAGCGCAAATAGATTACAGTATTTCATCAAAATATATCCAAACTTTAACATACTTGAGCATGAGCTGCAGAATATTCGTGTAGCAACTCCGGTTATGGATATCACCGGACTTTTTCTGATTTCCGTAAACCTGACAAGAAACAACATAAGTGAACTTGAGATCTGCAAGAGCTTTAGCACGTTCCAGGAAAGCCTTCTGATTATCATCATTGGATGCCATGGCCTGATAGACACTGAACTTGGCTGCAACAAGTAGCAAAAATGATAAATAAAGAATCTCAGAATTTGGTTCCAAAATTTTTGATAGCTCAGAAAGCACAAACCATTTTCCCCTGCAACTTCCTGGTAGCATTGAAGCTCCAGAGCCTGCCTATAGTACATCATACCCCTAACTGGCAGAAATCATCAGAGAGACAAAGATTAGTCTGCATTTAGATAAAGTAATACTTAAAATAAATATGATTTTACACTTAAAAGCTTTCAATACCTGTTCTAGCTAGCGTCTGACCTCTGTAAGATACCCACTCTCGAAGGAATTCTGACTTGTCTTTCTCTGGAAGCTTCGCATCCGTTACACGATCCAAAAAATTGGTCCACTCGTCTAGTTCACGTAAGATCAGCTCAGTAAATTCAAATTTCTAAAAGTAAAAAATGGGTGGCTTTTGTCAAGAATCAAGAATGTACCAGGATAAATCTTTTGTAGGTAAAACAGTATTGAGATACCATCTTCATTCTCCTTGTTAAGCTCTTCCTCTGAATATAGAACATCTTCTTTGTAGTAAGGAGTTAAAACACTGAAAATGAACAAACACAGTGTGGTATAATGAATCTCTCTCTATAAACGAATCACATTGAATTAATCAAATGACTAATGTAAGTCATTCCATAACATATTGGTAATTAATTCACCTGAACGAGAGCATATCTCGTATTCTAGGAGCATTAGGCATATTCATAAACAGAGAATTAGCAAAGAATGTGATACGGCGGCGAGCTTCCAAGTTTTGAGGAACATTTATTGCAGATTCTTTGACCGATAAGAGCAAATGAAGCCGAACAATCTACAAAGAAGAAACAGATAAGTTCTTGACCTGAAGAATATTAATTTGAACATGAAAAATTTACCTTCTCCCGCCAGCATTTGTCCCGTATGAGGTGAATATTAATTTTCTCAAACCTCTGTTCCTTTGTTTCATTTTTGATGTTAGGGGAATTAACACGAGCCCTTTCAAGAATTCTACAACAAGAATAAAAATGAGAGGACGTCATATACTACTACTTCTGATGACAAATGTTTACAGCAAATAAAATGCTTATCTCATGATACTTACTCATGGCCATTTACCAAGAGATCCTGAGTGATTACTTCGATAACATCCTGGAACATATTAATTAATTGAGACTTGTATGTGCCATGGTCTTCATAGTCACTTAACTGTTTACATATTAGAAAACAAGAACAAAAAAGGTTTCAAGCATTAGTTACTGTGTAAGGCCCAATGTAGTGAATGGGTGGACGACGTAAATATCAATTTTACCAATATATGTAGAAACTTCTCCAGCTTATCACTAAGGAGCGGTAATCCACTCATCCGGAAATCATATATAAATCTCTGGTTCTGTATGCTCATGTCCACTTCTGAAAATACCTGTTTCATGACCCTAATTCAAAAAGGAAAAAGAAATAAATGAATGAATGAAACAAGGCTTCAGATGCATAATCTGATAGGGTAATTTCACCATTGGAAGGTTAGCATGAAGCTGCTATACCTTCTATCAGCATCATCTTCTAGTAGAGCGGTAACTATTTTCTTCAATGTTTCATAACTCTCAATAACAGCAAAATACATGTAGCTATCACTCTTAATCTTTCTAAATAGTTCAGCATCCTCTTTTCCCCTGAAATCTTTTGCCATGTCCACAGCAATGGGAATCTACAATGAGATTATCCAATTATAGAACTTAGGTATTTTGATCAATGAATCATTATTAGCTACTAGAACGGAAAGAAGTCCTCCAAAAACACCAAATATTTCTTACCTTACTAGCAAGCAAAAAAGGTGGCCACTGGATAACAGACACATCACCTGAAGAAGATGGTACAAGCAGCAAATCCCTATCTCTGAATTACAGAACAAATAGGAAACGTTACATGACATATATGCTTGATGTACTCAGCAACAATTACAAGAATGTTTTCTAACTACCTGTCACTGATCTTATCCTCGCTTCTCATGGAGATAATGAACTCATTCCACACTTGGGAGAAATTTGTGATGTTTTTCTGGTCCACATAGTCATCCTATAGTTCACATAGAAAAAAGAATCAATGACAGACAAGGGAAAGAAAGGAGTGATCCACACAAGTGTTAAAATTAAAAGTACTTGTCTGTAAATTTGGACATTTACCGAATGTTTTCTTTTTGCATCTTCTGATGGCATGAGGGTGCGGCTGAAGGCAATTGGTATTGACTCAAATCTAGAACGCAACATCCCAAGAGTCCGTATCTATGAAACAAATCCAACGTGTCATTATTAAAACCATACAGTATAGACCGCAGCGTTTATTCTTGTGGTACTTGTGGAAGTAAAAAATCACTTACTTCTCCTAAATGGCTGAAGGCCCCATGTATGCCTCCAAACAGAGTGGAAAAAATGGCGTACCATATTTGAGTATCCATCAGGTAAACCTACTCAAAATATAACGCAAGCAAATATGTAAGCAACATATAATTCAATTTGTTTCTTTCTTGGGAGCTCTTTTAATCTCTACTTACCAGTACAATTGGTGTCCATACAGCAATAACTACTCCAATATTGTTATTTGCTATATAAAATCATACAATTAGTAAAGGCAAGTGTGATAAAATGTAACTGCAAACAAGAAAGAAAAGAGGTAACTTGAAAATTTACCATGGGGAAAAAATTCATGCCACTGGTAGTTGCCAACGTGCAAATTCATGATCATCTTTGTTGGCATAATAAGGGGTAGTATCTGTTTGTAATATCAAATAATATTCATCATTGCTAAACTAAATTTACATTAGGAAGACTATGTGCCTGATTAGTTTCAGTAAAAGCATGATGTTAAAAAATTATAAGCAGGACAGATTGAAGTATATGTATCTAGATAGCCTACATTGGAAGTAATATAAAGAAAGTAAGATAAAGTAGAAATATAGACCTCCACATAATAGTTGAAAGCAAGCTTGCTGATTAGTAGCATAATCCAGAAGGAGGTATACCTAACCATTATAAGTTGTGCTATATGAGAGCAGGCTAGTGTAAGAGATAATATATAAATATATGATGTTTAGATAATGGTAACATGAAATGTGGTGATCACTCACTTGAAGAGAGAGAACATGTCTTCATGCATACCTCTTCCAACATATAGTTTTGGCTACAGGATGACAAAAAACGATAAACAACAGTGAACACCAATATACTTAGGAACCACAAGAATTAAAATACTTGCCTGAGCCCACCACATTATAAGCTTGACAATACGAATGTCTGAACACTCCATGATTCTGCGGAATGGTGGAACCAGGAACAACAAACCAGCCAGAATGTTTGGTAACACGTAAAATGAAACAGCGTACGTATAAAAAGACTGATCCTTCCAATCCCCAGTCCAAGTGCTGAAGAACTTTACTACTCCAGTTGGATGTTGGACAGACTTTGAGTAAGCAATTGGAAGCAGCACTGCCCACATAGCTGCTACTCCAAATTTCAAAAGGTACCGCAATATCTGGGAATACTTGAAGTTCTTCCAGGCATTGAAATTAAGGATAATATCCAATGCAGCTATATAAAGAATTTATACAAAGAACCACATTAGACCATTATATAAGAAAAACTCTTGACTCGTAAACAAGAAATTACAAAGGAAATCACAACCTTGTAAAAGAGTCAGATACGCTGAAGTAATAAAAATAGTTAACACCGTTTTGAATACATCCTTGTCAAAAATAGCGCCTAGGGACCCAGAACCATTCCAGCCAACTATTACCATAGCCTACAAAAGATATAAGGAAAAAAACTAATTCTTTAAGAAATATATTTTTTCAGACCAATCAACTCTTTTAGAACACTAAATTTACCTGAAAAGCCATGACAAAGAATATCCACATTCGATCAAAATCTCTGAAGAGGTTCCAAAATGTGCGGACTTCAACAAAGTTGGTTTTAGGCTTGCTTTCCCCATAAGTGACTTGATTCAGCCTCTGCAATAGAATAGACCGACACCATCATATTTCTGTAGTATCACAAAATGAAGGCCTACAGAGAGATTGAAATATTCATATTGCTGCTGTATGAGCTTTGTACAACTTAAAGAACACCTTGACTTGAAAGTTATATGTAGAGTCATCAGCCTTAAATAAGTAAAAAAAAAAACAAAGGAATCTTATTTTTGCTTTCTGAGCTGGACCATTAGATAAGGATATGTTAGCTGCGTCTACATCAATATATTTTGAGGACTACGTGAAAAAAAAATCTTGCAGCAGGCAATATAGGCCTCTTTCAACCGAAACATAAGACTTTTCCCAAACTAAACGCACCTAAATTCCAAAATTACAATGTCTACCCTACAGAAGTTTAACCAAGATTACAGCTACTAAGAAGAAAATGCAATATATACCTCGTTCTGTGGGGTTATCTCGTCAGAGCTTAGGAAAAAGTCTGCATTAAGGTCCAGAGGCCATCCTATCTTGAAGCATTTCCTAGACCTTCAAATAAATAAAGATGTCAATAATCAGAAACTAGTTCAAGTGGGCATGTGTAAATAATATAGTAACGAAAGTCACCAAAAGTATTCGTTCAAATCATCGTAATTTCTCCATTGTGAATGACTTGCTGTGCCCCCCTTGTTCCTTCTGGCTTCCTGTAAGATAAGTACAATCATTTTCAGTCAAAAGATAGTATTTTCAGATCCTAATAAAAATATACGACATAAATAACCTTAATATACTTACCTTGCGTATGACCTGATAGATTGGTGTTATAACATTTCTCAGAAACGATTCTTCATCAATAACTTCCTCTGTTTCATATGTCTCACCACTTACAGCTTCAACATTGCTAAACAATATTCCATAGACATCATTTGCCATCTTACGAACAATAACAAAAAGAAGACAAGAAAATCATTTCAATCCATCCAGAACCTAAAGAAAGTTATATCAAATTCTACAGCTGAGAAAACTTACCTTATGGAAAATATAGCAGATACATTCGGGCATAAATCTAACATTTGAGGCTTCACCCCATATCAAAAGGTACAGAGAAATATAGATAATCCGCAGCTGCTGTGCAGCCTGTACATCAATATCGTCTGGAAACCTTTTAAGAATCAAGTTGAAGCATCTAACATTCGATAAGTTACCCAAACGACAGAAGATAATGCAAAAATATCATCAAAATCGTTGGAACTTATCACATAATCTAAATCAAGCACATAACATACCTGAGATTAGAATTACAGTGCAAATATTTACACCATGAGCAATAATTTTTGAAAGTTTTGTCCATCAACTCAGTGACTGTGTTAGGTTTCAACTGCAAGGAACTTACAGCATTACTAGCGGTAGGGTAGCATGAAGATGTGTAGGAGAAAAAGAGAAAGCAGTCCTTACAACAATGCTTACCTCATCATATTCTTCACTATTTCTTTTTCTAATATCAGCATTTGCAAGAAGCAGTATTATGTGCTCCCTCTGATTTGCCACGTTCCCTCTCTTTAATCACCATATGAAGTAAAACAACAATGAATATGAAACGCTTTGCATAAGAAAGAAGTAATTTGCAAAAACATCTAAGTAAATATTGCCAAACCGTCTGAAGAAGGATCACATCTAAGTAAATATTACAAAAACATCAACTTAACTATTACTTAATTTAGTAGTATCACAAAACGCAAGCACTACATGAGCCTAGCAAATCATCATACCCCCAATAGGAGTTTTAAAGAAAGTAAAGAAGCACGTTACCTGAAACCCAAACTCAGAAGCAAGCCATTCAAGAATGTCATTAAGTTTGGTTCTAGCCTTGCGCATTTCATTAGGTGCATTAGATGGTAAGTGAATTCTTCGTCGAGGAAGATTGCGCACATTACAAACAGCACTGAATGCAGCCTTGACCTATTTATGTCAAGGCAGATAACATGACAAAATTAGTTTTTCTCATGCATACTAATCTCATATCAGTCACCATGTGTTCAAACGCACCTCAGGTAGTTCCACAATTGCTGGTTTAGTCCCTACAGCATATAAAGGAAGAATGTTGTAGTGCTCATATCTGTCCCTTTTCCTCTCAACTTCTTCAGCATATCTACGAGTCTAAAATTACAGAAGAAGAAAACAAGCGTATGTAAACTAGTTTTCACAGAGCAATATAATCACATAACCATTATAGGAATTTACAAAGCATATAAATCATACCTCATAATCCACTTTTGGAGAAGGTACAACAGTCTTCAGTACATCGTACAAAACCGAGGCAATTTGGTAAAGCCTAGCCATCTCCTCCCTTTAGCAAAAAACAAAACGACAAAAACATAAGAATACGGCTTAATATCACTACGCTCAGCTAATCAAATATTTTCCAGGAGTTAGGAAAGTGTACTCACGGTTTTCTTAGAGTTTCTCCTTCTTTAATATATTTCTCATAGAAGTTTTGGTAATATGCCTGAATTTCTCTAGGGTCGTTTTTTGCTAGCTGAGGCTTAGTTTCCTCTTCTTCCTAAAACAAATAGGACACCTCAGCTATTTATCATCAACACCTCTTAGAGAAACCATTTCACCAAGCAAGTATATATATATATATATATATATACCTTCTCCAGTCTATGTAGCAGATAGGTCTTAAACTGACGAACACCTCGCCCACTCGATGTAGCATCCATCCTATGAGCCTTCTCAAAAGCATGAAACCGGCCTGATGTAGTTTAAAACAAATAAAACAGAGCCAACCAAATAAAAGTCAAGAATGATTCATCAATAAAATGAAGAAGAAGAAGAAGAAGAAGAAAACTTACAGAGATAAGCTACTCGAGGATTATTCTTCTCAATTTCATTAGCAACACGAAGAATGGGGGCAATAGAAGCTAAAGACGAAGGAACAAGCTCGCTATCCATAGCACTAGCATCTTCATTTGGCCTATCAATCATCATAGTTGTCGCACGCGACGGAGCTCTCCTAGAAAGAGAACGCGACAGCTCCGCAGTTCCACTCGAACTAGCTTCCATAGCTACAATGAATAGAAACTTCAAGTAGTAATATTAATAATACCACCACCGTCTCTTTCTCCTCAAATCAAAGATTTCACTGAATACAACAAAGTAACAAATTATCATATTTGATAATTGAGCTCCTTTTTTACCCACTTTATACGAAAAAAAAAGAGATCGATAAAGAAAGCTAAAGGGTTTCCTTCGAGAGATTGGTTTAAGTTTTATATTTATGTTTTATCTGCTTTCTCGCTTTTTTCCGTCTTAGCTTTACCATCTTTACTTTTTTCCCTCGCTTTTTGCTTTTGTTTTTGTCTCTCTGGGCACAGTAAGAAGCTCTCTCTAAATTCTTTTGCTTAGCGAGGAAGGTGGCAGTGGACAGGACCAAAACAGAAACTCCAACCAAGTGTCCACAAATATCAAAAAGCTCACAACTGCTATTTTAAGTATTTTTCACCTAAACTCCATAATACGACATCGTTTAGTATCTTTTCTTGCGCGACGTTGACAAAAAAAAAATTAATCGCGCTATAAAATTTCGAAAAGGTCAACCATACGACACCGTTTAGTACTTGTTTTATGATAATACGACTGCGTTTGGTAATAACTAATAACCAAAGAAATCAGTTAAACAACGCAGTTTTGAAAAGAAGACACACATCTCTATATCCACAAGTCTTAACACATGATGCACCTAAAACTAAAAAATGCAAACGAAAGTTAATATTTACAGAGCTTACTCAGAATTCAAACCTTCATTCTATCTTATAAACAATCTTGTTGTCTTCAAAGGCGACACAGAGAGAACAAACCGAGCATGTTTCCACTTGCATTCACTCCATTACGATACACCATATCCGGCCTAGAACCATATAGCTATCCCACGAGGCTTTTTCACGGTAATTAGAGAAGAAATTTGGGGGATCTTCACTTGATGCCAACGCTATGATATGATTCTTTGGTTCATATAGGACTTGCCTTAGAAACCTGCACCATCATGTCCGAACCAAATACATCTCAAGACCTCCCCCTAACAGTATATGGTTGATAAAGAGAATTCTGGAACAATCTAAAAAAAAATTGAGGCTTTTCCGTAATGTTTCAACTATGTATTAATTAATTTTCAAACCGAGATTTTTCCAAAGCTTTCTTGAGTGCTCTCAACAATGCATTTATAAGTGGGGGACACTCGGTTTGAATTTTTGTTATCTTAAAAGTGTTTGGTAGCTATAAAGTATTTCTGTTTGCTTTGGTTTATATTCCCACCCCTAGTATATCTGATGCATCCGGTTTACAGCTTACTGAAAAGCTCATTTTGTGGGTCAGAAATGACTTCCTAATTTTTGTTCATCAAGAGCATTGTGTACCTGATTTTTTGACATTGTTGTGGAGGCCCAGTGCTGAGGAGGCTCTCTCTCTCTAGTTTCATAGTTGACATAAGTAATCCTCCGGGGTTCTTCTTGTCTACTCGCAATGTTTTCAGGGGGTAACTCCCGCAAAACCCACAAAACAAAAGCCAATGGTACGGTGGAACCTGTCAAAAGGCGTTCTTGTCAATAATACTACATTTAAGGTCTTCAATACCGCAAACAAAGAAAAATCCCCCACCTATGAAATAGTATATGATCAGAAGAACCAATGCCTTTAAACCGTGTAATTTGCTAGGGTTCCAATGATAAAAGAGCTGAGATCAGGAAAAAAATTTAGCTAAGCATATCCACAAATGTTATTAGGCTTTATTTTACATATATTCTTTTGGTAATAATGTCTTACCGGAATGTGTGTGAGAAGAGCGATTAAAGAACTAACAGTGAAGCAAACAACTGATACGCCTGCTAAACCTGATACCTACATAAATGGTTAAGACTTTCAATGTAAGGATTTGACTGACATGTGCAAGGAAAAAAACCTTCAGGGGCCAATAAGAACAATTAGTTACCTTTCGCATCTCTGCTGAAACTTGTTCAGAACGCACCTTCCTTAGATTAAAGAGCAGACGCAGACCTAAAGAACATAAAAGAGTTTGTAAATATATGCTGCTCGGTCAAGCTTAATGGACTCATTGAGGCAAAATAAATTGAACTAAAGCTCATAGCAATAAGCCTGTTAACCATTGGCCAAAGAATCTTTTTATATAATGCTACAACAAAAAATTGAATAGCTAAAACCAGAAAAGAACTGAAGCAATCACTCACCATAAAAGCATATTCCTCCACCCGTGATTAGCATTACTGCAGCCAAAATATCGACATACACCTACATAAGGAAGTGAATTTATCAGAAAACCAGAAAGAAAAATCATATTCTTATCATTGCTTGAATGAGGAATACCACATACCTCAGCCAATAATGAAGAATCAATAGGATTCTTTCCAGAAGCAATCCAGATAAGGATTGCAAATAATATCATTACGATGAACACAAGAACAACCGCCTAGCAAAAAGATAAACATTTGTAAAGATCACAGGGATGACTTGGCTAATGGTAAATGCACAAATCCGAAAGTATCACATACCGCAGCAACCAACTTCTGCCGGGTGCCAACATGAATCCCATGGAAAGAGCAACACTTTCTACGATCACTAGCATTTGAAGAACCTGCCTTGCTCTTGCTTTTTTCAAGCAACACTTGCTGGATACTATTTTCTTCATCATCATCATCTTCCTCTCCATTTCCCTGATGGCAAACATCTACCCTATAACATTAAGAAGCATCATTGTCTTATTTCAGATCATTATTCATATAAATTATTCAGGTACAACACAACGTGATCAGAGAAATTGAGAATATAAGTACCAGAAAGAGAGAAGCAGGAGAAAAGTTGCCAGGAACAGAATTTGGGGAAAGGCTGGGAAGAACAATTCGATTCATCAGGGACTAAACTATAGGAGAAATCAATGAAAAACATATAAACCCCTTAACAAGGAAATAGAATTTTTACCCATCAGTAGAAAACCGAGTGCGTTGGACCAATGATGCCATCTTGTGCAAGTTGCAATAATAGAAGCCACGAAATAAACGACAGAACCTGCCAATAGATTAGAATAGAGACCTTACTCCCGGCCTGCAACTTTCCCCAGTTATTTTTTTTGGCTTAAACAACAAATGCCTCGAGGGTTTACCTGTGTTTGAAGAGCCAATCATAAGATGAAGTACCTGCAATTTCCATTGATGGATGTGTCAGATACACACCATGAAAATTAACTACAACATAGAACCTAAAAAAAAAGAGAAGAGTTACTTTTTGCCGAGTCCATCCAGCTCCTTTATTCCGCCTGTAAAATCGATTTAACTGAAAGCAGTAGGCAGCCAAGATAAATCTTATAAGCCCCACCCAACAAAAAAAGAAGAGAATAAGACTTTTTTATTATTATCACTTGACTGTCTTAGACTACATAGGAACCAAGAAAGAATCTTAATCTACACTACTATCACTTTTGAGAAGAAAATTCTACTTTTAAAAACTAACTCATGTCGGATTCAGATTCCTCGAATCAAATCTCACATTCTACACAAACACATTTAAGCAACGTGAGTTATTCAAAGAGTTGACCTTTAAACTTAATGGTCAAAATTAACAAAACCACAGCTTTATAGACTAGAATTAACCCAATTTAACACCAAAAACCAACAATCTCAAATCTCATCGCATTTCAAAATACGAAATTGGGCACAATGCTTCACCTTCGGAACAGACCTAAGCGGTCTCACACAATCTAGCATTCAGAAATCAACTCGTTTATTTCCAGAAAAACGAAGCCTAAGAAATTAAAAAACCTAGAATTGTCAGAACCTGAAGGAATGCGATGAAAGCAAGTGCGCCATCGATAAAAGCCAAAGAGAGATTGACGGCGATGAAGCCTGGAGCATAACATTTTTCCTTCGTTGATTCGAAAAGAGTCGATACGGTCTTCATCACGAATCCTTGGTTTCTGTTGATCCTCCCCGACCCCGAGATCGAATGCCGAGATTTTAGGTTTGTAGAGAGAGGATCGAAGAACACCACCGAGACAGATGTTTGTAGGAGATGGGTTGGGTCTGGTCTGGTCTGGTCTCAAAAAGGATATATAAACATATATTTTATTGACAGCACAAATATATTATTTTTATTCATTTCTACAAGTGGTACACTCGCCCCCAAAGAAATTAATTTATCCTTGATGGCTTAAACTAGATTTATGATTACATATATTAAATTCCATAACTAACTGGTTATGATTTTTATTCAATTGAATTTATTAATTAGGGAGCAGAGAAAGACATCATATGTATGTAGATTCAAAACTTGGCCAAAAAAAAGAATAAACATATAAAGTAATCATTATCTAGTTGCCCAAAAAAAATAATTATCTAATAATTATCTCTTTAACATTTTTTGCAAACATAACTGAGATTTATTACGTCATGTTAAATCACTTTCTGCAACTATCTCCTCTTCCAACAACAACACACACACATGGCACATCCCAACTAATCAAAAACGAAAGTGGCGTCACGGATCCTTGTCCGAATTTTCTCAGGTACATAATCTGATTTCTATTGTGTGATTTGTGTTCTGCGATATTCTAAAAGCTCCTAGACAAATGGATTTACAAATGGATTTATTTCAATAGCTCTTAAACGAACATGTGCGTGACAAACAACTTCATCTGTTTCCTCAATTTCTACTATTGTATGGTGCTTTGAACTTACACGATCAACACGCTTCTTCAACGGCATGTAATCACATCTATTCGGGACCACAAGCGACGGTGCTGTTACTCTATTACTTATCATTTGTATTTGAACTAGAAATTAGAATTGCCTAAGCAAACCAAAACTTCATTTAGAATTGGTTTACATATTGCATTTAGCAATTAAGATTAAATCACTTGAATTCAGAAACAAGAGTTGAATAAATACATTAGTTCGATATGATCTTTGATCTACAGCAATACATGCTTAAAGAAATATATCCCAAAGAATGAAAAAAAAAAAAAAAACTACAAGAAAAAAAAAAGAAAATGTTCTTCTTGTTGGTTGTTACCATTTTTGTGTACAGTTGCTTTGATGAACTCAATTAAATCTGTATAATTGACAAAGAAAGGTTAAATATCAGCACACTTTGTAGGTGCATACCCGAGCCTAGACCTCTTTGTATCATAGAGTATATGAAAATTCTGCTGCTGGTAGTTTCCAATGATGGAAAACGCTGATTTGGGAGTTCCAAGAATTGCCAAGCAAACCAAATCTTCATTCAACCAAATGAAAGAATTTCCGGTGGGGAAGTTCCAAACCGCGCCATCTGCGAAAGCTATACCAAGCTCAGGCAGCTGAACTTTATCGATGCCAGACACGTTGAAGCAAGGATCTAAGATTGGAAAATCTCTATAAACCGGATACTTCCCTTTCACTTTCTCAGCAATCTTGTTTTTGATGATATCATATGCAGGCTCCGAGAAATAACTTAAGGTTGTACCCGAATCAATGATCGTCCCTCCAGCGCCATCAGATGAGATATTCCATGTTTCTTCAGGTATGTTTAGAGCTTCTCCAGAGACTAGAATGGATTTGATCTGTACATAGTAAAATGTGTCAACAGGGTTTTCTTTCCCGGCAACAAAAGAAGTGAAGTTCAGATTCGGGTGGCTCAACAAGTCTTTGTCTTCCCCAAATATCAACTTGCTACTAACGTTGGTATCACTATCTCTATCGACAAGGCAATAAGAGAAAGAATGACCATAAAGAGACTGAAGCTGAGAAGAAAATGAAAGGGAGCCTCTTCCTAAACCAAGCAAGCCTGCAGCACCGTGGAAGAGACCTCGATTCCAATGACCACAACCAAACATCACGTTTTCCACATTGTACAAATTCGAATTCCCTCCACTTGTTGTGAGATTGACTGTGAAAGTCTCGACTGCGAAATCTCCAGTAGTGTTGGAGCTATCTCCATACCAATAGTAATAAGGGCATGATTGGTTATCTGATTTACAGGGCTTTGGAGGATCAGGTGATGAGACTAAGTTGCATCTTGGATCATTGCAAGTTATGTTCTTGTATGAAGAAGAGGCTGCAGGGTCATAAAACGCATCGTTTTGTTGGAAACAGTCGTAGCAAGGTAAGCATTGAATCCAGTTTAGATCACTCCCTGTGTCAAGAATCAAGGAGAAGTGTTTTGGTGGCGAACCAACCAACACGTCCATGAAGTACTCGCCGGAACCGAGAGTCATACCGGACTCAAGTGTCGCCACCAACTGACCAGCCTGCTCTTTCTCCACCGGAGAGGTAATAGCTTCTTTCTTCTTCTTCTGCAGCCTTGAAACAGTGTTTTGGTTCTTCTTCTCCAAGACCCTTTTGTGAAGTGTTTGGATTCTTGTGAGATCTCTGATTTTGAGCTCAAGAACTGAATTTGTTTTTGTCTTCCCTGTTTCTTGCTTCGTTGTTGTCGTCTCTCGGCGTTTTAGATGAAACTTAACCGTCTTGTTTTCTCCGGTAAGTTCCTTGGTGGGTTCGTTCTCAGGTGAAGAGAAGCCGCAATCATTGCTTGTGGAAGAAGAAACAGAACCAAAGCGCATCGGATTGGGAAAGTCAAATCCAGAAAAACCAGAGATGTTCTTCTTCTCATTGTTTCCGGCGAGAGTTCTAGAGTCTCCGGAAAATGCTGTGACGAAGAAGAAAATAACACAAAGAATGAAACTATGCTTGGACAACATTAGGAGATATGCCTGAGAAAGATAAAAATAAAATAAAAATCTCTGGGGAAGATTAAGCTTGGAATCGCCGGGAAGTAAAACTGAGCTGGAAAAAAAAATAACAGAAGCTGACAATTTATGTTTTTTCTATTACTAGTTTCGATTGTAAGGTTTTTGAATTTGAAGTAGAAGAGGAGCTTAATGAAAGAGAGAAGAGGAGAAGAAGAGCAAATAACAGAGTAGAGGGAGATCTGGTGAAGTCAGATTACTGAAAAAGAGAGAACAAAATTAAATTAAAAAAGTTGATATTTGTTGACCAAAGTCACCTTCTATCTTCTTCACGCGGTTTCATATTTTCGTTTCTTTTACCGTTTCTTCTAATCTAAAAACTTGATTTTTTTTTATCATATTTTAAAATCGGGAAGAGAGAGTACACGTCTACAAGAACATGAGTTAAATAGATGAATTATATTTTTCCAAAAGCAAAATTGGGTTGACTAACCATAGCTAAATGTTATAGAGTTGATCACCAAAAGTCAATTACAATATAATTTCATAAATTAGTTCAGCAAAATTTTGGAAATCGCAAAAAAAAAAAAAGGTCAACGCGCGTATTTGACGGTACATTTGGAATATAGGTTATATTGAAAATAATATACAATTTTTAAATTATATATTTAAGAATATATTAAATTTTGAATTGTTATTTGCTAATGGCATAAAAGGTTTGGTTAGAACTTGACATTTTCGGATTCAGATCGGTTTTGGATTTGTTCCAGATCGGATTGAGTCGGGTTCGGATTATTCGGATATGAGATTTTATTATCCGAATACTATCTTTTTGTATTTTCGAATCAGATCGGATCGGATTTCTTCGGATTCGGATCGAATCATAAATTTTATATGTAAACCGATAAAAACTAAAAAATCGGATTTTGAACAAATCTTAAAAATTTGAAAAAATCCGTAAAACTGAAACAAATCTGAAAAAACCCGAAAACAAATCCAATTTTTTTACTTTTTAAAAATAAATAATAAATTTAATTAGAAAAGAGAATTTTAATAGAAAAATATAAGAAATATTTTCGAATATGTCATATAATTATAAATATTTATAACTAATATATATCTTGTATATTTAAGAATATATATAATTATATATATAACTATATATTATATATTTCGGATATCTGATTCTGATTATAACCAAAACTGAAATTTTTTAGAATAAAAACCGATCGAATTTTATAAGGTGTTCGAATCGAATTTGGATCGGTTCGGATCTGATTTTCTGATATCGGATCTGGTAATTGACGGGTGTATAAATACAAATGTAGTTGGTGTGTGTGTTGCGAATTGTAAGCAAACGTGATCATTTTGAGATTCAACCTTTTTTCTTTCTTTGTTTTTTTGTCAACATTCAATCTCTGATAACAAAAATCCATTTGTAGTAAAATCAAAATGTGTTAAACATAAAACAAAATAAAACTATAACCACTAGAATACTCAGCTTCTATAATTTGTAATCATAAGTTAAACTGTATACAGCAAAAACAAATTTTGATTGGGATAGTATGAAACCAGTCAAAAAAAATTTAAACTTAGAATACCCAACCACTACTTTGATTAGTAATAGTTCGTTAAATCACAAATCTTTCAGGACCAAAAAAACAAAAAACAAAAGAGAGAAAACAGAGTTTGACCGCCAGCCAAACAATGAGCTTTTTGAAAAGGAAAAAAAAAGTCATTACCTGTCGATCACTTTATAATGACGCATGCTTAAATAAAACAGACCTCGTCACAATATAATACGAGATTCAAATAACGCATTATGAAAATGGAGCCATCTCAATATAATTCCCAACATTCTTATTAGTGTGTATTATTAACTAATAACTATATAAAGTATACAGCAATTGCAAAGACGTTAACGTTGGCTCGATTATAACAATACTTTTCAACTCGAGATGAATCATAAATTTGTTATAAAATTTAGCTTGACCGGTTATAACCATATAATTCAATTTAACTTGAGATCAGTTTTAAATTAAGTAGAGTTTTTATATAGTTGACGGTAAGGGACATCGGGATTACCAAATCAATGTTCAATGAAAATTAAAGAAATATGTTTTAAACACAATAATTAAAAAGGCATCAGGATTTAATAAGTAATACTGCAAACGCGTAGGAAAAAAAAACGTAGCATAAAATTAAAAACCGGGAGACAGAAACTTATATCAACTAAAATACTTTTAAAATCAAATAACTTTTCGGATGGTCATCATGATTATAAGAAAATCGCTTAACATAAATCCATATTTCACCTAAACAAAAGTGTTTGTAAAAAAATTATAAAATCATGCGAACTCACTCAAATGATTCGGCTAATTATTAATCTTAACGTTATTTAACTTACGTCAATTTAATTATTATTCCCGACCCAAACTTTTAATTAATTCAACATCCCGGAAGCGTAAAACGATAGAAGTTGGCCTTGGCCGGGTGGATGAAATTCAATACTTTTCCATTGTACTAACACAAACAAAAAGTATATAAAATTAAAATTAAATGATTTGATTTTGACTTTCTCGTCGTAACGACCAACGTAAAATGTTTTTGCTCTGTTTTATTTTCCTGCAAGAACTCTGTTATTTCTTGATAACTTTTTTCTAAGATGACAAAAAAAAAACGACCGCCGTTGAACACTAAAAAAAAAATCTAACATTTTAACCAACGTTAAACGTTTTTTTTTGTTAGTCAATTTTTTTCTTCTAAAATGATACTCTCAGAATTGACTAGTTAATCAACTTTTTGTAGATTATATTTTGAAAAATAAAATTTAAAATCTACCTATTAAAAACTAATCTGGTCGGGATTTTATAAAGGGAAATAGACGAAGTGGCCAAGGATGTGGTCTATATTTTTCATCAAATTTGATGGGAGTTATTATTAAATCTCAGTTTCTAATTATAAATCAATTTGATTAAACGTTTTAGAAATAAGTATTTACTACTCCAAAAATAATGCAACTGGTTACAAATTTTGATATTTACTGTCTTTTGTTTGATAAAGGAATTTACTTGTTACTTTTGAGTTTTGAAATTGCTAAAACATCGAAAGATGAACGAAAAAGGAAAAACTAATACGCTTTTCCAAATTGAAAGGGATAAGAGATTATTATCTGTTTTGTTTTGTTTTGTTTTTGGGTGTGTAAAGATATGGAAACTTAATGGCCAAAAGGGAAACAATGGTAAAAATATGGAAAACTAATTAATCCTAACTACACTAGGACTAGGAATGAATGTAACCCTATCACTATATAATATGTTGCAATACGCAAGCCTTGCACTAAAAAACCATAATCCCTTCTTCCAAAGTTTTCTTGCAACTCTCTTCTATTTGGAAGATTAAGCTTTTCGTGTTCTCCGAGAAAACAAAAACACAGTCATAATCACCATCATCATGTCTGCAAGAGCCGCTTTACTCGTTTCGTGTTTTCTGCTTTTGTTGTGTTCATCTTTTACCACGGCAACAACAGATCTAGGAATTCATGCTAGATGTGAATCTCACAGCTTCAACAACGGAAAAAGCTTTCGCTCTTGCACGGATCTTCCGGTGTTAGACTCGTTTCTACACTTTAGTTATGTTCGAGAAACCGGAGTTCTTGAAGTCGCTTACCGTCATGGTAATATCGAATCTTCTAGTTGGATCGCTTGGGCTATAAACCCAAAGAGTAAAGACATGTTAGGTGCTCAAGCTCTTGTCGCTTATCGTAACTCAACATCCGGTGTTATGCGTGCTTTTACTTCCTCAATCAGTAGCTACTCTACTATGCTTCAAGAATCTCCTCTTAGCTTCCGTGTAACGCAAGTATCTGCTGAGTTTCTTGATAGAGAGATGACGATATTCGCAACTCTAGTCTTGCCTCCTAACACAACCGTCGTGAATCACTTATGGCAAGACGGTCCGATGAAGGAAGGAAGTAGACTTGGGATGCATGCAATGAGTGGAGATCATCTCAAATCCATAGCTACTTTGGATTTGCTTTCCGGACAAGTCACAGCCACAAAATCAACTAACGGAAACATGTTGCTTGTCAAGCAAATCCATGGATTAGTGAACGCAGTGAGTTGGGGAATTTTAATGCCTATTGGAGTAATGGCTGCAAGATACATGAAGACCTACGAAAGACTAAATCCAGCATGGTTCTATGTACACATAGTTTGTCAAACCACCGGTTATTTCGCCGGTTTAATCGGAGGATTAGGAACAGCAATCTATATGGCAAAACATACCGGGATGAGATCTACGCCGCATACGGTGATAGGATTGTTTCTATTCGGTTTAGGGCTTCTGCAGATACTTGCACTCAAAGCAAGACCGGACAAAGACCATAACAGAAAATACTGGAATTGGTATCATCACAGTGTGGGATACATAGTGATTATACTAAGCGTCTACAATATCTACAAAGGCCTTTCTATCTTGCAACCTGGAAGCGGCTGGAAGATCGCCTACACTGCCATCATCTGTGCTATTGCAGTGTTTGCTATTGGCATGGAGATTTTGCAGTTTAAGAAGAGATGGGGTAACTTGTTCTCCAAAAAAACTGAAGACCTAGAAACTAAAGACCTAGAAGCTGATAAGTTGAGCATATAACTGCCGTCAAGTGTTTGATTGAATCTTGTAATGGAATACGATTTCTGGAGCTTTTGTCCTTTGGACGGCCCAAGGTTCATCGGTTGTTTATCCAATTTTATTTGTTCTCAGTTGTTTATCCAATAAATATACTCTACTATTCAAAAATTTCTCTAGATATTCAGAGTTTTCAAGTGATGTGATAAAGATTCAGAAATTAAAGGAGAAAACTTTAATAAATTTTAGTGTTTGATCATTGCAAATCTCAAAAATATCAAACTTTATTTTAATAAGTTTTAATTTAAAATTTGGGTTGTAATAAAGCTAACACAGGCAAGTGCACATTGCAAAACGAAAAATAAATATATTGAATTCTTCATCTGAGAACTGTTGAAATTTCTTTTCCAGAAGAAGTCAGATTTGAATAATATTGTTTGGACCTTCAGATCTGCATAGAGCGTATCATCACAAGGTCGGCGGGGGAACATATCAGACCGCGGAAAAGGCGGAAGGGAAAAGCGAGCGACGAAATTTGAAATTCAGATTGAAAACTATGATAAAATAACGAAGAGCATCATGATCCCCTCAGGTTGATTTGTTTCTTATCCACATACTTCTCCGCCACTTCTAGCCTTTCATTCTTTCTACCCTCCGCCGTTAATCTGACATCCTGCACCGCCGCCACTGCCCCCTGGAAGTTTCAGAACGATCTCTTTATCTTATGGAGAGTTAGGGTTTTGCTTATAACTTTTAGGCTCAAATATGGGTCGTACGATTAAGCCCAATAGCTTTGCTCCACAACGCAATAGCGGTGATGAATTAAACTTTGGGCCTACTATATATATTCATTTTACTCATATATCATATCTTTTTAATATTCATATATTTTATTGTACTTGTTTTTTTTTTTGGACAACTGTTAAAGTCATATTTAATGGATCTCGTAAATTAAATTAATATTCATATTTATAATTAGGTTTTATCAGTTCTATAATGTTATTTTCAGATCAGATGACTGGTGTCTTACTACCCGGAACTCCCCTTAATATTCATACCTTTCATTCATCTATCTATCGGTTAGATGATGAAATTAATGTTCCAACGAGGCGACGACTTATACCGACATGAGTTTTGGACCATACAAATTCGAATACCATGGCATAACTCAAGTTAAAAATAAATGCGTTGTGATTTGTAAAAAAAATTTAAGAAGAGAAGAAATATGGTATGACTTTCGAGTTTCATAAAATATGGTTGAAACCCGTATTAAAACTCATATATCGCAATGTAATATTATATAATATATATGGCTGCAAACAAAACTTGGATGATTGGCTCATGTGGCCTTCGATAGCTTCGAATCGACGCCATTAACTACAAACTCGTCCCTTTCTAGGGAAAAGCAAACGAGGGCCAAAGACTTTTACTGAAAACGTCTCCTTTCGGTGGCTGCTTTGATCACAATGTCCCCACATATATCTCTACTTGTAAGTTGCTATGTAAACTTCTCAAGAATTTATCATAATTGATATGTTCTTTAACATTAGATCCTTAGGGGTTGATGCACATTAAACGATAAGATTGATGGGATACGGTTTCGAAACTGACCTAATATGAAAATTATTGTGATAAGGGTTCGGAAATTAATGTGAGCAGAATTTGGTGGACCATTTTTATGTGGTCCATGACAACGAGTCACTACGGACCACGAAATATTAACACTAGTTAATTAAAGATATAGTGATTGCATATTTAGAAACTGTTAGTAATATCCAAGTTTTTGTGATCAGTTGCCAACAACGTTTCTAGTGATCTGTACAAATTCGATTCACAAAATTTTGTTAAGTTACGATCGTAGCTTTTACTAGTCAACATTTGAATTAAATGGGGTGTGGAAAATGCCGGGGGGAAAAATGAATTCTCGAAATAATTTTGGGTCAGGTTTGATGAGAGTCTGACAGAATATTGAATTCAGATAATTATAAAACCTTCCTTAAATTCATAGTAGATGGTAAACTCATCAAAGCATCATAGAAAATAGATAAATTTATTATTATATACAAACGGGTCGCTGAAAGAAAAGAATCATATAGGTTGCATGATTTGACAAAAACACCCTTAATCATTGGTCAAGAGTTTCAGATAAGGTACAGATCATAAACCACCTCTAGAAATCGAGCAATAGATCTCTCACCTACACAGACAAGATCCAATGGAGGTGGTGGGTCCCATCATGTCGTAACTCGTTGTCTGACAATTCGCCACGTGTCGATCATCCTGATCGGTTTCCAGTTCTATTGCCCCCACCGAATCATTTTTCCTCCCCTCGCTCTAATCCCTCTGCTTCAATCTCCTTCTCTGGTCGCTTTCTGTCTGAACCTGGCAAGAACCTTAGCCTCTCTTTCTCTCTATCTCTATATTTCTCTATTTCTCTCTTCTCTGTCTTGTTTCAACTTTCGTCTCTCAGTTTTAAGACAATTTCGTCTATCTTCTGTTCTTCTTTTTCTTTTTACTCCCAGCTCGATTTTGTTACTTGTGGAGCAAACACACAAATATAGCTAAATATTCCCTTCATTCAGAGGCTTCTAAATTTGGTAATTGCTTTAAAGATTTGGATTGTAAGAGTTTACTATATATAGAACTAGTTTTTTTTTTGCCTTATTGAATCATTTCCTTCCTCGATTGCCGGAAAGAGGGTGGTTTATTTTAATAATTTCCTAATGATTTAACTGTTGGGATTTGGAATAATCTTTCGAAGTTAATTGCTTTCATCATCCTTTTTTGGTCCTTGAGTAAAAGATCCTGTTAACCATTATTTTAATTATCAATCATTAGTTTTTTTTTATTCACTTCCAAAAGAAAAAGTAATATATTCTTATTTGGGTGTCGCCAGCCACAGATCTGACATGGAACAAGTTTTCGCTGAGTGGAATTTTGAAGATAATTTTCACATGTCCGCTAATAAAAGATCAATCAGGTCTATAATGTTCCAAGTCAAATATTTTATAATTTTCGATTTTCACTTTTAATCATAATCACTTAACTAAGTGTCGGTTATGTATGTTTGGGACAGACCTGAAGATGAACTAGTGGAGCTATTGTGGAGAGATGGTCAAGTGGTTTTACAAAGCCAGGCTCGTAAAGAATCATCGGTCCAAGTCCAAACTCACAAACAAGACACCCTAAGTAAACCCAACAACACTTGTCTTGACAACCAAGAAACAATACGAACATCTAATCACACTTTTCTCGAAGATCAAGAAACCGTCTCCTGGATCCAATACCCTCCTGATGACGTCGTTGACCCCTTCGAATCCGAGTTCTCCTCTCGTTTCTTCTCTTCGATTGATAGCCTCGAGAAGGCACGGCCGATCGAAGACACTGTTAAGCACGAGGCTCAAACCATGGCTCCTCCTAAGTTTAGATCCTCGGTTTTAACAGTCGGACCGAGCCATTGCGGTAGTAACCAGTCTACGAATGACCATAAAGGGACTACACTTATGGTTTCTATGAGTGATAGAAGCAATAACGTCGTAGAAGGACTTGACACTTCGTCCGGTGGCTCGTCTGGTTGCAGCTATGGAAGAAACAACAAAGAAAACGGTAGTGGAGGAAGCGTAACCATTGACCGTAAAAGAAAGCATGTGATGGACGCTGATCAGGAATCTGTGTCTCAGTCGGATATACGTTTGACCTCAACCGATGATCAAGCCATGGGTGACAAATCGAGCCAACGGTCAGGATCTACGCGTAGAAGCCGTGCAGCTGAAGTTCATAATCTCTCAGAAAGGGTACATACTTCTTATTTAACTCGTTGATCATTATGGCTCATTGGCTCTATCTATCGTATTTTGACATGTACATATATTAAGTTATAGCTACAATTCAGTTTTACAATTCTACTATATTTTGCGATCTTCGTTTATTATAGAGGAGGAGAGATCGGATTAATGAAAGAATGAAAGCTCTTCAAGAACTCATACCTCACTGCAGTAAAGTAAGTTTTTGTATGACAAGAATACTTGAGGAATCAAGATAATTAAGATGGAAATCTTTCTAATGATGGAGAGTGACTAATACTGTGTTTATAAAATGTGTGTTGTATAGACAGATAAAGCTTCGATATTAGATGAAGCAATTGATTACTTGAAATCACTTCAAATGCAACTCCAAGTGATGTGGATGGGAAGTGGAATGGCGGCAGCGGCTGCAGCAGCAGCGACTCCAATGATGTTTCCCGGGGTACAGTCATCTCCGTACATAAATCAGATGGCTATGCAGAATCAGATGCAATTGCCTCAATTTCCGGTTATGAACCGGTCAGCTGCACAAAATCATCCCGGTTCAGTATGTCAAAACCCGGTACAGTTTCAGCTCCAAGCACAGAACCAAATGTTATCAGAGCAGCTCGCCAGGTACATGAATGGATTTTCTCAGATGCCGTCGGCGCCGAGTCAGGTTAGTTACACACGCTATCATCATTTTGGGAAGAGACAAATAGTTTTGTTTTTATTTTAATAAAATTGTTTGGTATCTCTAACGTGTCGACGTGTCATATCAAATTAAATGCAGGTCGTGCAACCGCCAGTGGACATGTTAAGATTTGTGTCTCCGGTGGGACAGCAAAGTCAACTGTCGACACCGGCTACCACCGACAGTCTTCGTATGTGTAAAAGAGGCTGACGTGGAGAAAATTATTCTTACAGTGGGTTTTTAATTATTTTTGGTCGCCTAAGTACGAAACTCAAAGAAATGTAGTTAAACTTATGAAACATCGAAACAATATCATTTAAGATTTGAAATGTTGAGAACAAAAAAAAATATATTTACATTTTGGCTGAGAGGTAAATAGCTTCAGCATTTTTTTAGTTAATGACGTGACTAGTTCATATTATATAAAGGCTTAAATGGGCCTGAATTGACATTCTCATCTCATGGGTTTCGTACATTCTACAAAATACTAAAAAAAAAAAATCACGAATCCTACCAACTCGGTTTCTAGTTTCCCCAAGTTAATAGGGCGGTGACCGAATTACCAATTATGTCCTCCTATTGTGACACGTGTGTTAGAAATAGAAGGAGTTTCTCATAAATGATATACTCTCGCATGTAGCAAATCCTTCCCTAATTAAAAAATACCTAACGAATAGCGTTGGTGCACGTCATCAATTTCAAACAAACACGATTAATATTAAAAAAAAACAGAAAAAGCTGCGACTCCTTAACCTGTGTCTCTTCGCTCTCTCTCTGATCTTTGATATTTGTTTTTTTTTTTTTGATGGCTCATAGTTTGCTTCGTGCAATTACGCATTCGAATCGGCGAGAGATAAGAGGAATCGCATGACATTGTTTGGAAGAGTGGGTTTTATTTCTTCGATCTCAAGCAACTTTACTACTACGTGTCTTCTAATCTCGATCCTTAGTTTTTCTCCCCAATTGCCGATTTCGCTTTTTCTTTTCGAGCAGAAATCGTTAGATCCTTTATCGTTGTAATAATTTTTAAATACTAATATCGAGAGTAATTACTCCCTATTAATCACTCATCATGGAGTCGCAAGCAAAAACTAATCGTCAGCTGCGTAAAGGTATTATCTTACTTCGTTTTATTTTATTTTTTTATCTTGTGAAATCTTAATCCTTGGTGTTATTTACATGTATACGAATTTTTTTTGTCCTCAGTTTGTTGCTATTTTTTTCTTTTTTTTTGTTGATCTAATTTTTGTGTGTAGCTGTATTTTACCAATTTTTATTGGTTAAAGTTATTGCTTTCTAAAATCTTGAAGTATCAGTACAATAATCTGTGGTTTTGTTTAATGTATGTTGTGATCTCTAAGAAATTTACAATTTTTCTTGGATTCAAAGTCTCAAAGCTCTCAACTCTTTCATATATGTTGTTGGTGTTTCAGCTATTTGCGTCTCTACCGATGAGAGGATGAAGAAGAGAACACCTTCAGTGATAGTGATTGGAGGTGGTATGGCTGGCATTTCAGCTGCTCGCATTCTTCAAGATGCTTCCTTTCAGGTCTGTAATACCACCAATGTTATCTTAAGATTACAATGTTGTGAGTAGGAAGCAATATAAGTGTCTTTGTTCAGGTTTTGGTATTAGAGTCCCGTGACAGAATTGGTGGACGAGTTCACACAGATTACTCATTCGGTTTTCCAGTTGATCTCGGTGCATCTTGGTAAGGGATTTAGTTTTTCATTTTTTTTCTTTCTCATTGATCAATGTTTGAATATTTTGCCACTAAGCAACATCTTTTCATGACAGGTTGCATGGTGTCTGTAACGAAAATCCTCTGGCTTCTGTAATAGGGAGATTAGGATTACCCCTTTATCGTACTAGCGGTGACAATTCAGTTTTGTATGATCACGATCTTGAGAGGTGTGTAAAACAGTTTAAGATTGCCTAAATGCATATCTTCATTAAGATTCTCTATTTTTGTTTAACTTATGGTTTCTGCAGCTATGCTCTATTCGATAAGGCTGGTAACCAAGTTCCTCAAGGTTTGGTAACAAAAGTTGGCGAAACTTTTGAGCACATTCTGGAAGAGGTGTGTCCTTGGTATCCAATTTATCTTTGATTCTGTTTCTTGATGCTGCGTGTCTTTGATTAACTCGATAGTTGTTTTACAAATGCAGATATCTAAAGTCAGGGATGAGCAGGTTGAAGATATGTCAATAGCTCAAGCCTTTTCTATTGTATTCAAAAGGAACCCTGAATTGAGGTATGGAAACATGTTGTCTCAACTCGATGCTTTGATATTTGTTGCGTATCCGCTTTTATATTTGTTGCATCCTCAATTAAATTATTCACTTCCAGGTTGGAGGGTCTTGCCCATAATGTGCTTCAGTGGTACTTGTGCCGCATGGAAGGATGGTTTGCTGCTGATGCTGAAACCATCTCGGCAAAGTGTTGGGACCAGGTTAGTTGCTAAATCTATTTGATCTTGGTATGTTTAGTTGTTGGGGTATGTTCCGGTTTCTTGATTTATCAATGAAAACTTTCGCAGGAAGAACTGTTGCCCGGTGGACATGGTCTTATGGTTAGAGGATATCACCCTGTTATCAACACTCTCTCTAAAGGTCTTGATATACGATTAAGCCATAGGTATGTTTGTGTGTTTCCAAAGGATTTTCCACCATTTCCCTATCTGCCGCTAAACCTTATTGGCCTTTTGTTTTGTCAGAGTTACCAAGATTGTAAGGCGCTACAGTGGAGTGAAGGTGACTACAGAGAAAGGAGACACGTTTGTTGCTGATGCTGCAGTCATTGCTCTTCCTCTCGGAGTCCTAAAGTCAGGAATGATAACCTTCGAACCGAAGCTTCCACAGTGGAAACAAGAAGCTATCAACGGTCTTGGTGTAGGAATCGAGAACAAGATTGTATTACACTTTGACAATGTCTTTTGGCCAAACGTAGAGTTTCTAGGAGTGGTTGCAGAAACTTCCTACGGATGCAGTTATTTCTTGAACCTGCATAAAGCCACAAGCCATCCTGTCCTTGTTTACATGCCGGCTGGTCAGCTAGCTAGAGACATTGAGAAAAAGTCTGATGAATCAGCTGCAAATTTTGCCTTTTCGCAACTCCAGAAAATTCTTCCAGATGCATCTTCACCGGTACTGTCTAATCTGTCTATCTATCTATCTATATTCTTTGCCGATGTGCAAGCACTAATAGGTTTTTTGCCAGATACATTATTTGGTATCAAGGTGGGGATCAGACATCAATTCATTAGGATCATATAGCTATGACATTGTGAACAAACCTCATGACCTCTACGAGAGGCTGAGAGTTCCATTGGATAATCTATTCTTTGCGGGGGAAGCTACTAGTTCGAGCTACCCAGGATCAGTGCACGGTGCTTATTCAACTGGATTGCTGGCTGCAGAAGACTGCAGGATGCGTGTGCTTGAGCGGTATGGAGAGCTTGAACATGAGATTGAAGAGGAAGCTCCTGCATCTGTACCTCTTTTGATCTCCCGTATGTAATTTAAACCTCATGTTATGGTTTTTCGTTTTCATATGGGAAACATTGTTACATTTGATTTATACGAATTCATGTGACATAACTTTAAAAAGTTTATATGACAGTTGTTCAAACTCTTGTGCGTAGCAATACCACTCTTTTTATTCACAATCTGATTCAGATCTCTTGTCGAATTCAACTGTTGTTATAGATTGTGTAATCCATGAGATCTAAGAACTATGTAAAAAGTGTATAAGCCAAACGCCATCTTCAAATGTAGATTTCTTCTCATTCCGAGAATACAGGATAATCGAAGACAAATTCATCTTTCTTTAGAAAACATTTCATACAATCATTACCTTACACAGTTCGAGACTACAAGAGTCTTCTTTTTTCACATCAGCAAAATATTGAAGCAGTTGCATTTAAACGATGTTGCACAACGCAACTGGGTAATTTGTGTAAATTTCAGGTGCTCATAGGGGCATTCTCGTCGATTACTCCATAAACCCCGACTCTGTCTAATTTCATTCAACTGAATTAAATTTTGAGTTTAAAAAGGTTTATAATGGCTTCACAAGTTAATTAAAGCCTTTAAAGGATAAGAGAAGAAGCATAGTTTTCTTCGTCTTCTTCTTCATCTTGGCTGCTGCAACAGAGGAGGAGAAGCTGCGAACTTTAGATGTCACAGACTGTAATATTCAAACCGTTTGTCTCAGTTCCATTAAGTAATCACAGGTTTCCTTTTCTCTTTCCAATCTACTTCTTCACCTTCTGGAATTATTTTCATTTTGGGGCTTTTGTTCTATATTTTTGTCGTTTTCCATTGACGGGTTGAGATAATTATGAAAAAGGGACCGCCTTTACGAATTCTGCGAGAAACTATCCTGGGTTTCGTTGAATTTAATCGATTGTCTAAGCTTAAGCTTTGTGTTTATGGGGTTTATTAGCCAAGTATTAGTGACTGTTAGGTTACATGTGCTTTTACCTCAAACCTTAAGCTATTCAAAGTTATAAGTTTTTCATTTACAAATTCGTCTTTGTGTTTATCTTTGCGTCAGCCAGAGGAAACTAGAGAACAGTATAATCAATGTTGGTGTTAAAATCCAAAATCGATTCAGAGTTGTTTGTATGGGAATGCTGGCCCCAAGGAAGTTCCTGCAAAAGAGGAGGAAAATGGAGGTTTTCAAAGATGCAGCTGACGAGACGGATCAGAAGAGATGGAGAGGACTAATGCTAGAGATTGAATCAACGGGTTCTGCAGTCCAGGTGCTTAGGGGATACAGAACTGGCGGCGACCAAGGTCTTCCTAGGGATCTTGTTTTGGGTACTTTGGTTAGATTTAAGCAGCTAAAGAAATGGAACCTTGTCAGTGAGGTATGGAGAATGTATTGAGTTCCTTTTATGTTTTCATCCTTTCAGATACCATCAGCAATCTGAAAACAACTGTTTTAGAATCTTGATTAGCTTTATTAAATTCATGAAGTCATTCTTGAATCTTGATTGAGATATTAGATAAGCCTAATCGAATGTTGGGGATTTCAGTATTGGTCCTGCTAAAAGCTGTGTTTGTTGTTATTTATACCTGAAGAATTTCTCTTACGGAATATGACAAAAACTGTGATTACTCTCAGCAGTGTTAGAATATTGACTATTGCAAGCTCTTAGTTATAACAGGAAAGTTGTCGGGTTGAGTCTTATATTTGGTTCCTTTGTTTCGTTTTGATTTCCAGATTCTTGAATGGCTTAGATACCAGAACTGGTGGAACTTCTGTGAAATGGATTTTTTAATGCTCATAACAGCTTATGGGAAACTAGGAAACTTCAATGGAGCTGAAAGGGTTTTGAGCGTACTTAGTAAGATGGGCTCAAGTCCAAACGTCATTTCTTATACCGCTCTCATGGAATCGTATGGAAGAGGAGGCAAATGCAACAATGCTGAAGCTATATTTCGGAGGATGCAGTCTTCAGGCCCAGAGCCTTCTGCTGTAACTTATCAGATTATACTGAAGACTTTTGTAGAAGGGAACAAGTTTCAAGAAGCTGAAGAGATTTTTGAGGCTCTTTTAGATGAGAAGATATCACCATTGAAGCCAGATCAAAAGATGTATCACATGATGATATACATGTACAAGAAAGCTGGAAACTATGTTAAGGCTCGAAAAGTATTTTCTTCAATGGCCGAGAAAGGAGTTCCACAGTCTACTGTCACGTACAATAGCCTTATGTCCTTTGAAACTAATTATAAAGAAGTTTCTAAGATCTATGACCAGGTGATTATTATACGCTAGAAACACCATCGAGATACCTGTAAGAGTAGTGAGCTAATCCTTTTAAATGAATGTTTTAACTTTTCAGATGCAAAGATCTGGTATTCAACCCGACGTTGTAAGTTATGCTTTGCTTATCAAAGCATATGGTAGAGCCAGGAGAGAGGAAGAAGCTCTATCTGTTTTTGAAGAGATGCTTGATGCTGGTGTAAGGTCTGTTTTTCAGATTTCGGTTTTTGGTTTCCAACAATTATTTATTTCTGCTATGGCTGAAGAATATATGGTATGGTTTTTCATATGGACATGTTATTGTTGTCTTTTATCGTTTTTCAGGCCGACACATAAAGCTTATAACATTTTGCTTGATGCATTTGCTATTTCTGGGATGGTGGAGCAAGCAAAGACTGTCTTTAAGAGCATGCGACGAGACAGGTAAAGAATAGTTCTTCCAAGTTTGCTTCCATGTTTTAGATTGATAATAGAAATTGACATGTTTCCCTCACAGGTTTCTCCCGGATCTCTGCTCTTATACAACCATGTTATCAGCGTATGTAAATGCCACGGACATGGAGGGTGCTGAGAAATTCTTCAAGAGGATAAAAGTAGACGGTTTTAAACCGAATATAGTCACCTACGGGACAATGATAAAAGGGTATGCAAAAGCAAATGATGTTGAGAAGATGATGGAGGTATATGAGAAAATGAGGTTAAGTGGCATCAAAGCAAATCAAACCATTTTAACAACCATCATGGATGCCTCTGGGAGGTGCAAGGATTTCGGGAGCGCTCTTGGTTGGTATAAGGAGATGGAGAGTTGTGGGGTACCACCTGATCAGAAAGCTAAGAATGTGCTTTTATCATTGGCTTCAACTCAAGATGAGCTAGAGGAAGCCAAGGAACTTACTGGTCTCAGAAATGAGATAACAACCGTTATTGCTAAAGTGTATAGATCTGATGATGATGTTGAGGAAGATATAAGTAGTGATGATGATGAGGAAGATGAGGATGAAGGAGATGATGATGATGATGATGCAAGAGAAACTGTGTTGTATGATACAGCAGACGAAGAATCTTTGGCGTATGGTTGCTTACAGACGGAAGAACTTGTGGGTTTATGAAAACTGAGAAAAAGTTTTATTTTTGTAATCATGTAAACCACAAGATAAGATTTTGCACAAGAGGACTAAGTAGTTCGTCCATTATTTTTGTCCGTAGATAACAAAATGATAATATGTTTCTAAATCCTCAAATAACATTAGAATCAAAAGGTTGCTTATTTCATATCTCCTACCACCAAAACAGGAGAAAAAAAAACAGAACCGCTGTTGCTGTTATCTTAGACTCCTTCGTTAGCCGTCTCTTGATTCACAGGTGCCGAAGTTTTTAATCTATGAGCTGCATTTTCCACCTGCAACAGATGCAGAGTAATGGTAAGAACTTTTGACTACAGAGAAAGATAGGTTTGTCACTGTCTTACCTCCGAAGTCCAGTTAGTTCTAAGTGTAAGAACAATCAGAGTTACGGTTTGAAGTATGACTCCTGCAATCATCCCCCACCAGATCCCCTATAAAGAAAAATCTCCCAAATCTTATGATACAGATATAATACATATAAATAACAAGGAAGAGAAAAAAAGAAGAGAGAGATCATTATACAGCAACTCCAAGACTGGTTTTGAAGCCAAGAACACAGCCAATAGGAAGACCAATGACATAGTAAGTAATAAGGTTTACATAAGCCACCACTGCTTGCCATCCACTTCCAATAGCAACCCCTTTTTCACAATTCAACAACAAAAACGTCTATCCACAAAAGACCAAATATCAATCAAGTATTCACAAAAAAGGTTTATTTTGTGTGTGTTTTTTACCAGAGAGGATTGGTTGGATTCCATTTAAGAAAATGGAAACGGCGAGGAGAGGAAAGAGGTCAGAGACGGCTGCTATAACCTGCTTGTCGCTGGTGAAGGCTTTGCTAAGGCCAACGCGGAACACGAGCACGACGACACATAGAACTAAGCTGATGAGAATAGTCGTGACGTTGACCACCACCACTGATAACTTAGCCGTTCGTGGATTTCCCGCTCCTAGCTCGTTGCTCACTCGCACACTGACAAAAAAACAAATAAAACGGCACGGTGTTTTTAAATGGATCATTTAAATTACTTGCCGTTTTTGGTTTTGTTAAGTAGTTACACACCTGATTGCTGCACTAAGACCAAGCATGAACTGCATATCCCAATTCAAGTAATACATGCTGCAGAAAATTGACTAAACCGGGTCTAGATATAACTGTGAATGATTGGTACTTGATAAATAACGGGTAAAAAAATACCATATCGAAATGGCGTCAAGAGAAATTGTCGGATTAGGTAGTAAACCGGAGATAATCACTAGGCCTTGGTTGTACCATATCTCCAAACTGCAGAATTTTCATTTCAAATAGGTATCAGCTTTCATAAAACCAGAGACTTAACCGAAAAAATCAAACAGCTTTTTGTTTACCATAGCATGACTGCTGAAGCTAGCGTGAGTTTGAAGTAAGGCCATATCCCTCTAAATGCCCTAGCTGAAAAGCCGGTCCAAGTCTCCTTACAATTCGGGCTCATCAAGATATACATACCATTCACAGCCACGAGCAGCCACCACGATAAACTAAGAACCAGAGCCGCCCCAAGCAAGCCGAAATCCAGCACATCTATAACCAGCCACGTGAGTAACGTGTGGATCAAGAAAACTCCCAATGACATGTAAGCCAAAGGATTCACTATGTTCTGAGCCTGGAGAAACCTCTGCATCGGGCAAGCGAGAGAAAAAGCGTAAATCTGAGGAATCATCCCGCGTGCAAAGACCTGACCCTCGTGTGCGATTGCTGCGGATTGCCCTATGGATTTTAGGATCGGACCCGAGTACCAGTAAAGGAACGTGAGGAGGACAGCGGCTGCGAAGTGCAAAACCATGGCTCGTTGGCAGATTATTCCCATTGATGAGTATTGTCTCGCTCCATATGCTTGACCACACACCGTCTGGACCGCGCTCGCCATTCCCAACTGGTCAATTTGATTAAGATAAATAATGTTCAATACAACAGTACATCAAATCGTCTGTTATGAAAACCGAACCAAATTCTAATGTTTTTAGATTGCCTGTGTTGTTAATCCCAAATTCTAATCCGAAAAAACAGAACATAATCCCAAGTGGAGAACAAACCCACACGAAAAAACTTCAATTTCTTACTTAATCCCCAATTTGTTTTGTTTTTACCACTATTTTGTGCTCCAAAATAAGTGACGTTTTGAATTTTAACAACCTAAACTTGACTTATTTTCTCATTTAATTCTTACAGCTCATTATCATTCATAAAATTGAAAATTCTGAGTATTATGCGTCGTATGAAGATTGTCTCTGTTCTTTACTCTGTTTTACTGTTTTTTCATTGCTTTTTTCTTTTGGGATAGAATTTCAGTGTTTTTACTTTGTTTTAGACCGTATTTGAGTTAAACCGGACAGAAATGTATCTGCTTACCATGATACCGTAAGCGAGGCCTTGGATGCCTACGGTGGCAATGGAAGCGCCAGCAAGCTGAAGAGAACCGAGATGGCCGGTGAACATGACGGTGACGAAGCTGAGCATGTAATTCAGCACAGAGACCACTATGGAGGCTCCAGATAGCGTCCATAGAAGCTTTGACTCCCACATGGACAACCTTAGCCACCACCGTGGCGTCGTTGTGGTTCCGTGACAACGGAGTAACTCCTCTATCTCCGGCGAAGAGCTTTTCGATATCTGAGAATCAGAGTGGAGTCGTCTCAACAGCGGCTCGTATGTTTCTGTGGAGCTCATGGTCCTTTTTTTTTTTTTTGCCTTTCTTTCTCGTGATGTTGTTTACGATATAGACCGGCCCGTCTTTATATTAGGACTATTTGTTTTGGCTATGTTGTGGGTTCGAATCGTTGACCGAAATGGAATCGATGGTTTCTATCTCTTAGTTCTTATGACTGTTCGGTCAGAGTTTTGATAGAGCTGAGTGCTTAGTGTAACAACCATTCTCTGGCTACCGTTAATACTTAAATTTACCGAACAAAGTTTTTCTTATTTAGTATATATCAAAGGGAAACTATCATAAAATGACACATTTTTAAGTGGTAATATCATCACATGACTCATGACATCCATATATTTTAAAGGTCGTCGGGAACACTGTAATATAAACCTGCAAAAGGTGACATCTGGGGTAGTTTCCCTACTATCAAACATTAGCTTAAAGTTAATTAAAATTGTTGACAGAATCGAAAAAAGAAACATCCGATTGAGAGACGCCAAAAAGAAAGAAGAAGAAGAATTGATTCATGATTGTGAACATCTGAATAGAATCAAATCTAAACAGAACCGAAATCAAATGGAACCAGCTGAACCGAAACAAATTCTCGTAACCCATTTGTTATTCAAATAGCATGAACCGGTTTTAATGAAACTTCACTACACCGGTTTTTAGTTTATACATATGTTCGTATTATTTGTTTAATCTTTGGTTTGTCTTTTAACTGGATAACTAAACAATTTAAACAAAAGTTTATTTAGAACGACACTGAACCGACAAAATATTGTTACACAATTTGTAATATTTATGCAGAATCGAGAAACCCAAAATAATGCCGAACCGAATAAATAAGAGTGACAAGTGTATAACGGTACAGCGGTACCTAATGTTCTTCCACGAATGTGGATAGATCCAACGGCTAGTCTCGACATTATACATCCTCCAAACAAAATGGGGTCAGATGTATTGTTTTCCATGTAGTAGATAGTTATCAAGAAAATGATTTAAAAAAATAGTGGTAAAGATTCAAGAAATATTAACTAACATTTTCCAGGGTTCTTTTTCTTTTTAATAATTCCAGAATGATAATTTACATGACATGTATTATTGCATTAAATTTTGAAATGGTGGGAACATACTAATTATAATGAGCTTTTGAGACGAAAATACCAGCTTTTGAGAATTATGGCCCACCAAAAGTCCCCCAGGTCCATTTAGATCCCGAGCTGCTCCTGAAGCCCATTAGAATCAACCAAATAATCAAAAGAAAAAAAGGGAAAATTAAGAAATTATTCGCATTTGATGAACTGTCCCTGACGTAAGATGAAATCAATGAGTTGTCTATTAGGTCGGATGGACCCACTAAATTCAGAAGATTACTCATTATTAAACCAATTACAAAAATGTACTTTATTTTCCATTAACTTTACAACTTTTTTTTTTTTTTTTTTTTTTTTTTTTTTTTTTTTTTATCTTTGATCAGCTTGGATATAGTATTAATCAGCGGGAAAAAAGAAAAACTAGATTTTCACACCATATCAAAAATTTAATATGATACACTTTTATTAGTTTCTTCTGACCAATCCAATATACTCTAATTAGTTATCAAGTATTGTACTATACATATAAAAAAAATCTTACAAATATGCATGTATATAGGTAGAAGTAATGTTTTGTTATGAAAATAGTATCTAATACATTATTATCTTATACATCTATTAAATAACAGAATTACAATGAATTAAGTTTTAACACATCTATCAAAAATGTGTAATTTCACAAATTCACTCTATATATGCATGATAATAATTGAGTAACATTTTTTTAACAAAAATTAAGTAAGCTGATGATAATAGTGAATCAAATTTAAACCAAAACATTCTATTTATTTTACAGAATAAATTTCGGAATTTTGTCCTATATGAACCCAATTTTTTACGGACAAAAAAACCTAAAAATAAAAAGGTACATCGACCGTGTAAAGTGTAAACTTCTAGGGCGTGAAAAAAAAAAAAAAGAGAGTAGCTTCTCCAGGCAAGTCTGGGTTTGTAGTGTATTTGTGTCTCACGTGGTTAATTTCACTTATTATTAGGACAACGCGCGTGCAAGTCTTAACCAGACCCCAACGAAACGAACCATTGATAAAACCCTAGACACTAGACAGACCCCTTCTTCTATCTTTCTCTCCTCTTCTTCCTTATTTTGAATCTCGTCTCTTCGATTTCCACCGGAGAGACGATCGGCCAGACTTCAAATTCCTTATCCACGTAGAGATTTTGTGAATTCCCTATTCGAGTTGATGGATCCACGCAGCCTCGCCGTAATTGTTGGCGCTGCTGCTTTCAGTCCCAATCCTGACGAGCGTAGAGCTGCTGAGCAGAGCCTTAATCAGGTTTCAACCTAACCTTCTTCTGATTTTTGTTCCATCATCTGATTTGCTGGTTTTTTTTTCTTAAAGAATTGTTAGAAGACTAAGCTTATCCAAATTCTGAATATCGATCGACGATAGATGGTTATTTTCGATAAGATTGACTTGATTCGACTTTGGTCAACGATTTTTAGGGCAATCGTTTATATGTGATATTTGGCTTAAATTTTGTATTGGAATATCGGTTTTTGCAGTTAGAGCACACTCCACAACATTTGATAAGGATATTGCAAATAATTGTGGAGGGTGCCTTTGATATTTCTGTACGCCAAGCTGCTAGTATCCATTTCAAGAATTTCATAGCTAAACACTGGGAACCTCATTCTGGTAACTTTTTTTGTTTAATTAATATAACGTTTTTATGATTGCTATTTTGCTTGTATTAATTACTTTGCTTTTTTTTTTTTTTGTTATGCAGGTGATCAGATCAAAATCTTGCCGGCTGATAAGAATGCTATCAGGGACCAGATTCTTTTGTTTGTCTCTCAAGCTCCCCCAATATTGAGGTGGCAGCTATTGTACACCTTGCAGCACTCGTTATAACAATGCCCTTTTTGTACAGTTGAATTTTATGTTTAGTTTGTCCATGGAATGATGTGTTTGTGTTATGTAGAATGTGGTTTGATTTATTTATTGATATTCATAAATGATGTGAATATGTTAACTATGAAGTATACTTAGGAAAGCCATCCTCTCTTTGTTGGTACTTATTTTACCTCGTTATTGGTGTGTATGATGCAGAGCTCAAATGGGAGAGTGCCTGAAGACCATCATATACGCTGACTATCCTGAGCAGTGGTCCCATCTCCTGAACTGGGTGACGAGCAACTTGCAACATCAACCTGTTTACGGATCGTTATTTGTATTGCGGATTCTGTCTTCAAAATACGAGTTAGTCTGCTTTCCTGGAAATTTATTTACGTCATGAATCTTGTTGTCCGAAATCACCATGGGCTGAATAATTGTAGCTCAGGTTTTTTTCCATCTTCTCATTCGTAGTTCATGTCATAAGCATAGATTGGGAACTGGCCCATCCTCCAACGTGATTTTTTTTTGTTTTCAATTGATAATTTCCGTTTCTGCTTTTACAACTTTCTGTTTATAGGTTTAAGTCCGATGAAGATAGGGCACCCATTAACCGAGTAGTCGAGGAGACGTTTCCGTATCTTTTGAATATATTTAAGAATCTTGTCCACATTGAAAATCCCTCTCTCGAAGTGGCAGACCATATCAAGCTTATATGCAAGATATTCTGGTCATGTATTTATGTAAGTTGTACATCTTGTGGTAGTTATCCTGAATCTTTCTTCGCTATTTCCTGGCTTCAACTAGAGAAATTCGTGGATTATAAGTTTGTGAAGATTTTATGGGGTTTTGGTGGTTTGTGGTGAAGTTTCTTCTTACAACTTTCTTTCATCCTTGTTCCATACAGCTAGAGCTTCCGAGACCATTATTTATTCCAAACTTGTTTGATGATTGGATGGCCCTGTTCCTAAACATTTTGGAACGTCCAGTTCCCCCTGAAGGTCAACCTGAAGACCCTGAGCTAAGAAAATCATGGGGATGGTGGAAGGCCAAGAAATGGGTTGCTCATATTTTAAACAGGCTGTACACTCGGTATGCGGGAACAAGAAATATATTACCCCTAACTTACAACCTAGCATTTTTTCATCTCCCTTTAGTTAACAGTTTCGAAAATCTGATTATAGGTTTGGAGATTTGAAACTTCAGAATCCAGATAACAAAGCCTTTGCCCAAATCTTCCAGAAGAACTATGCAGCCAAGATATTAGAATGCCACCTGAAATTATTGAATGCCCTTCCTGTTGGTGGATATCTTCCGGATAGAGTCATCAACCTTATTCTTCAATATCTAAGCAACAGGTCAGATATCCTCTATGGCATACTTTTGATCAACTTTAGAAATTTATATGAATACGAGTTCTCTGGAATTTTTAACTAAACAAATAATCGCAAGTGATGTTCCCAAGGTAGATTTTTCGGGCTTTATTGGAATTAGTAACATGTTCTTCTAATCAGAGCTGTAGTTAGAATGTTCTGGGTAATTTTTATAGTTGCAATTTGTAATGTTTCCTTGAAAACAGATAAAGGCTTTATCTGTATCTGAATTTCTTTATCATGTATGGGTTACGTAGACTTCTTATTGACTACTTGTGTCTCTGCAGTATCTCAAAGAACGCCATGTACGAGTTACTGCAGCCCTACCTTCACCCTCTACTATTTCAAATAGTTTTCCCACTAATGTGTTTCAATGATAATGATCAAATGCTTTGGGATGAAGACCCACATGAGTATGTAAGGAAGGGCTATGGTATGTTCTTCAAGTCTTCTTCGTCTTGTTTGGATAATCCTAAAACATGCCTTTTTTAACAATGTTACCTGTTCTACAGATATAATTGAAGATTTATACAGTCCCAGGACTGCGTCAATGGACTTTGTCACTGAACTGATCCGAAAGCGTGCAAAAAACTTCCCAAGATTTATAGAGTTCATTGTGGACATTTTTAAGAAGTAAGTTCAAACTTCATCTACAAAAGATTGACAGGGTATATGTAGTTGCGACATGATATTATTATTATGTTTCTTTGTTTTAGATATGATGAAGCACCTCTGGAACAGAAGCCGTATCGCCTTAAAGATGGTGCTCTGCTTGCCGTTGGGACACTTTGTGATAAACTTAGGCAAAATGAACCCTACAAGTCTAATCTGGAGAATATGTTAGTGCAACATGTTTTTCCTGAATTCAGCAGCCCGGCTGGTCATCTTAGAGCTAAGGTCTTACTAACTGCTATTGGTTGTTTAAGCCCCCTCCCTCTTATTCATTACTGTTAAGCTAATCATACTTTTATCCACTAGCATTTATGCATGTCCTTGAAGATGTTGCGTCATTATTGTACTGTCTTTGCTGACAAAGAAATTTGTGTTTGTTAAATGATGTTGCATCATCCATATTACTTACATGCATTTATACCGTAGCCTGTCTAGCTTATTTCTAAACTTCCGTTCTCTGTGTAGGCTGCATGGGTTGCAGGGCAGTACGCCCATATCAATTTCTCAGACCAGAGCAATTTTTCTAAGGCATTGCATTGTGTTATCTCCGGGATGCGTGATCCCGAACTTCCTGTCCGGGTGGATTCAGTTTTTGCTTTGCGTTCATTTATTGAAGCCTGCAAAAGTAAGTATCGGCACCAGAATAAAATAAAAAGATTTTTCCCGCCCTTTTCCATCTCAGATTTTTTATATTTAGCACGGATTAGTTTAAAATTCATCTAAATCTATCTTCCCTACAGATTTGGATGAGATCCGCCCAGTTCTACCCCAACTTCTTGACGGTATGATTTACAAATGATTTTGCTGATAGTTATATGGATTTCTGTATCAACTCATTAAGCTAAAATCGAACATCATGTTAACCAACTGAAATAACCGGTATGGACTTGTGCTGTGCAGAATTTTTCAAGCTTATGAATGAAGTTGAAAACGAAGACCTTGCTTTTACTCTAGAGACTATAGTATATAAGTTTGGAGAGGAGATTTCTCCTTATGCTTTGGGTTTGTGCCAGAATTTGGTAAAAAATTATTCTGTGTGTCCCCATTTTGAGTGTTATGTTCCTGTTAGCACTATTATACCTTGTTCTTGTTAATAAACTCCAGGCCAGTGCATTCTGGAGGTGTATCGACACTGACAACGGTGACGATGAAACTGATGATTCTGGTGCATTGGCTGCAGTTGGATGTCTACGTGCCATCAGTACAATTCTTGAATCTATTAGTAGTCTCCCTCATCTATATGGTCAGATTGAACCACAGTTGCTGCCAATAATGCGCAAAATGCTGACAACTGACGGTCAAGGTATGCATAATGTTTTAGATACCCCATATATTTCGAGTTGTTAGTCATTTCTTGGTTTCCTTTGAATGAGGTATATTAAATGCCTTGGGGTTTATGTCATATGTGGATCTTGAAATTCACTCATATATTTTATCAATGGCCAGATGTTTTTGAAGAGGTTCTGGAGATCGTCTCTTATATTACTACTTTTTCACCTACCATATCACTGGACATGTGGAGTTTATGGCGTCTAATGATGGAAGCACTCGCCGATTGGGCTATTGACTTTTTCCCAAGTATGAAACTTGCAGTGTTTTTTTTTCCGTCTCTTTTTTTCAGAAAATGTTATTCATTTTTCATATTTAGTTTCAGTTATGTTTGATCCTTCTTTTGAATATCATCAGATATATTGGTCCCGCTGCACAATTATATATCCAGAGGGACTGGACATTATCTCACTTGCAAGGAACCAGATTACCAGCAAAGTCTTTGGAATGTGATCTCTGGGGTAAGCTCACTATCTGATACTCATATAAATAAAACAGTAGATGCCTCATTCTTTTTTCCTTCCCATTGTACACATACTTATATTGGTTAACTTGTTAATTCTTTCTCATGGCAGCTCATGGGTAATAAAAATATTGATGACAGCGACCTTGAGCCAGCTCCGAAGCTATTAGGGATGGTGCTTCAGACTTGCAAGGGCCATGTGGATCAATGGGTGGAGCCCTACCTGAGAATCACACTAGATCGGCTGCATGGTGCCGAAAAATCTTCCTTCAAATGTCTTCTGATTGAAGTGGTAAGCAAAGTAGCGGCAGTTAAAAATTGTGCTTCATAGAGCTAATTGCCGCTTTTGCTTAGCTGTCTTTCACTGAGTTAAGCTAAGTTGTTTTGTTTCCCGAGTTCTGAATGACAATAATCGCTGAATGCACTCTGATACCCTTGGGCAGGTTGCAAATGCCTTTTACTACAATGCCCCTTTGGCACTTGGCATACTACAACAATTTGGTATTGCACCAAAATTTTTTGCTCTATGGTTCCAAATGTTGCAAGAAAAGAAGAAGAGTGGTGGACATGCTAACTTCAAGAGGTGGGTGAATCTAATATTTGTTTAACCTCCTTTCTCTATCTCTCTTTCTAGTTTCTCCTCACATTTCTTTCGATGTAACATTCTTTCTTGCTTCACATGCAGAGAACATGATAAGAAAGTTTGCGTCTTGGGCTTGACATCACTTTTCAGTGTTCCCGCTGTTCAGTTGCCCGGAGAGATCTTGCCACATGTATTCAGGGCGCTTCTTGAGCTTTTGGTGGCATACAAGGATCAACTTGCTGGTCAGTGCCTTTCACTGTCTCTCCATTTTCTTATTATAAACCCATCGCTGATAACACATTTGTGACAGAAGCTGCAAAGGCAGAAGAGGAAGAAGAAGATGAAGATGGTGATGACGACGACATGGATGAATTCCAGACAGATGATGACGATGAGGACGGCGATGACGAGAATCAAGATGAAACTGATGGAAGTACACTCCGGAAGTTAGCAGCACAGGTCTGTATTCTTTAAAACTAATCTTCTAAATGATATAGTGAAAAGGTTTGTTATTATGCTTAGCAATGTGCTTTTATAGTATATTAGCTCACTAAGTTGCTTCCTCTGTGCATTATCTTTAGGCAAAGGACTTCCGCTCTTACAGCGACGATGATGACTTTTCAGACGATAATTTTAGCGACGACGAAGAATTAGACTCTCCAATTGATGAAGTGGATCCCTTTGTATTCTTCATGGATGCAGTCACAGGTATACAGAAACTGTTATCCATGACATATATGGTATATTCTTAACTAATTTCCTTGTTTTTATGTTTTGTTTTTATAGCAATGCAAGTGTCTGACTCGCTAAGGTTCCAAAGCCTTACCCAGACGCTAGACCCGCACTACCATGGACTCGCAAGCAACATAGCTCAGCACACGGAGCAGAGACGAGCCGAGATACTTAAGGAGAAACTTGAGAAGCAATCTTCCACAACAGTTGCTTCCTGATTTCTCCATGGCTCAGTTCTTAAAAAGCCAATCGTTGCTCTCAGGTCTCTCCATTTGGCTGCATTTTTTTAATAAGCTTTCTTTTACTCAAAAGGTAGAGAGGCTTATCGAGGTGTGAGTCTGGTCGACGACTCTCATTAGTCAGTCATGTCTTCAGAGAGACTAATCTTCGCCATCTCCAGTTTTGCATTTCATCATCATTTTTGTTTTTGTTTTTTTTTTTTGGTTTTAATAATCCAAAAGACCAACAAAAACTAAAGATAAAACCCTTTTCGGGTTCCGTTATTTTATTTTATTTCAGACAGAACTGAGAACCCTTTGGGCGGGTCTTATGTTCTCCGATTTGGATTGGAGGCATATATTAAAAAAGCACATAGTTTTGTTTATATATTTATCATTTATTTGGTCACATTTACCTAGCTTTATTGTTCGATTTATGTCGTATAGAGTTTAGACTTTGTGTTCGATCTCAGCCGAAAATTAAGCTCTTTATGTAATTTTAAAATTTAAATAGTTTCGATTGTAATAAGCTGTCGATGATTATAATAAACTTCTTTTTTTATAAATATAATTGTTTGATAATTTTAAAATCGAGGAATTTAAAATATTTGTACCTAACAGTTTTTGACTTTTTGTTAAGAAAGCTTTGAACCCATATATTATCTACGTCGAGCTAAAAAGTGGTCATTCGTTGATATGTATGATAATGTAGGGTTAACTATGTGGAACGATAATGTGGTTTGTTAATGAAATATAAAAAAAAAATTACTAATGCTCTGAGTCAAAATATCAGTTATATCAATATTATCGATTATGATTACACAAATCAGAATTCCTTTTATCTGTCTCCTAATTTGTATGTGTTTTGATAAAGTTTTGTGAGTGTTATTATTAGTTCTTTACTTATTTAATTTCTTTTTTTATATACTACATTACTTCTCATATGCTAAGTTGGTGTGTTTTTATATATCACTTCCAGAAACCAAATTAACAAAGAGAAAAATGTAAGAGCCCACGTTGCGACCTACCTTGATGTCTCAAAACGCACGTTCAAAAATTTTGAGGGGCATTTTTGTGAAAAATTTATACCAATTTGTTGTTTCATATTAGCAAATCGCAATCTCCCTCTATAAATGAATATATTTCGTGATCTGGTTCTCTTACGACAAGTAGCAGCACATCACAAGAAATCAAAAAAAAAAAAAAAAAAAACAATGGCGACTTCTCTACAATTTCTAAACCCTACATCCTTCATATCCTCAAACCAAAACTCATCCTCTCTCTCGCCATCTCATTTCTTCCGACTCAATTCCACCTCCACCGCTTTCAATTTCAAACCACTTACTTCTTCCTCCACCAAGATCATCACACGCGCCGCCGCATCTTCCTCCGACTCAGTCGACTCTCAAGCTAGAGAGACATTCCACGGCCTCTGCTATGTCGTGAAGGACAACATCGACACCGATCAAATCATTCCCGCCGAGTACGGCACTCTCATCCCGTCGATTCCAGAAGATCGCGAGAAGCTCGGCTCGTTCGCGCTGATCGGACTACCAAGTTTCTACGATAATCGTTTCGTGGTGCCAGGAGAGATGAAATCAAAGTACTCTGTCATCATCGGCGGTGATAATTTCGGCTGTGGATCATCTCGCGAACATGCTCCGGTCTGCCTCGGTGCTGCGGGAGCGAAAGCAGTGGTGGCGGAGTCGTACGCCAGGATCTTCTTCCGGAACTGTGTAGCCACCGGAGAGATATTCCCGTTGGAAACGGAGGTTAGGATTTGCGACGAGTGCAAGACAGGGGATGTGGTAACCATTGAGCACAAGGAAGACGGTAGTAGTTTGCTGATTAATCATACGACGAGGAAGGAATACAAGCTGAAACCACTCGGTGACGCTGGTCCGGTCATTGACGCCGGCGGAATATTCGCTTATGCTAGAAAAGCCGGCATGATTCCTTCTGGATCATCATCTACTTAAATATTATCACTATCAGAACCATAAATTTCATAAACTAAAAAAAATGTTAATGCTTCCCAGACCAAGTTTGATTAAAAACTACCAACTCACGCATGACGAGAACAAACTAGCTGCATTTTTCTGTTATAATATAACTTATATCAATTGAACACTCTTGCTCACTTCTCTTCTCTGTTTATCTTCTCGGATTCTCCTTGTTTTGATTCCATTTTCATTTCTAATCTATTATGATGGATTCAATCAAAATATAGATGATAGTTTTAGCACTGGGCTTCTTTAGTTGGGCCTGTCTTGTTTCACAATACTTTCACAGCCCACAGATTCAACCATTCCCGGTTTTCTTAACCAAACGAATACATAAACCGAACCAAGTTTGTTTTGGTTAATAGACACGTGTATCGAAACAGTCAAGCGGCTTGCAAATTCGAACCCTATGGCCTTCACTGGCGTTCATGGCAGAGGAAGGATTCGTCGGGAAAGGAGAAATCGAGGAAGAAGCGGCAGAACTCATCGATTTCTTCTGCAACCACCGCCAATTCTTTAACCACTGTTGATAGAAATAGTAATTGATCACGATGGGGAAGGGCCCCATATCATTTCGTCGTCTTTCAAGTATCCGTCATCGGAAGAAAGGTTCTGCTGTGAAAGATGACGCCACTCAGAAATGGACTCCTTCATCTCCACCTCCGCCACCGCGGATTAATGCAGGCAGGGAAAGCGAAGAAGAAAACAGGAGGAGCAAGGCTTTGGATGAGGTGGTGCGATGGAGGTAGTGGAGTGCGATAAGAGTACAATCATCAAACGTGCTTCTGTTCCCGCTAGGGATTTGAGAATTCTTGGCCCTGTCTTCTCTCACTCTTCTAACATTCTCGGTATAAATTTCAATTTCTGCACATTTTAGGTCTTGGGATTGGATATGATAAGAATACAAATCATGATATCATATCAAATTAGCTTGGGCATTTTTTGTTTATAAGGTTCTAAGCTTGTTTTGCTCTGCAGCTAGGGAGAAAGCTATTGTTGTTAATTTAGAGGTGATAAAGGCAATTGTTACTGCAGAAGAAGTGTTGCTGTTGGATCCTCTTCGTCCTGAGGTTCTTCCACTTGTTGAACGATTAAAGCAACAGTTTCCTCAGAGGAATGGGACTGAAAATGCATTGCAAGCTTCTGCGACTGGACATTCTACTCTTGATCCTGAAGCTGCAGAGGGTTTGCAGAGTGAGCTTCCTTTTGAATTTCAGGTGCTTGAGATTGCACTTGAGGTTGTCTGCTCGTTTGTTGATAGCTGTGTGGCTGCCCTTGAGACTGAAGCTTGGCCTGTTCTTGATGAACTCACCAAGAATGTCAGCACTGAGAATCTTGAATACGTTCGAAGTTTAAAAAGTAATGTCACCCGTTTGCTTGCACGTGTACAAAAGGTAGAGGCTGATTGAAGCAACTATCGGTCTTAGGTTGCCACATGATCGTGCCTGGATTGGACAATATTCACGTGATGTTGATACAAACAATATAACCAACCTGCTTAAGGGGTTAAGAAATGTTGAAACCTTAGCCTTATCATATAATGAGACGATGGAGGTAATTGTGCTCTATTGTTTTCTTCTTTGTTGTTTCAAGTTAAAAGCAAAACATAAAAGAGCTACGATGATATTAGGAACCACCGCGGCATCATTGTTACATTTCCCTGGGTATTAAGCGTCCAAATCTTGTTAGATATGAAATTGTTACTCGATGTTTCGATATTTTCAAACTATGTCCAGAGATTCATGATGGCTACTGTTGCTCTGTTTTCTAGTGTTTTATCTTCGTTTAAACGTGAATCGGAATACTAGTCTGTTTAAGTCAAAGATGAACTGATACCTAAATTGGCTTTGTTGGCTAGGACAAATACATTGTATGTTTCAACCTGTCAGTACAAAAGTATCACCGACACAAAAATTTATGTGTTTAGTTTCTGTTTCTGCTATGGACAAACAACTTTGTAGCCATACTTACCTGGTGACAGATAGGATGAGAATATTGCGATCATTGCACATGCAAATCATGATGATCTTTATGATGATATCACTTATGATGTTGATGATATTCTCATGGCAGATCCGACGCATGTGGGCTGTGGCAGTGGAAGCCCATGTCACGAGCATCACTTTGTTTTCTTCTTCCGGAGTCAATTATAAACAAAATCTGCATTATCACTTAAATCTATTTTACATAACTACCACAAAGAAAATCCTATTCAATATTCTTGTATATACAAGAAAATATGCTGTTAGACCTTTTGTAGAATTAGCTGATGATTTGTTTATGTGAACCAAATTGAGGAAAACAACATTTCGCATTAACAAAAATAATAATAATACAGCAACAATTCACATCTGGAGAACGAATACATCCAAACATGTTCTATTTAGGAATTAGTGGTTTGCGTCTTTACAGTGTCTAACAAAATCTGGTCCTGAACTTTCCGATTATTATAAAACTAATTAAATTCTAAAATAATGTCACTACCCCAAGTTCCAGTGGACATTTGGACACTTCAAATCCTAACCAAATCATTTAGCGTTTTGTCTTATGATACTCTATTTGTAGTTTAAGTTTTGTAAATTAATCCGTTGTAAACAATATATAATCAGTTTGTAATATGATAAAGATCAAAAATACTTTTTAGTGATGATGATATTACAAATTGTTCACTAAGACAATAGAAACCCTAAAGAAACAGTAAAATTTTACCAAAGGAAAATAATATTACAAGTATTTCACCGGATCTTACAAGATTCATAGATATACGATTCATGTTCGAAAAGGAAAAAAGTAATAATAAGCCGGTTACAGCAGAGTCATGTGATGCATAAGGGACCCACACCCATGTAACCATTGTCCCAAAAGATCAACCGTCAAATTGGGTCTACTTGGTTTGCCCATATTTCTCAAACCACAAAGAGAAGACAAGTGTTTTGCAACTAATAAAACCATATATGTATAACATATCGCTTGTTTTTGTCCTCTTCATCTTTTTTTTTCTTTCTTCCCTAAACTAAAAATAGACCATGTCATGTTGTTACAACGCACATTAACTAACCCAATTGATGTGACTATTTATTTAGATGACCAAAAAAACATTTATGAAAATTCAAAAAAAAAATAGAGGTTGCGGTTGAATAATGGCTAAGCATTGCGAATAACAAAAAAACTAGCTATGGTAGGCCATTTAGCATGAGTATATACATACATATATGTAAATGCTAGAATTCAGGTAAGTGTCAGGTTTGTTGATGGTGAAAGTAACCGATTCTGATCATATCAATCCCAATAAACCAACCTCTCCTCCGTTCCCTCATTGGAAACATCACCTACCATTTCTCTTCTTTTTCTTCATCTCTAGTATCATACCATAATTATATTCGATGGTGCTTGAACTATTACGACAACAAGTTGGTAACGTTTCCCATAGGCTAAGAAGAAGAACATTGAACAACAACAACAAAAGATAATTAGTTAAAATATAGCTTTATCTTTTAAAACAATAAACTCGAGTGAGTTGTGTAAAGATTAATGCCGACATGAGCAGGACTTTTCTCTATATCTATTACTGTAGAATTTGTATTCCTTCAAAATTGATTGAAAAAAGAGTTGACAAAAGATGAGGAGGGATATTAGAAAATAGGAATAGGAAAAGGTAGGTGTTCATAAAGTTGTCACGTGCCTCACATGCGAGATGGAAAATCATGTGGATCTTCTGAGCAACAGCAACTAGTAGATCATCTTAGTACCACCACCACCTCACTATCTATCTACAACTGTATATATATTCATTCTCCGGTATACATAAATGTATGGACTCGCATGTACATATAATTATATATATATATATAGAGAAGAGAGAGAGAGAGAGAGAGAGAGAGAGAGAGAGAGAGAGAGAGAGAGAGAGAGAGAGAGAGGAAGTAAGAGGCACATGGAGATAGATGGAGAAACTCATGTGACCGCATGTGCTTTCGTTTTCTCTTTTCCTTTTTTACGGGGCTTTTGTGGGTCCCTCTTCTCTCATCCACCTGGCGCAGGTGACTCCCCCTCCGCTTTCTATCTTTCTCACGCGCCGCCACTCTCTTTGTTGCTTCCTTACTAAAAGTAAAAATACTAGTTGATTAGTGATTACCATTAACTGGATTTTTGTCACGTTGAGTTGATACTTCAAATGGATTAGTGGTTTTCTATAATTAGAAATTGATAAGTTGTTTTACGAGCTATGGGTAATTATGATGTAAAGTTACAAGTAAACTAATAAGATAAAATAAACCTTATTAAACTAATATTTCTAATATATTTTAATTTTTCATTTAAATTTAATTATTAAATACTAAGTGATCCAATCATATTATAGCATGTTTTAAACAGTTTCTTAATATAGATTCTAAAATCAAAACTTTTAGGAATGTATCTAAACTTATTTTCTTCTCTTTCATATCTTTTTATTAATTTTTTTTAAATTGTTTAGATATTTTGTTAGACCTTGTTGTTGTATGTGCTCTTATATCAAAAACCAATAGTAGTTTAATAGATGATCTATGTATTACTTGGAGAAGATATATACAATCAGTCAATAAGAGGAAAAGAAAAGATTAAATGGTTGCCAGTCTCACATTTTGAATTTCCAAATCGGTTGATCCAAAAAAAAAAACCCTTGTAAACAAATGATACGGTTTCTTTGTGTATTGAGGTGTTTGCAGATATTGCAATTAACGTATCTTATTGTTTGACTAATAACATATATTTTTGATAAATTAGCGAATGCGTTGGTCTCCGAAATTGTTTTCTATAGATAAATACATCGTTAGGCATTCAAGTATTGAAGAGTTTTTCCTCACAGATTTTTTTTTCTTTGAATTAATAAATGATGATTACATAAAATAATTACCTAGCTAAGTATAAATACATTCTCCATCATCTTTTAGTTTAAAAAATTAACAGCATGTATTGCATATGTCAGTCTGCATGCGCAATTAAGTTAAATAATAAGTTTTTGTTTTCCATATGATGAAATATTTTATCAAAATCATCATTAATGTTTCCGAAAAGAACACAAAACAAAGACCCACAAGTCAAGTCAAGTCTTGATTAAGTTGTTAACACAAATCCAAAAACAAGAAAAGTATGGATTAAGTCGAACACATGTCAATTATTATTACTAAACTAAGCATGTTACAATTCGTTAATGACACGGCAATTTCAATTTATATAAAACTAAAGTTAACCGATTAAAAAGAAATCCAATCTATCGATCTATCTGTCAGGGCCACAGGGGAGGAGATCCACTTGAGTATAGTGACGTCTCCACTAAACCACTCAACATAGCGCGTGATAATCACGATCCAGATCTCTCTAAAGTCTAAACCAACAAAACAAAACAAAACAAAACAAAACAAAACAAAAACACTCTCATAATTCAAAACACAAGAACAGGAAAAAATCACAACTGGACCCAGGCAGCTTTGATGGCATACCGGCATTACCCAATTTCGAAAATTAGAGCCAAAACCCAAACGTAATTTAAATCTAACCAAATCAAAAACTTCACATTTAAAAATAAATACAATCTAAACGAAACCCACATAGATTTAACTCACAAACTATTCCTTAGGGGCAAATTCGAGTAAACCAAAGTGAAATTGAACCGGAATGGTTAAATCGGTCCTACTTTAATCTACTAATTCCATCACTCATATAAATTACACACATCTCTTTAGCCCGATTCTTCCAACACAGCTTCTCTCTCTCTCTCTCCCCCTCCCCCTCCCCCTCCGTCAATGGAGAAAACCCTAGCCACTTCCCATTCCAAACGCTCTTCACAGTCTCCATCCACCGCTGTGAACACACGCACCACCGTTTTCGACCGGAGAACCAGACAGAAATTGTCGGATGCAACGACGAGTGTAAACGAGACCAGCTTAGAAGATGACGACGACGATGAAGAAGGAGTGGATGAGAAGATCGAGGCGCTTCAGACAATAGTCCCCGGAGGAACTTCGTTAGGTGTCGACGCGCTGTTCGAAGAGACGGCTAGCTACATTTTGGCTCTGCAATGTCAGATCAATGCCATTAAAGTTCTTACTGCGTTTCTTGAGCGTTGTGACAAAGACGATATGAAATTTGGAGGTTGAAGATGATTAAACAATTTGGAATTCTGAAAGTCAGATAAACAATTTGGAATTCTATATGTTTTTTTCATTTATTGTTCCCTTGTCTTATTTCTCTTACTGTGGTTTAGTTCCGGTCCGGGGTTCATAATTTAGTTTATATATATATAATGTGTGTTTAATTCTAAAAATTGAGAAAATATCACATTTTTTTCTTTCGAAATTTGGAAGTTAATTATGTGGCATGTCTCGGTGGACTCTAGCCACTAGATTGACAAGAGTTTCATGTAAATAAAAAGGAAAACATAAGATAGTAAAAATATTCGGATTTCACCCAAAAAAAAACAAAAAAAACAAAAACAAAACAGCAACCGAACGAAACATGACATAACTTTGCAACCCAAAATAATATAGTTGGGCCTCGTGGAGTTTACCACTGATAGCCGTAAGGCCCATGTAAATACAGACCATTGAAATGATGCTGCTAAGCGGTAAGTGGAACTTGCTTTATTAATCATTTTAGCACGTGTTTGGTTCATTTCTGAACCGCCCAATTTCTCAACGCCATTCGTTGAAACATAAACCCTAAAAATCGAATCTTTAACAGTCATCCAATTCTCCCCCCCCCGGAAAATCTCGTTGTCTTCTTATTTTCTCTGAGAAATCGAAAGGTAAAAGTCTTTAATTGGGATTTTTGTTTTGCTGAGAAAAAGTCTAAGAGTGACTGATCGGCATTCATTGATTCCTGTTGAGTTATTCAATTTATTGCATCTGAATTCTGTGTTGAATTTTTCTCAAAGAACTGCGTAAATGGCGGATGCGGTGGTAATTCATGGCCACGTTGAGGATCGTGCCGGAAAAGGGATCTCTGAGTCCGATCAACTGGAAAGGAAGGTTGAGGAATTGGAGAACAAGAATCAGGGGCTTACCAGAGAGAATCTCGTAATGAAGGAGCGGTTTGAGAAGCTATCAGGAGAAATTGAAGAGATGAAACACGATGAAGCGGAGATGAATCAGAGATTCCAAGAAATGGAGAAAGAGATAGAGGAGTACGAGGAAGAGAAGAAGGCTCTAGAGTCTATTTCTACGAGAGCTGTGGAGCTTGAAACCGAGGTGTCTAATCTTCATGATGATCTGATCACTTCCGTTACCGAGGTGGATAAGACGGCGGAACAAGTCGCGGAGCTGAAGAAAGCCTTGGCGGAGAAAGGGGAGAAACTGGAGGGATATGAGAAGGAGGCTGAGGGTTTAAGGAAAGATAGAGCTGAAGTTGAGAAGAGGGTTAGAGATTTGGAAAGGAAGATTGGGGTTTTGGAAGTGAAGGAAATGGAGGAGAAGAGCAAGAAACTTAGATTAGAAGAAGAGATGAGGGAGAAAGCAGATGAGAAAGAGAGAGAGATTGAGGAATTGCAGAAGAAAGTTAGTGTCTTGAATGTGGAATTGATGAAGAATGGAGAGGAATTGGCGAAATGCAAATCTGTGACCAAGCTCACGGAGGTAGCGCTTAGTGAAACTCAAAAGAGGGAGAAGGAGATGGAGTTGAAAAAGAACGAGTTGTTGAAGAAGGGTGAGGAAGGTAATAAGAAGATTTTTGGGTTGAAGGAGAAAACCATGAAGTCTAGTAATGGAGTCAGAGGCACAAAGGGTTCCATGGAAGCAGAGTTTCAATGGCCAGTGGTTGCTGCTGGATCAGTTGGAGCAGCTGGTTTGGTTGCAGCGACCTTGTTCATATGCTATTCTAAGCTAAGGTGATTTTGATGAATATGTAGAAAACAAATAACTGATGACAAAGTTCTTAAGACTGGTTTCAGGAATGGAACTATAATCTAGGTTGTCTACAAATTTGTTTTGGGTTTGGATTTGAGTTTGTAATGTTTGTTGGTTGTTGGCTATCATATTTTTGTTGATGGGATCAGCTTTATTATGCCAAACATTCTGCATCTGTTCTTCATCACTTCTACTTGTCTTCTCCAAAGTTTTATTTTTTGCTTTCTCGATTTCAATGTTTCTAACAGGTTTCCTTGACCTGTGCTTCCTCTTTATCTCTAGTCCATGAACGAGAACAGGTTTTTATTCAAAATCAGTTTTGAAATGCTTATTGGAAGAAATGATTAAGGTTTGTTTTCAAGAAATTGATGCCCTCATCGCAGATATGCGAAAGAAGCTGAGGGTTTAAGGAAATCTCTCTAGTTTTCTCTTTTCGTCGTTTGTTTTTGATTCAGAGACTTCAAGATTTGCAGTGAAGAGATGCCATAAACGTGTTGAATGACAACAATTTAAGACGAGAGGGACACCTGAGCATAACACACAATTTGACTTCGACTTGATAATTCTTTGGACAAGAATGAAGGGAATGTGTTTTTGTTTTGTTTTAGGTTAATTGGCTTTTATTACTGTCCACGTATTATTGGACATCAAAGCGTGTGGAACAAAAAGAGTCATCGGTTTTTTTCTAAAACAGCTCCAAGAAACCTGGAAATTTTGATAAACAACTTACAACTACTTTATTTGGTCAAATAAAGGTGAAAATAGTTATAAAACAAGGCTTAGATGCAGACCCCATCGATGGCTGCCTCCACTACTTTCTACTACCCAATCCCCAAAAGTTTCCTTCTTTCTCCTCCTCGTCACAAACGAAACCCTAATTTCATCTCTTGCTCCACCAAACCCATTTGCTCTCCTCCGTCGTCTTCTTCATTTTCTCTGCAAACGACAAACCATCGAAGCCAAAAGCAAAATCTAAATCTACCCACGTTTGAAGATTCGTTTCTTCTTTACCAATTCAGCTCTCCGACCGAAGACCCAGGATTTTCTAACCGGATCTCTGAACAATTTGACGGAGAGCCGCGCGAATTGGTGTTTCCGAGTAGAGAAGAAAGCCGCTTGGAAAGTTCGTCGAACATGTGGTGGGCAGATCTGAAAGCGGCTGTTGGGCAACGAATTAACGTTGAGGGTATCGTTTCTTCGATCTCCGTAGTTGTTAGAGATCGTCAATTGGTTCTTCCGCATGTTTCCGTGAAAGATTTAAGGTACATTGACTGGGGAGAGCTGAAGAGAAAGGGCTTTAAAGGCGTAGTGTTCGATAAAGACAATACTCTTACGGCTCCTTATTCACTATCGATTTGGCCACCACTCCGGCCTTCAACTGACCGGTGTAAAGCCGTGTTTGGCCATGACATCGCCGTGTTTAGCAATTCCGCTGGTAAAATTTGGATAAAGTTTGATTTTTTTTGTTGTTGTTTGCTTGGATATAGCTTCTGGTTCATTGAAACTGTTTTTTTTACTTTGGGGGTCTGGTGGAAAAAATCAGGGCTTACGGAATATGATCATGATGATTCGAAAGCTAAATCATTGGAGGCTGAAATAGGAATTAGAGTATTGAGGCATAGTAAGTGACTTGATCTACTGTCATTCTCTTTAGTTTCTAGCATTATAGCTGCTAACTGATAAGGACTGCTTTTGATTCATGATTTTAGGAGTAAAGAAGCCTGCGGGAACTGCTGAAGAAGTCGAGAAACACTTTGGTTGCGCATCTTCGGAGCTAATCATGGTAACTTTTGATGAATGTTATGGATGAAACTCTTTGATAGATAAGATATTTACGTGTTAAGTGTTTTTGGGCAGGTGGGTGATCGGCCATTCACAGATATCGTTTACGGGAATAGAAACGGATTTCTAACTGTATTAACCGAGCCTTTGAGTCGAGCTGAGGAACCTTTTATCGTTAGACAGGTTGGTTTCTGTCACTTTGGTTTGCTGATTCAGGGGATGGAAGCACATGACTCTGTTCTCTATCTCACTTTTAGTTTATCAAAAACATTGTTATAGTATTAATATACACAGTTTGTTGAATGAGTTGTTTCACATATTTGCAGGTGAGGAGATTAGAGTTGGTCTTGTTGAAACGTTGGTTGAGAAAAGGGTTGAAGCCTGTGGATCATAGTTTGGTATCAGATGTAACACAGTTTGTTAAGGTTCCTTCAGATTTGTAAGAAGGATTCTCAGTTTGCTAATTGCTAAAGCAACTACTTTGTTCCTTGTTTGACTTCTTGGGTTTTGGCCAAACGCATGAAGATTAGAATGCAGTTTTTGATATTGATTTTCAATTTTTGTACCCGCGAAAACTTCACATCCAAAGCCTGGTCTACAAATTTAAAGCCCATTTACTCATAGCGGTATGGAATAAAATATTAATGTGATGTTTCTGAAAAGGATAATAATATTTCTTTTACGGAGCAAATGTATACAAACAGAGAAAGAGGACCAAAAGTTTCAAATTATTCTAGCTAATCACCTTGTGATATTTATGATAGATAGTCCTTTGTAATTGTTTTTTTAATATGTTGTTCGAAGTTTTATTGATTTAAAATATAAGATTAGACAACAGAACCTGCTTCTCAGCTAAACATAACCATACATTGACCAAACATTACATGTTGCAAGACAAGCAAGATGTTAAAAATATTATCGTTACCATATAATGTTTGTCTTGACTATAATTCTGGAATTACTATACCTCTAATTCTGACTATACATATTACATATCAACACCCTGTGAGCTAAAAATTCCATAATTAGAGGTATAGAAACATTCTCAGACCAGTTTCTGTAGAATTTGGTTTGAGGGTTGTACTCAAGCATATCAAACAATTTATAAAATTATGATTGTCAGATGAGTGAGAGTAAATCATGTAGCCTATTTACAAGAATTTTTATAAGCAATGTCTTGACTGTTGAAATTACTCTGTTTTGGTTTTCATTGATTATTTGAAGAAATTGAACATTGTATGTCATTTATTTGAATAAATGAAGAAAGTAGAAACAATTATTTCTATTAGTTACTATAAATTGAACATTGTATGTCATTTATATGAGTACGTTACATTGTTGGAAAAAAGAAACACAGATCTAAACAAAAACAAACATTAAACCATAATAACAAGCGAAATGCTCAAACAAAGTAGATAATTCAATAACACATTCGTTACGCGACTTCATTGCCGTTCGATCTGAATAGTGACGTGACTTATGTTGTGTTCCGTCTTGATGTAATCAATAATCTTGTCCAAAACAATATCTGCGTCTGCCTCAGGTCTGATCTTAACATGACAAGCCAACAAAAGTTTTCCAAGTTGTATTGCCCAAATGTGAAGCTCATGAACAGCCAACACTTCTTCCATCTCACGCAATCCCTTTTCAAGCCTCGTCGCGTTGATCTCTCGTGGTGTTGACTCCATTAAAACCTCTAGAATGTTCCTAAGCATTCCAATTGTCGTCCCTAACACAATCACAGAGAAAACCAATGTGCATATCAGATCAATGATCTTCCATTCCGGTTTATACCATATGATTGCCCCTCCTATCATCACTCCTACGCTCTGTATCGAATCTCCCAGCACGTGAAGATAAGCCCCTTGAATATTTACATTCCGCTGCTTCTTTTCGTCGATTAAGACCTCAGATAGATGTGATTTCTCATGCCTCTGGTCATGATGATGCTTGGTTACGGTTACTCCATGGCCATGATCATGACTATGATCATGGTCATGACTATGATCATGGTCATGACTATGACTATGACCATGGTCATGGCCCAACAGAATAGCCATTGCAATGTTCACAAGTAAACCAACTGCAGAGACAGCAAACATAAGAGATCCCTCAACTTCGCCACTACCGTTGTTAAGTCTAAGTATGGCTTCATAAACCAAGATACCAGCAAGAAGCCAAATCATTTGAATGGAAACAAGAGCACCGAGAATCTCTATTCTGAAAAACCCATATGATTGCTGCGGGTTTGCCTTCCATCCAGAAGCCCAGAGCGAGAACAAAGATATGGCAAAGGCTGCTACATCAGATAACAAATGAGCTGCATCAGTGAGAATCGCAAGACTATTGGCCTTGATTCCTCCAACGACTTCTACAGCGATGAAAATAGCACAGAGAAGAACAGCTATTAATAGCTTTCTAATTGATGCTGCACGTTCTTGAGCTTCCATAGAATTCGTCTTGGCATCTGAGAATCCGCAAGGTGCTTCTCCACATGTCTTCTTGATGCCCACCAAGCTTGTTTCTCCTGATGAAACTTCCCCACAAATTTGAATCATGTGGTCATGCTCATGAATATGGCCTTCCATCTGAAAAAAAAAATAAGAGAGAATTAATCAACGCAGAATCAAGTCAACTGTTTCTTATAATCGTAGAGTTGACTAAAGCCCAGAGGTTATAAGCCATATCAATAGATGGTTATATAAAAAAAAAACGTCAAATGAGAGATTTATGGACGAAAAATCAAGACAAGGAAGAGGAGATAGTGTTTGTCCAGAGACAAAACAATTAACATACTTTTTTCAAAAAATATTTCGTAAGAGAGAGATCGAAATGTAGTTTGAGTGTAATCATGTTCCATTCTGGACAACTCTTTATATATAAAATCTCAAAGGCAAAAGTCATATGCAAAATTGAGTGTGAACAAAAAAAAGAAATAGCGAAAAGAGAGAATGCCTGATCCATGCCTCCCATCTTTTATCACATATTATATGATTTCATTGCCGGTCCATCTGAAACCAAATACGACTAATGAGTAATGACTATATCACATTTTTACTTAGAATTTTCAATCCTGACATTTGTGTAGTTATAAACTTATACTAATAAAATAAAACAAATTTTGGAAATCGAAATATGTACTATTTTATTTTGGTTGACTTTTAAAATCTAGGAAGTTAAGAGTTTTTTTTTTCGGTGCTAATCTCTTCTCCTATTAAAAAAGAATTACTTTAATCTTTGTTTCCAAACACTATTTACAAGCATCTTTTAATGAGATAATCTTATCTAAATAACCAAACACTTCCTAATTATTTTTTAAATAACTACTTTTCCAAATGATTAATTAATTATGAGATTTTTTAAAAATCTGTCATGTTTGTGTTTTATATTAAAATTTATTTATAGAATAATATTTAGAAACTAATCAGAAAATTAAAAATTTATTAATATATATGTATATATATATTAAAATACGTTTTTATTAAAACAAATATATATATATATATAATTTATCTAAAACTTATTATTCAGCTTTTAAGATTATTTTAATAAAACAGAATCATTTAAAAAAAAAGAATTTTAAGATTTTCTTAGATTATTTTCAAAAAACAAAATCAGTTAGTTTATTCATTTTCTGTGTAAAATTAGATTTGATGTTATCTTCAAAATATATCCATTTTATTATTTTAAATGATTTTCTAAAAAAAATATATTTACATATCTCTTATCGTATCAAAAAATAAGTATTTTAATCTTTGTTTCCAAACAGTATTTACAAGCATCTATTAATGAAATAATGTTATCAAAGTAACCAAACATAATTATTTATATCTAATAATTATCTTATATAGTTAATTATAAAAGAATATATAATTAAGATTTTTATCTCTTTCTTTCTACCTATTTTTTAATTAAATTATTAAATTATAGTAATTATTTATTAATATTATTTTCTAATCAATCAGTTTATATATTAATTAAAACAATCGAATTATTAAAATTCAAATTACAAAATTAAATTATTTTGCTATTAACTGTGAGAAAATATCTCTATAAATCGAAAATATCATTTTGTTACCATGAATATCTAAACTAAATATTTATATATCTTTATTTTAATTCTAAAATCTTTTTATAATCATCCTGACACTATTATATCAAATTTGAAATCCCTTTTAAAATTTTAAAATTATTAAAATTTATTTAACAAATTAAATACTTTTTATTAATTATGAGAAAATATCTATGAAAATCTTAAAAATAATTTTATTACAGTTAAAATATAAACTCTTTCGCTACTATTAATGAAATTCTTGGTAATTAAACAAATTGATTTAAAATTATAAAAATTTAAACTACAAATTGCTATATATTTCTTTTGATTCCAATTTATTTTTTAAAATTAAATTTCTATTGAATATTTTATTCCTTTATTCTTGATAATTATTGTTTTCTTAACAATCTTATGTTATCAGTCAGATATTCTTATATTCACATAACATTAACTTTCGAATATTAAAATTATATATATTATATCATTTTCATATTTCAAATTTCATAATCGTATACCAAAAAACACTTATATTGTATACGTAAAAATACAAAACAACTTATTTCAAATAACTGATTCATTTTTTTGAGAGATTTAAGGTCATAGAAGATATTTTAGATAGATCAAGTGAAAGTTCTTCACTCTTGGAGGCAATATATTGTGAAATCTAGAAGAACACCTGAGTATATATTTGTAAACTCGGTAACCATGTTTTCATATTTTATTAAGCAATTAAATAAAATATTTTATTAACAAATCTCTATAACATTTCACAGGGTATACAAATTCATAATAATCAAACGTGTCAAACAGATCAATCATAACATTTTACTTAATTGTTTCTATTTTATTACATATATTGAGTTATGGTAAATATTCAATTTCAAAAAAATTATATAAACAATATAAAACAATAACAAATAGTTAGGTATATTACAGAAATAAGATAATATATAATATATTACTTTTATTAGTTAAAAATATTAACCCGCGGTGTACCGCGGGTAGAAATCTAGTTAGAGGTTAAAACTATAACTTTACCAAACCGATTCACAGTAAAATCTGGTTTTATAGGAAACCAATTTTCCAATCGTAGATTACATCAAGGCCCTACAAAGTTCAAACTTAGACCGGCATTACCATACTTTTTTTTAAAAGATATTGGTCATGTTCGTTTAAATGTCGCTCGCAACAATGACGAGCGATTGTTCGTTTTGTTGTTGTGTCTAGCGATTGATCACAGCGACAAATGATTAGAATTTCTGATCGCTGAAAAATCAATCGATTAGTTTTGAATTATACCGAACAGTCGTTGGACGCTATCACCAACAACTACTAAATGAACAACAATACACGTTGCTAATCGTTGTCGCTATCGCTGTCGCTATCGCTAGTCGCCAGCAACATATAAACGAACGTGACCACTGATGATGGACTTCAACGGAAGCCTCAGGAGGATTTCATCGACGAGATTATCAGCAATATACGTATTATTAGCGGCCATGGTTTTCTTTTCTCAACTTTTGACTCTGTTTTTTTTTGGTGTGTGTTGCTTCTACGATTAACTCTATATTTTTATACGTTTTCCAAAAAACAGAAAAGCCCCAAACGTTGTCCTTGGAAGTTCAGGAACAAAAGACTTCGGTCTGCATTCCAATTAAAATTTGGATTTGGTTATGTACATATTTATCCATTTAGAATTCGTATTCTGTTATTAACAAGGATAACAAAATTGTCTTTCTCTTTTCAGATTTAAATCGTAAATTGACATTTTAAGCATGTTGCTTTGGAAACAGATAGTCAGATATATTTTCCGGTGCAATGCATCATATAGCTTTGAAAAATGATCTTGATACATAAAAAAAATCTCAACTCATATGCGATTCAAACCAGTTACAAATTTGTTCAGACTGCAAGCTAGTCATCTCATGATATGCATATGCAAGATTCAGTTCTTCTTCAACAGGAGTAATCAAACTTTGATCGAGTGATATATTGTAACCACTAAGAGCTTGTTTCCACGGTGTTCTCCGTCCATCACGTTTCATGTATCCTTTCTGATTTACAAATTCCTTGTCTTGAAATAACTTGAACAGTTTGATAGACATAGCCGGCTCAAGAGCTGGAATCCTATCTGCCAGAAAATCCGGAGAAAGTGGCAAATCCAAGCATTCAATCTCTGCAGCATCAATGCCTTCCATTCTAAGACCTTGTAAAAACTCTCTAATCTTTTGTTGTCTATACACATCTTTAGGCATATGCACAAAAAGAGTCGGTGGATAATGTTTAGTGATACTAATTCGATCAAAGACTCCTTCTGCTATCATAAGCACAATGCTACTAAACCGCATCTCAGTTGCAAGAGCAGAGACAAAGTAGCCACCAGATGAAGCCCCTAACGCAACAAGCGGAAGGCTTTCGAGATGGTGCTTCTCGATCCACATTTCTATTATGTTTTTGACAATCGATTTCTCCTTCCCAAACGTCCAGCATTTTGCAGCACTAGATACAGTCAAAACAGCAAACTTTCGAGCAAGAGCAAACCGAACAAGAAACTTCTCCTCTGGTAGGCCAGTACACTTAGGGCAATCTGATGATCTGTCCCAAAAGTCAGAAGCTTTCCTTTGGCAACCATGAGCAATAAACAGAACGGCCTTTGGTGAATTCGGTATCTTCCATATCAATTGAGTCCCGTTCTGAATCTCAACGGTTGGATTCTTGACACTGTTTGAATTCTGCCTCGGTGCACTTAGTTTCAGTTCTGTGCTCTGATTCTTGCCACTGACACAAAATAACAGAATCGCCACCAGTAAGATCCCAACAACGAATATAACTCCGAATTGAGGGATTCGAGATCCATGACACGATTTCCATTTTTCACCACGCTTCAACATCGCTGCAAATACAAAGTTAAATCTCAGTGAAGACTAATACAATCCCAGAAATCTCGCATCGGAACAAATTTGACCAAGGAACCAGATCAAGCATTCTTCGCAACGAATTACAAGAACCAAGACTGTTGACATTCCGAAAAATAGCATACAATCAACACTAACCGGATGAGAAATGAAGAATTTGTTGAATCCTAGGATTACTTTATCCACATCGGCGAATGGCAATCACGACTCGTTGGGTTCCTAGAGAACTACCCGACGCTGTGAACGACGACGACCTTTTTTTTTTTTTTTTTTAACATCACAAACAGTGAAAAGCGCTCCATCTTGCATTTTCTAACTCACAATTCTTGCCGTTTTTAACCTTTTTTTTTTTTTTTTTTTTCTCTTTTGTTAATTGTGAAAGGGTGTACTAAAAGTTTTATTTTTTTTCTTCTGCAACTGACACTCAACATATGAACCAAACCAGGTAACCAACCATGAATTACATCTAGTGACATTGTAAGGATATTAGCACAAACTATTTGAAATAAGCTCTGGTAAATTACAAACATTAATTACTCTCTAAATTCATATACTTGAAATAATTCTTATGCAAAGCATACGGCAGTGGATTTTCTCCTATCATTCATTTTCATTTTATTTTCTAAATATGCAATTTCAATATTTTAGAGTCTTTGTGTTTTCTTTCAGAATTTTTTTAATTGCGTGAATTTAATTGAGATTATCCACGGCTTCTTTTACAAGAATAAAAAAAAAAAAAAACAGAATAATCAGTACAACCATAAATGCATTCAGAAGACTAGTGAAATGATGATCTTGATATTGATCCTCAAAAACGTACCAAGATTGAGAAGATAATCATTGAGGTAGGGCATCACAACGACCGGAGTATAGAGAAATTAATTCGACCGTTTATTGGTTTTCCTACAAAAATTTATAGATGTTTTATATATATATTTATAAATGTTATATATATATATATGTGGTCTAAATGGTTTATATATCGAATCTGTAATTTCTTTATCACTTTATCAGTGACAAAAAAATCCACTGTAAAATTTTAAATGGCTTTCTTATAAAAAGTACATGCATGGAAAAGATGTTGTAAAGCTGTAAATTTAAGGTAACGTTTTAAAACCAATTTATTTTTAAGTTTCATGGAAAATTGGTGTAATTCCCAAATTTATCAACTTGTGTGAGGAACATTGGCAATCGCACTATCAAAATACATGCAGAAACGACAAAACGCATCTTCTCTTCAAAATAATTCAATTGTACATCTTTATACCTTGAAACAACTATGATTTATGGTATCCAAAGCCGCTGACACTATTTTCTGTATTTCATTTTGTTCGGTTTGATTTACCCATTCTGGCCACACTATAGTTTATAAGACACTTGCTTCTTAATGTACACATTCCTTATATCGATAACACATCAGCAGAAACCCATGCGAATCTGTGAATATAAAATGGAGGTGATTAAAATGATAAATTTTACGATGAAAATGGTTCTTTATTTTTTAAAGTAGATAATTTAGTTTTACGAAATACAAGCTAACATAAGAAGAACATTTGCGCTTCATTTCGGTATAGTATATATCTATTTTAGAGAGGTTTCTATATTTAAATGATGATGTATTATTCGGTAAAAAGATTATGCAGCACCATTCTTCAAAATCAATGAGTTGCGAGCATTTAGTTTGACAACAAATAGATTAACCCACATAGAACCAAAACCACATTCAACCCATATCAAATCACTATTTAACAAGAATTTTTCAACTATTTTATCTAAAATATTTATATCCAAGAAAATCCGCTTTAGTTGAATGTTTAAAACTATAATTTGAAAACTTATCTGATGAATTCTTACCCCCTTCCACATGTCCCATAATTATTCGTTGATATGACTTTTTCATCTTCAACCATTCAAAATCATGAACAGATATACAAAAATAAGTTAGGTCACATAAATGTCATATAATTCAACCTAGGAACAATAGCACGATTAACACTCAAATTGTATGAGTGCTTCTCCTGTTTTTGTAAATGTAAAACAAAATAAGTAGTGTAGATGTCATTTAGAGCTTTTTAACTGTCGGCAAACTACTTTTTCACTAACTGAATATATTTCACAAAAGGTAGATTACAAACTATTATGACCAGGACACTATGTACAGTTACTGAGACTGCAGAGTCAGAGCAGTAAGTTTGTCGAAGTGGTCCATTGATTACGGCTAGTAATAAGATCAATTAATAAGAGTTAAATCCCAAAAACTTGGTTAATTATTAACTCCATTGCCATAAGAGAATAATTAATGGACGGTGATCTCCAGGAATAGCGCACCATTAATTCCATGTAGGCTCCCACACTGGAAATTCTCTTGCTATGTGTCGGTGTGGCTCCACAAAATAAAATTACTCGTAGAGAAGGACATTCCTGTAATTTTCTGCAGCAATACAGTCCTACCAAATTATCGGTCAATACGTATTCCATTCCATAATTCGTTTTACTGAAATATATTAGCCGATTATTTGCGTATGATTATATTAATTCTATACATACACAAACATTAATAAATGTGGTAAATTCCCGCGGAGTTGAACGCGGCATTGGTTTTGGCTTTTTAAAAATTAATAAAATAATAAAACCCTTTTTTTATTTTATTTGGACGAACTCGTGACTAAGATAGAATAATATTGGTGAAATGTTATTTTTTACGGAAATAATTAATTTTTGTATTTATTTGGTATAGATGTTCCCTTGGCTTCTTTAGTAACTCCTCTTTGAATGTTGTTTTTTTTTTTTTTTTAATTTCCGTCGTACAGATCAAACCCTTTTATAATCCATTGGTTGTTATTCAAATTCTGTCTTCGAGTTTGAATTTTGATCGCGTCTTCGCTTTCCTGTACACCAAGCTTCTTCTGCTGGATCTCTGTTGATTTCTTGATATTAGCAGTTAGAGTGGCAAATCGGAGATCTGGAAAACAGAGTAGTGTATTACTGTTTTGGATTGATGGAACTGGAGAGAAAGTGAAGGAATCTGTGAAGAAATGAAGTTTTACATATCGGCGACTGGGATTAAGAAACTTACCATTTCGAATCCTGGCGTCGGAATCGGGAAAGGAGGTGGAGGATGCGTAGCGGCAGCGGCGCGGAGGTTCTCAGGTCGGACTTTGTTACTGTTGTTGCTGCTGCTCGCCATCATCCTTCCTTTTATTTTCTTCAGGTTCGCGTTTCTCGTCCTCGAATCTGCCTCCGTTTGCGATTCTCCTCTCGGTACCTTTTCTCCTTCATTATTTTTATTTTCTAATTCTTTCAAATTAAGACTATTAATTATTTTACATTCCATTTACTCTGCAAATTTTGACTTAAACGTTTACTTATTTCTTCTACTTCCAATTAGAATATATGGCAATGAATTGTTTAGAAATCTGCAAAGTGTGAATTCAGTAAATAATTTTGGATTATATCATGAATCTCCATATTGAAGAATGCTATGTGTGCTTGTGATCTTTGCCTCTCTTTTATTTATTTTCTTTTTTTTACTCCTGTATTAATTTTTCGTATGGTTATATTTTTAATATTAACTAATTTGTCTTTTGACTCTCCGTATTCGTAGATTGCATGGGACTGAGACTTTTCCGTGGGGGCGACACATCTCTGGTAAGTCATAAAGAGATAAATACATCCACAAGTGTATTAAGGTTTTCTTAATTGTAATTTTATGTAGGCAAATGTTATATAATAATACCTAGTATACGGTATGGTACTTAATGGTTAAGATATTTTCATGTGATGATAGTTTAGTAAGCCTCTTCAATCATTATCCTTTATACATCCATGGGAAAAAAAAACTCAACACTTGCCGTAGTGCTTTCTATTATAAGAGAAAAATATATATGATTTGTATGGGGAAAAATAAAGTCTTTGCCAGCTGTATTACGTTAGTGTTGCTGGTGTCGTCTAGTTAGAGATGACTGAGCATCACCTCTTGGACTTGATGGGGGTAGAATTGTAAAACCGTGATCATTTCATGTCATTGTCTAATGTGTAGGTACGTAGAGATAAATTAGTCTAAGGGTGATTTGTGATTTGTGATTTGTGATTTGTGATTTGCTCTATTTTCTATCCATGCCATGACTTTTTGGCGTATGTTTTAATTTTTTCCTGGTAAATAGGATGATTTTGATAGATTCATTTGTTATTTTCCGCGGGGGAACAAACTTAATCTGATGTCAACATGTGGGATTGTCGGAAACGAGCCCACAAAGTATTGATTTCTTATCATCTAATTACCTTTTTAATTTATTAGAACATAGCTTGACCTAGATAGTATATAATTAGAAGCTACGTTGAGGGATAAGTTTTAGCCGATGGAGTCTTCCCAGAGTTTCATGGATTACTATAGCCTAGGTGCTAGAACCGATGTCGTAAACTAGGAGTTTCAACTTTTCACTCAGTTTTCTGACAAACCACGTGGCATATTTTACCGCCACCAGAAAATCGATAGCCACTTGGTTTCATAGATGACTAAAAGAAAGGCTTTTCAATTGCACTGTTTCCGTTTAAGCAGTTTTGTTGTTTTGTGTCATGAGTTGATGTTATAAAGACCCTATGACAACTCTTTTAGTTAGTAACAACTCACGGCAAGAAGATGCGTGTTTATGTGCATCTTTCAGAAAATTAGGGAAGAGTTGACACGAGCGTTAGTCGAAGACACAGATCAGGACGGTGATGGAAGAGGAAAGAAAGGCTTATCATTGGAAGCATTTGACGACCTTGTCAAGGACATGACGTTAAAACGCCGTGATATAAGGGCCTTTGCTTCCGTCACTAAGAAGATGGTAAATCTTTCTAGCTTCATTCTGTAGGTAGTGAAAAGTTTGGTGCATATGGTGAAATTATCTGCTGGATCAACGATTCTAAAATCCTCATAGTGTAACTTGGCTTATATTTCCTCTGGTCCGTCTACTCATGTGACACTTTGTTCTCTTTAATTTTTTCAGCTGTTGCAGATGGAACGTAAAGTCCAATCAGCAAAACATCATGAGTTAGTGTACTGGCATTTAGCTTCTCACGGTATTCCGAAAAGCCTCCATTGCCTTTCCCTCAGATTAACTGAAGAGTACTCTGTAAATGCAATGGCTCGAACGCGTTTGCCTCCGCCTGAGTCCGTTACTCGTCTAACCGACCCATCTTTTCACCATATTGTCATCTTGACCGACAATGTCCTTGCTGCCTCTGTTGCCATATCTTCTACGGTACAAAACGCTGTGAATCCGGATAAGTTCGTCTTTCACATTGTTACAGATAAGAAAACGTATACCCCTATGCACGCTTGGTTTGCTATCAACTCTGCTTCATCGCCAGTTGTTGAAGTAAAGGGACTTCATCAGTATGATTGGCCTCAAGAAGTGAACTACAGAGTTAGAGAAATGCTTGAAATTCACCGCATGATTTGGAGACGGCATTATCAGAAATTGAAAGACTCTGATTTTAGTTTCGTTGAGGATACTCGTGAGCGATCCTTGCAAGCTCTAAATCCTAGCTGCCTCGCCCTTTTGAATCATCTTCGTATCTACATTCCCAAAGTAAAGTTTTTCTCCACTCAACTCTTCTCTGAGCTTGAAAACTCGTTCTATTTATTATTTTGAATTCTCAATATTTGTTTTTCTTTTGGACCACGCAGCTTTTTCCAGACCTCAACAAGATAGTGTTGTTGGACGATGATGTCGTAGTACAACGTGACCTTTCGTCTTTGTGGGAAACGGATCTCAACGGTAAAGTCGTTGGAGCAGTTGTTGATTCGTGGTGCGGAAACAAGTGTTGTCCTGGAAGTAAATACAAAGACTATTTCAACTTCTCACATACTTTGATCTCATCCAACTTACTTGAAGATGAATGCGCTTGGCTTTCTGGTATGAATCTCTTTGATCTCAAAGCTTGGAGACAAACCAATATCACAGAAGCTTACTCTACATGGTTAAGACTCGTGAGTATATATATATATATATATATATATTTGTATATTAATCTGATCATTTCTTCGTTATTATTATTCATGTTACATAAATCTGATTTAATTTTTATTGCAGAGTGTTAGCTCGGGGCTACAATTATGGCAACCAGGTGCTTTACCACCGACACTACTTGCTTTCAAAGGACTGACACAGTCTCTTGATCCATCATGGCATGTAGCTGGACTAGGGTCACGATCCGTGAAATACCCACAAGAGATTTTGAAATCTGCTGCGGTTTTACATTTTAGCGGTCCAGCAAAGCCGTGGCTAGAGATTAGTAACCCTGAGGTACGATCGCTCTGGTATAGATATGTAAATTCGTCCAACATCTTCGTAAGAAAATGCAAAATTATGAACTAAAAAAAAAGATTGGAAAGAAATAAAAGAAAAGAGAAAAGGAGTGATTAAAAAAAAAAAAAAAGAAGCCAATACTTGCGGCTGTAGGAGAGAACGGAGGGAAGAAGGTCTAAGCCTTCAGCCTCTGCTCATATTTTCTCTCATGTCCATATACTAAACAGTAATTTAGAGAAAGGACTTTATATTATACTTTCTTCATATGTAGCTTTCTATAGTTTTAAAAAATTGTATTTTTGTTTAATTACGGCTACACATTATATAATTCATCACATAATCGTCAGTTTATGTTTGTAAGTTGTAACCCATAATTTTGCTAGTCTCTTAGTTGTGGGTGTTTGGTGGACATCTAATTGAAGATGTTTCAATATGTAAATCTTAAAATCACTAAATTAAACTCCATTAGTTGTGTTTCGAACAGCTAATGTGGTAAGCCGTACGCCAAGAGTTTAATTAGTTTTCATTATTATTAGAAACCCAAACTATGAATAAGAAGTCGCATTACAAATAAAAATGTACTCTCTAGTCTCTTCTCAATCGTCATGAGGGGAATAAGCAAGTTTTTATGTATTTTTGAATCACACAAGTTGAAGAGGAGGCTGGTAAATGCATTCAAATTTCAATGTTACACATGACATATCACCGTGGGAGGGTTAAAAAGAGGACAATTCAGGTTTGAGAAGTTGACTTATATTATATGTTAATTGGTCAATAACTCAGTATACCCTTGTTATTTCCTTTGTCATGAGCACTAGGCATAAATAGCTAATGGGCCACTTAAGGAAAATGAGACTTTTCAGATATGAGTCCAATAAACTGGCCCTTTATCAAATAGATACATATTTAGCAACCCAATGAAGCCAATCGAATTATACTCGATCCAGTTCCACAGCGTGTGAAGGTCACTCACTCGTGTTGTATAACACGTGTCGATTTCTAAGAGCGAGAAGTGGATTAAGGAAAGGAAGTTAAGTCCCGCGATTAAAATGACAGATAAGCCTCTTTGGACTTTGAATTTTAGAATTTAAGAAGAATTTTACCCGTTGATCGAAGTTGAATCATCTTATCACCGTTGATCTTCGGATAACCCGGATCCATTTTAAAATACTCTAACGCGCAGAGAAGAAAAACTCAGTTACTACAAATTAGGAATATCAGGAAATAAAGATAACTAACTTTATATAGATTGTTTGTCTTACTCTTAGCTTCCGTTCTTTGAATTCTGGTTTTTTTTTTTTGTGTTGTTGCTGTGGTGAAAATGAATATATCAGAGAGAGTGAAAGCTCGATTAGCCGTTCTCTCGACGCACTTGGCGGTGTCTGATCCCATCGGATTGGAACAGGTGTTGCCAGCGATCGAGCCATGGTGCACATCGGCTCACATGAGTCCTGCACCGCATGAATCGCTTAAGGGAAACTTGATGATTGTCGATGAGCGTACGGGAAAGAAATATCAGGTTCCAGTCTCAGAGGAGGGTACCATTAAATCCGTTGATATCAAAAAGGTAACACAACAGAGCGGAATTGTGAAATCGAGTTTGTGTTTGAGCATGAGTGTTGATCTAATTGATTAATTATTATCTGAATTTCGATCCTTTTTATGTGAATCTGAGAAATTGATTTGTTGTAAATTGCGTGTATATAGCTTAAAGGTGGGTTTACATGTTTGGTATGCAGATAACGACGGGTAAGGATGATAAGGGGCTTAAGTTATATGATCCTGGTTACTTAAACACAGCTCCGGTTCGATCTTCCATTTCTTATATCGATGGAGATGAAGGAATTCTACGTTATCGGGGTTACCCGATCGAAGAATTGGCTGAAAGCAGTACTTTTATTGAGGTTGCTTATCTCCTCAGTAAGTCTTGATCTTTTGAAGTGTATATTAGTTGTGGACAAGATAATGTTTGATCAGAGTCTTGCTAGTGAAACAAAGATGATGTTATATTGGATAGAAATTTATCATCTTTTGTTGGTATTTCTTGAATTTTTTTTGTCTCCCTTAGTGACGTTTTTGTGGCTTAATATACAATTTTTTTTTCTGGCAGTGTATGGGAATCTGCCTTCTCAAACTCAGCTAGCTGATTGGGAGTTTACGGTTTCTCAGCATTCAGCTGTGCCACAAGGAGTATTGGTAAATTTCTACTCTTTCTATTTTATGGATTTTCATTCTACTGTGACTTCCGAACTTCTCATCATAATGTAAATCTCAAACCATAGAGGGATTTCGAAAAAGTTTTATTTTGAAATGTAAGTTGTTTATACTACCATGCTTTTCAAGTCCATGAAGAATACTGGATCTCTTTCGAAAATAACTGCATTACGTCTTACTTACCGTTGTGAATAAGATCATGTAGGTGTGTAGACTGACCAACTAACAATATAACACTAATGGACAAGGGTCCTGTATTCTATTTGGAAATTTTGAGAATTTGATAGCCATAATATAACTTTGATGCCAAATTTAATAGCATCTTCGACCTGACATTATTTTCTGAATCTTTTCTCAGGATATCATACAGTCCATGCCTCATGATGCTCACCCGATGGGAGTTCTTGTAAGTGCCATGAGTGCACTTTCTATCTTTCATCCTGATGCTAACCCTGCGCTCAGGGTAAGTTTTATAATCCTGTCTTCTTGGGTGCTGTTATGATGTGACTTTACTTATAATATCTACGCCAACTCGCTGTGCTCCATTTGTTTTTGTTCTTGATTTCACGGGAATTCTCATTGGGTTCAGGGCCAGGATATTTACAAGTCAAAACAAGTTCGTGATAAACAGATTGTTCGTATTCTTGGAAAGGTATTTGTTGGGTCTGTTGATGGGTTATTTCTTAATGTATAATCTGATTGTGAATTAGTTGCGGGACTTAGTATATAGTATAACGTGTTTGCAGGCACCAACAATTGCAGCGGCTGCTTATTTGAGGATGGCGGGCAGGCCTCCTGTTCTTCCTTCAAGCAACCTTTCTTATGCAGAGAATTTCCTCTATATGCTGGACTCAATGTACTTCCCCTTTATATTCCCTCTTTGATTGATCAAACACTTGCATTTGAAGAGGATAGTTATAAAATTGTGCGTTTAGTCAGTTTAGATCATTTTCTAGCTTTAAACCTGTATGTAACAGAATACATTCTTTAATCTTCCATTGATTGCAGGGGCAATAGGTCTTACAAGCCTAATCCTCGTTTGGCTCGAGTGCTGGATATCCTCTTCATACTGCATGCTGAACATGAGATGAACTGCTCTACTTCTGCTGCTCGGCATCTTGCCTCTAGGTACTCATCACTGGTTTGAGATATTTTATTTAGACTGCTATGAGATGTGTTTAAATATATATGGTGTTTCTGCAGTGGTGTTGATGTGTACACCGCTGTTGCTGGAGCTGTTGGAGCGCTTTATGGTCCACTTCATGGTGGCGCGAATGAGGCTGTGCTTAAGATGTTATCAGATATTGGGAGTGTTGAAAATATTCCAGAATTCATCGAAGGCGTGAAGAACAGGTAAACTCAATACTGAAAAGTTACAACACAAAGTTATTCAGATTGTGATTAGTCATTGTACTAATGTTAAATCCCTTTTCCATGTTCTCAGAAAGAGGAAGATGTCAGGTTTTGGACATCGTATTTACAAAAACTATGACCCTCGAGCAAAAGTCATAAAAAAACTGGCGGATGAAGTGTTCTCCATTGTTGGAAAGGACCCTCTCATCGAGGTACTTTAGAACCTTGTGCTCACGTATCTCTCCTAGTATATGGTTGATCAAATTCCATCTTATATGAATATGGTTAAAAAAAAGAAGATTTGATGGATGATGTTTTCAGGTAGCAGTTGCTCTAGAGAAGGCGGCACTCTCTGATGAATATTTTGTTAAGAGAAAGCTTTACCCAAATGTTGATTTCTACTCTGGATTAATCTATAGGTAAGACATTGCTGAGTCATCTAACAAAATCATGTAATCTTTTGTGATGGTAATTGAATTGGGGGAAAACACAGGGCAATGGGATTCCCACCAGAATTCTTCACAGTCCTATTCGCAGTCCCGCGAATGGCTGGATACTTGTCACACTGGCGTGAGTCGTTAGATGATCCTGATACAAAGATCATGAGACCCCAACAGGTAATTAACTAATTATACATAGCTAGATTACACTCTTTGATATAGAACAATGACTTCAAAAAAAAAAAAAGGTTGTTTGGCTCGTTAGTAAAAATACATTATACAGACACAGATACATACACTTGTTGGATAGATCAAAAGGTTTTTGTTTTGGCTCTTGGCTCATTGTATTTGCGTAGGCCTATACTGGAGTGTGGCTAAGACATTACGAGCCAGTGAGAGAAAGAATTTTATCAAGTTCGGATTCGGATAAGATGGGCCAAGTTTCAATTTCAAATGCATCAAGAAGGCGTTTAGCTGGATCTTCGCTTTAGTCTCAAATCCTGCATCATGCAAATGAAGACGAAAACATTGCGATGCCTCTGGCCAAACAAGAGGGTCTTCTTGACAACCTCTGTTGTGTTTCTCTGTTTAAAACTTAAAAACATTTAATAATCTCCAGACTAAATCCTAATGTTATTGTTTGTGACTCTGTTAATTTTTTTTTTATTGAATAATAGTGTTGTTATAGGGAAAGACATAACTTTTATGAAATTACGTCCTTAGCAGGATCTGTTCTTTAACCCCAAAAAAAAAAAAAAAGGCAGTGTAGGAACTCAGAAAAGTTCACCGTCTAAAAAGAAAAAGACAGTATAAAAGCAGTGAAATACTCTTAGAGGCGTTACAACCTTCACGCCAATCACCCCTTATAAAGTAACAAAAGTGTAGATCCAGATTTAAATGCTATATTAATTAGCAAAAATGAAATTAATTATCAACACACTATATATATGTATTCTCAGTTCTTGCAACTACTAAGCTTACCATCACTTGGTTTCTTCTTCGCTTCCTTTCATTGAAAATGGAGATTTCGAAGAAAGTGAACGCTCGTTTAGCCGTGCTCTCTGCACACTTGCCAGCGATCGAGCCGTGGTGCGCATCCGCTCACACGAGTGCTACACCACATGGTCCCCTTAAAGGAAACTTGACAATCTTCGATGAGCGCACGGGAAATAAGTATCAGGTCCCAGTCTCAGAGGATGGAACCGTTAAAGCCGTTGATCTCAAGAAGGTAAGTTTCTTGTTGTGAAGTGAATTGTAAAATCAAGTACATTCACTGTTTCACTCTGACATTCAGTAATAAAAAGATATTGATTTGTTGTATATTTTGTGTATATACGCTTATATAAGATGGATTTACATCTTTGGTGTGCAGATAACAACGGGGAAGGATGACAAGGGGCTTAAGTTATACGATCCTGGTTATTTAAACACGGCCCCGGTTCGATCTGAGATTTGTTACACCAACGGAGATGAAGGAATCATCCGGTATCGGGGATATCCAATCGAAGAGTTGGCTGAGAATTGTACTTATACTGAGGTTGCTTATCTCCTAAGTAAGTCTTGATCAACTTGTAGTTGCATATTTTACTTTTGAGGACATGCAAATGTTTTTTTTTCCTAGTTTTACTGAATAGATATTTATCATCTTTAGTTTGTGTGGTTAGGTCTTGAAATTTTTGTCTTCCTTAGTGTTCACGTTCTTAGGTTTTTTTTTTGCAGTTTATGGGAAGCTGCCTTCTCAAAGTCAGCTAGCGGATTGGGAACTTGCAATTTCTCAGAATTCAGCTGTGCCACAAGGAGTATTGGTGAATTTCTACTCTTTCCTCATATGGATTTTTATACTATTTCTTTTACTGGTAGTTTATAATCCTCGACCTGAGATGATTTTTGAATGTTTTGGCAGGATATGATACAGTCCATGCCTCATGATGCACATCCACCGAGAATTTTCATCACTGCCATGAGTGCACTTTCCATATTTTATCCTGATGCAAATCCTGCTCTTATGGTATTTTTGTAATCATGTTTCTTTGGTATTGTTAAAAAAAATTTCTGAACATGTCCACGCGGACGCGCTCTGCTCCAGTTCTTTATTATGTTCTTGGTTTAACGGAAATGAATTTCCAATGAGAGTAGGGCCAAAATATTTACAAGTCAGAACAAGTTCGTGATAAACAGATTGTTCGAATTCTTGGACAGGTATTGTTGTGTGTGTTGATTTGTCGCCTTATTAATGTGTAACCGGATTGTGAATTCGTAAATAACATAACGTGTTTGCAGATACCAACAATTGTAGTGGCTTCTTATTTGAAGACAGTAGGCAGGCCTCTTGTTCTTCCCTCTAGCAACCTTTCTTATACAGAAAACTTCTTGTATATGGTGCATTTAATGTACGCCCTGCCCTCTCTATCGTTCCTCTTTTTTTTTCGTTATAAAGTTTTGAACTGCTTTAGTTAATTTAGATCCGTTTCTAGCAGATTATATAGCTTCAAAGTGTATGTGACATGAATATTCTATCATCTTCCATTGATTATAGGGGGAATAGGTCTTACAAGCCTAATCCTAGGCTAGCTCGAGTGTTGGACATCCTCTTTATACTGCATGCTGAACATGAGATGAACTGCTCTACTGCTGCTGCTCGGCACCTTGCCTCTAGGTACCTTTCACTGGTTAGAGATTCATCGAGACTGCTATGAGATATGTTTTAATTCAGTATCGTGTTTGTGTAGTGGTGCTGATGTGTACACTGCTGTTGCGGGAGCTATTGGAGCTGTCTTTGGTCAGCTTCATGGTGGTGCAATTGAGGCTGTGCCTAAGATGTTATCAGAGATTGGGAATGTTGAAAATATTCCAGCGTTTATCGAAAGCGTGAAGAATAAGTAACTCAATACTTAAGACTACAGATATCTGGGTTTTGATGAATCATTCCACTAATGTTAACTCTTTTCTCGCAGGAAGAGGAGGTTGTCAGGTTTTGGACACCGCATTTACAAAACCAACGACCCCCGAGGTAAAATCGTTAAAAAACTGGCGGATGAAGTGTTCTCCATTCTTGGAAAGGATCCTCTGGTTGAGGTAATTTAGATTCTTGTGCTTCACGTATCTCTCTTAGTTGAATTCTTTCTTATGTATGACGTTTTCAGGTGGCAGTTGCTCTAGAGAAGGCGGCACTCTCTGATGAATATTTTGTTAAGAGAAAGCTTTACCCAAATGTTGATTTCTACTCTGGGTTAATCTATAGGTAACAAGTTCCTGCTAGTGACTTATTGTAACAATTAAGTTCTTTACCTGAATCTTTTGTGTTGGTAATTGAAATGGGCATTAAAACAGGACAATGGGATTCCCTCATGAATTCATGACTGCGCGAGTAGCTGGATACTTGTCACACTGGCGTGAGTCCTTAGATGATCCTGACACTAAGATCATTAGACCCCAACAGGTAAAATACACTCTTTGATAGACCAATGACCAAAATTTGGGTGCATTATGGGTATACGTTAACTTTTTGATGGACCAATCTGTAGTGTTTTTTTTTTCCCCTTTTTCGCTTATATATATGCTCATTGTACTGTGTGGCTACACAGGTCTATACTGGTGCGTGGCTAAGGAATTACGAGCCAGTGAAGTAAAGAACTATCAATTGAGTCAGATTGGATCAGTTGTGTCAAGCTTCCATTACGATTGTATCAACAAGGCGTTAGCTGGATCTATGCTACTAGTCTACCAATGCTTTTGAATATGAAAAACCTTCCAGGTCGACCTGGTCTAAATTACTCAACTTCGATAAATATTAGAAATATGTGTGTTGTGGATATAATAACAAAAGCTTAGTAGTATACCATGTTTTAAGAATATAATGTTTAAACATGTATGTTGTAGTGGTTCCATTTCCATCTAAAAATAATGTTGTATAGGGACCTTTATCAGGAAAGTTCTAAAAGAAGTTATCATCCAGTTAATATAACACATTGCTTGAATTATAAAGATTACAAAATTCTATTTAACACATTACTTGGGATAAAGTTAACCAGAAATCATATCCATTTATAAATTGACTGAATATTACTCTATACATCCAATCCAAGACACTAAGCCATTTTTTTCCTCAATCATTGGGAAAATTTCACCAGAATTTTCATCCCTATGGTACTCTTTTTTTTTTTTTCGAGATCGAACAAATTAAAAATTTTAAATCCGGGAAAATAAAATAAATGTTTAATGTCTGTGTGAGATTTTGTCATAAGAACGTGAGATAAGGTCACCGTCTAGACTTGGACACGAAAGTAGGTCCCACCATACGCGATGAGCTGTATTTAATTTTCTGATGTTTTTTTTACAAAACAAGCCCTTGATGTTTACAGTTAATTACAGAATAGCCCTTTTCTTTCCTGTCCTCCACGATCAGCGACGAGGTCGAATACGATCGCTCTCTTCTCTTCTTACGCCTTTCGACAGTTCTTAAAAACAATATCAAATTTCTGCAGCTTCTCTCTCTCCTCTTCCTACCTATTTCAGTGATTCACTTGCAAAGAAGTCGCCTTCCATAGAGGCCCAGGTATGCCATCATCCCAAATCTAACTCTTTCATCTTTCAATTCTCTCTAGTTTAATCTCTCGACAAGTAACGATTGAATCTGGGAAAATTTTTGGTATGTATCTATAAACCCGACTGATAAATTCTGAGTCCAATTGGTTAGGTGTTCAATGATCCTGATTCCATCTTCTGGGGATCTCGTAAACGATACTGTTATCTGTTAGGAAACTAGAACAAACAAAATTCGTGGGAGCTGGTTCTATTTATGTGTTTCGAATCAGAAAATTTATCTATAGTTGTAGTCTTTGATTCAATCTGTGAGCAAATAATGGAAATTTTGATTGATCTCTTTATGGATTCTTCGAGATGAAGATTGGGTGCTTGGTTGATCAGCCTAAGATAACTTAAGAATCTTTGCTTGTTTGCAATTTTGTTCAATTCTGATTAATAAACCATAATTTACCAAGAATTAAAGCTTGATCTTTGTGGCCATTGATGCCAGTATTGTTGTTGTTGTCTCTTCCTAATCTAGAGCAGTCTTTAAAAATTGTTGTTGTGTGTTATTTTAATCATAGAAAACAATTGCATCTCCTTCATTTTTCTGTAGTTTGAAACATGGCTGGCCAAAACGCGCGTTTGAATGTGGTTCCCACTGTTACAATGCTTGGGGTGATGAAAGCTCGTCTTGTTGGAGCCACAAGAGGTCATGCTCTCCTCAAGAAGAAGAGTGATGCTTTAACTGTTCAGTTTAGAGCCCTTCTCAAGAAAATTGTTACTGCAAAGGAATCCATGGGAGATATGATGAAGACATCGTCTTTTGCTCTTACCGAAGTCAAGTATGTTGCTGGTGATAATGTCAAACATGTTGTCCTCGAGAACGTTAAAGAAGCTACATTGAAGGTTCGTTCTCGGCAAGAGAATATTGCTGGGGTGAAGCTGCCTAAGTTTGATCACTTCTCTGAAGGCGAGACCAAGAATGATTTAACCGGTTTGGCTAGAGGTGGTCAACAGGTCCAAGCTTGCCGTGTGGCTTATGTGAAAGTCATTGAAGTTCTAGTTGAGCTTGCTTCTCTCCAGACTTCTTTCTTGACGCTTGATGAAGCAATCAAGACGACTAACCGCAGGGTAAACGCTCTGGAGAATGTGGTGAAACCGAAGCTAGAGAATACAATTAGTTACATCAAGGGAGAGCTTGATGAGCTTGAGAGAGAAGATTTCTTCAGGTTGAAAAAGATTCAGGGATACAAGAGAAGGGAAGTCGAGAGACAGGCGGCTAACGCTAAGGCATTTGCTGAAGAAATGGTTCTTGAAGGAATATCTATGCAGAGAGGAATTTCCATAAACGCTGCACGTAACTTGCTTGTTGGTGGTGGAGAGAAGGATGCAGACATTATTTTCTGAGGTGTGGGCTCTCTCATTCTCTCTGCCTTCTGTGTTTGCTCGGTTTCTATTTATTCATTGTCGCCTCGTTTTTACTCTCTTCATCAGGCTTATGTTTCTTCAAATAAAATGGATTTGATGTAGATGAAATATTGTATCATCTTTGATTGTGTTTTGCTATGATTTTCCTCAGAGATTTGTGATTGTTACTGTTATGGGTAATGATAATTTCCCTGTTTGGGACCAAACAATTAGATCGACAGAGTATTTCTTGTGCTTTCTCAAATAAAGTTACAGGGATTCAAGTAATGTTGGGTTAAGCATAGCAATATGAGAGAAGAAAGGAACTTTATGAATCCATTGCAGAAAGTTCAAATGAGATGAGTAAAGTGACAACGTATTCATGAAGCTTTGAAACTTCGTATGCAAAGATACACTTAAATATGAATGGAGGAGAGGCTTATGAGAACATAGAGATATAAATAGCATTGTTGAATTCTTTTTCCCTCCCTTTAAATCTGATCCAATAAACCGTCATCTTGCTCGTCGACCAACTCTTCAGGTATTGATTCTTCTACAAAAGATCCATTTTAGGATTTATGTTATGTTGTGCGCATGATACTTGTTCAGGAGATAAGACAGGACATCACACACTAGGACATATTCCTTGCTTAACTTATCAGCTTTTTAGGGAATCAATGTAAGTGGAGAAAGAATAACTCAAAGCATGAAAAGGAATACAAACTGCATTACAGTACATAAACTTATCATATCCCTTATTTGTAACAAGAAAGACATTCATTCAGAGCGATGAACAACGCAAGAAGTGGCTATTACTCTGTTCCAAATCAACCAGAAAGATATGACTCGGGTACACATAGATCCTCGGGTTGGCGAGTTCCCGCTTTCTCTTCACCGAACGCATGGTCCAGGAGTGATTCAGTCAGTAGACTTCTCTTTTGATCATATAAACTATTCAAGAATGTTTTAATCTCCTTATCTGTTTGATGTTTGGTATTCTCCTTCAGATAGTTAACAGCCGTTTGCTCGATGATCCTCCAGCCACTTACCCAAGAACTGCTTTTTCATCATTCGTGTACTATATCCTAAATTCATCATCAGCTGATTAGTCTTGCTTCTTTATATATATATAAAGATTTGTCTTAACATGCTCTTCAAGAACTTGAAAAACCATTGATTTTGGCAGAGAATCAGTCCAACCATCACATACTCCGCATCAGATTCCAATCCGTAACAACCTACGAAGGCAGCACCTAGAGGCACTAAGGCAAGCCGTTCACAACCAACCTTCTAGATCCGAGAGCAATTCAAGGTCAACATCAGAAACCAGAGAAGAAGATGATGTTCTTAAACATCTAACAAAGGAAACATATGACCCGCTCCCCAAAAGCCTGCTTCTCAGAAGCCTGAGCTTATACTACAGAAACAAAAACTCAAGAAACAGTCGAGATGTCTCTGGTGAAGAAGAAGAGAAGAGATGCAGTGTATGTTTAGAAGACTTTGAGCCCAAGGAAACAGTGATGCTCACTCCTTGCAAACATATGTTTCATGAGGAATGTATAGTTCCATGGTTAAAGAGCAAAGGACAGTGTCCTCTCTGTAGATCCATCATACTCAAGCCGGCAATAGAAAACTCTTCTCCGGCTAATGGACCAAATCTCACTGGAGACATGACAGTGAACGATCTATTCACATTAGAGCTAATCTCTGTGGTAAGAGCAATGGAGGAAACTTTCCTTTTTAGCTATCCTCGTCGCCTGTAGAATCATAATATAAATTAAATCCATCTTTGTAACTTTTAACTATTCAGAAACATTAAATACTCTCAAATGATATTAGTTTATTATTTGTGATTTTTAATGAATCATATGAATTCACCATTTGATACATCTTTACAGTGGGGAAAAAAAATAGAATCTTTTTAGTTTAGTTTAGTTTTCGCTACACACACTCATCTAGAACTATCACAGAAAGGAATGGCGCCAAAATCACATCTCCGATGTTGCTCCTCCGTCGCCACAGTCCCACGTCGGAAAACAGAAGCACAATCAGGCAAATCGTCGAGATCACCGAACAGAGATTCATCTTCGTCCTCGCCTACTGAAAAACCTCTCTCTAGCGTTACGTCGAGAAAATTGCCAGCGTAGATCGATGAGGAAGAAGAAGAAGAACCAGCTGATGATAACGAGATGGAGGCGTCGTAAAACCAGCCGAACTCGCCGATTTCACTGTAGCACCCACCTAAGAGCAACGGAGAATCCACGTGGCTTAAGTCCAGTCCCACTGGTTCCTCTGTGGCTCCGACGGCGACGGTCATTTCCTCCTCCTCTTCATATTCTTCCTCTTTCTTAGCGGTTTTGAGGACGACGGAGCGATGGTGGTGGTGGGATTTGTTGTTGGCGGCGGAGGGGAAAGGATGGTTGTGGTCGCAGGCGTAAGTTATCACGAGTTTTGTGGGGTCCACACGGCTTCTCTCCACCTGCTTCCTCGCCGGACATCCTTTTGAGCTACTGCATCTATAATATCCCCTGAGCCATTTAGATAGAGAGAGAGAGAGAGAGATCCACACTAAGTCATTAGCCAAAATTTCATTAATACTCAAATTAAAACAAATCTAATTATATGATTTATCTCTGATGATAAATCATTAAAATAAATATTCAAAGTTCAAACAAATGAATAAAAGTTAAAATTTTCTGAATATTAGTAAAATGACAACTTCATTAATGAGGAAAAGAAAGTAAAAATATTTATTTTCTTCATAATTATAAAACTAACTCCAACATATCGAAAAGATATCAGACAGACAATAGTATAATATTGGCACGTTAAACACGTAGTACATATATGTAAAATACTTTTTCCTTTTTGTGGCTTTTTTCTCAGAAATAAAAATCTACCGCTACTTTAATAGTATTTCATCTTCCCCAAGGTTAACCCAATAAATATATAATCCAAGTAGTAAATTTTTTAGATAATTTAGTTACTAACCTATCAGATTATTGCTTTAATTACAAGTTTAACGAGAATTAGTAAAAATCCTTCAGGATTTAAGGAGAAGGCGCGTGAAACCACGCGATAACAGACGCGTCCACTTATATTATTATTACTAAAACTCTACAAGGTGCGTATCCTAGCCCAACCACCGTGAGACTAACGTACGCTTTCCCATTTCTAAGCCGCCGCTGATTAAAACGACAAAAAGGACAAAACGGTAATCTACCTGGGATATGGCGAGCCTTTGATCGGCTTTTGTCCGTATTTTCTCCAGGCCCAGGAATCTGACGGTGGATATACCTCGCCTCTACTCTTAGATCCTTCCACGTCAGATATCGGAACGGAGACCACTCTCTTCTCTACGTTCCTTCTACTATCCAATTATAACATTTTCAGATCATTGTTTTCAAAAAATAAAATAAAAAATTAACAATAATTTGTAAGCATATATAGAAATTTCACATACCTTTTCTTGGGAGTTGGTTTTGAGATCTTCGAGTCTTCGCAAGAAGAAGGAGATTCAGGTACGACGTCGTTGTAAGTCTCATCTTCTTCATCATCCGATTCTTGAATTGCTCTACGGTGCATGATTGATCTTGACAGTAAGATTCCACCGGAACAGAGAACGGATTATGTTCTCTTTTCTGTTCAGGACCGGAGGGTGATTAAGAAACTGATTAGTGAGAGGGTTTTAATCAATCTGAAGTGATTATTATTCTCTTCTTGTTTGGGGACGTGCAGGCAAATATCGAAGGGATTATATTGTTATTATATTTGTCATATGTATTTTATTTGAATAATATATATGACCAGTTGTTTTGTATTATAGTTTATTTATTTTGAAAGTTTCTCTCTCTCGTGGGATTTTATTTTATTACTACCATAAGGTTTGCTAATCAAATTATTTCTTTAATTAGCTGGAAGTTTTGATTAAGTCCATGCATAGTTATGCAAATCTATATTATAGTTATCCGCATCTGATCTGTAGACTACGATAGTTTTATTTTTATTGCATGTAAATAAAAAAAGAAAAATATGCACACACATAAATGCTCATTTTTGTAAAGTTAGTTACAACTCAGCTAACTCTGGTTAATTAAAATGAATCCCGAATCAGATATGTTTATGATGCATTGAAGGTTGAAATGAAGTAGTTCTTTAAAAAAAAATTTAAGTTGAAATGAATGAGTTTTAACCTATGAGTTGATTTGGTCCGTTTCAATACACCAGAATGAATCATGTTTGTGAACTTGACATAGTGTTAAAGGGTTTCGACATAGTATTCTTGTATGGAAAAATACATCCTAGTTTGTATCTAAGAAACTAGTTTAAATATATATTTACGTTTTATCGATTTTGGACTAAATCTATAATATATAGAAAATTAACCTTTTGAATCTTATGTCAAGGTCATTTTCATCAGAGTTTCGGATGTTTCAAAACTTTATGTACTACCATGTTCTCTTATTCCCCTCTGAACTTAGTTTAAAACACACGCACACACACACACACACACACACACACACACTCCTTTTCGCCCTTCCCAAAAATCTTATCTACTTGTTCCGCTGCACTAGTTAGTTTATGCAGCAACATAATATATTTAAATATTTTATGCAATAAAAAACCTATAAAGATATTTACATCAGAAGTTATAAGTTACCAATACTAATGTATAATCTAAATGAGTATAACCGATATAACAAAGAAGGGATCTAAATGAACGAATCAAAGAATCATACCTCAAATAACGTGTAAGGAATTTCATATCAACTGGTAATAAGTAGATTATACTTTTTTAATTGTATATTAATTAGTTCATCCCCTATATTATATGGTTTTGGCTCGTATTATCCAACCGAAAGAGGTAAATGAGATCTTAAACAATATGTTTGTAGAGAGTAACATGAGCCTTTTCTATGAAAAAACACATTTAGTTTAAGATTACACATTTGATGACGGTCGTGGAGGAATTTGGCTAAATACAAGTTTCACCTCATCTGGAACAAAAAGAAAAATGGCTAAGAAGAAACATATAGATATAACCTAGGTCTAGAGAGACGACAATATTTTATAAATGTGTACATAAATTTGGGCTGTATATGGCCATAATAAATCGTGTGGGATCGAGTCAAGATTCCTCCGGTCAGTTATTAAACTGTAAATCATAAATAGATAAAACTATATAAATGCATGTGTCATACTCATTAGTTTAAGTACTCCATTATTGTCTCCAACTTCTGCCAGAATGGAGCCAAAAACTGTATTTTCTGGTTGTATATGTTTTTGATTAATTTATATATGTAATGCGTGTTTACACTCATTATGTATATATATATATATGTTTGATTTGGTCATTTCTGATCATGATAATTAATGTCGAACTAATCAATAATTTGGTCGAATATGATGCAATTGAGAATTGACAATGAAACATGATTAGATAATGTTTTTGATGTTGTTATTTAATTTAAAATGATGTGCAAGTACAAGGTAATTTATAATTGACACGTCTTCTACTTATTAAACATATACATATAGTCGCATAGTCAAAGATTCTTAAACACAAAAATAATGTAGTTTTCATTTTATCATTAGTTCAATAGTTTCAAACATGGTCCTAAAAATCGTCAGCCTAGCCGATTAATCGGTCGTCTAAACGCTATGCGAAGGTCGACCACCACAATTTTCCTAAAATCGGGTCGGTTCCGCAGTCAGACGATTAATCGGTCAAAATCCAATTAATCACCGATTTTTTCCGATTTTTTTTTTTTGAAAAAATTAAAAAAAGAAAAATCAACCAAAAATTGATTTTTTAGTTGAAATTACTAGTTTAATTACTTTAATAATATGAACAAAATTATTTTCATGTGTATTTGAAAATTTAATTGTATATTTTAAATATATTTATGATAAATGTTATTTTTGTGAAGTAAAATTTAGAAATAATCAAAATACTTGTAAGATTTTTGTAATGACAAGTTTATGAAACTTTAAATGTTATAGTATATCAAACTTATAAATCTAGTGAAGATTTATAAATTAAAATAAGTTAAAAATATTATAAAAAACTCTAAAATTAATCCCCGATTAATCTCCGTTTATTCCCCTAGTGATTTTTAAAACATGAGTTTCAAGTAAGTTTAAGAGTTAAATATAAATATATATATATATATATATAGTTGAATCAGGATAAGCTAAATTCGAAAATCCACTAGAAAAGTTAAAACGAGCTCTGATCCAGCTAACATGATTTTGAATATAATCTTGTATCTATAAAACCAGAATGCGATCATTAGACGTAACCTAATAGAAGAAAAACGATTAGTTGTGAATGTAACTTTTATATAAGAAACATTTAAAACATTCCTTTGAAGGATCGTCTTCGATAAATTGTTGCAAGTACGAGTCTTGTTTTACAAAAATACGGCTTTGGGCTGACTTGTTTTGGTCTAGAGAATGTTCATTACCTACTTTATGTCGGAGTAATGAACATTCAAAGTTTGAATTAACTTGAGAATATTCTTAAATCAGTAAATGTGTTTGTTTTAGTCTTTAAGACTTCTCGTCAGCTTGTATATGTTGATATCAATAAATAGTAGATAAGCAATATCTATAAGGAAGGAAAATTCAAATGTCTGAAGATCATAAAAGAAAAAAAAAACTGAGCAAATACGATTCGAACCAGAAAATAATAAAAACAGATCATAGATCATCTTCGTTTGACACATATATTTAGCCAGTAATGTTTTGAGACTTGTTGAGAATGACTCCTTCATATTTGACCTGGAACCACTTCATGGCATCATCTTTCGTCACTCTATGCTGGATTCCAACACGAGCCTTGCATCTTCTACGACGAGCCACACGATAACCGGGTCGCTCAAGAACAACATAGAAGTCCATACCGTAGATTCCAGTGGATGGGTCATACCTAAGATGGAATTATAGACCACAGCGATTAATCATTGACTAATCTATTCGTTTTGAGTTAGAAAGATAGAAACTTACTTGATACCCAAATCAATGTGCTCTTGAATACCAAAACCAAAGCAACCAGTGTCGCTAAAGTTCCTTCTCAAGAGTTCGTACTCTTTAACTTTGAGTCCACTCTCAAGAAGCTGCATTGCCTTCTCTCCCCTGACAGTTACATAGCAAGCAATCTTCTCGTTACGTCTGATACCAAAGGAACGAACAGTGTATCGAGCTGCAAAAAGAGTTTCAAGTGTTGAGATTTATGGTGGAACTCTCTTCATCCAAAACAAAGTTACCAGGATTATAAAGATGTTCCAAGTAAACCGAAACAAAACAGAGACACGAGAGTTGATAGCTACTGATTCTCACTATAAGTATCCGAAGACCCAAGACAGTTATACATCTTTTTATCTTAGACAAGGCTAATCATACACTACAAAAAAATAACAACTAGTAACCAATTTTCTCAGAAATCAAACGATGAACTGATTCAACTTAGAAGAAGAGGACTCACCCTTGGAGAAAACGGGAGTCTGACCACTCAATTGTTCCAAAACCTACGAATTATAATTCGATTAATATCAAGAATATTCAGGCTGAAACGAAAACATATAATCAGTCAAGGAAGAGAAATGGAATTATAAGGAGAAAAAAAAGAAAACCTTGGAGGCTCTGGTGAGACGATCTCCGCTCTCACCGACGGAGATGTTGAGTACCAGCTTCTGCACTTTAATGTCCCTCATTGGGTTCGATAGCTTCTTCTCTGACGCCTGATTCAACCAATAAAATTATCATCACATCTTTACTCAAACATCAGAAAATTGAAACCCAAGAACAAGCGATAACTGCGACGGACCATTTCGGATTTAGGGCTGCGGTAAACTCCGGCAGACGGGGAAGCACGAATAAACGGAAGACGAAGCGGCAAAAATATATAAACCCTAAGGTCTGATATGCTTAACTTCTTCTAGGGTTCGAAAACAACTTTATCACTACTAAAATGACGATGTTACCCTCCTCCCTTCGACAAGCCCACGTGACTATTGGTCATGTTTTTCATTAATTTTTTTTTATTTGGGTCTCAATAGTCGTATAAAATTTACAAGCTAGACAAAAATTTAGGGAATTTCTCTTTATTTTAGGATTCGAAAAACAGGGTTTGTTTGATGACAATTTCCATGTTTGATCACTTAAAGTGTTACATTATACTCTGTTTTAGCAAATCTCCTAGTGCATAAACAGCCTCACATTGTTCTTCTTTGATTTATTGAGAACCAACACTTGCTTTACCGGGCGAATTAGGAGACCGAGCCAAGCTAAAGCTACTAGAGCAGACGCTAAGCTTTGAAGCTGACCTACGGTTTCTCACTAATGGAACCAGTGACTGCACCACATCTGCCATTAAGGGTCTGTAATCAGCTTCTGCTTGAACACACATCGCTGCTATTGCTGCAACTTGAACAACTTCTTTTGTCGAGTACTGTCCTTCGAGTGTTGGATCCATTATGTCTACTACTTTGTCTCTATCAGCCAATTGAGGCAAAGCCTGGATAAAAAGGAAAGAAGTGATCAGAACAAAGAATCAAAAGAAATGACAGTTTGTGAATGGAAGCGTACCCAAGCTACAAGAATGCCTTCTCCTGTAGCTCTCTTCATATCTACTGGAACCCTACCGGTTAGTAACTCTAACAAGACAACACCGTAGCTATAGACATCTGACTTTGTTGTCAAGTGACCGGTTAAAGCGTACCTTAATAAGAAATGAAAACAAAAATGGGTATTAATATTCGAGCTATCAAAATATAAATGATGGAAGACGATACAAAAATTGATAAAGCATACTCAGGAGCAACATATCCTTGTGTGCCTAAAACACGGGTAGAAACGTGTCCACCAGCTTTATCTGATCCGACTTTGGCCAATCCGAAATCTGAAACTTTGGCATTGAAGTTTCTGTCCAAGAGAATATTACTGCTCTTAAAGTCTCTATGAATAACTGGGGGTGACACTTGTTCATGGAGATACTCCAAGCCCTTTGCAGCTTCTAGAGCTATTCTCATCCGAGTTTGCCAATCTAATCTTGGTAGGACAGAACCAGACCCTAAATGCAAGAACAAGAGACAGATTCTATCAAATCCAACAAGAACAACACAAGCTAATAAGCTATGTTCACCCATATAAGTAAGTATAATACACTATCTAGGATTCATGTTCAAATTGCAATCACCGTAAGGATAAGTACAGAAAGAAATAGTAAAATATGAAGGCTTCTCCATTTAATTCTAGTGGACAACTTCTAAGACACCACAACTTATGGCATTACTGACAGAAGGAACTTACTGTTGTTAAGATAGAGGTGTTCCTGCAGACCACCATTTGCCATGAACTCATACACAAGCAGCTTGTGAGTATTGTCAGAGCAATAACCAAGAAGAGCCAACAAGTAAGGTGAACGCAGACGACTCAGTAACTCAACCTGTCACAGGATACACAAATTGATGAAACGTTTTAAGTAATAAAAAGTAAACTCAGTCCTAAATCTTGAAAAGCAAAAATGAAAGAGTAATCTGAAATGAAAAAAACCTCCATCTTGAATTCTTCTTCCCCTTGCTTTCCTGCATGATCCATGAACTTGATAGCAACTTTTCTGCCATCGTTAAGCACACCACGATAAACCAAACCAAACCCACCATGGCCAACCACATTAGACTTGGTAAATCCACCTGTTGCTGAATGCAGTTGCTTGAAGGTGAAAATCTGCAACCCATTTTCAGTAACATCCTGTTGATTTTGACAATCGCCTTTCTCCTCGCAATCAAAACCTAAGGTAAAACCAAGAACAAATTCAATACCTCCCCAGAATATAAACTAAACCCTTATTGGAAATCTAATTAGAAACAAAGTTTAGTAAGCGGCGAAAAACAGAGGGCGTAAGAAGAAGAAATGCAGGTAAGAAGGATAAGGAGCGAAATAGAGAGAAAATGTAAATGTGATAAAATTGAACATACTCTTGCTAATTCTGTGACGCTTAGAAACTTTGTTACGAATATAGCAGTAGTAGCTAAAGGCAACGAACAGAGAAGATAGAGTAAGGCAGGCAAGAACCACTATGGCTACTACTGCTGCACGCTCTTTCCTTTCGTATGCTTCATCTCTCTCCATTTTTTTCTTTTCTCCCTCAGAATACAAGTACAAGTTTCTTGAAATGGAAAATAAAAGAAAAATGTAAAAAAAAAACCCTAGAAATTGATACTCAGGAGGAGTAGGATATGATATTGAAACAGTAAGCTTCGTGTGAGTGTTTGTGCGACTGTCAGCTTCACCGACGCATTCTACTGCTTTTGTTTTGTGGCGCGGAGAATAGTTGAAGCCAGGGATGCCAACTTTACTGATTTGTCCCCATTGTTTATTTTTATGCAGTTTAGTCCCCCAGGGCCCAGAAGGCCAGAACCCAAAATTAGATATTATATTTAGCCCAAAATAAGGTTTAGAGTAATTTCTTTAGGTCTAGAAATATTGAGATCATTTCCGTTAAAAGGATTCCCAATAATTTGTAGCTCTTTTTTCCACCCCCAATAAAATGCCATCTCGTCACAGTTTCCTACTTCAATTTTTATTGAATCAAATACATACAGATACAGATCAATTAATTGGCACTAGATCAATATAATTCTCGGATTTCTAAAGAGAATTTATCCTCGTGGAAGATGGGATTTACGTGAAATGATTGCAAAGAAAAGAAAAACATATTATTTATAATGACAAAAGGTTCCAAACAGCTTTTGTTTTCTCTTACATGATAAAAGATTCCTCGCAAACACACTACATACTACGCCATTAAACCAACCCATATATATATATAGCTATATGGTATAAGCATATGAACTGGAGAGAAACTGCGATTAACTTTTTTCACCTTTTGTCTTACTTCTTTCCACGGAGTTTAGCACCAAGTGCCCTCTCCAGCTTTGAAAGGATCTGTTGATTCGGAATTGCTTTCCCAGACTCATACTCTTGGATCACTTGTGGCTTCTCATTTATCAGCTATAACATATCACCATCATGAAATCCAGTTGCTTACAACAAGCAACATGAAAGAGAGATACAGAGAAAAGAAAAAAAGTACCTGGGCGAGTTGGGACTGAGTTAACTTCTTCTCCCCACGGGCTTGCATGATGGCTTTCTTCAACTCAGTAGGCACACGTTCATCTGATTTCAAAAACCATACACACAAACAAGATGTTAAAGATAACCAACATACTAATCAACCACAAATGGGTAACGCAGTGATCTGAGGAAGACAACTACATAAAGCTTCATCAGCTATTGGAATCACAAAAAAACCCCATCAACGAATAGAGAATGGAGACAACCTTAATAAGTAAGACGCTAGGAATTTAATTGCCAATATTGGAATGAAAAAACTAGTTCACCCACTACAAAGTAAGATACTAAAATTTCTTTGTCAATACAGAAATCAGAATCCAACAATTACTAGTGGAAGAGAAATAAGATATATATACTCACGAGTTAAGTTCTCAGTGTCATCATCTAGCTTCTTTGTATTCAAAGAGGTGCCGCTTGATGCTGCCTTGTTGGTTCCAGCATTGACTAAACCCAGCAAAAACAAAAGAGACAATAAACCAAAGCAATCCCCGTTAGATGATATGTACAGATACAACAAAAATAGATTCATGAAAATGAAAGAAGAAAAAAGTACTCAATGCATATTCCAATGTCAAAAAACTGCTGCAAACGGAATTGAAATCACAACAAACGAAAGCCCTAACAAAAATCCCTAGTAAGAAATCAAAATAATCCAGTGGGAGCAAGGACGAATAAATCATGGAGACTAAAAACACAGCATAACAAAACTCATCTAGATTGAATCGCCAAATATATATAGCCTTAAACCAAACAAAAAATCTCAAACATATAATAATAAAGCAAAGAAGGGAGATGACATGAGAGAGAGACTGAGATGGAGGAGAAGAAACAAACATTTTCTAACGGTTTCAATATCGGCGCCGCTGCGACGAGCAGCGTTGACAGTCTTGTCGTCGCGCTTGGCGGCAGAGTTAGGAGCTTTCTTACGGATCACAACAGGTTCCCAATCCTGAGTCATAGGTCCAACTCCTGCCATGCCTTTCTCTTCAGATTTCGTTTCTTCAACTGCTTTCTAGGTTTTCTTCTTCCTCGATTCGATTATTAAAAATTTAATGAGACGATATACACCAAACTCAAGGTGATATCGTTTTGTAGTTATTTATATAGTTCTCATTTTCCACACAAGGGGTAATTTAGTCAATAGCTAACGTTGACGGCCCCAACCGAGGCACATAGATATATGTTACATATAAATATCCGACCAATATAAATGCTCTGGATTTTATTCTTTCTTTGACATTGTCCGATATTTAATCCGGTCTATGATTTATAAGTAAATAAGAAAACATAGATAAAATAATAAAAGTGGACAAAGTAGATCTGGGTATTCGGATTTCGGTTCGGATTCGGTTCGGATTTTTTTAGATTCGGATAATCCGGATAGAATATTTCATTATCCGTTTGGGTTCGGTTCGGATAGGTATCGGATTCGGATCGGATTAAGATATATTTTTAGGGGAAAAAACTAAAAAAATTATTAGATATTAGTAAAAATATATTTAACTTTTATAAAATTTGGTAAAATACACTATAATTTCAAAAATATACATAATATTTTCATATATATAATTTTATTTCGGGTTTTCGGATACATTTTCAGGTTTTCAGTTCGGTTCAGGTTTGGTTCGGATAACCGAAATAGAAAAATGTAAAAACCGTTCGGATTTTACGAGTACATAATTCGGTTTCGAAATCGAATTTTTCGGTTCGGATTCGGTTCGGTTTTTGGATTTCGGTTTTTTTGCCCATCCCTAGGACAAAAGTCAGAAATTGGTAAGAAGTCAGGGCCAACCCAAAGTTTGATAATATAGACCCAGAACAGAAAGCCCTTCTAGATTTGGTAAATAAACTTCCATTTTAACATTCTTTTTGATGGAGCAAAAATCAGCATTGTTAGAAGATCTCAGGTTCAGATTAAAGTTTGGGCTTTCCAAATTTTTTAAGTCCACCAGTAGAATGAATACACGTACTATGACTCTATTGGACCATAATGACAAAAGATAAAGCTACTATTTTTGTCTTGTTTCAAGAATTTTATGCATGTGTTTGTTAACTTGACTCTTTGCAATCGTTTGAATTAGTTCTAATCTCCCGGTCTTCATCAATAATATTAAATCTATGTTTAATTTTTTTTTTTGTGTTGTTAAATTTTAAGATGAAGTTTAGATTTGTTTGTGTTTAATTATGATTTTCAAATACAATATGATGATATATTTTTTTTGTTAGAAATACAAAAGGAAAAGAAAAAGATACTTAATACTAGCTGTTTCAATCTCTCGTTTCCTTCATTTCCCTACAGGAAAGCTGTACATCAAAGAAAAATTAAAAAGTTAGAAATAACAGTCTAAAATAATAAAGTATGAATGAATAATAAATAAAATAAATTAAAAACTTTTTATTGAACAAAAAAGTTATGGAAGGTACAATTTGGATTCTCTTGATGAATGTCATATGGCCAAATATATATATATATACGTTTGGGTTACGGGAAACTTATAAAGTACATACATTTGGCCACTTCTTTACTATAAAATTTAACAAAGAATAACACAAAATTATGTTTACATTTTTGCATGTTGCCAAAAATCGGTCAACTCAACTTAAAAGATTGACATTATATAACTCGGAAGATAATGAATCAATAACTGATGCTGGTTGGCAAAAAAAAAACTTGTTATATTCTCGTTCTAGATAAATAATTAGAATTGATTCGAACTAAAAAGCAAGAGGGGTTAGAATTGACTATTTAAAAAAGTAAGGGGCAAGAGAATGAGTCTTACCGTTTTCAAATGACCCACAAAGCAAAAGATACAAAAAGATCAAATTCTGATGCCTCCGACTAACACGATTTCTTCCGATTCCTTCTTCGTCGCCGTTCTTCGGATTTTCAGTCTTCTGCTCGAAAGGTCTCTTACTCTATCTCCATTTCTCTCAGTTCATTGAAAGTGAAACTCCCTTATCTTCTAATATATCTCCTGTAGCTCCTAGTTTAGCTGTTCCTTCTTCTTCTGCTCGCTGCAACAACTCCAAGTCTTCATTTCTCTTGTTAGACTATGTTTCTTTGAGAAAAGTTTTATTATTGTTTGTTTGCTCTTGTTGTGATATTCTCCAAGCAATTGAGAAAATTCTCTTGGGCACAGTTCAATTTCAATTCAGTTTGATTTAAGATTCAGTGAATCAAAATAACTGACCTAAATTCTATTAAGTTGGGTGAGCTCAATTAAAAACAGCACTTTTTCAGAAAATCAGAGCTCCTGGATTTGTATTATCTGTTGTTTTCAGATGTGTTTGTTTAGATTCTTGGGCTCTTTATGAAGTTAAAGTTGTTGTCTTTTTCCTTTTATTCCAGGGCAGTGCTTGAGAATCATTGAAGAAGGTGATCGTTTTTGCTTTTACCGTACGAATCTGAAACTGGAAACAGACACCGTTCATTCATCTTTATATACAGATAAATAACTCAAAGATTTATTTAAGCCACAAAGAGAGTAATAACTGAAGCTAGGAGCTCAAGAACTTGGCGTTGTCTTCTTTTTGTATCATGCCGTATTATATTCAGAGGCTTTTCAATACTTGCAAGGCATCTCTCTCAGTTAATGGACCTGTGTCTGAGGAAGCCTTAGACAAGGTTCGCAATATGTTGGGTAGGACTACGTTATTGATCCACTGTCTTGCGAATCTTCTTATTAAGTGTCTTCCATTTTTTTCTCTGTAACCTTGCTTTCTCCATCATGCTCTATAAACACACTGTTTTGCTCGTGGTTTCTGTCTGAAATGCTTGGTATCTCACTCTCTTATGTCTTAGGATACTGTTGTTTATTCAGTCTAGTATTTGCAGCCGTACTTGATACTTGTAACTTTTGTATATCAGAGAAAATCAAGCCGCCTGATGTTGGTCTCGAACAGGAAGCTCAATTGGTGCGTAACTGGCCTGGTCCTGGGAATGAGAATAATGGAACCAATCATTCTCTTCCAGCAATAAAATACCTTCAGTTACATGAATGTGACAGCTTCTCGGTGAGCTAAACTTTCTCTCAGGATGGTCATTGTTTACACCTTTTAACGGTTATGAATGCCTTCATCTATATGGTCAAAGATTGGCTATGAAATCAAGGTGGATAGGTATTAAAATTTATGTAAACCTGATATTGTTTAGTAGAAATATATGTGCTAGGCTTTTCATGTTGAAACCGGACCTCTCATCATCACTAATCATTTTGGTTCCTGGTATGGTCATTCCTCTAAGACATGGAGCAGCACACTCCACAAATTTACTGCAGTTAAACTAAGTTCTGAAATGCAAGATTCTTGCTTTTTCTTGTCTTCTTATTATGTTTTGAATTTGATCATGCTTTTGTCAGATTGGAATTTTCTGCATGCCACCTGGGTCTATCATACCACTTCATAACCATCCAGGCATGACAGTGCTAAGCAAGCTCGTTTATGGTTCAATGCACGTGAAGTCGTATGATTGGGCAGAGCCTGACCCATCAGAGCTATATGATCCATTACAAGGTAATACTGACATGTAAACCGCCCCAGTTTAACTTCCGTGCTCTGCAAATCATTTCAAAATGAGTAATCTATTGTTTCCTTATACTCACAGCAAGACCTGCAAAGCTGGTTAAGGATACTGATATGACTGCCCCTTGCCCAGCAACCACTCTATATCCAAGAAGTGGCGGCAACATTCATTGTTTCAAAGCCATTACTCATTGTGCAATCTTTGATATCCTATCTCCTCCATACTCTTCTTCACATGGCAGACACTGCAACTACTACCGGAAGTCCCCAATAAGAGACTTACCTGGTAAAGTAACACAAACAAACTAAAACACCACTTTATGATGTAATCCCTTTGAAACGGTACTGTCTTTTATTATGTTACTACTTTAATACCACTTAGTTGAGGAATCATAAGGTAACTGAATAAGTTCTTGATTAGATTAAGAGTCTAAATGCAGATACTATGGAACATGTGCGGCATATGTATAACTAAGAGATTTGGTTAACGACTATGAATTGTTAGTTTTCCATAAGGCAATGTTGTTGATGAGGATGTGGTCTGTGAAACCAGGTGAGATTGAAGGAATGAATGGAGAAGTGATCTCAAATGTGACATGGCTCGAAGAGTATCAACCTCCAGATAGCTTTGTGATATGGAGAGTTCCGTACAGAGGTCCTGTGATTAGAAAATGAGATTGCAAAAAGGTGTAATCATATAAGAAAATAGCAGAATGTCGAAGAAAAAAGAGCAGAAAGAGAAAGGAGCCTATCAACAGTAGAATAATTGGTTAACCATTCTGCGGCTGGTTGCATTATGGTCGAGGTGCTTACATATTTGTGACCACATTCAGTTTCAGCCCATTTCGTTATACGATAATGTTCACTGCATACATCTTTATGATTACTTTACTAGTTTTCTATTTTATTTTTTTTCTGGTCTATTTTTTATATGCAGCTATATAATCCATTGATATAAACAGTGTTATATCTAGTTTTTTCAATAAATTTTGGTTTCGTCGATCCTTAGCTTTTTTTTATTTCATGTCTGTACTATAGCAACTTTGAATTCTTCTTGTGACTAAACAAAAAAACTCGAAATGTAGGCATGGAAGAAATTGAGAAGCTCTAGCAAACTTTGGGTTAAACTTTGCTATGGGATCATTTAGATGATTTAAATTGTTAATCTTTGGTTTGCCATTTACTAAAAGTAGATCCTGTAAGTACCATCATCTCTCAATTGATCAAAGCTTTGTTGCAATAACTAGATAAAACAGTGATTCAAACAAGTACTCAAAAATCCAACAGGCAACAGCAATATGTTTCCTCCAGAAATCCATTAAACCACATTCACTGGTTCGATGTTTCGGTGAAGCTACAATATATGAAAGGACCCGAAATGTAAGTAGAACTAGAATGATAAAAAAGGAAGAAGAAGACAAATCAGACTCAAAATTACTAAATTGAAAAGAAACAAAACATTCTAGATCTTCGATGGCCTCATTTTCTAAGAACACTCTTCTTCTTCTTTGGTTTCAATCCACCACCGGACTCATCTTTAGCAATCTTTGTCTTTTTCACCTTTAACCCATCCTTGGTCTTCTCATTCAGCTTCACAACATCTGATTTCATCTTCTTTCCCTTGACAGCTTTCTTCATCGGATTCTCACTCTCTGCAGCCTCACTTATCTCCTTCTTTCTCTTCTTCTTCTTCATCTCCTTCTCCCCAGACTCAACAACAGTCTCATTCTTATCCTCATCACCACCAATCTCATCCTCACCAAGCACTTCAGATACATTACTATCCATATACCTAACCTCGTGAATCCTACCTCTCTTCTTCTTTCCCTTAGCTGAAACACTCTTCTCACCACTCTCACTACCATCAACAACAGCTTCACTTTTACCTTTCTTCTCTTCCTTACCAACAATCTTACCAGTTTCAAAAGCTTCTATCTTGAGCTTCAAATCAGGCACAAACTGATAAATAGGTAACGCTAAACTCCCAGACAACTTCAAAAGCAAAGACCTAATATATTTCCATTTATTAGGTAAAATATCAACTACTCCATTCAACGTTTCCATCACATTCTCTGCAATTTCTTCACTTTCCATTGACAATTTCCCAACCTTGACGACGCTACACGTCCCAGTTCTCATGTAGAACATAGCAGATCCACAAGCTTTCTCCACTTGCTCTTTCCAGTTCTTATGCGTCAAATCAATCACCACCGGAATCTTCTTCCTAGCAAAAAACTTCTTCCCAATCAACCTCGGAAGCAGATGAATCACTCTCCGATCAGCGAAAAACATATCGTAAGAATCGCAGAGTTTCCTCTTTGCTTCGAAAGCTCTGTAATCAGACTTGAGCTTCGAGAGCTTAAGAACCTTAGTGATCGGAATATTCTCAGATTCAATCTTCTTTCTCGCATCAGCCTTAGTGAGTCCACTTTTAGGTCTGTCATCGATAATGAGACATAGCTCCGGTGAATCTTCCGTAGCGTTGATAAGAGGATGAGGTAAAGGGATACGATAAGGGTTAGTACGGTTCGTCTGTGGAATCTTCTTCAAAGTAACGAAGAGGTAGACAAACTCGTCTTGCTCGAGAAGCTGAGGCTTCTCTGTTTTTGATTTTTCGCTTCTCCAATTGAGAAGACCTTTGATGGCTCTATTCACCGTACTTAGACTCACTCTTGAATTCTGTACACTGGGAACAAGTTCCTCCGTCTGCTGCTGCGGCGGCGGCGAAACTGCGGTGGTCATTGAGGTGAGTTTTGAGGAACGAGTCAAATTAGGGTTTAAGGAGGAGGAGGAGAAAGACAAAGGGAGGCTCTGACTCTGATTTTAGGATTTATCACTGATATGTTCCCTCGGAGTTAATGGGCTTATGGTTTTATGGGCCTTAATAATTTTCCTTGGGCTAAAGTATTTTTCAAATATAAGATCACAATATTGCTTGAGAATATTCCGAATTTAAAAACACGCAACTTAATATATATTCTAATATTTTTAAGCGTCAACTTTCAACGGTGCTTGTTTGTATTTTGTCATTGTCTCTTTTGGGGGGTTGGTTTTCTTCTGTTTAAAATAATTGAGAGTAGATGATTATTTAATCATTTGAATTTTTAAGGAGATTTCATTTGGTAGTAACATGATTTCATTTGATTTAACTTATGTATTTAGTTTGCAAATATATATGTTTTTTTGGTATCAAAAGAGCATTATGTATGGGTGAAAATTTATTTATTTACTAACATTGTGTTGAAGTCTAACTTTAAAGTGATTCGAATTATAGAATGCTAGATGAAGATAACCAAATGAGCATACAAAAATATCCAAAATTATACTGATGTGGAGGCCGGAAATCCATTTGGTGTGAGACCCAAAATTAATTGGGTTAATGGCCAATAGAATAAAATGTTTATAAAAAATGGCATATTAATATACAGTGAGTGCACTGTTTACAATAAAGTCATTGCCTTTATTTTTCCACACCTGAAAAATTGAAACGTTATGACCTTTTTAAATTATGGTTTTCTTTTGTCCCCTAACCAATTCAAATTCTCATATGTTTGATACGTAGAAAGTAGAAAACTGCAAATTGAAACGGGTACATATTATTTAGCCATATAACAATGTTGACTTCATCGATCTTATAAATAGAATCTTCATAGATCATATAACAATTTCGACTTCATCGGATGCTAAATATAAACAATGTAAAAAAGCTATATAGATCTTTTAAATTTCAATAAACAAAATCCAATAATGTAGTTGTTGGAAAAAATATTTCCTTTTATGTGTATAGAAAGAAAGCAACACTTTTTAATTTTTCAAAGGAGTGAGCTTTCAGTTCCCTAAAGGAAATTCAAAACTCTCTTTGTCTTATCTGTCTCTCTCTCTCTCTCTATCTTTGCAACGGCTCTCTCTGTCGTCATTTCAATTCAAACTCCACTTATCTCTTCTTCTTTTTTAAACGTCTCTTGCTCCTTGCTCACTTCTTTCAGCTCTTTAAACGTCTCTTGCCTAAAACCCCCAATCTCAAATCTGTTTCAACTCACTTGATCTGACACATTTAGCCAAAACCCCAAAGATTTTCTCTTTTTCCCTGTTTTGATTAATCTCTCCTTGTGTTTCATCTTCTTATGTCGTTGCAGTTTTGGAAACGCCACAGCTCCATTGTGAGCTAGAGAGATAAAATAGAGAGCTTTGGTATATATCGAATTAGCTCAATCTAATCTGCAAAACATCTCTTAGCGCGTCTAGATTCTCATTTCAGTCATCTTTCTTCCACAAGGGTTTCTGAAACTTAAACTTCATGGATGGATCCATAAGTAAAAATTAAGATCTTTAGCATCCTGAGAAAGTGAGAGGTACAAAATTTCATTCCTGAGCTATTATTCTTTGATCTTCTGTTATTACAATTAGATTCTTTATATCCCTGAACTTAAAAATTGGGTAATTTCATTATAATTACTTCACAAATTTTGTTTTGTTTTGTCTGCTGTTATTTTGATGGGATCCAGTGTCTTTGTAAGTGCATTATTGATTCAATTTTTGTGATCCATAGTTTAAAGAATAAGATGGACGTTGTTGAGAGAAAAAGACCAAGAGGATCGTTTCTAAATCTGTTTGATTGGCCTGGAAAATCTAGAAAGAAGCTTTTCTCATCCAATATCTCCCAACTCTCTGGTATGTCTTCATTCTCTTGCTTCCTACATATTCCAATGTTTCTATATATAAATCTAAAATTTCTTCTTTTAAAACAGAAGAATCTAAGCAAGCAAAAGACAATGTTCAAAATCCCTCTATTACGCGGCATTCTGTTGTAAGACTTTGGTCAATACCATTTTCCTTGTTTCTGTTTTGTGTTAGTTTAGTGAATGACATTAACTGATCTGTTTTAACAGTTTGAAGTTGATCAGACTGTAAAGAACTCAACTTTCAACCCGCGAAGCGACTCGAGCTGTTGTGCATCATCTGTTACCAGTGATGATGGAAATGTGGTTAGAGCTCCGAGTGTGGTAGCGAGGCTCATGGGTTTAAAAGGTTTACCACTACCAAATGTTTTGGAACAACGGGTCAATCCTGATCTTGATCCATACTTTCTTAGATCCTCACGCCAGGCTAATACTTGGGATGCTAATGTTGATCATCAGAGTGACTTCAATGGTGTTTCTTGGGATCATTTGGATTCAAGGACCAGTAAAGGGCCGCGTAAGCGGATGATTGAGCGGTTTCAAACCGAGACCTTACCTCCAAGATCTGCTAAACCGATCTCTGTCACTCACAATAAACTCTTGTCTCCTATAAGGAATCCTGGATTTGTTCCATCTAGGAATCCTGCTTATGTAATGGAAGCTGCTTCAAGAATGATCGAGCCAAGTCCGCGGATGATGGCAAGAACACGAGTGGTTTCTTCATCTGATTCTTCTTCGCCAGTTCCATTGAGGATTCGGGATTTGAAAGAGAAGCTAGAGGCTGCACAGAAAGTGCCTAATGATACTCGTAACAGTAAGTATCAAAGAGGAGATCAAAACGAGAAGAAAACTACAGCATTGGGGAAAAGCAGTTGTGGTTTGTTGAAGGGTGAAGTGAAGACACAATCTTTCTCTGCGCAAGCAAAGGCCAACAGTAATCAGAAGCAAGACAGCTTAACAACCTCCTCAAGTGGCAACAAGAAAACGGCTTCGGGACAAAAGGAGAAAGCAGAAGCTAAGAACAGGGCGGTTAAAAGCCAAAACAGTCTCAAAGGATCTTCCTTGAGCACGGGGAAGAATGCGCTTAAGCAGAACCACCAGAAGCAGAACTGCAGAGACAATCAACAATCCAGGAAAGTGTTGAACAAAGTTGTAAATAAGGTTCTTGTGGAAAGTGGATCCACATCAAAGAGCCAGGTATTTGCTATGTCATCAACAGAAAAACCCACTTCTTTACCTTTAACCCGCAAAAAGAGTCTTCCTCGAAACAAAAAACCACGGAATGGAGTGCAAGAACAAGGAATCTATGAAGATAAGCGGATCAAAAGGGGTGAAAAGTCGATAAAATGTAACATTTCCATTGATGGTGACTCGAGCACAAGTAAAGATGATCAGAAAAGAGACACAGATGTGATTTCTTTCACTTTTTCGTCCTCGATCAAAGGTTTGTCATCGCATTCACAAAGAAACAAACAAGATGCAGACTCTGCTGTTAGGTTTAATGTGATAGGCGGAGATTCTTTAAATGCACTTTTGGAGCAAAAGCTCAGGGAATTGACCTCAAAGATTGAATCATCTAGCTCTAGATTGATCCAAGAAGAGTGTTTGAGTTCCATTTCAAAGGATAGAGCGAATGGGATGATTTCATCGCCATCAGTATTGACTCAAAACAGTCTTGATAAAGTCGTAACAGAGAGTGAATCTGTTTCTGATTGCACTTCATTCTATCAAAACCAGAAATTCCAGGTTAGTTTCGGTAAAATGCTGCTTCACCATTCTAGTATATCGAATAAATTTCTGGCTAACCAGTCTCTAAGAAAGTCTTGTCTTTTCTTTCCTTAAAGAAGAAGGAGATGATACAGGGAGAAGAACAGGAAGTTAGCAGCATCAGCACTCATACAGAAGCCGATGATTTCACACTCTCCTCCAGCAAGAGTTTCTCAGAATGCAGACATGACAAAGAATATGGTATGCCTTTGTCATTTTATGTCTTGGGTTTCTTCCTTTATTATGATTTAGGTTGTGAATATCACACCAAATAGTTCAAAATGATTGCATAAATCTCGAATCTTTAGGTCAAAGAATGCAAATCTAATGTGTATATTTTTTTATTTTTCAGGCATGAAACAAAATTCATCAGATCAAGAGCTCACTTGGGTTTCATCAAACGAGTCCCACCACACCTTAGATGAAACAGATACAGTAACAGTCGACTGGGAGCTCGAGTACATAACCGAAATCCTCAACTCTGGCCAGCTCATGTTTCAAGACTTCGTCTCAGGGACAACTACTGATGAATTACTATTACCCTCAAGCCTCTTCGATGAAATGGAACGCTCTCGAGGAGCTGCAATCTCAATGAAGATAGAAAGAAAGGCGCTTTTTGACTGTGTGAATCAATGCCTAGCGGTGAAATTTGAAAGGCTGTTAATTGGAAGCTGCAAAGGGATGATGATGTCAGGTGCGATTTTGTTGGAACACAGAGATTTGTTGGCTGACGAATTGAACAGAGAAGTAAAAGCGTTAACGAAGATGAGAGAGATGATGATTGACGAGCTTGTGGATCATGACATGAGCTGTTTAGAAGGGAGATGGATTGGTTATGAAAGAGAGATGTTTGAGGAAGGCATTGACATTGAAAGTGAGATAGTTTCTGCTTTGGTTGATGATTTAGTTGGTGATCTTTTCTCTGTTGGTGTTCTTAAACGGTCATTGTAACTGAAATGTTTTTTGGAAGCTTCTTCTAGTTGTAGATGATGAAGTGATTTGAATATACGGCTAAAGAAGAAGTGCTCTAATATATAAAAACCAAAACTTTTACTATTTAGTCTACTGTTCAATTAGTATTTAGTTTGCTAAGGACTTGTAACTAAACTATATCAGTTCATTTAGAATATTGTTGACACTTGACAGTATTTTTTGTTGTTGTTGTTGTTGTTGACAATATCTTACAAAATGACTTCACAAAGAAATCTACGCATGATGGCTTGGTTCATAAAACTTATTCTATCAGAAGACGATGAGCTTCCTTTTGAGTTAATTGCTTACTATTCTCTGGTTTACGAGATGCCAGACTACTTAAACATTGTTTCACATTGAAAAATATATACAAATATTTTGTAGGATATTTGGTGAAATTGTTTAGATTTTTTTTTTTTTGAAGAAATAAAATAATAGTTTTTGAGTTTTTTAGAACAAAAAGGAAAACTTGGTGAGATTGTAACATTTTAAGAACAAAAAATAATAACAATTGGATTTTAAGATCATCTCCAATCCCACCATATTTTATCCTCTAAATTCTATTATAAACTCTTAAATGTCAATTTAAATTATTTTTTACTATAAACTATTTTGATGGAATAATTTCTTCATTAATCGCCAAAAATATTCATTCTGTTATTCTTGTAGATCGTGTTTTTTCCCTTGTCGACAGATGTTGATCCTTGTTATTTTCAGAAAAACCTGAAAATTGTAACACTTAGAAAATATAATTCTTTGGTAAAAATAAACATAGTTTTTGAAGAATAAATTGTCCCAGTTTAATATCACATATATTTAATTATTTTAATCTTAAAATCTTGATAATATTATTTTTGTTATCAAAAACCATTAACAAAAAGAAGTAAATTGAGTCAATGGGACCTTCACTTGCTTGATTAATTGCACATCAAGGTCTAGTTTTGTTTTCATTAATCAGAATTATCCGAAGAATATTACCCTTTGGCGGAGCAAACACACATTATAACCGGAAAAAGAAAAAATGAAAAGAAAAGGAATAGATTTGATGATAATATTCCACGTGCAAACTTTTTTTATGTGTGTGAGCTTTCCTCCAAATCTTATTGACCTTGACATGATCTACTTTTAATTATTTTTCTTTAAAATTATTACTAACTTTGCCACAATTGTAGAACAAATAGTCATCATCCCTATGTCATTTTATTTTAGAAAGAACTGGTTAGGTTCCTCGCATTTGCACCTCATGTATAGTTGCAGAACAAATCATTTGTATTTTGGATATTTTAAGAATAGTTTTTATTATTATATGGTGTTTTCTTATTTTTGTAAAAGTATAAATTTGCAAAGGCATTTTTTGCGGGATTTTCAAAGGTATTCTACCATATCAAATGTACGAAATAATTTAGATATCCACATATTTAATTAAAATATGGGTTATCCATAAATAAATAAATAAATGCGAGGAGATTTTATTGAAAATAAGTTCTCAATTTCTGGTTCGTCTTAAAGCTTAACTTATACACGGGATCCTTCTTAATTGTAGTAGTTTAATTAATTAATCAAGGAAAGTCCACTTCATTGAGTGAATAAAGAAGAAATAAAACATACTCCAATAAAAAAAAAACATTTCACTTCTTTCGTATGAATCTCTCTGTATTACTACTATTAACAAAAATAAAATAAAATAAAAACTAAGGCATAAGATTACCCACCAATGGAAAAAGAGAAGGGGCGGTGGGGATTCACGAGGGATGACGTGTGATGACAGGTGTCGAAAGAAGAGAGGTGTATCTACTTTAAGACACGTGACTCATCATGTCGCACGTGACTACGCCATCGTCAGTCGTCTCTCCCTTCTTCATCTCCTTTCCCTCCTCGTCTTCATCACTTTCCTAAAATCCCATCACCATCACTCCTCTTTTTTTTTTTTGGGGTCCCTCAAAAACTAAAAAAATCAAAACTAAATATAATCCCAAATTTACATATGCTCTCTGATTGTTTTTATTGTATGTTTATACAAAATAGGCATAGCTCTTTGTTGTCTTTGATCGGGATTTTTGCTACTTCTGTCTGCGCTGTGTGAGGTCGAGTTTGTTGTTTGACGCAGTTTGATTTTGTTCATTCCTCAATCGGAATTTGAATGCGTGGATCTGATTACGGTGATTTTACAAATAAACCCCTTATTGAACTTTTCTACTACTTTTTGAATGCTTGTGATTCATTTCGTTTATGTTTGTGACACTTGCTGCTACGTATTGGATCGAGCTTAGAAGGATTCTAAAATCTAAATGGTTGGTCTTATTTCGTATCGATTTAAGCTTGGTGGGGTTTTGCGTTAGAATTGGTTTCGTATTGAAACTGTCTTTCGGGGTAGATCGAACGAGATCGCACTTATGAACTTTGTAATATTCAATTAAGATCCATTTCGAGATGATGAATTTGAATTAAGAGTGAGATTTGATTATGAGAGTGAATTTTAATATTAGTTTGGAAATGCTGATGAGTTAATGAATCATTTTACGCATCCACTGAGATTTTTGGTGGTATAAATCGGAAGCTTAGGTTGATGATCATTTAGATTTTTTTTTTACGTAGAATTTGAGGATATCGAAATAGCTTTTGAGACAGATAGTAGCCTTTTGAATGCAAATGCATCAAAAAGTCTGGTAGAGAAAGTTTGAATCTACTTGGCATTGCTCTAGTCAGGTTGTGATGTGGGAAAACAATTGCAACTAGTTTGTTTCTTCAAAGTGTATCTATGCATGTAAATTTCTAAGTGAATTCACTAAAAACTCTGCCTTTTTTTGTTTCCATTACCATCGTACTTTTTATTTACCATTTTCGTTTTATGTGTATGCAGATCGAATGACCTCCAGCTTAAGTACTATAGGTAAATGAAGTTTGCTTCTCGTTATTTTGGTCTCTAAGATTTCCTTCTTTTATCTACTGTTCCTTTATGGGATAAGTAGGGGCTGATATAACTATAGACTTCAAGTATATTGGCAATGGGAGAGACGGGAGATTATGCTGGGCCATCAGAGCAAGAACCTTCTAATCAAACCTTGTGGCCTTCAGAATTTGTGGAGAAATTTGGTTCTGTTTACCTGGGATCGCAAGAAGAGACCTCTAGTACTCAAAACTCACCCAGAAATATTGGGCAAGATGGGCTTCCATCTAATACTGCCTCGAATATTCTTTGGAGTACTGGTTCGCTTTCTGAGCCGATCCCAAATGGCTTCTACTCTGTAATCCCGGTAAGCTACATTAGGTTGATCTCTCTGTTCAAAAATGTTTCAGTGAGATATAATTCTACTCGATTAACTTGTAGTCTTGTATTACCTGTCAAGAATTTTGTTTTGTTTGATTTACGTCACAATTCTAATTATAATTTTTCTACAGGATGATAGATTGAAGCAGCTATTTAATAGTATTCCTACATTGGAAGATCTTCATGCTCTGGGTGACGAAGGTCTAAAGGCTGATGTAATTCTTGTAGATTTTCAGAAAGATAAAAAACTTTTCAGGCAAAAGCAGTTGATTACCAAACTTGTCAGTGGATTGAACTCAAAGCCAGCTACTATTATTAAGAAAATTGCCGGACTGGTAACATTTCTTTTATAATCTACATGCTCAAATTTACTTCCTGTAAAAAATCAATAAATGACCATATTGTTTCTCCATTCTAAAGCTGCATGCAATGCTATTGTTCACAAGTGGATAAATTGAGGTAGGAAGAGTTCTGAGTAGTTTTCTGTCTAATGAAAGTGATGTTAAGAGTGTCTATTATAATACCAAGATAGAGGCCTCATGATCTTAATGTCTTATTTGTTTCTATATTAGGGAACTATCTGTATTTTTCTGCTGTGTTTCAAGATAAAATTTCCCCAGATTATTAGTTTCTTGCCCTTCATCGTTCTTTCTCTAATGCCACTTATGCATTGAGCTTACTTGGAAAAAACATTAACTTAGGAAATACATATCTATGTTTTCTTGTTCGTTTCTCTCGTGTCCCATTTATTAGTCTCTTTGGGGAACATCAAATTGTTAGAGATGCAATAAGAGCAAGCATTTCATAAATCTTGTTTACTCCTTTTAGTTATCTGAAAACCTTTATTCAAATTGTCTGGCAGGTGGCAGATGTTTATAAGCAATCAACTCTGCAGAGCCCAGCAAAGACTATGCAATCATTCGAAAACTGTGGTATTCAACTTCTAGGACAGATCAAGCATGGTTCTTGTCGTCCTCGAGCAATCTTGTTTAAAGTTTTAGCTGATACTGTTGGTCTTCAAAGCAGGCTGGTAGTGGTAAGTGCTAAGTACCAGACAAAAATGTGATCAGTAGTCTTGAGTATCACTTCATTTTTGCATGTGATTGATTATTTTTGATAGAGATGATTATTCTCGAGAAAAGTATTCATCATGGCTTAAATAGCAAAATTGTTGACCACTTATAAACATACTATGCATTTTGGTTGATTTGTTTTGATCAGGGTTTTCCTAGTGATGGAGCTGCTGAGAATGTGGACTCATATAATCATATCTCTGTTACGGTTCTGCTGAATTCTGTGGAAATGCTGGTTGATCTTATGCGATTTCCTGGTCAGCTTATTCCTCTATCAACCAAGGCAATTTTTATGAGTCATATCTCTGCGGCAGGGGAAAGTGATTCTGCAGAGAATGACTCTTGCGATTCACCTTTGGAGCCAAATAGTCCCATGTTTGGTTATCCAGAGCGAATTGACAATGAAAAGTAAGTAGATATTGAAATTTTATTTCACTGTGTGAGCTTGCTTTAATTACAGAAGGATGGGGTGTACCATATTTTACTGCACCTTTTGTTCAATACTCAGTGTTTGGTGTGCAGAGTTTCTAATTATTGTTATTGTACAGTGCAGAAAAAGAGGAAAACCTTTTGTTGCATAGGAAACTGGACGTGTCTCCAAATATGTCTGGTCCACCATCAAGGAATGTGCTATTACGATCTGCGTCTGCACTAGAAAGAAAATTAAGGTGACAAGCCTAGTTGTTTTTCCTATGTTTTTATGCTAACAAACCACAGGTTTGTATATATCTTATGTTCTGTTTAAACGAGGAATGGAGTAGATGACCTTATGTCAACAGTATTATCTTTTATTCTCCAGTTCCTCACAGAGCGAGTCAAATATGGCTAACGAGTTTTGGCGGCAGAGCCGGAGAAAGGTCATTGCTGATCAGCGGACTGCTAATTCCAGGTTACTCTCATCCTTGTTGAATTGTGTATGTATATGCTTTCAAAAACCAAGTAATTTGATGTTTGAATTATCCATCGTTCATTATTCCAATCCTCTAATTTCTAAGATTTTTAATCATATTCGCGTTGCAGTCCCGAACATCTTTCCTTTCGAACCCGTACAAGGTTCATGCTAAGTGGCGACAAAAACTTGGCACGAGATTTAACCAGTGATGTCGCCACATCAAGGTTGGTTATGGTTTTATTCCTTTGCAAGTTGGATATGTTGGAGAGGTTTTTGCAGATTTGAATTGAGCTTTTAGTTTTAAATATATGTAATTTATTGCTGCAAGAGGTATGGTGTTTGTTAGTTAGTGCCTCGTTTAGTGCTTACCGAGTTCTTTTGTATAATTTTTGCTTTAGTAGCATGGCCTCAGATAACTTATTTCTCATGCCTAAAGTTTGCTAAAAAAATGCTTATGTATCCAGTTTTCATGTGCAGCTGCAAATCTGTTGGAGGGGCGAAATTGGAAACTAAGAGAATAAGGAGGAGAAGCATTAGCATAACTCCTGAGATTGGTGATGATATAGTCAGGTAGGTGTTTAGTTTATGGCTCATTGAACTTCTGTGCATGGCAGAGCTAATTTCATATATGTAATGATTCCGCAAAAATTACACGCCAATGAAAAATATTAAAAGAATGCAAAGAGAGGTCACTCTTTTTCTTAGTTGGGATCACATATCCTCGCCACATGAGCATGTAGTTTATTTAACATTCCACAGATGGAACTAAAAGTATTGGTAATTGCAATGATTGTTGCCTCTCTTTAAGTTTTATTGACCATTAACTATTTGGAACACGGAACTTTAGCTTTTTGTGATTTTATTGATATCTTTATTTTAAAAGTCACCTTATAATCTTTTTCAGGGCAGTACGAGCAATGAATGAAGCCTTGAAGCAGAATCGCCTCTCAAAAGAGCAATGCGATGATGGTTCATCTCCTAACTCTCCTAATGAGAGAACCGAGAGCTCTCATCTCCAAAAAATTGTACGTAAAGATTTGTACATATGAAGTTGATTGATACATACATTATTGAAATATTTGGAGAACTTTGGCTATGCTGCTAGCTTGTAATCATAGAAGTTAAAATACTGAAAACAATGAAACTTGGGCTGCAATAGAATTTATGTCTCTTTCTCTTCGACTAAATTGCAATGGGGAATTTTATGAATTTCACGATGTGAAATAGAAATCTTAGAAAATGATATGTTGTGATCCGCAGGAAATAAAAGTTTCTGCTCCAATTGAAACATTCTTAAAATTATGATTCTTAGAAACATTAGGTCATTTTGGGTAATGACTTATGAATTTTGTGGCTTAACTATACTTTTCTGCTTCTAGGTCTCTGGTTTCCATCTTGATGCCCATGACCAAGTTTCTGGTGGAAGGTCAACACTTTCAAGGGAACCACTAGATCCGCAGAAGGCAATCTCACTACCATCTTCTCCCCAGAACTACCAAAGCCAATCATATGAACGGAGCGGATCTTCACATCGTAATATAAGCCACATTTGGGATAAAGTTTTGGGATCTCCCATGTTCCAGAATAAGCCATTGTTACCGTATGAAGAATGGAACATAGACTTCTCCGAGCTGACGGTGGGGACTCGGGTAGGAATCGGTAAGGATCTTTAGCTCAATGTTTTTGACTTGGGTTATACGTTTTTATTTATTTTTTGGCCATAAATTTCCTTCAAGAAAACTGAATATGGCTTGCATCTTGAATATCTTGATTATTCTTCACGGTCCTTACCCTTTTCCTTTTTGTCGTCAAAACATTACTTTTTGTGTATTAGCAACCCAACTAAGACTTCTTGGTTGGCTTTTCCGTCCAGGATTTTTTGGAGAAGTCTTCCGTGGGATCTGGAATGGAACAGACGTCGCTATAAAAGTGTTCCTTGAGCAAGACCTTACAGCTGAGAACATGGAAGATTTCTGTAATGAGATATCAATTCTTAGGTATGTCATTAGGCTTTCCATGCTTTATTCAAATTGAGCAATACCATCTGGACTTATCTTCTGAAATTCTTTCCTGCCTTCTCTTTCTGCGTCCAAATAACTGCCAGCCGACTGAGACATCCAAATGGTACTGCTCTATTTCTTTGAATTTTTATTTGTAAGATTTTGTTATGTCTTCATTAACACAGGCAACTACGACTTCTTGTAGTAATACTGTTCCTTGGAGCATGCACAAAGCCTCCACGATTATCACTGATCACTGAGTACATGGAAATGGGATCTTTGTATTATTTGCTGCACGTGAGCGGACAAAAAAAGAGATTAAGCTGGCGAAGGAAGCTAAAGATGCTGCGTGACATTTGCAGGTGATTTCATCTTCCCAACATAATGCCTGTATTAATATGGTAAAATATTAATATGGTACGGCAATGACTTCTAGATAGGATCAGGAAATATGTTTCGATGAGGAAGTTTGGTAATCATTGATAAGTGAATTAACAAACAGTGTTCAAACTTGTAAAATGTTGCTAGGGGCTTGATGTGCATACACCGGATGGGGATAGTACACCGTGATATAAAGAGCGCAAACTGTCTTTTGAGTAGCAAATGGACAGTCAAGATCTGTGATTTTGGGCTCTCTAGAATAATGACAGGCGCAACAATGAGAGACACAGTCTCTGCAGGAACTCCAGAGTGGATGGCTCCTGAGCTTATTCGCAACGAGCCCTTTTCAGAAAAGTGTGATATCTTCAGCTTAGGTGTTATAATGTGGGAACTCTGCACTTTAACCAGACCTTGGGAAGGAGTACCGCCTGAACGGGTAACATAACTGACAAGAAGAAGACTCCTTAGTGACAAATATATACATACATATAACAAGTTTCTGTACATTTCTCAGGTTGTTTATGCTATTGCTTACGAGGGAGCTCGACTTGAGATTCCTGAAGGGCCATTGGGAAAGGTTATCGCAGGTCTTGTGACTTGTCATGTGTACCTGAATCTTTGTTTGGGTTTATGGAATATCCTTTTCTGATGTGTTGTCTCTTGTTTGTTTGCAGATTGTTGGACAGAACCGGAACAAAGACCTAGTTGCAATGAGATACTCTCTCGTTTGCTGGATTGTGAGTATTCGCTTTGCTAACTTCTCTCAATCTTTTTTCCTTCTGTGAATAGAAAACTTTGCAGCAAGAGTTTTTTTTTCTGAATTTTGTTGGCCTTCTTCTCTGAGTTTGTAAAAAATAACTTCGGCGCTTTCATATCCACAAAAGCGTTGTGGAAAACCAAAAAAAAAAAAAAAAAGGGTTAAAGTTTACAAGTGAGAAATATTCGTTCTTTCAGTTCACTTTGTACTCTTTTCTTTGTGTCCATGGGTCATAATTGGAGATGGCTGTATAACTGAGGCTAGTTAAGAAGAATGTAAGCCCATAAAGACAAGCCAGAGGAAACCATATTTCAAAATTTAGATTATATATCATGCCATAATAAACACACAAACAAACAAATATCTTTGACTGGCGAAGAAAGGAGCAGAAGCTGTAGGGACTAGGGAGTTGGTTTCAAAAGGCTAAAACACATAACACACGCTCACAAAGGATCTTTTTAAAAATTATGATAGTCTGATAAGATTCTACTTGACAGCATTACATTTTATGAAATTAAATAATTAAGTCAAATCAAACATCTGACGAGCTATACTTAATCACCTTGATTTTCCTCTACAGTTTCAGGAAAAAAAAATTACATGCTAGAAACTATAAAGTATTCAGTTATATACTATTTATAGTTGATACCAATTCAATTTTTACCGTTAAAAAACATATCTTCTAATTACATTATATGAAAATGGAAAATTTTAACCAAAACCATACGTATCAGTTCACCAACGGAATCTTACAATGAGACAAAATGATAACATACAAAAACTTCACGAAATTTATAATTTTGTCGATTATTTCATCGATCTATCGGATTGAATTACAAACATGATAAGTGAATTTTAACATGGTACTAAAAATCAACAAATTTCTAAAACGTAAAGCCAATTTGATTATACCATAATTAGTATTTCAAGTGGTAAAGAGAAAAGATATACTAGCCTAGGTAGTCTCGTCACAAAGGTATATATATATATATATTATAATGTCTTAAACAATTTTATTATAAAAAAAAAGTGTAATTACAAACTCACGATATATATAAATGAGCTGGGGCTGGCTCGTTTAGCCTGCTCACGGTTTAGTACACGCACACAAAGCAAAACGCTGATTTGTTTTTAAAAAACCTCCGTTCATTCTCAATTCCGTTACCGTCACCGTCCACCTTCGTTTCTCTCATCCTCACCGTTTATCTTCTCCGATCTAACTCGCCGTCGTTCACCTATGATGCACGGTGTTAACGATTCCTTTTCGCCGGGATCTTCTCGTCCTTCGTCGTCGACGCTTTCTCGAGAAGATTGCTGGAGCGAGGAAGCAACATTCACGCTCATCCAAGCCTGGGGTAATCGCTACGTCGACCTTAGCCGAGGTAATCTCCGTCAGAAACACTGGCAAGAGGTGGCTGACGCCGTTAACGACCGTCACTTCAATTCCGGTCGTAACGTTTCCGCCGCCAAATCTCAGCCGTATCGCACCGACGTTCAGTGTAAAAACCGGATCGATACTTTGAAGAAGAAGTACAAAGTCGAAAGGGCTAGGGTTTCGGAATCGAATCCCAGTGCCTACATCAGCCCTTGGCCTTTCTTCTCAGCTCTAGATGACCTTCTCCGGGAAAGCTTTCCGACGTCTAGTACTCCTGATTCAACTGATAACAATCAGGGGCTATCACTTCCGATGGCCATAGTTCCAGTTCCGGTAGCTCCACGATCGGCGATCCCAAGACGCCCAGCGACGTCGCCGGCGATTATACCTCTCGGAGGTGACGATTTACTCGGATTCCGCGGAAATCTGAACGCATTCGCGGCAGCGGCAGCAGCGGCGGCGTGTCCGGCGTCCGAGGATGATTCGGAAGGTTCAAGGTCTAGATCGAGCGGTACTAAGAAGAAGCGTGAGAGGGAAAATGAGCGGAAGGAAGGCTATAAGGAAGTTGCGGACGCAATCGAGCAGCTTGGGCAGATATACGAGAGAGTGGAGGAGAGGAAGCGGAAAGAAATGGTGGAATTGGAGAAGCAGAGAATGAGATTTGCTAAGGAATTGGAATGCCATAGGATGCAACTCTTCACTGAGATGCAGGTTCGTCTTCACAAGCTCCGGCGTTCCTCTGGATCCAAACGACCGACTTCCTCCGGTGAGAACTGAAACCTTTCTCTCCGGCCCATCGTTTCTCATGTGTGACTCTTACCATAAGTGTTGAAAAAGAGAGTTAACTTATTATATCATACTTGTGTGATTGGATTGTTAAATACTTGAAAGAAAAAAGTCAAATAGTAAAAGGGTTTTGATTCTTGCAGTATTGAATTCATTTATGTTTTTAGAGTTCAGCAGCCTCGCAAGTGACGCTGTAACAGATTATGTTGGTATGAAAGCAAATTGATGATGAATCTGAACAAAAATATCTCTTTACTGTTTGTTGTAGCTTAAGCATGAGTGCTTTAGTTGCCTCTATTGCTTGTCTATTTTGTTGATTGTGAGTTTACATACTAATTGCTTTGAAAGTCAGGAAATCGTCAATGTTTGAAAAGAGGAATGCATGATATGTTGAAGAATCAGTTTTGGTTTAGTGCTTCAGATACTGCTGATGAATGAAACTGAGAAAAACAAACTAGCATGACACATGATAGGTCATTAAATCAAAGAGGCTTGCAACCTTTAGCTATTGAGATGTGACTACAATTTTCTTTTGTAATGCTTCAAAACCTGCCTGCATTACACAACGGACCTTTTTTCACTTGGTTCATAGTTCTCTACTTGTTAGCGCGTAACCTTTACCTGCTAGTTTGATGAATTCTTGTTTGCATTACATGCTTGACCACTATAAGTCTATAACTAATGATCAGTAGCAGTTTATGTATGAATTATAACTGAAAATTTTCTGTTTATGCAGCTCTCGAGTACGGAATGATGGATTTCCCTAATTACTTCTAAGGGTAGACCCTTTTTATTTGCTTCAAAAACTCTTTTGTTAAAAACTTCGATTAAAACTTTGCATGTGTGATTTTGTCTTCTGCTCCGGTAACTAACCAATAGAAGATACGGTAACAAAGAAATGGACTGTCTTTATTTTTGTAAAATTTTCCCTTGGAGATTCCATCAATCCAAAAACTAAAAATTTGTTGGTGACCTTATTTTGGTATAATGAAAGAGTACGGAAAATGGGGTTCAGCCAAATTTCTTGGTTGATATTTTTCACTTTCATTTATTGGTTACTTAGTTGTAAACAAGACGGAGCATGTAACAACACAACCATCATCCGACTCTTCTCATACCCATTGAAAATTTTACAAACAAAGGAGCAATGGAAAGAAGAGAAGAGAAGAGAAGACAAAAGATATGCATGTAACAACACAACCATCACCCCCACTCTTCTCATACCCATTGGATTCCCTTTGATCTAACGAGGGAGATACTTCTGAATCTGCCATCCAATTCTTTGATGAGGTTTCTATGCATCTCAAAACAAACTATGGGCGTCTCTCATCTCCGATCCGATTTCATCAACTCATTCACTAAACAGTCATCACGAAAAGAGTCTCCAAGTGTGTTTGGGAAAATACCATCTCAATCTTCAGAAAGAACATAGATACGGACCTACGTTTCAGTAACAAGTCTGTCCATGGTTTGATCTCTTTCCATTATTATCCACCTTAGGAAAATTATATCATCTCCCTAAATAATATTTACTTATCCACCTTCTGTGTGATTCTTTTCTGACTGTCTTGGTTTTTGTTATCACCTTATTATTTTATCTCATCGAGACTTAATATAAATGTTTATTATTATTTAGATAAATAAGAATTTATGTATAGCTTAGCTTAGGAAATCCTTTCAATGTATAAATCTATAAACCAACCAAAATAAGAAAACAAAATTAACCATTTAATTGGGGCATTTTTGCATGAATGAGAAACAAATTCTTCAGATTAATACAAGCGGGCAGCTTTCAATAATAATAATAATAATAAAAGAATGAAAAACTCAATTAAAAAAATTGCCCTTTTAATCAATTTACGTTCGTGAAGACTAAAGATTTGAAAAATAAAAGATCATGAGAAGAGAGACGTGTTATAAAAGGAAATGCGTAACCGAGTCCTCTAGTAACTGGTGACTAGGACACACCATTTCCTTCACTTTCTCTCCCTTCTTATAGATCTTAAAGGTTGGAACTTTCTTGATGCTCTCTGCTTTCGCCAATACCAAGCTCTCCTCCACGTCCACCTATAGACAAACCCGGTACATTAGACCCAAAACGAGATCCATTTTGCGCTAAATGCTACCGCGGAATGCAGTGGAATTTACTAGATTGAGAGTATAAGAACAAGTATCTTGCCTTGAAGAAATGTACCAATGGATACCGTAAGCATAAGGTGTTGACGAATGGAGACAAAGCTTCGCTTGATGATGATTTGAAATGAAAAACAGAAATTCCTGAAAAAAAGTTTTCATGTCTTTTAGCAAAGAGAGTTACTATCGAAACTTATATTGCTAAGTGGACTGACTTAGTTTATACCGGGAAGTGATGTTGCGGTCTTGAACTTATCTAAAGTTGAAACCTCTTCAACTTCGTTATTGAATCCCATGTATTTAGGTTCTTCGGATTTGTTTGATAGAGCGGTTTTTGCTCTCTGTAAAGACTCAGCAACCTCAATGTCTCCTGGGAGTTCCTTTCTCAATACTTCATAATCTCTAACCGCATCCTCCCATCGACCAAGCTGCATTCAACATTAAACAACATTGTTAATTCAATGAAACTCAGTTTGAAACCAATTCAATGTCCTTTATCTAATTCTAACCTTTCCATATGAAGCAGCTCTTCGGAGAAGTGCCTTGGTGTAACTAGGCTGGATTCTAAGTGCTTGATTACAATCGTCAACAGATTTTTCCCACATACCGAGCTTAAACCAACATGCCGCTCTATTACAATACAAAACCGAGTTGAAAGCATCGAACTTGATTCCATCTCCATAAGCCACACTTGCTTCCGAATACTTCCCTGAACTAAAGAGCACGTTTCCACTGGTACGAGCTTTTGCCACGTTCTTCACACTGTTTAAGACCGATACTACCTCGGGATTATTGCTATGATCAATCGTCATGGCTCTCTCTGCCTTTACAACCGCATTCTCAAATCTGCAACAAACCTATCATCTCTATTCACTCATACAAGAACCAAACAACACTCCTACCAAAGAATCAAAACACTTTTTTGAGTTTAAGCGTTTCAAAACGCACCTTCCTAACGCCATGTCAACTTGAGCCTGAACACAGAGCACATAAGCATCACAAACTATACCAAACAGTTTCGCGGGCAATTGAGTATGATGATGACGATCCAATCTCGGAATGCTGGATAGACACAAATCCGAATCTTTTATCTGATGAAGCCGCAAAAAGGCTTCTCCTTTACAAGCTATAAGCTGCAAGATCAAACCCAATTGTTTAAAAGATCAAGCCTTTTTTCTCTAATAATGGAAACACAAACGTGGCAATGCTGTATTTTAATCTCTTACCTGAGGAGAAGAATCAGCTCCATTTGCAATGGCTGCATCGATTTCACTAATAACCATTTTCCAGTCACCGATCTTTCGAGCCTCCGTACACATCCTGAGCTGCTTCTCCAGCGTCTGCAACCGCTGCAAATCAGCTTGATCGGGACATTGCCCGGAAAAACAAAGATGACGTCTCGCATTCTCAGCTTCTCCCAATCTAAACCAAACTAATCAAAGATTATTTCTCATTCCATCAAAACAATTGGTTTAAACTAAAACAGATTCTTTTTTTTTTTTTACCTGAGATAAAGAGAAGCGAGTCTCTGGTGAGCTCTAACGTAAGAAGGATCGATTCTTAAAGCTTCAAGGCATTCTCTAACAGCCTCATCTAACCTCCCTGACGAAGCCAACGCAGCCGCACGATTGCTTCTGTAAGCTGGATTTTCCGGTGACAATGAGATTGCTTTGTCATAAAAAGCTAATGCCTCAGTGAAATTCCCTTTCCTATACATTTCGTTACCTGCCTTCTTCACCTTCTCTGAGTCACCTATTTCTGCAACCGTCGCTTTCGTCGTCGCGTGCCTTCCCTTGCCGTTGCTGCCGCCACCGCTGCGTATAATGTTGCCGTGGCCGTAACCGGCCATGCCTGTGCATAAAGCCTCCGGTCTAACAGAGACTCTAGTAGCCATTCCGGGTTTCAAAATTCTTCCCGACGGACAAATGTTCCCGGTAGGTAATACGCCGGGATTCGGCGACGTAGCGCCGCTTCCTCCGCCGCGAGTATTATGACTTGTTACCGGAGAGAATCCTAAACCGGAATAAATCAACGGTGTTCCAGCAGAAGTGGACCTTCTATGACCATATTTCGGATTCCGGTTAACAGTTCCGGATCCAGACATAACCGGACTGGTCTCGCTCAAACCAGAAAGCTCACCGGAGTGACTCTGTCTAGCTAGCTGTGAAGTGACGGCAGGTTTACCGGAAGCAGAACCAGAGGAGCTGGAACTGCTGCCACTAGCGGCTGGAGTAGCGGCGGCGGAGGAGGAGCCACGTGGCATCAACGTAGAAGTAGGAGAACCAAAATCAAGTTCTCGGAAATCAGGTTTGTTAATGACGTCATCATCTCGCTGGAAAATTAAAGAATCGCGGAATTTACCGGTAACGGAGTCAATGGAAGGTTCTAACGAATGTCTTATATAATGTGACATCTTAAAAACCAAAATCTAATCGTCTCTAAAGAAACACAGAGGCTATCAGAAGAATGATGAAGAAGAAGAGTACGTGAAGAGAGAGAAGAGAGATCTTGTGATATTTAAAAGCAAGCGGAAGAATGAATGAAGATAGTGAAATTAAAATAAATTAAGATTAGGTTTTAATTTCGTATTAACTAAAGTAACTTCAACGACTTATTCTAATTGTTTTCTTTTTTTCTTTTCATGTTGTCAGATTAAGACATTGATATTCTACTACCACTTCTTCTGTTTATCACGAGCCTCTCTTATCCTCCCAGACTTCCGTGTCTTTCACGGCTGCTTTGTCTTTAAAATACGGTAATTTTATGGATTATTTGGATATAATGTACCCTTCATACTGTATTTGTATGGTTGTCTTTGAAGATTAATTTTGTTTGAACACAACATAGATGAAACTCGTACTTGCCCACCACAAACAAAAATAAATTTTGTATTTTTTTATAATATTACGGCCGTGTTAAAGCTTGTAAATATTCATGTGGGTGTCATTGATCATAGATTGAAAAACAAATCCTTAGAAATTTAGAACATGCAGTCATAGTTCGTTTACGCGGATTAGGTTAACTACATTTCATTTAAAACTGTATTGTACACACAATTCAATAGCCACCCAATTTTTGTTTGTTAAATGATATCCTAACACAGTTCCGAGCTTTTGAAAATATCTAGTTTATTGTTATAACTTATAAGATTCATCGTTCATGACATTTACCCAAATGCCAACCACATCGAAATTACTTTATAGATTATTTTGGGATCTCAAAGCCACTCAAATACGCCATCGCTCTCGAATTTTGTCAAAATAATTTCGTTGAACATCATATCAATCACGAGGCTATCCGCGGTCTTTTTAAACAAGGTTAACTAACTATTTCTACAATTTTCTCTGAGCGATAATTAATTATAAAAATCTACAATATATTATAGAGCCAGTAACTTCTTCTCCAATGATTTTTTTACTTTTTACTTTTAGGAAAGAAAGATCAGCTGAAATAAAAATGCCACCTCGGATTTTGAAGTTGACCTTTGTGTAGATTACAAAGAAAGTACTTTTGTGACCTAACACTTGAACGAATTACATTGAAAAATATCCTGTAATTATTTAATACTAATGAAAATTATATTCTCATATACAGTAAGTACACGAAAATGAAGAAAAAAAAGAGAGAGCATATTTTGTTGACGTAGACGAGAGCAAAATAACAGAAATTAAAAGCAGAAAAATGGAGGAAAATAAAGCAAAATAGAATTGAAGGCTCATTTACTGGTGCATAGCTGGCATTTTTAAAAGAGTACTACAAAAAGCCTGCCTTTTTATTTGTATTTCTTGGATTAAGAAACAAATATTCATTTATGAATATTAATTACTGTTTGTTGGCCACAATAAAATAAAAATAAAAATAAGTGTTTTAATACCATTTGTATATACTCTATGGTTCTCTTATAGACTTATAGGCAGCTTGGTAATAAATGGACTTCGAACGATGAAGGAAGAAAACAGAAATATATTAGGAAGCAGAAGTAGGGGTAGAAAAGGAAATACACAGCGATGCTGGCCACGTGCAGAGTGACCATGCCAGCTGTTTCTTAACCTCTCCGCTACAGTTCCCAGCTAAGCACGCCGAATACATTAACGCCGTCTAACGGAACCGTACGGAATATTCGAAAAAGCGGTCCCCAATCCCGCCGGACCGAAATGGGGCTATAGACATTTCCCCATACCGGACGATCCGTGACAATTAGTAGCTCCAAATTTTGGATTGGATCAATCCAACTGGCTTCTTCAATCTTGACCAAAAATAGCAAGTATAATAAAAGTGTCTAATGATAGTTTCTCATTATTAAAAAATATTTAAGCAGAGAGAGGTAAGAAGATATTCTCAAAACTTCATTTAAAAAATATATATCATCTATTAGTTTAGTTTTCTAAAATTTTAATAGTACAAGAGAGTCAGAGACTGCACAAGCTCTAAGTAGAAACATCAAAAATTATTGGTCCCCCGACTAAGAAATAATCATAGACCGAGACCGAGAGGCACCTTTCACTTTTCATAAAGAATAATAACAATGAATACATGCTAATTCTATTTTGTAAACAACACTTTTTAGGCCCTGGAAGTCTGGAAATTTAAACAATTTCTTTGTTTTGATTTTAAAAAATCTTTATATTTTTAGAGAGACAACATGAATTATTGTAAACTCCAATTGGTAAAATCGAGAAATGACATAATCGTGAATGATAAGATAAAAAGAATATAGATAATTTGAATTCTTAACTTTGTTGACAGCTAATCATTACCATTTGTTATTAATTTTACTGAAGCGAGGAAAAACGAAAAGGTTTAGTAAAATGTAAAAACCTTGCAGAATCGCAAAATTATTATTTTGTATGCTAGAGGTTACACTCCCAAATGTTAACATATTAAGCAACCATTTGTAATTACAAAAGCAACAAATTACAAAACTATTTGTGTTTAAAATATTAATAAAATATTATTATTTTTAATCAAAGTTGAGTATATATATTGAGTTTTTTCCCCTGGTCAAGTCAAATACGAATATGAAAGCTCGCACTAGTGGGGCTGAAATAACCTGCAAAGAAAAAGATACCTTAAAAACAAAATGCATATTAAAGAAAGACTCGGACCGCATAGACTTACCCAGTCTAGTTAGAAAATAAAAAGGAGTAAGAAACTATGATTAAGGTATCAAGAAATGAAGAAAACTTCACAAACATGTTATTTTCCCAACATCTTTATCAAACTTCAAATGTAGTAGAAAAAATAATATTTGCCTTATCAAATTTTCTCTCATTTTTTTTAAGGAAAGGATTAAACTAGATAATACTATTGATTTGGCCGCAATAGCAACCCAATCATAATCGACAAACAAAGAAATGTTGATAATTAGCTGATAATTATGGTGCTTTACATCTTCTTAGGCCGTCATTAAATAATTGTCGAAGGCATCTACTCGGAAGCTAAAATAACAAGATTTGGGTTATAAAAAAAAAGGAGAAATAAGGAGGAAAAAACACAAGAAAAAGGGTGATAAAATGTTCTTTTCATCCGAAGGGGGAACATAATTAATTAGTTTATAAGGAGATTAATGAAAATGCTGCTCGTAATTATCCCAAGGCTGAAGGCATGACCTTAATTATTGGTGGTGGTGTGCTAGAGGAACATGGACCTACCTTTGTAGGTATTATAAGAATCGGACATGACGTGTGATTGTTAAATTTTATTTCGACATAAGGTGCGTGCTTGCTAAATTGTTAGTCTACAAAATGTCAATAAAGATAACGTCGAGAAATAAAAGTAAAATCACCAAAGGATATATGATAAAGGAAATGTTTCTTCGAAAGCCTCTAAGCTTACACCCGAGTCTTCACTTAATCCAATGCGTCTACGACTTTTCGCAAATCTCTCTCTTAGATCTACAAAAAATATTCACATCGAACATGTGAAAAAACTTATAACTGGGTCATGTATATTTTTTATCTAAGGAGAAATTATCAATATTTCGGTCTTCTATGTCGAATCTGGAACATGGAGAGTATTTTTTTAAATGAAAAATCTACTTGCTTACTTAATTAGTCAGAAGTTACAAACGATGTAGACACCCAAAAAAACAAAAAAACATATAGTTCTAGCAATTATTTATTTAAGTACGTTCGTATATTTTGTTTTGGTCTAACGGTTTATCTAATTACTAGAGACCTAGAGTAAATAAACACAATTGATACTATACACTATTAAGAATTATTATATTTTTTAAATAATTTTGATTATATTTTTTGTTATTTATGTATTTTGTATGTTTTTGCTCAATTTTTTTTTTAAGATTCGCCACCGTATACAACGACAATTAAATCACGGATGGGTGGGTTTTACCTGCTTTTGTCATCTGATTTTATAATTAATTGATTAATAACTTATAACTAACGACAAACGACTCCTGGCCAAGCTCGATCCTTATGGTCATTAAGGGTATCCGATGTTTCATCATTCGTATATTACTTTTCGAAACCAAATGATGTCAGTGCTGATACCGTCAAACTCCCATTTTTTATATAAATAAAAATGTTGCACGTTTAATCGATACTGAGTGACTGAATTAACTATATTTTCTGATTCTATAATTTTTACTTTTTGATTTACAGTACAAGTATGCAAAAACAAAATACATACTTCCTATGTTTCCTTAACTCTTCTCTAATATATAAAGCTAACTATATCTATATTCAGTCCGGTTGTTTAAATACCAAAATATCAATAACTAGTAGTATTCACAATTCATATCCATAGGTCGTGTTCACATGGCGATAAATGAATCGGGTAGTAGGCAATGATTTTTTTTTTTTTTTTTTTTAACAGGTTATTCAAATTAAAGTTAGACCTAATGCAATTAGTATTTGGCATTTCCGGAATATTCATAAATAAATAAAATAAGAAATATAAACAGCGAAAAAACCTCCATCTACATGGTTATATTAGCACTAAAAGCATTTTAATCATTTTTTGTTTGTTAAAATTTCCATTTTAATCAAATTAACAACATTATTGCTATGATCCTGATTGGTTCCCACCTGAGATTATATTACCCGAGCATGTGAGCGAGCATATACTCAGAAGCTGTGAATTATCTCCTTTATCTACATCATAGATCATCGCCATCATGAGATATAAACAGATTAATTAAGGATTTTATTCAAAATGGTTATTGTTTATGTTTTTTTTTTGTTTTTTGTAATCATGAACGAGCAAAAAGTTGAAGAGCTTTTTGTATACTATGCGCGATTTATGTGCTGATTATTTAACATTTCACATGCTGATGTGTCGAATTTAGAAGAGTTTTTCTTCTTCTAAAATTTAAAAGGGTGAGGGAAACTTATTATTAGCTTATTATATATATATATATTATTTTTAAAACCTTATTTTGATATATATAACTCAAGTAAGTTAGTGACTGATTCATTGTTGAATTTGAATTCAAATCTGGTGCCACGTTTGGAAAATGAAGATGCGCATTTTTACGTGTTATAAAACAACTGCATACATAATTAATAGAGTGTAATATTAAACCAAACAAAAAAAAACTTAATAAAGTGTTCAGGACTCTAGAAAAAACTATGCACCAACGACTCAAAACTTTTAAATTTAAAATAACATGTATTATGTATACGATGCTTTTTAGTTTTTTTTTTTCTTGCCTTCCTCCTTCGTCTGGTTTACTTAATTAGGCTATCGAAAATAATAAATAAGGTTCCAGGATATTCAAAAAAAAATAAAAGGTTTATTTCTATGTGCTGAAAATGAGATAATATTCTATAGCTTAATAGACATCATGGTTAAATTGGTATTAACAGAAATAATTACAAAGCATTGGTGTCAAATCAAGATCGTATATGATTCGTTGACACTAAACACCAAGATTATGTCCTTCAAAAAAAAATCCAAGATTTTGTCTTGTAACAAAACTAAAGTAATTAGCTTGAAAGAGTCTTTGTCCCGTCGTGGGATTCCACTAACTTACTCATTAAAGCCTTTTTATTCCAGAAATAACTAATTTATCATAATAATCTTGTGGTTAAAATGGCAGTAGTATGTGTATGTACCAAATAAAATCGAATGTCAATTTAGATCAAAGTTACAAAACTAAAGTTATGTCGTTTCAGATTCTAACCTTCAATCCAAAACCTTCTTTTAATGTTCTCTCATATTCTCTTATCTTTTTTTTTTATATAGATCCAACACTCATACAAAATATGGAAATTAAGCAGTAACTGGAATTAAATTTAGACCTAATTTGAATATAAAGCAGCGTTAGTACGCGATCTATTTTGTTTAACTCTATCAGTTGAACATTATACAAGAATTTTAGAAGGCAAGTTTGAAGTTGAAAGAGAATTGTTTGCTTTTTAGTATCTTTTTTTTTTTGGGATAAATGCACATGAAATGTGGGAAAAGAACTATACACTATGATTGGCTACACATGCTGGTCTTGTCTTTCTCTAATTCTCGAGCCACACTATCATATGATTGCAGAATTTTATTTCTTTATTCTAAACATTTTTCTCTGTTTCTTTGTTTCTTTAATGCTTAGCGGTAGGATTTATATCTTCGTCTTTTTTCATTGGAGGGGAAAGGAAAAAGACTTGACACATAATGAAAATGTGCAGAGTGAGGGAGAGCACATGTCATTACATGTGATTCTAATAATTTAGATTCTTCAGTTCACAGTAAAAGTGCCAAGTTTCTCTTTATCTTTCATTTTGGACAAAGTATACAAATTAGTTTTCCTCGTAATAATAATTATATTAGTATATATCAATGTGGGGACTAGTGACTATATACATATATTAAATCAATAAATCTATCTGGCATTTGCAAAAACTTATCCTTTTTTGTTGGGTCCGAACTTATCCCTTTATGCTATTTTCAATCATTCAACATGGAAATGCAATTTCAACCAAGTTACTTTATTCAAATATACATATTCTTATATCGGAATCAGATATTAATTCGTGTAAGAAAAATACTTAGCAGCTAAAAACATTATCAATTCGGGTTGTAAGGATATTATCTTGCAAATGTTGTAAAAGGCAGTTAACTGTAAATTTAGAACAGCACATTAAATTTCAAATGTTGTAAGAATAGTAGCCTAAAAGAATTCGAGTTATTTATGTTAAACTCCTTAACAAGATTAAAGCAGATAGGCCTGTCAATATGGACCGTAGTCCGCGGGCCCTGCCCATTTAGTACCGTTGCGGGGCGGGCATGGACAGTAAAAGCTTTGTCCATAAAAAGGTGGGCCTTGCGGGTCTTGTCCAAACGGGTCGCGGGAGCTGGCGGGCATGACCGTGGCGGACAGGCGGGCTGGCGGGCATGACCGCCAAACTTGAAACTAGCATATTCATCTAGAGGTTTGAACAATTAAACCTTCTTAATCATTGAGAGACTTTAAACAATTACACATTTTTCTTCTTCTCTGAATGATGCATCTCTGAAACTCTTTATAAAGTTCACCTCTAACTGCTACCGAAATCAAATAAACTCTTTTTTGCAAAACAAAAGTATCTCAAAAACTATGTTATTTTCAGATTCTCACAGCCACAAACATTATATATCAAAAATTCAAGAAGTAAAACATAACTTAATTCACCTTTCAGCACTTACAATCATCAACAATGAATAAAAACACATATAATTAACAATGTAAAACTCAAGAGCCTAATTAGTATTAATTGCATAGCAACTGACCATTTTGTTAAACTTCTCAATAGTTACCAATTAAATAGTTAGTAACCATGTAAACAATGTCCAAATAATCAGATTAAAAATATACAAATGCAGTAATTTCTCCAAGATGTTCTAAACTTCAAGATGTTCATTCAATCAAACAGAAAAATCCAAGAGAAATAATTTAAAATTCAAAAGAATAAGAACATGAATTCTATCTAACTGAACATTAAAAAATTCACGAAGAAAAATAAAATTGAAATTGAATATGCCAGCGGGCCGGCCTGCATACCCGCTAGATCTTGCGAGGCGGGTATGGACATTTGATTCTCCGTCCGCGGTCTTTTGCGGGCAAACCCGCAACGGTCGGAGGAAATGCGGTCTTCGGCGGACAAACCCAGGCGGTCGCGGACCCGCCCATCTGACAGGCCTAAAAGCAGACATATAAACATTTTTTTTTTTTTTCAAATCCTAACCTCCCACCCTTATTTTCGTAAATTCAACCAAGACAAGGGACCGAAGAGTGAAATACTTTGATTCCATCTCAGATACTAAATTTGACAATAGAATCACATGGCCGCTAATTATCCCAAACTCTCAGACCCAAAATTAAGTTGTAATATTAGGCTAAAACAGTAGTTAATTTCTAGAAACTCTTGACAATATTTTAAAACCAAAGAAGAATGCATCACATTATTGTGGAATTTCAAAGATACATAATTATTCAAATCCTTTAAACAAAACAGTCACGCCTAAGAACATTCCCAAACTCTGACTTAATTTAAACTCCGATTACAATAAGAGACACTGACAAACTTTTAACTCTTCACTCAGTCTCAGTTGCTGGATTGACGCAGCTCAGGTCGAACAAAGTCTGCATCAGCAGGCACGGAGATATCAACAGTGGGCCTGAGCTGTGCACAGACCTCAATGGCACCATGGACTGGATCAGAGAAGAAGTTACTGATCAGGTCTCTGTTGATTGCTGCTCCATTGTCCACATCCACCAGAGCCTGTTGGGTCACGATGTAGTCAAATCGCGGGGCCCATTTCCTTGAACCTAATCTTGCTGTAGTCGAGCAGTTGTCAACCATGAAGGACACTCCCCTGGCATGCATAAACGGGTTCAGAGAGTCCACTGATTCAATCACGCTCTCATTGATGATTTCAGAGTAAGAGTGACCCTTCTTCCTCAAGATCTCAATCTACACAACTCAATAGAAACCAAGATTTAGATTCCGAGAAATCACTGGAAGATCCGATAACATGCAAATATATGTTTAACCGATTCAAACCCGAGTCCAGAAAAAGCCAACTAGACAATAAACTGATTTGAAATTTGCATTAACCGAATATCCAAACCAAACCCAAACCATGATGGCACACCAAATATAAACACAGATATACCTGAGCCATCATAAGTGCAACATAAACTCCAGCGGTAAAGGGATACAGTGGACCCAAGTCACCAGCTGGTCTTGACTTCCTGACGCGTTCACCAACCTTCCACATTCTTGTCTGATCAATCTTTCCCATTGGGAATGAAGGCAAACCTTCTTTTTCCTGTTACAAGTAAGAGGGAATTCATCAAAATGCCTGCACAACATGAGTTTTGGTTAAGTATAACAAAAGGAAGACTCGGAAGAGGAGTCTTTACATAGAACCGACGACCGGCTAAGACAACACTTCGGATTTCGCTGCCACTTTGTACATCCTCGTAACATTCGTAGAGAATCTCCATACAAGGATAGAAGGATGCACTGTATGCAGTCTCAAAATCCTTTTTACCTTCTTCAGACAAGGAATTGTACACAGCCAACATTCCCTGAATTTCACAAGTCATCAGAAATAGGTTTCACATTTTAATTCAGATATGGATAACAACGAATAATATTAGTCTCTACAGATATTTTTCCTACAAACCTGGGTTGAGATAGTCCTCGAAATTGTTCCTGTAATGCACTCTACTGTGTTCTTGTAAGCCAAGTCTTCACTCATCCCATTTTCAGTGTACCTTCTAAACAGAGACTCAACGATTCCATGAACAGCGCCAAGCAAAATGCCTAAAAAGAAGAAGATAGGTTTTTAAGTATGGGATTGAGAAAATAGAAAGACAGTACTAAAAGTGATGCCAAACTCACCTCTTTCTCCAAAGATGTCACTTCTGTACTCTTGCTCAAGAGTTGTAGCAAAAGTAAAAGGAGAACCAAGTGCTATTGACCATCCCAGTGCAACATCGGCGGCTCTACCATCAACATCCTGCCAACAAAATAACAGCACTAGCGGTCAAATACGAACACTGGAGGTATAATAACAGCTTTTGTGCGGTTTAAAAAAAAAACTTTTGCGAAGTAGAGATATAAAACCTGGTGGACTGCAAAACTGGCGTTGATTCCAGCACCATTGATTTCTTTTCCTTGGACGTAAAGCCTCCTCACAGAAGGACCCATACCCTTAGGGCATACCGCGACAACACTGATGTTCTTAGGGAAATCGAGTCCAATGGACTGTAAATGCCCTAGTAGAAACCCGTGTGATAAACCAAGAATGCTGTTTGGCTTCATATGAGAGAATATTTTCTCATAGTTATCAGCCTGCAAAAACAAGATACATTAAAATCGATGAATACATCAACAAGAAGTAGAAATATTTGTAACCAAGTGCACATACCTGAGCAGCATCAGAGATCAAAAGCAATACAAGATCGCTGCCAGAGATAGTTTCCCATATATCACCCAAAGTACCACTTTCTTCAGTGAAGCCAGCAGCACGTGCCTCCTCAAATGAGCGAGATCCCTTTCTAAGCCCAATCTAACATTTTAGTAGTAAAACAACAATAAGAAAATTCTAATCAGGATATAGCCTTATAGTAAAAACAGAAAGCAAAAAAATGAAAGTACGAAGACAACTCAGCAGAAGAAATACCTTAACAACAATGTCAGACTTTGCTTCCACAAGTGAATCCCTTAAATTCTGAGCTTGGGCAGGTCCCTGAAAATAGACAACGAATTGAGCACAAGAAAAAGAACATGTAACATTAATCTTGTTCACTACAACTCAAATGTTATCAACAGCATAAAATGAAAACAGTTAATTAATTTTCACTGACATGTCGTAATCAAAATTCCTTGTCCACAAAACAAATAAGCGACCAAACTAGACTCACGAAGGATACAAATTAGGTAAAACACATACAAAATAAAATAAAATAAAGAAGTACCTGAGATCCCCAACCAATGACACCAATCTGCTTAACCCCCTTGAAAGCATCAGGAAGATGCTTGAACAAATCCCTTCCTCCTCTCACAATGTACTAAACAGGGATTAACAAAAACAAACCTTAGCAACAATCACAAACGATGTATACATCAGCGACAAGCAAAATGATTAATCCAAAAGTCGAAATCTTTGTAGAGTCATCACAAATTCGAACAGAAATGAATAAAGGGGATGATGAAAAAACACCTCCTCGTAACCAGCAAGAGAGACTTTCTCCTTTTTGAAGACGGATGTCTCGAAATCGAGAGAAACAGGGATTTTGACAGCAGAAGACGAAACCATACGGGCACCAAGGGAAGATCCAGTGGCGGAACCGACACCATTTCCAGCTACTGTGGCAGTTAACGACCTCAGAGACTTGGAGTTTGATGAAAGAAAACCAATATTGGGAAGAGCCAAGGTTATAGCTTTCGAAGACCTAAGGGATTTGGATGAAGAAGAAGGAGATGGGCATGAAAGGGAAGGAGCGATGGATGAAGTAGCAGCTGCCATTTTTTCTAAGTTTGTAGCAACTTGGCTGCGCTAAGAGTAGAAAGAGCTCTTAAATTAGGGTCACAGAGTGAAAGCAGAGAAATTAATAAAACACATATCTTTACCTACTCAGCAGTCAGCACCATCAAAAGACAGATATTATTTTAAAATGAATACAAAAATATATCACAATGGGCCAAAGCCCATTAGTTAAGACCCATAAGGGTAGACACGTGGAAGCTCTTTTGATTGGTTGGGCCGACACCTGATTTATGACTACATACGTGTTGAAGTCAAAATAATGGACGGTTTAGATTTAAAAATATTAAAGTAGATCGGATGGTTTTGAGGTAGCTTAGATCGAAGTAATGGTACACTACACCTAACGCGAAACATCTGCGGTTCTTCGTCTTCGTCTTCGTCTTCGTCTTCGTCTTCGCGACTCGTGAGTTTGTTTGTTGTAATCACAGTTCGGCAAAGACTTAAGATTAAAGATTTACAAGGGGGTGTTTGATCGATCAGTCATTTTGGGTGTTTTTTTTGTCCAAGTTAGATTCTTTGTTTCTGAAATGGATCAAGCTTCTTCTTCGTCGAATATGGAGGAAGATACGAGACCTTCTACTGATCCTGTGACCGTTGAAGAAAACGAGGAGAGAGAAGCTATAGAGATTTCTCTATTCCAAGTGCCTGAATGCTATGTTTATTTGGTAAATTTCTAACCTTTAATAGGTTATTTAAAGATGGGTATTTAGAATTTTTGCTGAATTTTTTGCGTCTTTTATGCTGAAGTTACTTCCTTTCTTTGTAAGCTCAGTCTATGAGTTTAGGAGAGAGTTTTGGATCTGGTCATAAGTTAGTTAGTAAATTTAATATAGTATTAAAGATTTCTTGTAATGGGCATTTGAGGAAATGATCTTAATCTTCATTTGTTTAAGTTACTGTCTTGATCACCAAATTTTTGTATGAATCTGTGATGGTTTACGGGCTGTGTGATTGAATTGCACATCTAACTATCAAAATATTTAACTGCACATTTAATAGATTCAAGGATTATGATCAAAGCTTGTTTTAATTTAACCAATGTCATGCTAAGTGATTTCTTGTTGGTGTCTCTGAAATCGTACTAGATGTTTGAGATAATAGTGAAATTGATACATGGTCATTCCGTTTTAGTATGTTTGAGAATCGTAGTAATTGGTTACCTTGAACTCATAGACATCGTCAAGTGCTGTTACGGGCTTGATGGACTCGTATTGAATCTTATCCTACCGTTTATCCTTTCTCCTGTTACAGAAAGTGAGCTCGTTTTGTCTTTCTTTGGTTTGTGTGTGTATGCAGATACCTCCAAGGAAAACCGCAGCTTCCTACAGGTTCTTTCTTGCCTTCGTGACAGGAACTGTCTAAATCAGTCTGATCTCTAGTTAACAGATTCTTACAAAACCCTTTTGGCTTAGCGAATTGTTAATAACTCGGGAAAATCCTTATTGAACCAATTCTTGAAGTTTCTAGGACATATAACCTTATCTGACCTTGGATCAAGATAGTCATGCATTCGCTTTTGATGAACTCAACTTGGCAAAGATTCTTGAAAAAGTGCATCGAGTAATCATTTGGAAAATGGAGGTAGACACCAGCTGATACTTTTTTTTTATATAAAATTTGATCCTTGCAGAGCAGATGAGTGGGATGTGAACAAATGGGCATGGGAAGGAGCATTGAAAGTGGTGAGCAAAGGAGAAGAATGCATTATTAAACTTGTAGATAAAACCACGGCAGAACTTTACGCTCAGGCCTTTCTGCGAGAAGGCGAACCTCATCCAGTAGAAGCCGTAATCGACAGTAGCAGGTAACGAAAAAGTTTAACCATAGAACTTAACTTGGTCTTCTCATGATGTGCAGGTAGTCTAACAAACAAATCGCTTTTGTCTTGTAGATATTTTGTTCTCCGTGTTGAAGAAAAGATAGGTACTTATTTACCAGACATATAGATATGTTGAGATGTTAACTTTTAGTACTTGTTTTGAGTTTAGTTCGTTGAAGCAATGTAGGTGGTCGTGTTCGACATGCTTTTATTGGACTCGGATTCCGTGAAAGAACAGAAGCATATGATTTCCAAGCAGCACTACATGACCATATGAAGTAACATTCCACTTGCAAATTTCGAAATGTTCTTTAGTTTTAGACTTTAAGCACTTCTTTGGAAACAACTACGTTATGTCTTAATCTGATCTCCCTCTTTCTGTCTCTGCTAAAGGTATTTGAACAAGAAGAAAACAGCAGAAGAAATGGAACACCACTTTCAGAACACTTCATCCGTCGATTACAGCTTAAAGGAAGGAGAAACCATTGTTATCCAACTTAAAAATGTAAGATTTACAGTTATTGACTGGACACATTTTCCACAAGTTTTTCTGTTTCTTACATCAAACTGATTGAAACAGAGAAGCGATAAAGACACAAAGTCGAAAATGGTAGAGAAGAGTCTGAACAATCTCTCCTTGGAGGATAAGGGCAAGTCAATAGAAACCATTTCATCAATCATCCTGCCACCTCCACCTCCACCTCCTGGACCACTTTCCCCTGTCACAACCGCTCAGAAATCCCCGTCAAGTCTGCCACCAAGCCTCGGCCTCCTGAGATCGTTTGAAAAACACAATATAGATAATGAGCTAGAAGAAGAAGAGAAGAAAGAAGACCTAGATGCCAAAGTTGGAGGCGTTGAAGATGTACCAGATGATGACTTTGGAGATTTCCAAGCTGCAGGTTGATTTGACCTTATAAGCTTTTTACCATACACAGCGTCGTTTTATAAGTAGTGTGACAGATCAAAGTTTGTATTGTTTGCTACTGAGAGAACTTATCTTTAATACAATTGCAAAATGCAAGCCTATTTCTCTCAACTTTTGCATAGCGAGATAAATTCAAAGTTTTCGTTTTGACCATATATAAATTTGAACTTTGCTGGAGAAACAACATATAACATATCAAATTCTATACGTTCAACTACTGAAGGAGAAATTGAGAGGGCTTCTCTGTTCTTCTGCAAATCTATTGCAGCCATCGAGAAATGTACGCCATACAGGTGCATCTGCAGGGAAAGGCATTCCCTGAATGAGATGCTCAGCTTCCTTCAGGTAACCATTTCTAGCCAAAAGATCAACAGCGCAACGATAATGATCCATTTCCGGTTCGACACCATTTTCTGTAACAAATCTATTCCTTCTTTTACCATTCCACCATGTCTGAAAGCAGTTTAGCATAGAGATGAAAGAGACACGGTCTAGCTTAAAACCCAGAGATAGTGATTCCTTAAACATTTTCAATGCCTCTTGTCCATATCCATGGATGCCAAGAGAGCAAATGAATGCCGTCCATGTAATATCATTATTCTCTCTTGTTTCTTCGAAGACTTTGATTACACTCTTAATGCTTCCGCATTTCCCATACATGTCAATCATTACATTGCAAACAAATGTGTCTGCACCGCTGAATCTCTTTTGATGATTACACCCTGAATAGAACTCCCAACTGTAAGGTCACAGAGCTTGGAGCACAAACTTAAGATATGACTATATTTATTTATAATTTGATAATCATATATATATATATATTATATATATTTGATAAAGAAATTTTATGTTTTTAATGTGATTCTTTTATCGATATGACCATATAGATTAAACTGATATAATGAAATTTTAACACGGATATTTTTTGGACAAAACAAAAAAATATAGGTTATTTAGAGAATTGTATTCAAGAAAATGATGTCAAAGATTACTCCTCTTGCTCCTTTATCTTTATGAGAAAAATCTCACCACATATAAATTAGCTGTTCAAAAACTCTTTATTGACTCATCTTCTTCATTTCTTTTTCGATGTATCTTGCTTAAACATTATACAAACCTTTTTTTTCTTTGTTTATCAACGTTTCGTGTAGGAATAGTATATACTTCTTGTATCAGTCGAGCTAACCAAATAAATGTAGAAGTTTTTTTTTCCGAACAATGTATGTAGTTTTGGAGAAACAAACAATAAACCATTTTGAATACTCATCTAATTTTTGATATGCCTCTAGTTAGTTAGAATTTTGTGGCAGATTATTTGTTTACGCATTTTGTAGATTTAATTTATCGTTATACAAGAAAAGGAAACGAAAATAAGAAAAATGTTAACTTTCCTTCCATCTTTGAGCGCCAAAACCAAATTTTCCTTTTGGGAAAGGAAGATCAATTAAATATTTTAAAATTTCTAATTAAATGATTTTTGTATTAAAAAAACTAATATTGTTTTAAGTATTAAACACTCTCGGGGAAAAAAACAAAAAAAAACAAAATCTTGGATTGATTATTTCCATATTCTCAGCGTAAGAATCGATCCTGAGATTTTTTCTGCAAAATCACCTGTCTCTACAACTAATATTTGTGAATTCATCATCATCTTTCTCGGATCCGATTTTGTTGTTAGTATAGTTTTTAATTTATTTTGGAGATATTTCTAGGGTTTCTAGAGATTCAACAAAGCTCTGGCGGGTTTTTGGGTAAAGTAAATGGTGGATCAGCCTATCGTCCGCTCCAGTTCATTAGGTTTTCTACGAGGTTTTCGTTCGATTCATCTCTGCTTCAATAGTGTTACAGTGCTGCGACAATTACCTGGTGTTACGGGAAAGCAATGCTGAGCGTGATCCGACTGCATCTTCCTTCTGAAATTCCCATTGTGGGCTGTGAATTAACGCCTTACGTCCTTGTTCGCCGCCCCGATAAGACCCCCGCTACTGAAGATGTTCCTGAATCTGCTCCTCTTGAAGGTTACTACTTGAGATACAGATGGTAAATTACTTTTGACTTTCGATTTCTCTTCGTTGGTTGGGGGCTCACTCTAATTTATTATTCTGGATCGTTTTCGGATTTGGGTTTAATCAAAGTTTGAAAATTTGATCTGAATTTAGAGATTTCTTATTTAGATCGTCAAAAGGTTTTCTAATTTGATTTTAATTCAGGATTTTTTTTTTTAATTTCTGATCTCGTTGAAGATTTATTCTTTGGATTTCTTTGTTGTAGGTATCGTGTACAGAGCGATAAGAAAGTAACGATTTGTAGTGTGCATCCAACGGAACAAGCTACCCTGCAATGTGTATTCTGTTCAAAGCGTAGATCTCTGGTTGCAAAAAGCTACCACTGCTCACCAAAATGCTTTACGGATGCGTGGCAGCATCACAGGACTTTGCACGAGCGAGCAGCTGCTGAAAATGGAAACGAGGAAGATGAGTTAGCCCGGTTTAACAGTGCTGGTTCTGGGGCTCTTTCTGGGAGCTTATCCGGTTCTATGTCAAATCTTAATCTTTCTACTAATAATGGTCCAGCGCCGTTTTATCCTTCTAATATTACTCAGAAAAATGGAGGAGAGACGCTAATCGAGGTCGGGGGTTGCAAAACATACACTCCCACAGCTGATGATATTGGCTACGTTTTGAAGTTCGAGTGTGTTGTGGCTAATGCTGAGACTAAACAGTTTGTTGGACATCCAAGTACCATTTTGACTTCACGGGTTATTCCTGCTCCTTCTCCAAGTCCCCGTAGTCTAATCCCTGTTAATGGAGCTGATGTGATGGGCCACTTAGATCATGATGGTCGGATTCAGTCTGCAGGATCATTCACTGTTCTTTCATATAACATTTTGTCTGATACTTCTGCAAGTAGCGACCTATACAGTTACTGTCCTCCTTGGGCTCTTTCTTGGCCATACCGCAGACAGAATTTGTTAAGGGAGATTGTTGGTTATCGAGCTGATGTAGTTTGCCTGCAAGAAGTATGTTGTTTTTATGGATTTGGTAAATATTTTTTGATTTGGTAAAACAAATGAAAGTACTTCTAATGTGTTCTTCTTTCGTTATCTGGCAGGTACAAAGTGACCATTTCCATGAAATTTTCGCTCCTGAGTTGGATAAGCATGGGTATCAAGCTCTGTACAAGAGGAGGACTAATGAGGTTGGGTCATTGACTCCACACAATCCTTTTTTACTGATTTATGTTGACAAATCCCTTGACCATAACTTTCTCATTGCTAGGTTCTCAGCGGAAGTACAAGTGCCATTGACGGTTGTGCAACATTTTTCCGACGGGATAGATTTTCGCATGTCAAGAAATATGATGTTTGTATCAGTTTTATATGTTCACTCGCTCTATCTATTTAGTCTCCATACTAATTCATGGATTGCTTATCCAGGTTGAATTCAATAAGGCTGCTCAGTCTTTGACTGAAGCGTTAATCCCTCCTGCGCAGAAAAGAACTGCTTTAAACAGACTTGTTAAGGTATTTTTGGCATGCTATACAATTTTCTGGTCACAGCTGGTTATCAGAGAGTTAATGTTTGCATAATCTGATTCCAATGCTTGTTATGTTGTAGGATAATATTGCATTGATAGTTGTTCTTGAAGCAAAGTTTGGTAATCAACCTGCTGATCCTTCTGGGAAGCGCCAGCTTATTTGTGTGGTAGAGTTTCCTTTTTTTTCTTCTTCTGATTCAATTGTTTGTTGAGGAGACTGTTCTTATCAGACTTGTTATCTTCTATTCTTACTCTTTATATGAAAGCCGGCTAATTTTGTCATTTTGTTGTTGTAACTTGATGGAGTTTAGGCAAACACACATGTAAATGTTCAACAAGAACTGAAGGATGTGAAGCTGTGGCAGGTTTGTGTATCTCTGTATCCGAAATAAATCAATTTTCATCGAACTCAAATAATTAGTATTCACCTCAATTTTTGTTTTATTCTATGGATTTTAGGTTCGTTATTATTCACCTCAATTTTTTTCTATTCTATGGATTTTAGGTTCATACCTTATTGAAGGGGCTGGAGAAAATAGCTGCTAGTGCTGATATTCCTATGCTTGTGTGTGGAGACTTCAATACGCTTCCCGGAAGGTTTGTTGATTTATTTATTCTTCTGACCTGATATATCAATTGCAGAATTTCTTATGATTATTGCATAGAAAGCTAAAGCTCTTCTTTTGGATTTTTAATTACAGTGCTCCTCATTCACTTCTTGTGATGGGAAAGGTTGATACATTACATCCAGATCTGTCGGTAGACCCCCTTGGAATCCTGCGGCCTCATACCAAATTGACTCATCAATTGCCTCTGGTAATAACATTTATTTTCGTGGATTAAGTATACTTACGCCTCCCGTCTGGATCTTTGATAAGTGAATTGGTCTCAGGTGAGCGCGTACTCGTCGTTTGTGCGAATGGGAATGAGTCTTGGATTGGAACAACACAGAAGGAGAATGGATCCTAATACAAACGAGCCTTTGTTTACCAATTGTACAAGGGACTTCCTAGGCACTCATGACTACATATTCTACACAGGTTTCACCATGTTTAACTCCCTTTTCCTTATTCTTTCTCAAAGACATAAGAAAAAACAAGTTAACTAAGCAGGAAGATTGTATATTTGGTTTCAGCGGATACGCTAATGGTGGAATCTCTTTTGGAATTGCTGGATGAAGATGGATTAAGAAAGGACACAGCTCTTCCTTCACCAGAATGGTCTTCTAATCACATTGCACTTTTAGCTGAATTTCGATGCATGCCTAGGAGCAGACGCTAACCGTCTTCACCACCCACCGCAATTTATTTAAAGTTAGGTTTTTTATTTTCCGGGTTTTTATGACTTCAACTCTTTAGACAAAACCTCTACCGAAATCTGTGATAGAGATGGACACAAAGTTCAAAAGTTGGTCTGAGTAAGGCAGATCACTTTCTGAAATTGGTCATTCTTTATAACGACCTCTATGTGGCTTTGTCCAATCTTTTATTTCTCAATTTTATCTTCAATTTAGTAATACCCTTTTTTGCTTTTATCTCTTTAATATAATAAAAGTATGGTTTTAGCTATTTGATATTTTTCATGTTGTGTAAGTCTAAAGACTCATGAAAATAATAGTAGACTAGGAGTTTTTTCCACAGTGAGCACAGTGAAGATAAATGTCTACATAACCATTTTAAAGAGCAAGCATACACGTCGGTGCTAGCTATCAATAAACAATAGAGATAAGTAAGAGAAAGAGAACATAGTCGGTTCTTGAAGAATCTAAACTAAAGCTTAGTTCCAAGCACTAGCCACTCCGGGGCCATACCCTTGACTTGGAACGGTTCCGTATCCTCCACCATAGTAGGCACCACCCCCTCTACCATAAGGTGCATAACCACCCGCAGGAACAGTTCCATATCCACCACCTGGTACGGTTCCATTCCCACCAGGAACGCCTCCATAGCCACCACCAGGAACGCCTCCATAGCCTCCGCCTCCACCACCAGGAACGCCTCCGCCTCCACCACCATAGTAGTCACCACCACCACCATAGTAGTCACCACCACCGCCGCCTCTGCTAAAAGATTCTCTCCGGAAGTCACGGCCACCAAACCGGCCACCAGCCCGCCGATTCTTACCACCTCCAAATGAAGCCCGAGATGCGTATCGACTTAGCCAGTCAGGGACCTCCTGGTTTGCTTCCTGCATTAGCTCAGCGAGTGGCTTGGCCATTGATGTGTTGTTGTCGTTAAAGAAAGCAGTTGCTAGTCCTGTATTGCCTGCACGTCCTGTTCGTCCAATGCGGTGGACATAGTCATCGATGTCGTTAGGTAAATCAAAGTTCACTACATGAGCCACATGTGGAATGTCAAGACCACGTGCAGCCACGTCTGTTGCAACCAAAATAGGTGTCCGTCCAGTCTTGAATGACCTCAGTGCCACTTCTCTTTCCTTGTATCACAAAACAATACGGTTTTAGATTTGGCTACGCTGAACTCGATTTTCACTTTCTGATATCAACAATTCACTAACCTGTTGTGACCTATCACCATGAATAGTTGTTGCTGGGAATCCATTGATGCACAACCAATTCTCCAAAGAGTCCGCTCCTTTCTTTGTCTCCACAAAAACTAGAGTCAAAGCTTGCTGAATATAAACAAGGTTGTTAATGCACCGCTCTTGATTTGCAATGCGTATATATCACAAGAGTCAGTGAACCAGAAACGGGACATTGAAAGAGCCAATTAGAAAAAGAAAGCAATCATTGCGTTTGCATTACCTTTCCTTGGTTATCATTCTCCCTCTGGGCATGAAGAAGGTCCATAAGGTGGCTTCTTTTGTCAGAATCGTGGACAAACTCTACTCTTTGGACGATTAAATCAGTACTTGAACCCACTCTTCCAACCGCCAGAAATATGTAATTTGAAAGAAAATCAGATGCAAGTCTCTGCATAAAATAAATAAAATAAATTTGAAGCATCTCGAAGGGAAAATAATAATTCCCTGACCAACTTTCAACAGCCTCAAGTAAACAACAGATTATTATGAAGAAAACAACGTGAGGCAAACCTGTATCTCCCTAGGAAATGTAGCACTGAACAACATTGTCTGCCGGACACCGGGAGGAGGCATATCCATCTGCTGAACGATCTTCCTGATTTGTGGTTCAAAACCCATGTCCAGCATCCTGTCCGCCTCATCAAGTGCTAAGAATCTTACCATCTGTAATGAGACTCTACCTCTCTCAAGCAAATCATTTAATCTCCCAGGAGTTGCAACAAGGATATCAACTCCCCTTTCAAGCTCTCTAAGCTGGACAACAGAGAAACAAGAACAGATTAGCAAGAGCACCAAATTTACTACCCTATGCAGTGTAGCTATTATCTTTAGCTTTTCAGAATCATTTGAAGGATGCAGAAGTTATCTATCACACCCCCACACATACAGAACAAAAAACAGAGGACATGGCATCAACCAAACTAGGAGCTGGAAAAAACTGTCAAAGAAATTCACAAGGCACACTGCAAAAACTAGTATAATTGTAGCCTGAAAATCAAACTAAATCTCTCTCACACACACATACAATGCATCACATGTGGAAAATGAAGCAGTTATCAAACAGTAACAGAAACCTGTTGGTTGATAGGTGTTCCTCCATAAGCAACCACAACTTTCACACCCGTTTGGTAGGAGAACTTTCTGGCTTCTTCATGTATCTGCCAAGAAAATCACAAAACAGACATACATTATTTTTTTACAAAAACTTCATGCGACGAGTGTGAATGCACATGAACTTTAATATTAGACTAGTTATTCAGACCTGACATGCTAATTCCCTTGTTGGTGAGAGAATGACAGCAAGAGGATAGACTGCCCGTACTCCACATGGTCTATCTACTTGCTGATCCTTCATAATCCCACTAATAATTGGAAAGCAGAAGGCAGCTGTCTTCCCAGACCCCGTCTGCGCACAAGCCATCAAATCCCTTCCACCAACCAATATGGGAATTGCATTACGTTGCACAGGGGTTGGCTTCACGTATTTGCACCTCTGAATATTTAGATTCAATGCCTCTCCAAGGTCTATCTCTGCAAATGTATTAACAGGGGGTGGCACATTATCCCCACTTGTCTCGATAGGAATATCTTCATAGGCCTCAAAGTTAATGACTGTGTTTTCCTGCTCGTTAACAGCCGGGTCTCCATTTCCATCATTACCAAACGGGTTAATTTCAGTATCCCTACGGTCCCAACCTCCACTTCTAGTATTCCAACCAACACCACCACCTCCTCCTCTACTACCATAGCCAGAGGCTCTACCACCGTAACCTTGGCCTCGACCACCATATCCCCCACGATCAGTACCAGGTGAAGGAGCAGCAAACTCCGAAGATGGAGTACGGCTCCTAAGATGCGGAGGAATATAGTTGGATCGCAATGGACGAGAGTTTCCGTAACCCCAACCAGGTTGTGCCCTCTCCGATTCCGAAACCTCAGCCCATGAATTTGAACTCATAATTGCAAATTACAGCCTCACAGAAAGAACAACTGATTTCGGCTAAACTAGAATACTAAACGATTCTCCAACTTCTTGGTCTTCGACTGTGAGTAGATCAAAGCCCTGAAAATCGTAATACATTTCAGTTAGAACAAGTTCATTTTCCAAAAATAAGTTGCAGCTGTGCATGTCAGCAATAAGAGAACGAATCATCAAATCCATAAACTGAAATGGAAAAAAATGCAGATCAATTCAAGAGAACTTTCTCCAGACGAATCCATAAAAACCTCAGCAGCTAATCCAATAAAAACAATAATAATCTAATAATAGAAGGTCGTAATAAACAAAATCACGATGAACTAACACAAAGCTGAGGACAATCATTTCCTTCAAAGCAACAAAATGCACAAATCATTAAACCCTAGAAGCTTAAGGAAATTGAACAGGACATCGCTGCACAGACGAAAATGAACACCATGCACAGCGAGAGGTAAAGCCAGACCTTAAGAAACTCGAATAGGAAGAAAATCTAGATCACGGATCAATGGTCTACAGAAAAGTTTCAGAATATAAACCCTAATTTTTCTTCTTCTTGCGATCGCACACATATGAATCAAATGAAACAAGGTTTCTGGGAAATGAGCAAAAGAGAAAGATGAAGAGATATTTGTACTTCCATGAACTTTATTACTTCCGATATTTTCTCGTTTTTTTTTTAATTCAGATTGTTTGCCGTTTTTCACCACTGAATAGTGAACAGCGTGCCGGCGTGGCTATAACAAAGTGGACTGTGTGCCGGCAATTAATATCTTAGCGCATGATAAACACGACGAGTAAGGATTGATTATTGACACGAATATTTATTGTGGTCTGGACAAAAGTAATCACTGACAAATTTAGAAATTAATTGCCAGCAAAAGTATTCCCAACTTTATTTTGAGTTTTTAACAAATTTCATATATATATATATATTTGAATCTACGTTGGAAGAGTCTGTGCTATCATTTCCATTTACACTGCCCCTCAAACATTTTTTTTTAAATCCTGATTTTCTAAATCTTGTATATTATCTGTCTCTAACCAATATTGAATATTACAGTAAAAAAAATTGAATTACAAATCATTTATGTAATAGTACATAAATTACATAACATAAATGATTTGTAATCCAATTTTTAATCATTTATGTAATAGTATTAAAAACAAGTTAATTTATCATTTTCATTTTCTTTATTAGTTCAATATTAAAATCTTTGTGACATCAGTACAAGTGTGATCTTTTCGATTGACACATCATACATACATAATACAAATGACGAATGTTTTTTAGAAATGGATCTCACTATTCACGCAAATAAATACGACAAATAACTCAATTTAAAAATATATATGAATATTTAGTTATACGAAAATAGAGTAGCATCCATTATAGTTATATTTACTCTCATAATCCTTTTGTGAAGAATATATATATATATATATATTTATTTTATTTTTAAAATATGCAAGAAAATATACAAATAGATTATGTATGTGTCGTTTAGGGAAAATGGTACAATATGTATAAAAAATGTAGTTTAGCAGCCTTTTGTTCACTTAAGAAAAAAATAAAAATTAAAGACTCCGTCTTTGTCTTTGTCTTTGGAAATTATTTTTCGTCGTAGCGAAATAATCGATCCCTCTGTTGCATTCAATTTCTGGGGTTTTCATCTTTTCTAGGTTGTAAATTCGGGTTGGAGAAAATTTTAGTTGAGAAAATGAGCGATAATCTAGGGTTCTGGGATAATTAGGGTTCATGAATGCTGACGGGTTTTAGGGTCAAGTAAATGGTGGATCCGCTTAAGCTATTCTGTTCTCCCATGTCAAATTAAATCTAAAAGTTTCAGTCTTTGTGCTTCGTTAGTGTTGAATTGCTGTGAGAATTATAACTTGTTACGGATAAAGCAATGCTTAGTGTTATAAGGGTGCATCTACCGTCGGAGATACCTATTGTTGGCTGCGAACTTACCCCTTACGTGCTTCTCCGGCGGCCTGATAAAACCTCCACCACCGATGATGTGCCAGAATCAGCTCCGCTTGAAGGTCACTTCTTAAAGTACAGTTGGTAAGTTATGCCTTTGGCTTTTTTCACTCTTTATTTCTTCCTTTTCAACTAGCTTTTGTTTGATTTTCTTTAGTTTTCGATTTGAGTGAGCAAGTGAATTCAAGTGAAAGTGTTTAATATTTTTGTTCGTTTATTGGCTAAACCGAGTGCGGAGATGATTCATTTCATTAGAATTTGAATTTTTTTAAGTCTTTAAATTGTGTTTTAGATTCTGTATTGAATATGCATCCTTTGGATTTCTATTTTCAGGTATCGAGTCCAGAGTGATAAGAAAGTTGCGATTTGTAGTGTGCATCCATCTGAGGCAGCAACACTGCAATGTCTTGGATGTCTAAAGTCTAAGGTTCCTGTTTCCAAAAGCTATCATTGTTCTACTAAGTGCTTTTCAGATGCGTGGCAACATCACCGTGTGTTGCACGAGCGTGCTGCCACTGCTGCTACAGTAGAAAATGATGAAGAAGAGTTGCTTCGTTTGACTAGTTCAGGCTCTGGATCTGGTGTTCTCAGCACCAGTAGTAGTTTAACTAATGGATCATCAGCTGTTTATCCCTCATCCGTAACTCAAAAGACTAGCGCAGGAGGAGAAACACTTGTTGAGGTTGGACGCTCTAAGACATACACGCCAATGGCTGACGATGTTGGCCATGTTTTGAAGTTTGAATGTGTAGTGGTCAATGCAGAGACAAAACAGAACGTGGGCCATTCTTTTACGATATTGACTTCCCGTGTTATTCCAGCTCCATCACCTTCACCGCGTAGGCTGATCCCTGTTAGTGGAGCTGATAATATTGAGCATCTGGATTCTAATGGACGACCTTTTTCTGTGGGATCATTCACTTTGCTGTCCTACAATATATTGGCTGATACATATGCTAGCAGCGACCTATACAGTTACTGCCCCACATGGGCTCTATCGTGGACATACCGTAGACAGAATTTACTCCGGGAAATTGTCAAGTATCGTGCAGATATAGTTTGTCTACAAGAGGTATGCTAATTATTTTTTGGCACAAGTTGTACTGGCTTGGAAACGTTGCAATTGCTTTCTGTTTAATTTTGAATAGGTAAACCTGAAGAACTAGGTTATGGAGAGATGCCCCCTCCATTATTTTGCTTTTTTCCATCTTGCAGGTACAGAATGATCATTTTGAGGAGTTTTTCGCTCCTGAGCTGGATAAGCACGGATATCAAGCTCTTTTCAAGAGGAAAACAAATGAGGTTTGTGTGGATGCATCCCCTTGAACTTTTTCTTGGTCACTTATGCGGAAGATTACTGAACTGAACATATGGATTCACTCGATGATCTTAGGTTTTCGTCGGTAATACAAACACAATTGATGGATGTGCTACTTTTTTCAGAAGAGACAGGTTTTCTCATGTTAAAAAATATGAGGTGTGCCTTAGGTTTCCACTATATTTCCTTTCCTATTTAGGTTTTTTGCTAAATCATCGGGCTTCTCTTCCAGGTTGAGTTCAATAAGGCTGCCCAGTCTTTGACCGAGGCTCTTATTCCTGTTCCTCAGAAGAAAACTGCTTTGAGTCGTTTGGTTAAGGTACTCAGAGGTGCCGGGTGCCCTACCATGCGAATTCTGTTTCCACACATTCTCTGTGTTTGTCTTTCATGTAAATTTGATTTAGACTCTTTCTTTTTAGGACAATGTCGCCTTAATCGTTGTACTAGAAGCCAAATTTGGTAACCAGGCTGCTGAAAATCCTGGGAAGCGCCAGCTACTTTGTGTGGTGAGTTTTCCAAAAAAAGTTGTCAGAGAAATGATGATAGAGTTCAGTTTATGCACTTTCTCTTCTCCTTTAAAGGTCTCGAGGTGATAATTTTTTCTCTCTTTTACGTATTTGATGGGTTTAGGCCAACACACATGTAAATGTTCCTCATGAATTGAAGGATGTAAAGCTCTGGCAGGTTGGTCTTAATTTCTCATAGTTAAAGAACTCTGATTTCGAATTCTAACGTCAGTACTGATCCATATTGATTCTTGCCCAATATAGGTTCACACATTATTGAAGGGATTAGAGAAAATAGCTGCCAGTGCAGATATTCCAATGCTTGTGTGTGGAGATTTCAACACACTACCATCGAGGTCTGGCTGGTTTTACTATCTATTATGCCCAAATTGCGAAAATGTCAAATTCTATATCAAATTATGATTTTAGTCTCTAATTGAATTAACTTGGAGTTCCTTCTAAATGTTTTCAGTGCTCCTCATTCACTTCTTGCTATGGGAAAGGTCGATTCACAACACCCAGATTTGATGGTTGATCCTCTTGGAATTTTGCGTCCTCACACCAAGCTATCTCATCAGCTGCCACTGGTAATTATCTTTCTGGAAACGGAAAACAGATGCAAACAATCGTGACAGACATAGTTTAAAGCTATCGAATTGCAACCTATGCATAAACGTCTTTACATTGTGAGCATTGCAGGTTAGTGCTTACTCACCATTTGCAAGAATGGGAGGCAGCCTTATTGCTGAGCAGCAAAGGAGAACAATGGATCCTGCATCGAATGAACCTTTGTTTACCAACTGTACCAGGGACTTTTTAGGCACACTTGATTACATCTTTTACACAGGTTAATTTAGGCGATAACTTTTCAGCTTTGGCAGCGAATGATGCGCTTTCAACTCAGATTTCTTTTTTTTTTCATCTGGTAAATATGTTGCTCTTTTTTTTTTCAGCGGACACGCTATCAGTGGAATCATTATTGGAACTGTTGGATGAAGAGAGCTTGAGGAAGGACACGGCTCTTCCATCTCCAGAATGGTCTTCTGATCACATTGCACTTTTGGCTGAATTCCGCTGCATGCCCAGGACCAGACGCTGATGGTGCAAACCCATTGATGAGACAATATTTTATAGAGATGCTGCAAACCAATAAAGACTTTCAATGGAGATGGTTGAGCACTTAATCTACATGAGGTAGATCGTGTGGCCATGTCCCCGGGTTTTCTCCTGCTAGTTTTTCGCTTGCGTTCTACTCTGTTTCACAGTTTTATTTACTATCGTCTCAGTGTGAGAAAGTATGATCTCTTTTTGGTTAATTTTGTTTCTCATCTTATATTTTATTCCTCTTTGCCGGTAGGTTTTTTCTTCACTGGCTTGTCATTATAACAATGTAAACATTAATATTATTCAAGGAAATAGTGACTGGAGTTTACAGTCACTTCACTTCACTTAAGAATAAAATCTCTATCTAGAGCTCATTCTTCTGTGTAGCAAGTCTCTCTACACTTTGGCCCTGGACCTTAGCTATAAATGTTCTACTTTCTTTCCACGAACAAATCTTGTAGAGACTGTGAAAACGAACTGTGAACAACTTGATATACTAATATCCTCCAATAACAGCAGAAGATCCAAATCTCATATTTCAATTAGATATTAGACATGTCAACTAGTACTCATTATATTATCTTTTTTAATCAAGTTTCTTGCAGAACTAGAACTCTGAATATCTATCCAACTAGAGAGGGAAACATATGTTGAACAAGAAAGAAGTCAGTAGATAGAGGCTTATAAAAAGCCACATTGAGTCCTAACTCTGTTGCATAAACTTGTAGCTAGGTTCATGGCGTACAATCAAAATCGACAAATGTTGGCTCTATGCATAACAGTAGCAGTAATGTTTCTTGGTGTGAGATCAGAATTGAACCAGGACATAAAGGGATGTCAGGATACCATGTCTGATCTCTATTCTTGTCTTCCTTTTGTCAGTAACACAGCTAAAGCTCCAGACTCAACATGTTGCAACAAACTCAAGGAAAAAATAGACAAAAGGCAGACCAAGAAATGTCTCTGTACTCTTGTCAAAGACAGGGATGATCCAGGGTTCAAAGTTGATGCAAATCGTGCAATGAGTCTCCATTCCACTTGCCATGTCCCTGAAAATATCTCACAATGCCCAGGTGAGAGATTTCATCGCCAAATATCTTCTACAATATTTTCTTGAAAAAGTAGAAAAGATGATGTTACAGCTTTGCATGGTCACAAACTAGAACCTTCCCATTATTTCATTTTATTTGCAAGAAGACCTTCTGCATTTGCCTCCAGATTCACCACTCACTCAAATTTTTAAGCAATTCACTGAAGCATCTCAGAATCTTGGACATAGAGATGGAGGTACTAAGATTACTCTTTTCACAGTTTTGATTTTACTCATTCAAACATTATTTTCTTCTTTCTTGAAACTAGAAGAAAAAGAAAAAATAACAAACGAATAAAAATATTGCAGCAGTCACCAAAAGCTCAAGCGTCAAAGGAAGAGACAAGAGTCTATTTGGTTTAGCGATGATGGCTGGAGCTCTCCCAATATGGTATTTATTGTAATCCTTTGTAATCTAAGTTGATAAAAACACAACCAAAACCATTGTACGAGTCATATCTAGCTGAAGCGGATGTATCATGACTTGTTAATAAAACTTATTGAACTACTCTTGCCATCTGATTAAGATATAAAGCGATTATAATTTATGACTCTGAAAATCATGCCATATATTCTCAGAGTTTTTTTTTTGACAACCATACAAAGAGTAAGTTATTTTAGTTTCATGGAAACATAGATGGAGGTACTATATATATATTTGGTCGTGAGATGAGTTATTTAGTTTCATGGAAACATAAAAGACTGAAAAATATAAAGTAAAACAACCCTCCACAAACTTGGCCATCAGCCATTATTCTTTAAAATCAGTCCTTGTTGTACAAATCCTCTTGTTTTGCGTGTACAGTAGATGAATCATGATCGGGCTTATTCTATTTGGTTTTCAAAATATTAATATTTGCCTAGCTTTATGGCTCAAAAAAGACTTCTATATTGGACTTGGAAAAATATTTAAACGGATGATATCTTTCAGGGCCATAGAAGAGAAATGTATTTATTTTTCTTTTGTCGAAAAAACAGAAAAATTGAAATTAAATAACAAATATTACAAAAAGGTCAAACTTTGTTGAGAGTCCTGGAATACAAATTAGCTGTGTACTTTGAAGCATGTCAGACGATGGAACATCTGAAGCAACTCCTCACGGCTTCGTCTCTGCAAAAATTTATCATGTGTGTTAAACAATAGTAAAGAGAAAATGTTAATCTCGATCATCCCCTACAAAATCGAAAACAAACTTTGAAAAATGAAAATCTTCATATCTGAGAATAAGTCACCTTGATGCCGATGCAGCCATTGACATCAAGAGTGGTGAGTGTAGTAGAGCATGTTTGCGAGAGCGTCTCCAGACATCTATCAGTCACCCCAACTATTCCAAACAAGCTGCATTTTTTTTTTTCATCGAACCGAGTCAGCTAGAAGAGTCATTTGACAAAACAAAGCAAATAGTTCTTAAATTGGATTAAGTACCTGAGAAATTCGAGGGAGGTACAACTATTAGCAATGGTTATCACACCTGCATCTGTGATACGCACACACCTGCCATGTTTAAGAAGCATTTGGAATGAAGACACAGCTTCTTGCTCGTTATTTTTCTTGTAAGGGGAGATGTAGCTTACCATGTCAAGTTTAGGGACTCTAGCTTTTTGCATTTAGCTACATGACCAAGCCCCTCATCAGATATATTCTGGCAATCAAGTCTCACTCTTAGTAACAGATTTATATCAAAGATAATAAATTCATTATCAACGTAATTAATCTGTGCTAGGGATTTGCTAGCAATTGATTCCTTTGTTATACTCTACAACAGACAGAGACATATCCAAGATCTCGAATAAACTCATCCATTTCCAAAGGAAAAGGACAATGCAACTTAATGAATTGGGATTCACCAACTCCTACCTGAGCGCCACATAGATCTAAGAACCTTAGGCCAGCTAGAAGTGAAATCTTCTTGTAGGCTTTGTCTGTGAAGCTGCAAGAAATTGCAACATCAATTACAGAACTTGGAACAGCTATGTTTTCAATATAGCCAGAAACATATGTAATATGCTCAATATGTACCCTGAGAGAGCATAGAGATTTAAGGTATGGAGAAGGGAGCATTTCTGCAGGACATGAAGTAATCCATCATCTGTAATCTTAACACACCTGGCGGGATTGTGAACAATAAGACCGAATACCATCAGTATTCAATAAAGGTGTATAGAAATCAGGCTTCCATCTTTATAAACAATCAACACAATGAAGAATGATATCGTCCGACAATGTTATGGATTATCTACACCAAGAAATAAATACTGAGATAAGTAGTATTGGAGAAGCAAAGACTTTAACATATTTAACCTACCTGGTGATATTCAATGACTCTAAGTCTTGATAACTTTCAGCTACTAGCTGCAAACTTCTGTCCGTTAGGCTCTGCAGCAATTTGTGCACATTCAAATCATATTCTTCATTTAGTACAAACAGAGAACATAGAAGAGAAAAAGGTGTCCATGTGTGTAAAACATAGCCATAATTATAACTATAATCAGGAATAAAACTCCAATAATACATATATGAAATACCTTGCATCCACTTAGGTTCAAATCAATGATATATCTACAATCCTTCACTAGGTGTCTAATGCCAGCATCGGTCACCCTGTGAAATAAAACCAAGAATTAGGCTTTTTCTGTGGAGATAAAATCAAGAAGTGAGACAAAAATGAGTCGGACAGAATAACACCTCACGTTCCAGTAGATAGAGAATACTTTTAACTTCCCACATATGCTAGTTATAGCTTCGATTCCTTTGTCTGATATCTTTTGGCATCCATTGAGATTCAAGCATTCTAAACTTAAGAGAGCATCTGGACACTGAAATGTTCATACAGCAGCCAATACAATGTAAGAAATTCAAACGGCTAGAACAATCAACGCCGTAAGATATTCTTGAATTCAACTCCAGGAAACATAAACTTATATATAATTACTGGTAGAATCTGCAAAACATGTTACCCGGGCTTTCACAAGTTTAAGATGACTGTCGTCTACACCCTGAGCAAATTCAAGATTGATATTCTTCACTTGCTGAAATCTTGGCTACACAATTTGAAAGAACGATGAGTGAATTCTGCTCAAATTTTCCAAACATTCATAGCAAGAAATAAGTCTGAAGAATTCAAGTATAGTCAAGTTTCAAAGTATCATTTTTTTTTCAACTAACCAAGGAGAGAGCAGCTAAAAGCCGATCCCCTGCATTGGTCATCTCACGCAAATCGATGTTCTGAAAAGGAGAAATCAACATTCATATCAGATTAGTATGGGGAAAAAATGAAAACTTGGTAATGTCTGAGCTTTGTTTACCAGCCAGATTGAGGGGTAAGAGACGAGGGTGCGATAGAGCCAAGGGCTAACGAGAAGTAGAGAAATTAGATCTGTCTGAGGCAATCTCGTGCTCACTATTCTCATCACGCTTATGATTATCTCTCTCCTCCATCTCTCTTCTTCCTCTTCTGTCACTATCTTAGATTCCATTATTCTCAATCGAAGCTTTGCGATTTTTTTTCTACCAATCTGCCTCAGGAATATTAATTAGGAGCACGAAATTTCATAAGCTTGAACCTAGCTATATACAAGCCAAGACTTCCCGAGTCGAGTCTCGATGAGTTGCCACTTTTTTCTGCAAATTTGGTTGTATCAACGACAAAAGTCAAAGTTTTTACTTTTAGGTTGTCTGTAAAAACATCTCGCCAAGCCACTTAAAAGGCTTCGTAACTGTAGCATGTGGGCCTGAGTTAGATGCCGAAAATTTTAAGCTTTGAGATTCATTCACGAATTTCGTCGAGCATCTTGTCTGCACTATACTCTTCCCCACTCTTCCAGTGGTAAGAGTCTAACAAAAGTCTGAAAGAAGTCTAACCCCTAAACCCTTCTTGCACTTTCAATAGCAGATCATCCAGTTTTCGCATTTTCATCAAATCTCTATAGATGTTCGTCAAATCCCAAAGCTTTCTCTATTCAGTGAGTAAGCTCTTTCATCAGCATCAACAATGGCGAGGAATGGGTGGAATGACAAAGGTCAGATTGAAGTGGGTGAAGAACAAGAACTTGGATCACGTCATTGATACCGAAACCGATCTCAAAGCAGCTTGCATTCTCAAAGACGCCATAAAGCGATCTCCCACCGGGTTCCTCACTGCAAAATCCGTCGCCGATTGGCAAAAAATCCTCGGACTCACCGTCCCTGTTCTCCGCTTCTTGCGCAGGTATCAATCAGCTAATGAAAAGGATTAGAAAGTGATCATTTTTGTAAGAATGCTAATGAAAGTTAAATTTTTGCAGGTACCCGACTCTGTTTCATGAATTTCCGCATGCTCGTTACGCAAGCTTACCATGTTTCAAGCTAACGGATACAGCACTAATGCTCGACTCACAGGAAGAGCTTATCCATCAAAGACACGAAGCTGATACAGTGGAGAGGCTCTGTAGAGTTCTGATGATGATGAGAACACAAACTGTCTCTCTCAGATCACTCCATTCTCTCAAATTCGATCTTGGTTTACCCGATAACTACGAAAAGACACTAGTCATGAAATATCCTGATCATTTCTGCTTCGTCAAGGCCTCTAATGGAAACCCTTGTTTAAAGCTTGTGAAATGGCGAGATGAATTCGCATTTTCGGCGCTGCAGAAGCGAAACGAGAGCAATGTTATTACAGGGGAGGATTGTCTTTACCGAGAGTTCAAAAGAAGTCAGTCTACGTTGACTTTCCCTATGAGCTTTCCTAGAGGATATGGAGCACAGAAGAAGGTCAAAGCATGGATGGATGAGTTTCAAAAACTTCCTTACATATCTCCTTACGATGACTCCAGTAACATTGATCCGGAGAGCGATCTAATGGAGAAACGAGCTGTGGGAGTTTTGCACGAGCTCTTGAGCTTGACTATCCACAAGAAAACCAAGAGGAACTACTTGAGAAGCATGAGAGCGGAGCTTAACATTCCGCATAAGTTTACTCGTCTATTCACGCGGTACCCTGGGATATTTTACCTTTCATTGAAGTGTAAGACGACAACTGTGATTCTCAAAGAAGGGTATCGTCGAGGGAAACTAGTGGATCCTCATCCTCTCACTCGTCTTCGAGATAAGTTCTACCATGTGATGAGAACAGGGTTTCTTTACCGGGCTAGAGGGTTGGGCATGGTCTCTCAAGAGGAACTTTTGCTTGATAAGCCAGAGGATGATGGTCCTGAGGAAGAAGGCTCTGAAGAAGAAGAGCTTGTGGAAGGAAGCGAGCTTGAAGAAGATTCGGAAGATGAATAACAACAGTCTGTTGAATTTAAATGTCAGGCTTTTATGAGAGCAACAATTTAACTGCATTTTATCATGAGCAATGGAATTGAGTTTGATCTTTGTAAGCTTTAAGTCCATAAAGGATATAATGAGAGTTTGTACTTCACCAAGAATGATTGTCAACAACATATGGAAATAAAAAGAAATACTGGATTTCAATCTAACAAACGAATTTGTTAGAAGAAACCATGAACAAGATCAAAATCGGAAACACTAATGTCTATCTTTTAGGACAAATCCTAAAAATAGCCTGAAAAAAAAAAGAAACAAACAGAGATTCACCTAATAGCAAGATTAGTTAAATCCATCTCTTGAATGAGAGATCTCAAAGGTGGGGGCAAATACATGTGCTCTCTTGGAAATGTAGAAGAGAGATAAAGTCAGGTTAAAAAGGAGGAAAAATTGTGGAGAGCCTGATTGGCTAATCCCAAGCACTGGTCACTCCAGCACCATACCCACCGCTTGGAGCACCACCATATCCACCACCACCATAGCCTCCTCCACCATAGCCTCCTCCTCCGCCATAGTAATCATTACTGCCGCCACCACCACCACCACCTCCTCCTCTACTGAAAGAGCCTTCCCTTCTGAAGTCACGGCCACCAAACCGGCCACCAGACCGTTTCTTACCTCCACCAAATGAAGCACGCAAAGCGTATCGTGTGAGCCACTCGGGCACCTCTTGGTTGGCTTCTTGCATCAGCTCAGTAAGCGGCCTAGCCAGTGAGGCATTGTTCTCGTTGAAGAAGGCAGTTGCTATTCCAGATTTGCCTGCTCGTCCAGTTCGTCCGATACGGTGGACATAGTCATCGATGTCATTTGGTAGATCAAAGTTTACAACATGCGCCACATGGGGAATGTCAAGACCACGTGCTGCCACATCTGTTGCAACCAGAATGGGTGTCCTCCCACTTTTGAAAGACCTCAGTGCCACTTCTCTTTCCTTTGAATGCATAACAACACATAGAAAATAGTCAGATTTAGTCAACAGAGAAAACACTTCTTGATGAAGAACTTTAAAGAGTTCATTTCAGCAAATATCATCCAGGTTGTTTATAACAAAATAGTTTTTTTTTGTTCAAAACAACATAGTATACTACTTCAAAACAACATAGTATACTACTTCAAAATTGCAAGGTATGATATTCACAGTTACATCAAAGAAATTCAACTTCAGTCAATCAACGAACCTGTTGTGTTCTATCACCGTGAATGGAAGTTGCTGGAAACTCATTCATGCACAACCAATTTTCCAAAGAGTCAGCTCCCCGCTTTGTCTCCACAAAAACCAATGTCAATGATTGCTGTGTATGAAAAGAGAAGAAACACCAACTTAGTCGGAGCGTAATTTATGATCCATTAAACGTGATAATAAACCTTGGATAAGCAAACAACCGATGGTAACTACGTTGCATTACCTTGTCTTGGGTCTCTCTTTGCGCGTGAAGCAGGTCCATGAGATGGCTTCTCTTATCAGAATCATGGACAAACTCAACCCTTTGGGCAATTAAATCAGTGCTAGAACCCACCCTTCCCACAGCCAAAAATATATAGTTTGACAGGAAATCAGCTGCGAGTCTCTGTAGAAGAAACAAATATGCAGGTATTAACAGAAACGTAGAGAACCAAACATTTTTGAGCTGAATATAATGCAGCTGTTCTCACATATGAAATAAGGAATTTGACCTCTTTGCCAGTCTAAAACTGAACTATCAAAGGTTCACCATACATAAAGCTCTCCATACAAAGCTACTTCACTAGAATAGAATTTAAATAGGATTTAAGAGCAGAAAAAGGTATGTCATGGACAAGGCAAACCAACCTGAATCTCCCTTGGAAATGTAGCACTAAACAACATTGTCTGTCTCACCCCACGTGGAGGCATGTCCATCTGTTCAACAATCTTTCTAATTTGTGGTTCAAAACCCATGTCCAGCATCCTGTCCGCTTCATCAAGAGCTAAAAATTTAATCATCTGCATTGAGACTCTAGCTCTCTCTAGCAAATCATTTAGCCGGCCAGGAGTTGCCACAAGGATATCGACTCCTCTCTCGAGTTCCCTGAGCTGTACAAAGAATAAAAATGCGATCAACAAATTGATGCTTGAAGAATGATTGACTAACACCTGCAACTAAGAGTAACTACATTGCTTCTGGATGTTATGTAAGATGAGAGAAGCTAACTGCCACTGTTATCTAGCCTAGAAAAAAATTGTAACGTCAAAATAAATTGTTCATATCTGACTTCAAAATCAAAACATATTTTCAGCAAAGGAGACTGGCACTAGGAAGGGAATGGGCTAGCAGAACCCAAACCAGTAAGTGTAAGGTGCTACTCACATAAAACAGACAACATTGCTATGTTCATGCAGCAAAATCCAAAGAAACAAAACTGAAAACCAATAACAAACTTTGTGTACGAAAATTACCTGCTGGTTAATTGGCGTTCCTCCATAAGCAACAACGACCTTCACACCAGTTTGGTAGGAGAATTTTTTAGCTTCATCATGTATCTGCCAGAAAGCCACCAGGACGAGAAATACAAGTATATTATAAATACACTTACTTTTTTTTTTATAAATTCTGTTCAATGAGAAAATGAGTAGGCTCTAAATGTTACCTGGGATGCCAACTCCCTTGTTGGTGAGAGGATGACTGCAAGAGGGTAAACCGTCCGTAAGCCACGGGGTCTCTGTACATGCTGCTGATCTCTAATGATTCCACTGATTATTGGAAAGCAGAATGCAGCTGTCTTCCCAGAACCTGTCTGAGCACAGGCCATCAAATCCCTCTCTGCAAGCAGTATGGGAATGGCATGACGCTGTACTGGTGTTGGCCTCACGTATTTGCACCTACGGATGTTCAGATTTAACGCCTCCCCAAGATCTATGTCTGCAAATGTATTAACAGGAGGAGGCACATCTCCGCCACTGGTCTCAATTGGAATATCTTCATAAGCATCAAAATTAATGCCTGTATTCTCCTTCTCGGTAAAGACGGGTTCTAACTCAGCATCATTTCCAAATGGATTTACTTCACGTTCCTTACGGTCCCAACCTCCACTTCTGTTGTTCCAGCCACCACCTCCTCCTCCACCATAACCAAATCCGGGGCGCCCTCCATCCGCCCTATAGCCAACACGACCACCGCCACTAGGAGGAGCCCATTGAGAGCCAGACGATTGACCAACATACCCAGAACGGTCACTTTGTGGGAAAGGAGCAACAGGCTCTGATGGTCTGTTTCGTAGGTGTGGGGGGACATAAGCAGGTTTAGACTTAGAACCAGCCTTCTCAGAATCAGCTACATCTGCCCATGATGCACTCATAATTGAAATATGTGACGCCCAAAATGTAGAAGAAAAGTTGCAACTTCCAAAACTTATCAATAAAGAAAAGAAACAATCAAACGCTTGGAGCTGCTCCGGTTACTTTTATCCTTCTTATCTACGAAAATAAAGAACCTGGCAAAATCCAAAAAGATGTATTAAGTAGGAAACGCAATCGTAAAATCAATAGCAGCTGTAAATTGTAAAAAAAAAAAAAAAAAAACTTTATCGAAATCCATAAGCTAGAAACCCCAAAATCTATGAAACAAGTCAAGACAAATTTAGAAGAGAGCAAATTTGGGCATCTGATAAGAATAGAAGGGAGCCAGGAAAAGCCATGAGAATAACGTTAGCAAGCAAATTACAAACTGAATCACGCAACCAGAACAAATGGTTTTCACCTACAAAGTCGAAATTCAGATATACGTCAACGGATACAAAAAAAAACGAGAGGATGAAGAGAGATAGAAACCTCAAAAATCGAATAGAGAATCGAATCGAATCAAATCGAAGAAATCAACGGAAGTCGTTCACCCAACGGAAAAAGCTTGGGGAAGAGAAAAACCCTAAATTCGATGGATCCGACACGACGCGATAAAATAGAGATATACTCCTACTAGTAATATATAATATGTTATTATTACTTTTTATTCCAAAACTTAAAATCATTTTATTATTTTTCATTATGTGATATATGGATCTCAACTCTCAAGAGACGAGAAGGGTATAATAGTCAAATCATGAAATGGCTCGGAAAGCTACAAACCCACTCGCCTCTTTCCTCACGCGCCCCTCTCATTTCGATTTCCTCTCACCGCTCACGAAGCGAGACTGCGAGAGAGAGAGAGAGAAAAGCGAAGAAAACGCAAAATCCATCCAATTTAGGGTTAGGGCTGCCCCCAATCTGGAAACCTTTGTCCTGCTTTCTCATCTGTTTTCCGGATCCGACGAGTGGAAAGAAGACGAAGACGTACTACCTCAACGATGGGCGCGAATTCGCTTCCTACGGATGCAACCCTCGATCTAGATGAGCAGATCTCGCAGCTCATGCAGTGCAAGCCCCTCTCTGAGCAACAGGTGCCTGCGATTGTGTTATCTATTAGCTCTCCTCACATTTTTCGTTTCTCCTTGTTTTATTGGGATCTGTAATTTAGTTTTTTTTCGGGTGAAGTTTAGCTGTTTCGATGATTGGATCTCAGTTTTTTTTTTTTTTATGTTTTGGATGCAAATGGTGACTTTTTAAATATCCGATTTGATATTTGATTTGTCGAGGATATTTTCTTCTCGACTTACGTGTTCATTTTCACTTCAGGTTTTATGTGTTGAAAAAATTGGATTTCATTTTATCATAGTTACATGATATAAAATTATCATTTTGAATTTGGTTATTAACACGATAAATTCTCATCAGTTGGATGCATCACTGGGTTTTCGTTTGGGTAAAAATATCATAATTGATATTAGCTTTTGCAAGTCTGAGAGAGTGTGGTTGTAACTCGATAAATGATCTTATAGAGCTAATATCGAGGGAAAACTTATAGCTGGGAAAAAATCTTTTTGGCTGTAAATGATCTTTATCTTTGCTGCTTGTGTCAAATTGGTGTCTCTAATTTGACATTTTAATGTTATGGTTTTTGATAATGGATTTGAATGTTAGTCCTGTACTGTCTAGGAAATAAAAGAATGGAAAGACGAATTTATCATTTGCAGTTTTTTTTTTTTTTTCTCTAGGTTAGAGCATTATGCGAGAAAGCTAAAGAGATCTTGATGGATGAAAGCAACGTCCAGGTCAGTTCTATAGCTTGTATCTCTTGGCAATTATAGTTTCCATGTGGTAGATTGTTTCACTAGTTTGAATCAATTTAACACTGGACACATTCATTTTGTTTGGTTTAAGTAAGAGTTAATTTTTATATTTCTTTCTGTGTGCAGCCTGTTAAAAGCCCTGTGACGATCTGCGGTGATATTCATGGACAGTTCCATGATCTTGCAGAGCTTTTCCGCATAGGGGGAAAGGTAACATCTTTAACACTTGCTGAGAATTTACAATGGACGTAAAAAAGATGCATGTTTTGTTTTTTATTCAGCATCTTTCTTTCTTTGAAATTTTTAGTTCTCTTCTGCTGGGGAATAAAATTTTCTGAGTGATGGCTCACTGAATATCAGAATTATTTGGAGAATTTTCTCAGGGTTTTATATAAAAGCGGTGCTTAGATTTCGTTTCTGGTTCTATTTTTTTTTTGCTGTCTGTCTACCACCAGCTTTTAAAAAACCTGACCAATGCTCATCTTTCTCTCTTTTACAGTGCCCTGATACCAACTATTTGTTTATGGGAGATTATGTTGACCGTGGATATTATTCTGTCGAAACTGTTACGGTATTAAGTTTATACCCTCTGCACACTTTTTTCAATGATAATTTTCTTATTTCCAAGTAGAAATACCATTTTGTCCTGTTAAAATGTTAATTAAATACACCATGTCCATACTCATTTTATTTTCTTATCGTTTATGTATGTTTGTTAAATTAACCATGCTGATACTCTTTCGTTCTTTTCATTTTCATATCCAGCTGTTAGTTGGCTTGAAAGTACGGTATCCACAGAGAATCACTATTCTTAGAGGAAACCATGAGAGTCGTCAGGTAAACTAACTCTTTTCTAAGTTGTCCCCCCCCCCCCCCCCCCCACTTGTACGTTTACCTACTTATAGGTATCGAGTTTGGTAGCATAGTTCTTCTGTTTTCTGCCATTGAAATCTTAGATGAGACCCTTCTATAAATAAAATAAATTTATTCATGTCTGTGCTATATACATTTACAAATAAATTACGGTGCTCCAATATTTGAATATCTCGTCTGCCGCAATTTTCTGTCGTCCATGTTTTTATCTGATTCATGGTTTAATTCACTTTTTCGCTGTGGCAGATCACTCAGGTTTACGGATTTTATGATGAATGTCTGCGAAAGTGAGTCTCCTGGCAAACATTCTTATGTTGTATAAACTGTTCATGTCATGGTGCTTCTTTAACTAATACTCTGCGTGTCCTTTTGGTTCATGTTATTGCTTCTCATGTCTGTTGATGGGAGAATATCAATTTTCCTATTTCCCTTTTCTAGTCCTGGCTAGTTGGTATTTATTTTTCCTGATTAATATTGATTGGCTCATTTGACTGTTCTCGTTGTTATTTTTTCATACCTTGTTGTTTGGTTGTGCTTATCAAAAATGAATATGATAAGACATGTCTCCTTCTACACCTATAGGAAAGTCTTTTTGGTTATTTCGTTTGCAATTTACTTAACAAAGCTTGCTTGTACTTGCAGGTACGGCAATGCAAATGTTTGGAAAATATTTACAGACCTCTTTGACTATTTCCCGCTGACTGCCTTGGTTAGTACTTCATACATATCACTGCATCCCTTTAGTACGGCAATGAAATTAAGACTCACTGAAGTTTAATCTGGTACTGTACCCCTTTAATATACATGGCCCCACTGTACTTTTGGCGTTCTCAATATTTGAGATGGTTTGTGTCCCGATATTATATGAATGGCGAATTTAATTGCATTTGCTTAAATTTTCTAGAGTGAAGAGTGGGCGATCTTTTAAATATAATTTTTGTGATTGAACTGATGATGTTTCTTAAGAGTTTTAGCTCTAAATAAAAAAGAGGCTGTCCATATCATATTGTATGTCCTCTTCTTACAGGTGGAGTCGGAAATATTCTGCCTTCACGGTGGATTGTCACCTTCTATTGAGACCCTTGACAACATTAGGAATTTTGATCGAGTTCAAGAAGTTCCCCATGAAGGGCCTATGTGTGACTTATTATGGTCTGATCCTGATGATAGATGTGGCTGGGGAATCTCTCCTCGTGGTGCTGGATATACATTTGGTCAGGTATTGATTACGAAGTCTCAGTTTCAAAAGCTCCCGAATCTCTTTTATTTTTCTTCACTTCCAATTAAGTATGTGCTTGATTTTCTCTCATTTTTGTTTCGATAGGACATTTCTGAACAATTCAATCACTCTAACAACTTAAAACTGATTGCCCGAGCGCATCAGCTGGTTATGGATGGATTCAACTGGGCACACGTAATACAATCAAACTCCTCTTCCCTGCATAGCTTAGCTAAAACCTGAGATTCTTAGCTCACGATTCGTAAATATATTCCCGTGGACAGGAACAAAAGGTGGTTACTATATTCAGTGCACCAAACTATTGCTATCGTTGTGGAAACATGGCCTCGATTCTTGAGGTCGATGACTGCAGGAACCACACGTTCATTCAGGTCTTTGCTTAAACTATGTCTAGAAATCTTTGTTTTAATATCTTTTCTGGGAAAGAAAACTAACATCGTCTAAATCATGAAACAGTTTGAACCAGCTCCCAGGAGAGGAGAGCCAGATGTGACCCGAAGGACACCCGACTACTTCCTATGAAGACAACACAACTCCTCTCGCAGCTGCAACGCCTGGTTGTTGGTTTTTGAAGATCTCTGCTTATTCCATTTGGTTCATCGCATGTGTTCCAGGTTGCTGCTCTTTAAACGCAATTTAGCCATTTCCCTTGGAATAGTGTAATATAGGCAAAGAGGTCAATGAACTTAAAACCCCCTTATGAACATCTGTGTTTGGCTGAACTTATTTAGCTCCCTTCTGCGTCAGAATCTGTTTCTTGTGAGATATTGTTTTGATTTATTGCTCGTAATTTTCCCCTTCTGTTCCATATTTCTGGTTTTGCACCCTTTTGATTGAAAATAAAGTTCATGAAAGCCATATTATGGAGACGTTGTGTATGGTCAAGTGATTACGAGTTGATAAAAATGTCATTTATACAACACAATGGAACTGTTACTACAAGTTAATATAAGAGAACAGTGAAGGAACAAGATCCACAACAGACCATGCAAGGCCTGCGTATTGCAAGAACCTTATACCAGTGTCAACATCAAACGAGTCCTGATTTAAGAACTCGGACAGTTTCTGCAAATATCCAACCGAGTTCTTGGTTTCATCTGTCTTCTTCCCATTCGCATACCCGCTATCAAGCTTAAGCTTAGGAATGTATGTGCTGGAACTTATTGGAATCCCAAGTGCGTTGGATACTGTAGGTAAAGTCCATTTTGCGAGGGATTTACTGCAGAATTTCACTAAGAGTATCGTTGGTATTCCCACCATGACTCTCCCAAGGTAGGATGAAATAGAGAGCTCTGGTGAGAAGATTCGCGGAGCCGCTTCGTGGTGGAATTGGCTGTACGTTTGTTGAACACCCGTCACCTAAGACAAGTAAAATCATCGATTATGGCCATTGTTTAAATAAATCATAACACTTATGAATATACTATCATCTGAAGATCTTTCAATGCTTACAATTCCTAGTGCAACTCCATTGAAGGCTGTGTGGTACTCGTAGCTGGGAGTTGGGTGCTCGGGGGTCGGATAAGCAAAGAGTAATAAGAAACTCAGGGCAGTCCAGAATGAGCTAACTGCACATTCCAGAGAGTCATGGCTTCTCTACTATTCAGTATTTGCACGTAAGAAGTATTTGCCAGACTGAACAATGATGCTTACCGTTCTGTTTTGAGGTAATGAAATCATCAATTTCTTCGTTAACGGCAAGCCAAAGACCTAGAATCAGGACTCCTATGGCAAGACCACTGATGATATCGACAACACTATGCATACCCAAGTAAATCCTCCCTAGGAAGAAAAACGATGGTGTCACTTGAGGAATCAATCAACTCGTTCCAAGGAATGTGTTTTTATGAGTTTGGATCTTACCCAAGGCAATTAGGGATACCAATAAACAAGCAAGGGCAAATCCATAGTATTGGATAGACACATTTTCGTGTTCCACGGAGGTTAACACATAATGGAGTAGATATCTGAAACACCAACCGATAAGGAAACAACAGTTAAAACCTCTATAACCACAGCAACATTTGCATTACGAAAGAGTGGTGTTTTGTCTACAACAAACAACAATCAGTAAGCAACAGTTGATCCATTGATTCTACCGCATACTAGTTGCAGCATTTAGGCAAATTTATCTCCTTCATGGCATTGTAATACCGAGAGCAAACACTCTTTGATAGGAGATAACTATGGGTCTCAACAAGAAGCAGGGTAAAGAGCTAGCAGACAACATACCCGGATAAACAAACAGTGTTTAGAGTATGTGAAGAAGGCAAGCCATACTCCATTGCATTGTCTTCCTCATCTTTTGTGGCAGTGATCCTTCTAACCGGTGGGCAACTTGGCCTAGGAGCTGATACCACATCCTAAATACAGAAGACTCTATAAACCAAAACTTCCTTCATTTAAATTTGTAAACTAAGAGAATATGTTATATACCTTAATACAGTTTCCCAAGTAATCACAGAACGCTATCAACAGAGTCATCTGCCTGGCCAATCTACCATGTCCACTCTGCAATGAAATTCATTGACTAGTAAGTCTTCAAGGTTACAATCATATCCACATTTAAAAAGTCTATTATAAGACTAAAGATTTCAACTTTAATGTTCAAAAAGAAGTTTGGAATGTTACCCAGAAGAGCAAAGGCAAGAAAGCAGTGTAAAACGGCACTGAGACAACGCATGATAGCCCTGAGAAGAAAGCATCCAATACTCCATTCTGATGTTTCTGGCAAAAAAAGAGAAAAAAAAAAAGGAAACTTTATTGACTCCCAATTCAATGTCAATGCAAAAAAAAAAAATCAGATATTTGGAATTGTAAATTTAGGAAATTAAGGAACCTGGATTCTGAGAATGAGAGGAACACCACCAACGACTTGACGAGCGACCCATGGTTGTAGGAGAGATCTAAATTTAAGGGTCAAATTCAGATAAGAAGAAAGACAGATCCATGTTACAATACCCACAAGGATCAATCCTTGCCATGTCCCTGAGCCTTCCATTGATCTTTCTAGAATCTTCTTTTCTCCCTTCTTTATTTTTCCCTCCCTCCTTGAAGAGGAGAGAGCATCCAGAAACTTGAGTTAACAGAATAATAAGATTTGAAATTTTGAGGCTTTTCTGGGTTTCAAAAGTTAAAAGAAAAGAAAAAAAAGAACAGAATTAGACAACAATTATAAAATTTATATACTCAAGTGATTTGTTTGTAAAATTGGGATGCCTCCCTCTCTCTCTCTCGAGCCGTCCAGTGAGGAGCTCCAATGGATGTTCGCTGGCAGAGAGAAAAGAACAAAGCTCCTTAAAATATATATTTAAAAAGGATTTTGATTTTGATTTTGATTTTGATTAGAAAGAAAGATTGAGAATTTGAGTTTATAGGAAATATTCATAGCCACCAGTTTTGATCCAGCGCTTTTTGAAAGTGAGGTTTATTATGTACGTGTGGCTTGCGTGACTTTAGTCAATGCTTTATTAGTCTATTTTATTGATTTAAAACAAAAACTTTTTATAGCGATTCCCATGTTCAGATTCTACTAATCTTGTGCGACAAAAAAAAAAATAGTTTTAATAAATAAATAAATATATAAAATATTGGATGGAGAAAGAAATATTATTAAATAGTTAGAAATTAAAATCTGTAAAAGTGAGACGTATAAAACACGGATTACCAAACAAACAATTAGTGTGCTAGACAACAAAATGAAGCGAAGCGATTACTGTAAACGATAACTAAACAATGGATTTTAAAATTAATCAAAGAGTTCATATCTTCTCAGTGGCAAGACGAAGCTTTGAACTAAAATGTTTTGGTTCTCTTATTAATCAGCCAAAAAAAAAAAATCGAGATTCATAGACGTTATCACGAATACTATTAACCCATTTGACTCTAAACCAGATTAAACCAGTTCCATGATTGGAAGTTTCTCAATGGGTTTGGGATCGGGTATGTATGTAATGTACCTATCTTGATTGGGTTTGGGATAGGGTATGTATGATCTGGATTCGATTTCCTTTGAATCCTCAATCTGTAAAATAAAAACCTACGCGAAAATAAAAGTAGACCTAAAGGGGAGATTTGTCTGCTCGTAACGCCTTAGAAATAATGTGATTCCTTAGGCTCAGGTTTGAACTTGAGGAGAAAAAAAAAATAGCAGTATTACGACCAAGAAGCAAAACAGACCAAAAAGTAGAACAAAAGTAACAGTTTCCTGCTCTTAGAATAGTTAGACAACAATGTCTTACCATCTTTCTTCTCCTTTAGTTTGATGATGATGAAAAAAAGAGTTTATATATTGAATGTAGCCAATTAATTCTATGCACGAAACATCTCGGTTAAGACTTACATGAGATCCATTTGCATACCCATATGTCACTCGGTTTTGACCAGACCAGACTCTTGTCTTACCACCACGCCCAGATTATCTACTTCCACCATAGTAACCTTGTCTTCCCTGCTTGTGTGTAACACATTACACATGTGTAGTGTAGAGATATACGCAAACAGAGCAAATATATTTTTAATCGAGAGACACATTGGCTGATACAAAAACGAGAGGATTTAGAGATAGAAACCTCAAAAAAACGGTAGCCTGAAGAGAATCCAAGAAATAAACTGCAGTCGTTGACCTAACGGAAATGCTCGGGGGGGAGACAAACAATTTTTTATAATATATATATAACCCTAAAGTTAAAGATATATGCATAATACAATTTTTTTTTTCTTGCAAAGATAATTGGTATCTTAACACAACAAAAAATGAAACAACTAAATTGCTGCATTTGCAATTATGTATACATCAACAAAAAAATAATTGTAAGGTGACTTGAGAACAACACACATAAGAATATCATTCTTCATTTAAGCTCTTGTTCGGCACCTTGCGTAACAAAATTATTCAAGCCTATGACTTCATCATATGAGCATTTGCTTCATGTATATACATACCTAAAGCTTCTCAAGTTCATCAGCCAAAGGACTTCTCCCAAGACTTGTTCCTCTTGTTCTAAACTGGCCAAAAGGAGATAGGTTTTTTGAAGTCCTTGAAGCTCTTGGAGATAGTTGAGCTTGCTCAAGTACCCTAAATTGAAGCTCTGATGGGTAATCTCTCATACAACTTATTCTAGGCCCTGCACCTGTACTCCATCTCGAATGTAACCTCTCAGCTAACTGGTATGATTTTATTCCTTTGTGTGAATCTATCCGTTTCATCATTTTTTCCTTCAGCACTGGCTTCTCGTATTCTTCAATGTCTTCATCGAACAGATTCGATTTTGGGTATGTGAACTCTTCCTCAGCTATGAATGTCTCTTCTGCTGTCTCATATCCTTGTTCTGAAGGAGTTTCAGGTTCTTCTTCCTCATCCAGCTCTTCCTCAATCATGTCGTTCTCTTTGTTAGGAGTCTCTGGGTTTGATAGTTTTGAATGGAACCTTGTTAATGTTTGTAGCTCTGGATGATTCCTGGGTTTAGCATTAGGACTTTCACCAGTCTCAGCGTCTACAAAGTCACATGGTTCTTCTTCAGTCTCTTTGATTCTTGAAGGCATCCTCTTGACCTTAGCATGAGCTTCTCCATCTTCCTCATCTGGACTCTTCTGCAGAATTTGAAAAGAAAAACATCTCTGTAATTAGCCTAAAGACAAACCAGATGCAAAACTATGATACATATGTTGATGACTTCAAACTCAGACCAGAATGGATTTACCTTTACATTGGTGAGGTCTACATTGTTCTCTCTAAGAAACGACATGAATGCCTGAAAATTCTCTTCTGTTGGAAGATAGTGTCCACTGTGAGGCCAAACTGCCTGAAAAGATCCTCAAACTTAACACAAAGAGTTTTAACAAAGTCTCACTTCTTTTGCATAAGAATAAACTAAGAATAGAACAAGGAAAACTCTTTCTTTCACCTTAAGAATACCATCGTCAACCACAATTCTTCCAGCAGATAATGTAGCTCCACCGGCTAGAAAACTCGAGTGTTGAAAGTTCCCCTTTTTCTTCATTGCAGCATACAATATATTTGATACGCTTAGGACAAAGATCCACTTTGCATCTGGAGGACCTTCTTTTGTGTCGAGAAGTATCCCACTTTGCTTATACATTAGTTTCCCATTCTCAATTACCACTTCATATGCCTCCCTTTCAGTCTGTTCATAAGAAAGAATAAAGCATGAGTCGTGCTTTATAAGAATTGGCCAAAAAGATATCTAACAAGCATGTCAGTATCATCAAAAGAGTATTTGACCAATTTTTGCTGAGGAGAATATCCGAATTTCATCAGAATTGGTCTACCAAGCACAGAAACTAGAGGGTAAAACTCACCGGACCAAGATACTTGATGCTTTGTTGGTAAAGTTTTGATCTTGGACATCTTTCATGGTTCAATTTTTTTCCTTGTCCTATGTCAAGCCTACATGTCCAAAGTTGGAAGTTAGCTAGTAAATTACTCCTGATATTGTCAGACGACTTTTGATTGAGTAATAGCACGCTTACCAATAAAAAAAGGGTTGTTTACTGTCACAGTGGAGCCAAGCATGATAATAGAATTGCAGATTGTGGCCATATCGATGTCGAGGATCGATCTGTTAAGATAGAAAAATAAGATCACATGGCTTTACTCAAAACTTATAGCCACAGAAAAAAGACAAATTGTACAAGAATATCCTTACTGCTTCAAGCCAGTGCTGCAAAGCCAATTTTCTAGCTTTCTCGTCTTTTGATAAGCCTTTACCCACCTACGGGATACAAATTCTCAAATCATTAATTAAAGATGGGAGAAAGGGAAAACAATAGTTACATCAAACCAAACAGTTCAATAGGCTAAATGTTACCTTAGCAGCTCTTGTTCTAGCTCTAGACCATCGTGAAACTGCAGTCTGTTGCTTCTCAATTTCAAAAAACGATATAGAACTTCTTTTAAGTTCAGCAAAGTCAAGTACTTTCCACCTAAAAAATTCCATTAAGTTACTAAACAGATAATTTATTCTCTCCGCATATACAATGCCAACAATTATAGCTCTAACTAACCATCTTTGCTCGACGACTACAGCACAATCAGCTAGCCTTCTTCTGGTTCGAAAGCTTCTATAAACCTTCTGCAACTTTAATGCAGCTTGGTATCTGCCATCACCTAATAACAATGCTAAAAATTCTTTTGCATGATCGTTTTCAGGAAAAGGTGTCCATCTTCGCATTTTATATCTGTCATCTTCTTTCATAAAAGTTAAAGGTTTAACAGAAAAATTGTTATCCACATCTCCTTGAGAAATTTTTGACCTTTGTGTCCCTTTAGCGCTAAGGGATCTGCTGTATAGCGTCTTTTTAGTTTCAGGTGGTTCACTGATGGTTGAGTCAGAGTCACCCTTTTCCTCAAAGCTGATGGATCGAAGAATGGTCTTCATTTCTGCACAAGCATGACAAATATTGCATCTCAGAACTAATGCCTTCCCTTAACAAATCATGCATAGAAGTCGTTACGAATACGAACCCATTTTCACTCGAAACCAGATTCAAGCATGTCCTAGCTACATTGAACATAATACAATTACCAAGCAAAGACATTCATTGTTTTGCTAATTTTTCATGTTTCATCTTTTCAAGTTATCAAAAACAAGAAATCCATGTAATGTTAACACAAAAGTACCGTGATTCCTAAGAAGAAAAAAAAGAAAAGGTATAAGAAGAAAGCAGACCTCGAGAAAATGCGAGTCAAACCAAATCCGTGAGACGAAATGAGGGATACAGAAGATGTGCTTTAACGGAAGAAAACAACTTTAGAAAGGGGTTGGTGTCTAGGATTAGATGAGAATGTGAGAGAGAACGATAATGGCGGCCATATCTGATGTAAGAGATTCCCATGAAATCTCAATCTATCGAAGCAAATGTGTTCCATTGGCGTAGAGAAAATAGAATCCTCTGTTTTTTTTTTATTTCTTTCTAACTCCTAAACATAGAGGCGAGAGGAGCCAACATCTTCTATGAGAGAGAGATAGAGAGCTTTCGTGATCGCACTGTTATTCTTTTGGTTTGGTTTGGTTTGGTTTGGTTTCTCAGTTTCTGCTAAATTTGGCCGATTTACCATAACGCCACAGTTTTGTTTCCCGTTCAATTATATCGACGGCGTTACTCACAAATTTTTTTGGAATTACAAACAATTCAAAATTAATAGTTTGACCCAAAAAATTCACCAATTTTTTAAAACAATTTCCACAAAACGAAAATACAATTTCTTATGTTTTGAAAGAAATACAGAACTCATCATATTTGCCTAGATTAAATTACACATATTAGATCAACAAAGTATTTAAAATCTTTACGAGTCAATGATTTTTAAAAGTTTTGTGAGATATCCATGTAAATTTTTGTATTTGTCTTAGCAAATAGTTAGTTTATATATTTAATCTAATTTTGTCAAGAACACAAAAAAAATAATAAGTTGTTTTGTAGAAATTATTCAAAAATTGATGACCTTTTGTGAAATTTCTCTATAAACGCAAACAAAACCCTAAAATCATGAAACCATTGAATTAACCGTATCCGTTAAGTCCTCTCCTTTCCGAAAAATCAGACTATCCCACTACTCCGACGCCGAAGCTCAATGGAAAGAGAAGATGGGCCCCACAATCTAAACGGTGAAGTTTCAGCTCCACGAGACGGATACGTAGAAGATGATGATCCGCTAGTATTGAGCTCTCAAGCTCTGGCGGCTCTCCAGGAATTTCTAGCTGAGCAGAACAAAACTGTCGCGAGCACGCCGCTGGCGTCTTCCGTTACCGGAGGAGAGGATTTCGATAAAGTGGAGCTGGTTACGGAAGATTGGAGACTCAGCCAGTTTTGGTACGAACCAGAAACAGCAGAGACTGTAGCTGTGGAAGTTGTCACACTCTCTAATAAATTCTCCGGATGTCGAATCGCTTGCATTGCTTGCCCTACTCTCTATGTTTATCTCAAGGTACAATAAGATCAGTTTTTTCTAAGTACCCTTAATATGTATCGAATCCGTTTTGCTAAAGATGGATACTTTTGTTGTTGCTGCTAAATTTTCTGTGTTACTGCTTTTGATTTGTGATGAGTCAGAAAAAGGATCCGAGTCTTCAGGTGCAATTGCTGGAGTACGATATGAGATTCGAGCAATATGGAAGTGAATTCACTTTCTATGATTACAACGAATCAGAAGATCTGCCGCTTCAGCTTAAACATTGCTTCCATATTATCGTTGCAGATCCTCCCTACTTGGTATAATAATTTCTTCAAGTTCTTAACTTTTCTATTTACCTTTTAACTTGTGACATTCCTGAAGTCATTTTTATCGACCTCCCAAACCTTCTATTGTATTGTTCTTTTCCACAATTAGCACAAGATGAAAATATTAGTTATGAAAATTAAAATGGATACTTTGTGGCTCTCTGCTGCATTAAGGTTATCATTCTATATATTTCATGGATAAAAGTATTTGTGAGGGCATCATTAATCAACGATGTTTTTGAGTACCTTCTAGTCAGCAGCTTAGTGATCTTGATACGTTTATGCTTGGCAGAGTAGGGAATGCCTGGAAAGAGTTAGTCAAACAATTTCGTTCCTCAAAAGCCCATCAGATTCATTGTTGCTTCTTCTCACAGGTGCAACGGCACCATCAGTTTTCTCAAGTCAGTTTTGTAGGATCTTATGATTTTTTTGTTAATTGGGAGATTATTACGTCTTGCAGGAGATGTGCAGAGAGAACATGCAGCTGAGCTATTGGATGTTCGTCCTTGTGTGTTTAAGCCTCATCACTCTAGCAAACTTGGAAACGAGTTTAGATTGTTTATAAGTTATGATCCAGGTACCAGATTAGGAGGCTTGGAAGAAGACAGCTAGTTGTGAGTTGTCCATCTTTTAATCTAGCATCTATGTTGACTTACTTTTCTAAAGTCTTTTGACTGTTCCTTAAATTGGTTGCAGCGGGAACGCTCATATCAAATGTGGTCCCTCCGTCTGATCTCATCTGTCAGCTCTGTGGTCTTGGATATTTCTTTCTTGTAATTTTTCTCTTGGTTACCTCACAGTGTTGAATCTTTTCTGTTATGTTTCTTGTCGCAACCGCAGCATCTCAAGTCTGATGAGTTATGATTTTTGATTTACTTTACATAATCAAATCCTTACCTTTTTTTTTGAATGATTTAATTTAGCGCTTCACCAAAAAAAAAAAAAAAAAAAAATTTGATTTTATCTGCTAGCAAACTAAACCCGCAAAAAAATGGTTAATATACCCACATTTTATAATTTGTAAGAAATTATAAAGGAAAATGGTCCGATCCGGTATGGAAAACTATAGCAGAACCGAAGTGATAAACCGGGGAAGAAGTTAAGATCTGGAGAAGAGTATTTGTTACGGGGTGGGAGAGAAAGGAAAATAAGTCGAGAGAGTTGTTTAATGGTCATTGAAATTCAAAATACACACAAACATCACGACTGATTCGCGACTTGGGAGATGAGGCCTAACATTGTTACCGAGGTGAGATCTGCTCAATTTTCCCGCTCTTCTTGCTTATTGATCTTAATCAGAAATTGTTGAGGTTTTTCGCTTGGTTGATTACTGAGAAACTCCTAGTGAAGGAGCTATAGCTAATAGCAGAAATCAGTTCAAGTGTCAGTTAATTCGGTAGAGTAGACTAATTAGCAGTTCGATTCGGCATAGCTTCACTTTTGTGGTCAATCGTTCCTTGTATAAAACATTCTTCTTGTGTAAATCCTCCTTTTTGAAGATTTCTGTAATGAATGCAAATGGCAAATATAGATATCTTACTATTCGTGAATCAGATAATTAGGTTTCTATGTCTGGCCAAATAGATATTGGCAACTATGTTTAGCTATAACTTGGTGAAGGTCTTGTATCTGGTTGTTTTTTATTATTATTTATGGATTCTTTTTCTTTATATATATAGGCTGGAGTTCAAACTAGAGTTGGACAATGGTGGAATGCTATACCCTTCCTCACGTCATCAGTGGTGGTAGTTTGTGGGGTTATTTACCTGATTTGCCTCTTAACTGGATATGACACTTTCTATGAAGTATGCTTCTTACCATCAGCAATTATATCACGGTTCCAAGGTTTCATGTTCTTATACTATTCAGGCTTTCAATTTCATGTATAATAACTGGTTTAGGTTATTCACTGCATTTTCCTTTGTTCACTCTATTCCTGTTATCTGTTGTGCAGTTTATAGATTCTATACAGCCGTTATTTTTCATGGGTCACTGCTTCATGTTCTCTTCAACATGATGGCATTGGTTCCTATGGGCTCTGAGCTGGAGAGAATCATGGGATCTGTCCGTTTGCTCTACCTCACATTTTTGTTGGCAACAACCAATGCCATTTTCCATCTTCTTATAGCATCCTTGGCAGGATATAATCCTTTCTATCAATATGATCACCTCTTGAACGAGTGTGCGATTGGATTTTCTGGAATCTTGTTTTCTATGATTGTCATAGAGACAAGTCTCAGTGGAGTCAACTCTAGGAGGTAAGGTTTTTCTATGGCTATTTAGTGTATCCCAGAAGATAAGTGTGCAAACGACCCTGATTTTCTCATTAGAATTCCATTAACAGTCTCTCTAAACATGTTATGCTATTCATGCCTTTGAAAGTTCCTTCTGGGCATATATTTTTAATATTTTGTGATATGTTATTTCGTTTAAATGTCTTCAGAATATGGGTTGTTTTTCCAATCCATTGTACTCATGTGGCATCTGTTATATTTTTAGTATGGAGCTCTCACTTCTACTTTCTTTCTCTGTGCAGTGTGTTTGGTCTCTTCAACGTGCCAGCTAAACTGTACGCTAATTGTCTTGTCGACAGCGACTTAATATCCACCTGTATTTTTTTTGCATAAATGATGTAAATTTTTTATCCATTTGCAGGTATCCATGGATCCTATTGATAGTATTCCAACTTCTCATGACAAACGTTTCACTGCTTGGTCACCTATGTGGCATCCTGTCTGGATTTTCATGTATAATTTTTTAACCTGTTTCATTGTCATCTGCTATCTGAACCTTCATTTTCATTGGCAGCTAATATGTTAGCCGCGTTGGATTTCAGATTCTTATGGCCTCTTCAATTTCCTGATGCCCGGTTCTTCATTTTTCTCTAACATTGAGTCAGCATCCTGGATGGTACGTACTTCAGAAGATCTTGCTTCTTGAAGTTTCCTTTAAAAAAAAAATTGAGAAGCCATCGAGGGTCAAAAAACTCGTACTGCTTTATTTTCAGCTACTTATTAGTTATTACAACACTACTGACCAACCTCTTACTAGTTTTTCTGTTAATTTAACATGAGGCTGTGAGTGGTACAGTAGACATATATCTCTCTCAATTAATCGTAACTCATCCAGATTATATGTTCTTTTCCAGTCTAACTGTGTAAGGCGGCCCAGGTTCATTATGTGTACTGGCGGGAATCCTTCCAGCTACATTCCCACTTATTCTGCACAAAACACAGCGTCCAGGTTTGATTTCCTAAGAACATATGAAAGACTTACCTATTTTCCTTGAAAACATCCAAATGACATATTTCCTTGAATAGTGGCTTCTCTACAGGAAATGCTTGGAGATCCTTGTCTTCATGGTTGCCACAGCGGGAAGCATCAAATCAGGTGCGTTCATGCTAATCTTGTCAGTTTCTTTCCCTTACCTTGGTGGATGCATTCACATCTAACCATACTACTTCACATGCAGTCTTCCGAGGACAGTAGATTTCCGGGAAGAGGTAGAACTCTTAGCACTACTCGTGATCCAACCGCTCCTGCTGGAGAAACAGACCCAAACCTCCACGCTAGACTGCTGGAAGATAACAGCACCCCAGACCGGCTTTCTGATGCAACACTCACCACCATGGCAGAGCCAAGGTATTTGATTTCTACATTGTATAATTTATCAGCTTTATGCACCTTCTTTCAAGTTCACTCTCATGTCTCTCCTTATGCAGACAGGTGCCAATGGCAAATGCAGCAGTCCTGCCCCAATCCCAGGTTAGTGACTCCTCTTATGTATCTGTCTCAAGACCCAAACCTTTTTTGAAGCTGCTCTCTCATTGAGCTGTTAAGACACAGGGTCGTGTTGCTGCTTCCGAGGAACAGATCCAGAAACTTGTTGCCATGGGCTTCGAAAGGGTAGATTTCTTGATCAATCATACCAACTATAACAAAACAATAGTGAAAAGATTTCTTACAGTCAATCTCTGGGTTTGCTTCAGACACAAGTGGAAGTGGCGCTTGCTGCTGCCGACGATGATCTAAACGTAGCAGTGGAGATCCTAATGAGCCAACAGGTATAAACTTGTCCGAACCAGAGTTCTATATGTTTTAATACCTTTATAGAGTTAGGCACTACTAACAAAGAAGTTATTGTAATCAAACTTGCAGGCTTAACAACACCAACTAGCAAAGTACTTACTTTGGTGTAACGTTTGTTTCCCATTTCATCTTTTTTACTTGCATTTAGAAACTGTATAGTGTCTGTTGTCTCTAAGAAGATTCTTTAATCAGAAGATCAAACCGGTTTTCGGGTTTAGAATCTATACAAACAAAAGATTGGGTCATTAAATTTTACTTTTGTTGCAAAATCCCTTACTATCTTTTGAGACTTCAAAGAAATCCGAATTATACCAAATTAAGTTGGGTTTTTCTACTTGTTTACTGGCATACATTTTATTTCCCTTGAGTGATCTTTACATGGTTTCCTTCCGCACTTGCTCTTGTGTTCCTTGGTTGAGGTTTCTCCAAGCGGTCGCACTGAGAATTGGACATGTGGCATGCTGGGCACAGTAGTAACTTACACTCCCTAAAAACGATCTGCATATCCCAAAGACCACGAATGAATGAAGTGTCACAACTCACAACCCGTTTTTTTTTTTTTTTTGGTTAGACAAGATAAAAATTGTAACCTTTTGATCATGCCAAGTCCACGGTTACCAACAACAAGAAGATCCACGAGGGTTTGCTCGAGCGCTTGGCAAATCATCTCCTTAGGATCTCCTTCCAGTATCATAGTTTCTGTCTTCAACTACAATGTAAACCAAAAACTCGTAAGAGAGGGAGAAGACAATTCCAAAGTAGTACACTTAATTTGTGTTTTATTTTGTAGAAAATACAACCAAAATCCTTAAATTTATATATGTACAGTTTAGGAAACGAATTATAAACTTTTCTCCAAAGCTCTTATGAACCATTCATAAACCAACACTGAAAGTAATCTTCATAAACCTTAAACCTATGATAGTTTTGAAAATTTTCCAAAATTGTGGTATTTTGGAACATGTTTTCGTGGTATTTTAACGATATATTTTCTAGACACATTAAGATATATATATATACACATAGCGCACAATTCTGCCTTGGCATATCTCCAATGCCTGTTTGAACAATTTGTCGTGCTCTCTTCTCGTGCCTGGTTCAGGCACTATATCTGTCGCATACACTGCCGAAGCTAATTAAGGATTTTCAAACATCCTCAATACTGAATGTACTAAATTCCCATATTTTGTGCATATAGAACTAAAATAATTATCAAAGAGAGAATTTTGTATCTTCACCGGTTCCACCAGAAGGGTAGATATATTGAAGGTACACGTTGGGTGAACATGAACCAACGTAAGTAAACCGCCTTCTTGATCAGTTTCCGGTTCAGGGCTGATAACTAATCCCGATTCCCTCAAACTGCTACGTTAGATGATGTGCCGTAATTCATACGTGTCGATCATTATCAACATTAGAATCAAAGCGGAAATATATGGGTGAATAAGGAATCAATACAGTACTATATTTTATACACGATTCTTTTTATAAATAATGAAAATTTCGTTACGATTCTTATAAATAGAGTATCAACATATTTTGTGGTTATATCTAAAACATAAATCAAGGAAAAATAAAAATAGGAACAAAATCACAAAGAAATAAGGCTGTTCGCATTCGTATGCACTAATTAATTGCTTAGTGGCATTGGAGCTTTGTGAAAGCATGCTTCCATATTGAAATTTTGATTTCATTTTTGGTTATGTTGGGTGTGAGTGAACCACTTGACTTCTAGGGTTTTTGTTTTTCTTTTAATATCCATACATAACATTCTAGGGTTTTTTTCTTTGCTTATGTTAGTTTGATTGCCGAGGAATATTCATCAAAACCAATGGGGAAGCAACTTGCTAAAAAAATCACTTGGGTGATTAAGAATTTCTCATCATTGCGATTGGAGAAAATTTATTCAGACCCATTCGTTATCGGTGGATGCAGATGGTAAGGTTTTCAAAGTGTTTCCATCCATGTAATAAATTTAAGTGATGTCTTCCACAGTATTGCTGATTGTTTTATTTCTTCTGTTTCTTTGTAGGCGTCTTCTTATCTATCCCAAGGGAAATAACGCTGATTACTTGTTTCTGTATCTGGAAGTTGCTGATTACGAATCATTGTCACTTGGATGGAGAAGACACGCCCGTTATCTCCTAAATATAGTTAATCAAAATTCGGTAAAACGTTCCAAACATAGTGGTGGTGATTATTTCTTCCCTCTGCTCGTCTCCTAAAAATTTCAATGACATAAATATAAACCTAACGTAATCATCAGCTCTTTAGGATAAAGCATAGTTTACATCTTAAGAATCTTTTAGTAGTGGATCTTGTTTGTTTTATGATTCTTAAACTGATGTTGTGTTTGACTTGTTTTGGACTGGAGTTGTATGTTGTTGGGTGGTTTTAGATATCAGTTTAAAAGTTTTTTTCTTGCCAAGCTAGTTGTGAGCATTGTAGTTCATGTAGTACTTTATTCGATATAAATTAACTGATTATAATAATTCTGCTTGTGATTTTTTAGAGGTTCAAAAGTGGTTTGATGTCGATTCTCCCCGCTGGGGTCGTCTATCCATGTTTCCCCTAAATGAAATTCATGCCAAAGATATTGGATATTTGGTAAATGGAGAACTCAAAATTGTTGCCGAGATAGAGGTTCTTGAAGTTGTTGGCAAATTAGATGTATTGGAAGAAACCTCAACGATAATGGAAACCATGGATTTTAGTGGCTTTCAACTTCTTCCCTCACAGGTAAGAAATCAAGAATGATACGAGCTTTTAGTGTAGAAATTTCAGCAATGAGAGATAAGATGATGTGTTATATAATATTTATGGTGCCTTTGTGTTGTCTCCAAAAACTGCTCTCTAAATATGGGTTATATATATATATATATATATTTTCTTCTCAGGTGGAATTTGTGAGCCATATGTTCGAAAGACACCCAGATATTGCATTCGAATTCCGTTTAAAGAACTCAAATCTAAGGAAAGGTTACATGTGTTTGCTACTCAGTCTGATTGAGACTCTGCGCCAGGCTCCTCAGGAGCTATCCAAAGCTGATCTGGCTGAGGCATATGATGCACTCAAATCCATGACTGATGTTGGATTTCAGTTGGATTGGTTGGAGAAGAAACTTGTTGAGATGTCGAAAAAGAAGGAGAAAGAGGAGGCTGGTGAAACTCGGATGCAAGAAATCGAAGAAGAGCTACAAGAGTTGAAGCACAAGTGTTCAGACCTGGAAGCTCAGCTGGAGAGGGAGAAAGCAGAGGTTTTGGCTGCCAAAGCTCCTCTCTCATTCGATGATGTTATTTAATGTCTTATTAGGCACTTGGAGTTCTTCTTCTACTGCTTGGTGTATTGCCAGTTTTGGTATGTTTCTTTACAGTCTTGAGCTTTTGTTGTTATATGGATAATGAAGACACCAGTGATTTTAGGTGAAGCTCTATTTCTTAACAGTCTTTCTATTTTAGCTTTCCTTGTACCAGAAATTTCATTTTTCGCAGAGGGATTTTAGTTACTTCGTTCTTAGTGCTTGCTTATGAATCAAACATCAAATACGTGTTAGGAATATGCCCTCTATTTTTTCTACTCCGATATGCGTCTTGACTTCTTACTTCTTAGGCACTTGAAATTTAACATCATGCACCTGAAACATATTAAATTTTCTTTGAAATATGAAAACAGAGTGACAAGAAAATCAGACTTGTAACTAAATTGCTTTTTCTACATACGGTTTTAATCATACCTGGTCAATCGTGATGCTTTGGGAAACTATTGATCATTTATATGTATTAGCTTGCATGCACTAATAGTTACTTTAGCTTTCAGTTCATGTTTCCCAAGCGATATAAAGTCGATTTACTTTCCTCCTCGACTTTGTCAAAACGATTTGCATTCCTGTCTCTCTCTCTCTCTCTCTTCTTGATGTTTTATTGTAAGAGCTCAGAGTCCCAAGGGTAGTTAATCACTAAACAAATTTTACCTTAAGACGAACCCTTTCATTTTCTCTTTCTACCTTTTCTGATCTAGGGTTGAACTCTCTTCAAGCTCTTCTGTTTTGTTTTGAGTAGTCTTCATCGCATCAATGGAGAAGCAAGTTAGAAAGAAGTTCGTTTGGGTGATAAAGGATTTCTCCCCTTCGCAACGTAAAGAACTTTGTTCTGAAGAATTTGTGGTCGGTAGCTGTCGATGGTAAAAACTTCAAATGTTTTCCTTATGTCTTTGCATTTATGTGGCAGTGATTCATTTTTTTTTTGTGAGTATTCTTGCAGGTGTCTTTTTGCCAATACAACGAATAATGGTTACTTATCTCTCTCTCCCTGAGCATTATAGATTTTTCTTCAACACTCTCTAGATGGAAAAGACGTGTGAAACTTCGCGTACGTGTAGTAAATCATATTTCAGAAAAGCTCTCCGGATGGACAGGTGATCTAATTAAGAGTTCTTGCAACCAAGTCATAGAACGTCATATATTCCTTTCTGTCCCATCTTATGAATCAGATTAACAGTAATCATAATTCTATTTGTTGTTACGCCTAAGCTAGAGCGAGATTCTATTTAGACTGGAGTTATGTTTCCCAAGGGTATATTTACCTCTAAGTTTATTTCCTAAATGTGAAAATTGATGTTCCAGGTCTAGGAGCATAGATATGGTGTTTTATGTAATCTTTACGTTTCTATTGGATAGTAATTTGTCTGGAGATATATTTTACAGATTCAGAGCTCTGGTTTGATGAGAAGTCTCTTTTACCGGATATTCATGTCAGACTAGAACATTTCAAACTTCATGCCAAAGAACGTGGATTTATGCTAAATGGATGTCTCACTATCGTTGCTGAGATAGATGCTCAGGAAGTTGCAGGCCTAAAGAATTCTACTGTTTTTTAACCTGAGATGATTAGACAACAGACAGAAATCAAGGACGTCAATGAGTTTCCTTATGCTCCATCCATCCAAGGTAAGAAGGTTAAGATTATTGATCAACTGTGTGTTTTAGTTTTAGAATATCTCAACCGTAATAGAAAAGGTGGTTCATGTGTTCTTCATTAGAGAATTTTTTTTTTTTTTGTTCGTTTTGGATAAAATATTTGTTTTCTTTTTATAAGTAAATAAGTAACCATTAAATCATTAGAAATATTTAAAATACATAGCTAAGAAACCAAATCGTATAAACCCTTCAGATTTTTTTATTTTTATGTGTGGTTTCTATTCAGGTCTATTATGGTCTGTGTTTTATATACCTTTTTTCGCTTGCAGGTAGAACTTGTGAAGCAAATATTCGAAAGGCACCCAGACATTGCAACTGAAGTTCGCCCAAGGAGTCAACATTTGAGGACAATGTACATGAATGTCCTCCTTGGACTAGTTGAAACGCTGTGCCAGTCAACTCAAGAGCTCTCTCATGATGATTTGTCTCAAGCATCCAATGCATTAACATATGTAGCAAAGGCTGGCTATAAATTGGATTGATTAGAGAAGAAGATGAGTGAAGTTTGTGAAAAGAAGAACAAAGTGAGCACTGCTGAGGCTCGGCTGCCAAAAATGGAGGAAGATTTGCATATCTTAAATCAGAAATGCTCAGACCTAAATGCTCTTTTGGAGAAGGAGAAGGCAGAGGTTGCTGCCGCCAAAATACCTCTCACTTTTGATGATGTTGTTTGATGTTCTTGACCTTTCAGAAACATTGAGGGTTTCTTTTTACTTTTTTTTCCTTGTCTGCTCGGTTTTATATTAGCACACTCCATTTAACATGCAACACAGAAGTCGAGGTTGTCGCATTTGCTCATTTGAGATGTAACCATTAACTGACCTTCTCTTTTGTACTCGTAAGCAAGTACTCATCTTCTCTTTTGCTGCTCTCTACTCCTGAAATAGAGGTTACTTATGAACCACGTTTTATTACTCCGGTCTAACTCGCTACCAAAAGAGGTTATTAAACTGTTAATTTATAGAGGTTTTACTCTATGTAAAACATTTTTATTATATATTTCGATTAATTGTTTATTTATTTGATAGTGTAAATACAAAATAAAAAGTTAAAATTAAAAAAAAAATTAAGAAAATGAAAAGATTATACATAGTAATATAAGCAAACTGGAGAAAAAGAATTTTAACCCAAACAAAATGTTGTAGAATAAGAAGTTGCTGAGACGAGGGAGTCTGTTAAAATCTGGCCAACATAACAAAGAGGGAGAAAAGAGAATATAATTGAGATTGAAAGGAGGATAAACAAGAATCGATGAGGGTTAATCCTAGGTCCCAAATATATAATCCAGGATGCGGTTGCCCTTCGTAACCCTAGGAGGAGCGGAAAAGATTCACATGCCTCGTATACCTAATGAAAGGATTCAAATTTACAGAAGAATAGTTATAAATGCTTGGGTCCATATTAAAATCCTAAATTCAGTTTTGGTTCAGCTATCTCGAGATACTAACTAACAAATTCATTTAGATGATTTGCATGTCGAAAGTGCTGACGTATGGATCAAGTAACAAATGATTCAGGTTTAGGGCTTTGCCTCGCTTCTGTACATTTTTGGCATTGCCTTGATGAGAAAGTAATGTCTTTGAGAATGAAAATATGTTGTCCCATGAAGAGTCGCGACCAAACAAGCGGCTCTATTCGATGGACGCCATTTAATTAAATATTCCTCGCCGTTTACCAATGTTAGTTGATCCGTAATTATGCCAAAGAGTATCAAGTCACGATGAGTCAAGGTTGTTTACATTTGCATATGTTATTATGGATGCCAGCATTTGCTTAAATTGTATCTGTTTCTTCTCTTCTGTACCCCTAAACTAAGTTCGTATGCTGAGAGATTCTTGTCGGGTAAATGATGAAGAAAGGAAAGCGTTATGTGCCTAGTGATAGTGATTCAGACAGTGATTGGTTGTCGGATACGTCCTCGGACGATGATGAAACAGTTGAAGTCAATGGGTTTCATGTTCTCGAATCACAAGTAAGCACAAAAATTAACTCTCTGTTCTCGAACAGAACATTAGAATAGAATATGATCATCTTTGTTTCTTAGTGTTCAATGAAAAGAAGATAATTCGATTTGACCTTTTTGTCTGAGATCTTTCTGGTTTACAGGAAAACCAGGTGCAGGAAATGTTTAAAAAGCATCCAGATCTCTCTTTAAATTTCAATTTAAAGAGCAAACAGCTTAAGAGTGCTTACATGGATGTCCTTCTGGACGTAATCAAGACACTGTGCCAGTCTACAAAGGACCTTTCTTTGAAAGCCCTAAACAAAGCAGACACTGCGATTTTATATCTTACTAGAGCAGGCTTGAAATTGGGTTGGTTGCGTCAGCAGTTGGATGACGCATACTTGAAGAAGGAGAAACAGAGAGCAAGTAAGGCCTCGATCAAAGAACCCGAGGAACAGGTCAAGAAGCGAAAGTTGGCTTTGTCCAATTTGGAATCCGACCTTAAGAAAGAGAAAGCTGCTTCTTTGGCTGCAAAAGCTCGAATTGGTTTCAGAGATGTAGTTTGAATGAATGGAAGCTTTAGTCTTTTTTTTTTTATAATTTTTCTCCTGCTTACTTGTGTATCAAGTATTAAATAAGCGTACCTTTTTTGGTCGTCAAAAATAAAGCGTACTTAATTCGGATGGTCTACGCATGATCTATATCTTAATTGTATTTTATTTAATTCGGATGTAATAATTTACGTAACTAATCAACAATGCTTATTTATCTCAAAACGGAGTCCTTTTGTTAAAACTCTAGGGAATGGCACCCGAGCTTTCAACTGGTAATTCCTTAGACTATTTATCTCTTAGTATTTGATTACCTCGAATTTGTTCGATTCCATAGTGGTATATTGTGAATGTATGATGGTTTTTTGTTTCTCTAGATTGTTATTACTTATCAACCGATTTTACAAAAGTTGGGGGTGTGTGCGTGCGCTATTTAGACATGAGGGTTTTTTTTTCTTCACTTTGTCTTCTAATAGTTTGATCGCGATGAAATCCTACTCGAACTGGAGAAGCATTCATTCTCAAGTTTGTTTCTAGATTGAGGTGATATCAAGTTTGATAAAACAAAAAAATTCTTTGCAGGCGTCTTCTTGCTGTTCCTAAAGGGTGTAAAGCAGATTACTTGTCTTTATATTTACAAGTTGCTGATTTTCAATTATTGCCTTGTGGATGGAGGAGATGCGTCAATTTTCGCTTAATATCGTAAATTAACTTTCGCAAGAACTCGCTGTATACTAAGGTGATTCTTAATTACTGATTATCTATCACTAATAGGTAACCTCAACAATAATGGAAACCATGGCTTTTATTGGCTTTCAACTTCTTTCTTTCTTCACAGTTAAGAAATCGAGAATGATAATAACTTTTCGTGTAGAAATTTCAGCAATGAGAGACAAGATTATGTGTTTTACTAAATATGGGTTGTAAAATATTTCTCTCAGGTGGAATTTGTGAGGGATAAAGCAGAGGTTTTGGCTGCAAAAGCTCCTCTCCCGTTCGATGATGTTATTTAATGTTTTTGAATTCTTAGGCAATTGGAAGTTTTTCTTCTGCTTTGTGTTTTGGTATGTTTCATTGCAGTCTTGGTTCAGTGACTGTTGTTAGGTGAAGCTCTACTTTTTAACATCTTCTGCGTTATATCACCTTAGAATGATTGGAATAGTCTTTCAACTCAGCTATCATTGTTCAGCAAATTTCTTTTTCTCTGGGTTTTGGTTTACAAATTGTTTCTTTTTCCTTGTTAAACGTTAGTTACTGTTAAGACAGAAGAACAAGTGATCACACCTTTGTCTGAACAGAGTGGCAAATTGACATTTGAGATATGACGGGAAGAGATGAAAGACAACACTATTTATACAAATTAGAAAAACTAAATAGATAAAATAGAGAAGAAGCGGGCTAAAGTAAAGGGAAAGAAAGTGATTGGAGAATGACATAGCTGAGATGAGAGAGAGTCTGAAGAATCTGACCTAGAAAGAATCTTGTTGAGATGAAAAGGAGGAGAAACAATAATCGAGCAAGAGTTGATTCTAGGCCCCAACCCAAAGATAGAATCCAGAATGCGTATGTTCCAAGTAAACCTAGGAGGAGCGCAAGCAATTGGTATCCCTAATCATTTTGCATATGCTTCTTGCGATTGTTATTTGATTCTCAACTTTGGATTCTAGGGTTTTTTTTCTTCTCTTTCATTTTCTGATTTTTTCTTTGATTTCTTTTTTTTTTTTTTTCATGTCTGCTAGTTTGTTTGCAGAGGAATCTTCATCAAGAATCTTGAATCAAGATAAATGGAGAAGCAATTTGATAACAAGATCACTTGGACGATTAAAAATTTCTCCTCTCTGCCAGCTGGCATAATTCGTTCTGATAATTTCGTAGTCGGTGGCTGTAAATGGTAAAAACTAGTTTAATGTTTTCTTCCATTTTGGATTTGATTGATATTGTCCTTTCTTTTCTTTGGTTTTTTTGATTGCAGGCATCTAGAGGCCTATCCCAAGGGATATAACAATGCTAATTATATGTCATTGTTTCTGCGTGTTGTTGATTCTTCTTCTTTGCCTTCTGGATGGAGAAGACACGTTAATTTTCGTTTTACTGTAGTAAATCAGATCTCCAATAAACTCTCCCAGTCAAAATTACTTGGAGGTAATCACTTCTTCCCACTGCTCAAGATTCGAGGGTGTTTGTGTTGGGTTGTTCAAGATTTGATTAGTATTGTTGTTGAATCTGCTTTACTCGATGTAAATGCACTGATGAGATGAACTTTGTTTTTTGTGATCTTACAGGAATAGATCACTGGTTTGATGTGAACACTGCCAACTGGGGTATTCCATTCATGTGTCTCCTGAATGAAATTCATGCCAAAGATAGCGGATTTCTGGTTAATGGGGAACTCAAAATTGTTACCGAGATAGATGTTCTTGAAACTATTGGAAAATTAGATGTAACAGAGGAAACTTCAACTATAGTGGAAACTAGGAATGTTAATGGGTTTCAACTTCTTCCTTCCCAGGTAAGATATTAGGAATTGAGTACGAATTTTGTGTGTAGAAGTTTCAGCTATGAGAGATAACATGATGTGTTCTGCTCTCTGAATATTTATTCTATACGTTATTCACTCTTTTTTTCAAAAGCACAGGCAAAATCTGCCAGCCGTATATTTGAAAGACATCCAGAGCTTGCATCTGATTTCCGTTCTAAGAACCCAAATCTTAGGACAGGTTACATGGGTTTGCTACTTGGTTTGATTGAAACTATGTGCCAGTTACCTCAGGAAATTTCCAAGGATGACCTGTTTGATGCTAATGTTGCACTGGGATCCATGAGAGATGCTGGATTTAAATTGGATTGGTTGAAGACGAGACTTGATGAAGTGTCAGAAAAGAAGGAGAATGAGGGGGCTAGTGAGGCTGGGCTGCATGAAATGGAGGAAGAGTTGAAGGACTTGAAGCAGAAGTTGTCAGACATGGAAGCTTTGGTGGAGAAGGAGAAGGCGAAGGTGTCGCCCGCCAAAGCTCCTATCTCTTTCGATGATGTTGTTTAATGTTTTCGCGTTCTTAAGGCATTTGGAGTTTGGTTATGCTTGTTGTTATGGTCTGTTCTTACTAATGAGTCCTCTTTAAACTTACACCTAGGAAGATGTTTTTAAGAACTCATTTCTACAAATCTATCTCTCTATACTTCTCTGTAAGGGATTTGATCATATAGAATATAATCTGTATTTACTCAAACAAATTCCATACGATGATATATAAACATATGTAGCAGAGAAGTTTCACGAGATATTCTATCATATGAATGATTCTGTTTTATGGTTCTGCTTTGTTTTTGTTCCATTTTCGCCAATACCTAGATAAAAAAAACAGAAAAAAAAAGTAAAACAAAGTTATTTTCCCATAACTATAAATTGTAATTTATGAACTGCGTTTGTCACATGAAGAGTCGCTACCAAAATTGCGGCTCAATTCAATGTATTCAATTTTAATATTCATCGCTGATTATTGATTTACTAGTAGTTATGCCAGTGAGTATCAAGTCATGAGTCAAGGTTCGTAATTATGTTAATAAGAATGCTTGCATGCATTTTGTTTATATATATGTGATCACCTGATCCCTTCTCTACATCGTCCTTCACTTAAGTTTGAAAGCTGAGAGGTTCCCAACTTATAAATGTCGAAGGAAGAAAATATTTGTGTGCCTAGTGATAGTGAAGACCAAGATTTCTCTCAGTCTGAAGATTTTTTCGACGAAGAAGAAGACACTGTTGAAGTCAATGGGTTTCAGGTTCTTGTTTCACAAGTAAGCACGACACTATTCAACTCTCCGTTGTCTAACATTACTTGAGAACAAAATGTGATAATCTTTGTTTCTTATTCTCTAGTAACATCCAAGATAATTTGGTCCTATCTTTTCGGTTTGCTTTATTATATCTGATTCACAGGAAAACAAGGTGAAGGATATGTTTGAAAAACATCCAGATCTCACTTCGAATTTCGATATAAAGAATCTACAGCTCAAGAATGCTTAGGTGGATGTTCTTCTCAATCTAACTGAGACACTGTGGCTGTCAAAAAATGATCTTTCCTTGGAAGACCTAAACAAAGCAAATAGTACGATTTTTGATCTTACTAGAGCAGGTTTTAATGTGGGTTGGTTGCGACAAAAGTTGGATGCAGCTTACTTGAAAAAGGAGAAACAGAGAGTTAGTGGAGCACGGATCAGAGAACTCGAGGAACTGGTTAAGAAGCGGAAGCTGGCGTTATCCAATTTGGAATCTGATCTTAAGAAAGCAAAAGGTTCGGCTCCGGCTTCTTAAGCGAATTGGTTCAGAGATGGTGTTTGAACTAGTCACTAGTTTTTTTATTTGTTCTCCTTGTTTTTTTAGCAATTTTCACTCGTTGGAGAGTACTTTAATTGCCCTCTTGTTACTTGTGAATCAAGTATTATATAAGTTTATGGTAATTGATTTTTTTTAATATGCGTATCTTCATTCGAATGAAGTATATTTAATTTATTAATTGGCTTCTAAGGTTTTTTTTTTTGGGTATTATATTGTACTTATGTTTAATTAATGGAATATACTTTTCTAATATAATGAATACAGTATAAAGGTTTAATGTAAAAATATTTACTTGTTCGTATATAATAGGCCAGGAGTAAACCCTAGCTACTCGCATACAAACGTTTGAGGTAAATCACTTGCGATTTATCCTTTAGTATCTGACGATTCCCTCAACTTCGTTCCAGTCCATAGTGGATATCGAGTTGGATAATTCTTTTTCTTTGCAGGCGTCTTCTTGCTCTTCCCAAGGGTTTAAAGCAGATTACTTGTCTTTTTATTTAGAAGTTGATGATTATCAATTATTGCCTTGTGGAATTTCGCTTAAGTATAGTTAATCAACTTTCGCAAGAACTCACCATATATATATATATATATATATGAAGGTGATTCTTACTGCTCATCCATCACTAGTTGATTCTTTTTGGTTGATGCCAGTCATGTCAGTATGATATCAAAACCATTTTGTTACTAGTAATGCTAGACATTCCAGTTGTAAAAATATGTTGTGAAGATTTTTTTATGTTGCGTATGGTTGTTTGTGGGAGGATTAGTTCGTTTAGATCTTACTCTTGTGGCGCATATAGTTCATGCATCAACTAATGAGGGTCAATTGTTGCAGAAACGCGATGTTGAAAAAGGATATGGTAGATGCGTATGATGAAAAAGGCTTGTGACGCAACGCAAGTTGTTGCATTTTGTTACCAAGCATTTTGATATTACTCTGCTTAGTATCCTGGTCTCTTCATTTGCAGTCTCACTTTGAAAAATGAAAGTATTTTGGCAAATTAGGAAGCTAAAAGTTTACTCATATGTTATGTACGTTCATCTTGTCTAGAGGTTTTTCGTTTGTTGATTACTCTCCTCAACGTTCCTTGAAATATTGTGTTTCTTGCTTTAAAAGTAATGTCTTTGAGTGTTTGGAAAATGCAAACAAGTGACTCTATTGGATGGATACCATTAATATCCTTCAGCTGTTTAATTTTACCATTTATTAATTTGTAATTATGACCAGATTATGCATGCATCTTTTTAATACAAAACATCTTTTAACTCGACAATTATAAATATCTTAACGTTAAAACCAAAAAAAAAAAAAAACAATTATAAATATCCTCTTGGTCTCCATTCCTTGCTGCAGCAGTGAAGGTTGATTAATCCTCAGCTATCTATCTCCAATTTTGAAAGTGAGTGATTCTCTTCATATCAATGGTGAAGGAAACAGAGAGTAGTGAATCTAGCGGGGATGAGCAGAGACATTCGTCTTCATCTGAAGAATGGTCAGAGTCTTCAGACGATGTTAATGAAATTGTCGAAGTCAATGGGTTTCAGGTTCTTGATTCACAGGTAATAATGCATGAGATTTATACAAATAAAACTCTTATTTTAATTCGAGTGTATTTAAACGATTTGACCTTTCTTGTTTCACAGGAAAACCAAGTGAAGGCAATGTTTGAAAAATATCCAGACATAGCATCAGATTTCAAATTAAAGAACCAACAGCTCAAGAATGCTTACATGGGTGTTCTTCTCGACCTAATTATGACACTATGTCGATCGCCTAAGGAGCTCACAATGGAAGATCTAAACAAAGCAGACCGCACGGTTTTGGATCTGACAAAAGCGGGCTTCAAGTTGCATTGGTTGCGTCAGAAACTGGACGAAGCTTTCTTGAAGAAGGAGAAAAAACGGGCCATTGGGATACGGATCAGAGAACTTGAGGAACAAGTCAAGAAGAGAAAGCTGAATTTGTCGGATTTAGAATCTGATCTGAAGATACAGAAAGCTGCGGCTTTGGCTGCTGAAACTCCGTTTGATTTCAAAGATGTTGTTTGAATAAAGAATATATCACCAAATGATGGTTTAAGCCTTTTAGGCGAAGTTCCTCTGTTTTTGTTTGATAAGAAAGTTACTCTGTCTCTTTCTTTTTATTTTACTTTCCTTAATATAGAATATGTATCAAATATATATACCATTTCTTACATGACAAATAAGAAACAGAGTATTTGAGCCCAAACAAATATTAAATAGAAGAAACATGAGTATCATCTTCTAATACATTGACCAAAACAGTAAACTAGGCTATTGTAAGTCGATATATGCTCTGATATAGGTTACTGCTTTGTATAAGTTTATGTCCAGATTTTTAAAACACTTAGTCTAAACCATAAATTCTAAATTTTAGTTCATAAATCTTAAATCCTAAAAAATCCAAATAGATTATTTTATTTATTTTTAAATTGGCCTAATTTTAATTATTTCTTAGTTTTTGTTCCGACTTATACGTTACGAATACCTAGAAAATCTATTGTTGAATTTTAGTTTGTTGAAAAAAATATCTGAAGTCTATCTAACCGAAACAAAAATCAGTGTAGCTAATCGTTTAACCTTTTTGGTTCAAGTTGTAACGCCAATAATTTTAATGAAATGAATTATTTGGGGAAAAAACTAGTATTGGGATTTTAAGATTCTAATTAAAAACCTTCTAAGAAAATATCTACAAAAAAAAAAAAAAATCTTACCAAAATTTTAATTTGTTTTGGTCAACCCAATTATCCTCGTACCATAGTTTCTACTTTCTAATCTCTGACTAGTAGTCAAAATCAGCATTCGTCGTATTAAAATAGTTTTCCTTAAAAGAGAAATTTGTCTCACGCATATATATATATATATATACCATTCAGTTTCTTAGGGAAGAATCTGTCTTCGTCTACGATTCCCATTTCGACGCTTTTCTCTCAGAGGTAAAAATCCTTAAACACTGATCTTGTTCATTACATTGACTATGTAAGTTGTTAAAATTGATGTTGTACAAAGTGTTGTACTCTTATTTGGGTTTTGTTGCTTGACTATTCGAGTTACAAACTAAGCCTAGGGTTTTATTTGTCTTGGTGTTCTCGTACCTTGAATTGCAGTGAACAATGGGGATAGAAGTGGATAACAAATTCACCTGGGTGATAAAAAATTTCTGCTCTGAAGAATCCAGGAAAATTTATTCGGATGAATTCGTTATCGATGGCTGCAAATGGTAATAAATGAACTTGTGTTCTAATGATTTCGTCCGTTTAGGGTTTTTTTTTTTGTGAAACTGAGTATTTACTAAATTTTATCGTTACAGGCGTCTGCTGGCCTTTCCTAAAGGAAATGATGTTGATCATTTGTCGCTGTATCTTGTCGTTGCTGGTAGTGAATATTTGTCTGATGGATGGAGAAGACAAGCACAGATTTACTTACATGTAGTGAATCAAATCGATGAAGCACTCTCCCACCTAAAGGTGATTGTTTCTACACGCTACTCATTACTTGATATGCTATAGAAACTAAAGTTCACTGTTGTTCGAGTGTGTTTGAGTTGGCTTGGTTTAGACTAGTTTCATTCCATGTTAGTTGTTTAACAGAGGTCATGTTTAGTCCATTGGAGGTTAGCTCATGTATGGCTTTATTTGATGTTTAGTCAATGATGAAATGTAATTCTATTTCCTTGTTTATGTACAGCAATTACAACACACTGGTTTGATAAGAGGGTTTGTGACGTTGGTTTTAAATCAATGTTACCACTTAACAAGCTACATGAAAAAGATAGTGGATTTCTGAAAAACGGGGAAGTCAAGATTGTAGTAGATGTGGAGGTTCTTGAAGTTGTTGGCAAATTAGATGTGACAGAGGAATTTCAAGAAACAACCAAACCTCTGGACGAGTCTTATTATTTTCTCAAGAAAGCTTCATTAGTGAAAGAAACCATGGATATCAATGGCTTTCAAGTTCTTCCTTCACAGGTATGAAATAAAAAATGTTTATTTCTTAAGAAAATCCAACCACTAGAGAAATATGTTCTATTTCTAGAATAAAGTGCCTTTTTAATTTTGCCATAGGTAGAAGATGTGTTTCTCTGTATTTGTATTTTTTTCTAAAGTAGCAGAGAGCACACTAGTTTGTAAATTCAGTGAAAATAAGAAAGAAATCGTAAAATTTTATTGATGCATGCATGTATGAGTTGGAGAATATGAGGGAAACTGAGATATTGGAGTATATATATATATATATGTTGTGGTGTATTCTGAGTTTTTCAAGTCTCTGTTAACTGCACCCCTGAATATTGGTTTTTCTATTTCATTAATCTTTTTATCTTTTTTTCCAGGTGGAATATGTGAGCTATATCTTTGAAAAACACCCAGACACTGCATCGGAGTTCCGTCCAAAGAATAAGCATCTGAGGTCAGGTTACATGAATCTCCTCCTCAGCTTAATTGAAACAATGTGCCAGTCGGCTCCGGAACTTTCCAAGGATGATCTGGTAGACGCGTATGCTACTCTTACATACTTGAAAGATGCGGGGATGAATCTGAGTTGGTTGGAAGAGAAACTGCAAGAAGTGTCAGAAAATAAGGAGAACGAGAAAGCTGTTGAGACTCGGGTGCAAGAAATAGAGGAGGAGTTGAAGGGAATGAAGCTGAAGTGTGTAAACCTGGAAGCCCAGCTGGATCAGGAGAAAGAAGAATTGGCTATTATCAGATCTTCTATATCGTTCGATGATATTGTTTGATCGATGTCTTCAGATATGAGTTCTTAGTAAGCAAAGCTTTTAGTTCTTTTTGGTGTTCTAGTCTTCTTAAAACTATGGAAGTTAAGTGACTTTTTTTCTTTAAGATAAGTGACTTGGGTTGGATGTTTTCGCATTTTGTGGATTTTACTTGTTTGCTTCAATTTCTTTTGGATGAGGATTTTTTTTTTCTTTTTAAAATATTTTCTATACAAAGTTAAGAGATGGGTTACGTTTAAGCGTTTTTACAAAAAAAACAAAACATGAAAGAGTATAAATCCAAAAGATAGGCTCGAAGATAATATTGAAAGATAATTTTGAAGCAACAAGGGCCAATAAGACCAGCCTGGATTTGCGAGGATAATGCTACGATAGATATGCATATAGCTGAGGTTACGTGTTCGATGGAACATTGTCATGAATACGTTTATTCCCGTCCTGCCATGTTTCATCGATAAGAGCTTGCCACAACAGCATTGTAGGAAGAAACTATTATGTACCTTTAACTCTTGGTGATTGCAGCCAAAGTAGTGGGTCATTTCCACGAGCATGGAGCTGTTTGATGTCCAATTATCTCAAAAGTCTCTGCCGTCCTTGTGCAAGAGCAGGAGAAAATTAGGTTGTTTCTTGATTCACGACGATCTTAATCACATAAAAAAAACACATGTCTCATCCACCACTAAACCCCATCCCAATAAAAGACAGATCTTGTATCAGATTACATATACTGTATATATTAAAATTATGTGTATATATAGTATATAACAGATTACATTCAGATTTATTTAACTGAGTGTTTCTATATATGTTAAATAACCTAAATCTAATCAAATATATATACCTAACTACAGTATGTTAAAGTATAAGTTACAAGGAAAATACATAGACACGTGTATGCGTGTCACCATTTCGAGTGGTTTTTTTCCGATAAGAAGTTTCTTTTTGTGAGTTATTGGATATTTTAAAGGCTTTGATTCCAAATTGAAATCTTTCTTCCTAATTTGGTTTTATTGTTCGAGATTGTTGTTTCATTTTACAGATTTGGATGTATACACTTGAGGCACTTCCAACTTGATTCTAGGGTATCACGTTCTCTTAATTAACATCTGGTAATTTGATTGGTAAATAAGTTGATAAAAAGTTCACTTTGGTGATTAAGAATTTCGATTCTTTGCAATCTGAGTATATCCACTTTGATCAATTCGTGGTTGGTTGCTGCAAATGGTACGAAGACATATTCGTCCTTTTTAGGTTTATATAATTATATAGGATTAGGTTTACGTTTGATATAGTTTTTTATTGAACTCTTTTTGACAACCTTCTTTTATTATTAAATTTTATATTTTGTATTAAAAAAGCTATCCGAAGATTTGATAATAAATTTGGAAGAAAAAATATAACTCGATTTGAATATGTTATTCAAACCATGAGTCGTGTATATAATTTTCTAACATTATGTTATTTTATTTAGAAAAAAAAAACATTATGTTATTTTACAATATTGTAAATTTTATTCTGGCAGCTGTATCAGCTTATTCAGCTAATTAAAGCTTGAGATAAGCTTTGTGATCATATCTCTTCTCCTCTTTTATTCTCTTCAAAAGATATCATGAAAAAAACACTCTTTTTAAAATATACAAAACACCCTTCACGGTAACGAAGGGCTTCGTTCATGGGCCAAGAAGTTGATTGGGCCGAAGGTTTTTTGGGTCATCAAATTGATTGGGCTGAAGTTTAGAAATGAAGAACAGGCAACACAAAGTCAAATGGAGAAGCGTGAATTAATTTAATCAACACATACGGATTATTTGGTCCAAAGCGTACAAGCCAGGTATGATTGAAATTTAATATTTTTTCAAGCGATTACATTCTGATTGTGGCTTACGGTCGACTACGTAGAGTAACTGAAGTTGTTTAATTATTTGGTAGTTCGATTTCTCCAATTCCTCAATGGAATATTGTAAATGTCAACATAAAATGAAATATGTACAGTGTTTCCCAATAATTACTACAACGAAAATTTAATTTATAGTTTCACGGTTGCTTATTGGTCGGTCGTGTCTCTTGAGCAAGATCCTATACCAAATATCTCAGCTGAAAACAATTTAGAAAACGAGAAGAGAAAGGGAAGAGAATGATCAGATAGAGCTAATACATAAGATGCCATCATATCGGCGATCAAACCAATAGGGAAACAAAGTTCAACATTCATCATTCCATTCTCTTCTCTTTTTCTCTCTATGCCTCTAATTAGAACAAACGCTAATATAATCTTTATGTATGAAAGTTGAAAACTTAAAGAGTAACTTTGGAAGAAAAGATCAGATAGAGCTAATACGTAAGATGCCATCATTTCGGCTATCAAACCAATAGGGAAAATCAAATTCCATCATCATTTCTCTTCTTCCTCTATTATTATCTTCGAAATATCTCTCATACACACACCAAACAAAAAAAACATTCCTTTTAAATCCCAAAGAAAGCTTTGTTCGTTGTTAAACCGAAAGACAATTCTAAGAGAAAAGCTAATACGAAACGAGTAAAATAAAAGCCAAGCTAAACTAGAAAATATCAATGGTGATTGTAACAGATACGTCAAGGATGTGAACTAATAAAAGCTCTGATTGAGATGGAGGCATATATATATACGCAGTTATAGACGATTGGTAAAATTAGGGTTCTTTGGGGTTTCCTTGTGAAAAGACCTAAATGCCCTATTGTTTCTTTCGGACTTGCCGAATTCATTTAGGCTGAAAATGAGCCCAAATTATATTAGGCTGAAAATGGACCCAACTAAATCCACAAGTATGTGATCGTGAAGCTTGTACTATGGGTCGATAAACGAACCCAATTTTCGTAAGTTGTATGTAAATTACCAACAGGACAAGCTTACGCATCTGAGGTTAGTTAGTCTTGGTGCAATCTGCTTTTCAGTTCTTGTCTCTTAGTTTGTGGTTATGATGGTGATCCAGGATTTAACTTCAAATTTTCTACAGAATCTGGACTTGGAGAAAACTCAACTGCCAAATATTCCACCTCTGTTGGAAACCATTAATTGCTAGTACTTAAACGACTAAGTTAGGAGTGCCCTTCAAGGCCAACTCAATGTTTGAAACAAAACTAAATATACATATTCTTATTTTCATTCCGAGAAAATTATGGGTCAAAGCTCAAAAATTTTAGGTGATCCAAAAGAAAAAAAAGGTTTCATGTTTGCATTAAGTTGCTCAGAATTTGTGAAAACAATTGTATAAATTTAGTTGAAGAGGTTATTTTTGTTACATTTTAAGGAAATGAATCTCTTGCTAAAACTGTATTGGATATGATATTTGTTAATATTGTATGAGATCGCCAATGTATAGGACGACATTACACATAAGACATAAGTTCATATTCTCTTGCAAGATTGAGGAATGAAAATTAAACCTTCTGTTTTCTAACATGAGTTAGTTTGTTGGTGCACCAGAACTCAGATCAAGGACGAATGTTAAGGAAAATCCGTTTACATTTGTTACATACCGTCTACAGATATTATATGTTCTAAGGTCAGTGGAAGTTAAGTTGTTTTTATGTTAACTGCTTTCAGTCAACATTTGTGAGTTGTGAATTGTTAGAACAGCATATGATTACCTTAGGGTTTTCAAACCTAATCTCACACCACGCACTCATCCAATCATAATTAATTAATTAAACATCATTAGAGTTTCTGTGAAGGAGAAGATATGAAAAGAATATTATAAGTTGCCTTGGATATTGGTTCTTCTTTTAAAAGAAAATATAAACATATGAATCATGTTGATTTGTGTTTACTAACTGTTATGCATTATGTCCCATATATATCTATATTTTAAATAATTCTCCAACTTGTGTGCATCACATTACATAAAGTCGTTTTCTTTAATCAGACATGATTAAGTGTGTCTTTGTAATATATAATATTACACAAAAAAATTCTTTCTAGCCACAGTTCTCCTATTTGTCGGGCTTAATTAATTGTCACATATATTTCTTTATGTTATCTTCTTTTTCCCCACCCAAAAAACCAATGGTTTTTTTAATCGAGACCTGTAGTTTATTGGTTTATATTAATTAGTATCGATCGCTGCTATAAGATTCAAATCTAGTACTGTGCATTTGTGAGTATTTGTCTTGAATTTTTAATGTTAAAAAGTCATTCCGATTTGCTGTCCTAATTATAAATTTATAATTTATGGTGTTCTCATCGAGTCGCCGGATGTGAGTTCGATCCAAGCTCTACGCATAACGCATCTGCCGTCTAGGTCTATTAATTATAAACTTATAATTGTTCAATTCTACTGGCAACAAACAATATAATAAGTATATATACTAAATAGTCCGTTTTGCCGCTTATTATGTCTTTCTAGCAATGTCTTATCGTGCTTCTATGTTTAAATCGATATGTATGGAAGGAACGGATCCATGTCGAAAAGTAATTAATTTGAGTCAAACAGATTTTTTCTGAATTGGTGGTAGGCCATGAGCTTAAAGCTCATAAAAGTAAACAAGAGATTTAAACACAAAAATATATATATTAACGTTTAAAAAACAGTAATATTGTTAAAAGATTTTTAGTATAATGGTTTGTGTTAACTTTTTCTTTTAAAAATAATAAATTTTAACTTTTTACTACTACATTATATATATATATGGTACAAAAAATATTTTACTAAAGTCAGCCCAAAATATTGGACAGGCCCGTTGAATTTGTTTTGCCGTAGCATTGTTTGTTTTTTTCCACTCAAGGTTTGTTTAGAGTAATTTAACATTAAGAAGAAAGAAACAAATTCTATTTGTCTATTTGTGTACGTATTTCTATTTGGGAATTTAAAAGTTTAAGTTAATGATTTGATGAAAAGTGGCTGTAATTATATAAGAAGTGGCTTTAATTCACTGACTGATTGCTAATGGCAGTAGGGTTCTCACCCTCGCAGTCTATTGATGTACATTCATCATTTGTATATAATTTTCTTATATAGAAGAGTCAGATAAATAGTTTTTTTTGGTTTGATTATAGAGAAATTGTCACTAATACCATTTTGGTCATATCATTTTTAAATATAATTTTTTTAAAGATCAATCACAAATACTATTTTATTTATATTTATTATACTTTTAATAAATATAATAATTAACTAAAATTACATAACTAATTTCTAGTAGGATATTATATAACTTTTTGGCAGAAAAAGTATAGATATAATTTTGGCAAAAAAAATACAAAATCAAAATATTGGTGGAAACTCACAGATTCGTTTTTGGTGAGAAAACTGATTTTTGACAGAATTATGAATTTTTAAAAAATTACAGAATTTAATTTTTGGGGAAAAATACTTAATAAAAACTTATAAATCTCTTATAAAATATTTATAAACCTCTTATAAAATATTTATAAACTTTTTATAAAACCTCATAAATTTTAAGCAATCTTCTAGGTTTTAATAGTATATACTCGTCTACTAAAGAAAAGCAATCTTCTAGGTTTCTGGTTTTTGTATTTATTTGGTTACGCGTCTTAAATATAATTTGAAAGGTATAAGCACCGATTCTATTTCACAAAAAAATACAAAACTGATCATCATTGAAAGACAACATTGTTTGTCACTATCTTATATAGAAAAAAAATCGTTTGTCACTACTCTCCCTAACTTAATTGATTAGAGTAAACCATTCCCTTATATTGTGGTTAAGACTTGGAATTATTGCCTTTCCGTCAAGGTACATATTTTACACCCGTTAAACTTAATTTAAGACAACCTATTGTTATAGAAGTTGAGCCCGGAAGAAGGAAAACAAGAGAGAGAGAGAAACTACAATTATTGAAAATATATAATATTTTGCGGATTAATTTGTTGTTATTGCCATATATGATCTACTAAGAGGAATATATCATGAACACAGGGTTAAGTTTCCATAATTATAAAATACAGAAATATAAAATTATTTTGTAGTATTTATATTTTATGTTATACAATGCTAGCTAGTCTGTAAATATTTTTTTCAGTTGACACCAAAAGAAAACATTTTCTAATACATATATATGTACTGTACATTTATGTACTCCTTATACAATTAATAAGTGTGAATTTATATAGCTGGCATGTCGTAATTTAAATTTGAAGTCTCAATATTCAATAGTATTAAAATCAGTGAAATTCCAGACACGTTTGATGGACCCACATGAGGTCATTTGTTGTCGGGTTGACGCTCGTCAGGGTCAGATAGGTCAACATCATTTTCCAACATTTAATTTCTATACTCAAACTAAATATAATATATATGTATATATTTTTAATCTGAAATTATATTTACCAAGTCATATCATATGTATCTTTTTTTTTTTTGGTTAAAAAATATCATATGTATCGTGAGCTCAAACGAATGATGCTCTTGTATTTATTCACATAATGAGGTTAAGACTAATTCATACTCAATTTGTATCATTAGCTGTAATGTGAAGCTACCGTACCTCAATGAGGTTAAGACTAATTCATACTCAATTCATACTCAATCTGTACCTCAATGTGAAATGTGAAGCTACCGTAGACATTGAATCATGACTTTTTCCTTAACGTCAAATTGAACGACTAGTCATAAAACATTTCTATTGCTTACGGATTTTATTTTGAAAATAATAATAATATGATATAACTAATGTACATTAAGCATGCAGAGCATCACAGTCCTAAGAAACCTATTTACTCTCTAAGAAATTATTAATATTTTAATTAAATCTGATTTTTCAATTAAATTTTAAAAATTTAAAACGTAAGTAAATCAATACACATATTAAATGAATTTTTCAAAAGAACTTCTCCTCACTCTCTTTTTAATTATAAAAAATTCCCTTACGAAACTTCTACTACACTAAGATTTTGCTAAGTGATATCTCCCTTACGCTAAGTGATATCAAAATATATAAGTGATATCAAAACCTACTCCTACAACGCTAATAAAACGTTGTGAGTCGTTTTGACCCTTTAAATGATTGACTTTTAAGATTTTGCATAGCATAAAACTCTGTTTGTTTGTCATCAGATCTCTTAGTTTATTAGGGATCAAATCAATCTATGGACTATGATAAACTAAACTTAGTTGTCTAGTTGAGTAATAATGAATGATGATTGAAAATGGGAAGATGAGTTATCAAGGGAAAGTGCGTGACGTGGACGACTGGTCAAAGTAGGACCCACCAGCCTAAGACCAATATATAAAAACAACTGTTCACCCGTGCGGCGATGTCTTTGGCTTTTCGTTTCCTTTTCTAAGCAACGGAATATTTATCAACTTTACAGTATGCAGTTTTTAGGCTAACATATTTACTATTTTTCTTTTCATCTACGAGGTTCCAAATTTGATTATACTTTTCTTTTTAAAAACTTAGCTTAGTGCAAAATCGACTTTGAACTGTAAAACAAAACAAAATTAGGTAAGTTTGAACTAAGTCCTGTTTTTTTCAAAAGCCTATTTGTACTCTAATTTTACTGTTCAATTTCTAAAATGCAACATGTGGGGGAACTACTTGTAAAAAGATTTTGACCTGCAATTATTATGGATGGATTAAAATAATTGGCCATCGTTTTTGGGATTTGATCGTTTCTAAGATTCTATTCCAACTTTTTGGAAACAATCCGTAATAAGAAACACTCTAATTTTGACAAACAAGAAACCTGTATAGTGTAAAAAATCTATAAATTAATATTTTGAAGATTTTATTTAATTATATGGTCTCATCAATATCATAAATTACTAATTATATAAAAGTATAATATATATTTAATATAATTTAGTGAAATAAGAGTTTAATATTATTTTTCTTCATACATTTGTATTTTTCTGTAACTCAATTATAATTTGTCTTACTAAATGAAAAATCTTTAAAAATATATAATATTATCTTTTCAAATTATATCAAATAGCTATTTAAAAATTGTATATGTGATAGTTTTTTATTAATGTGTAACTACCACTAAAATTTAAAATATTTTCTAATTTTTTACTTTAAATATAATTTTTAAATTATGCAAATTTCTCTATAAATTAATAGTTATTAGTTTATCAAAAATTAACATTTTATAAATTAATAAAAAAAATTGGTCTCAACATTATTAATTTATAGAGGCTTAACTGTATATGCATAATCTGATCTTCTTAATTCTTTTATTTTCACTGTTACAATATTTCACTATTAAGAAACTACCCCATTATATTTCCTCAAATTTAGGCACTTTGAACCATACTAGACAACGATGTATTTCAAATATTTTTATATTTAACTCACCGCCACTTTCACATTCTATTTATTACCAGGTTATCCTATAATATGCGAAAAAGTTCGGTGGTTATTTAATTTATATTAGAGGTTTACGTAGCGTACACACGTATATATAAATATAAGGCCGGTCTTTATGTTTTTGGAGGTCCCAAGCAGCTTAATGAGATGTGACCAATGTTTAAAATTTGAGTCTTCGGTTCTCCCAAATTCGGTTTATCATTGTAGAAGGTCAAATTGACTGGTTAGTCATATTCACGGTCTAATTCATTAGTCTAATCGCTGTCTGTTAATTGTTGATAATATATTTATCGGCTATCTAACTAGATAGTGTCTCGTAGTTCTACAAAATTCAAAATTTGCATTAGTAAAATAAACATGTAATATTAACACATTCTTTTGGATATACTAGGACATTCAAGTTCCCCCCCCCCCCCCCCCCCCCCCTTTAATAATCCCTTAATCAGAGAATGGCTCTAATATGGATCCCTTTGAAGATAATTTAATCACCAAGGATATGTATTCGTCGGTCGAATTCGAATTGGTTCTATATTCAATGAATATTTGACTAAAAACAAAAGCGTGGAGATGATCAAATGTTTAAATCAGAATAAGATATTATTTAACATTTAAACAAATAGAAAGAGTAGAGAAGGTGAAAAGAAATGTTGCGCGAGAACATGAAAAGCTGTCTGCTTACACATATAATGCTGAAAGAAACTCATTTGCTGTCTTAATTAAAATGGGAGATGACTTAATCAGGTTTTTGTTCTGTCTAATTGTTTCCTTGGTTTTAAATATATAAAATTTAATCAAAGTTGCGTACATAAAGGATCGAAGGAAAAAAAACAAAATCAAGTACTTTCGTTACACCAAGAGACATCACTAGTGACCACACGTATATATATATATATATAATTATATATACACTATATATTTTTATTCGCAAATGCAACAACTAACAGAGTTAGAAACTTAAAAAACAAAAAACAAAAGAATTATTGATGATATTTGCACTTTCTCTCGATGATATAGTGTACATGTACTTTAACTTATTTTATAACCATAATCAATCCTTGTTTAGTTATAGAATTTATAGATAATTAGTTTTTTCGCTACTTAATTTGTGTAAAATTACCAAAGGGGACATCACGATAGCATTAAATTAATCCCTGATCTTGACCAGAAAGATGAGCTTTCAACCGTTTGATCACTATACAGTTGGTTCATTTTTTGTTTCTCGTACATTATTATTATTTAGTAACTTAAGAGTAGTCAGTAGTGGTATGAAAAGAGATCTAGAGATGGGATTAAGAGTGTCATTATTGGAGCTTTTTGGGCTGTGAGAACTGATTAATTTGCCACCTGAGAAAGGTCTACATGTTGGTTGCTATGGGTGACACAAGAAACAATATTTAAGCTTTAATTAGTTAACCATAAATAATTTTTATTATAAACTAATTGTATTATTTTAAGGTTTAAATTATATTTCTCAATATAATTGCTCGACAACACTGACCCTTCTGTTTAAATATATCATATACCAGACGTGTCCATCTTCTCTAACTTTGGCACATCTTCTTTTCTAATTTCAAAATACAAGTTAAAGTCGTTATTATATATATGTAATGTATTTTCGATATTCTCTTATCTGAAATTCAAACTGCCAGAATTGTGCATGGATTGACAAATAATCGAATTAGGTTTATGTGACGATTGTTTGTAAAATAAACTAATAAATATCAGTTTGGCACACAAAGAAAATGATAACAAGAAACCACAGTCAGGTACAGTTTGTTTCGATACAAAATATGTTGGCTCATATTATGTAAACATATTATATATACACACGAGTGGTTAACGCATGTGTATAAATTAAACATGATATAGCATACTTCTCAATACTTCAATAATTAATAGATCCCAAGAAAATTTAAGGGATCGTATCAAGATCGATAAGACTAAGTAATAACCAATGTATATTAGTATTATATGAAAGAATGTGGGTGGATAGGAGTAGGTCCCACATATACAAAATTATATTCTTCACTAATGGATCCCTTGTTGGTATTGGATATTTTGTTTTTCATTCAACATTACGAGAAGCCTCTTAAAGAAATTGCACTTTTGAATCCTCACAAATTTTGTCCCCCAAAGAAAAAGTCCTTACAATATTGGGCGATCCAACCACTATACTACTACCACTGATGGAGTAAGGAGAGGAGAAACTGTTAAAATGCCGTAAGATGCAACACTCATTATTCTAAAATATAAAACTTTATCTGCGAGGCATATAATTTATTTAGATGGAATTTGTTTTTTCTTTTTGCGTATGGAAAACTTAATTATATAGTTTAAATCGTTAGTTAAGTGTTTTTCTTTCAACGTGTTCTAGACGGTTTATATAGTCATGTAAGTAAAAGAAAATTGGCGAAAACAAATTAGGCGATTACATCGACTCAAACGATTGAGTAATGAGTAGGTACATAGTCAATCATTTAAGCAGGCTGAGATGCACGAGAAGTATTGTTAATATATTATTTTGATAAAGATAAACATAATTTCTTGTTAATATACTCCATGCTTAATTTAAGTTGTGAAAGAAATTAAAATGAATGTGAGATTGTACTAATTTTAATTTATTATAAACAAGTTAAAAGAGTAAGGTTTACTTGAATATTTGAATTCGATTATCATTTAGTTGGCATCTAGTGTTTCTTTTTTTTACTTAATGTGTATAATACCATTAGCAATATTTCGTTAACAAGAAAAACAAAAGTGTACTAATGCAAAAAGAATGAAAAAAATAATATAATATGAGGAATGTAGGCCATTAAACCGACAAACTGTAATTAAACAAATACAATATTAATGTAACCCACCTTCTTCTTCACATTTGCCTTGTTTATATAATCTCTCTCCTTAAAGCTATACTCAAGGTTAAATCGAAACCTAATTACAATAGTAACAAACACACAATTAATCCAAAATTAATTTTCAGAGTTTAATCATCATCACCATAATCATGAGTAGCTCTAACTCTAGCTCCGGCTCTGGCTCTCCTTGTGGAGCTTGTAAGTTTCTAAGGAGGAAATGTGCGAAAGGATGTGTTTTTGCTCCATACTTTTGTCATGAACAAGGAGCTTCACACTTTGCAGCCATTCACAAGGTCTTTGGAGCTAGCAATGCTTCTAAATTGCTCTCTCATCTTCCCATTAGCGATCGCTGTGAAGCCGCCATTACAATCTCATATGAAGCTCAAGCTAGGCTTCAAGATCCCATCTATGGCTGCGTTTCTCATATCTTTGCTCTCCAACAACAGGTATTTCCTTTAAAACCCCTAATCATGATTTTTTAACAAGACTGTAAATATATATGTATATATATAGATATAGATATCTACATAAACATTTTTAGTCACTATAAAAATACTTCGCCAGCGAATTTTTTTGTAATCACTTGTTTTTGTTGGGTTATAGGTTGTGAATCTACAAGCACAACTTGAGATTCTAAAGCAACAAGCAGCACACAGCATGATATTTGCTGATTCACCAACATCAGAAAACCCTAACAGTTACTACGGGGACACTACTAAGACTCCTTATCCCAATGATCATCAAGAGCATCCAAATAGTTATATTCACCATCATTATGATCAGACCCATTGTTACCAAACCGGAAGTTCTGGGACAGTTCACCAAGGGGATGCAACGGAGAGTAGTTACCACAACGAAACCTCTTTATCAGGCATCGGAGAATTCTCAATCTACACTGACTTGGAACAACACTTGAACACTTTCAATCAAGATCATCACAAAGAGCTTCAATCAGCCACTTTTGGCTACATCTCCTTCTCGTGATATGGTTTTATAAAGACATGGTTGATTCTTATCAATATCCGATCTATATAGAAATATATATATAGCTTATTTATGCCTCAAGACTTTTTGATGGTTTTAGTCTCGATTGATGATGTCGCTTAGCTTAGAGAACCGGCTCTGTATTCATAAATAAAAGTGCTAGATGCCCTAGAAATATATAAAGATATATATATATATATATTCATCAAGATTTTCTCAATATGTCCCAATTTTATAGCCAATAAACCAACACAAATCCCTAGCTAACTAAACTATGTCTGTCTTTTTTATTTAGATTTTGCTATAGTCTAGTACACTGTACACCCAACCCTGTTGAGTTTCCCTCAATATTGGAGAAAGTATTTTTTGGAACATTTTTAGGTAAATTATGGTCTTGGATTTATTTTTATTTACATGTTCGAAAATTTACAGTCTTAAGCATACGGAAAAGTCTAAATTATCTGTTATGTATGTACGTACGTATAATCCGCGATATGGTTATAGCTCGTGGTCGATTATATTCGATTTTCAATGCTTTTTTTTTATACATTCAAGAAGCTTCAGACAGAACCCATAATTCTATGAACAGGGATAAATATAGCTTTAAATCCCCTTCACATCATCTAGACTCAAACCTGACAGCTATGCTCTCTCGAGATTACATTTCTTTTTTGGCGTTGTTAGAATACGTACATTTGTTAATCGATGTGTTCTTATATATATGTTCCCATCAGTTATCATCAATTAGTAGACACTGATTGTCAATATATTGATTTACTTTTTCCCTTAGAATTATTCTTGCAATTTCCATCTAATAATTTGTTTGTCAAAAATATATAAAACAATTCGCATCAGATAGAGTTGTTGTTAAAATATAAGTTCCATGAAATATAAGTTTCTTGGTCCCAACATTAATTGCTCTGCTAAATTTAATTGTTGATTGGGGTTTTGCTTATAGTTTTAAATATATATACATTCGTCGATTCTAGAATTAACTGCTTGGTTCCAATAATAAAATTGTAAGAACATTGTAAACGATTCCATAGTATAGATATACTTTTATCAAAACGCACAAAAAAAAATTGGATATATAAGACCATAGTTCTTCTCTCGATATGGATTTAGGGTTCATCCACATGATCACATTTACTAAACCCGGACATATTTTGTTATGAAAAGGTGGTATATAAGCATTCAATCCACTTAGCAACAAGTTAGCTAGAAAAAAAACAATGAAACTAACGTGAAACCTGCATTTCTGATTTCGCCTCAACTTATAGTTTTATTTCAACTATTTCAAAACATATACTGAAAGTGCTTTATCAATAGTAGATTTACAATACAAAGAAAACAAATCGAAAGAAAAAAATCACCTGCTAGACGCTTCATGACCAAAAATAATATTGATAGCATACATAGTTAAATAAACACTAAAAGTAAAACATACCCGAATTTAAAAAAAATATATATATATATATATATATGGTCTAGACTTCTAGCTACCTAATATGAAAAATTGAAAATATCTATTAGCGAAGTCACATAAAGAAGAACGTAGGAACTCAATGAGTAGTCCATACGTCAAGTAGAGTGGCCTCACCTTCACGAATACCATTAAGCCCGTAAGGAGTTTTAGGAGTTAGGACCATCAGTATATAATTGGTGCAATTGGATTTACCTTCTCTCTCTAGGCCCAGCAACATTAGTGGTTATTTTGAAAGTTAACGTTTTCTCCTTCGATATATTTTACAATAGAAACAGTATAAAATAACAATAAAAAGTTCGAAGAAAATAACTCTTTTTGCTTTTTAAAATTGAAATAAAAGGGCTCATAACAATAAGATTGACCGGGGAATATTATAAGTTTTTTTTCTTTTTCTTTTGACTTCCATTAGCTCTGAGATTAAACTGTAGATAAATAATGAAATTAGGTTACCTCGAGATTGCAAAGCATAGATTAAGGTAGTTTTGTTTGTAAAAACAAAGTAATATAGTCTTTTCTAGTCGCTTGTGGTGTGGGGGTTTGATCAACTAGAGAAGTCTTTGGTGGGACTTCCAATTAGATTAGATGCGACTAATCAGAGTTAGCAAAAGCAAAACCAATTAATGAGTAATTTAAAGATAAGCAATTAGGTGTGACAAAGAATAAAGTCGTTAAGTTGCATCCGATTTAGGGGACATTTTGTCGAAAAATACCAATACCACTATAATTAATTAAAACAACTCTTAATTAAAGTTAGGTAAACGTGTTCAATCTTTTAAGTATAATCTAAAATTAGTGTGATCCTCTTATAATTTATATTCAGACATGGATAAAGATTAGTTTTCGATGATTAATTGCTTATCAATTCTTCGGACAACGATTATTAACACACTCATCATCCCTTATACATATACACATATATATATATATATTTTCTTTATAATCGTTATTTCTAAATTTTAATCTGTATAACATACAATTTAGGGTAGCGTTAAATATCTATATTTGTTTTAAGGAAAATAGCATATTTTGTGTGTCCACATCCATCATTGAGTAGACATTTTTTAGTATTGAAGTTATCATCTTATATATATACAGTATATGTATATATTTTGCAATACGAGATGCCAATAAAAATTGATAAATATGTTTATGCAAACTACAAAGAAGTCAAAAATCTAGCAAATTCGTTTTAACAATGGAAAGCTACATTTACAATAAACCCATCAGACAATGTATTTAACCTTAAACTCGATGAAGAGAACAATAATAATCGTACACAATGAGATGTTAAGTAGCAGTTTCTTCTCTACTTTGTAGAAATTATTTGCTTTCTGCTAAAGTTTGTGTCCTTTGTTGGTATATGGTAGAAGAAGAATGGTTAAGAACCTTAGTGCATTCTTAGCTAACAAGCGGATCTTGTGTGAAAAAGAACCGCAAAAAGGTTTCAATATAGGTCGTTATAGATCCACCAGAGGTAATCATCAGAAATGTATGTGAGGGCACGAGTTTCAGATCAAAGTATTTACCTCGAACGATTTTCCGGAATTTTCATACTCCAGCATGCTCAATGCAACTTCACAGCTTTGAGCAACAATAGGCTCAGGATCCCTTGAGAATTCCTCTAGCAGTGCAATGCTCTGTTCATCTGAAAAGAGCCGATCAATGCAACGAGTAAGTAAAGAGAGTCAAATTATAATAGTTTTCAAGTGATGAATCGCATTTTAGGGAAAAATACCTGCAATAGAACCAAGCGCTTCTGCTGCCTCGTGTCTAACCATTGGGTGCTCGTTCGCATCTCTAAGTATTTTGCTCAGAGTAGCTAAAGCAGCTTTATTTTGCAATTGGCCCAAGACATAAGCAACCTAAGAAAAAAATTGCATCATTCCAAGGCAACAAGATCTTATACAGTTGAATGCAAAGATTCAAGACACAAGATCTTAACAAAAACAGACTCATTCAAGCTCATAAACATCTTTGAAGAGTAAATAGTCAAAAGAAACAATGATCAAACTGAAGTCATCAAATGAAGGAATCTTGACAAACCTCGTGGCGTAGAAGGGCACTATTAGCACCCAAAGAATCAACGATGGCAGAAACAGCTTCATCTCCACCATGATTCCGTAGGGCAAATAGTGCAGCATATCTCTCATACATGCCTTTTGTTTCATCCAGCAGAATTTGCCTGTAGTTCAATGATCTTAATCAATAACCTGTTACCAACAGGTAAAATCATCTAGAATTTTTCGTGTTATTTTAAGTGTAGAAGAACCTCAGTTGGTGGACAGAAGAGAAAGCAGCGGCTGGAGCTGCTGGGTCAACAGACATGAAAGGTGATTTCTCTGTCGTGGATGACTGGTTCAAGGTATCAATACTGCTTAACTCTTCAATCCTTTTAAGAGCTAATTCACACGTTTCCCGAACCTCTTGAGCTGGATCCAAGATCAAGCTTTTCTTTAAAATGTCAACATTACCCGCTAAACCAATGGCTCCAAGAGCTTCAGCTGCCTGTTATATTAACAGTGAATCAGCGATTTGGAAAAAATCAAAAAGCATATACTGATACACAGGAAACAAGAATGATCTGAGATTAACTCCACCACAAGGATCAACTTATACTCAACTCATGTCGTACAATTGGATGCAAAGACATATCGTTAAGAACTGAGTCCAGAGCAGGAATTGCTTCAGCATCTTGCATCTGACCTAATGCAAATGCAGCTTCATGTGCTAACAAATTAGATGAGTCTCTGGACGCTGCAGAAGAAGGATTAACATATAGATGAGAAGTTGATGCCCGTTTCAATGATCAATAAGAAATATTCCCTACTGAAACTCAATAAACATGATATTGCTCTTCAGATAGATAAAGAGAATCCAATCAACAGTTTAAATGTCAGATAGCAAGCGATAAACAATCAGTAATCACAACATTATCGCAACAATCAAAAGATGGCGACCACATCCTGATGAACCAAATCTTGAAAACAATGAGTAGAGATAAAACAAACCGACGATTAGAGCATTTCGAGGTCCCGGGCCTTTCAAATTGCGAAGAGAGAAGAGAGCTCTAAATCGCTCTGGGATCGGCTGCGACTGGTCCACTAATCTTTCACAGAGAAACTTCTCCAAGTTAACCGTCGATGAAACTGCTCCATTAGATTCCATCACTGAATAAGTTTCGTCGGCGATTGAAAAAAATCATACGAGGACGACGACCAGGGTTTTTGTATACAAGAGCAGAGAGAGAATCCGCTACATAATTTATTATTTGCCCCATGACAATCTAATAAGTTTAATTTGACCCCCATAGTTCTCTGTTACTTAGCGTAGACACGTGGGTGAAAATGAATTTCTCCTGTCTGTTGAGTGTTGATTCGTTTAATCACAGCTTCCTTTCGACATCATTTCAACCGTTTCCTTCATAGAAACCATAGACCCAGGTGAATTTCTGGAAACATCTGACGAATCTCCACGCCAAATCGAGAAGCTTAAGTCGTTATTTGATTGAATCGATGAATCCTAGAAGGTTATCTCCATGAATTCAAATCGCTAGCTTTTTCAACACAATTCCAATTTGGATATAAAGATCTGGCCAAATCTTATGTTTAGATTTGTTTCCGTTAGTTCTTTAAATTGTAGATTAAGGTACATCGGGTGGATCTGAAGAAGCAGTGAATATAGAAATAGGACTGTTGCTCTGTATTCTGGTAGATGTAGATAACTCCCGATTCATCTATAACTTTGTTTTCGCTTCTAATATTCGAAATCTTGATCTGAGAAAGGCTGGATCCATGTTTATGTGATTGAGTTTCGTAATTGTATCTGAGTCATAGTGTTTGCATAATCTCTGCTTAAGCTTTTTTTTTTTTTTATTATTATTATATATGCTTTAGAGATTAGTTGTTTTGAGTTATTTATCGAATCATGATGATCGAGTGAAAGATGATACTGTCTCCTTGTTGAGGTATAAATTATATGTGTTTCAGGGAGCCTCGTGGTGGTAGAAGTTCTCTGTTTGATGGCATTGAAGAGGGAGGAATCAGAGCTGCTGCTTCTTCTTACTCTCATGAAATCAATGAGCATGAGAATGAGCGTGCCTTGGAAGGATTGCAAGACAGAGTCATTCTCTTAAAACGAGTAAGCCTCCCTGCCTCTGATTCTTCTCTCCTGTTCTAACTTTTGTCCGGTGCGAATGAATGGTGAGCATAGTATGAGTATCACATCAAACATGGAACATGATATTAGGAATGGGATAGCCATGAACGTATTTGGAACATACTCTTGCTATACATAGTTGTAGTATGGAAACCAGAACATAGTTTTATGTTTCTCGGCACAACTAGGTTTGAACCAGATTCTGATTTTTTTTTTTTTTTTTTTTGATGAACAGCTATCTGGCGATATAAATGAAGAGGTTGATACTCATAACCGCATGCTTGACAGAATGGTATTTCCCAACTTTTTCTGATATTCTTACTTCTTCTTTTTTTCTCACAGACGCCATTGTTACTGAATATTTTGTAAGGTTTTTATGTAGGGAAATGATATGGATTCATCAAGGGGAATTCTCTCAGGAACCATGGATCGGTTTAAAACGGTAAATCCGAGTACAAGTACTCTCTCATAGCGTTTACTCTAGCTTCATTATGAGTTGCAAAGTTTCTTTATTATGTTGAATTGAATCCTTGCAGGTCTTTGAGACAAAATCAAGCCGAAGAATGTTGACACTCGTGGCATCTTTCGTGGGGTTGTTTCTAGTGATATACTACCTTACTCGTTAAAGTTGGCAAACAGGAGTATTCTGAACATCCATCCATGATCTCGTAGTATTTTCATTCTCTCTGTTGGCTCCTACAATCTTATTATCTTATCAGTGTAATGAAATGATATGCTTCCAGTGTTATTAGTGTGATCCAGTGTTCTTAGTGTGATCCAGTGTTCTTAGTGTGATCCAGTGCTCGAGATGATGACAAAAATTCACAAAACTTATAAAAGCTTCATGTGACAGATTTTGTAGAACGCTTTTACTCCTTTGCTTTGTAAGATAGCACAGTACATATTTTAGTGCAATCAAGAATGGTTGTTAACCCAAAAATACATGAGATGGCCGGAAAATAAAAAATGTGCTACGGTGCACCAGCCGGGAATCGAACCCGGGTCTGTACCGTGGCAGGGTACTATTCTACCACTAGACCACTGGTGCTTATTGAACATTCACTTGTTTAACTCTTTATTATTAGAGAGTTTCTTACCGTGATCATATTATTGAAATGAATATTTGAAGTAATTTAAGTTTTAATGAGTTTTGAGATGATTGAGTTAAATTTTGGTGATTTAAGAATTTTGTTATTAAATTTTTTGAAATCTCACCTAAAACCATGAGATTTGATTCTTTGTATTTTTAATAAAGAAATCTCCTAAAATCTCAGCTGAAATTATTAAATCAAATTCCAATACTATTTTCAATAACATTGGATTTAAATAAGCATTTTAAAATTATTAGTTCAATAACATTAGATTTTAAATGATATTTTAAAATTCATGTTTCAATAACATGTGATTTTTCATTTAAAATCAAATCTCACAAAATATCTATTTTAATATCCATTTAGAGATAACTAACACAGATTTATTTCATCCATGGATTAAAATTTCAGGAAAAAAATGATGGATTTAACCCAAGGAGAGCTCAAAAATAGCAATGATGAGAACGAAAAGAAAGCAATATAGTAATTCTGAAATTAAGCAACAATTGTATTAGTTGAAGTAACAAATATGGCTTGTTTAACTCATTTACCACATGAAATCTGACATATCTTGATGACCCTACTACATAGGTATTGCAGTATCTACTTCTGAGGAAATTACAATTGAATTTTGACTAAGTGTAAACACTAAAAAAACAATTGCCCTGTGGCACAACAATGGAGTAAAGAGATTGTCAGCAATCTTCAAAGCCTCCTTCCTTTTCACTTGGTTATAAAATCGGTGCTTCTTCATCAAAAGTAATCCTCAAAGCCTCCTTCCTTTTCACTTTCATAATTCTCTGTTCCTGCAATATTATTGTTCTACAAGATGAGAAGAAGGATGATTCCATTAACGATGTATACCTTGTGGAAAAAGAAAAGGATCAAAGCTATACTTCAACTTTTAACCAAGTTTTTAAACTTATCCCATGTAATCGAGTTTTTTTTGTTTGTTTCATAACATAGAACTTGCATTATTTCATGGGATTTTAGTGCTATTACCACTGACCTTTGCCTTCTGTGGTTGATAGGTCCTGAACAATGACTTGCAGCTGATTCGGGTTATATGCCGAAAAATTGTCTGCGGAAGGAGATGGAGCGGGAAAAGTAAAATCAGAATCACTTGATGAAGCTTCAGAGTTCTCAGAGCTGTCAGCAAGATCATCACGCACAACTGGGGCTGAAGCCAACGTTGAAGACATAGAAGGAGATCTCAAGATGGACTTCAGTTGCGAGAATTGGTCTGACATAGAATATAACAACCTGGAATACACTAAACAAGACTTAACATCAGTAAATGAACAAGATTTGAAAATTAAAGTTTAACTAGGCAGTCAAAATTGACAGAAGAAAGGTAAATATAAGATAATCTATACATATATGGTTTTTAGATTACGAATCAATAATACCTGTTCAAAGAGTCTTGTAGTTGGTAAACTCTTCTTTCCGTTTCTTCTAACCTTTTATGTCTTCTCTCACAAAGTTCTCTGGCTTCAGCATATTTTCTTTCGGAAATGTCAGCTCTTTGTTTCTCAACTTGCAACAAGGCCTGAAGAGTATAATAAATATTCAATTTATCCTCCATGCAGTTGATTAAGATAATAGCCACAATACTTATTGTTCAGGTAAATAAATCAGTTGAACAGCTATCCGGAGACAATAAGCATGCCGTTTCTAGTAGCTGCTCACAGTGTTGGTGTGTATGGAAACATTACCTTCTGCAACGCTACCTCTGCAGTGAGTGATTCAATTTCTGTATCATGCATAGGATCCTCTATGTGGCTAACAACAGAACTATCAACAGAAAAAGGGTTGTAAGGTTTCTCTGAAGTTCGAACAAAGGACTTCTCAATATCATCTTCTGCATGGATGGAATGCTTTTTCTTTCTTTCATGTGCTGTCTCTTCATCATCACTTTGATCTGAATCCATTACAAAAGACTTCCCAGTTCCATTTTCTGTTTTGATGGAATGTTTTGTCTCTCTATCATGTCCTATCTCTTCATCATCACTTTGCTCTGAATGCATTACAAAGGACTTATCAAGTTCATCTTCTGACTCGATGGAAAGTTTTGCCTTTCGTTCATGTCCAGTCTCTTCATCATGACTTTTCTCTGAATGCTGTGCAAAGGACATATCAACTGCCTCTTCTGCTCTATTGTAAAGTTCCACCTTTCTTTCATGTTCTGTCTCTTCTTTTCTCTCTGCCTATACCCATGTTTTTACATCAATTAAAACCAAATACTTCTTCCTCTATGTATCTCTACATGCGGAATAAATTAAAACACTTAGCTTGATACTCAAACAACGTGCAGTGCAATACCTGCTTTGACTGTCCCAACTGTTTTCTGGCAATTCTTCCTCTAAGTTTATTTTGATAAAGAAGAGAAGCTCTTTTCAATTTCTTGTAGTCAGATATAGCACTGTAACCACGCCAATACGCCTGCAAGTTGATAAAAGTTGAAAGTCATTTCTATTTCTTGAGATAGAATGATTCCATGAGAATTTGTTAAGTACAGAAAGGGTATTGAGAAAAGTACCTGAATCACAGTTGCTGCCTTAGTCGTTAATTTATAACGGAATTCATGACGCGCAACCATTGTACGGACTCCACTTTGCAAGGTGACTGCGGAAGATTTGGTCTTCCCATAATCTTTCTTTGCAATCTGTCTACGTAAGTTTTTCTGTATTTTGATGGCGGCTTCCTCTCTTTTCATGTACTTGGATATCTTTCGTGCAAGATTTCCTAAATTATGAAAAGAGACTTTATCAGCATTCCTAATTTCCTCTGCATACCAATGAAACCATAGCCCCAAAACAAAATTTTAGGCTCTCACCTCTCCAATTAGCCTGTATATTAACTGAAGCCTTCCGCAAGAGAACAAATCGTTCTCTTGTCAGACGAGCTCTAACTTGCCCCTGAATCAGACTTGCTGCTTCACCGAGCACTCTTGTTCTGTGTGCATCTAGCTCAGCCATCTGACCAGCTCTCAGGAAAACTTTACTTTTTCCAATCTGCAAATTAGATATTTATATCATCAACACACACCAAGGGGAGTTATGCTATCTGAGAAGCTTAAATTTCATAGATTACTGAAAATTCTACACGTATTCAACTGATGCAAAACTGGGATTCCTTCTACATTTAGTGAACTTCTTAGGAATATTACCTGGTAACCTGTAAGCCCCTTTTTCTCCAAAATCCACTTGCATGCAACATCTGCTTCGTACCTGATTACAGTGTAAGGTAAGGAAATGATAAGAACAAAGATCTCTCACTGGCTTATAAGGAAAATGCGATAAACAGACTTAAAGAGCAATAAAGAAGACATGAGCAGAATAAAGTTCACGCTCAACGGGTATAACTGATACATACTCTCCTTTCAGAATTTCGGGTGCAAGAATGATAAATCGATTTAAGAATTCAATGAAAGTCCTATTTGTTGGATATCCAGCGCATTTCACTCTGATGGCCTCAAGAACTCCCTGCATAAGACAAATATCATATAACAGTTCAAGATATCAAACATGTTAATATGAACAATTCAACGGAAACACTGACCCCAGAGCGTAACTGATGCAAGACATTGGCATTGTCAAACACTGTTGGTTGCAACAAATTGTTTGGCTTAACACATCTGATGTAGTGGGGTTCCGTAGAGTTCAGTGTCTCCATCAGCTGTTGCAATTGTAGCTGCACCAATTACTTGAACATGTCAGCCCGTACATATAATCAAAATTTTAACAATTTCCTGTGTGTGATCCAATCATCCAGTCCTATCTATTAGTTAAAAGTCTTAATGAACTTGCAGGCAAGTCACCTTAAAACGAGTGCCTATTGAGGAAAACTTAGATTTGCTACTCTCTTTAGGATGAGGAGGGAAGAGGTCTGCCACAAAAGAACATTTGGAAGCATTTAACAAATCCTGATGCTCTGCAACAACATAGTCTTTGTTTTTGTCTAAAAATTGACTGGACTGGTATTGAACCTGAAAAGAATAACAAGGGAAAGAGACTTAAAAAATCATAACTATTTCTACTTTTAATTCTGAAAGCAACAGGGTGTGAATTGAAACTTACATCCCCTGCATAATGAACCAATGTAAAATCTGATCGAGTCAATTTTGGTTTCATGAAGCGCTGATGACCTTTGAATCTGTGATACAGCTTCTCAGAAAATGTTTCAGGAGTTGATTTTGGTAGCATACTGCAGAGAGAATAAACGTTTATAACATATAATTGTGGTGCTTAGAGAAAATGGTTACTATGTAAAAAACACTAGAGTACAGCTGCAGGTGGAGAAAACTTTATCATACCATGCTTCATCTAGAAGAGCGATAATACCACCCGGTTTCTGCAAAAGATTGAAGTAATATTTTCACAGAAAAAAACGCAGCATGAAGTAGTGGAAATAACAAACTGTTCCATGTATAAATAACCTGATACCCCATGTGTTTTCAAGTCAGAACAATGGCATAGTGAGCCAGGAGGCCCAGGAGTATATTTGAAAACAGATAGAACTATTGCATGCCTTCATGAATTTTTCAGGGTGTTCTTATGATTTTCTAGGAAATATATCTAACATGGATATTAGGCTACAAGTGCAAGCATTTTCTCTAATCACATGGATTGAATAAGTTAATGTATTCTAGAAGATGCCAGAATGCTCTCTAAAGGGTATTTCTATTTTCCAGAGTTTGAGCCATGAGTCGGTCTTTATACGAGGAAAGAAATAGATAAAGGCATAAACCAAACCTTTTCAATCAGATCCACGACATCTTGATTATCAACAAACTCTACATAGCTCCAATCTATTTCTTCTTTTTCGTACTCACCTTGTTCCATTTTAAACACATGCTGTACAATATTAATGAGTTGAGATTAATTGACAAAATCTTGACCCAAATCAGCAGCCATAACCTATGACTGACCTCATACCTGGTTGAAATGTTGTTGCAGCTTTTCATTCGTGTAATTAATACAGAACTGCTCAAAACTTCACAGAAATATTAAGTCAGTGAAAAACTGAAGTTGAGGTTAGAATAGGTGATATTATAGACATTTCTCTAGTCCTGGGCACATATACAAAGACATAATTTCCTAAGATCACAATTATAGAGGAATGTCAAAGTTAAATACAAAGGTTTCTGTACAATGTACTCTTCATGCTTAAGTCAAGGGAAAAGAGGAATTGAAAATTTATCTACTATGAGCCATGCAAGCTCTCAGTCATTACCTGTTGGTTTTAAAGCTCTCAAAACCATAAATGTCAAGAACTCCGATCAAGCGCCTAGAGTGAGAATCTTGCCCAATAGAGATATTTATTTTGTTTACCAACCTGGAAAATAATAATGGGTACTGACTTAGCAAATTTCGCCCTCAGTGGCATATGGAAAACTAAATAGTTGAACATTGACATAGAAAATTACCAATCAAAGAGTCTAGAGTATATTGTCTTTGCTAAACCATCCCTGCTAACGGCAGCGCCAAGAGGGTCAAGACTTCTCTTGATAACTTCTTCTGGGGTGACCATCATACGCTTGCACAAAGCATCTTCTAAGGAATGGGGATCACACCTAAAATAACAAATAGTAGTTACACGCAGTACAAGATTCTGCATTTAGTTGAAAACGTAGAAGAGCTGTATAATACATGAGCAGTTCTGATGTCATTTGGAGATGAAACATTGACTGTTCATCTTTTAGAGATGATGAATCAGCCTCTTCTCCCTTCGAAAATTCAATATTTCCAAGATGGAGAATGGCAGCCACAACTCTGAAAATTGCATCCTGAAGAGACAAACATTGGATAATTTGTTCCTATTAGCAGTAAACAAGTGATGGGCATAGTGCAAAGAAGAATTTGCAAACCTGTTCTTGTTCACTTATTCCAACTACGTCCATAGCCCTTCTAGTAGCAAGGTACTCCTCCGCATCATTTACACCATCAAGTTCGTAGCAGCTAGATTGGTTAAGATAGCGAAATGACTTAGGATTCCCCAACTTAAACCTCTCAACATCCTGCAAATGTTAATATCATCTATAACTTTTAAAATTCATCCAATAAAAGGTGTGGACAACTTAGAAGACCTACCGCAGGAGGAGCAGCACACAGGAGATAAAAGCAGTGATAGTTACGTTCAGGATCTGAAACTTGGCAAACACGTGACCTCTCCAAAAGGTAAGTTCTGATGGCTGCCCCTGATATTCTTCCAACGTCATCAAATTGAATCTCTACAAATTTCCCAAAACGACTGTAACAAGAAATGCATGAATGTTAATTAACAGAAGTGATAAATCTCATTAACAGCAGGTAAAAGAGACAGGACACACAGAGTAGAAGGAGAAATGGAAGCGCTCGATAGTAAAAGCTCTAAGTTTACCTGGAATTGTTGTTTTTGACAGTCTTCGCATTTCCAAATGCTTCGAGAACTGGATTTGACTGTAACATAAACCAATGGAAATAAAGAGTTAGACTAAAACCAAATCTGTATACCCAAGAAAGCTTAACAAACAAAATTTTCTTGTTTCTGGAGCAGATAAAAGGGATAGAATTTCGTCGACATAGCCTTGAAATTTCTTTGGTTTAGGCAGCAAGGTTAAAATCATGCCCTTCGAATGTAGGAGACAGTACTTATAAATACATAAAGATCATCACAACTTACTTCTAAAACTTGATTTTCAACTGTCCTTCCTTCAGCTGCAGTATGCCCTCCAAAGTAAGCAAGGTAACGCATGAGCATCTTAGTCGTTTCTGTCTTTCCAGACCCACTTTCACCACTGACCAATATACATTTATTCCTGCCTTCATTAATCATTTCCCTGTTGCAAATTTTCTCAAACTAATAAATAAAACCCACTTCTGCCACTTTTCTAGAAAACAAGAATAAATGAACAAATTAAGAGCTCATAATCACCTATACGCAATGCCACCAATTGCAAAAACATGAGGACTCAACTCTTTGAAGGAGGCTTCCTTGTACTTTTCCATAACCTCAGCATCATAGAGATGGGGAAGTCCTTGAAAGGGATTGACAGCAATAAGAATGTTTCCTGTATAAGTCTGTCATGATGTCAAAATAATATAACAGACTCGCCTATCATTGCATTAACAAATGGTTTTTTTTTTTTACCAAGGACCAGGATGAAAAAAAAAAGGATTGCAACCAGAAATAAAATACTCTTACATAAATTTCATTCAGCTCATATCTGGTAGCCAAGTTGTCCAGAACTGCAGGCTCATGCAGATAAGATAATCTAGTCATGTCCTCTACTCCCTCTGAAGGAGCTTCAGTGTCTTTTGGGTAGAGTTTTGATAAGTTAGCAATAACCTAAAACAAATGGAAGCAATTTGAGTAACAAAATTATTAGATAACTGGAAAATAACAAGAAAAAGAAAGTGTTTTACCTCTGTACCATCATTGGCTATAACCTCTGCTTCATCTCCCTTAATATTAAGTACAACTCCATCAATCCATGCTCTCTCTGGGTCTTCCACCCAAACATGAGAATCCACCATTATGTTTTCAGCCATTCTGTAAATATTCCTATAATGTCAGTAAGCACTAACAGCTTAGGAAATTATTTCCAAGGATCAAAACAATTCTCGCGTTGATAAATATAACAAAAGCAAAAAGGCCATGATTATGAATACCTGTGGATGTAACTCCCTCAATTGCTCTAAGAAACTTGAGAAATTTTCCGATGGATGGAGCTCGGACAGAGATGGAGGAGACGGTGCTTCGATATTGGTATAACACCAAAACCGTCGATGATGCTCGAATTTCTCTTTTTTTTTTTTTTCTTCAAAGGCAGATGTGAGAAATGATTTTTGTTTCGATTTCTGCAGAGAGTGACGCAGAAACTCCCCTTCGATTTCGCCATTCCTGTGGACGCCATTCTCTCTCTCTCTTTCCCTCCCATTTTTAGCTCACTCTTCGTTTCCTTTAAAAACCCGCCAAGATAACCCGACCCGCCAAGATAACCCGACCTAAGATTCGAATCTCAAAATTTATAGATTACATTATAAATTAAAAGTTTCTTGGCGGACAAGACAAGGTCTGATTGGGTCAAAAAGGTGAAACGCCTTAAACCCCACAGCTAAACCTTTCTTTCTCTCATGATCTAGCCGAAGGCTCTGTTGCAGCAGACCATGGTTCTGCCGCTTCTCAAGCTTGGAAACCTAGCTCTACGAACTATATGCAAACCTATTGCTAATCGCCTTAAAAAAGAAGCTGGAGTCAACCCCAGATTCCGTCAATTCATCATCAACATTGCCCAGGTGAAATACTCTTTTTAACCCCACAAATTTCCAATCTTTATCTTTGATTCTTTGATATTTTTTTTGATGGAAACGTGTCTTCCTGTGTTTGTTTTATCTGATTGTTTATGTTTCTGTCTACATATTCCTTATTATTTCGGGGGGAAGAATCAAGCTTTGAACTTTTGTGCTGCTCAAAAATGTTAAATTTGGACTGGCGAATCACAGATTTACCACAAAGTTACAAAGAATGGCTTCTGGTCGTGTAACAGATGCAGTTATTCGCCCTTTAAACGAAGAGAGAGCTGTTCAAGCCACTGCAGATCTTCTCGGGGAACTCTTCGCCTTCACTGTATTTTAAATCTCATGTCTTTTTATACATTTTGATTGCCGCTTAACGACTCAAAGGAGACATTTTGACACCTATATATATATATAGTTCTTTGAATTCTCATTCATTGAAGTTGTTCTGTATCTTCAAGATTCCTACCATTGAAGATCATTACATCAATACCCAATAGATCACTTGCTCCTACTAATTAAACTTGTTTTCTCGTCCATTGAATTGGTTCTGAAACAAATAACATGTTTCTTCCTTCTTCTTCTTCTCCTCTTAAGGTTGCAGGGGCTGCTCTTGTGTATAAGGTGCAAAGAAATAGCTCGAGGAGAAGCACGAAAAGAAGAGAAGCGACAACTAGAACAAGCGTGATGAGCTCTCCTTGTCCACAAATTTTTACGATTTCTTTAATTTCATCTCCTCTGATCCTTAGTTTGTCGGCTTTAACCACAAATCTTGCTCACTTTCCTCTCTGTGTTCATTTTTATTTACCAGGAAATCAGGCGTAGACATGAGAAGATGGAGAGCGAAATTAAAGAAATGAACCAAATATACAGCGATCTTTATGAAGCTCTTTCGAAGCCAAAAGGACTTATAGAAGAGCTTTCAAAGCCAAGAGGTTTAGCTTGGCTCTTCAACTCCATGTGTTATGTGAAACTGCAGTAGCAGAGCTTAAAAACAGAAGCTTCAAAGATGGTTTGTTTCTTTGCTAGTAGTTACTTTACTTGTAGATAGTTTCAGTCTCTCGGATAGGTTAACTGCAGAAGAGATGAAATATGTGTTTGTTCAAGCTTCGATCATCTGTCTCATAAACCGAAATACTAAATTCTTCTTACAGTGAAAGCAATTCTTGAGGTTGTTCCTGGTTTTGACTCGGTCAATAACTTCAGTTTAAATCTTTCACATTTTAGCCTGTAAAATATATGACAAAGGTATAGGGGGAAAAACGTTTATACAATTGTTACAAATAGCATTCAAAGCAAGTGATCAAATTAGCTCATTTATAAATTATCACAACATTTCTTCCTAACGATTGACGAAAAAATGCAATTTCTTGATAAAACGTCAGGGTTCAAAACGTGATCTATATGAAACAATGAGAGTTTCTTTTTTTTTTTCTTTTATTCAACAACCCTACAGCTAAGCTATTATACAATTTGCAATTTTGTTTTATGTAATTTAGAGGAGGGGTATAACAGTAAATACAGAAAATTCAATCTCTCCCCCTAATCGGCTGCTACTTATGACACGTCATCTCTCCCCCTAATCGGCGATTTCCTTCTATTTGCAGCCGCCGTGATTTTCGTCAACGGAGGCTTGTCTCCTCCCCTTCTTCATCGATTGTGACTCTCGTTTATTCCTGTTTGCTCTTCAGGATTACCGAACTCGAGACGCCATGGCCATTTTCTCAGTTCAGTCCACTCTCTTCAGCCGAGCTTCCATCGTTCTCCTCTCTACCAATGGCTTCAAACGATTTTCTTTTGCTTCTTCGTTTTCCTCTAACGCCGTTTATTCTTCACCTCTCCCTAAAATGAAGAAGCGGCGTTATCCTATCGTCTCTGCTGTTGATATCGGTGGCGTCACAATCGCTAGAAATGGTTCGTTCGTAGATTTTATTTTAGTGGAACCTTAAACATTAGACTTGCTCAGAGAAGAAGCTTGGAATTTAACATTTTTTTTTTTTACTTTGTTGTTGTGTTCAATGAATATTTGCAGACGTAGTGAGAGATGATGATCCTACAAACAATGTACCAGATTCCATTTTCTCTAAACTAGGAATGCAATTACATAGAAGAGATAAGCATCCGATTGGGATCATAAAAAATGCTATTTACGACTACTTTGATTCCAATTACGCTAAAAAGTTTGATAAAATTGAAGATCTTTCTCCAATTGTTTCCACTAAGCAAGTAAGTTCTCCTTATACTCAAGTTTGAAACTTTCTGGATATATCACTTCGTTTTATGTAACATTCCGTTGGGTACCAGAACTTTGATGATGTGCTAGTCCCTGCTGATCATGTTAGCAGAAGCCTTAATGACACTTACTATGTAGACTCGCAAACTGTTTTGAGATGTCATACAAGTGCTCACCAAGCTGAGCTGTTGAGGAAAGGTCATCGTCGTTTCCTTGTAACTGGGGATGTTTACCGTAGAGATTCTATTGATGCTACTCATTATCCAGTTTTCCATCAGGTGTTCTATTCTTGAGCTCTGCTTTGGCTGTTTTGTTCGATACCATTTCTTTCTTATACGAGATGTTTATGTTTTTTTCATCTATTACAGATGGAAGGTTTTTGCGTTTTCTCTCCTGAGGACTGGAACGAGTCTGGCATTGATCCCACACTATATGCTGCTGAAGATTTGAAGAAATGTCTTGAGGGATTGGCACGCCACTTGTTTGGTAAATTGATATCCATTCAACAGAAGCAATCTTTAATTATCTATTTTGTTCAGCAAGTGTAAATTTCATGAAAGATGGTTTATTTATGTTTTTTTGGACGTCAGGTTCTGTGGAGATGAGATGGGTTGATACATATTTCCCATTTACGGATCCATCTTTTGAGCTTGAGATATATTTTAAGGTAGTTGTTCGTTCTCCTATCTGATATAATGCCTAGTTATGCATGCTTTGCTTTAAAGATACGTATAATACAAACTTCAGTTTCTCTTCTAACACAAGCTTTTATCTGTTTATTGATTCAGGATGACTGGTTGGAAGTTTTGGGATGTGGGGTGACCGAGCAAGGTATTTTGAAACAGAGTGGATTAGAAGATAATGTTGCTTGGGCCTTTGGACTTGGACTGGAGAGACTTGCTATGGTTTTGTTTGACATCCCTGATATAAGACTTTTCTGGTCATCCGATGAACGATTCACGTCCCAGGTGATTACTTGTTTGACAACTTACAAAATTGGGATGATGAAATTAAAATCGTCTCACAATTCGGGTGCTTTTCTCACATCAATATATTTGTTGTTACTCGCAGTTTGGTAAAGGAGAGCTTGGTGTCAAATTCAAGCCATTTTCAAAGGTAAAACAATTTTCTCCATCTTCGTGTTCCATTGTCTCAGACTAATGAATTTCAGCTCAAGACTCATATGTTTTGTAAGTTTTAATGGCAGCAAAAATTTTGTCTGCAGTATCCTCCTTGTTATAAAGACATCAGTTTCTGGATAAGTGAATCGTTCACAGAGAATAACTTTTGTGAAGTTGTCAGAGGAATTGCTGGGGATCTTGTTGAAGAGGTACATACCTTATCTTCTAATTGGTTGGGATATAATTTTTTTTGACAGGAATCAAATTTTGTTTCAGCTTTACTTGGATCATCACGTTTTTTCAGAGTGATTGTTTATAGCATTTATTATTGATTCGCAGGTGAAGTTAATTGACGATTTCACCAATAAGAAAGGGATGAGTAGTCACTGTTACAGAATTGTGTTCCGTTCTATGGAGCGCTCTCTTACGGATGAGGAGGTCAATGATCTGCAGGTAATCAGTTGTTACTCTCCTTTCGTTATTGATCCATTAATTGACATTTGGGAAAAGCACAAACGAGAAACTGTTAATAATGTCACTATCCAAATAACCATAAGACAAAATGTTATTAGGATGGTTGCATTTGGGTTGTTATATGTAAATGTTAATATGATTTTTCCAAATGCAGAGTAAAGTGCGTGATGAGGTACAGAGGAAGCTAAATGTCGAATTAAGGTGAGAATTTTGAGAAGTAGAGTTGTTGCAGACGATGATGAACATTTCACGTTTGACATTGTCATACATACATAAAGTTCATGTACTTCTGGGAGTATTGCATGACTCTCAAACAACATATATGTACATTATTTTGTTTCATTCTGAATGAAAGGAAAATAAGGTGTTCGAAATGCATATTTTTGCGCTCGTATTTACAGGTGAATATTTTTCATAAATGTATACAACAAAAAAAAGAAACATTTTATTACTCGTTAAAGCAAAATGCCAAATCTATGAATTGCCTTGGTGATCCAACAACACAGACTACAGTTTTTGTTCAAAATTTGCCTCCAAAAACGATCAAGTTACTGGTTTGCCTCAGAATCTGACTCAAGGGTTGATTCTACTAAGCGTGTTCGTGTATGTATAGCTTGAAAACCAAACGAAAAGCTTTCGAAACCTGCACAATCACAAACAAACAGAAAAAGCTTTCCTCTTCAAGCGACCATGACAGGGATTTATGTTTCAGTTCTTTCTAGCTTCAGAGTCATCACATGGTAAAAGATAAGAACATATATCATATCTGGTGAAGGAAACATACCAAACCCATTGGCTTAAATGTTGTGCCATTGCCTCAAAGCTTTTCCGAGGCTGCTCGTTTATGATGATTACCTTGCTCGGATGTTTTCTGACAGATAAAATTGACAGCCAAATGTCGACAGGGCCACAGTACTTGCGAAAGATATTAAGGCTTACCTAATGTACAAAGCCATGTAAATGTTTTAGCTCTATAGAGTTCACAATCCATAGGAGTGTGCAGATACATATTTTACCTCCCAACAAAATAAAGACAAGACTTACGAGTTCCCAAGCTTTAATGTTTATTCCTGAATTAGACTGCAAGAACTTTCTGCAAGTACAACAGAGAGATGAGGAAAGATTTTTCGGTTTCATGACTCAAGGATTAAAAGAAGTCTGAACGTACAATACTCCACGGTACACGTCACGGTGATTGCAGTGACCCGAAACACCATAGTTATCGAATGTTATGATCTGAAAGCAGCTCATATAGAAATATAGAAACAGATGCATAAATAATTTATATCCTGAAACCTGATGATTATTTTTAATCTCGTTAGTAGCTAAGTCATACCATGTCTATATCGTGATTAATCACTTCTTCTTCAATTATTTTCGTTAACAAATCGTGGCTCCATACTTGCCCAAAACCATCCTGAAATAGAGAATATAATATACTCAGTGCTACTAAATCAGATGGGAAGATACATATGTGATGAGGAAATAGAATAGCACTGACCTGTAAATTTGGATGATCCCGAATCTTTAACTGTTGAAGCGGAACCTGCATCACGTCCCATATATGTATATAAGCAAACACATTCTTTACTGCAGTCAGAAGAAACAATATCACTAAAGCATTCTTAGTCAAATTGGATTACCTTGAGCACAGCACATGCCTGATGCAGCTCATCTTTCCTAATGCTTCCCAAACCATCAGCGTTACCTGAAGGAAACTAAATTTATATCTTACTAAGGAAAAATGAAATCCAAACTGTATTTTTGTGGCACAAAGGAAGGAGTTATGTTGGCAATGTAAAACAGCAACTTGGAAAGTATGATAAAGCATATTACCAGTAGACAAGCATAATACATGAAGATTGTAGGCATTGGAAGCTAAGAAGTTTATTGTTGGAGAAAAGAACCTGTCAAGAATGTCCAACGCTAAATCTCTCAGCACAACATAAGAAGAAAAAGAAAAAAACTAATCCTGACGTTAGTTCCGACAACAGCCAGAGAGATACATTTCTCAAAATCTTACATTGACTCATCATCAGGATGGGCGATAACAAACATCACATTTTTCTTGTGAGAGGCTTTACCTGTAGTCCAATAACAATGAGATATCAAACTCTGCATAAACTTAAGCATTAAAAAAACAAAAGTTATTAACTTGCCATCATCAAGAAGAGTAGCTTTGGAGCTAGATGTTGCTCCTAAGAAAACTTTGCATAAAGAAGCCATCCATATAACAATCAGAGAGATAGAAATCACAATCCATGCCATCTGACACCATAAATGATATTGAATCAATACAAACTATCTCTCTATGGAGAAAAACCAAATAGAAAGTAATATAACAAGACTGATCAAGTCCAACAAGTATAATTCATCCAAATTACGAAATGGTAAAGATCAAATGTGGGTTTTCAGAACATATAGCTTCAGGACAAGTGGATTTAACTCATATAGGGTGAACAGATCAGATACTTGTTCAACGCTAAAGAATGAATAGAGAAAACAAAATAACCTAAAAGTTTCAAACTTTGTTAATAATCAAGCTCCAGGAGAAGAGGGATTGTGAACCGCAAAACTAATGAACAAAAAAAACTGTTGGACGAGAAGGTAAGAGCTTGATAGTGGCGTTGGAGGCTGATCGACGGCGAGGAGGAGGAAGAAAGCGATCATTGTAACTGGGCGGAAATTAATTGGGCTTTAAAAGGGCCTAACTAAGGCCCAAATTACCGGCTCGGGTCATTTTTCTTTGTTGGTTATTGCATCCGATTTTCGTCGGATTTAAGCGAAAGTTGTATTTATGATTTTGTCCTTTTAAAAAAACTTTACAAAATTAACATAGAAACCTAAAATAATTTTTTGTATATAGTTCCAAAAATACAAAAAAAAAATTGTTAAAGAAAAATACAATAGTTCAAGGAAATAAAACCACAAACTTTAAGTTTCCTCGATAAAAAATGTCAGATGAATTACAATAGTAATCAACTCTACATGTACTGTCGTACTGAGAATTGAATGCTGATATTGACAAAGAAATGAAAATCCTTAAAGCTAAGATATTGTTTCTCAGGATCAGAGCAGTAAAAAAAAGATTTTGTTTTTGTAAATATGATGAGTTCACGAGTTAAGCTAAAACTATGCCATTACCTTATCTTATTTCCATCAGAAACATAAAGAATAAAAATTTCCCGACAGATCAAACTGCCTTCACGTTACTTATGCTCCCACTTTATTATATACTGTTATAGTTATCATATTCAAACTGCATTTTATTATTATTATTTTTTAGATCAGGCTTTCCTATTTCACCAGAAACATGTATAATGATTAGTCACAAGTTGAACTATATTAAAATTTCGTTGCTTTTTCTCATTTTATATTATATTGCTGTGACCGCGTAAGTTCCGTGTAGTTGAATTATCAGTTACTTAATAAAATAAATTTATGTATATTGATCGCACGCAGAAAAATGGTACTATCAACATCAAACACTATTAAAGAATTTTGTTGTTTTCCAACAGTTTTTACCAATGTATATTTGTTGATGTCAGACGTATAAACCGCAAATTGATATATGATTAATTCCTTAATAAACGCGTGATCCATATAAGCAATATCTTATAAAAACATGATTTGGTAGTAATTAAATGGAAATTGTATCTGAAATTCTGAATAGATACAGTCTTGTAGTTTGTGACCGTATATGACTGAAAATATGTACGGAATCGTTAAGGGAAGAGTTCGTATGTTTTATATTCAATTTTATGGGCTGAAATTGATATTTCCACATTCTTATAAATTACAGTTATACTTTACCAAACAATTTTTATTATTTTTTACTTCTGAATTCTTGTCATGTATTATTATTATTTAGTATCATTTTAGATGAAAGATTCGCTAGAATATGTTGTGGCTTCAAAAGCAAAACTGAAAACGAGATATTGAAACTGATCTTGTAATTTAATTACGCACCCTTAACCTAAAAGTTTTAGCCTCTTTACCATCTAAGGTCTGGTGCCTACATTAAATAATAACAGCATAGTATCTAATAATCTATTAATCTGTCACATTTGATTGGTCTCGTCAGATATTCCGATTCTCAATGCTCAATCATTTTTGCTGTTCTCAAGATATTACTAAGCTAAATGCATTTTTGAATTTTGCGCACTTATACAATTATATAAACATTTTTCCCTAAAACTTGGAATTAAGCCTATATTTTTACATCCAAACATTTGAGTTGAGTCTTTTTTTTAATGGATTAAGCGTATATCCTTATGAGTGTTTGTAAAAATAACTCACTTGATCGGTTAAAGATTCCACAGATAATGTTAATTTTTCTTTTCTAAACATCAAATCTCCCTAGGATTAATAGTAGTTTTTTTGAAGAAAATATAATGTAAATCTGAACCTTACACTATAAACTTTATACCATATATTATCTCTATTTTATCATAAATCCTATAAATCAAACTCTAAGATATAGAATTTTGTATACGATGAAAACATATTATTTTAGAAAATATTAATTCATCCTAGTTTAAATCTCCATATTTCATGTTTTTGACAACAACAAAAAAAAAAACTACATACCATAATTCTCAAACCTTAACCCACTTCATTTTTTGTGTTCAAAACTTCAAGTCAACCCCCAAACTTGAAATTTAGCCTAAAATGTAAACAAATTGGCGTATTCCCTTAATTTTGAAAATTAAAATCATTTTTATATATTTTCTCAATTATCTCATATATATAGTTTATCTTATTTATTTTTAACTGAAAATTAGTTCGTGTTAAAAAATCAAAAATATATAATGCTGATCAAAAGTATTGTAAAGAACAATGGTAATGTAAACTTAAAAAGAAAAAGAAAAAATATAACATAATGGACCACAGTATATATACAAGAGATGTGCATATATATATATATATATATGCTCATGTGAAGCATAATTGGGTGGATTGAGCATGAGAGGAAAAGCACATGGAAGCACACTTGCATGAACATGTTTGTATTCACAGGCGACCACTTTCAATTTTATACAAATTAATAAGTTGCAAACGTTACTACTCTTTTTTCCTTTTGTAAATCAAACATTACTCCTCCTACATTATTTCTTTTATTGTGTATATAGTTTTTATAAATTCTATCTTTTTTACATGTAAATTTTTTTGGGACCAAACATGGTTTTGATCAGAAGTTTCCTCTTCAAATGAACTATATTCGCCTCACCTGGACTCTTCTTTTTTCACCTGACATCTTCTCCTTTTCACCTTTGTAACTCGATTCTAGTTGGATCAGCACACTTAATTATCTCTCTCTCTCTCTCTCTAACTAATCATATGATTTGCCAATGCTGAATAGCCGAATACGCTGCACTTTTCCACTAACTGATTAACGATATTTTATTTTCATTTTGAAAATTTTTACTTTCGTTGGCTAAAAAGCTGCATATAAACCAATATCCGTCCAAATACTTAGATTAAACTGTTATTTTAGTTTCTGCAACGTCTAGTTGAATTCCATTTTCCCTCAAGTTTTTTTTTGTTGGGATCGTTGCCAGTCTTGTTGTAGGAATTTTGAAGATTGGTCTTACGAAGAAAATTAAAGAGAATATTCTTAGAGTACTTGGTTAGAGGACCACCATTTAATTTGGATTGTTTGGAGTAAAGAGTGTATAAAAACATTTATATTGAATTGTATGTATCGTATGAATAGTGAAACAATAGACAGTTGGAACATTCAAAACAGAGATATAATTAACGGTTTCATAACGTTAAAATTAAGAGTTTAGTTTGTTTTAAACTTCTACAATAGATGCATGCAATTTTAAGAGCAATATAATTTTAATCAAATCAACTTCTTCTTACATTTTTGATAAATCATTGACAATCTATTTATAAACTTATATATATTTATTATTTTATATCTATCATCAATAAACATAGAAAATTATCTATATATATATAGTGATATCAATCCAATAGAGTATCTTATGTTTTAAAAACAATGAATCAAATGGATTGGCCTACATGGGGCTTTGGTTTGGGGACAAAGCAAAATAGAGAGGGAGAGTCTTCATACAAGCCACAAAATATTAAATAAAATAAAAACAAAGCACATGTTCTGACACATGAACATGGTTCCTTCTTCACTTCTCCTTTTCTTTCAACAGCTCATTTCTCTCTATCTCTCCACTCTTCCACTACTCTCAGCCTCCCACTAAATTCATTCTTCTCTTTCCTTTGTATTTTATAATGCTTTCTCCGTTAAATCTGCATTGCAGTGTCATAAATATATATATATATATATACTGATGATTGATTTTCTTGTTATTTGATTGTTTACTGTATAGACTACAGAGGGAGTTAATGTGTTTATATATATAAGCTTCTCCATAAATCTAAATTGTACATTTGAAGGACAGAAAGATAAGTGTATTAATTGTATTGGACTATTCTTGTTTGTCATTTGATAAAGTGGTCACTCTTATGCTATCAACTCATCAATGTCCATACACACTGACTTATAACCTTACATATGTATTATGATCGTTGCATTTAGGTGTAATTCTGCGTTAAACTGAACAACAATAGAAACTTGTGTACAATGACTCAAATGATTATTATGATTTTATATATTATAAAAAATGAATTTGGTAGCATTCAAGTCATACATATCATACATTTACCAAACTTGTAATCTAGTACGAAGATTCATATCATAAGTTTGATACAATTCCGGATACTTGTACGCAAACACTTTGCGTGGATACTATCATTTGTACTTTGATACGGATGTTTATATGTGTTAGGCGTACGTACAAATTTTTTTTTACCAAAAGACTTGATCAACTCGATCATAAGTCGGACGTTTGGACGAAACTAGTAATATGTTAAATCTTAAAAAGTTGGAAACTAGACTTGCAAGTGTTTCTTCAAAATAACGACTCCATATATATCAAATTCATCTGATCTCCATATAAGTAAAGAGAGAAAATGCGAGAGCATCCGGTAGCATTTGGCCAAGTGTCAGCTCGTCGGACGGCCAGGAAACAAGGCGGCGGAAATGATCAAACGGCGGATAAAGGAGGAGAGAAAAGCGAGAGCATGTGGAAGAGAGAAACATAAGAATGTTTCCAAAGGATAAATATTATATATCAAACACTAAACAAACAAAAAAAACTCAAAATAATTTAGCAAACAAAAAAGGGAGAGGGGTTCACTAAGAGCACGTGCTGCCTGATTCTCCATTTCTCTTAAGACCTCAAAGCTTTTTTTCTTCTCAAACAGCTGTTTCACAGCTGTCCGATCTCTCCCTCTCAGTCCATGTGACCCCACTCAGGGATATAAACCCTTTGAGATCGAATCCATATTTATATATGTATTATTTTCTTTAAGTTATTTAGCTTTTTATATATAATAAAATTATACTATCTCATGCATCCCTCTCTCTCTTATCGAATCCATATTTACATATGTATTATATATAACTACTCTTTGTTATGCATAGCCATTTTAGTTACTCTGGTTTGTTTCTCATCCCTTTTCTCTCTTTAATATCCAGTCTTCTGTTTAAGGACTTTTATGATCTAAATTCCAATCCCTCTTGATCCTCGCTTGAATCTTTTTTTTTTTAAAGTAAATTTTGATTCTTTTGTTTTGTTTTTCATCTGCCTCTTATTAAAAACAAAATCTAGTGTGCCATTAAATCTCATTAATGGCACAACTTCCTCCAAAAATCCCAACGATGACAACGCCTAATTGGCCTGACTTCTCCTCCCAGAAACTTCCTTCCATCGCCGCAACAGCCGCAGCCGCCGCAACGGCTGGACCACAGCAACAACATAATCCTTCATGGATGGATGAGTTTCTTGATTTCTCAGCGACTCGCCGTGGGACTCACCGTCGTTCAATCAGTGACTCCATCGCCTTCCTCGAACCACCTTCCTCCGCCGTCGGGAACCACCACTTCGACAGGTTCGACGACGAGCAATTCATGTCCATGTTCAACGACGACGTACATAATAACAACAACCACAATCATCATCACCATAGCAACAACCTAAACGGCAATGTGGGTCCCACGCGTTCCTCTTCCAACACCTCAACGCCGTCCGATCACAATAGCATCAGCGATGACGAAAATAACAAAGAGCCGCCACCGTCCGATCATCATCACATGGATAACATTGCCAATCAAAACAACAACCCCGCCGGTAACAATGTCAACGACTCAGATGAGGTCCAAAGCCAGTGCAAGACGGAGCCACAAGATGGTCCGTCGACGAATCAAAATTCTGGTGGAAGCTCCGGTAATCGGATTCACGATCCCAAAAGGGTAAAAAGGTAATTTACTCTTTTTAATTACTATTTCCAAAACCCCCCTCAAGAAGGTCATGCATGCACGTATGGTTATAATATCTGATAATACGATATACCGTTGAAAAATAAAATAGCTAAAAACGTCGATAACAATTTATTTCATTTTGTTTTTTAACAGCTGCTATTTAATTAATTTATTTTTGCTGAAATTTTCTACAGAATTTTAGCAAATAGGCAATCAGCACAGAGATCAAGGGTAAGGAAACTGCAATACATATCAGAGCTCGAACGAAGCGTTACTTCTTTGCAGGTATAGATATTTACATTCAAAGATATGTGTTTGTGTGTGTTAATGTATAATAATCAAAACTAAACTAAAATACTGATAACTAAATTTTTGGAATGAAGACGGAAGTTTCAGTGTTATCACCAAGAGTTGCGTTTTTGGATCACCAGCGATTACTTCTCAACGTCGACAATAGCGCTATCAAACAACGAATCGCCGCTTTAGCCCAAGATAAGATTTTCAAAGACGGTAATTTTCTATTTTTATTTCTTTACTTCACTATTTTACTATTACATGATTTTTATAATAATTTTTTGTGTATCTTTTTCACCCCGTTTATTTAAATATCGCTGACAACATATAGGCTCTACAAATAAAAAAAATATATAACTTTATAAGAAATACTTGCGGCAATGCATGCTTCATGGTCCATCTATAATTACAAAATTCACATGTAATTTCTTCAAAAAGTTTAGTAGATATATTTCACAAAGTTTAATAGATATTGTTTACTTTATTAAAAGGTAAATATACATTGATCTCTAGTAGTTGTTTTTATATAACAAGATCGATAGATTCTGGTCTAATTAATAAGGTAGAACAACTGTCCATGTGTGCACGTATATGATAAAAATGTAGATATTAACATAGGAATACCAATAAATAATTACAATGAAATTAATATTTTCAGCTCATCAAGAGGCATTGAAGAGAGAAATAGAGAGACTTCGACAAGTGTATCATCAACAAAGCCTCAAGAAGATGGAGAATAATGTCTCCGATCAATCTCCAGCCGATATAAAACCATCCGTTGAGAAAGAGCAGCTCCTCAATGTCTAAAGCTGTTCATTCATTAATATATCTTTTCTTTTCAAGGCGAAAACATTCTTGGCTAAAAACCTCTTTGTGTCAAGAAATTAATTTATCGAAGAAGAAGACATTTTTATTTAATGTAGTCACATTTTTTAAGCTGTGATGAATTTGCTTCTGCTGTATCTGATTTTATTTTTCTTATGGAATGGGAGGGGGAAATGTGGGAATGATGTGTAAAAAGAACTTATCTGATTTTTGTTTTTTTTCAATTTTTCGTTGGAGTGTCTAAGCATTATTGTGTACTACTACTAATTGATATTTTTTTTTCCTTTTCATCATTTTATTACCAAATTTAGGGTAATCGAATAGTTAAAGATTCCCTTTTCACATGGTTCAAATTTTGCTCTGTGACATGTATACACTTGGCTCTGCTGACAAAAGGAACAATATTGTTGAACCATGAAATGTTTACACATAGTTTCAAGATTTATATTTGAAGTGACTGAAAGCGATTTATCATTCCTTAAAACTCGAACGAAATTATTTATTATTAGGAAAAACAAACAATTAATTATGATGATTTAATAACATATTCAGTTAGTTGTCTTTCATTAAAGAAAAACAAGTAAAGTGTAAGATGTTACTATTTCCTACGTAGGGCCTGGACAATGTAGATGATGTCATATAAAATCTAGATGGTATATATATATGTATTACCTTATACAATAAATCATTAATGCAAAAACAACGAATGATATAGACTGTGGAAATTACAGACAAAAAATGGACTAACGAGTTTTTAAAATAAAATAAAAAAACCTTTATGAGAAATTACGGTCAAAGTGGGTCAAATCTGAAAAATGTAGGGTGAAAAAGGGAAATAAAAGGGAGAACGTGGAGACATCTGAAGGTAAGCTGTAAGTTCACGTGCTATGTTCCTTGGGCTGGACCATTACGGTCTCGCTACATGATTGGCTTTGTTTACTCTTCTTTTTTTTGAGAAAATATTTACCAATTGTAAATAATAAAGTTTAATCAACATAATTTATCTTTAAATTTAATATTCCAAGTGAGCGAGACGGTCAAAGTTAAACTGTAGGAAAGAACAAAGTTACAGAGGAAAGCTCCAAAGATAGGGAGATTAATTTCTTAAGAGGATTTAGAAAAAGGAAACTGAAGAGGATAAGTTTCAAAAGACAGAAGTTAGTGGTATTGTGTTGGTCCTCCTTGGGATATGTATGAAAGCGAGTTCTTGTCAGTTACAGTCTTTGAACTTATTCGCTTCTCTCATTGGCCCTTAGCCCTTTACCTACATCTTTATACCAGTATTATATACTAATATATGCATATATAGTATATAGAAATGTATTTTCTTTTCATTTTTTTTGTTTCACATGTTTTTCTTCCAAAAACGGTATATACTCGTTACAACTCAAATTAACAAGGACAATTTTTATGCGACACTGACAACCAAAACTAGATTCAGTCGATCTTAACTTGATAAGTATATAGAACCAATATCAATTATGCCAGACCTAACCAGACCGGTCATAAACAATATCAATCTGGCCCTGATGTGTTTACCAGTAATATGTTAAATGTTAACGAATTCGAAGCTGTTCATCACTACTTAACGAATCTCAAAGATGATTAGATTTTGATACAAGGTAGTGCTATTAAGACTTGCAACGATCACAAGATTCACAACCGTTGGCTACACATATCCTAGAAAAATATAAAATAAGAGATTCGATTCCAATATCATCGTCTATCTCATACAAAATGAGGAAGCTAAAATGATGTTTGTTCAAACGCTTCACCGAGTTGCAAAAACCTATAGGGAGATAAAACATTTAGACAAATCAGCTACAAGGGGGAAAAAGGTAAAAAGCCAATGAGCCATGGCGGAGCAAGAATTTTATGAGAAATCCGAATATTATGAGAAATTCGAATATTATGCATATTCTTAAAACATAACTTAGCCACAACGAAAGAAATTCCATCTACTAAAATAACAATAACTTTATTCAACAATAGTTTTTCCACCTCCACAATTCAACACTCACTATTCATCTCACATACCCGTTATCAACATAAGACCGTGGAAATGAGAGTATGTTCAAGATTCCTATAAATGAATAAAGAAAGAGGGCAAAGTTATGCTGGAATTTTCGAATACAAGAGAGTAAAGTACCGTAAGAGCATCTCAGGTTTCTTCTGTCGCAGCAGCAGCTACAGAAGTTTTATGATTCTTACTTTCCGTAAATGTTTTTCTCAAGATGTCCACTTCATTTTCAACCACAATGAGTCTCTCGTTTACTAGCTCTACTCTCTCCATGAGATCTTCAAACATTTTAAGCCACACACTTTCAAACTCCTCAATCTGTCTCTCACTTAGAGCTCGCGTCATCCTGTCTTCCACTTCTTGCTTCAATCTTAGCTTTTCAATTTCGGTAGTACTCAAGACTAAACCTCCAGAACCTTTGACATCCTCGTAGACCGGTTTATCATCACGCAGAGGGCAACGTTTTCTGTGCTCTCTTGATGCCTTTTGTGTGTCTTTCAAAGCCTTCCTATAACCCTCTAGCACACTCGTCATCATACGAAGCTCGTTCTCAAGCCTAAAGATCATTAAATCTTTTCTATGTTGCTCCTCGAACTTGGTTCTTTCCATATCTTGAATCAGTGCTGCCTTGCTTTGTAGTTCGTTCATCAAATACTGCTGGTTCATATCAGATTGTTCACGCTCTCGATCTTTTTCAGCATATGACAACCTAGCTTTTTCTATACAGTACTCTATCTGATTCATGCACATCTCAAATGAAGGTGATTTTTCATCCCAAGAGGGTTCTTCGGTCCTCAACCTCTTACTGCCAGGGTTATGAGCATGATAAGTAATATCATTCTCGTGTTCCATCTCCCTCTTGATGCCGCCATTACCGAACAGAGAAGAACTACCTGAACCCATAGCCATATGCATGTCAACCCTAGAAGCAAGGAAATCACCACCAGTCGAACTTCGATGAATTTGTAACCCAGAGTTATAACCTAACGGAGATGCATCTCCCAACATGAGATTCTCTTGGGAAACTCCATGAAGGGAATCACCATTTGGAAAAAAGGGGAACCCTCCTTCATGCTTTTCTGTATCTTCCTCAGTTTCCTCTTCCCCAACATCTTCAAATTGTTCATCTTCTCCCATTTCCATGGATCCTTCAATTTTGTTCTCTTCATCTTCTTCCCTAGCACAACTAAGATCGCAACGGCGAAGGAAATGAGGACCGGCATGAGTGTCTTCATTCCACAGCCACCTATCATCCTCTTCTTTCTTATTTTCCTCAACATCCATTGGCTGTCCCTCAACAGGATCTTGCTCCTCCTCAGAGACCATTTCTGAGACAGTCTCTTGCCCAAGATTCAATTCGATTAAATTTTCTTCCACATACTTGTCTTCTTTTGAATCTGTGGCCCCATCATCCCTTCCTGAGTCTGCAACACCAACATCTTCCTCCTTAACCTCCAAAGAATCTTCTTTTGGAGATTTTACCAAAAAATCAACCTCCTTTACATCACCATCATCATCATCATCATCTTCCTCCCCCTCATCCATTTTAGATTTTTCCATTAGTAAATCTTCTTTCTGTGACTTGATTAACATCTGGAGATGAGAAGCAAAAACACAATCACCAAGCGGAGGCACAGCTTTCAGTTCTCTCTCGACCATGAACCAGAGCAATGCAGCCCAATCTAACTTTTCCACTTGCTTTTGCTTAATATCTTTTCCCCATTGATAAGCCTCAACCGGCATTATCCACATATCGTCTTTTTGCAGTAAAACCCAAGTTGAAAGAATCTCATCAGCAAACCTGACTGATTCATCCTTTTCCAGAAGTTCTTTCTCCTCGTCTGTAATGACAACATCTTTCTTCTTAGGCAATTTCAACGCTCGAGCCAAATCTGCGCGGCTGACTTTAATCGTAACCCCATTTACATAGCTGCATCTATTCTCTGGACTATAATACGCAACAAGGTTGGCTACTAGATCCTGACGGATATTTTGGTCGAACTCCAAATGCACAAAATCCCACAGACCTAAAGTCTTCATGAGCTTCTCATGCCTAGCAAAATCTAGGGTTTTACCTGGAACGAAAGCAATTGGCTTTAAGGTTTTCAGAAGCACTTGAAGCTTCTCCTTTGACTTCTCTTGCTGCTTTCGTTTCTTCAGAATCCCTTTCTTCCGCTTCGGCCCACCTCCACGTCGGTAAGAAGCAGAGCTAACGGCTTGCGCGGCGTCAATATCGTCTTCTTCGTTCCTGCTTTCCTCAATCGAAGCCTCTGTTTGTTGATCTCTTGCGTCGGACTCTTCAGGATCCTGCAAATTCTGCAGTTCTTCCTGTGTTGATTCTAGATTTAGAGCTTTGTTAGCGATGGAATTTGCATCCTCCACTGAAAAAATTCTTTGCTCCACCCTAGGTTTCTCGATTAAACTAGGGTGCCGAGAAATAGTATCTTGATCTCTACTAGAGTCGGTCGGATCTGACGGAGAAGCCATTGCTGATTTTTCCTCAAGCTCAAGGATCGCTAAGACAAAAGAAAAATTTGTAAAGAAAAATCAACCAATCACTAAAGAACACGTCATCAATCCAATTTCCCCTCTTTCTCTTTTTTTTTTTTTTTTTAATATCCACCTCTTCACATGGGCTGACAGTGAGGCCCAATTAAAATGGGCGCTAAAATCCAAATATTTACATAAAACACCCTAATTTTTTCACTCTTTCACCAAAAAATCTCTCGACTCTTCAGATTCTCTCTCTCTCTCACACTCTTTCACGTCACTGTTAGATCTTCCATTTTCCCAAATACCTTTAACGGTAACTTTCTGGTGCCACTGCAAAAATCAACGGTTATAAATAAAAACCCTACACCATCTTCGTAACAGTCCCTTTGCTTCATCTTCTCTGCAGAAATGATCATGTCTCTGCCTCAGTGTTTTCATCTACATCTCTCTCTCCTCGCCGCATCGGCAGCAATCTTAATGGTGGTTGCGGCTGTTCAAACCGGCGGTCAAGTGTTGCAGGTGGAACTATGGTGCGTAGCTAAAAACAACGCGGAAGATTCATCGCTACAGACGGCGATCGAATGGGCTTGTGGTCAAGGCGGTGCCGATTGTGGTCCGATCCAGCAAGGTGGACCTTGTAACGATCCGACGGATATCCAGCAAATGGCGTCGTATGTTTTCAACAATTACTATCTTAAGAACGGTGAGGCTGACGAGGCTTGCAATTTCAACAACAACGCTGCTCTTACTTCTCTCAATCCCAGTAAGTGCTGAATCGAAATCTATATATATTTTAGGTTTTTTTTAGATTCAGATTGGTACTTTTGTGCAGCTTGTTTAAGTAATTTCCCCAATTTGTGTGTTTTCAGGTCAGGGAACTTGCAAATTCCCTTCGAGGTAATTAATCTAATTTTGTGCAACTTAGATCGATTTGAAATAAAGTTTTTGGTTATATGATTCCTTCAATATCTGTTTATGCTCATTTGTTTTCTTAATAAGAGAATCTCTTGTTTTAGTACTTCATTTACATGGAGAATGGATTTGGTTCTTAGATTGTTCAACATGTCTTTCATTTCCCTTTGGTTTTAGTCTCTGTGTTGCTTCGTTCTCTGGTGATTCACAGCTCTATTACTTATCTCATTTGTTCTGTATTATATTTATAATCTTGTCATGTGCAGTAAGAGACTGAGCAATGGTCGAGTCGCGGATGACACTTCAATGGGTTCAGGACTAGCTGATATGAGCCATGGCAGGCGAATCTCCAGCAGTTGGATTGTAGCCTTCATGGGTTTGTGCTGCTTATTGACGATGACACAGATAATTCATCATCGTTAGGCCACAAGCACTCGCTCATTGATAACGAGAAGTTAATATTTTGGTCTCTTCCTTTGAAGTCAGATAAAAGCCTAGCTTCCTTGAGATAATTGCTTTTTCTGGCATTTTGATTATATAAAATTCATTCCCTTGAGAGTCTTTCAACTAGCTTCCATGGGAATTTCTAGTGTTATTTATTTCTTTTTGTCAAGGAACTTATAATGATGATGTAATGTTACCAAAACTAGTTATTAGATTGAATGTGAAGTTGGTATTAGATCAAAATTAATACACTATTCATGCCAAAAAAAAATGAATAGGAGAAGACAACTTTTAGTAATGGAACACTTATCTGTAAGCTTTCTCTATACGTTCTTGTAGAAGATAGCTCAAAAATCAAAATGGAGAACACTAGGAGCATTAAGCAAGAAACATCGTCTCTTCCTCTAGGGATCTTTGAGATACCGGGATAGCCTGCAGTTATTATCAATGGTGTGCCTGATGAACCTCTTAACAGATTGTATGATTGCCAAAGACCCACCAATATCAAGTGTTACTGTAGGAAGCCGTGAATGGCTTGAGGGTTCGTAAATTTTTCTATGGTCAGTACTATTCTGGTGCCGTGACAAAGTTCGATAAAGAATCTGGGTGGTATAGAGTTGCATATGAAGATGGGGATTCTGAAGATCTTGACTGGTCTGAGCTACAAGAGGTACTTTTACCTTTGGATGTTACTGCCCCTCTGAGGTCAGTCGCTTTGTGGATCATCAAGTATCGACAAACACACAGGGCCAAACTTATGAACAGACGTCAATACGCCAGACCGAGAACTCCAGAACTAAACGATCAGCTTATCCCGCAGAGTGACTAATAGCGAAGCAGTAAAGAAAAGGTTACAACCTTGTGCCTTAAATTTGGAAACACCTGAATATATATTCTTTTGAAAAGTTCCTCACTTGAATATATTAGACCACTAGTGGAAACATTGTAAGAGAGGAATCATGGAATAGTGGAAACACATGATAAATGCAATTAATGTTGTCCATGTAAATAAATACAGAATTGTTACTTATATTAATGTATTAATGTGTTGCAATTAAAAAATGTATTGCAATTATAAGCTAACCCAAACCGTTCCGTTCATGAGAGCTGGTAATGCAGACCGGGTTTCATGATATATCATAATTCATAGATATATAGTATTAATTAATCATCTGATTAGATTGCATTTACGATCTGATTGTCAATTAATGTTTGAACTTTTGTACTATATGTGCTACAATCTTCTAGAATTCCACAAAATTCAATGTGAAACTTGAATTTGAGACCTTTCACGATAAACATCCTTAAAGACCTGCGACTATGAAAGTATTTTAGGGCTATGTCATATTCATAACTTATGAGTATAATTTTTTTGCATGGAGTATAAACGCAAATCCCACCTCTCCTTTGAAAAAGGGTAATGTAATTGAACAGTAGTATATGAAAACGTAAAATAGATAGAATAATTAATGATAGATACAAGCATGATAGAAGAGTAGCGGAGGAGTTGCATCAAAGAAAAGGAGGAGATGAACCAGAGAAAGTGAGAGGTAAGGGTCCCTTCACCAAAAGCCATTTAGTCTCTGAAGCATATGACAACGACTTTAATGGCAAAGCAAACGTGTTTGTAACCAATTGTTGCTGTTGGGGTTTCTGAGACTTTGTGGGCTTTTAAGGCCTTGTGGGGGTTCTTCAACTCCATTCACGGGCCCACCGATATTTTGTGTGATTTGTTTGGTTTGTAAATTACTTCGGGTTCTTAAGAAATATGTTGTTCCAAATTTCCAATAGTTACTTTACATACACCTATAGCCGAAGTTACAAATAATGGTCCGAGTCATGCACGATTTTCTTATAAATTATTTAGAATTTAGTAATTTTAAGATTGTTCAACTTATATATTTTTAAGTCTAGATTTTCTAATGCTACTGGTGTTGCCACCTTCTATATATCTTTAAGTTTATGATAACTAGGGAAGTTAATTTTAATACCAAAAATTTACTCAAACTAAAAGCTAAAAACTGTAGATTATCATCGAATTAATTGTTGAAATGTACATAATAACGAATCAAATAACAATGTTGATGGAAAAGATGATTTTTTATATATATAGCAATTTCTATTTAAAAGCTCAATACCAAAACCTTATTCAATATCTACGCCAACATGTATCTACATATGGAACACTGGTATACGGTTGAAGCTTAGAAGACACAAATATCACATTCTATTTTTTTTTTTTAAACACTGGTATACGGTTTTGTTTAGCTAAAATCCATTAATCGATGCAAGTAAATTGTACATGTGTTAGGCCTGCTGAAAATTTATTAAACATACATTCTTGATGTGGTTAGCTAGTTTTTCTATCTTCTATTGTCTTCATGCATGCTTCGATGTAGAACAAATTGGCGCATTTTGTTGAATGTATTTCATAATTCATGTAATTTTATGATATTTACAATTGAACACTTACACGTAAATGGAATATTTAAACGAAAATAAATAAATTTGTTTTACAATGAATTAAATATTTTTGAAATTGAACTGTTTTATTTTTCCTATGTTTTCCCAAATCATCATGAGGTTCATACCATTCATGGAAACTTACTAACTCACGTAAGTAAGTTTGTCTGAGAATGATTAGTTTACATGATATTCTTATTTGATTACATGATGATGAAGATTACACACACTAATCTACTAGCATGTAACTATGTAATAAGGACCATTTCTATTGCTGTCTCTAAGTACTCTCTACCGAACATTGCTTGAGTGGGAGAGAGATGAAAGAAGTAAAGGCTGGTCCTTGAGAGAGAATTCTCTTCGATCTATAATTAGTAACATCCTGCGTACATATATGATATATATATATAAGCAAATCATGTAAGTGATCAAAGACTACTTAACGTATACGTTCGTAATGAACACATTTACCTAATAAATATCACATAGTTTTAGACTTTTAAAATACTGTATATCACAAATTTACCATGACCCCTTGATCTGCTCCAATGATGTTTTGTCTGATTCATTAACTCTCGTGATATTTTATTGGTTCTCCCAATATTAATTTGGATGCTTGATGTTAACTTAAGTAAAGATGAACAATCAAGGAAAGCTGAATCGACCTCATCCAACAACACCTAGATTTGAAACCCAAAAGAGTTTTAGTTTTGTTAAGATGGGTGTACTCTATATATAGAGCCTTCAAAATCAAATTTGAAAAGGTAAAACCGAACTGAATTAAATTAATTTTTTAAACATGTCATATTTGATCAAAAAAATCGAATCTTTCTATAAATGAAAACTGTACCAAACTGATTAAAAGGCAGTTGTTTTCTTTTAAACTCCAAATTCTAAATGAAATTGGAATTGAATACTCGTGAGAACCACTTGTGAGAATAAAAAATAAACAAAAGTCGATAACATGAAAGGAACCAGATGGTAGAACAATTGGTTTGAAGAAAAGTTGTTTTTTTTTGTAAAAAAAAAAAAAAGTTGATTGTTGGGAAATTAATATATAGAAAAGCTAGTTTATTGTGTATCCACTTACATTCGAGAGTGTTTTTAAGATAGTTGAATTTTTTTTGGGGGGGGGGGGGGAGTCTCAAAGGCATTTTCATACAGAAATTACCATTAATTCAATTCATTGTATGTTTATTTTAACGTGATATTATATAAAGTGGCTTATCATCAGGCAAATAACATGATTTTTAAAACAACTGACATCCATAATATTTACGAACTGTACATGCGTAACAAATAAACCATCATGTTTACGAATTGTCATTCATAATATTTTCTTACTTAAAATATTTAATTTTCAAAAGCTGTATATTATTTTTTTTGGAGAAAATCAAAATTTTAATACTAAATAAAATCATGACGAAACAATTCCGCTAATTTAAATTAGAATTGGAATGTATAATATCATAACCCCAACCTAGAATCACATCAGTTTTAAGATAAAATGCATAAGCTATCAACCTTGATTTTGTTTTGATAATTAGAAGTTATCAACCTTACAAACAAAAAGTATAAAATTAATTAATTGCCATAAAAAAATGGGAACCAAACAGTTTTACTTTTATCTATAAACGTAATGTTTCTCCTGAAGCTGTCAGCTTCATAACTCTAAAGTCACTCACTATTCCTCTCTCTCTCCCTCTCGATGGACGAGGCTACTGGAGAAACAGAAACTCAAGATTTCATGAACGTTGAATCCTTCTCTCAGCTTCCATTTATCCGCCGTCCTCCCTCCACAGATAAGAAGCTTAGACCCACTCGTCTCTTCGGCAAAGATTTCACCAGCGGAGATATCTCTCGTGCCACCTGTCAAGAGGACTACTCAGCTTCCTTCGAGACCAAAAACAAAAAAGTAGAAGAAGAAGAATACGGAACCGGAGGTAACGTTAACGACAACAGCATCAGCAACGACAGAAGATTCGAGTGTCACTATTGCTTTAGAAACTTCCCTACTTCACAAGCCTTAGGTGGACACCAAAACGCTCATAAACTTGAGCGCCAGCTTGCCAAACGTGGGGCTTCCTCTTACTTTCATCATCCTGACTCTAATCTTTACGGGTATCGTCATTACCCGTCGTGGACCAGGAGTCTATTACCGGCGGTTAGGCCCTATGGAGAACACGCTTCTGGTCCTCAGTCGTCGGTGTCTTACACGCGACCTAGATATGGGAGTCCGTTAGGACTATGGCGTGTACCGCCTTTTTCGTCTGGTGTTCAAGGCGGTTATAACTCGTATGAAGCGTTTACTAGTCATGACTCCTCTTCTTCTTCTAATTCTACTTTGTCGTTATTGGCCGGTTCTCAACCGCAGCCGCCGTCGAACAAGGGTGACTTGGCTGCTCATGGCCGAGTGTTGTCGTACCAGTATCGATCGAGCCCTAATGTGCAAGATCATGTGAGTCTCGATCTTCATCTTTAAAGTTACAAAAATGAAAATAGGAATTATAATATAATATTGAATCCGCGGGAAACAACGACGTGGTGTTAAGGTTTATGAATGAGAAACGGCATGATGTCTATATTTCATATTTGGTAGTTTATTTCATTTCGAGTGTACTGTTCATATGTTCATCGATCTATGTGATTTACGCACGTGCGTAACTGAAGGAAAGGAGTTTACGTGTCTACAGTTAGTGTGGGGCTTCGAAGTTTCAGCTTCGGACATTTCTGTTCTCGGTCAAATTCAGAGAAATGGTCAATCATTTAGTACTACTGAGTATTTATTTATTTAATTAAAATCATTTAGCGACTCAAAATGGAATTTTCAACAATAGGAACCTTTACTGTACGAAATTACAACACAAAAAGAAACAGTTAATCCTCTCGAATATGATTATTTTACGAGGCCTGAAGAGAATTTAATGGTCACTGAACTCATCGTCGTGTCCTGGAAATAAATAAACCTCAAGATGGGTACTAAGCTTAGATGATGATTTGGTGCGTGTGGGTAAGTGAAGACTAAGAAGAAGACAAAATGGGCAGAGAGAGACAAAGAGTGAAGTGGTCCACAGAACACACATTTAGAGTTTACGATAGAGCTTTTTCATCTGTCCCTCATGTTACTATTCTCTTAACATGCAATTTCGAGTAAAAAACATAAACAAGAAGCTAACGCAAAGCAAAATTCCTCAACCTTTCTACTTTTGTGTTTTTCCCCCTTAATTTTATTTTTGGCAATCCAAAGAAATCAACAACCTCTCTCTATATATATATATCGCAATCAATGAAATCGATCGAAAAGTTGTGATTCACATACCGTACACTCCACTTAACAGATGCCAACGCGAATGAGTATGACGGGTCGAGATTGAAAAGGACTGGTTTTAATACAAACCAAAAATACATGTCCTACAAAATTTACTAATGATATTAATTGCAGAATGGCAGTGACCCGAAATGGTTTATGTGACAAAAAAAAACTAGGATAATCCTTGTACATAGTTAACCATGTAGTTTTGTTATATTAAACCATCAAATCAAACCATTGATATATATATATATACATTCTCATATATATATATATATATATATGACAATGTAGCTAGGGATTTTGTTTAGGCCAAAGATTCAGAAGAGCAAACGAGTTTCCAAATTTGGCAAGACTTGACTCACATAATATATGAGAAGCATTAATTGATTCACACCATACACCAGTATAATGCAATATGCAGCAACTCGTGATTGTTACATACTGTATATGCTTTCTTTTAGAACTCAGGAAATCATTTTCAATCAAGTCTCCTAGGAGTGGAAATGGAAAAAGATATGCCTTTGGACACTCTATTGGGAAAATGCAGGACGTAGATAGATGCAACATCGTAAAAACTCTTCCTAGTACTTTTTCTCTAACCAAATGAATTATATGTCTTTAAACATTGTAGCATGATGTCTAAGATGTAACTAACACTATAAATACAAATGCAACATCCGTGACACCAACCAAACCTATAGATAAGTTTGAGAGGGTGCAGAAAGCGACATTTGCGATTTTCCTGACCTGAAGACTTTAGTCGTGGAAGACTTTGATCAGTTTTATAAGGAAGGGACCTGATCATGTTGCAACTTAAGCCTGTAGAACAAAGGGGAAGTGATATGGTTTTTCAGACCATTTTTATGGACAGGTTTGAACATAACTTTTGCAATAAGGATATTTCAATTGTCACCCAAAACAAAAATTACAGAAAATGTTAAAAGACGTATCTGCCCTCCTGAAACAGTTCCGTAGCTACAAACAGAACTAACGAGTTGAGAGTTATGAAGCGTATTTCATCAGATAATAGGAAGTTTAAGAAAAGTAGTTACTAGGGGAAAACTATCAAGAGTTAACATCAGTAGCAGCAAGAAGGTGACCCACCAGTGACTGCAATTGACAAGGAAGCATGTGATCAGAGTACAAGATGATAAAAGAGGCACACATAAAGACACTGTATGAAACCTTAGAGGACCACTTTTGTGCTCAGTTGTATTTTTTTCACAACTTAGTAGAATCTGAAGAACAGGGACCCATACCCTTTGGGAAAAATTTGCAATATTGAAGATGATAGTTCGAACAGTACACATCTCAGAGCACTAACTGACGGTTTGGTTAAAGTTAAAGGTTAAAGCAAAGACCATGTGGTTGGATAATTGAGATGACTGTTTTCATATTATTCCTAAATTTCAACATCTACATGTTTTTGTATCCATTTCTTTTTATGCTCTTCTTTTGGTGGTGTTAATTACATCATTCGTAAAAGTTTATATCAAACTGATGGATAAATTAGCAACTGTAATGGCCAAAAGTAAATACATAGGTAAATGTGGCTACCAAGACTCATGTAGTTCCATGACTGATTTTAACTTGGCCCATGAAGATGTTATAGTTAACCAAACAATTAATCCATGGACAAGGTAAAGAAACAGTGCTAGAGACAATAGAGTTGATATTTCTATGGACCTTGTTCCCAATAATGCAGCTAGCTAGCTTTCATGAAACATATATAGAAGAAGAGATCTCAAGATCTTGAAATTTTTGCACTCTGAATATTATATCCACAATTCTGGTGTATAAACAGAGTGCAGTTACAACTTGGCAAGTGCATGACATTACTTAACGTAATAATTCTAATTTCAAGAAAAGCGTGTGTCACTTTGACATGACTAGCCATCAGAGAAGCCCATTATTCTGAAGCATTTGTTAGTTGGGAAAGCTTTGGAAGTGACTAACCTACCAAAGTTCATATTCAAAGAAAGCTAACAAATAATGATATATTTCAGGTGCTTTCTGAAAAAGGGCAGATGTCTACATAAATCGAGAAACACACATGTTACGGTAGCAGCTAACACCAAAACTACCCGGTGTCAATTGGAAGATATTTGCATTCTGTGTAGACAGAGACACAATATTAATCAATCCGGTGAGAAATGTAATATATATATATATATATATATATATATATATATATATATATATATATATTACTTTTATGCGCGAAAGGGTGACATGATATAGCAGAATTTGCTTTGTATTACCAGTAAGATTGTGAAAAAGGACATGGCTCTTTCATTTTATTATTGAAACTGAACGTGGGCTAGAAAAATCAGTGGAAGAAGTCAGTTTCTCTATTAGAGGCCTTAGAATTTACCATAACATAGCAGACAATCATAAACGTCAAGCTTCCGGATGTTTTATTTAGGGATCAAAGCATGATCATATCCATTCGTAAATGTTTCTTACACAAGAAAACGTGGATGAGACTAAGAAGATCATTACAAGACACCGTCAACACACACCGAGCAATGCGATTCAACCATGTGTACCAAAAAAAAATTCCAAAAAGACATGAAGACAAATAATTTTAGTCTGAAAATGCTTTGGCCATTATAAAACTTAAAACACATGAGAAAACATTAGCAGAATCTCAATTCACTATATATGGAAAAAAAAAATACAAAACATGGGATCATCAAGACAAAAACAATTCAAACAACACTCACTTTGCACAATATGTTATCTTCTTGTGGGAGATTTAGTTCAGTATTTGCATCCCACAAACATTTAGAAACATCTGGAAAACGATATGTTGTCTTCATTGTAACGGATCAACAAAGTTAGTTTCAGCATAGTCATCAGCTTTTGCCATCAAACACTTTCTTATATTGTGTTAGTGGGATGCTAATCACTTTTAAGTTTTAACTTGACTCGCGAATCGGCCGGTTCAATCAGGAAATTCGGTTCGTGAATTTCAAACCCGTGCCGAATTAACAACAATTTGGCCGGTCCTAACCACAATGGAAAAAATTCGAAAACCCATTTAAAATGGTGCAAAACTCCGTCGGTCACACGTTATCAAACCCCATTTAGGCCCATAAAAGCCTAATTAAAAGCTGCTTTTTATTTGGGCCTGCCTAACTCACGAAGCACACACAAAATAAAAACCAAACAAAGCAGTCTGGTCCTTTTTTACCGGCTCATGATTTATAACAATTTTGAAGCTAATTTAAGTTGCCGAGTAAAGACTTCTTCAGGAACACACATACCTAGTACGCTGATTCCAAGATCTAGAGAATTTTATTTTCTTGAGAATATTTTATTTTTGGTGATCTATTATTATATGCATTTATCGGATTTGATTGGAAACGTTCACCAATAAGGCGAAATCACGCTGCGTTATAAATTATCCATCAGTTGACCAAAGAAAGAATATATATTATACATCAATAATGATATAGAAGTTTGACGTGGCAACGCGAAGCATTTCTATCCCGAATTGGTTTACCAATCCCGCTCGGACCTATGTAAGGCCATTTGTTATGATGAAAGGGAATGATTTTTTTTTTTTTTTTTTTTTTATATATCAATAATGAAGGCATCATATCATCGATTTGTATCGATTCGAATAGAACCAAGTAATGTATCTTCAAATCTTGTCTGATGCCATTCATTATAAAAAAATAACGTTTTCTATCCTTTGTCTCTGTTAATATTTGCCAAAATTTCATGAATTTGAAATCTAACTGTATGAACTTTGCAAAATATGCCCATGCTTTTAGTTAGCTGTATTGACTACAAAAAATGGTCGTCACATTTTATTCATCAAAAAGTTATCAGGATTTTCATTTGTTTGTATAAATGGATATTCAATAGTAGTAGTTTTCCTTCTGCTTGGCCATAGATTGTATACATAAATTTTAGATTGACAACCAACTTTTATTTGAATTTTAAAAGGTTAAAAACAAATAATAGCACTCATTACAACGTTTTACAAATTATCTGTGGGAGTTTTTTTGGAGGGCTATAGACTGCGAAAATTAATGAAAATTGAACTCAATGTAGTATATAGGACTACTGTATGCAGACCAGAATATCTAGATAGCATTAGCTTTTGCGACTTAAATGTAATCGTCTCAAATCCATTATTTTCTTGAATTGTTCCCAAATTATTGGACAATAGATAATTCAGTTAAAGTTCGTAAAACAATTGGTATATGTAACCAATCTCGTTTGGTCTACATATTAGATCGGTGTTTTACATCAATTGAATTGACCATGCATCCACAGCTCACATATATGTTTACAATAAACATTTGAAGTCGCTCGAACTTCAACTCTTTATACATATATTTTATTCGTTTGACGAACATAGGAAAACATAAGATTGGACTTTTGGGCAGAGTTTATGATTTAGCATTTGTCTATGTATAATAGGGTTTACTTTGTCAGTTATGAGATTTATTTCTTTACGACTATATCATCCGTATACCGTACATATATATGTATATACGGTTGAAGGATGATGAATCAGTCTCACATTATCATAATTTATCACTAAGTCGGTAGTAATGTTATTTTAGACAAATTAATTATTTTGAAGCTTAATCTTTGTAATTGGTAGCCATGATGTCAGTTTTACAGAAACCAAAGAAACAAAATAATGATTTCCAATATTTCCGTTTAAAGACTCAAACCGTATAATTTGAGAGATTTATACTAAAATAATGACAAAGTTTCGAGCTGCAGGATTCTAATTGTATACTTTTTTTTTAAGAAAGTCAAAGAAATACAGAAATTATGAAGCTTCAGGGAATGTTCCTAAAGTCTCCTGTGGATATATATAAAAAATAATAAAATGAAGTCTCCTGTGGATATAAATTGATCAATAATGCGTTATAATAATTCATATATTCTAATATATATATATTAAGTGATTTGTTTCACCAAATCGTTGTTCAATCACACGTAGGGCTAAATTTATGGGTGAATCAAATATGCTTTACTATGATCTTTGGGTAGATATGTGTGGGTATCTCGTAGATATGCATATGTATATGCATTATTAAAATTAAATGGAAAATTATCTTTAAATTAACGAAAAACCAAGTATTAACGATGAACGTGAACCAAATTACAAATACAAAGCTTTGGTCCCTACTAGGCAATAGGCAATAGCAACTCATTATATAATGTTTATGTGGTTGTATTAAAATCTTTCCTCTTTTGTTGCACGTAGGATACTATCAAAATAAAGTAATCTACCAGTAGGTCCTGGCGTTTTGTAAGTGTCAACTGAGGAAAACAACTTCTATGAAAATAAAGAAGTCTACAAATAAGGCATAGATAATTTGTAACTTTATTTTGGCATATAAAAGTTCTCTATAATCATTTTTTCATAAAATTCTCTGGCTAATTTCTATAAATAATTCTCTATAGAAATATATTTCATAAAAGTTAAGAAATATTCCAGCCTGTCATAGAGGTTTGCAACTGAAAATTGGGTAATAATCTATTGACTTGTTTCAATAATAAAGAAATGAATCTACAAATAAGTCAAACAATATGGTTTGTAAATTAGGAAAATATATATTTTATATAACATAAAAGACCATGAAATTAAATTTCTTCATTTTCACCCATGTTTGGGGTTTTCTGCTATTTCATTTTCGTGTTGATTTCCCAAGGATTCACAGAGTCTGTTATAAACCCATATTTCTGATACTTTTTCTTACTTCTGATACTTAAGGTTTCTACTTCTTTTTTTTTTGGACTGAAGAAGTTTAAAATCAAAAGAATATTTTGGAAGTTCACGTCTGGTGAATATATGTACGTACATATTATATATATTTTTATTTTAGATATCATATAATTATATATTTACTACCAGTCAAAGATTAATATGCATGCATGTTAAGATATGTGATGTTTGCAAAATAGTTTTAATAATAGATTTTCAGAGATCTCAATGTGTTATCATACAATTGTTAATGTATCAATTTTATTTATATATTTTAATAAAAGATTTCTGTAGGATGTTGATCAAATATTTTTCTTTGGGCGATCTGTACCCTCAACGCTTATTTGAATATTTGTTAAACTATGTTCGGTAATTAATTTGGATTACTTAATAGTATCACCCCTTAACAAGTAAAAAGGGCCCTGACCAACAGAAAAAGAAGTAAATTAAAGAAGGTTTCAAATCAAATCACTAATGATTGTTAAACAATTTCAACTCGTGAATCAAAATCGTTTTTATTTTGTCGAGAGTCGAGACACTTACGGTTCCGACGGTTGATTCATTGTCTTGCAATTACAATTTCGTAAAGTACACGTGTCATTTTCCAAATAATAAATTGACATTTGTCAGGTACCCAAAAGACAACATCCTTACAAAACAAGAGCTTAGAGCAACTACATCCCTAAAAATTTCTTAAGGGTTCTTAGGGTTATTTTAACACTATATTTTGAAAAAATAAAGTTAAGAGATTATTGATGAGTTTTTATTTCTTTCACCCTTCAATGGTAGAACTTTTAGTAGAGTTCTTAAAATTTTTACCAAAAATCTCTAGAATCCATAGAACTTGATCTTGTTAAAACACTCTGAAGCTTCTTCCAGAGCTTTAGTATCACTAGATGACTTCCAGAAGCTTTCAAGAAGTTCACAAGTTTGTTGGCTTCATCTTTCAATTCCTTACAACTAAGTCCGGATGCAATCACACTCTGCAAATCACCGTTAGGAATATAGTCGTCTTCAACACCTCATTGCTCTGTCCAAACCTATCAACACTTATGAAGAAACCAAACTAAGTTTTTGTAAAATCAAATCTATTAACAAGAAACTAAAAAGATCATCAAGAATATCAACACTAAACATAAGAAAATCAAATTAAACAAAGCAAAATTGTCAAATCCCAAATTTTATCCTTAAGATCAGTCACAAAATAGAGTAACAAAAAATTATCATTCAGTGGATCACACATCAAACCGCAAAATAATGGGCTTTCTGAAAATCAAGACATAATTAGAGATTAACACAATCAAGAAATCAAACTAAGTTATGCAAAATCAAATCTATCAACAAGAAAATAAGTAAGACCATCAAAATTACAATAATTTATTTCAATATTTTACCTTAATTCCTAATTTTTCCTCAACATCAATCACAAAACAAAGCAATAAGTATCCGCAAAATAATTGGGTCAACGTATCAACATGATTTATAATTTTGATTACCAGATTAAATAACTATGAAATCAACGAAGAAACTGATTTGAATTAATTATGAATTGCGATTATGAAGAAAACTAACTCCAAAGTATCAGGAACAACCCAAAATCACTAATCCTATCATATCTCACGCGCATGCTCTTGAAATGATCGAACTGGATTAGAAGGAGGAGGAACAGCTGTGTCATAAATCTTCACTGAGCTGTCACCAAATGCAGTGACGAATATAAATGAAAATGATAGAAATTGAGAGAGACGACAAAAAAATTAGTTTCTTTTATTAAAATTTTTTGGCCAATAACAATGCGACACATTAGAGGTTCTTATGGGTTCTTTAATCTCTCTGAAAATAACCGGTTCTCACTCTATAATTCACTTTTTATTTATTTTTAACCCAATTAATGCTAAGAACCTATCTAACAACTCTCTAAAAACCCCGCAAGTACCAGGGCTTGTCTCTATCATCATCGTCACCATATTTTTTCTTTCCATACCATAATTTATTAATTAATCCCAAAAACTCAATGAACACACATTAAAAAATCTTATATCTATCTATAAAAACCATCTTTGTGTACAACCCCCAACCCTTTTCTTTTGTTCATCTGCAATCTTCAAAATACTATAGGTATAAATTTCTCTCTTTTCTTCATTTTCATTTTAGTATTCTAAATTCAACTAGTTAATTATCCCTGTTTTATACCATGCTTTTGTTACAATGATTTAATTAATAATTTTCCAGAAATGGAAGTCAATTGCACGGAAACACCGTTGCTTTCGTCAAACGATCATGAGGCTGATGATCACAAACTGAAGCTAACCGGATTGGTTTATACATTGAAATCAAATTTCTTTACGGATTTGCCTCAAAAACTTCGATCCGAAATTGATCCGGAGAACCCTTTTCACCTTGATATCTCCAAAGCCGTAGGCCTTAAAAGAGGTAAGTATACACACTCACATCAAATTCTCTTATTTTGTATTTTTCACAAGATTAACAAGTACTACACCAAAAATGTTGTTTAAATTTTGTGTCTCTAAAGATGAAAAGGATTACTACGAAAGACAATTGGCAACACTAAAATCCTTTGAGAAAGTAGAAAGTTTCTTAGCTCGATCAGATGAATATATCATGGATGAAAAAGAAGAAGAAGAAGATCGAGTTGAGAGAGCTGCACAAGAGTTAGCCATGCAAATCTCCAATTGGGCTAACATCTTTTTACTTGCTCTTAAGGTGTGACTTGATCTATTGAAGCTTTTAACGTTGTTTTGATGATGTTTATTAATCAGATTTCTACAATGTTTAGATATATGCTACAATAAAGAGTGGATCCATAGCGATTGCAGCATCGACACTCGACTCTTTGCTTGATCTAATGGCGGGAGGCATACTTTGGTTCACACATTTGTCAATGAAAAACGTAAATATCTACAAATACCCCATTGGAAAGCTTAGGGTGCAACCTGTTGGAATCATCATTTTCGCTGCGGTTATGGCCACTCTTGGTATATATATTTATCTTTTCTATAAAAAAATCATCAACTCTAAGCTTATATTATTATGTTTTTTTTCTTTGATAAAAGTGTAACTCTTAAATAGGTTTCCAAGTACTACTTGTGGCTGTTGAACAGCTGATTACAAATGAACCCCCCGAGAAAATGAATCATGACCAGTTGGTTTGGTTGTATTCAATCATGCTAAGCGCAACGGCTATTAAACTTGTCTTATGGATCTATTGTAAAAGTTCGAGAAATCATATTGTCCGTGCATACGCGAAGGTAAGTATATATGTGCATGTATTCTTACAGCCCCAACGTAAAAATTGGTATTAATTGATGATGTTTTATATAGGATCATCACTTTGATGTGGTGACAAATGTTCTCGGACTGGTTGCGGCCGTTCTTGGGAATGCCTTCTATTGGTGGATTGATCCGTCTGGTGCTATTCTCTTAGCTATCTACACTATTGTCAATTGGTCTGGGACCGTCATGGAAAATGCAGGTAACTTTTAATTAGATGTTCACATATTGTTCAATCTAATAACTGTATATAACTGAGAATTTTCACTCTTGATTTTTTTTAATGTATAGTTTCATTGATTGGACAATCAGCTCCTCCAGAAATACTGCAAAAGCTAACGTACTTAGTGTTGAGACAAGGAGCTGATAACATCAAACATGTAGATACTGTTCGTGCCTACACATTTGGTGTACTTTATTTTGTCGAGGTTCGTGTATGAATATTAGTGTTGAAATCATATAGTTAAAACAAAAACTTATAGTAGAAGTTGGAAGTCGATTATTACTTCCACTTAGTCTATACTGTTATATGTTTGTGATGACAGGTGGATATAGAACTTCCAGAGGATTTGCCACTGAAAGAAGCTCATGCAATTGGTGAGACATTGCAAATTAAGCTCGAAGAACTTCCAGAAGTGGAAAGAGCTTTTGTTCATCTTGATTTTGAGTGTCATCACAAGCCTGAACATTCTGTTCTTTCAATAATCCCCAACGACATATGAAAATCAATGAAGTATTAATTAGTAAGAAACAATTTCGTATGATATATATATGTATATAGTGTATAATGAACAACATCAAATTATTCGGTGAGAAATCACTGAAAATCCTGCAGATCTTTAACCTTGCTCTACATCAAATGAAAAAATGAAGCTAGAAAAATAAAATAAAAATAAACAGAGTGCAAATCCAAACATGAGAGAAAAATGTAACCTGTAAGAAAAATAAAAAAGTTTGAAACTCAAAGTTTTTTTTTCTCCAGACGAATTATAACGTTCCGGATGATACAAAGTCACGAAACGCCTCACACTCCAGATTCCAAATCCCCGGTTCAAATCAAGAGCAAAACCAAAACCGTTAATTTAGAATAACGAAAACCTCAGGCCATTGCTAGCTGCAAATAAGTTATACTCTTCAACCTCTGTGCTCTCTTTCCCTTTCATCTCGCTATTTCCAACAAGCTCCCGCAAGACCCCATCTTTGGAATGAGCAGGTTTCGATTTGCTTCCAGTAGAAAGACCCACCGGTCCGCTGAAATGGAATAAGGAGAAGCTGTCTTTACTTACTGTCTGTGTTTCCGGTGGAGTCAAACCGTTTGGTTCCAATGGCGGCTCAAGAGTCTGAGCTTTGTCCTCGGAGTTGGTTTTGGAAAACGGATGGAACACTGGAACTGGCCCGGGATTGAAGAAGGGTGTTGCTGAATGATTCAGCGGGCTACCGTACTGCAAGCACAATGGCGAATCTCCGTTCATACTGTATCTGAGTGGACCTGTGTACAGATAAGGATTAGGGTGAGGGAACGGAATTAATCCATTGCCTGTAGCCGCAGGCCAAGAGACCGGTGGTGCTTGATGGAAGTAGCTCATTGGTGAAGCAGTCTGGAAAACCGGATACTGTAGATTCTGGTTTAGCATTTGAGGAAACATGCCTCCTTGCGGTTGCACATTAACAACACCATGTGCCATGTTATTGTCTTTATCCAGGTTGTACCCAGTTGCTGCAATAGGAGTTTCTGAGATTTTACTCTTCCCAGTAGTATCTGGTACGAGGATATTGTTCAAATTACCAATAACTGTATTCTCTCTTCCTTCGAATTGCTGACTGGCGTCTTCTGAATCAGATGTGGAGGAGGATTCAGTGTTTCCATTGTTTGAAGATACCGTATTGCTCTCTCCTTCACTAAGGCATGACGAGCAATTGTCTGAACTCGATGTACTGCTCATCATCGGATCTTTCAAATGCCACCCATTCTTTGTCTCCCCAGACTCCATGCTGCTGTTATCTTTAAGCTTGGGACTATCCAACTTCTCTGCAGCCTTACATTGAGACAAAAGTTCAGATGAGTTCTCAGCAATACCAGTGTCTTCTAGCTCTTCAGCCTTAAAAGTTGAACATCTAACTGTTACATCAGATTCGGAGTTATTTCTCGGATGTTTCTTTGGCTCCATTGGCTCCCAAACTTTTTTCAAATGTACTGGATCTCTAGTTGAAGAAGAATATGGAGCAACTCCCACTTTGCTTTTAAGTCTTAACTCACGAGTATAATCAGGTTGAGTATACCTGTTGCCTTGGAACACTGGCTTGGAGGCATCAGGAGGAGAACCCGAAATGGATAAGGTGTTGGGTTCTCGAATGCTTCTGGTTGCAGAGATGTCTACTTTTGCACGGTATTCACCACTAGGCTTGCAACTGCAAGAATTAAAGTCAAACCTCTCACTGATCCTGTTGTCACCAGACTGAAACTTCTCATGGCACTTAATACCACTCAGGCCACCAGTCTCTGAAGCTTTCACTCTTAACTGTCTGTTTGACCCATTGACATTGAATCCCCTTGAAGGCACTTCTAATCTATCATTACGGTATCTTGCTTCTGACCTACTGACAAAAGAAGCATTCTCCGAATATCTACGTTCATCTGACCACCTAAAAGCATTATCAGATTGCACTTCTTTCCAATATCTTGCATTCTTCTGAACAGGTTTCTGATGATCATTTGTAAAGTACTCGTTCTCATCTTCAAGATCTATAATCTCTCTATCAGGGCTGTCACAGTAGTGGGTTTCCGTTCTTGGAGAAGGGCAACCATCCAAACACTGTCTTTCTTGAACATCGGGAGAACACTGTGGAGACAAATCTGCATCCCCAGTTTCAATTTCTGACTCCTCGCAGTTTAAGGCATTGCTCATCTCGTCATCAAGGTTTGGTAGATCTTCTTCTTCCCTTGCTGAATTCAGCAGCATGTCTTTATCGCTAGATTCAGGATTTTTCTTCTCTTTACCTTTTTCTTTTTCCTTCAATCTCTCCTTTCTGCGAAGTTTTTTCTCCCTTTCTTTGGTTCTTTTCTTCTCCTTCCGCTCCTCTTCTTCACGCTTTTCCTTCTCTTCTTCCTCAAGAAGTTTCTCCTACAGGAGTTAGGACAATGGATTTGTTGGAAATCATCTGGATCAAAATTCCTTTGAGTACCGTAGAATAGAATGCCTACCTGTTTGTCCAAGGTAATAATTTCCTTGCAGGCAACATGTACACGTTGCTCTAGTAGTTTCAATGTAAGACAAACAAAGATACTGTGTGCATTTTGACGAGCTGTTCCTTCCCTGAATGCTTTTTCAACCTAAGAAATAATCAACAGATAGAAATGAGTACATAATGGAGCAAAAAATATCAATAAATAAAATGTGACTCTGACAAACCTGTTCCTTAAAAATAACTGTTGCAGCATCTAGAAGAAACTCTCGAGCAAGCTCTGGACTTTTTGCATGCTTTTGCGGACGGGAGCATTCCCCATCAAACTCAATCCCATCTTTGTCCATCATGTCTTCATCCTTTTATAACATAGGAAGCACAGCGTTTAAGAAAAGGATATTAAGAATATTCGTGGAATCTAAAACATTTGAGTCTTGAGAACTTTAAGTTAAAATGCTTATGAATCTGGAATCTACCTCTTCTTCCTCAGCTTCTTCAGCATGCTCAAAAAACCTTCGAATGCTTTCACCTCTTTTGATTGAAACAAATCCATCCCCAACAACCAGCCTGCAGTGCACGCAGTCTTGACCTTTTAAGGCGTGGGCTTTGACGGACACCTCAGACCAACGGCCATCTATTTTATAAGCTCTAAGCGTAATGTAGCATGAATTTAAGCCACGAAGGTCTAGGCCATTGACTTTGACTCTCCCGTTCATGCCAACATTTTCAAATTTGAGGATATCACATTTTCCTTCTCCTGTTCCAATTGCCCACTCAAAGTGATGGTACATTCCAGCGTTCTCAGCAAAAGTATCCCGCCAATCTACTTGCACCGAATCAATGGATACCTGTAATATTGAGATGACATTTGTCATCCAGTTATGAAATATAATCCTCTCAAGAAATATAGTAATATACTTTTCGGAAACCACAACTCTGAACTATAGAAACCACAAAGACGAGAAGGTTAACATAGATAAAGCACCTCATATTGGAAGGCTGTATCAGCAACACAAAACCAGGTGGTACACCGAGGTTCTCTCCGCATTCGTTTCAGTTCCTTAAGCTCTTTGAACTCACGAATAACATTTCGTCTGCAGTCTCTACAAAACCTCTTGCTGTCAAATCTGTAATTGAAAGGTCCATTTGTTACTAAGGTCGAGAGAAAAAAGTCTCCACATGACCAGACAAAGAAGAGTGTTGTATTGCATGACTTGGTAGGCACATCCTCAAAGTCCAGACAACAAAATCCACAGTCATCTTGCAATTCAGAATGTGATAACTTGAGCGGTAACATTTCCTGTTACCCATGACCCAGATAATATCCAAAAACTTCTCGATTCACTTAGTGATTGAACATCCAAAAATATCAAATCAGTTAGTGACATACCTGTACCTCAGTCTCTCCATAAAATCCTCTTCTTTCATCCTCAAAAGAGATTGTCGAGTTTCTTCACTGAGTGCGGACCAGAAATCCACCAATGTATCACAAGAAAGCCTTGCAGTATGGAGAGCACAAGTTTCTCTTGTTCCATGCCCTCTGCCATAGCTAGTTAATCCTTGACTAATCCATCCCCGGCCTCCACCACCACAAGCATCGGGATAAAGCAACTCACGTTCCCTTTCTCGAGCAGGAGCACTGTCAAAAACCTGCTAGAACCAATATATTAACTAGTTGAACACGAGGGGCTACAAATATGTAAAAAAAACTTACATAAACTTACATTTTGAAGTCCTTTGAGAGACTTTGCGTACAAATAGCAATCAAGTAGTGTGAGTGATCCATCACGGGTGGCAGTGAGACCTCCCCATGGATGAACAGATGGATCTTGCATCTCATGCGTACATCCGTTATTGACAACTGAGTTACAGTCATTATGAAATTTTGAGGCTCTTGATTTGTTGCAAATAGAATTCCCTATAGTTCCCTCCGGATGCAAGGACTTGCCATGCATAACAATCTGCATGAAACCTTCAAGAAGCAGGCCATTGCATCTGGAACAGTACATGTTCTTGCGAGCTTGCTCAAACAGAGTCTGTTTGTCAATCTTTAGGAGTTCCTGCCTATCTTCCCGCGACAGCCCACTCCAGAACTGCACACAAATACAGAATAATTTTCTATAACTTAATGATTTATCATAACTTCATTTAGCTACACCATGATGTGTAACCCAAGAACCAAAAAAAAAAAAAGAGAAGCAAGGACAGAAAATATGAACAAACATGGGGCCATAAATTCTACAGAGTTGTAAGCAGGATTATAGTGGCAGATAGAAAAAAATTAAAAAAACTAAACGAGAACAATTTGTAGTGTTTTATAGAACCAGCGAATACTCTAAAACATAGAAACGGGTTTTGTATTGCAACCAGAAGAAATATAATGAAGATCTGAGCTAAAGCTTTGGTTGATACAATCAAAGCAAATTATCTGTAGCTGATAGATAGCAATCACAAAACACCAATTGAAGAATAAATCAGAGGCAAAGATCTGGGTCGAGAATCCAATATCGAAAAGTACCGTTTCAAGCTGATTGAAGCTGACTCCATCGATTTCCTTTGACCAGAAGCCAAAAGAGTATTGGTCGTTCCTCTGTGCTAAACCTGGCATCATTTACAGTCTCTTGTGTTCATCAACCAATGTTTTCATTCTCTATCACAGCTCCCAGACTGACAAAACCCGATCCTATTGGATTCAATTCCCTCCAACCAGACTACGAAAACACCAAATCCAATCGGAAATTACAAGATAATATAATCGATCGCGATGAATCGGGGTGGGCGATTCGGAAAAAATAATATATAAAAAAATAAGAAAAGATAAATTATGAAAATTCCCCGGAAAAAAACTCTCACGTCAGATGCTTATCAGAAAGAAAACGAATCGAATTGGATTGGAAATGGAGAAGGCCGCAAATCAGGGTTCCTCGGTCGATGACGATGACGATGACGATGAGATTCGCGGCTGCGTCAAATATCGTAGAGAGAGAGAAAAATGAGATGTGTAACTTATAAAGACGGACTTAAGAAGGCTGGCTCGGCTTCGCTTGGTAGAAAAAAAAAATATTTGAGCGAGGGAGCGGTTAAAATGAGCAGATGATAACAAATTTATGATTTCATTTCATTTTTCTAATAATATTTTGCCTTTTTTCTTAACTTTTTAGTCATAATAATCAAATTTACAGTATATCAAATCTACAAAAAATTTCAAATCTACAAAGTTTACTTATTTCGGGTAATAATATATACTCTGTATAAAGTCTTGCTTTGTATTCATGTAGGATGTTTCATCTTTGTTACTTTTCCTTTAGTGAGTAAATGTGTTTTTGTGTGGGTATGGTGTTGTCATGATGCTGTAATGGCTAAAACTTTTCGCTTGCTATTTAATATTTTCATTTACAAAAATCCAATGGACTATCTACTATACAACTATTTTGTCACTATACAGATTCAAATTCAGTATAGTTTTTATGAGTTATTGGAAAACAAAACTATTTATTTATATTTTGGTTTCACTTTTTTTTTTGTACAGAACTATAAACCTACAAGACTACAAGTTTTGAGTTTTGTTTTAGTATTGTCTATGTTATTAACTTCACTTTGTGTTTTTTTGGCGGTAACTTAAATTTGTTTAGATAAAATAAAACAGTTATTTTTTGTAACGGTCGTATTAAAAGTAGTTTAAAAACAGTTAAAATAATGGAAAACACGGGTAAGTTAAATATTTAAACAAGGCGCTTAAAAACTGTTTAACGGTTATATAGAAAGTAGTTAAATAACTATAAAAGATAACACACATAAAACCCGGTAAGTTAGAACAAATTATTTAATTATAATATAACTTCTATAAATTAATAATATTGAGATCAATGTATTTTATCAAAATTATTAATTTATATAAATTATATTTGAGTCAAAATATTAATTTAGAATCGAAGAAAATTATTAATTTAAGGATATTTAATTTTTCGAATAGGTTTGTATGTTACCACACACAATTGAACAGTAAAAGGCTTATAAATTATTATATATGATGATAAGAAAAAAATCATGGTGTATATGATATTAGGATTTGAAACATGAGATTCATTTGCCATTTGTCATATTATTTTATGATAAAACAATTTTTATCCTTACTAGAATTTAAATTTTTACAAAATAAAATAGAATTTACATTTTTATCAAACGAAAATTATCAAAAGCTCAGACTCTTACGAACTTTATGAAACGCTCATTGTATTTCCACGCTTGTAATCCCTATTTTCTATCTCTATGCACGATGGAGTAGTGAAACTGAAATGCTTACAGGGGAGCAGCAATGTACGTTCTAGATCTCTCCAACACCTATAAACTGAAATACCGATACTAAACCGAATTTAAGATACTGCTTATCATGAAGTCTAAGTTCTAAACTCGAATCAAAATCACCATTGTAAAAGGATAAAAAAGGCACAAATCTGTTTCGGAAATGGTTTTACAACAAGAACATAGCCAAAATTATGTCTTATTTTTTCCTACATTCCCTGTCTGAAACCACAAAAACCCAACCAAAAAACAAACCAAAAATTACAGAGATGATAGTTTTTTCTTGCAGCCACAGAATAGTAACAGTGGCTCCCTCCAATCTGATTTAACATAAAAGATTATCATCATCTTCATCCCCATTGGAGAAGACTCCACTATAACATACTAAAACCAGACAACAAACTTCAATTCTTTCATATGATCATGAGCCCTCCATGAGGCTTCTTCTTATGTACAACATTTTTCAATCATTTTGTTCTTTTCTTTGGTTTTGTTTACTCCTCTTTCCAGATTCGACCAGTCACTCTCAACTTGAGTTCTTGCCTATCACCTCCAGAGAAGTAGAGTGCGAGGTTTCTTGGGATGATGAGTCCATCTTGACTGTCCCGGACTTTCCTATGACTGTCACGGATGCTTCTAGGGATCCCTTGCCATGTTAATTTACGTCCGTGAGCTCCTACTTCCAAGCTGTAACTGAACTTCTTTGCCTCGTTTTCATCTCCCATGAAACGAAGGAATGCCATGTACACTGGAGCCATCCCAAGCTGGAACGCCTCAAAATGCAAACAGAACTGTCTCCCAAAACAGTTGAACACCTGTAAATAAAATTTAAGGAATTGAGATGTGAGTTGAAGCGTAAAGTAGTATATTGGCGATGATCAAAATGAGATTGAGAACCCCTATGGTTATAATGAGCCGTAGAATCAAAAGTTAACAGGAAATGGAGAAAATTGGACTGACAAAGAGATGCAAAACAGGAAACAGAAAAAGAGCTAATAAGGGAGTTTGCCCAGTTAGAGTGCAGGAAAGTGAACCTAGGCCCTCTGCTTATGGCAGCGGATTGACCAAAATTTAAAATTTAATGGAAACTTAGGCATGATAAGGTATTAAGTATAACACAAATAGCTTAAAAAGCTGGAGATTCTAACAGTATATGAGGAAGAAAGCTAGAGCTTGGTGAATGTGAAATTTAGTCATATCATGATATAAAACAACAATCAATGTAAACAACTAATTTGAAAGAAATAACTTGGGATGGACTTTTTAGACTTTTTGACATAAGAAGATAACATATCAAAACAAGAATTTTTTACCGTAAGCATCCATGTAGCATTTTCTACTTCATGTGGATTTGACTTTACATAACGGTGGTTGAAAGTGCACCCATCATGCATATCAACTTTGTGATCATCTTTGAGATGAACAACTAGTGTAGGGATATCACCTGTAACTGAACATTCGGAGCCAGCATAAGGACAAGTGTAAGGCCTAAACCTGCAATGTTGCTCATGCTTAAGCTTGCTGTAGTAAGGGAAAATGTCATGGCACCCTAAATTTTGGTACCGGCATGGAACTTCCAAAGACTCTGCAACTTTCTCAAGAGCTAAGCATCTTATGTTACCAAGCTCATAGCGACATGTAGGGCATGTGTTCTGCACTCTCACTTTGCAGTTAGAACACAATGTATGGCCATTAGGACACTGTAGGATAAAACAACGTTAAGAACATGTAAAATTGCAATTACTGCAAAAAATTTAAAAGCTTATTATATGTTTCTGACCTGATGAATCGGAGGGTACATTAAATTTGTACACACGGGACATTCAAGAAGCTCATAGACACCATTGTTGGAATGCATCCCATGTTTTCCAATCCCTGCACTACCTGGCTTTGTAGGTTTGTTGTTATTAGCTTCCACTTTTGTCGTTTTAACCTCATAGTCCATTCCCGTCGAATTAGATTCCATGACTTCTTTCAAAGCACTGCCTCCAGGAGCCATGGCGAGTACAAATCCCTTGTTCAGTAAATTGAAATCCCCTTTTGTTTTCACTTGTACTCAGATGATTCACTCCCTTTGGATCTATTAGTTTTTCTGCAGCAGGAAAAAGAAATCAAGACCAATATAAGCTTATATATTTCACATGTCAAATTTAACACACACATGAAAAAGGCTTATACTACATTTTGTTAATAAATTGAGAAAAAGGTAGAAATAGAGGGCAGATACTTAGTTCATTTGATCAAGTCTTTCACTTTATTTCTAGCTTCATCAGCAACAAACGAATAAAGTTTAAAAATAATTAAAAGAAAACAAACACTTGGAGCAAACATTAAATGCACTTTCAGCAAGCAATAGGCCTCAAGCTATGAAAAATGCTAAAAGCTAGACCTTTGCACATTCCAATGACTTTAACAGTTAACACTTAACAGTAATCAATCACAGAACTATCAAAGATCAAAACAGAAATAAATAAAAACATGTTCTCTTTGCGGACCATTCGTTTCAATCTAACTAGACAGAGAAGAAACATGAAAATAGATCTAACTAAAACAAGAATAAACATGATTCTAAACACAGAGTCTAAGTGCCTAAACAAATGAAACAAGATTCAAGGGATCTAACCTATGACAGCTAAAAAAAAATCGTGCAAGCAAGGTTTCAAATTTTGCAATAAAAAAAAAACTTTAATTTAAACCAAGTTTGAGCAGAAATCTATAGAGAAGGGTGCTCAAAAATGCAAACCCAATATCATAAATTTCAACATTCCTCTTTGACCAATGAAACAAATTCAAACAATCAATTCATTAACGAAACGATTCAAAGTTCTCGAAAATTGGAAAACTTTATACCTTTCGAGATATATTTCCCCCCCCCCCTCCCCCCCAAAAAAAAAGCAAGCTAGATTCGTCACACGACGCCTCCTGATACTAAGATAAAAAAAAGCACACCCGGAAAATCCGACCCGGTAACCAAATTCGGAATTCGGTGATTCTCGATCTTTTTCCTAATTTCCGAAAAAACCCAAATCCAAAGAGGAAGAGGAGAAGTATATTACCCGGAAGAAATATCCAGACTTGGCGGTGGGGCGTTTTTAATTTAATTCAGATTTAAATTAAGACGAGAAGTCGACGGATTATTTGAAAAAAAAAAAAAAAACTGAAATTGGTCAGAAACAAAAAGAGACGGGAGGAGACGGAGGAGGAGGAGGAGGCTGGTTGTGTCCTGTCTTGTTCGTATCGGTGAAAGCCATCAATGGTGTTGGTCTCTGTTTTGTCTTTATTCCTCACTTTTAAAAAACACCGAATCACAATTCACGAAGGTGGTTCCCTTTTTTTAATAGAATAAATTCAATTAGATTAAAAGCTCACTCAATGATAGTTATTTTTATTCATCAGATTTTGTACTATCTTCATAATTATTACTACTATTTTTCCCATTTATGGTGCGTTCCAACGCTCGATTTCCTTCTTTTTATATTTTCCTTTTTTTTTTTGTAAATTCTAACCGAGCAATTGGAAGGAAAAGAAAAAACAATTATTTTCAAGTAATTTATACGATTTTTTAATTATATCAAATCCACTTATGTAATCCCAGTTATGTATAGGTGACTCTATGTGAGTACTAAAAACAAAAGAAGAAGCAGTAAAATAGCAGGTAAAGACTTTGAGGCAGCTAATAGTTTCATCTCCGGCACAAGTCAATTTATATTGAATGAAGAAAAATACAAAAAAAAAATAATAGTGATAAACTAAGAAAATATATAATAACAAATTAAACTTAAAATAATCTTATTGGCTCGAGTTCGTGCATCGAATAACGAGACGATGCTCGTTTCCCGCACACCTCATTTGAGTTTTTAAATTTTTGTTTCTCTTTTGGAAATTTCAGCTTTAACCGTTTATATACCAGCCATTGACGTAATTTTCTTCACGAAATTTAGACATGTTTGACATTTAGAGTTTGTCAAGAAGTTTTCAATGAGATGTAAAGGTTAATTCAGTTAAAACAGACCATTATTAAGCATGTTTCAGCTACTAATCAAGTCACAAGAGTATAAATGATGAAAGCCTGAAAATGGTGGAAGATGTCTGTTTTTGTGGGCTTTATTTTCCCCCTCGTGTGAATATATTTATGCGGTGCTTTTTATATTGCCAAGAAAAATATAATATATCATAATAATAGTATAAAAGAAGTTTTTTTCTTTGTTATAATGAGAAGTGAAATAATTAAAAGAAAACAATATGAAGTGAGATAATTCAACAGACGTGTCCGATGTCGCGCTGCGCGCATGTGACATGTACTCTGCTCAAAAGTTAGGAAGCAAGGGGAAATAATGTTTATGATGGGAAACAAGTTTTCTAAAAATACGTCGCCTGAGAGATTCGAACTCTCGCGGGGAAACCCCATGTACTTAGCAGGCACACGCCTTAACCACTCGGCCAAAGCGACTTGTTGATCAGATTCTTCACCAATAATTTTAACACATTGTATGTTTAAAGACGCTAGCATTTTGCCTTCATGCGTTGCTTCAAAAAAAGGTTGTGGTTTTGACACTTTCTAATGAATTTTATATCCAACAGACTTTTATATTAACCAATTATGAATCGAAAATCCATGAAAGTGTCTTTTAATACAATTAAAACGTTGGTGTTTTCTATTTATAGGTTATACAATACGAGTCAAAATAAGAACACACTCCAAACTGGATATAGAAAAACTAGCCAAGTTCTATCAGAACAGATATACTCCTGAAAAGGATAAATTAAAAATTCCATTAAAAATACCATTCCTATTCCGAAAAATACAAAACAAATTATAACAAACCCACAAACAACAAAAGAAAAATAAAGTTATAGTCTTCTTCTTTATCACCATCGTCATCTTCGGCTTCTAGGTTGGAAGCTTTTTTATTGTTGTTTCAAGTAAATCTCCTTCTCCTAGGTGGACGAGAATCTGCACTGTCTACATCAGAAACCCTCGAACCATTCTCATTCCTTCTCCTCGAAGAAGATGTCGAAAGAGTGACCATAGAATCAATCTCAACTGCGGTATCCACTTGACTCTCAGAGTTTATAACAGCTGCAATGCTTGAGAATGAGTCTCTATCATCAACCACAACAGGAGCATGATGGTTTTGCTCTTGGTGGTTCCTCCCCAATGGATGAGTTCTAAAATAAGCATCTACAAGCCTCTCTGCAGAACTCAACGCAGATGTGAAAGTTGAGATCCTAGCAACTCGATGTGACTGTAACTGTCTTCTGATCAGCAGAGGATGGAATCTTGTGGCGGTTTCACCTATGAGATCGGAAACAATGTTCGGGTTTAGATCAATACCCTCTGCTGCTGCTGCTGCAATGGCGGCTGCTGCTGCTGCACTAGTCTGGCTCTGCTCTGATCTAACTCCCCTAGATGTCATCAACCGGTTAAGAATCGAATTGGCTCGATCGTTTGCTCTTTCTGATGCCTCGCGGTTACTAAAATCAGGAACCAGGGTTGAATCCCTGTCAAACCTATTCTGTATACGTCTAATCATTTCTTCCATGGGTATTGTAAAAGGTGACCTTTGAATTGTATTCCTTAGGCTCTCGACACGTCTAGCATGGGGTCTCATGGGGATCTTAGTATCTAAACTCTCCTCAATTTCTCTTTTATGGTTTCCACGCCCATAGATCGGTGTAACGGTTTTGGGGGTCACCTCTCCTTTGCAGACAGGACATTCCTTTGCGTCTGAAATTTGTAACCATTGGTATAGACAAGGCCAACAGTAGAGATGGCCACAACAAGTAAGAACTGGCTCCTTCGACAAATCCAAACATATATTACAGTCGAAAAAGTTACCATCGCTGCCATTGCTTTTCTCAACATCCGATTTCTTCTCCAATACACCATCCCCCATGGCTCCATCGCCATTTTCACACATTTTCAGATCTTCATTAACTCTTTCACTACCCTCGCCAATCTGCATAGCAGCTCTATTCACAGAAGTTCCCATCAATTGGTTCAGTTCTATAGCCATGGTATGGGTTTCAGACAGAACCGGGATTGGAAGATTAAGCTGCCTGAAACGAGTCCTATGACGGGTTCTGACCCTCGTCACAGCGTCTGAGGTTCTCTCAGACGGGTCATTAGTCCAATCAACCAAATTCACAGTCTCGTTTGGTGGTGGTTGGAGATCTGACTCAGGACCAGGCCCTAGATTCAAATCCAGGTTCATTGTGTCAGCTAACTCCTCACCCATCAAAAAACAAAAAGGCTCTTGCTTTCTCTTGCGGTGAACAGTATGTAGTCCGTTGGATCTTTATAATTCTGGGGGATGAGAAACAATGACAAAATCACAACTTTTTCAGATAAAAAACTTCAAAAGAGAGACAAAGAAAGTAATATCAAACAGAATCAAATAGGAAGATCTCATAAAACAATCAATCTACAGACACACAGTTTTCAATCTAAATTAGAGACATACAAGAAACACAATGTGAAAAATGAAACTATTAGACCATACAAAAGTAAAACCAAACCAAAGCATACAAAAAACATCAAGGAAAAGAACAAAAACAACAAAACCATTAAGAACAAGAACACAAAATCTAAATGCTCTCGTCACAATGAAATTTCTAGAGTTGGTTGAAAAAAAAAAATACTATAAACCTTAACCACGCACTTAACAGCTTTATAAACAAAAACTGTTTAGAACAACCATAAACCTTAACCAAACGACTCTGATGAACACTAAAACGTTTTTTGGTTTCTCAAATAATGGATGATTTAGTTCAGCTCCTCTTCAATTTTTCAACAGCAAACTCATCAAAAAGCTCCTTGCTTTCAAGACACAAGACCGATAATGATTAGACAACCCTACGACTCATTCCAAACTTTGAAAACTAGAAGAGATCGTACACCCAGAAAATAAAAAGGGGCAGAGGGGAATAAAAAAATGTGGAAAGCAAAGATGAAACAAAAATTCCAACTTTGCAATAGAAAAAGAGTTAGATTCAACAAACATAAAATCAGAAAAAGAGGAAATTACCCTGGAAGCAATTAACATGCGTGAAAGCTTTGGTATCTTCTTAGATTTGCTTCAGATTCAATAAAAGAGTAAAGGAGAAATCGAGTCTCTGGAGGAAATAAGATGTTAATTACAAACAGAGATGGTGAGAGACAAGCCAATTATTAAATTGAGGAACCAATTATGGATCTCCAAAAACAATTCAAGGCTGCCATCATCAACCAAAACCCCCAATTGGAGAAAACCCTAATTCTCAAATTCCCGCTTGAAAAATCCACAACCTTTCTACCATTAAACAAAAAAAACAAACTGAAGAAAAACCCAAGCTTTTTGACTCTCGATCCAGCTACAAGCAGCTAAGGAAAGACCCAGAAACTATGCAAATCTTACAATAAAAAAATGAAAACAAAAATACAGAAATCTGAAGGAGGGGCTGGAGAGAGAACAAGAAGAATCAAACGACCTGAACTTGGATTAGGTTAGGTAAAAATCATAAGACCAAAGGTTGATTAATCAATCAATAAGCTAGAACAACTAAGCTCCGACAAAGCCAAGGAAAATTCACCTTTTTTTTGTTTGCTTTAGATACAGAAACGTCAAAATCTTGTCCAAATTAATGGCTTTAATTGGGAAAAACCGAAACCTCTAAGCAGAGAGAGAAAGAAGAGAGAGTGAGGAATCTGGTACGCATGATCAATCTCTTTTCTGATCGGACGGCTAGGGAATTTTTGAATCATTTACTGAATCCAGATTCTTTTCTCATTAGAGAAATAAAGGAGTATTTATTATTTTTGTGCACCTCTTTATCAAAAAAAAAAAGTGATCATCAAATATACCAAATTGTTTCTGTAAATGCATACCAAAACTCATTAGGTGTCCTTGTGAAAACCCTTGTTTAGATGCTAAACTTTACATATATTCTTCGTTTTTATATACAATGTTAAAAACAATTCATAAATGTCACAGTAAAAAAATACAATGATCGGAATTAGAAAAAAAAAAAAATGTATTCAACTCCAAAAGGGATGAAGTCATGTTGACCTGAAGATCTTTACCGTACAATACATAAATAACAGGGAAAGGAATGTCAACCTCGTCTTTCATCAATCTCTTACATCATAAGCTCAGGAGTCAGGATCATGTATATGACCTTGACCTTTATCTATACGTACGAGGGCCGAGGGGTCAGAGTAAGATCTTGCAATCTCTTTGGAAGTAAAACAAAAGTGACATAAGTACACACCACCTCCACCTGCATTCATTTGCCTGAGCTAAAGGTTATGAGAGATCTATGAGCTAATTGCCTATCAAATTCTTATCACTGTATCCATGTAAAACCTGACGTGATAAACCACCTTATTAGGTCATGGCTAGCTTTTCGCATAAAGATTGATATGTTGCAGTGCAGAGCTTGAATTTCTCCTCGACTACATTATGTGTTTCCATCATACCAATTTTTTGTAGTCAGGGTGGAGAAACACGAAACACACATTAAGTCGCCAAAAACGTAATGAAAGGGGTGAATAGAGAAGACGGACGAGTTTGTATTAGTTACCTTGGTAGAGCTGTGGTGACAATTTAGAGGGAAGGGCCACTTTATCATAAGGGACCTGAGGAGCTCAGACCAAGTGCCTGTCTATGAGACTCCTCGTTTGACTCTGTTGAAGAATAATATTCATCTTCTTCTTCTCCATCTAATCGATACCTCGAGCCCCAAGATCTTCTATTCCCCGAGCAAGTTTTCCTTTCTTCATGGGTGTTTGACCAAGAGAAGTTCCGGCCACGCCCTCAAGGTTTCCTCTCTTCATGGGTGAATTAACAGGAGAAACCTCGAGATCCACCCAATGCAGACCGCAAAAGGTAGTCAAATTCAGATCCATCATCAACTTGGCTAACAACAAAACACCCCACATAAATTGAAAGCATGGTTGGATACAAATATCTACATCAAAAACTAAAACCAACACATTGTTTTTATCATCTATAAAAAGAGAATGCAGCTCATTGTAAACAATTAAGATATTCTTTGAATCGAGAGAGAGTATAGTATAGTATTTTGTTTAGCATATATAATAATAATACAGAAGAGGATGTAATTGTGTTCGTTGTATTCGACTGTGATTGTCAACTTAATGTTGTGTCATATTGTGATCTGTGAACGGAAGTGAATAGCGTCAGATGATTACAGCAAATTTGGACCGTTGATTGTTCACGCAGAAAATGCCCCTACGCTATTATAAAGAGGATAAGTGACTCTTTTTAGTTTTTTTTTTTTAATACTATGAACTCTCCCAAGCGAGTAACCTCATGGAAACTCCTGTTTCGAATCAACAGTACAAGAGACCCAAAATATCATCCCAACACAAAATTATCTTTACTTTTTTGTTTTACCGAATTGGCAAACTAAAAAAATGTTGATCAAATGTAACTGATTTCGTGAATTACATGTAAATTAACATCTCTAAAAAGTGTCTATATCACTATATCTTATGAAAAACCTAAAAGCAATATTGATACGTTCTTTTTTTCTTAAAAGTTCAGAATCTTTGGCAGCGCTATTTCGTCGAGTCTTATTACGATTAGAGCCACCGCCAAAGAAAATTATACCACCACATCCACCACCTTTTGCGGTAGCGGAATTTATCAAAAGGGTTAAGATTAGACCGAGGGTCACAAGTTTCATCATCATCTTTGGTGAGGAACAAGATTTCATCATCTTCTTTGCTGAAATTAATAACCTATCAAAAACAGAAAGCGATCTTGAATTTAAAGATTTAAACGGAGGAAAATGTCAACTTAGGGTTTTGCATAGACAAGCCTCACCTAATACACTGGAATTCCAACTGACACGTTGACAAGGGAAAAAGAAGATTCACTGCAGTTTATTGGCTCGACTCTTTCCATTTTTTCTCCAAGAAAATGAATTAATAGAAATACTAATGAATGCTCAAATCTCAAATATTACGATATGAAGCACGCGCATCATTAATTGTTACTAAGTTTAAGTTAACCAATTATAATGGCAAAATTTCCTTTTCTCTACCATCTCCTCTTCCCATCTCTTTAAAATTTATTATGTTCTAAAACTAAGTTTAAAAACAAAAGAATAAAAATACAGTTTAAGCCGCGATTGGCTTTGTTTAATTCCGAGGGGAAAAAATATATATTAAATAAAGACTCTGGCCTATGTCCTCTTCTTCTACCTGTACCTTTCTCCTTCCTCAAAGTTCTACGCTGCGAAATAAAAACCCAATCTTTGAATTTCTTTTCCTTTTCTATCTTCTTCTTCAATGGCATTGATACAACATGTTTCTGTTTCTGGGACCTCTGCAGTTCGACTGAGCTTCTCCTCCTCTGCATCACCACCGCCGTCGAAGGTTTCTCTCAATTTTCAGCAGGAGAAGAAGAGTTGGAGGAGGAGTTGTTGCCGGAGAATGTTATGCAGAGCTATGGTTCAAGAAGCGCCTCAAGGGATTCCTTCAGTTTACGCCAGAGAAATGGAGCGTCTCTCTGCTAAGGAATCACTGATTCTCGCCGTAATTTTACTCTTATTCTCTTCCATTACTCATCCGGAAAAATAAAAATCGAAACTTTCAACTTTAGTAACTTAGAATTTGATGAGAACTAGGTTGAATTTAGAATTTCAGATTGCTTTGATGGGATGGATTCACAGGTTGCAATTATGAAATCCATCAGTGAAATTGTGTATTTTGATATTGCTCTGTTCGAGTTCTGAGACCATTTTAAATTACAGTTCAATGATTCAGGAGGATTTGAGGCGTTAGTAACAGGGAAGATCACTGATTTTCAAAAGATTGATGTGAATGAGAGGATAACCACTCTTGAGCGCCTTAATCCAACTCCTAGACCAACCACGTATGTTTGTTTATATGCTCAATCTTTAGCTTCAGTGTTTTATGTTTTAAGATTGTTTTTAAGGGACAATGCCTTTTAACTGATTCCTAATAGCTTTCCAGGTCTCCTTATCTTGAAGGAAGGTGGAGTTTTGAGTGGTTTGGATCCAACACTCCTGGTTCACTTGCTGCTCGCGTTATATTTGAGTTACCCTTCTTACCATCTTGCTTATCTTTAAATCACAGAAACATTCGGTTTTGTGTGTTGACGTTCTGAAGTATTCTTTAATCTGTTTCCAATTGTGGCAGGAGGTTTCCTTCCACGTTTGTGAGTCTAACCAGCATGGACATTGTCATTAAGGATGCTAACGCAAGGGTGACTGCGAACATTAAACTACTAAACTCGGTAAATACTTTTCCCTAGGTTATAGTTATGAATATATAAGCAGACTCTAAAAGAGTTTGTTTTGGCTCTGTCGAAAAATAATGCAGATAGAAAACAAAGTCATCCTGTCTTCAAAATTGACAGTGGAAGGGCCTTTGAGGATGAGAGAAGAGTATTTAGAAGGAATGCTTGAGTCGCCAACTGTGATTGAAGAAGCACTACCTGAACAGCTACGAGGTTTATTGGGTCAAGCTTCCACAACGTTGCAGCAACTTCCTGAACCTATCAAAGAGACTCTAGCCAATGGTTTAAGAATTCCCCTTGGTATGCCATAAGCAAACATTTTGACCATTTTCCCATTCTCACATGTAACATTGTAACCATGAGGTGGTGGTGTTTTGGACTTCAGGTGGTACTTACCAGAGATTCTTCATGATATCTTATCTAGACGACGAGATTCTCGTAAGTTTTTTGAAATTTGTATCTTCATAAAGTTTGAAGCTTACAAAATGTTAAACGATTCTTTTTGCTTTTGTTGTTCTTGTGTAGATTATAAGAGATACAGCAGGAGTGCCTGAAGTTCTAACGAGGGTGGAAACATCTTCTTCACCGAGTGTTGTAGAGAATCTTGAATACAACAGTTGAGAAGAGGTACTTGTATTACTCTGTTTCTGTCTGTAAATGTATAATAAAATAAAGTGAAAGCTACTTACCAACTTCGAACACCATATATTTCCGGTTCTCCGGCCACACTGAGACCTATTTTCTTAATCCACTCTATCTTTTGTCTATATTTCGATTGCAAAATCTTGTCTTAGTTGATTTCATAAGTGAATACTTGATATCTAATATTTGTGATGTAGACTTCCATTTGATGGGGGGTTTTTTTTTTTACAATCGTCATCTTTCATCATTTATTATTTTAATATTTCTAAACCTTTGGAGTCAAATCTCTTACGAGAACCTTTTAAGACGCAAAACATAATCAGTGTAAATCACAAGTTAAGCACAATGAACAAATCACAAGACCTTAAAAGAGGAGTCCAAGCTTTTCATCAAAGAAAATTAAGTAACTTCATATTAAACAAAAAGAAAGTAATAAATTAAATACTTTTCCACTAAGCCCTAATAAACAAAATATAAGACACCGGTTGAAAAGAAAAAGTTACACAGCTTGAGACACATAGTTACGCAAATTGGTGGTGAGAATCTGAGAAAACTGATCCACCATGTAAATGAGAGGAAGAAGAGGAATTAGAAGAAGCAGAAGCGTCCATGGAGGACAAAGGCAAATACGGAAATTCACCAAGTTCTTGGATAAACCCTTCGAAATCTCCCAAGCCATTCAAGAAACCTCCGGAGCTCTCACCAGCGCCATTGTTACCATTCCAAGTCATCGAGATCTCTTCTGTGTTTAAGCACAACCCTTGATCACAATGCTCTGATTCTCTTAGTTTCTCCGTGTTGAACATGTCTTGGACTTGTCGATGAATATCTCTTCTTGGTTTTGCTTTGGAAGGTTTCTGATCTTCTGGTTTGCCGGTGAGGCTTTGGACGAGCTCACGGAAGTTGGCAACGTCGGTCTTGATGATCTCAGGAGCAAATATGTGAATTATACGGATCTTTGGCTTTGATTTGGTTATCGAGTATGAATGTTTGTGCATCGCTATGCTTGTTGATGAGCTTCTTCTTTTCTCGAAAATCGTGGCTTCCATTTTTAGAGTAAGTAAGGTTTATTGTATAGCGATATGGAGAGAGAAAGAGATACGAGTTGGTGAATTTGATTGTACAAGAAGATATTTTGAAGGTTTATATAGAAGGAAAGGAATGTGTATATTAGTATATAAGAATGAGAAAAAACGAGCTAGTAATTATCTTCAACTTAAAATCCTTTAAATAGTGTTATGTAGAGTTAATGGTCACTTTGTATTTATCTATTTGATAGTTGTACTCAAACACACATCTCCAGAATATATACATTTATCTATACCCATCATGTTAATTCTATAATTAGTAAGAAAATTATATTTTAAGCAAATCAATCTCTGGTCTTGTTGATATATATTATTGGAGAAACTAGTTGGATTAATTTTTTTTATATTTTAGAAAACTAGTTGGAATAGTTAACTGCATGTGTAGTTATTGTATTATGAGAAAGGTGTGTTGGTATTCCTAGCTTCCTAAGACATGGAATAGAGGAACACGAAGCACATTGGTCCCCTCCCACTAACATGTTGTATTTTTTTTTTTTTTTTGATATTTAACGTAATGTTAAGAGTTTTTGTGTTCTATGTCTATTTGTGTTAGTTAATTGATAATAAATAATTAAGTAGGATTTTGCAAATTACTTAGCCCTATGTACTGCACACAAACTCAACAAACGTATGAATGATTATTTTTCTCCCAACAATACAGTATTGGATTATATTATTATGTTTAGCTGATGATAGAGATCAAATTTTCACAACAATCGCTAATATTTGGTCTAAGCATCAGCCAATAATCCCCAAAAATGCACTGTTTGTTGAACGTGGATAGTTCTTACTAACTAGCTTATACACCTCTAATAATTCACATGAATATTCTAACTAAACTAACAATTCAAGGATTTTAGAACAAAAAGAAAATAGATAATCAGCAAATGGAGATGATAATGTACAAAAGTGATACTAATAAGGAAAAGTAGAATGTGAAGACATGGAGATGGCATGACTTTGAGGTGACTCTCGCTTACCTTTTACCTCTAGTGGTCTCGTCTCACGTCCTTTATCTCTTAATGCACGAGGCAGTTTCACTACATGATGTCTATTTGCACTATTTGTTTTCATTATTTAATTATCAAATAACGAATTCAAAAACAATAATAACAATTTGATTGATATAATAATAGTTGAGTAATACTACCGATGCATTCCTTTTTTATATAAAATATGATTGATACTTATGTATACCTTTTTAAATTATCCATCCAACACATACATACATTATCTAAAAAAATTCTAAATCTATACACAACAAGCTCATAAATTTAGTGATCAACCACGAATAAGAAAAGAATATACAAATACGCATAGCTATATAGATACTATATTATAATTAATGAAATCTCTATGACAACTTTTCAAGAAAATAAGTTAATGAAGACAACCCAGCGTCCTAGCGATATACATCTATATTTTGCACTAAAATTAGAGAACATATACGTGTGTGTCGATCATCCTCAATAAAAAAAAAACGTTCAATGGTGAATATATGGTTGACAAACAATATATATTCAATGGTGAATGATACGATAACAACAAGATAGAATGGATAATGGCCGTCGGATCTGGAGTAGAGATCTAACGGCTGGAAAGGAAAAGTGAACTGAAACTCAACAGAAAGGATTTGGTTTGTGGTTTGTGGAGTTTGTACAAATGCGTGCGTCAGAGACTCAGAGTCGAACACACGAGTCTTGCGCTCTCTGTTAGATTCGGCCCACATGCGGGCAACTAAGCCACTAGATGTTAGACATGTGTCCATATATAAGCCGTATAGATTGTGGTCCTCCTCATATCTGTTTGACGTGGTTCCAAGTTTCGCAACTTCTTGTACATCTCTGCTTAGCTGGAATATAGACCCCACGTAAAAATATATATATTTTTTTATTTGCATAGTTTAATTTTCCAACAAATTTTATATGATATATTTATTTTCTAATATAAAGGCTTCTGTTTTATAAATTGGTGGTGAAATTCTGCTATAACCCGTGAGTATTCATATATTTTTCTTATTAATAAAAACGTATACGTATCAAATATCATATAGTATCATATATCTGTTTTGGACAGTTCTTGATAAAACATTCATGATCATTTCAAATTATTGTATAAACTAAAGCAAAATTCCTAATCATTTGAAATTAAATTACATTATGTGGCAACAAAGACTAAACACGTAAAAATAAATTCCTACAAATTCTATAAATCAGCCACCACTGGAGAGTGATTAGTGATATTTTCAAGTGATTAATCGTACAGTTGATTAAAAAAAAAAATCCCTAAATACGAGCCAAACAAAAACGAACGGTGTTGAAAGAGTTCTCTAGCTTAGAGAGCCCAAGCCTAATTAAAATTTACAAGGGACAGGCTTTTGGCCCAATTATGGCTATATGTGTTTACGGGCTTATATATCAAAAGAGAAAAAGAAACAGACAGAAGCAGAAGCAGAAGCAGAAGCAGAAGCAGAAGCAGAAGCAGATAAACAAAACAAACACCCACACACCAGCGATTTGTCCACCTTTCATTTTTAAGCATAAACCAGCTTATCTTTTGGCCTTGAAACTTTGACATAATTACAGCACAGACCAGTATGCAAAAATCGTTATTCTTTAAATAAGACGAGGTTAAAAACGTAATAAGATTTAACCTCTGGGCCTCAAGCGGAAAAACGAACGGGGACAATTTGCTTTAAAACTTGTTACAAAGAGACTGTGAAACTCATATAAATCCTTGTACTCGATCACTCTACTCTTTAATCTAACTTGTTGGATGTGTAATCTTTGATTTTGTTCAGAGAAAAAAATAAGAAGATGAAGGCGTCGATGAAGTTTCGGGAGGAGCAGAAGCCTCTCTTTAGGGCTAAGGTTCCTCTGAGTATCTTAGGTTTGCCATTTCAATCTGGAATCGTCGCAGGAGAATCCAAAGAGCTCAGCCTCAATCTCTCCACCTTCTTTGAATCTGGACCTTCTCTCAAGGTCGCTTACCGTCCTAACGATTCATGGAACCCTTTCTCGTTAATCGTCAAAACCGGAACTGGATCGTTCGGTTCGCCGATTTCAACCTCCATGCTCATGAGCGCTGAATTCAATCTCCTTGGTAAAGGAAACCCTAGCTTTATGCTTCACTTCAAACCTCAATTCGGCGATTTCTCTATCAAAAAGTCTCATTCATCGTCTGACCTCGGGAGGAATTTGATTAATGGATCTGTTTCGGAAGATGATTCTTCGATTGAGGTGGTGGATACCCCAGCGGTTAACGGAGGATTTAGAAAAGTCACGCTTCTGCCGTCAACTTCAGCTGGAGATTTCTCTGGATTGCTCTCTGGCGTAGAGGTCGCGGCGAGGACGTCTCTGCCTCTGAGAGGACGCGCTGTTTTGAATTTCCGGTGGGGCGTTAGGGTTCCTACGGAGATCAGACACGATTTCGATCCAACGGCTGCTATTTCTTTTAGGAGATTCCCTTTTCTTGTGATGAATAAAATCGGAATCGAACACGTGGGTGGTTCAGATGCTAAAGAGATTAAATCCACGACTGATCATCCGGGTCAAGGTCAACCTGAAACAAGTGGTGACGTGGCGGAGGTGTGTTTGGCTGTCAATCGGCAGATGGAGGAGCTTCGAACTGAGAACAGACAGTTAAAGAGAGCCGTCGAAGATCTCCGGGAAGTGATATCGAACGCCCGTCCATGTTCCCCGGCGACGATAGATTACGGGAGATCTAGAGCTGATCGGTGGAGCAGCGAGAGAACGACGACGTCGGATTACGGCGGGAAGAAAAGCAAGGAAGAGGGTGATGTAGCGGAGGAGCTGAAGAAAGCTTTGAAAGGAGCTGCTTGAAGCTTCTTCGATGGTAACTAATGATACTCGCAAGAAGCTTCTTTATTCGTATTGCAACTTCATTCGTCGGCTTAATCAGTAATGGCTTTTGTATAGTATGCTTTTGATTTTTTGAATTCAATATCGAACTGGTAAGCATGTTGAGTTGATTTGAATTAGTATTGTATCAATCAATGTAAAATTCGATGATAATTGTTTTTCTGAGTGAGCTATGAGCTTGAATTGTGATTTATCTTCTTATAAGAATTAGAAGAATCATTTTATGGAGTCCTTAGGCTATGTCGAATACATAACCTGACGGATCGCTATATGTATAAAAAAAAATAAAAATTGGGATAAAGTAAATAAACAATCAATTCGTTTTTAAGCTCTCAATTGATTTGGCACATGAAGATCGGTCCGGTCGTACTTTGCTTACAAAAATAGAAACTTAGCAAAAGAGAAGCATCTCTTATCTTCAAACGCCATAAGAAAATTGCTGTAACAGATTATAGAGGTAAAAACAAAACTCTAAAGTATTTTGTAGTTTCTTCTATCAACTAGATCTCCATGGGATGAAATAGTCCTTGCTATCGGTCATGACGATCTTCTATCCTATGGTTAAGGTCAGTAGCGTTATGGTAAATATTTCGTGCAAAATTCAATGTACTAATGCAGAAACGGTATTGTCCCACATCCTTTTTTTTTTTTTTGAAGTACTATATGCATCTTCTTTCAATTTGGATTAAAATAAATTGGTCCGTACAATCGGATTTTAAATGTTATGATAAATATAATTGGACCGTTTTTGATTGGGACTAATCGGTAATGGATCCGGTATAATGGTTGGGCCCACTAAGTGACAGTGACACGACAAAATGAGCAAAGTTGTTAAACATTTTCTCAATTGGTGCGCCATGTACGAACTTATAATAACGAAACCGTACATAATTATTTGTCCGAGAACAAAGAAGAAAAACTGAAAAAAAGGTATTCAGTCCCAAGATGTCTTAGTGGAGGCAAGAGCAACGATCATTTCTATATATCTACTACATATCGGAGAAGTAACAATAATCAAAATCCAGTTTGTTCTTTACAATACTTTTTTATCAGTTAATGGCAAAACCAGAAAACAACGAGAATAATCCAGATAAAAAAACATGGAGCACATGGGAGGAGCTCCTCCTCGCCTGCGCCGTTCATCGCCACGGTTTCGATTCATGGGACTTCGTCGCTTCTGAAATCCAGAAACACAACTCCACTTCTCGTACCCTCACCGCCTTCGACTGTCGTCACAAGTATCACGATCTCAAACGCCGATTCTCCGGTAAACTTGTCTCGCCGGGTTCTCCTGAGGAAGAAACCGTCGCCGCCGAGACCTCTTCCGTTCCATGGCTTGAAGAGTTGAGAAAACTCCGTGTCGATGAACTCCGGCGCGAAGTCGAACGTTACGATCTATCCATCTCGTAATTTCAATCAGCCTTACTTTTTTTTTTCGATTTCCAGGTTTTTCATTGGTTTTGAATCTTGGATTTGTTGATGCAGGTCCTTGCAGTTAAAGGTGAAGAGATTGGAAGATGAGAGAGAGAAGAGCTTAAAAGAGACGGAGCCAGAAAACGAGAATTCAGATCTAGTTAAAATCGCGGAGATGAAAGAGAGCTACCGTGTATCCGGTAATAACTCCGGCGTACCGGTCGCTAGAGTTAATTCTTCAGATCCCAAAGACAATAGTTCTGGAACCGGTTCGGAGAACACGAACAGAGATAAGAAAATCGTTGAACCAGTGGACGAAGAGCTGAACCGGATCGGTGGTGAAGATAACGACGAGAAACCGGTTAGAGAAGATTCGTGTAGAGGAAGTTGTGAGAGCGTGGCGAAGGAAACGGCGGCGAATTCGGACAGATCAGAGCCTGTACGAGAGGGTAGTGACTCGCCTGAGATTGCTGAGTCAATCGACGAGTCGAAGGGAGAGAAAGAAACGAGTGACGTGCAGAGCTCGGCGAGCTTACCGAGAAACGAAACGGTAGAACAAGACCAACTGGATAACGAGGATCAATCTCTGACCGTCAATAGGATCCCCGTTGAATCTCAGCCGTTGCTTGATTTCCTCGAGATTCTTCAGACTCACCCAATTGGCTCTGACTTTTCGCGCCGGCTTGAGAGCCAGGTAAAAGTTATTATTATAATTCCATTTTATTTTTGTTGTCAGTTATTCAAATTATATAGTTTTTTCTCTTCTCTCTCATAATTAGAACATTAATTAGAATATGTTCGATTCTATGAAGAAAAAACCTTTTGACGACGAAAACAAAAAATGAAGAAAAAACCCTTTTTAAAAAAAATAACAGGGTGAATTTCATTTTTAATGAAATCTGTTTTGTTGTCTTTAATTTTTTTTTTGTCAACTATTGTCTTTAATTTTAGTATCATGATTAAATTGTTTTGTATCATACGGCTTGTCTTGAAACCCGAGTCTTACTTGTTTGTTTGATTGTGAAGCTGCAGGAAACACCCGAGTACGATAGGATAATAAGGCAACACATAGACTTTGAGATGATTCAAAGTCGTGTGGAAGAAGGTTACTACAGAATCTCCATGAGCAAGTTTTTTCGAGATTTACTGCTACTAACCAACAATGCGAGAATTTTATATGGCGAGCGATCTTCTGAGTTTAGCGCAGCGAAGCAGCTTAACCAACTCATCAAGAAACAGATGACTCTCAAGACTCCTAAACATTTCTCACAATCGAAAGAGAAATCCTTGGTGATGTCTAAGGATGAAGTTACAGTCTCTGCTCTAAAACCAACAATTTCAGTGCCTATTATAGCTTGTCGGAAACGTAGTTCCTTGGCTGTTAGATCTTCAGCGTTAGTCACTGAACCGTTCAATAAAAAGACTAAAATTGTTCCAACTATCGATGAGAAGCCAGTTTCATCAGAGGAGGAAGAAGATGAAACCTCTGATAAAGATGAGGAACCTATTGTTTCCAAAAAGATGACTAGAGGTAGAATACCCTCAACAGCTAAAAAGGTCGCAAGTAAGAACGCTAAGACCAGTTCGAATGCTGATGTCCCTAGTAAAGGCCGGGCTTTAAACGATAGCCCTGAGCCGAGAAGAAGTGTTCAAGAAAAGAAGGGCAACAACAAAAACAGTGGCTCAAAAAAGCAAAATGCTGCTAGTTTTCTTAAGAGAATGAAAGGGGTTTCTTCGTCTGAGACTGTGACAGAGACAATGAAGGCTGATTCCTCTAATGGAAAAAGAGGAGCTGAACAGAGGAAAAGTAACAGTAAGACTGACAAAGCTGATGCTGCACAACCGCCTGCTGGTCAGAAACGATTAACTGGGAAGAAGCCAACAATTAAAAAGGGTAGTCCTGTAAAGAAAAATACTGGTGCCGCCTCTAAAAGAGGCACTGCCCCGTCTTCTCTTCTAACGGTAAAGCGGGACAGTGAAACTAGTGAAAAGGAAACAGGTTCTTCTGCTCGTCCGAAGAAGCGTTCAAGGAGGTGATGGGTTATGTCAACGCTTAACTATCTGATATAGGACTAAGATTATGCTAAAAAGTTTACAAGGCAGTCATTTACAAAGGAGTGTTGGAATTGTTTATATACTTCACACTGACCCTACTTCAGGACCACTTTTCTCTAGATAGAAGTTTCGTAGATTGTAGAAAGAGCCAAAGATCTCAAGCAAGGTGATAAGAGTGTTCTGGTCTGGAATGTTGTCATGCATCTGTCATCTCAGCATCCTACTGCAGTGGAGATTCTGCGCCAGCGATAGACTTTCCCTTATCCATTTTTCTGATAATTGGAATCCCAGTGCTAGTTTTGCCAGCCTAAAGAGAAGTTTTATTGAGAAATTGTGCCAGTGAAAGGGTTAGCATCACAAGAAAATTTGTTGAGCTTTTTGCAAGATACCTGCTTAAGTTGCTTCGTTTTTTGTGCTGTAGTGGTTTTGAGCAAGAGTGTTTCGCCTGGTTTAAGAAAGCATTTACGTACTGGTAATCCTGGATTTCCCTCTTTCCATATAATACCCTTTGCTGGAATCTGCAATGAGTTTGACATTAGGGGTTTCAGCTTCTAAAAAGGAGGAAAAATATTAAACTTGAAGAAGATATAGAACAGTTTGACTTAACATGTCTGAGATCAATCCAATCGCATGGGTCCACAAAATTCTTTTGGCTTAGAGCAGCCACCAGGTGGTGCGCTTCCTGTTGATCCAAAACGATATTCTTAGAAGGGCTGAGACCTGACCTGATGAACAACACACTAAGGAACATGAAGAGACTACCGTTTGAGCGTCATACTGTTTGATGTGGAATGGAAGGTAAGCTTCTTCGCCAAGCATTCTTATATAGACCGATCTTCCAACAAGAAACGTCAGAAGTAGAAGTAGGTTTTGGCTTTTCTTCTTGTGTCTTTGTAGGAGCTGTAACCTTTCCGTTTTGTATCTTTTCAGGAGCTATAACCTTTCCGTCTTGTATCTTTGCAGGAGCTATAACCTTGTCTCGCTAAGCAAACAGGAAAGAAAAAGACTATGGAAGTTAAAGCCAGATCGAATTGTCTGCTTTATGAGTTGGAAAGAGATGACTTAAAAACCTACAATTTTGTTCATGTCGTCCTTCTTCGGAATACAGATTTTCAGAGGGTTACCATCTACGGCAGTAATTTCCCGTTCTTTATCAGACGTTAATGAAACGTTCCTGAGAAACAGAGGGTTTGACAAAAAGTTAATAAGCAGACAAGTGAAAACTTTGGGTAGTAAAAGCTTTGATGAAGATATACCTAAACTGATTGACCATTGGATCAGTTTTGAATGAATTCTCAAAAGCAGCATGAGTTTTGTGGTCAATTTTCCACTCTTTCATCAGATCTTTGACGATCAAAATCCTTGGCTGAAGAACAGAAGACATGAGCACAACTTCCGATGAAGCGAATCAGTGCATAAAAGAAGAAAGATTAAATTACGCTGGATAGAGCAGGAGATTCAGCTTTGAAGGCATGGAGAACATTAAAGTAAGCTTCTTTCTGGAGGAAGACGAGTTTCTCTTTCTTGTTCATGAGGAGAAGAAGATCACGACTGCCATTGCTCGGCACAGTCTCTGCAAAATCTCTCTTCTTGAGTGGTAGACCAGTCAATTCTTCGGACATTGTAGAACAGAAGAATCCGAGAGAAGAGTGGTTTCGTTTCTTCTTTGAGAGAGAAACCCAAGAGATGGAAACGATCTTCAACAATGTTGCGGGAGAGAAGAGTAAGGAGGTTTTGGATTCTCTTTGCTTTATATCTCTGCTTTTAGAGTTTTAGAACGAATATTAGTGAAAATTATACTTCTTGTGATAGAAGCTAAGGCTAGTTATTAGGATTAAGTACTGACACATCAGTAATTAAATATCATACTATTTACTAATAATCACATTTGCTCAAATCCTGCTTGAATTTCTTAGTGGAATTAGTACGAATCTGACGGATACAATTGCAAAATTTCAAGAACTGACTAACATAGAGCTAACTCCATGCCCATGAGCTCCGTTTCGAAAAATCATCCAAAATTCCTTTTTGCCTTGTGTGTGTATGTGTCCAGATTAGCAGTATTTTATGGTTTTGAATCGACGCAGATCCTTGCCGTTGAATTGCTTAACAAGAGAGAAAGAGAGAGAGAGAGAGAGAGAGAGAGAGAGAGTAACTTAAAAAGACGAACTTGAAATCAGAAAACTCAGAATCGAACCGGAGGAGATGGGCTATTTCAAATAATCAATGCTTAATGTAGAATCATTTTCTTTACACTGACCCCATTCTTCTCTAACTCCAGCAAAAAAACACCAAAAAAATGCCTGTGCTATATATATGATTGTATTCAAAGTAGTAAAGATCTCAAACAAAATGAAAAAGAGGGTCTCCTTCAATCTCAGCATTGACCTGCAATTCAAAGCAAGAGTTTTGTTGGTAAAATTTCTACCAAAACTATTTAAGAGTTTTACTGAGAATGTGTGTGTTGGCAAAGTTACCTCCTCAAGGTTGCTTATGTATCAGAAAAGTGATCGTCGAATAGTTAGTTTGGGAGCATCAAAGTTTGGCTTTTGTCCAGCTTCCCACATTGTATCTGAAGCTGGAATCTGCAATCAGGTTGAGATCAAATGTTTCAGCTTCTAATAATGAGAGCCTTTGAATTGATTCAACTAAGATGATAAGTACAGTTTGTGTATTACTTCTCTGAAATCAATCAAGTGTAACTGGTCATCAGTCTCCATTGCACTCTTGTCTGTGGGCTCTATGAGATGCATATCCTGGAGAGATTGCAAAGTATATTCTTACGACGGTGGAGTGATTAAGCTTGAAAAAAACCATGCAATCTAATTTCACTACCTGTTCTGCATCATACGCTTTGATGGTGAATTCTTCGAACTTAGCTTCATCAGGTGTTCTTATACTGACAAATTTTCCAATAAGTGACTTAGGATTAACACTGCCCCAGCTTCTTCGAGATTTTGGAACTATAGGAGAACTCGACGTTGCCTTCAACAATAAAGATAAAGAGAATGAAAAAGTTAGAACACTGAGGTAAAAGCCAAATAAGAGTTTTGTCAACTTCTCTGTCTTACAGGTTTGTTCAATGGCTTCTTTTGTGCTCTCTGCATTTCCTTCTCATCTTCCCTGAGGAGACAAACTTGAATTATTTGAACATGGGAAAGATCAAATCTTCCAATTAAAAAAGCTTTGGTAATAGGATATATACATCACAATATCTTTCTGAATCTTATCCGCAAAAGAGACGTGAGTTTTGTCAGCAATCTTCCACTCTTTCATCAGTCTTTCTATGATATGAGTCCTTTTCTGAAGAACACAAGACACCATCACAAGCCTCAGGGAACAGAAACGAATTCAGAGAAGACGAAGAAGAAAGAAAGATTTAACGACGAGAAGGTTACTATTACGTCTGATATTGTGGAGCTTTCTGTTTTGAAAGCTTGGAGAACAGAGTAGTAAGCTTTTTTCTGGAGTTGTTCGAGATTCTGTTGCATGGACTCGTTTCCGGATAAGTCCATCGTATCTCCATCGTCACTGCTATCGCTGGAGTCGGACTCTGGTACTCGAATAGAACCAACAAGTGATTTCTCAGCCATTACTCTATTTTTCAATGGAAGAAACGTTGGATCCTCTGCATCAAAAGAAGTAACAGAATCAAGAACAATCGGTACGAAGACAAGATAAATACTCTTAATCAGCCACTTCTATATCAGAGGAATCCGTAACCTTGAGACCTATAAACCCAAATCATACCCTAATTTCTGGAGATTGCGTTCGAAAATGTTACGACAACCTCATCGGAAGTTCTTGAACAGACTTACCGACGGGAGGATTTGTGCCTTGATCTTTCTGGCCCGCCATTAGAGAGAGAGTGTCGATAGAACAGAGGAACTTCGAGTGTTGAAGTTTGTGGTTTAAAGAAAAACCCTAACAACGAACAATATCTGGCGCAAAAACGTGTTACAGAGATGAATGAGAGAGAAGACTGTATGGAAGAAGCTAGTTTTATACGACCTGTGGAAGAAGTTAGGGTTTGTGTAACAGATTAACAGTTAGACTTTTCAAGCGGGTCAATACGTGACCTGGTTTGTCCTGCAGTCCTGCATCACTTAATCCGCATTCGTCCTGCATCACTTAGCGGGTAACCCACGGGTTATCCGTAAATCCGCTATTTTTTTAAAAAAATCTTAAATTTTTTAAAAAAACTTATAAAATAATAACGAAAAATATATAAAAAATAATAATTTTTTTTTTAAAAAAAGAAAAAATTAGCGGGTCTAGCCGTGTAGTGTATAAATCTACCCATTGCTGATTAATAATTGTATTAGTGTCCGGTCTTGGTTTTAAAAACTTATTATGGAATAGCGTTTAGACTGTAGAGTAAGCATAGATACTTAACTGCATTTAGTTTAAAGACATAACTAAGATTTTGCAACCAAGCAACACTGATCAACTAACACATTTTTTTTTTGTTAAAATACTAACACAATTTTCATAATTTTAACTTCGATTTAATGTATTTATAGTTACAAAAGTGTTCCATTTGCATCATTTCCTATAATTAAAATGCATTAAAATTAATAGGTGATGATAACTTTCTGATTTATACTTACGGAAAAAAAAACCCAGCTCTGTTTCAATATACAGTATAAGATGGTTTGGGTAAAAGCACAATCTTTTAACATAAGATTTTTTCTAAAACATCTTATATTTTGAAACATAAGATTTTTTCTAAGACATCTTATTACAATAACTAACCTTCGTGTCATTTAACATTACAAATAAAATCCTTTGTGACATTTAATTTTTTTTTGTGCCTTTCTTTGAGAAATGACTATTGTTAATTTGTTATTACACGAGGATATCACATTTTAGTCCTCTAAAGTCCAAAGTTAGGTGAAAATTGGATCTATGGGTAGTTGAGAAGGCACAGTAAATTGTACTTTAGATCATTTTCTCGAGACTTGTTCGCTCTTCGTATAGTATTATGATCACGACACACATATATATATATATAGATATCCTTAATAATACACATATTGGTGTTATTTAACTTGTAATATCATATTTTCTACGGACCTGAATTACATTTACGGAAGAAAATGAAATTAAGACTAAAAGTTAAAATCATAAAAGTTTATACAAAAGGCATTAGTACTACATATGTTTTTGGGGTGTGATCGGTGATATAAATTATAAAACATGCATTGCCTGAGGAAAACTATATGTGTACTATTTACTTAGTGTATATCATATATAGATATAGTGGATAAAATTCACTCAGAAATAATACTTCGTTTCTAAAATTATTTAATGTATTTATGAAACTTTGGAATAATAGAGATAATTTTCCGTCTTTTAACTTATTTTTGTACGTATTTAGTTACTAGCTATATCCTCGTTCAATTAATTTTCTTAAACTTTTTCAAGATTGGGCGTAAGTTAAAGTTAGGCAAGTTGTACGCAATTTTTAGAACTCACAGCTTAACTAGATGGACAACAACAATTATTGTTTTTTACAATATAAAATGTTTCATTAATAACCCCCAAAAGTTTCAACTTCGCGTACGTTACCCCAAAGCTAAGATTTTACAACATGATATCAATAAGACAAGAGTCAAAATCTATGTTTCACCTCGGATAATTCACAGACCCCTTTCTAACATTTCTTGAAATCTCCTGTAAGATTCGACTTTCTCGAGCAAGAACTTCTCGTGGCAATCAGCAATGAACATATCCGCCAAATGATCAATATCATCATCACCATCAGTTGCAACATCTTTGATCTCTTCCAAATCATCTACTTTCATGTGTTCAAGCCACTCGAGATAGCCAGAGAGCGGAGACTCATCATCTTCTTCACCATTAATGTTAGAGACAGGAAAAGGGAAAGGTTGAGGAACAGGAACAACATCTGAGGAACACCAGTTGTAATGCAATCTGAAAGATCCGAAGAAGATCTTGCGTTGATTCTTTGAAGCCTTTGTCGGATAGAACATCATGAGTTTTCGTTTCTTGTTGTTACGGTGTTTTGAGATCTCTAAAAAGATTGATTTGGCTCTGGAAAGTGCTCTTAGGAAACGGTAGAGAGGGCGTGCGAGGAGATTTTGGATTAGCGTTTTAAGTTTCATGGATGATGATGAAGAAGAAGATGGTGATGGTTTAAGCTGCATGACTTCAAAGATTCAAGACAAAGACTCTTTCTCACACTTTTTGTGCTTCTTTTTTCTCTCAATGCATTAAAGTGATCAACACTCGCGGGACTTTATAAAGGATTTTCTTGACTTTTTTGCCACTCATTTCCTTGTTATTGTCTGACTTAAAGTTGTGGACCAGTGGGTGTTTTTGTAATTTGGTTTTCTCTAAAAATGAATCGTCATGTCTGTGAATAGTCTTACTTTTTTCGTATGAGAATGTAAATCTCCGTAGAATTTTCCAGTTAAAGTGCGATTTTTTTAATTGATGTATCATTGTATTGTTTTTTCTTATGAATTTACTATTTGCAGTGTTAGTTCTATCGAAAAATGTTGTTATAGACTTTATAGACTTATAAAAAATAAATTAATAAGAAGAAGGGACTTGATAAGCTAGTTGTAGGTGTGATTTGTGAAGTTATTGATTAGGATAGACACACAGAATAGATTGTGAGTCACAACAATTTTTCTTCCCATCAATTTGTATATATATATTGACTATATTGAACCCACGTTATCTATTTATAGCTACAATATAGATTGGTCTGCCCTCTTTGTACATTTGATAAAATAAAAACCATATAATTTGTGATTTCCATATGTTCATAACAATTCTATGATATATGTCTCGAGGCCATTTCATGAAAATTTGATCTATTTTACAAATAGAAACCAATTTTGTTTTAAGAAAACAGACACGATAATGATTTTTCAAAAGGTATCCCGTGAAATAGCCTTCAGTGAAAGTCTAAAAAAAATATTAAAGAAAACAGACACGAAGCCTTATTTTATAAATTTTCAAAATGTTTAATATCTTACTTAAGAGATATCCCGTTAAATTTAAACATGATATCAAAACCAAATTGTTGTATTAAAAGTTCGAGTTATTTATTTTTAATACCAAAACAAAATGAAAATATAATTAAAATCAACGGGAAAGCCAGAAATTCAAAATCAATTTGAATCAATTCCTTAAATCTTCTAAATTTGTCAAAATATTTAAATTCAAATGAAAAAAAAACTGAAAATATACTAAAATATGCAAATTAATAAATTAAATGTCATCGTTACTTTCTTTATTTACTGTAATAAATTGATTTTCCATAAGTGTGTGGCGCAACACAAGAAGTAGAATGAGCCACAAATGGGTTTGGCCAAGGACTGAATTTTCCAACTCCTAATTAGGTATCGGGAAGAGCTCAAACTAATTAAAACATTGCGTAGGGTTAAAGAAACCAAACACTTCCTATGTTTTATTTGTCGTTTATATTAATATTGTTGTTTTGTATCTCATATCAGATTCGACATTTCATATCTCACTTACGTTTATTTAATTAAATACTACTAGTGCCAACGGAGACAACATTCAGAAGAATCTATAATAAGTTATAAATACTTTTTGTTAAATATAATTTATAAATATTGCTCTGTTAAAAAAAAAAAATAGATAAACGAGCTTCTGGAGTGTGTTTTGGTGATTTGAATAAGACCAACCACCATCCTACAACTTCTCCTAAATCCTTATTTATACACTCTTTCTTAACTCCAACCAAAAACCCACATTTCCCAAACTTAGATCGGATCAACAACACTGATTTATTATATTAGAATAGCTCACACTTTCGTTCTTCAAAGAATTTACTCTTTTATGTATGGTGTATTCTTGAGTTTGGTCTTCACGACGGAAATTTAAATTGTGCAGCTAGTTACCAAATTTTGTAAGAATAATTTTGAAGTTCGATTTTATTGAGTACTATAGCTTGCTTGACATAACTTAGAGAGGTCATCAATGTATCGTTATGAAGATCTATTAATATTTATTATTATACAGTAATAATAAATTAACCGCGTCAACACTTTTTGGATAATTTTTTTTATATAAAAAAAATCAAGGTCAACGCTACGGTAATGATCAAGTGAATAACTTAGATTTTTGATGTACGACACCTATGAAACAAAAATAAAATTTTGAAAATGTAAAAGCTAAAAGCTAAAATAAATTTGGAGGCCGACTGCAAAATAACAAGACTTACTTAAAAAGGTTGTTTTGTATATCATCCAGACAAATATAAATGATTTACCTTTTTACATTACTAATGGATGTAGTAATTAGAAATAAATTATTGATTGATTATTTTTGTTGGCTGGTGTTGGATCTACGAAGGGATTAAATTTAGGCGATCGGATCAATGTGAATTAGGCCAAAGGTCCTTGTCGATCATCATGGAATCTTGGACCAGTTTGAGGGATTTTTAGGGGTTCTTGAAGCCAAACAAATCCCAATAAGCACATGTCTTCTAAACACACAATCATATATATCGTTAATTACGTATGCATGTACATATTTATTAAACTAAACTCAGATGATTGAGTACGATGATTTTGGTACTAGGCCAGCTCTTTTTTTTTTTTTTAAATTTACTACGCCAACTGTTTCATCCAGATTTAATAAAATTTCGTAACACCTGTATATGTATGGCTACTGACTATGATTTTTTTCAATATATAATATATGTAAAGTTCTATGGGTTTCTAACTCAAAATCAAGATTAGCCCATATCCCTTATATATTAGTGTTGGTACCTTCAGTTATCCGATGTGGGATCCTAACACGTCCCCTCGAGATAATGGTTCTTACCATCTCATCTCGAACCGAATCCCACTTTAGGACCGGTCATAAGCCCTTTTTGGACCACACTACTTGGGTCAATAAGGCTCTGATACCATGTAAAGATTTATGGGCTTTCAACTCAAAACCAATTGGCAATGAGTAGATTGGCTCATATCTCTTATATATTAGTGTTGGTCTCTTCATTTATCCGATGTGGGATCCTAATGGCAGTATTACGATCGAATACGTGTGTTTGTTTGTAAATTTAACGGGTATAAGGAGAAACTGTATAAGACGACATCTCTAATTTGAAGTGTCTTTAAATATATAGCATTATTTGTTTGTGGATCATAAAAAATAAAAACATATTTGTCTGATATATTCATTTTTTATGTGGCCGCGAACGGCGCTTAAGGCTTAAGCTTCGCTGAAAACCTCAAAGACCGAGGATATAAAACAAATCAAGCTATTTGTTATTAACTTATAATAAAATCATATGTGGCTGTGGTCTAAAGACAACAGTATAATATATTATTTTTGAGAACTTAGACAGACGATTATCATTTTTCGAGACTTGTAAAAACAAATTAGACAAGAAATCAAAGTGGCTAATTTCCACTTGATCGGCGGGCCACCTGAATCTATGGAGCTCTTGTCTTTATTGGATTTCTTATTATACGACGAAACATACCAAAATACACTACATGCAGAGCACATATGCTGTATTAATTTATACTTTTATGTATCCACATATATCAAATATGACTTATATAGTGGGAAAAAGAAAAAAAAACTTTTTTAACATTTTTATTAATTAGAATCGTTTAAAAAACGACTTATATAGTGTTTTTAATGTAACTAAAATTGTGTAAACTCCCAAAAAAAGAGAGAGTATAAATGATATTTTTTGGACTTATCTTATTTTTGATAAATTTTGGTTTTGGTGATAAATATTTTTTTTAATTCTTTTACTTATACATGTAGCAGTAGCAGTACCAGGTTTTAATTTGCAAATTAATTTAGACCTCTTAAGAACTTTCTTTCTAAAAAATGGTATATAGGTCGTTTTATTTGTGTGTTTTTGTAAATCTTTTGGTCGTTTTATTTGTGTGTTTTATACATCATAAATAATTTGAGTATATTGATATTTTATCTAAAATCCGCTTCCTTATAATAAGAAGAATCTACTAAAACCTACAAAACGTTTTGTAAAAAAAAAATACAAAAAAGTTTATTACATTGACTTTTGTGATCAATTGATCAAATTTGTAGATAAGGGTAGGATTGTTGTTGATATACAAATACGTATTAACAGCACATAATATTGTTTCGGCAGGGAAAAGCAGCTTTCATGCGAATTTAAGAGCCCATACCATTTGATTGTTTTTTTTTTTGTTACCATTTGATTGTTTTATTTGTGGTTTTATAAATATTTTAATTAGTTTCAGTATATTACTATTTTAGATTATCTAAAATATGGTTCCTTATAATATGGGAAATTTGCTAAATAACTACAAGTTTTTTATTCCATTAACTTTTGTTATCAATTGGTCAAGTTTGTAGACAACGCTAGGATTATATAATATGTATATATATACACACGCATATATATATATATATATTTAACAACAAATACATATTGACATATTGTATTTAACAGCACATAATATTTGTTTCGGCAGGGAAAAGTAGCTTTCAGGCAAATTTAACAACAAATACCATTTGTGGGTTTTATACATCTTTTAAGTAATTTCAATATATTGGTACGTTAGATTTATCTAAAATCCGGTTCCTTAATTATAATATGGGAAAATTGCTAAATACAAAAAAAAGTTTACTCCATTGACTTTTATCAATTGGTCAAGTTTGTAGATAAGGGTAGGATTGTCGTTGGTATAATACATAAGGGATTTGTTTTGTTTTGTTTTACGTCTAATATATAGGGATTTAACAATAATGCATATTGACATATTGTAGAACCTTTAACAGCACATAATATTGTTTTGGCACGGAAAGTAACTTTCGTGCAAATTCACGAGTACTTTTCGATTTTCATTTTGTACTGGTAGAAAAAAAAACTAATAATTGACGACCTACTCGAAATTCTTTGAAACTTACTTAGACTTCATAATAATGATTTAAAATCCATTGACGAACTTAGCTCTATGAGTAACAGTTTTAAACTAAAAGGTTCATCAGACTTACACACTGAAAATCATTCGAACTTTCGGATACGAAATTTCAATAATCAAAATCCTTCGAACCCCCTTGTATTTATTTTTCAATGCAATATGAGAATTTGAATTTGATTATATAGTTCAATGGTTTGTATTAGTGCTATATATATATATGCGTGTATGTGATATCTACAAGTTTTTTTTTTAATTATGTTTAACAATCTTCTTTGAATCCAAGATCAAATTATCACTCAATTCCCTATATGCATATTTTCATTGAATCTTGTAGATCGTCCATACATGTATAAGCTAACTCTAGCTTACTTGGATTTAAAAAAAAAAACTCAACTTCAATTTTCAGAATAAGATTTAAAAGTAGAATGTATTACTATGTTGTTTGTGTAATAAAGAGAGGAGAGAAGAAGGCAAGGTGAGAAAGAGGTGTCTCCAAAGTTGCATCAGCAAGGCGTGAGGAGAATCCATAGATGACACAGAATATGAAAGAGTTGGTATCAATCTTTTAACCACTACTACTCAGCAACTATTACTCCTTCTTTTTCATTTCTCTCTTCTTCTTCTTCTTCTATCATTCATTTTAACCTTTTGTTAATCAAGTTCCATTTTCAAAATTTATATATATATATATATATAAATTTATGTTTAAGTGTGGGATATCTAAACTCGATTATGTATACCAAAATTTTCAACTTCGGGTATGTTTGATAGTAAAGCTAGTCTATAATACACGTTTTTATAGGTAATATATTTTTGTAAGGATTTTAAATAGGGCATAAATACTCGCGTATACCATAACTTTTGATAATATGAATCTCAGATGAGATTGCAACATTATATAAAAATGGTGGGTAGTAAGTAGTACGTTAGACCCTTCATGCACGCAAAGTTACATACGTGAAGCTTTTGGTATATTACGTAAAACGTCGAAATAATTGAACGAAAAAGGGTTAGCGAGAAGCAAATTGATGAAAAGTTTGTTGTAAGTCATAGAAGATATTAAATAAAATTGATGATAATAATCATTGAAACATATTTTATCGCATCATATTCTTTCCAAATTTCAATCATTTGCACATGCTCATCATCATCAATTGTATCCACTTCCTCTGACTCCATCTAACCCATCATACATTTATATACTACATACGCTTAATTTTGAAGATCTCGACTTGTGTGTAACATGTCATATCTCTTTATGCCGATCTCTCTTTTTTTTTTGAAGACTAGAATATTCAACTAACACATTGTCTCAAGTTAAAATAATCGATGCTAAAAAAAATACTTCAATTTCTTTAAACTTTTCATCCGATTATAAATCAAGATTACAACATAATTAACCAAAATTTATGATTCCAAACAAAAACTTATAGTTCATGGTCAAAACTGTTTCGATCATTGTTAAAATTTACTCCTTCAGGCTCTTCTCTTCTTGGAAGATTTGGATTTAGATGAGGAAGAGGAACGCGTATCACTGCCTCTCTTTTTCATGGATTTGTCAAAACCATTTTGATTCTCCAATTTGGTACACTTAATACTGATAACACCACTTGAAGGGATCTTTGAATGTTGCAGAGCCTCTGCTTCTTCATCCCCAATTACATATTGTTCAAGCTCAAAATCCATCAATCCTTTAATTTTATCCTTCATCATTTGTTCCTTTTAAAGATACAAGAAGGACAAGTTCTTCGATGTTATAACCGAACCAACACAAATATATCATTTTTACACGGGCACACACGAGAAGGTGGGAGACTTACTTCGACTTGTTTTGCGCCTTCATTGAGATCATCATCGACTGATACACTGTGAGGTTCAAGCTCTCTCTGCAACCATGAAACGTAAATTAGCCTTTTCCAAATATTCATCTCTAGAAGACCAAACAGATGACACTACTCAATAGCAATCAAAATTAAGAAAACAGCTTGATGGACTATTAGCTACTCTAAGATTTTCTTATGATCATAGTTGAAAAATCAATTACAAAGCAATAAATAACATGGAGTTACCTCTTTCAAACGAGGGAGGGCTGACTCAATCTCCTTTCCTGCAATTCCATTGAGATATTCGTACAACTTCTTTGCAACTTTCAAGAGAAGAGAATGTATTTGTCCCCTCTCCAATTGCATTTGTCTCTGCAAAGTCGAACATCATGTTTGCAAGTTTATTAAATATGGATGTACTGAGACATAATGAAGCAGCTGACTGAAATCTTCACAATAACAGTAAAACATGTTACCTCAATGCTAGAGAATTCCGACTCCTGCAATCCCAAACATAGCAATACGGATGCATCGAGATATGACAGTGTCACAGGGAGCTTCTCTTCAAAATAAAGATGTGCCAGTGTTTTGCAGATGTCATAAACCTTCAACGATAAGACAATGAAACTGGTTACAAACAGAAGGAGAAAAGAAAAGCAGTTCATATTAATCTAAATCTATACAACAAGTTTAACAACAGACATTTTGAGTTTACTTCTGCGCCGTTTCAACTTTCAATGTGTTTTACTATAGAATGGTTCCAAGAGATCATCCCAAAATTGTAAATTTAGTTCATAGAGACTTTCAAGTTTTAAAGCCATTCTCAGAAATGAAATCTAACCAGATTGAAGTCAGTCAGATTTCTGGTATATGCTCTGAGCCTCTCCATATCATATGGAGATAATATGCCTTCGAGTCTGTTCAAAACCCCGTCCAGTGAATTCTCTGAAGAATAAACCTCAGGGAATTTGATCTTGGGGTTTAAGACACTGGAAAAAGAATGATACAACAATCAAAACAAATTATATGAAATTTTTATTATCACAAAATATTGACAAGAAACTGTTAGTGCTTACCTCATTGCAAGTTTATAGTCCATCTTCTTGAATTTATCACTCAACAGTTTAGAGAACCTTATCCTGAAATCTGACAAAGAAAAACAAGTTGTCAAACGTTAAAAAAAGAGTATGATACAAAGGAAAGATGGAGAAAGCAATGAATCCACAAACCTTTATAGAAGGGAGTAAAGAAGCTCAATTCATCGGACTCGTTTACTTCTAGGTCATCATCATTGTTTAAAGGTTTTAGAAGCATACATGTGTGCTCACCAGTCACAGCATTCTGATCCAAGCAACAGGAATAATCAGTGTTCAAACAACAACTAGAAATGAAATTCATATAAGCAATTAAAGAGAAAGGATGGAAATATTCTCAACTGGGATTTGGCTAACATAGAAGGGAGCAAAATTATGTTTTCTCCAAAACCGGAAGAGGTCCAAAGTAAGCCCAAAGGAAACACCAATGTAGTCAAGCCTTTGAGGTCGTCGATCACTGAGTGGAACCAATAGAGGTGGAAGATTTGTGCGAGGCTTTACTTGCTCCTCTAGCATGGAGACCTGTCAAAAATGTAATCAACTAAGCATGGAAATAGAGAAATGACTATGCTATTGAACATAAAAAGAAGCAGATTCTGCATTAAGAAATATCCAAAGCCCACACAGATATGTAGAAAGAAAAAAACCTTCTCAGCAACCTCAGTAACTCTAATGGGTGAATGCTCCACATCAACTTTATTATCTGTTTCCGAGATTGGAGCTATCTGACCCTCAAAATATCTGCAAATTTCAGTCAGCATGAGTTGGAGGATGACCACATCTCATTAAGAGTAAGATGCCTAAATTTTCAAGCACAAAACATGACATCGGTATGATAACAAGCTCGTGTATGCACATTTTCATGAATTTACCTGGTCAAGAGTTCAACTGCAGCAGAACCATATCCCATCTACAAAGAGGCAACCTGAAGCTTGTTAAAAGCACACAAAACCTAATGGAGACAGGGAAAAATATGAGCACACAAAAGATTACCCTCATGGCGTTAGGATGGACTGCTATGCGTACAATCCGAGCACCAGACAAACTTGGAAAGACAGCATCCCGAAATTGTTCACAGAATTTCCATGGAATTTGGTCTCCATATGGTGAATGGCCAGCCCTTAAACTTTCGAGGGCTGAGCTTTGAGATATCTTTCCTTCGAGACAGACCTGGATATGACAATTACAAAGATCACACAAATCAGAAAACGACACAAGCTAGAAAATAAGATGCTTCGCAGAATGTAGAGAAGTTAAAACAGATCGTTAGCTGATACTCTCATTTTTTAAGGCCATTTTCATTAAGACTGACAGTTCGTTGTTCTAGGTCAATGATAAGCTTAAATCAAACTTCAACTGTCCGATTTTTCAACAGACTGAACAAGTTAATAGTCAAGTTCCTATAGTAAATCTATGTAGCAGAATAAAATATATACCTGGACAACACAGAGAATATCAGGAAGCTTATTTTGGGACTCATCAACAGGACCTGTGTTTAAAAGCAGTTAGGCACGGATCTGAACATCAAACAAGGTGGGATAAAAGGAAAATTTGCATACCAAGTAACACAAACAAATGATGAGCGGGAGCATCAGCCAGCAGTTGAAGATCATTAGGAGAGTTCTTGTAATGAGAAGAGACACATAGCGCCATCATTCTCTGTAGGATACACTAATATCAGGCTATTATCAAAATATAGGTTAAAGAATGTGAATATCACGAACAACCACACTTACCTGTAGAAACAGCTCACTGTCTTTGTGATATGAAAAGAGTGTATCCCGGTTGACATAATATAGATCACACTCACTTGGCAGAGGATTACTACACAGAAAGTAGAAGAAAGGGAAAATCAAATTGGAAAAGTTACTAAACGATCAGTACAGCAAGAAAGCATTGTAGACACTATTGAATTTTCAGAAAAATATGCATACCGCGCAGGTTTAGGAAGACAAGTAGCAACATCAAGGCACAGTAAGCCATTAAGCCAGGATTCTATTGGATCTCCAGAAGCGTATCTAATAGACTCATTAAGTTCTATCTTCTTGAAAAGGCAACCTGTACAAACAAATTCGAAAGAGCCAGATGTTACAAATAATGATCTACATCAACTAGAGGAGCCACAAAAACAAACACTGCAAAAAGAATTAGTGACTATCCCACCTCGATAATTATGACTGAGCTAACTGCGGAACAAACAGAATAAATTTTTATAAATAAATGCTGGAAGCACTTAATTTCCTCCCTAAATTACATAACGGCATTTGAGCAATGATTTTAAGAAAGATGAGTCTATCCTCTTTAAGTAAAGAATTCCCAACACTTTTCATATCCAAATATGAAAGCAAGATGCAGTGGTTAAATACCAGAAAGAGAGCCTTCAAGACCAGTTGTAGGTGCCCGGGTTTGCTCATCTAATTGTTGGAGGAGTTTCAGGGACAAAGATCTACCAGTGCCTTCATAGCTTTCAACATAAAGGAAGAAAAAACAGGTACAATTAAGTAGCAAGATTCACCCTAAATAAAAACCAAAACATGGATATAACTTTACAGACTAGCATCAAAAATCATGTTTACATACCCACTGACAGTAGACGATAGGAAAACTAGATAAGGACCAAGCAAAGACTTTACAACTGGCAAAGGAATAGCCGCAGCTTCATCAATAACCAACAGCTCTACTTGTGAGAGTTTCTCATGCTCGTGCGGTTGTATATACTGCATGAAAAAATCAAGAGCGTGGAACTAGTCAGGGATGGACACAAATCACAGCTAAAGACTGCGAATTAACTGAGGAATTAAAAAAAACCTGGATAGTTTGTCTATGCTGCTTGAAGATATTTATCCGTACAATAGCTTTTTTGAAGTCAGGATTTGCACTTATCACAACATCATAATCGAGGTGCTCCTTTAAAAGAGAAAGTGAAAGGTATTAAGAAACATATATGACCATATTGGAAAGCCGAATAATGGGTTCTACTTCTTTGCTCGAGCTACTATATGTCTAATTCAGTAATTATCTCAATAATATATGCACGTTTATCACTCTTCCAGATTCTTTTCAACGAAATGGAACAAGTGCTATCTAAAAGTCTGTAGGAAACAAAAGTTTGCTTTACCTTATATTCAAGTGCATCAAAGCCTTTGCAAACAAACTCGAAGAATGTCTTCAAGTTGTCGGGGCTTGGTGCAGTAATGTAAATATTTGAGTACCTAAGAGCATATAAATCACATACCAATAGTTATAACAATCATTCAGCAAAAACGTTATTGGAGATTAAAGGAACAAATGGGACTCAAATCAATTCAAGAAATCTACCCAGCAGCAACAGCCCCAGCAACAGCTAGACCAAGTGCAGCCGATTTTCCACGCCCTCGACTAGCAATCAAAGCAACTATGCTGCGGAGAGCCTTATCCAAAATTGCATCAAAAAATGTAATAACAGCTTTACCCTAAGAAAAGAAAATGCAGAAACTAAATTAACATCAGCCACGCCACAAGAAAGAATATTAGCAAGACAAATAAGCAAATTGATAGTTTGAACCTGATCCAATGTACAGCATTTCTTGATTAAAGGACCAACAGGAAAATCATTCCTTAGTTCATCTTTTAAACTCTTCAGGTCACGTTCTGCTTCAGAGAGCCCCTCGGAATCCTTTAATAGCATACAATATTGAAATGTGATCAAATACTAGCTGAGAATTGGAAAACATATCCTCACAATACAACCCAGTTCTTTTGCTATAAAGATTACCTTTTTTGCTGGAACTTTAGTAATAGATCTGATATGCGAGGAAAGCGGCAATATATTCAACTCATCATCCATGACAATGCATGCTTTGCAGGATGCTAGTGAGAGCAGAAAACGTTCATTGAAACGGCCAGCAGCCTCAGAATGCGACTCAGTTCGGAATCTTTCATGGACATCCTAAAATGATAAATAACCATGCAGCAGCAGTTGATGACGTTTTTGCCCCATTCTATTAAGAGTAAGTAATAAGAGTATGAAAACCGAATTCATACCATAACCATTGTGCATAGACTAGTAAGCGATGTAAGTGATCTTAATACTAATACAATCATCCCACCACCTTCCACAGTTTCTATTGTCCTTGCTAGTAGATTGGGAGTCAAAGCTTCAAAATCCTGAAATACATCAAGAATAATTATTGAGTATTACCCGCAAAATGAAACAGGGCCAGGTAATAATAATCTTTAATGAATGTCAAGGAAAAAAAAAAGGACCTGTAAGATGCACATGCCAAAAGTATTTCCCAAAATTCGTTCAGAATCTTTGTACAGGCAATGAGTTACGTTCCCCACATCAAGCAAACGCGAGAATGCGTCAAGTTTCTCTGGATCCAATTGTCCTCGCTCCCTCAATCTCTTGAGCTGCTTTGAACGCTTCTTCTTATGACTAGAAAAAAAAGACAAATTCAAAGCCCTCACTGAAAAATTCCAGACCAAGTTAAGTACAGTTGAGCTAAAAATGAATCATATATAGCTTCGGAAATAGAGATTAAGAAGCGAACCTGCTAATGTCAAGTTTGTCCTTGTAGCACCACAAGACACTCGGATTAGACTTAATGACTGCCTTTGACAACATATGATGAAGGTTCACTATCTGTAACACACAAAAAGGTTTAAAAAAATATCCAACGAAAAAATCCTCAGGGAAAGTAGAAAACTTTGCAGAACAGAAACACCTAACCTGGTCACGAGACTTGTCACCGATGATTACAAACATGGAACGGTGATTCAATTTGACACCGTTTTCAATCAAAGTCCTGATACGTTCATCTACCTTCTTCCTCATTCTTGCAAAACTAGTTCTTCTTCTTCTTCCTTACTCTTCTTTAAAAAAAAAAAAGGAAGAAAACCCAATCCAAAAAAAAAAAAAACCTGGGTTCTGCCTTCTTAGAAGTGCGGAGAGAATGAAATTGATTTACTTTTGGATTTTCAAAACTGAATATTTTTGTGGTAATTCTATTTGTTATAGGAGTTTTGAACAAAAGTAGAACTGAAGGAAAACGACCTAAACTTAGGGTTTCTAAATTGTGCGTAGGGTTTAACTACTCTCTCTTTTTTTTCTCTCAACAGACCTAAACCGAAATGCATTTTCTGATTTTAATATAGAATCGGGCTTGATAAATGGGCTTTAACCAGAATCTATTAAAACTAAAGTGAAAAATGGGCTTAAGCCCAAATATAAAAGCCGTGGAAAAAACATATGTTTGATGAACGCGGCGATTAGCTGTCTTATCCACGAGGCAGAGAAGCACAGCACAGCACAGCACTGTAAGTAAGTACGTAAGTTGGAAAAGGAGTAGAATGTGAAAGCACGCGGCAGAGAAGAGCGCGTGGGTGAAATCCATATCCATCTTCAACGGGCTTAAGATCCATTTGAGTCAGTGATGGTGTGGAAGTGAGAAGAAAAGCGTCATTCTTACCTTAATTGTTTTTTCTTTTCTGTTGAAGTTGTTTTGTTTGTCAGAAGGTAGAAGAAGAAGGAGAAGAAGAAGAAGAAGAAGAAGAAAATAAATAAAGAAAAACCCATTTGAAAGCAATCATCTTTAATCTTTTTGTCTTTCAAGTTTCAACCAACACCGCTTCTTGCTCTTTCTCTCCGTTTTCTTCCTTCCGTTCGAATAGATCTCTCTCTCTCTCTCTTCTCTCTTTTTAACTCTTATCCTTTGGATTTCATTCGATTCGATTCCTCTCTTTTCTCTAGAATCTTGGTCTTTCTCTGATCTGGGTTTTCCTCTTCTCCTAACTTTTGTTGTTTGGTTGTACAAACTAGTGACTTAGATCGATTCAAACCCCAAAACCAACTTTAAAAAAAAAAAATATAGGTTTTTTTTTGTTATGAATTCACTGGTGAGTGTCTCTCTCTCCTTTCTTCTTGGTGATAATGAATCCTTCGTTGACTGTTTTTAAGAAGTTAAGACTTTGTTTTTCTCTTTGGACTGTTCATGCAATTAGTTTTCGTGCAAGATAATCGATTGAACTTTCTTGTAGCTTAGTTCGTGGTTGCTATGGAGCTAGAAATTACAGGTTTTTAAGAGATCAAATTCTTATATATTTTTTGTTTTAAGAGAAATTGAACTTTTGAGTATTATCAAATAAGCTATTAAATGCATTGTAAGTGGAATCATGCTTTTCACATTTTTCATATAGCTTTCTTTTCTTCCATAAATTTCAGGATGATTAAGTTTTCATTGTGTTGTTGGATATTTTGTTGTGGCTTAATGTCTATCTCGATTGGGTAGTTGCAGGTTTCTTGTCAAGTTGCTTGAGGCTTTTGTTTTGTTGGAACTAAATTGAGTTATGAGAAGAGGGAGAGGAAAAGGCAAGAAGCAGAAGGCTACTGCTAGAGAAGACAGAGGAAGCGGTGAGGAAGAGAAGATTCCAGCTTACAGGAGAAGAGGAAGGCCACAGAAGCCGGTGAAAGACGAAGTCGAAGAAGAGCTAGTGAAGAAGATAGAAGACACGGATGATGATACAAATGGTTCACTAACAAGTAAAGAAGATGTGACAGATAATGGGAGAAAGAGGAAGAAACCAGTAGAGTCTAAAGAGAGCAATTTAACCGAAGAAGAGAACGGGCTGGGATCGAAATCAAGCACTGGTGATTCGACTAAATCGTCACTATCTATTGGGTTTAGACAACATGGGAGCAGAAGGAAGAACAAACCAAGAAGAGCTGCTGAAGCTGTTGTTGAATCATGAATGTAATGGGGTTTGAATAGAGGTTCTTGTAACGCTTTTGAAATCACTTTTTTGGGGTTTTTTTTTTTGTTTGTTTATTAAAACACTTTTTGCTGTTAGAACCTGAGTTTAATGCGGGTGCGTTTCTTGGTTTCATAATACATTTGGAATCAGAATTTCCCTTTTCGGATATTTCTTAGTTTTCATGTTGTTTTGAAACTCCTTCTCTTTGGTAAACATAGTAGAGCCTAAAATGCTATTTAACGGCTATGAAAAATGCAACATTTATGAGTTGTAAAAAAGTGAAAAAGAAGAGTTTTCACTGTTTCAGAGTATAAAGACGAACAATAGAGCTGAGTGAGAGATATCAGAGAAGATTTGTGAATTCTTTAAGAATTTTGGATAGGGGCTTTAGGCTTTTTTCAGGTTAGAATTTTGGAAATCAAAGGAACTAGGTTGTAGTAAAGCAAAACGCAAAAGGAATAAAATCAAACTAATACACACAACCCAATGAAAGTTGAAGTACACAGATTCTGGTGACATGACTATGAATCGAACTTCTCATTGTACACTTTTTTGCAAAAAAGTAATAATATATATATATATATTTTTTTTTTTTGAAATTATCAAGAAAGATATTGCATTGGATATTGCGAGGAGAAAAACAAATCTGATTGCAAAAAAAGAAGCAATAATATATCTTAAAGGAAAAAAAAACTGAATTCAGAGAGTGTTCAATAAACCAACTAGTTCCCTTGAATAGTCACATCCTTAGTTGAGTTCCAACACTTATGCTCTCTGCCCAGTGCCCATAATCATCTAATTCTTTTTAATCAAGTATTTTTAAAATACTAGTAATAAAATCGATGTCGCTCTATAACTAGAATTCTTTTAGTTAACTAATCTACTTATACGTACCATCCATTCATAGGTCTGTGATCAATCCGATATTACAAACTACAATTAAGGTCAAAGTTTTGTAATTCCAGTATCATTAGGCTATATTTTTTTGGGTAGAAAACTAGTATTATATGATTATTATAATACATAGCTTTTTTTGTTATGAGAGTATATGTTCCATGGTCTCATTTAAGGATATCATTTCGTACGTTAAAGAAGAAAAGAAAAAAATATTCTCAACCCTTTTGTGTTTTATTTGTTCACTACAAAACGCCCCAACATCACAAAACGCAAACGCAAACGCAAAAATCCTTAGCTGTCGTGGACTAGTGTCAATCACTCTTGAGTGTCTCTTCTTTGTCAGCTTCTCTCTCCCTTTTTTCTCTCACACTCTTTTTCTCTCTCTCTGATCTTTTAAAAGATAGCAACATCTAAAATCAGCAAAACCACATTTTCTTTCCTTTCTTCTCCTCCGTCCTTTCTATTTCAAGAGTCCATTAGTACCAAGAGAGAGAGATGATCACAAGCATTTCTCTCTCTGTCTGAGTAAGAGGAAACCAAAACCATTATGGAGTTGTTAATGGGTTCGGGACAGACCGAGTCGGGTGCTTCTTCTTCCACCGAGTCATCTTCACTCAGTGGTGGACTCAGGTTTGGTCAGAAGATCTACTTCGAGGATGGATCCGGATCCGGAAGCAAGAACCGGGTCAGTAGAGGTCGTAAGTCGTCGACCACGACGGCGAGGTGCCAAGTGGAAGGTTGTAGAATGGATCTAACCAATGCAAAAGCTTATTACTCAAGACACAAAGTTTGTTGCATTCACGCTAAATCATCCAAAGTCATTGTCTCTGGTCTTCATCAAAGGTTTTGTCAACAATGCAGCAGGTTTCACACTTCTTCTTCTTTTTTTTCCCTTTTATTTACCCCTTTTGCCATTCCCGGTGATAGGAAGAGACCTCAAGGGAACCACAGCTTTAAGCTTTTTTTCTCAGGTTCTGTTCCCTTTTTGAGCTTTTTATGTGTTTGGCTCTTAACCTCTTTGAAGAGTCTTATAAAACTTTACAGCTAGTTTTTATGTTATCTTGTCTCTTTGTATTATGCACTATTTATGTTGCTTTCCTTGAAGCTGTCTTCTCTTATACAATTCAGGTTTCACCATCTTTCTGAGTTTGACTTAGAGAAACGAAGTTGTCGCAGACGTCTTGCTTGTCACAACGAACGACGAAGAAAGCCAAAACCCGCAACGACTCTTTTCGCTCCTTCTCATTATGGTTAGATCCTATTTACCCAACCAAAAGATAATTACATACAACATGCATTTATACAATAAAAAAAAGCTTCTTTATGTTTTTGTCTGCCAGTAAACGCCAATGCTGCAATGATTAAAAGCGTTTTGGGAGATACTATGGCGTGGACAACGGCAAGATCAGTGATGCGACGGTCTGGACCGTGGCAGATTAACCAGAGTCATCAACTCATGATTGATTTCTCACATGGAAGCTCTAGCTTAACTACAACATGTCCAGAAATGGTGAACAATACTAGCACAGACTCGAGCTGTGCTCTCTCTCTTCTGTCAAATTCAACCCCAACTCAGCAGCTGCAACAACAACTTCAGACACCAACAAATACATGGCGAGCATCTTCAGGTTTCGACTCGATGATCCCCGACAGGTTTACAATGGCTCAGCCACCGCCCATTTCAACAAATCATCAATACCTGAACCAATCTTGGGAATTCATGCCAGGCGAAAAGATCGATTCACATTATATGTCTCAGGTGAGTCAGATCTCCGAGCCAGCTGATTTGCAGATGAGCAATGGCACCACAATGAGTGGATTCGAGTTGTCTCTTCATCAGCAGGTTCTGAGGCAATACATGGAACCTGAGAACACAAGAGCTTATGACTCTTCTCCTCAGCATTTCAATTGGTCTCTTTGACTCTCTTCTCTTTTCACCCTTTAAAGACGTTTTCTTGGGTTAACTTTTTTAGCTGCACCAAGAGCTTACTCTGTGCAAGGTTTTCTACTAAGACTTGGAAGTCAAGATCTTATCAATATATGTTGTTTGCTACTTTAAACCAGGCCATGATGCCACTGGATAATGGCTTTTTGGTTTGGATGGCTTTGGCTTTTGATCTTTAAGCCCTTTGTTTTTATTATTGATCTCTTTTTGACAGATTTATTTAAATTTGGAAATCATATTGAAACATCAACATCATTATCAATATATATATATATTGTTTTATCAAAACAGAGTTCTACATGCTTTTATCATCCTATATCTATCAAAGCATGAGTAATATTGGAATTAGAAAGTCCTAAAATTCTCTTAGTGTGTACCTCAACTGCAAAGTGCAAACATAGTCTTTCTTCTGATCTTGGTTCCTCTTCAGCCACATCAGGGAATTTTCAACCTGTAGCTTCTGCAAACATGGATTGTGTTTGTGTACTTCCATACCACTATGACTAACCTAGTGATCATCTTCATTTACGCCAGGGCAATTGGATAGAAGAGCTTCAGTCGTTTCATACTGATTCACATATCGTGAATTTTTACGTCAGTATGCTTGCAAAAACTCAACATTTAGCGCTGAGGAAAAACATTGATAAAAGAAGACTTGAACGTTATGTAATTACCTGGAACCCACAAAAAGGACAATACCGATGTTGATCTCTCAGTTTCATTAATATCTCTTGCAAATCCTGCAACCAACAAAGATAAAATTATCAAGCTAAAGAATAATGTTGACATTCGAATTCTCAACTGATAGCCTCAAACTCTACTCAATTGGTCTCATCAAGTTGAAAGACAACATAAACAGCATTAACCATACCTCTTCAGTGATCACCTCCTCTTCTTCCTCTTCTTCATCAGGTTTACCATCTTCATCTTCCTCGTTTTTCTTCTCAGGAACAACTTCTACGTTCTCAAGTTGATCAAGAGCGGCCTTAGCCTTCCTAAAGTTAATCACAACTCTTTTATTCCGCCACTGAGACTTCTGTCTAGACCCAAAATCCTCCAACATTTCCTCCACCTTCCTCTTTTCATTCTCTGCCTCAATCTCCTCTTTTTTCCTCTTCTCCTTATGTGGATCCTCTCTTCCTACACCGGCCCTGGATCTTCGAATATCCACAGTCACAGGCTCAGCTATACCTGACCCTTGTTTACCAAGAGCTGAACCAGGCGTGTAACCCATTTGCTTCAAAAGCTTAAACCCTATGTTAGACTCTCCAATGGGAGTATCTACAATATGAGCCAATGTCTGCTCATCCTCTTCTATTTGTTTCCTCTCTTTCTCCAATCTTCGCCTCTCATGCCAATTAAGATTCTTTAACTTCTTCCGAGATGGTTCTACCATTACAGTTTTCTTATCAGATTCCTGCAAAAGCTTTCAGATTGATCATCACACACTCACCTTATACACAACTAAACCAAAAATCCAGATTAAGCTAACACGAATTGAAATGTAATCCTGAAATCTCAATCAGCAGTGAACAGTGAATGTCTAAACACAGATAATAAAAGAAATTAGCAAGTATTCATAATAAATCAACGAATTTGTTCTGAAATTACCTTTCTTTTGGAAGTCTGAGTAAGTTCCTGTGGAATAAACTGAGATAGGTCTCCCATGTAGTCATCGTTTTCTTCTTCTTTTGCTGCTTCCCCTCCAAGCCCAGTCAGATTTCTCGTCCATTCTTCCATTGCCGACGGAGCTTGCGATAGCGCAGACAGGGAGAGAGAAAACAATTAAAAAAAAAAAAAGAGTAGTAATTATTGGGCTTCACTTAGGTCCAAAATGTTTATTTTGGTCCTAATTGGGCTTTCTCTGTCTTCTTGCTGAACACACAAAACAGACATTTTCACTCCTCTGCTGCATCTGTCTCTTTTTAAGGTATAATCCTATTTTGAATCTCTTATTTCCATTTATAGTCGTTGTTTCTGCAAATTTATGCTCTTCATTAGTGATGGATTCGGTATTATGACCTTGTTGAGCTTTCAAACATGTGAGAAAAGTTTAGCTCCTGCATTGTTCAAATCTCGGTTTATATTATCCGTTTCTCGTTACACTTGTGATCCATGTTTTTAAGATCAATGTTGGAGTTGAAAACTTTCGATCGGTAAATTTACAAACCAAGTCAGTGGCATTACCTGGTTAGGTAAACATAGAACATGTGACGTCAGCAACTTTGAATCAAGTTATGTAGCTAAGGACTCAGGAACGGATTTGAGATCGATATGATGGTTTGAGTGATCTTCTAGGTTGCTGCATTCGTCTGTGGTTCATAAGTGGGACAAACTCAGTTGTTTCCAGGAATGTGTCTTTGTGTCTTTGGAAGAGTGCCAAAGACGATTTAGACCTCCATTTGTATCGCTTTGTACAGCACAGACTCGGAGCATCCCAACCGCAATATCTGCCGGTGCTGCTCTAGCAGTCACCTCGGCTTTGATTGATTCTGGTGGCAGACCACGAGAGTAGACACAGGTAGAGAGTACTATCCTTACACTTTTGAGAAAACAAAAAAGCTGAAGCGGATTCTTGGTATTCCCTGATGGTGACGGAAAGTTCTTGCGAAGAAATATTACAATGGCTCAAAGTCTGGACTCTGAACCTAGCACGGACGCAATTTTTAGCTGATTCTGAGCTTCTATACTGTTGCCACTTGCCAGTCCCCTACGCCTTAGTCTGGATGTTTCTTCGATAAGAAATCATCTTGTAGTTTCTGCTAATATGAGAAACGTGTGAGCTCTAAAGATCTAACATGCAACCTAACTCTTTGCATTCTCTAAAACATCTATAAAGACCAAGACATGAATATCAAAAAGGTTTGATTACAAGTTATAACTTGTAACAAATTCAAGTCATCATGCTCTATTCAAATATGAAATTTTCAAAAGAGAAGAGGACAAAAACGAGAGATTGACATGTCACAAAAGAAACAAAAATTAAACATGACCAAAGCAGAAATAAGGAATATAATAATCTAAAGGAAAGCTTTTAGGGGAATATTCTGTGCAGATAAGTTACGTGGGTGCGTATTGGTTCCAAACTACAAATCAGGCTGGTTCCTCTTTTTTTTTTTTCTTTTTTTTTCTTTCACTAGCAATATGCCAATATGATCGAGAGAGCTCTACAGGAACGAGACTTTTCCACTTGGTTCATTATTAGTCACCTTGTAGACAGTAGAGTTGCCTTATATTTCCACTTGCTGTCAGATACGCAGCAGAAACACAGATACAGAGTCAAAACCTAATGAATGATGTGCATAACTAGGAATCTATTAGAGGAAGTTTATACCGTAGAGCCAGTCTTTGAAATAAACATGGAGTGCGTTTGATAGCTCTCGTTTCCGGTTTTCTTCCAGAGGTGTTTCTTTTAAGGATCGTCTTGTTTCTTCAAAGTTCTGAAGCTGGTGAAACCAAATATAGAATTCCGAGATCAGAGGATAAAATATGGACGAAAACAGACAAGTGCATTGTTTCATACTAAACTTAAAATACATACGTTTCTCTGCTGAGCTGTCATATAAGCATCTGGCAATGGAAATGGATTGTTTTTCGTCAAACCGTTCTCCTCGCCGCTAAACCAGTTTGGGATCTGCACAATAGACATTGATACCACAGGTTTACACCTCATTAGATGCTTCATGAACAGCATTCACCAGTTGTTGGAATAAAAATCAAACCAAAGAAAAGAAAGTGTACTAAAAAGTTAACGAATTGGTCAGGGTCTACAGAAGCAGCTGATTCAGCCTGTGCATCAGCGACACCAGCAGGATGCGACAGTGAGTCATGTGGATCCACTGCTCCCAGTGCCAATGGTTTGTCCCATTTGTTGATAGTTGGCTCGACTCCTACCTCACTCATGTGCTCCTCCAAATGAGAGTAAAATGTATTGTAAGGAGCCACCTGAAACAAAGTCAATTGATGCCAACATTTTAAAACAACCAATGCCCATAATCACTAGAATCAATATCTGACAATGCCCATATTATTTATTCTTAAGAACCAGTGAAAAATTCTTGAAGAACACATTTGACTAAAGGTATCTCTTAATGAATATATTCTTCAACGCCATAAAGTAATCAGATAGACAACCCCTCAAAGTTGTTTCCACTAGACTCAATAACTTATCCAAAACAACATATTAACCAAACTAAATCTAGTAAAAATTCTAGCCCTTTCATAATTTTTCCCGAATAACAGAAAGGTAAATAAGAGCAGCATGACATAAAACGTGTAAATTAACCCTCAATTCTGAAGAGAAGCTTAACCTGCAGTTTGTGGTTATCACCAACAATAAGTGGTCTCTGATTGACTCCCAAGAAGAATACACATTCACGACAATTGGCGATGCACACTCGTTTGGCAGCTGCTATCACATGAACTCTCTCACAGTGCTCAACTTTTAATGCCTGCAGAAATAAATCAGAAAATAGAGTTGCTACATCTTCTACCAATAATTCTACTAAAAGCTGGCAGATATAAAATAAAGTGATATGTTGCCTTGACCATCTCTGGTAAAGAAGGAAGAAGCAATGTTTCCATACCTTGCCAACAGCTCCCAGAACGATAGTAGTATCAGAACATCCATGCACAGTCGTATATCGTAGTGGTGCTAAAAGATAAATTACAGAATCATGACAATTGACAACCTGCAGAAAACACAGAACATGGAATTGACATGTATGCACAGAGAGAACATGACTGAACGAGAAAATGGAGCAGGGAATAGTCCAACTGTATTAAAGAGCAAGTTAGTTGTTCACAGCTGACCTTAACGGATCTACCCCTTAGATCAGAGGCCTGTTTAGCAAGTGAAGTCTTGGAGACTCCCTCGATTAGACACGGGCCTCTAGTACTAGGTGCAACCTTGTTCGGAGCAGCACAAACATCTGACATCGCATCATCTTGATCAGAGGCATTAGAAGGACCATTCTCTTTTCCAGACATTCTCTCAGTAATGCTTTCTAAAGCGGAAGCGATGTTTTGCAGAAGCCAGTCATGCACTTGGGAAGCGGGGACTGGAACAGCGGGCATATCCGGATCAGAATTTGCAAAAAAAGGAGTAGCTTGGCTCAATGGAGATACATCGGAAACTTTATCACCAAACTGAACAAGGAAACCCAGGTGCTCAAAAGCCTCCATAGAAAGAACCTGAAGAATATTGGACAAACAAAACATTTTACTAGTTTGAACCATCATGAATTAAGCATCTAGCTTGAGACTTGTTTTCTCTTTCACTCCCTCAAAAGTTCTTATCCCAACATCAGATTATATTCTTGTACTGTAGATACAGTGACTTTCCCAGAGTATTAAAGAAAGATTAGAACTTACTAATGATTCATCTCCTTCTCCTTCAACAGGCTCTGCAAGGAGAGAAACGATATTTCCTAAATGTTTTTGCAGATATGACAATTGATGAGCTTCATCATCAGCTTGTGATGGCATAAACCGACGGCTGTTGCTACGAACAAGCTGCAAACATGATGAATACGAAATATAACTAAAAAAACCAGCTACAATATAGTTGTTTAGACCCATGTGATGAGAATAGCAAATTGAAGAACATGACATTTGAAACACTGAAATCTTAAGCTTAGATGATTGTTATCTATGACACAATAGACCAGCCATACCACAAATAGGATTCAGAATGCCACAGGATTGAAGACCGAGTCAAAATACGAGGACAAACTTAGAATTATCACAAGATAACCCACATGAACGGAGCAACAAATAAGAGATTACGCAAACAAAAGACTGTTACTTAAAGCATGTGTCGATGGGCATGTGTTTCAAATACCATAAGCTGGATAGAAGATTCTTATGCATAGGAAAAACTAACATTAGCATGCTTAGTTTATGATGTAGTTCCAATACAATGGAGTTACTGCAATACCTCAACCACAAGAGAATTAACAGTCTCATCGAATTTCATCCAATAAGTCAATATTCGCTACAAAGACTAGCATCTTCTCCTTCAAGAAATTATATCCCCCATCAATTCAATGAACCACTCAAAATTTCAACTTTGCTTAACTCTAAGTTTCAGGTAAATCTAATGTCACAAGAAACTTTAACTTGCATTGCAACATTTCAGCTCAATTCAATGCAAAATGGGGAAAAAATAGTCTCTAAATCTTTTAATTGAGCTACCTCGTTCCGATTCCAAACTCAATTAAAAAAGTTCCATTTCAACACCAAATAGAAAACTGCATCATTATCTGAGACACATTATAATCAGAGAGGATGAAACTTGCCTGAATTGGCGATAACGCCGACAAGTATCCATCAAAAGCTGAAGTCGAAGGCCAAACATCAGCCACCGCAGCAGAGTCCTTATGCGTTCTAGGTAACAATTTCTTATAAGATTGAATATACAGAAACAAAATTAGATCCCGCAAATCAGCTCCAACAGAATCAACTTCATCTGGTTTCGCCCGAACCAAAGGGTCAGACTCAGAATGAAGCACAGAAGCGAGAGTTTCGAGAACGAGACGCGCATGTTCGCCGGAGATCTGGAGAACGTCAGCGACTGCAGCCGATCCAACGCGGTTATTAGAAGCTGCATCGGCTAGCTTCTGCTTAACAGGAGCTAGGGTTTGGATCGGGTCGATAAAAACGAGTTTCTGGATCGGGAGGAGCCCGTGCTCAAAAGACACACGCCTTGGATGGATAACTGAATTCGGATTCGGGTTCGGGTTGGGTTCAGGGTCGGGTGCTGAAGGTGGTGGTGATTGGTCGATGAGGACTTGTTCTTCAGTCATGATTATGACTCTTCGCGCGAGCTAGAGAGAGAGAAAGAGACTGGTCCGGTGGTGAAGTTGCAGATCTTTATTTCTTGGGTGACGAATGAATAATGTTCATTCAGGGGGGAAGAGGAAAGAGAGATAGTTCTAGTGTGTGCACGTGTATGCTATTAACCTACGCCTTTGTTTTCTTTTGGTCGTTGGATTTATCAGTAGATTAACCTCTGATCTGAGTAATGACACGTCAGATGACGAGTTAATTAAAGAGACGTATTGAATTGAATACAATTCGTATTCAATTTCTTTAGCTAGGCCATCATTGCAGTAAGTTATGTGATAAAAGCGTTGCCAAAAGAAAAAAGGTGATAATCAAAACAGATTTTGAAGAGACAATAATACTTTGTTACCTAAATAATGTTGAGAACAAAAGCACAAACAGTTATGTTGTATAACATGTCATTGTTAATTAAAATTGTTGAAGGTTTAGTAGAACAAATTAAAAGAGATTAAAATAGAAGTTTTGGTAGAACAATCCATAAAAAAAAATCATAACTCGATTGCATTGCAATTCGTAAATGTTCCGCTTGTTTTAAAAAAAAACGTTTTTAGAAAATGATCAACTTTTGGATTATAGAGTTTTTAGTGAGATAATTCGACTATGAAGATTTTAAAAACTTTCTTCGTTACAAAAAAAAAATGATAATCATTCGTCAAAGGCTCGAACGTTTAAGATGGCTGCAGTCCAAAGACTGACATAATTCGTTAACTATATTGAGAATAACATAATATTATAGTAAATTTGTCTTCTTATTCTTGTGTGTTAGTAAATTTGTCTTCTTATTATTTAAGACTGTTTTAATTATAATGGCAGTCGGTGACTCGATGGTAAACGGTGGATCGCAAGTCTCCAAGTCGAAGCTCAAACAAATCCGAGGTGGCATGAATGACACGTGTCATTTGCGATGACTATCACTCTTTTTCTTTTCCTTTAATTATATAATTTTCTCGTGTAAAGTAGCAACCTTCAACTCCCGCAGAAGCATTCGTTTAATCGGTTGCACATCATATAAGATAGAATGAAAAGAAAAGGCTGGCCAACTATTATTAAAACAGAACGGGCAACAGTTAGAAATTAAAACATATGCTATTTAAACTGTTATATATCTACACCTCTACATGTCCAATTCTTGTTTCTTAAATACAGTAACAAAGGAGACTATGCAAACAAATGGAAATAGACATCGATACAGGACATTTTATCCTCATGTCTCATTGGATTTATATGTAATAACTTAGTTTTATAAACTAAATATTTGCTTAGTCCCTTTTAGATGTCGGAGATCATCGTATAATATTTATAACAATAGTTCCGAACGTGCTGATGAATTCCATGTTCAAGTGATACCGAATAAGGTAAATACACCTAACCAGTAACCAGCGTGTTTTAAACTCACCCATCTTTTAAACAGGTTAGTCAAAGTAGAAATATGCAACGACCGAATATTTATTGGCGTTTTAATACTTTACACCATATGAAAATTACCGAAAGAACTGACCAAGATTACCAAAGAATTGATCAAGAAGTAAGAAACTGATCAAGATCCTTTAAAATCATGTACCTAAACGCAGCTTTATATTTTTTCCTAAATAAATTATTCATTTATTTGCTAAAAACTTAAAACCAAAACTTGTAAAGAAGCGCAAGTGATGACCAGCAGCAAGCACACGAGAAACAAAAAAAATCATGTTTTTAGTTTTTTGGTTTAGAGAAAAACCACTAAACAAAGGAAAAAGGAACACAAGCAAATAAAACACGCATAACATAAGATCGTGATTCACATATATAGTCATTGAAGGTAAATTCTGAAAGAATTAAAGAACCATGTAGCTAACACAAGAAAATAAAATGGAGATCGGACCCTAAATTATTATGATTTAATAGAAAATATGTAAGGGGTGCAGGCAGAGCCAAATACGGATTTTGTTTAGTGTAGTGTCCGTATCCTTCACCAAAACGGGAGACTGCATAACATGGAGGAAATCCAATGACGTTTTCTGCTACTTTCATATTCTTGATTAACAAAATAATTTAATGCTGTACAAATAAATACTACGACACAAAAAATAATTTGCACAGATGTACAATAATGCGAGTGCTAAAAACAAGGATTATTTTAGTTAATCCAAGGATTTAATCAAATGGATAAAAAAAACACGACCACCGTTGAAAAATAACGCAGAACCGTCGTCGCCACACGTGTGGGGCATCCAAAACGGAGAAGTATGTCTTGCGTGACTATATATATATATATACGTGGACCCCACCTCGATTTTGTACCGATACAGTCGTTTTGTATACTGTATTTTTCGTTTGAGTAAAAAAAAGACAACAAAGAAGAAAGACAACAAAATCTTTCTCTCTCTCTCCTTGAATGTTTTCTCTTCTTCTTTTTATCTCTCTAGAATTTTCCCTAGTTCTTACCTCCTCTGCTTTTTGAACTGGTCTTTTTTTTTTTGCAATCGTGTTAAGAAACGAGGAAGAAGAGAAGAAACTCTTCTTATTTATGGACGAGACTATTCTTCTTACACATGCTTTTGTTCTGAAGGTCTTAAGGTTTGTATTGTTAGATTTTAAAATTTTTTTTGATCCTCGCCTAACCGCTGTTTTTTTCTTTCTTCATTTTGATTTATATGATTTTGTTTTCGTTTTTGTCTGTAAACTCACTGTAATGGCTGTTTTGTCCAACTCGCATGCTTCTCAGTTGTTTTAATCTCTATCTGTCTTTTACTGTTTTGGTGTCTTTGGGGTCTCTTATTGAATCGACATACAAAGAATAATGAAGAGAAAAAAATTAGCGGAATTCGCGTTGTGTTATTGTTTTTGGTTTATGCTTCCGAGGGGGAAAAAGTTGTTTTCTCTCGATGAAGGTGTTAACTCTGAACCATGATTTTTTTTTCTTCCTTTTTTTGGATTTATGATTTTGTGCCGTTAGATTTTGCCTCGGAGATACTAACGAGGTTTTTTTGTTTATAATCTAGAAAATGCGATTCTTTGTTCGAGAATCTTTTTATTTGAAGTTGAATCCACTTTATTTTCTTACATTTTCCTCACCTGCACTAAACCTGGGTATTTGTGTTCTCTTTACTCTTATTCTCCCCCGTTACTTAACACTCTTTTAAATTGTGTTCTTGTCTCAGATCTAGTGATTTCAAGTAGAGTAAGTAGCTGAGTTTTCAGATCCACAAATTCATAATCTGTAAGTCTAATCTTTGTTACCCTTTTAATCCCATTTAAATGTGAATTGTTTGCATATTTATCAAAATATATATATATATATATGTGAATGTTTTAACATCATTTTTGTGAATTTTGGAAACTTGTGTAGGGTTTTCTCAAAGCTTACAAGATGCATAGACCACCTCCTGAAGATTTCTCCTTGAAGGAGACGAGACCTCATCTCGGTGGTGGGAAAATCACTGGAGATAAGCTTACCAGCACTTATGACCTTGTGGAGCAAATGCAGTATCTCTATGTCCGTGTGGTGAAAGCTAAGGAGTTACCTGGGAAGGATTTGACTGGTAGTTGTGACCCTTATGTTGAGGTTAAGCTTGGAAACTACAAAGGTACTACACGCCACTTTGAGAAGAAGTCGAATCCTGAGTGGAACCAAGTTTTCGCCTTTTCTAAAGATAGGATTCAAGCTTCCTTCCTTGAAGCTACTGTCAAGGATAAGGATGTTGTGAAAGATGATATGATTGGTCGGGTTGTGTTTGATTTGAATGAGATTCCTAAGAGAGTTCCTCCTGATAGTCCCTTGGCGCCTCAGTGGTATAGGCTTGAGGATAGGAAAGGTGATAAAGTCAAGGGAGAGCTTATGTTGGCTGTTTGGTTTGGTACTCAAGCTGATGAAGCTTTCCCTGAAGCTTGGCATTCTGATGCTGCAACAGTTAGTGGAACTGATGCTCTTGCAAACATCCGGTCCAAGGTTTATCTGTCTCCTAAGCTTTGGTACCTCAGGGTTAATGTAATTGAAGCTCAAGATTTGATACCAAGCGATAAGGGGAGATATCCTGAGGTTTATGTGAAGGTTATAGTGGGTAACCAGGCGATGAGGACTAGAGTATCTCAAAGCAGGACTATTAACCCGATGTGGAATGAGGATTTGATGTTTGTAGCAGCTGAGCCGTTTGAGGAACCTTTGATACTTAGTGTGGAAGACAGAGTTGCTCCGAATAAAGATGAAGTTTTGGGGAGATGTGCCATCCCTTTGCAGTATTTGGACAGAAGGTTTGACCACAAACCGGTGAACAGCAGGTGGTATAACCTCGAGAAGCATATTATGGTTGAAGGAGAGAAGAAGGAGACAAAATTTGCTAGCAGGATTCACATGAGGATTTGTTTGGAAGGCGGGTATCACGTTCTTGATGAGTCTACGCATTACAGTAGTGATCTTAGACCAACAGCTAAGCAACTATGGAAACCTAACATTGGTGTTCTGGAACTGGGAATACTGAATGCAACGGGTCTGATGCCTATGAAAATCAAAGACGGTCGAGGAACCACAGATGCTTATTGTGTGGCGAAGTATGGACAGAAATGGATTCGGACTCGGACAATCATTGACAGCTTTACCCCGAGATGGAACGAGCAATACACTTGGGAGGTTTTTGATCCGTGTACTGTTGTTACTGTTGGAGTTTTTGATAACTGCCATCTCCATGGAGGTGAGAAGAATGGAGGAGCAAAAGATTCAAGAATTGGGAAGGTGAGAATCCGGCTTTCTACTCTCGAGACGGATCGAGTTTACACACACTCATACCCTCTTTTGGTTCTTCATCCTAATGGAGTCAAGAAAACAGGAGAAATTCACTTGGCTGTGAGATTCACTTGTTCTTCATTGCTCAATATGATGTATATGTACTCACTGCCTCTCTTACCGAAAATGCACTACATCCATCCTCTAACTGTTAGCCAGCTTGATAATTTGAGGCATCAAGCGACTCAGATTGTGTCGATGAGATTGACCCGAGCAGAGCCACCTCTAAGAAAAGAAGTAGTTGAGTATATGCTTGATGTGGGTTCTCACATGTGGAGTATGAGGAGAAGCAAAGCAAACTTTTTCAGGATTATGGGAGTTTTGAGCGGTTTAATTGCAGTAGGAAAATGGTTTGAACAGATCTGCAACTGGAAGAATCCGATCACAACAGTCTTGATCCATCTATTGTACATCATCCTTGTGCTCTATCCCGAGCTAATCTTGCCCACCATCTTCCTCTACCTCTTCCTCATCGGTGTATGGTATTACCGTTGGAGACCGAGGCATCCTCCTCACATGGACACACGTCTCTCTCACGCTGACTCAGCCCACCCCGATGAGCTAGATGAAGAGTTCGACACTTTTCCTACTTCCCGACCATCTGACATCATCAGGATGAGGTATGACAGGTTAAGGAGTATCGCTGGGAGGATTCAGACAGTGGTTGGTGATCTTGCAACTCAAGGAGAAAGGGTACAGTCTTTGCTAAGCTGGCGTGATCCGCGTGCAACATCGCTCTTTGTGTTATTCTGCTTGATTGCTGCAGTTATTCTCTATGTAACACCTTTCCAGGTTATAGCTCTAAGCATTGGAATCTATGTTCTGAGACATCCGAGGTTCAGATACAAGCTACCATCTGTTCCTCTCAATTTCTTCAGGAGGCTTCCTGCAAGAACTGATTGCATGCTTTGAGCTGATAAAAACTACTTCTCTCGGATCTTGGAAGAAAAATTCCTTATGTTAGTTTGTTCTTGTTTAAATGTCATATTGGCTCTTTTCTTGGTGATTATTATGATATCGTCGCTTGTTTTTAACATTATTAAGTCGTTTAAAAACTTTTGTTTGAAAGTAGTAAAGAAGTAACTGTCTGGTTTTGATGTTCTTGTTACTGGTTAGTAAGTCATGGTCTCTGCCTCTATGGTTTTTTTTTTTTGTTTTTTGGGTGGCGATGGTAAGATCAGATCTTTCGGACGAAAAATTAATTCCAAGTTTCAAGTAAAACAATTAATCTAATACATACATAAGAAAAAACAGATTTATAACCACTAAAAAAATAAAATTCGGAATTTAGCTATGTAATACATAAAAACTGGTTAAAACCAACAACCGCAATGAATAACCCAAAAATTGTACAATTATGGGCTTTCTGTCCCTAATTTTTTTTTCTCCCTTGAACATTTGTATACACCATATTATTATTAATTAGAACAATAGTAACCGATGGTCTTTTAAAAAAGTAGTTTAAATTCTTGTTTGACAATTGTATAATTTTAGGCAGCTAATGAGATCCTTTATTCTGCACACACCAATAAGAAGACAAGAAGACTTAAGAAGACAAGACTAATTAAGAGTGAAGAACTGAAACTTAATGGGCCAAGATTTGATAATGGGCCACGTGAAAAAAGGATACATACATACAGAGAGAGAATCTTTTAGTAAGCTTTTTATTTCATCGCGTAGGTTTCACGCCACATTATCCATTGACTTTTTCTTTACGCCTTTATTTTCTTAAATTTAATTAAATTAAATAATTGAACGGTCAAATTAATTAAAGGTGAGAAATAAGGACGAAAGGACATTTATTCGCCGCGAAATCTGGACCGTACGATACTCCGATTACCCTTACGGGGCTTTAGCACAAGGATAAATCTGTAACTTCACTCTTTCTTCCCAATCTCTCTGTCTTCTTCTTCTTCTTCTTCTTCTTCTTCTTCTTCTTCTTCCTCGAGTTATATTAGATTGAAGAAAGAGGGAGCGAGACTCTATAGGGGAGAGAGAGAGAGACTTTACAAGGAGATTAAGATTAAGAGACAAGATGGCTAGTGGAATAGCTCGAGGTCGTTTAGCAGAGGAGAGGAAATCGTGGAGGAAGAATCATCCTCATGTTCGTATCTCCGATTCGTTTTTTTGTGGTTTTGCGTTTTGTTGATTGTTTATGGTCTTTGATTACTAACTGGATTTCTTCTTTATTGATTTTTGAAATTAGGGTTTTGTTGCGAAGCCGGAGACGATGACTGATGGGACTGTAAATCTAATGGTCTGGCATTGCACTATACCTGGTAAAGCTGGGGTAAGTACTTACTCAATTCACGTCAAATTAGGGTTTATCAGTATTTCTTATACCTCTGCTTGTTTTGCCTTTTTCTGTGTGTCAGCTTCTAAGCTTCTGATTGGTAGTTGAAACCCCAAAAAAATTGAAATTAGGGTTTATGGGTTTTCTTATATTTCTGGTTTGGAAAGTTTAGTCTTTTGATTCATTTTCTGATGTTGTTTATCATTTTGGTTTATTTGTGATTGTCTAAATGGTGCATAAATTTTTGGTCTTGGAGATGACATTGAATCTGATGAAATCTATTTTGTATTCTTACTTTGATTTTACTTGGATTTTTGATATATCTGAATTAGCTAATAAGAGTATTAGTATAAGAGCAAATACCAATTACAAGAAGAAAATAAGATTGTTAGTACATAATCAATCTATTCAATTGATTGCTAATTTTACATGAAACTGCAGACTGATTGGGAAGGTGGATTCTTTCCATTAACGATGCACTTCAGTGAGGACTATCCGAGCAAGCCTCCCAAATGCAAGTTCCCTCAAGGTTTCTTCCACCCTAATGTCTATCCGTCTGGAACTGTCTGTCTCTCCATCCTTAATGAGGATTATGTAAGTACTCTTCTGTTTCTTTCTTTTCAGTTCTCCATGAGTAAAACCAGCTTCATCATTTTTGATATGGGTATATATTGATAGGGATGGAGACCAGCTATCACCGTGAAACAGATTCTTGTTGGTATTCAGGATTTACTTGACACCCCTAACCCTGCTGACCCTGCACAGACTGATGGTTATCATCTCTTCTGTCAGGTTTACTCAGAAACGAAAACTCTTATTAGTATCTGAAACATTGAAACTAAGTCTAGTGATTGTGACTTCATTTTGATGGTTGTGCAGGATCCAGTTGAGTACAAGAAAAGGGTTAAGCTGCAGTCGAAGCAGTATCCTCCCATTGTCTAAAGCCTCAAAAAAGGAACACACCAAAACTGATGACAAACCCTGGATCTTTTCTCGTACTGTGTCATTATGATTGTGTTTAGATGTCATTGGGTGATTGAAAACTCCTCATTTTGGCACCTTAAGACACTTGAATCTCTTTATTTTCGAAGATAAACCATTTTTCTCTGTTTAACTGTTAATATTCTTGGTACTGATTCAGTTGGTGTTGCTTTTATATATATACAACTATGTTCTCTGGTCCATTATGTTTGATGTTCAAATTCTACCAAGTTAAATCTGCTGATTAATTCTCATCGCTACCGAATATTATTTGAGGATAAATAAGTAAATCTAATTTGTAAGTTGAAATCTTGGGTTTTGGAAGGTTATTCTGACTCATAAGGAACGCATTGGACATTACCTGTGGCCAAATCCTCTTCACATGGTTCAAGCTAGTGTTCCAACCGAATGATGGGAATAGAGTGGCTTAGTTCCAAACTGGTTAAAAGTTAATACATTATGTTGAGCCGGATTAGCCTATAATGTATCACGCTTGCAAGTCTGATCACTTTAAGTACCACGAACCAAAATCATATCAATCATCTACACACAAAATACATGAAGTTTTTAACATGCTTTTATACATTAGAATTGTTCGATGATTTAGTTAGTTAGCTTACTATATTATGCGGAACCTAAAAAGTAATGAACGAGATCATGTCAACATAAATACATAGGTCAAACACCAATTTTAAGCAGCGAAACTAAATTTCAATACACAAACAAATCAGTTATTCATAGTAACAAGAAATAAATCTTCTACAAGCCAAAATCGTCTGAAGTGGTGACTCCACAAACATGAAATGTGTGAACTATTTTCCTTCCTAAGAAATTATCATCAGCAGATGATTTCTGATCTGTTCTATCATCAGAAACATGATTTTCTAAAATAATATCCTAAAAAAACATCAAAAGATGATTGACCTTTTTAGTAAAATCATCAGAAAATGATACCACCAAGTCTAAGAAATCAACGAACTTGTGAAGATTTATCATCAGAAGATGATCCATAGAGATCCTTCTTTGATATCATCAGAAGATGATGAACGCACTATGCCGCACTTTAATAAGATACTTATCTGGTCTCTCTTCCTAAGTGTGGATCATCATCGCATTGACATTAAAGTCCGAACCCTTTTCTCCCGCTCTTCCCTTTTTGCACGAGGAGTGCTCTTCAATTTCTGGATCTGCTCCATCACAAGCTTTTCTACTTTGTCAATAGAATTGAGTAGCTTCTTCTCAGGTGTGATGAAACCAGCTTCTTCCTCAGATATCTCTTTAGTGATGTCAAGCAACATCTTATGGACTTTAGCAGTTGATGGTGGGCAACTATGCTTGAATCCCACAGATGGACCAGGAGTCACTATTAAGCATTTGTGTTCTCCTGACGGTGGTACTGGAGAGTCAAGAACACCAACTTGTTGTTGAGTTGGGATCTCAGTCTCTCGGCCATCGCCTACTCCAATCCCAGCTCCTCTTCTTCTCTCAATAGCCTACAGTTGAAGGATACAAACAGAATAAATAGCCAGGCTAAGGAAGCCTTTGGCAAGAAATCTATGATTCAACTTAAACAGATAGGCTAAGCAAGCCTTCCATGATTAATAAAAAAAAAACAGCAACTCTTTAACAAACCTATGAGTAATAAAGTCTTAATTCAGCTTTTTAAGGAATAAGAAACCCAGTGAAGAACCTAAGACTCAGGAAAACCATAGTCCATAAGCAGATATGCTACCCAAACAAGAGAGAGCTCAAACATTTAACCAAGCTGCAAAGCAAAACCCATTCCAGACCAAAACTGATCATATATACTTACTTATATAGAGAAGAATCAACATGAAAAAAAAAAAAAAAAAAGGGTAGGTGACTATACCCTAATAATATGAGTAATATCACGTAGAGGTGTTCTTGGATACCAAGAAGGCAACACACTGGGTGAAGCACGTTCTCTTCCACGTCTAGCAGACACCATAGGCAAATTCTCTCTTCCCTGTGACAATCTAAATGGACTATGACCTCTTCCATTACCAGGCCTCCATGTACTGAAATTTCCTCTGACAATACCCAAAGATCCTCGACCAATAGACCCAGCTTCTGGCAATGGCAATCTCTGAACTGGAGCTTCAAACACACTGAGTCGTGAATCTGGCTCGTCAAGTAACACACCATGGCTACGTCTATTGGCAAATATCGTAGAGTAATCCACTGGCCTCTCGATTCGATCTCTTGCTTCTGGCATTTTCACTGAAACAAGAAGAACACACACCAATCTTTAGGGTTCTACTTGGGAAACTCAAATCAACGCTGAGAAACGAATTCGATTTCAACCGCAAGAATCTTAAATCCCAAATCTTATTTTCGCGATAACCACTCATCTCAAATTCAAATCGAGTCCCATTAGAAACCAAAAGTCATATAAATACTCAATCAAATTAGAAGAAACACCATTTGAGTTTTACCTATGAATCTTCAATACGGCTACTGATGAAACTCTTCAAATGTGCATAGACAATGAGATAAGAGAGAAGAGAGGTTGTTGGGGAGAGTGACGAATCTGGCAATCTTTGAAGGTCGTCTCCTGAGCGGGATTATAAAGAGCAAAGTTTGGCACGTGCGACGGAGCCTCTCTCAAGTGTGTGCAAAAACAAAAACAAAAACAAAATATATTCAAATTTCCATCATAGGCGGGAGGGATCAACGCATTACAAATTACAAGGTCCCCTCCTACCTACTCTACGAGATTACAGTTTTACCCTTCCTTAACCTAATGCAAACGTTCCAGTGAGTAAAGTTTCTCTGTGTACGTGCCTACCTCATTTTCTCTACGCCTTTCTAATCCAACTGGTTCGTTACCTTTCACGGAAACAGATCTGACCGTTGTTTGTCAACACAAGACGAATTGTTGTTGACACTTCTTAACATCAAAGCCCAGTAACGTTGGATTTGAAACCGCACAATTAATCTATCAGTGTTTTTTTCTTCTGAAATATTAAATCTGGTTGATAAATTTCAGCAATTACTAGATATAAATATCACAGTTTCAATCTTTAAGAAATTAACGGACCACAAATTTGATTTTTACTCTTAAGCGTGAATGGTTCAGGACTAATTAAAGACGTTGGATCTAATTAATATTGAAAACATTAATATTGCAAACAACTGCCATTCTATATTACCATGAAACTCAACTTGTTAAATACAATATTGAAACGATCGATCATGTTGTCTTCAACATTGGTTAATTAGTCGTGAACTTTTTTCTTTCAATAATCATGTTTCAGATTTGAACATGGGTAGTGTTTATAGTTTATACACTAATTAATAGTAATACTTCGGGTACTCAATCGAAAACTTCTTGTGTGAATTTGTGAAAGTGACTCTTTATTAAGAAGTTAAATTTATTTTTATTATGTCATTAAAAACATTATTATTATAATGCATGATATAATTAAATAGCATAACATAAATGGTTTATCTATCCCAAGGATAACAAATATCATATCTTCGGGTTCGGTTATTCAAAGCACAAGGTCCATTACTTGTGATCGACCATATACAACAAACGCACTCATAATTCTTAATATTATCTCTGTCATCGCGACCTCCCTCCAATGGCCTGCGTTCAGTGATCAAACAAATCCAGGAGGACCCCTACCTGGCTGACATTTATGACGCATACGAACGCCGAGATCGTTTCTGACTTCGACATATATTTTCGAAAATAAAAACCATTTGTTCATCTCCTTACCCCCACCACTACACCAGGTGATTCGGTATAGTAATCATGAGACAATGCTACTTTGAGGAGCAAAGATAGTACGACAAGAGTTATGAGTTTTTTTTTTATGGGAAGCCATGTATGTTTCTTGAAGTTCATTGTCTATTACCCATGCATAGAGATACTTAATATGGGAATAATATAGATGGACACTGGTAACAGCATTTCAACTTTAAACGCTACCTTGGTGATTATTATTATTATTATTATTATTTTAAGAAACAAATTAACGTTAATATTTTCATCATTTTATTGCATTTTTTGAACCGACAACTTACGTTTTTTTATTTTCTCATGAAACACGCATCAATTGCCACATCATTAACAGTACGTGTTTTATTTAAAGCTCAACGTGTAATTATCTTCTAAAATTAATGTAATTACTTCATATATAGAGATGAGAAGGAAAAAAAACTACATTTTGCAGTTTCAAGTTGTCCATGATGCGACATTTTTTTCCTATTGGAGAAGAAGGTTAAGGCAGAATACAAGTAAACAACAAATTACTTTCCTTAGGCTGCAAGAAATTGACAACATAAGGAGAGACCAGATGATGATTAGGAACCTTAAACCTTACAACATTGTAACAAAAAATAAATACTAGAGAAGCAAAAACATGATGGTGCATGAGTTTTACACTCCACGGATTTGCAGAATTTTGTAACATACTGTCTGAGTTGTTTCAATCCGATTTGATTCGGCCCAGACTCTCAGACACTGATCTCATCCTCGGACGAACCTCTGGATCCATTTCCGTGCAATTCAAGGCAACATGAATGGCTGCAATAACTTGCTTATCTGCGTAACCTTTGTTTAGAATCTCCGAGTCTAAAATTTCCTCCAATGGCTTTTCTTCTTTGACCCAGTTCCTCACAATTCGCACTAGTTCTTCGCCACTGGAAGCATTGGACAATCGACCAGTCAACAACTCCATTAGGACAACCCCGAAGGAATAAACATCGCACTTCTGAGATAATTTGCAACCAGAAGACGCTCGAGCCTCAGGTGCAAGGTAAGCAACAGAAGGAGCTGTGATTCTTGTCACCCTTGTAGCTGAGGTTAAATAAGTTTGATCTAAGCTTTGCCTTTTGGTGGATAACGAACCGGTGAGTTTGGAGTAACCTGAGACCAGACGTGTAAGACCGAAGCCTGAGATGCGAGGCTGTAACTCATCATCCAGCAGGATTTTGGTTGATTTTAGGTTGCCATGAACGTATTTTCTCGGGCTGTATTCGTGTATATACATCAAGCCACGAGCGGTTCCTTGTGCAATACGTAACCTTTCAGGCCAAGAGAGTGGAGGCAGAGTATTCGAAGGTCCACCTACAAACAAAATCAAAAGCCATTTCTCAAACCAATGATCACAAAGAACAAATCAATCTTGGGAAAATAATGGGAAAAATTCAAGATTAAAAAACATACCTCAGATCTTAATCTGATCTCTACTTGTTCTGACTAAATAGACACTGTTTAAATTTTAAAATGACCTTAATACCGAATCTTAACAACTTAAACCAACAATAATACCCTCTCATGAAGTTAAAAACAAACAGAAACTTTGCACCATCTTCCACACTGTTCTTTTCTAATTCAATACTGTCTCAATAAAAACAAATTTACTTTGTTATTTTCGACAAGAAGAAAAATCCAAATTTGCCACAGTTACCAAACATGTGAATTCATAAAGATTTTGAATGAGAATAAAAGAACAAAAAGACGACGCAAATAAATTTCACAAATTAACAAAGACAAAAAAAACTCTTTCTATCTAATATATCTATCTACCAGTCAACTGCTTCAAAAAAATACCCAATTTAAGATTACCATGTAAGTCAGAGTACAAGCTACCATGAAGAATTAATTAGCATCATAATTAATTAATTAGTGGTTAATTAAATGAAGATTACCATGTAAGGCAGAGTACAAGCTACCATTGCGAATGTAATCAGTGATCAATAGCCTCTCATCCGCAGCATAGTAATAAGCTCTTAGCCGTACGATGTTTGGGTGGTGGACCCTACCAATAGCCTCCACTTCATTTTCGAAATCCTTCCGTCGCCACGTGGCGTCCCCGTCGCTAAGTCTTCTTACGGCAACGACGTTGGACGAAGAGAACGTCGCCGCCACTATACCCGATCCCATTCCTGAGATAACTCTATATACAATCCCACTTCTACTCTTTCCCACAACATAAGCCGATGCTCTTAACAAATCCTCAAGCTCTAGCTCGAATCCTTCATCCATCACCACGAATTTACCTTCCTGCTCCTCCTCCTCCTCCGCCGCATCGAATTCCATTGCCGCCGCCGCCGTTGTTTTGTCCCCGGTAGAGCTCAATTTTCTCCGAATAATCCATACGGAGATAGAAACAGCTCCGATTACGATAGAGACTCCGGATATGAGAGAAACCGTTACGTTTCCGGTGATTGGCTTCTTATCTTTTCTTATGTCGTTGTCGATGAAACTAGGATTTGGTTTTCTCGGGAGGATTAGAGAGCCTTCTGGTTTTGAAGCGACGAGCTTAGGAATTGAAGCTTCTTCTTTACATTGATTCTGCAGTGGAAACCCACAGAGATCAGAGTTTCCGGCGAATGCGGTGGGTCCTTGGTTTAACAGAGAGCCAATCTGAGGTATTTTTCCGGTGAGATTATTGTGGCTGAGATCTAAGCTGACGAAAACAGGGAATCGACCATACGACGGCGGAATCTCGCCGGAAAAATGATTGTACGAGAGATTGAGTGTTCCTATTAAGCTTTCGAGTTCGGCGAGTGAGTCAGGGAGAGAGCCGTTGAAGAAATTGGAGGAGAAATCAAGGTGAGTGAGATTTTTGAGAGATTGGATTTGGGCCGGTATTGGGCCTGAGATTGAGTTGTGAGAGAGGTCAATGTAACGGAGATTAACGGCGTTAAAGAGACGAGTCGGAACGGGTTTTGAGAAGTTGTTACGAGAAAGGTCCAGCTTTACGAGGGAGTCGAGTAGACCGAGTTCGGAGGGTATGTAACCGGATAGCCTTCTTCCGGCGAGAACGAGTGAGGTGACTCGGCCGCGAGTGCAGATGATTCCAGGCCAATGACACGGAGTCGGGTCGGATTCGGACCAAGAAGTCATCACTCGGGTCGGGTCTTTGATGACGGCATATTTTAGAGCAAGAAGAGACATACCATCGGGAGTTAGCGACGAGGAGAAACTGATAAAGAAGAAGAATAAGAAGGAAGAAGAAACAAGAAGTCGAATAAACTGCATTTTCTCGTTAGAATCAGAATATTAAAAGAGTTGACTGATATCTACAGATTATTTCATGCACCGAGAAGTTGCAAAGAGAGATAGAGAGAGAGAGAGAGAGAGAGAGACGAGCGAAGAAGAAGAAGACGAAGGAGAAGAATATAGGTGATAGATGGGTTCGAATGTAGCAAGGTGGTGTGATGTATACATTTTTATTCTTGTGAGCTTAAAGTGTTGGAAGATGTGCTTGGGATGTAAATTTGAAATATAATAATAAAATAGTGTCTTTTGCTCTGTGATTGTTTAGTTATTGATTGTTAAATGAAAATCCAAGGTTTTTAGTCATTTTCTGATGATTATTGCTTTTGGTTTTTGTTGGAAAATGGACATGAGTAGGCAGGCTTTTTAGTACTGGAAGTCCACAAGATTTTGAATTTGGATTTTGTAAAAATTTGGATTCTGTAAAAATTTGGATTCCTAATCTTATCTTAGGATTTGAAGCTTCTTCTTATTAAAAACCGTTGAAAGGATTAAGCTTGCATATGACCAAACATTAATTCTAATTTCTACCATTTCACTTCTTTAATCGTTTCATTTCGACCATAATTTCCTGATTGACCAACAACTGATATCACACTGACCATATTAATATGAGTGCAGACAAACATTCTGAACTTGGAATTATAATCGAGCTGACAATGCGTGCACAAGCTATGGTTTTGAAACGAGCATATTATTTGAAAATTTTATTCAAATTCAAAGGTATGGTACATAAAAGGTAAAATTCTACAAGGCATAGATTGTGGTTGTGTCAGAAACAAAATAATCATCACCACCTGACAAAAGTCACCAATACAAAGATGCATGTGAATATCCCCACTTCTGTCCCCCCAACAGCAACCGTACTGGAGGGCATTTCGTAAATTCTTTCATCAACTAGAAGAAGTAAAGTTACCAAATAATTTATGATGTATACCCCAAATGTGTCGAAATCTGCTTCCAAAAACCTGATGAGAAACATCAAAATGAGTAAATGCATTAACAAATATCTGTTACCTAATACTAATAGTTTGTAACTTGGATTACACAAGATGGTATGATGATCTCAGGGTTCTTCTAAAATCCCTAACAGTAGTAGTGTAGTACTAAAAAGAATTAAACTATCTGGATATGGAAGTTTATGAGTATGTATGTGATCTCAAGGAGAAACCCAAAAACAAAACAAATGTTTTTTTTTTTGTGAAAGGGTTTCAGATAACGATGTATTACTTAACATCCAGAGAAAGACATCATATATACATGAGTGACGATCAAAATTTAGTTTTGATCCTGGTGGATGGATGGGTTGACTCTTTGTACAATAAACCCAACTTTATGACCCAACCAGCCTGTCTAAAAAAACATAATCACTGCCTCTCTCCCACCGCAGGAGTCAGGACCTTCAACAAAGCAAATATGTTATGTATTGTGGTTTATCTTTTCTGATTATACATAATTTTGTTCTATTATAACCATTTTAAATCGTTATTCAGATCATCTCCATCACTTAGCACCTTGAAGAGGTGTTTAAGTATTATTTTAATTAAATTTAGTGTTTTAGTAAAAGTTAACAACATTTTAAAATTGCTTAACTTTTTGCAACTCCAACCTGAGAGGGAAGTTTTAGTTTTAGCTCAAGAGGAAAAAAAGGAAAAGAAAGGAAAAAAAACAAAAAAAAATTTAAAAAAAAAATCTCAACCAATAAGAATTCTCCACATTTCCTTAAGCATGACTGCTAAACCCCACAAAACATCGAGAACTGTGTATTATCACAAACTGACAATGTGTGGGCACACAAGCTATGATTTTGAAATTCGAAATCAATGCAAATTCAAAGGTAAATTACATAATAAGGTAACATTCTACAAGACATGTCTACAGATTGGGGTTGTTTTCAGAAAACAAAAGAAAAATCATCAAAACATGGCCAACAAAAAGATGCAACTGAAGCGTTATTTGCTAAAGCTTGGATTTTGCAATTGAAGCTTTACCCTCGTGAATCAAGATGGCATCGTAATGACCAAAACCATGGTATAGAACTCGGATTGGATCGTCTTTACTGTATTCTTGACCATATTCCGCAATACATATCAATCCTCCACATTTCGCATCCTTCATATACACCGTGATTGGCATCCTATGACCATTAAAAACACCTCTTTTTCATTTTTTTTGTGTTTTTCACAAAAAGCATTGATCTTTCAAAGATTCATGATACGAGGAGGTGAAGTTATTTACTGGAGAACGTGTGAAGCCATGAAGAGTTCAGGTTCACCTCCCCACACATGTGGCTCCCGCATTTGAGTGACATATGTGTCAAAATCCCCTTCCACAAACCTGAGGAGAATCATTACACGATGCAAAAATAAACATTTTAGTCTAGTAGTTAGTAATTCTGGTTACAATATATAAGATGGTACTATCGCCACGACACATATAGTAACAAGAGATCAACTAATGTGATATGGAAGTTTAAGAGTCGACCAGAGTCAGCAAATGAAGTTGGATTGGTCTAAAAGCATGACAAACTCACCATTCTGTTTCCTGTCTTCTTTTGATAAACTCATCAGCAACCTATCATATTCAAGATAACACAGGAATTGGATCTTTCATATAAAGTAAAAACAGATACAAACTCTTAACTAGATACTTACTCTGCTACGTAATTCATCAGCAAGTTCTCTCTGTACCTTCTCGCCTGGAGCCAGTTTTCCAGAGCGTAAGCAAAATCCGTGAGCTACAGAACGAAACAAACATCTACCATCCCCAGGAATTCCTACAAATCATTACCATTTTCTGATTCAACAATTTCCACACAATAAAATTAGCTGATATTATTGAACTCTTACCAATGATAGAGTAATCAGTGTAGACTCTTTTCCCATTGTGGAATTTACCATCGTTATCATTTTCATCCCTTGAAGCATCTGCAAAAGCTGATTGGGAAGTCGAAGAATAACAAACAAGCAAGCTAATAACCATCCCTGTATAAGCAAACCTTGAATACCAATAAAGATTTCTCATGTTGCATTCTATCTCAGAACATTTCATTTTCGCATTAGGGGACAAGAAAGAAACTTGAAGCTTTCCCTTAGGACCAAGCCCTTTATCAAGCCAACTAAAAGGTCTATTAGAAACCGATACACCAAGACCCGTATAATGTTTCTTCGAAAGTCCTGAGAATAGACTGTATGATCCTTTGGCCGCAACCCCGTGGAGATGGTTTCCTAAATGCCTCTTGATATGTATAGCATTCCTAGAACATATTGTTAATGGAGAGTAACAAATCATCATATCTTTTTCATTAATCTAATACGAGCCCTCCAATGTATGATCAAGAGAGATTTCAGATACCTACAATGCAATTTTCAAGTCTATCAGATAGTTAAAATAATCCCAGAAAAAAAAATCATTACTTGATAGCAAAATCTACTTCAAGAATTGAAAAAAAAAAAAAAATTTAGGCCAAGCACTCTAAAACGTAGGAAATGTTTTAGTCAAATCAATAAGTAATTCGAATATGACAAGTGTTTCCAAGGAAATGAATTCAATCAGAAAACAGAACAACAAAAACTCCAAACCTAATGAAATCGAAGAAACGTAGAAAGATCGATACAATTGCTTACGCGTAATATCAGAGAAGCGTTAAGAGAGAACACGTGAAAAGAGTGGATGGAAGATTACAAGGTCGCAAAGCAAAGAATGTCCTGAAGGGTGTTTTATTGTACTCGCTCAGATTTTTCCGACAAAGCAAGAAACCGTTGTTGGGTTACTGTAAAAGGTAAGAATTGGATAGAGCAAAGCTGAAATTTGTTCTTTTAGTGGTAGTTTGATGAAACAAACTCATGGAACAAGTCCGGAGACGCGAGAAGCTTCGACTCTTGCACCGTACAATCACTTGAACTCAATCTCATGGTCATGGGCGTCGCTCAATTTAGCTTATTTGGGCCACATAAGTAGGCCTACTATTGGGCTCACGTCTATTTCAATTTACAATCTATGCAATGTTTATAGTTAAAATATGGTCTAATCCAGTTATCAGTTTGTTGATCAGGTAAAACTAAAATAATCTAGATAGGGTTTAATTAATGTAAAACTTTACATCCATAATTTAGTTTAAAGAACCTAAATCATTTACAAAGAGACCTTAGCCAACCTTTTTTTTTATTGCTAATCATTAATTATGAGTTGAAAACTCATGAATCTATTTCTTTATAAAAGATACTATACGCATCATTCATATATCTTAGTCCATATAAATATCTTGGAATGGAACCATCAACCCAGCAAAAAGTGTGTCCTGTCAGAAACCTTTTCCTATAACCGGCAAGCATTGCAGTCAGTGTACCGTGAACAGCTTGCCGTTTATGGTACAAACACAGAGGACTCTGGCAAGCAATGAATGAGATGGGCCCATCGTTTTCACGGCCCATTTAGACCCAACACATCACTAGCCGTGCAACTTGGTCAGTGGGACCCACCTTTCGGGAAAGGCTACGCCCTGTGGCCTTCGGGTTTCACAGGGGATCATCTCGAGCCTCGAGGGGTTTTCCTGTGGGCCCAACTTTATCACTAGTCATTTTTGGGTCATTATCTTATTGGCCCACATTGTTTGGTCCTTATCTTATGGGCCCATCGTATGTTCCAGTCGGTATCTGCGCATATTTATACATTCGATTTTTTTCTTCCAGTTATCAATTAAAGTTTTTCTTCCACTTTGTGATCTGTATTCTAATCGATTTCGCCACATAATTATATGCTTAAATTGTTACGACGTCACGTTTTACCATAGTGGTACTTCAACGTTACTTTAACATGTCATGCAAGGTTATTAATGGTGATTACTATTATTGATCAAAGTATTAGTAAGCCATATTTTTAGTCGAATCTTTATAATGTGTTTAGTTGTAATGTTTTTCATGTTCTTACCATCTAGGGTTAGACCGTTACTCCGTTAGTTTTTTTTGGGTTGTATATTTACATTTGTTTTCTGTTTTTAACTCACACACATATCAGCAGATTTGAATTCGTATTATAACACAACGTCAGCATTACTTCAAACCTAAGTTATAATTACAATGGTCGGATTTCATTATGTTCAAATTTGTGTGACTATCAAACATTCTCTGACTATACATAAGTTACAAAGCGTCTTTCCAGATTTAAGTTTTCAAATTAGTGCTGAAAATAAGTTCTTTTACAATTAATGCATTTGGAAGTAGAGTTCAATCTTAATTAAAGGCGAGTGTATAAAATATATATTTATGAGAAAATCAGTTGAGTCCAACGAAAATATCATGTGAACAATATTGATCGACAGAAGTGTTTCGATTTGCATCACTCATTACATATAACGCATTTACTGTTGCATATCACTGTATCAATATTGGTCATTGTGCCAAAAATGTATATATTACATACACGTACGACGAATTCTATGTGTGTAAACGTATACCGTAGAAAATTTAGAGATCGATGTCTAATACGTAATCATTTAAGCACATACACTTAATTAGTTCAGTATTATTGAACATTTCGGATTAGTTATTACGTTTCCTAACCAAATTTAGGATTGGATTTAGACGACTGAGATATGAGGTGCCTTCATGTCTTCATGGTGTTTGACGCGTTTTGTAATAATATTAGGAACTTATGTATGTAAATACAAATGGACGACTTTTTTTTCTTTATCAAAATAAAATAAAATGCACGGCTGATGACTGAAACCACACAACAACAACAAAGACGAATTGTGGATATTCTTACAATATAAATATATACTGTTATGATGCATTCCTTTTTTCTTATGGTCACAATAACATTCAGTATATTCATTAGAAGATTGTTGATAAAAAAAACTTCATCCAAATATTGTACCATATTATAATTTGTGAATAAAAGAATTTTACTATCTCCAAAACACATAAGAAACCATCAGAATTGTCAATTTGAGTCTACAAATGAAACAAAAATGTTAGAAAGTACAACCAAATTTTAATGATAGTATGCATTAGTCTAAAATTTAACCATGAAACATATATACAAGTGTTTTTTTTGTTTGGGTTAAATTTAAATATTAAATGTTTTCACAACCATATTTTACAATATTGACTAAACCAACTTACCCATATATATCGTTTTGACAACCACATTTATATTGTACTTTTCAACTCTAACTTTGCTTACGGATCTCGTCTGTTCAGCAATTTGGGAATAATTCATAAGAGATATATGTTGTTGTGTGGATCCCATGAATGTCAGGTTTGTAACAGCTGTCGAATAATGCAAGCTACATAGAAAATTAAAATCTTTTTTTTTTTTTCAATGGAAACTTAATTTAATTCTATAGTGTATAAAACACAAAAAGAAGAGCCAATTTATAAAGTGAATTCATTTGTTTATCAAAACATTTTAATATGGGATCCCCACACCACTCCATTCCGAAGAGAGGCTTCATGGGCCAGCTTCACGTGGTTAGCACGCGGATCCAGACCCACTTAATCACTTATAAACGAATTATCTAATATTTTGTACATAATTTATTTTCATTCGTCACGACTACTTACGAATATCTTTGTGGTCTCACCCATATCCATCCTTCTAAAATCATCACGATCTCAACGTGATTACGTTAATGAGTGTACTGTGTATCCTCAAAGCTTTTTTCTCAGCAGAATCGGAAAGTAATCCTTTGCTAATTAAGGTTTTATGGTATGATATTAGAAAAGATAAAGCAAGTTAAATGGAATTGAAATTATATTGATAACAACTTTTAACTTTCTGATCAATCCCCGCCTATATCAGCTTATTGATAAAAGATAGTACATATTTCATATTCTGATAGACATATAATCCAAATATATCAAAAATGAAAAAAAAATGTAAATGTGTACAACATAGATACGTACGTATTTGGTTGGCTAAAGAATTGGTTACATCAATTTCACAGCTCTAAAGAAGCAATGGAAGTTGGGAGAGTAAGTAACGTTGCCAAATCGGAAATGCCAAAAATGATTGTACTTTACTCTTTGATTGAGACTTTACTACTACACCAAACCTTACACACCAAAAGGTGAAACAGATATTTCAGCACATTTAAATTCCACTTATGCAACCTATAACTCATCGTAATTTTTTTGAGACTGAACATGAAGAATTTGCTAATCATGATCAAGTGATGATTTTGCATTGAACTGGAATTTGGGTTGGGCTCAATTATCAACCATAAGTTGATTTAATGTTCGGCCCATTATGTGAAATAGAATTATATTTCACGGCTCGAACGGGACCCACGTGTTTATTGTTGTCCCTGAAGCACCCTTTTGAAGAAGGATCCTTACTCTAAGAACTCAGAATTAGAAGTAAACACGTGTACGATAAATATACACTACTATTCAAAATATAATTTGTTTTTTTTTTTGTACATAAGTTTAATTTTTAGTTTTTTTTTTCAAATTTAGTTCTGAATTATAAAATTTAAAATGTTATATATAATAGATCTAAATCTTCATATATATATATATATATACACACACTTGTATACTTTTAAAACTAAATAATTATACTCGTTTGCCAGAAAATAAAAATAATACTGTATAGGTTTGTTTGGATTTGAAGTCCGGTTTAGTTTTAACGCCCACAATATCAAAGCACTTATGATATCATTGAAATTCTTGTGTGTTTTTGTTTGGTACACAATGAACTTAACTAGTGGTCAATAATAAAAAAAAATGCTGTATTTTGCAGAATTTTCTATATTATATAAAAAAAACAAACTTGAGAAAACTTCCGTTCTTCGATTGCCCTCCACTCATTGTCCAAGGCAACGTTTCGCAGGTATCCATATCCAACGGCAAGACAACCACAATATAAAATGGTGTAGATGCTAAAAGGCACTCGAGTTAATTAAAGTTGAATCAGTAATTATTCTATTTAACGAGTCAACATATTACGAACGAGTCAACATATTACGACCTTCAACAATTACTAACATTTTGATTCACACCGGAATCGGAGTCCGTGAAAAGTCAGGGAGCCTGATGTAACACCATTTATGGCATTAACTACTACTCATAATAATAATAATAATAATAATAATACTACTACTATACGAAAGCAGCATTATTAATTTATTTCTTTTTTTATTTTATTTTTGGTCGTAATATATTTAAATTTGTTTCTTTCAACTTAATTTATTGCAAAAAAGGTCAGAGACAGCAGGCTGGTCCTGCTGAAGAATAAATCAAATCTATCAACGGCTTAAATACGTGCCGTTATCTGGTACGCCCACTGGTATTTTTACAACAATAATAATTAGAAAATTAAGGTTAAAAAAAAAAGTAACCGGATAAAGCCCAGAAGGCCCAACAATTAATATCCATTGGGATCCAGCAAAAAAAAAAAAAAAAAAAAAGGTTGTACAGTTACGAAAAAACCCGTACCGTACAAAAACCAAAACTCTCTCTCTCTCTCTTACAAAGAGTAGCCTTTATTATTTAACAGACGCAACTCCACAGCTAACGTTGCTTTCGTCCTACTCCAAATGTGCTCTGGAGTTAATAAGCTTTTCTTGATACCTTCTTCGGCAACTACTCTGTTAAGAGAACTTCTTTGACCGCCATTGATGCACTCCTTCTTCGTCTTTTTATTATTTTCCATCCGCAATAAACTCGCTTACTGATAAATACTCGAAATTTTCTTCTACTGCTCAAGTCTCTCTTTGGTACGATTCGTTTAGTTTTTTTTTCTTTTTAAGATCCGAATTTCAAACTCCAAACCTTGAATCGAATGTGTCACTGCTGAATTCTTCAAGTGTGGTTATTGGCGTTTATGGATCTAACTGGAGGTTTTGGAGCTAGATCCGGCGCCGGTGGGATTTTCCGGGAGTCTTCAGGGCTTGAATCGCTTCATCTCGGTGACGAATTTCGGCAATTGGTCACGTTACCTTCCGAGAACTCCGGCGGTTCGTTTACGGCTTTGCTTGAGCTTCCAGCTACGCAAGCTGTGGAGCTTCTTCATTTCACTGATTCTTCGTCTTCTCAAGCGGCTGCGAATGTAATTGGTGGAGATATTGCTCCACCGCTTCACTCTTTTGGAACATTGACTTTTCCTTCTAACTCCCTTCTTATGGAGCGAGCAGCTCGTTTCTCCGTGATTGCTACTGAAAACCAAAATGGAAATGTCTCCGTTGAAACTACGACGACTTCGAATTCTAGCGCTAATCTGGATCGAATCAAGACCGAGCCTACTGAGACCGATTCATCTCAGCGGTTGATTTCTGATCAAATCCCTTGCCCTAGCCAGAACAATCGATCTGCCAAGAGGAAAGATTTCGAAAAGAAGGTGAGTGAGTGTGTGAGTGAGACAAAATGGTTTTACAATTGATTTATCTTCGTTTCATCAGTTTGATGAATCTCCAAATTTCTAGGTTAAAAGCTCGACGAAGAAGAACAAAAGCTCAGAAGATAATGAGAAGCTGCCATATGTTCACGTTAGAGCTCGGCGTGGTCAAGCAACCGATAGCCATAGCTTAGCAGAACGAGTAACTCTCATCTCACAGATTTCACAATTTTTTTCCTTTTGTTTTATTTTGGTCTTAATCAGTTGATTAATCGCTAATTTATCACTAATTCTGGATTAAAGGCAAGAAGGGAGAAGATTAACGCACGAATGAAGCTGCTACAGGAACTGGTCCCAGGCTGTGATAAGGTTTGTCTCTTAGATATCGACGTGTAATCAATATGCTAATCAATCATTAGCTCTTCATTTGTGCTTAACGACATAATATTTCTTTAATTGATTCACTCTAAAAGTAAGAATTTTTAATTAGACCATTTAGATTTTTTTTGTTAAGGGTCTTAATCCTTCACACCTACTTTTTTCTCCCCAAAAAGTGGATTGCTTAATTGCTTTTTTTTTTTTATGAAGAAAAGTGGTTTCTGGTGTGCCAAAGTGGCCAATTGGGTAAGTGTGTAATGCCTTAAAGATCTCAACTTTATTATTTTTCCGTGTGGGGAGAAATATCTCACGGGTACACTTAGCTTTAAGGTTAACTTAGTCACACGGAAAAGATTGGCATAGCTTTATCGATTTTTTTGTTCCTTCTTCTCAAAGTATGTTCATTGAGCTTGAAGATTTAGTCTATTAGTGACGAGAATGACCTTAGGAAGTGGGGATGCTAGCTGTAATGTGCCATTAAGGTTTTGGGTTTAGGGGACATATTTTGGTGGAAAGATCAAGATCAAAGTATGTTCTGGGGTCCAGCTTTTGATGATAAGTGGGGAAAAAGTTGCAAGATTTCTATGGAAGGCGAGGAAGGGGTAGTATCGTCTCTAACAAGTTGGGTATCTATCAAGGAAAAAAAGACAATGACTCTTAGAAGGATGATTAAAGCAAATGATCCTTTGCAAAAACTGATATGCTTTGAGTCCCACATACCTAATTAGTTGGAAACATGTTGTGACACTCCCCCAGACAACTAATTTAATCATCCCTGATGTTAGAAGTTAGCAGCTATTATTGGTGTGATCAAGATGGTGATATGGAACATCAGTGTTTGTAAATTATTAGGATTCTATTGGTGTGCTGTGAGGACTTGATTGATTGTTCCCTGAACCCCTAGAGTACTAATTACATTGAGATTGTAGATAGCTTTAGATTAAAGGGTCATTTTCATGCTTTTTTCACTTTGTATTTTGGAATCTTGGTGTATTCACTTTGAAATATCGGAATTCTTAACATACAGGTAGCTTCTTGGGAACTCTTTTTTGTGTGTGAAAGCAGATCTACTTAATAGGAATCCTAAGCTTATCAGAAAGTCTTTGACCTGCAGATTCAAGGTACCGCGCTGGTGCTGGATGAAATCATAAACCATGTCCAGTCTTTACAACGCCAAGTGGAGGTGAGACTTTCCGTGGTCCATTTTTTGTTCTTTATACCTATATTATACAGTTAGCCTTAAAAGACACATCCAAAAGGTCAACTCATAAGAGTTTGAAAAATGAATAGAATTGTGTGCCGCAACCTCATGAAACTGTGACTTGTGTGTCCACAGATGCTGTCAATGAGACTTGCTGCGGTAAACCCCAGAATCGACTTCAATCTCGACACCATATTGGCTTCAGAAGTAAGTATCTAAATCCCAAACAATATTTTAGTCCTGAAAACAAAAAAAAAACCATTCCATGTGTTTCTCTTTTGAGTAAGCCATACCTCTTTGAGTACTTCTAGATTCAATCTCAAAAAGAGAAACTTTATTTTTAGAAACATTAATTCAGACCATTTTAGTGTAAGGCGTAGGAAGATCACCGTCTTCTCTCCTGAAGGATACTCAGGAAAAATAGATACACAACAAACACACACACACACACACACACCGTGCAAATTACAGTACGCAAACAGCTTAGTGGGTCAAAACTCGGACCACCTTTGTTCTGTAAACCTTTCTATGTCTTCTGTGACTTATGTCGGATGTGTATTTGATGAGCTTCGATGAACTTTTTGTTTTTTTTTTAAATATATATTTTATCCCTCAATAATACCTGTGGGCCTCTTCCAACATCGGGTTGTTTCAAAGTAACCTATCTAATCTCAGAATCACCTGTGGATTCTCATCAAAACTTTTGTACCAAAGTAAATAAATGGTATCTCTCTTTCTTCTTACAGCTTGTACCACCATTAAATAGCCAGGGACCCTCTCATTAAACGTTGTTCTTTTAGGATAATAACAACACATCAACAATAGTTGACTTCTTTGACCAGATCAAGATCTCTATGAATGATCGTTTATCTGATATCTTTTCCTTTTTTGCTCTGTTTTTTTTTCAACAGAACGGTTCTTTAATGGACGGGAGTTTCAATGGTACAGCAATGCAGCTTGCTTGGCCTCATCAAGCCATTGAGAACGAACAGTCCTTTCATCACCGGCAACTGCAACCACCAGCACCGCATCAATGGCCTTTCGATGGCTTGAGCCAGCCGGTATGGGGAAGAGAAGAGGATCAAGGCCATAGTAATGAACACAACAATCTGATGGCGATTTCTGAACATGTAATGGTTGGTTCTGCTAATTTACACCCAAATCAGGTCAAAACGGAGCTGTAAGTTGTGAAAACAGTAGATCATGATTGTGTATATATCGTATAAGCTTGTCTCTCTCTCTCTCTAAATATATAAGAATTAGATATCTATTAAGAAGGTATCAGTCATTTGATTCAGAGAGACAAAACTGGTACTGATTATTTCTTATTACTACCAGATTTCCACAATGTAGAATTTAGAATATATGTATGTGCCACTACTGCTAAAGATGAGTAGAAGAATATGATAAAATCTTAATGTGGTGTAGAATATCTTCTAAGATATTGGTCAACATATAAAATTCAATGAATATTACAAAGTAGCATATTCTAGTTGAATGCAATGACATGCACTATTCCCTTATTTAATGGTATGGTATCATCTTTTACTGTATATGCATTCGCCAACTAGTTTTCTACATGGTAAAAATTAACAAAGTTTTAAAATATATATTTTTTTTTTTGGATAAAGGGCGGTTATAATATTAAACTTACAAAGCGAAGAAGCATACGTTTGTCTTTTTTCCCCCATAGCATTGCAGTTTCGAGAACAGAACATTTGGACAATTGTTTATCAAAAAAAAAAAAATTGGAGAACGATCTAATAAAGCCAAAACTGGGTGTTTCACGGTTGTAAAATTCACATACATTATACTAGCTAGGATCATTGGATGCACATATACACCTCTGGTTCCATATGCACTGATGTAATCAAAATGTTCTATACCAATCCCATATGCTGGGGTAATCGATTTCGTGTATATACTGGAAACTAGGGCAGTGTTGTTGATTTTGTTTTGTAAGTGAACAAGTATAAAGCCAAGGGAGATATGAAGAGCTCTTGTCTCAATTATTAATAACTCCAGTTAAGTCAAAGTTTGGATACGAGAGACCTTAAAAAAAAATTCACTATGGGAGCTCCATTACGCATATTATTGATCCTATTATACTCTCTCGTCCAATCACGTTCGTACACGTCATCAACTCCCTCCATCCAACTTCCCGGCGTTTCTCTGACCCTCTCCGTTTCCGATTTCGGCGCTACAGGCGATGGCATACACTACGACTCCTCTCCGATTCAGTCCGCCATTGACGCCTGCAATCTTCACTACTTATCTTCTTCCTCCATATGCCGCGTCACTTTCCCTCCCGGCACCTATTTGACCTCCAAGCTCTATCTCCGATCCGGCGTCGTTCTCGATGTAACGGAGAACGCCGTTCTTCTCGGTGGACCGAAAATCGAGGATTATTATCCGGCGGAGACGTCATCGGATTGGTACGTCGTGGTGGCGAACAACGCGACGGACGTTGGACTTACTGGCGGAGGTGCTATTGATGGCCAAGGGTCGAAATTTGTGGTGAGATTCAACGAGAAGAAGAACGTCATGGTGAGCTGGAACGAGACTGGAGCTTGCTTAGGTGATGAGTGTAGACCAAGACTTGTTGGATTCGTTGATTCTAGTAACGTTAAGATCTGGAACATCACACTACGAGAGCCTGCGTATTGGTGGTTAGTTTTAGTTTCAACTTTGCTTATAACTTATAAGACTATAGCTGCGAATTTAGTATTCTTGTGATTGCTCAATTGCAGAATTTGCTCACATAATCTCAAGATTTAATGAACCTGTGGTTTGATTCTTTATATACTCTTTGTAGCTTGCACATTGTGAGATGCGAGAACACATCAGTCCACGACGTATCAATCCTAGGAGACTTCAACACTCCAAATAACGATGGTATCGACATTGAAGATTCCAACAACACTGTTATAACTCGATGTCACATCGACACAGGAGATGATGCAATCTGTCCCAAGACTTATACTGCTCCACTTTACAACTTAACCGCTACAGACTGTTGGATCCGGACCAAATCCTCTGCCATTAAACTTGGCAGTGCGAGCTGGTTCGACTTCAAAGGTCTTATCTTTGATAACATCACTATTTTTGAATCTCACAGAGGCCTTGGCATGCAAATACGCGATGGAGGTGACAAATTTTCTTCTTTGTCTGCATACAACACAGAAGCTCTTTTTGTGTAACCCCAATACTGTGCCTTTTTTGTCCAGGAAATGTGAGTGACATTACATTTTCAAACATAAACATTAGTACAAGATATTACGATCCTTCATGGTGGGGAAGAGCAGAACCAATCTATATAACAAGTTGCCCGCGTGACTCATCTTCAAAGGAAGGCTCAATCTCGAATGTCCTATTTGTAAACATAACAATCAATTCCGAAAACGGAGTATTTTTATCAGGTTCACCAAAGGGATTACTCTCAGATATAAAGTTCAAGAACATGAACCTTACTTTAAGAAGATGGAGTAATTACAGTGCAGGGCTTGTGGATTATAGACCTGGATGTCAAGGTCTAGTGAACCATAGAGCTACGGCTGGGATCATTATGGAACATGTGAAAGGGTTTAGCGTTGAGAAAGTTGGCCTGAAGTGGTCAGATGATGATCTGAATGGTGCTTGGAATGTTCCTCTTGAATTTAGACCTTCTACTGTAAATAATGTCTCGTTTGTTGGTTTCAATTCCGGTTTTTTGCACGAAGTTGTTTGAGTTTGATTGTGTTTTGGTTTGGCGAATTAAACAGAAGATTGCTTGAGTCGTTATGTGTGTGGTTTAAACTTTAAAGCATGATGCATCATTATTCTAAACAGGAATAAAACTTTTTGAGGATGTGGTGTCGGTTTCCCCTAAAACGACAACGTATTATGAATCTGAGTATTAAAACGACAACGATTTAATTCTAGGTTGCATTTGTCCAGAGTCGTATTTCATTTTCGTCTAATCGCTTCAAATCGAAATCGGAATCACAAGCAATGGCGTCGACGCAGCCATTAATCGTCGCAGCGAAGACAGTTCGAAACCGGATCCTATTCCGATCTGGATCCACATCTGCCGGTCCAAGCCGGTGGGCAACGCCAGGTCACGAGGAGCGTCCCAAAGGATATTTCATGAACCGGACTCCGCCGCCTCCAGGACAGTCACGGAAATGGGAAGATTGGGAGCTTCCTTGTTACATCACAAGCTTCCTCACGATTGTTATCCTCGGTGTCGGTCTCAATGCCAAACCCGATCTTTCAATTGAGACTTGGGCTCACCAGAAAGCTCTCGAGCGCCTCGAGATGGAGAAGCTCGTGGCTGCTGGAGATTCTTCTGATTAATCTCTGATCTTGGGATAGTGGATATGATTCGATGGTTGATCTGCTATGTGTGTGTTTGAGGAGTTTTTTTTTCCCGTTTATGATGATGATCACGAATACTAGTGAACTAGGGTTTGTTACCCATCTCCTCTTCCTTTTTAATTTCTAGTGTCGATAAATATGTTCATGAAATAAGCTATCTTTAACTCTTGACGATGCTTTAAAGTAATTCACCTTCAAATTTTTTTTATGATGTTTCATATTTGATTACTTACAATTTTCTGGTTTATCTCGATGCTCGCTCAGATTAACAGTGAATTGTTTTTGCTGACATTGTAGGATTCATTTTGATTATGGGTCTGGTTTGTTTCCGTTCTCTGTGAGCTTTAGTTCACTATCTTATGACTCTCTGCTGTAGGTGTTAGAATGGTTCTGGTTAGGAAAGTTTCTCTTCTTAGTTTTCTAGTTATGGAAGCCTTTAGATGGTCATTACCATACCTTAATATTTTATCAGAATCTTATTTATTCATGAAGTTAGGAAATGAGATTGGGCATATGTAAGGATGTAACATACTATATTCATGTTGTTTCGTTTCCAAAATTTTGGAATTTGGAATGATTGCTAGTATGTCCTTCAAATTTACATTCACTGTGTTAGTTGGTACGAGACTAGTAACCTAATTAGGAGTCTTTTACTATTACTAAGTGAGAGTGTTTTTTTTTCTTTCTTTTGATAAAAACTGAGTGAGAGTGTTGATACCAGTTTTTGGAAAATATGTTTATTGCCTGTCTCAAGTCTTTTAGGGCTTTGATGAACTACTTTGATAATAAGGTGCAGGAGTATTATTAACTCGTAGCGGTACATTTTCTGTCTTTAAAGAATTCTGGTGTAGGAACTAGGAAGAGATGCTGCCATTTTGAAGATTCTTGCTTGTCTGTTATTTTCTTCACCTTTCACTGTTGCATTGTGAATCTTCTAGGTGGCCATAGGTATGTGATGGACCCCTAAATAGCTTGATAAACAATTAAGGCTGATCTTAGTATAACTTGATATGTTCAACTCATTTTGGTTGTCTGGTTCATCTAACAAATCATGTGTTTTTGCTCTATCTCTATCATGATTAAGATTTTGAAATACCTTTGTTCTCCACTCTTTAGGGATGGCCAATCATATTAAACCGATTCCCAAAACTGAACCGCAAAATCTGATTCTAAAACCGGAAAGCCTTGCACGAAACCGAAGTTAATATCTTTACCAACACCTTCAAGATTGACCAAATTTTCTCAACTGAAAAATTGGGTATTAACTCGGTTGAAATGTTCGGCATTGATATTTCTTGTTTGCATCTAGTTTCAACATCATCATTTGCATTATGTCGGTATTCTCATTTAAAGTGGGTTTCGTCGTATCATATGCTATGTTTAATAAAAATATCAAACTAGCAAAACTTTTGCTTTAATTATTTTTCTAGCTGTATCTTAATATTATCTTTTATGATCTACTCTACTATTCTGAATGCTTGGCCACGCTCTCTTTTACCTGGTCCAGTGTCCACAATCATCTTCACTCAATTAATAATTTATAAAAATGCCTTTTTAATCTGCTTTTATTTTCTTTTTTTCTCTAACAATGGGACAACATCAGATTGTCATTGCACAAAAGAAAGAAAGAAGTCAGATTCATACATATTTTTGATGTAAAAAAAACAAAAAAAGTCGGAATCGTAATCAGTAATCACAACCACTGTTTAGAAGTGGAAGGCAATAAGATCTCAAGGACGAAAGAGAAGTGACAATACGGTCATCATTATTCTTTACTATAAAGTAAACGAGAACAACGTGACCGGTGACTACCAGTAAACACTTGAACCACCGACAAAGCTTACCGGTTACATTACATGAAACGGCACCTTCCACAAAGACTTGACGGTCCGTACCGTTATGATCCATGTTTTTAAATGCGCCATTTAAATGCTGCACACATATGATGATATGAATGATCTTCTAAAAACCCACGAGCCCTAGTGTCCTGCTTTTAACGGTTTCCAGATAAAGAGAGCTTATTCGAGGAAAAAGCGGTTTTCTGAAACTTTGTTGTTTCTTCTTCTGATTCTTCCTCGAGATTCTCACACACTCGTACATTTTCCATTTTTTATTTTTCCTCTTTTTTTCGATGTTCTGCAGTATAACTTCTTATATTACCGATGCTGAATCATTATCACGGTAAATTCGTGCGTTAATCAAATCTAAATGATTATAATCGTTCTCGGGAATCACTAGATACAAGTGAACAAACTCATTTTTATTAGAAACTAGGAAACTGTGAGTTCTGTTGAGAGGCTTGCCTATTTTAGTATTTACATAAAAGACATCATTTGTTCTTATCATGCAGATTGAGACAAACCATAATTAACTAGTGTCGACAATGTTGTCATTTCCTTTTTATATCCTAATTTGCCTTGGATTTCAGGAATATACGCAAGTAACGTAACTGAGTTTTTTTTTTTTTCATTTTCCTCTGTCTCAGTCTATTGATCACAGCTGTTCTTTTTTTTTTAGGCTTTACTTGAAAGTTGTTAAGTAACTGTTGTTTTGGCTGCAACGGAGAAAAATTGAAAAGAGTTTGATGATGAAGGGAAGAACAGCCAACCATGGTCATTCGAATCGCTCTATGAAGAATGGGAAAAGAGATCAAAAGCCACAGAAGAAGAACGGTGCTAAAAGCTCTTCAGAGCAAGAAAGACTCAAAGCAATAGACACTAGAGAAGAATCTGATGTCTCTGTAGTAGCAGCAAATGATATAACTACACAATCAAATGATGTCGCGAATAGTTCTTCAGATACTTACAAAGAGTCCAAGTCGAGTAGAATCGCAGGGAAAGAAGAGAGTGTGAGTGTCTTGGCAAAGGATGATAATGATGATGAGGAGGAGGAGGAAGAAAGCAAAGAATTTGATGCTATAGCTCATGAGAAGACAGATTCTGCATCTTGTTCTGAAACCTGCGAAGGTGTCATTGTCAATAATACAGTTGAAGTTCTGGATGATGCTTCCAATGGTGGTATAAGCGGTGGTAGTGAGAACGAGACAGATGATGATGTGAAAGAGAATAGTGAGAAAGTTGAGGAAGAAGAAGAAGCATTGAAACAAAAGGCTGAGAATTTGGAGACAAGAATTGAGAAACTTGAAGAAGAGCTGAGAGAAGTAGCAGCGCTGGAGATTTCACTCTATTCGGTTGTACCAGACCACTCTAGCTCAGCTCACAAGCTTCACACGCCTGCTCGCCGAATTTCAAGACTCTATATCTATGCTTATAAAAATGGGAGTCAAGAAAAGCGAGCAACCGTCGCTAGAAACACTGTCTCTGGTATAATTTTAGCTGCTAAATCTTGCGGAAATGATGTTTCGAGGTAACATAAACATACAGTAACATAATGAGTGTAGTAGCTTTTAGGATCATGATCTTCTCAGCTTTTTCTTGGTTCTTATGTTTCAGGTTGACCTTCTGGTTATCGAACATCATTGCTCTGAGAGAGATTATTTTTCAGGCATATGGTAAAACTCTTGTTCCGAGTCAATTCACAGAGACCTCTGAATCAAATGGGAGTGAACATAGTGGTTCAGGAAAGCTAAGAAGGAAGAAGAACCAATGGACTAAGTATTCAAATGGTTTCAAGCAGGTTTTTGAAGATTGGCAGGAAAAAGAAACCTTCACTGGCGCATTAGAGAAAGTTGAATTCTGGATTTTCTCTAGAATCGTTGAATCTGTTTGGTGGCAGGTGAAATTTCAAGAAAGGCTCCATCTTTCATTGAGAAAGGTTCCTTCTTTTAGGCATCTCAAATTAACTCTAGTTTTCCTCATGTATTTCAGGTTTTCACTCCTCACATGCATTCTCCGGAAAATGGAGGTAAAACAAATGAAACACTCTTGGGAGATCATGACCATGGAAGCTTTTCAATCAGCCTGTGGAAAAACGCTTTCAAAGTTGCTCTGTCACGGCTCTGTCCTATGCGTGGAGCGGGGCACGAGTGCGGTTGCTTACCTATCTTGGCTAAAATGGTACTCAAATTTTACATTTTAGAGTTCAAGCCAATAGCACAAGTCTATTGGAATCTTATTTTCTATATACGATTCTCTTCATACTATCAAACAGGTAATGGAAAAATGTATAGCTCGAATTGATGTAGCAATATTCAACGCAATTCTGCGTGAGTCAGAGCATCAAATTCCCACGGATCCTGTCTCTGATCCTATCCTAGATTCCAGAACTTTGCCTATCTTTGCTGGAGACTTAAGCTTTGGATCGGGGGCACAGCTTAAAAACGCGGTACAACATCAAGAAACATGATCACATTGTTATATTCACTACACATGAGAAAATACTAATGTTCTTGAATGTTTTAATCTCTTACTTGTAGATTGGCAATTGGTCTAGATGCCTCGCTGAACTGTTTGGCGTTAACACTATAGATTATGTGGAAGAAAATGACCCCATAGAGAGCGGGAAGTCCTTCAGTTTGCTAAACGAACTTAGCGATCTACTTATGCTTCCAAAAGACATGCTAATGGAACAATTCATCAGAGAAGAGGTTTTTTTTTTCTTTCTAATATCTCTACCACTCTCTTAAGTTCTTGGTTAAGCTCTCTCGATAACAGAACCTTTTCTTGATTGATGCATAGGTATGCCCATCGATAAGTCTTCCCTTGATCAAAAGAATACTATGCAACTTTACACCTGATGAGTTCTGTCCTGATGATGTCCCTGGAGCTGTCTTAGAAGAGCTTAATAACGAGGTAATAAATTCAAATCTTTTTTTCTTGATTTCTTTCTAATTATATGTGCACTCACCATACGTTTTTCTTTGTTTGTCAGCAGAGCATTCCAGAGCAGAAGTTATCAGGAGTTAGTTTCCCTTATGCGGCTTCACCTGTTTCATACATTCCTCCATCATCAATCAATGTAGCAGAGAAAGTTGCAGAGGTTGGAGATATCTCTAGAATGTCGAGGAATGCGTCTATGATACAAAGAAAAGGATACACGAGCGATGAGGAGCTGGAGGAACTGGATTCCCCTCTTACATCCATCATTGAAAACGTATCGCTGTCACCAATTTCCAGACAGAGCAGGTATATGAAGCAGCAAGCTGAGCAAATAGGTGGAGTGGTTACAAATGCTAGATATGAGCTTCTTAGGGAAGTGTGGTCTATGTGAGTGGGTCAGAAGCCAAATGTCAAGCTTCTTTGAAGCTCTTGTACCATTTACTGAAACAAACTAAGTCTTGTAAACGTAAGAATTTGATCAGATTAATATGCTCCTAGAGGATTGTATTTAATGTCTTTTTCTTTGTTTTTCCTCGTCCAGAATAGATGCTAACTATCTTCTTCTAACAACTCTTAACGGTAGACATAAGGTGTTTTCTTGGAATTTGAATGTATAATGTCAGTTAAAACCAAGAAAAGGATATGACTTCATAAATTTCCCACCAGGATTCAGAAGTAAACAGAAGAACAGCTCAGATTGTACTAGGAAAGTGCCCTAATTCAAGCCTCATTTTAGTGAATTCAATGGAAGCAGCATCAATATCCTGACCAAAGTCCTTTCACTTTTGCTTTTAAGATTTTTTCAAGTTTCCATCTTTCTTCTTCTTTTTCTGGGTGACTGGGTTTACATAGCTCTGCAGAGGATGCACAGAGATCATGAAGGATACGTAGAAAGAGAATTTAATATTTATCGTATTATTTTGTGTTCTTCATATATGTTAGAGAAGATAAATATGCGTAAGAGAAGACTCAAGAGTAAAAAATAGAAAAGAAAAAAAACTAAGAGTATTTTGCAAAAGTCCCACATCGACAAGCTATAGATGAGTTGGTGACAACCTTGTGATATAAAAAAGACACTGGGATTCACTTTCAAGTCATACCTTTCTCGGCCTTTTGGCTAAGATCAAGTGTAGTATCTGTTCTTATCAGTTTAATATCTGATATGTGGGCCATCGGCCCACACGATATTAACTCTATTTTATAAGGGTCAAGGCCCATCAAGGTAGCTTGCTATCTGGGTCTTTGTGAGTCGCCCATGCGTTGCACTACTGCACTGGCCTGGCTCAACCCGCCATTTCAACTATTAAAATTGTTAAACCGTGGAGAAATAATAGTGTCGCGTCATACTATAAGCCGAGTTTTGTGACTGAATCCGTTTGTTGATTTTTTCTCACTTGCAGACCAGCTATATCCAGGATTTCTAATGGGGATAACATATATATTGCTGGCTTTGTGAAAGGCTTATATGAGAATGGGAAGCTCGATGAAGTAATTGATCCAATGATGGCAAAAGATATCATAATTGGCCAAAGATTGCAGGTGGAAGCTATGTGGTGCTGGCTTTGAGATGTTGCGAAGAGAGAGATGAAGACAGACCAAAGATGATCCAAGTAGCTAAGGAACTCAAGCGGATTGAGCGATTAGAACAGTCACTAGATGCTACATCTGGATTATTACAGCCTGAGATGCTGGAAGATGGGCCAGGAATGGTCAAATGGACAAGAAAAGTCGGAATCGAAATTGAGATCGTGCTCATACTAAGTTTCTGTATTGCTGGATTTATCATGGCGCTACTTTTTTTTTTGGTAAAAGCTACAGATAGTTGGGAATATTTGAAGAATAAGTATAAATTGTCTTTATGTTCCAAAAGCTGGCAAAGATGAAACTTCAGAAAATTTCTTGATCATTTATATTACTTGGGGTTCAAAATTGCAGTTCTTTCAGAAACGTCAATTGCTTCAGATTCAACACTACATTGTTTTGTTTTCCACAAGGAGGGAACTTTGACTAACATATAGAATTTAAAGTTTGCGAAAAGCATTTGCTAAATTGGTCCGAAGAAGATGTCGGACTGGAGAACTAAGGGTAAAGAGAAGAGGATGCAAACAAACTCAAGACTAACTGTTTTGTCTGTTCTCCAAAACTGGCAAGAAGTGAACATGTTTCTTCTCAATCAGCTTGAGCTCTTTCGCCACTTGTATCATGCTAGTCAACGGATCTCCTAAGTTGCATCCGATGCATCTTAATGCTAATCTAAGAAAGGCTTTGACCGGGGAAGCAGCTACATCACTAACATCTGAATCTATAACCTCTGCATACCCAAACTTTCTCAGTATCTTTGAAACATGACGGTGAAGCGGGAAACGGACATCATCATGAGGTTTGATGAACAAGTCATCTAATGCTCTCAGCAAATCCAGAGATAGAGATAGCTTATAATCAACTTCTGTTACCTGCATGAGAGCTAGCATGAACGCGCCAAAGCTGTACATATCGGTCTTTGGTGTGACCTTACCAGTTGACTTGTAATCTGGATCAATCACCGGTAGGTAACATACACCAAGCCCATGTGTTCCCTTTAATGTAATGTGCCTATGCTCATGGTATTTCTGTAATGCATCATCATGAAAAAATTTCTCTCCTTCTGGAATTGAAATACAGTTGCAGAAATTCCCAAGCTTTGCTATTCCATTTTCATCTAAGAAAATGGTGAAAGGATCTAGAGATGATTGAATGAAAGCCCTTGAAAATGCTGTGTGAAGGTAACTCAAAGCATATGCGACTTCTCTTGCTAACTTTATCCTTCTCAGATTTCTCGGATGAGGTGCAAGCAATGGACCAAGAGTTATAATATCTGAGTATTCAAAGACTAGGACAGGAGGAGTGAACTCAAGACAACACCCCAATAGCTTGAGGAAGTTCTTATGACCACTCACCATCGATGAGATAGCTATATCGCGACAAATCTCTTTCATATCAAGTGTGTATTTCCCTTTCTTGATGAGCACTGGACGGTCATCAAGAATTCCTTTATAGCAACGGTAGTAAATATCAATCCGGGAAGCACGGTTGCTTTGGGAGAAGTTATCTGTTGCTTTGATGATCTGATTGTAAGAAAAGTTCTTGATAGGATTGGATTTTCCATCACAACATTCGATGAGCTCTTTTAGAACAACCTCGCCGTTCTCTTTGATGTTCCTCTGCTTTTTCTTGGCTCCGATTCTTTTTGTGCTCAACCAATCCATCTTATAAACTGTAGGTTTATTTATCCTTTAGAGCTCAAGAAGACCAAAGTTCATCTGTGTGTAAGCTTCCCATAGAAACTCCATTAATCCACTCTCAGCAGCTGAAGTAAAGAGAAAATATTTCAAAACAATGGAATTGAAATGGAGAATAGTGGATTAGATTTCTAGCAAATAAACCAATCTTGATCTCTGATGTCTACAGAACAAGACTGGAATTAAGAAATGAGTTTTTTTTTTAATTGCAGTCAATGGAGCTAGTGAACACTAAAGGTGAAAGGGAGATAAGTAGACAAGAACTGAAATCCGACCTCTAATAATGTCTACGAAAATGAATTCAGAAATCCAAATCATACCTTAGAAGCGAAAGCACCATGACTGCCGCAGAATAAGAAAACAAAGCCATATCAAAAATTAGATATTTGATATAGTTTATTCCCTAAGAAGTGGGTATGGTCCACAACCAAAAGCGAGTAATGTAGTCGGCTAAAGAAAAGAGTTGACTTTTAGGAGAATCAACACGGAGACCAAATGTGTTCGCACTTTGTTTGTTTCACACTGGAGTTAAAGTTACTATCTTTGGCTTGCCTAGATTTTGAAATCAATCAAGAACTAGTAACACAAGAATTCAAAAAACATTATTGAGACCACTAATAAGAAAACAAACAAACCAGGAATGAACTAATTAAGATAGTTTCTCAATTAATTTGAGCTCTTTTGCAACTTCAATCATGCTAGTAACTGGATCTACTTTCTTGTATCTTACACATCTCAAAGCTAATCTAAGAAAAGCTTCAACCTGTGACCGTCTCAGAACCAAATCATCACCAACCGAAACATTCCATATCTCTTTATCAAAAATCTCTTCAAACCCACCTTTCTCCATAACCTCAGAGACATGATCGTTAAGCGACATTGGAGTCTCGCCTGGTCCATTAAACACAGCAGCTCTTCCAGACAACAAAACCAACATCACAACACCAAAGCTATAAATATCAACTTTCTCTGTAACTTTCATCGTCCAGTAATAATCTGGATCAACAAATCCAATAACTCCTTTCACATCGTCTTCTACATATAACTCTCCTTCTGGTATTGCAACACAAAACCAGAAATCAGAAAGCTTCGCCGTCCAATTCTTGTCAATGAAAATGTTCGTCGGATTTATATTACGATGGATTATAGTCTCCGGAAATGCCGTGTGAAGATAAGTCACAGAACTAGCTATCTCCTTGGCAATCTTCAATCTCACTTTCCATGGCAAAACCTCTCCATTTGAGATTCCTCCGTCTCTATTAAGCGGTCCGTGTTCTGTGTACTCACAGATTAAAGCTGGAAGATCAAATTCTAAGCAACAACCTAGAAGCTTAAGAGCATTCTTGTGTCCACTCATCTGAGAGGATACAGAGATATCTCGATACGCTTCTGTGAAGCTTGAGAGATTTTGACTCGACCATTTCTTGATTGAAACTGGTCTTTCTTCGATTACGCCTCTGTACCAGATGAAATATCCCCAGCTGGAGATAATTCGGCTGTCGGAGAAATTGTCTGTCGCTTTAAGGATTTGATCCGAGGTGAAGCAACGAATCGGATTGGTTTTGCCGTCGAAGGAAGTGATTAGCTCCTCCAGTAAAATTCCTCCGTTCTTCAAATCCAATCTTGTCTTCTTCTTGTTCTTGCTCTTGCTCATTGGATGATTGTAGCAGAGTGATAGAAAAAGGAAACAAGTTCAAATGTAAGAATCTAACAGAAAAAATTCGTAGTTTTGTCTTAGCAAAGGACCAAACTTGATTTGTTCTTCTTCTTGAGTGGTCGGTCAAAGTCCGCCGAATAGATATTTCAATTAGTCCATATCTTTTCAATTATTAAAATATTACCCAGTAAATTTATAATATACGTACCCAATAAATTGCAATTTGATCCACATCTTTTCAATTATTCATATTTTACCCAATGAACTTATATTATCCGTCTTCGTACACAATTAGATACTTCAATTTGATCCACATATTCTATACTATTACACATTGAACTAATAAATATACAAAAGCTACTCTATGCCTCATTTTTTTTATTCTTACAAACACAACTAATGAATTTAGTAAAATCAACTCTTATGCCAATCTCTCAATCCTTTTGAGTTCCTTAGCAACTTCCATCATCTTTGGAACGTCACCTCTAAGACCAGTGCATCTGAGTGAGAGCATAAGAACTGCTTTGATACGCCTTATCTTGTGTTCTTCGGTTTCATCATCGCCCATACTCTCCAATATTTTTGGATCCAACATCTCAAAGATTCTCCCTTCCTCCACAAATTTGGATATCCTATCTGACAACCTCAGATTCATAACATTTTGTTTCTCTTCAAACAGACTCTCATCCTCACTGCAACAACAATCAACCACTCCATACATTCTAGTGAAAAGATTTTGTAACAACACTCCAAAGCTAAAAACATCTGTATACTCGGTAACTAATCCAGTCACCGCATAGTTATACTCAAGATAGTCTAATGTTCCTTCTACTCTATCAGCATCAACCTTAACAAATGTCTCTCCTTCAGGAATTGAGACACTTAGATAAAACCCACTTAGCTTTGCAGTCCCATTTGAATCCAAGAAAATGTTAGAAGGTTGTATATCCATATGAATCATAGTTCTTGAAAACGCAGTGTGAAGGTAAGAAACCGCAGTGGCAATCTCTTTAGCTATCTTAATTCGCATTCCCCAAGGTAACAACATTTCAGGGTTTGGAGTATTGTAAGGTATACGTTCTGCATACTCACAAACTAAGACTGGATGTTCAAATTCAAGACAGCATCCTAACAGTTTGAGGAAATTGTTGTGACCACTCACCATTGATGAAATCGCTACGTCACGACAGATCTTTTGTAAAGTATCAGATTTGTATAATCTCCATATGGGTCTTTTGATTAGAACAGGACGGTTTTGGAGCATACCTCTGTACATAAACTCGAATCGAATCACGAGATTGTTCTCACTGAAACTATTGGTGGCTTGGAGGATTTCGTTAGCAGAGAAGGCTTTAATTGGATTGGAGTGGCCATTGCAAAGCTCGATGAGATCTTCTAAGAATACCTTCCCGTTCTCTTGGAAAAATATTAGCCGTTGATTTGCTTCTGAGTTATTCTTCTTCTTCTTCTTCTTCCTCCAACAACTCATTTTCTGATCATTCATCAATGATTCAATATACAGAGATCTAAAGTGGAGCGCGCATGGATGGATGAGGGTGGTTCAAAGAAAAATGCATGATTGATTTTTCTTAGACTTCTAGAACATTTAAGGTCTCAAAGAGATACACATCATATATATAAATAAATATATTTTTCATGAAATAAATAAAACATTTAAAAAACTTGTCTTTTGGTCCCAAACCGCTAATTTACAACTTTGAATTGTTTTTAACAAGTTGGTCAGGTTAGAAAATTATCTCCATTTGTTGAGGAGCACATAATTCGTCTTTGAGACCATCGAGAAGGAAGATGAATGTGATTAACTATAACAAGTTAACAAAAAGATAAATACGATTATTCTCTGCAAAAGTTTTGAAATGTAAAGTCATTACATCATTACCAAAGCCTAGATTTGATTCCTACAGACCTCCCAACTAAATAACATTTAAAACGTATAGACAACATGCTCCGTTGCCATATTCTCTTCCATAACTAAAACATATCACTTCTCTCATTATCTTTCCTCTTAATACTCTTTATCACTCTTTCCAATTGTCTTCTTCTTCTTCTGTAGACTGCGCTTCTTTGTTACAGCAGGGATGCTTGACATTAGAGATGCTTGACTTGAGTTGCTTTGCATCGTAAACACTAAGATCCTCTACATGGTCTACACTAAGATGCTTCTTTGTTAGCTTCGCAGGCGGTTCAAAGTTAGCTCCAAAACCTTGGATTTCACCACTTTGTAGGGTGTTCCTTTCGGGATTGAAGTAGAACACATAAAACGGTTTCGATACATGTTTCATGGACAAAACAATATCACCTGAAGCAGTCACTCCAGCAACTCAAAAATCACAGGAATCGAGGACTTCATTCTCCAGAAACGTGTAGACATGTTTCAACCATTCCTGTTTCTCGACATCCTCAAGAACCCACACACGCAACTCAAGGGATCGCCTTTCATCAGTTTTGATAGAACACTTACAATTAATCGCACCTAATTTACCCTTATAGTTGACAAATATCCATTTAACAATATTGGACGGCAGGGACAAAAGCAGTGAAGCCATAATCAATTCCATACTGGACGGCGGGTAGTCCAAAATAAGTGGTGCCTCAGGAGTTCCATCAAGTAGCTCATATAAGCATTGTGCGTCAATAAACTTGTATTCCTCAGACCTAACATCAAAGCTAACAATGGCACAAGGCAAATCACCAACAGAAGTAATACAAAACACCATTGATGCACATCCCTTCACTCAAAGAAGGATATTATTTTACCCCTCCAACTCAGTTTTCCAGTTCCTAAAGTCAGAATCTGATGATGATCCCATTGACCACAAAATACATAAGCCTCAGGCTCAGAGAACTTGGTACTACAGGAGACGACGACGGACTCTGAGGCTGAGGAGACGAGAAGAAGAGCAATCCAGAGTTTCGTTTCACCGCAAATAAGAGATGTGGACGAGTCTAAGACCTCCTTAGGAAAAACTCGGTGAAAAATCTAGACTAGGGACTTAGTGATCTTGACGTGTATCCGTTTGCGAGTAAAAAGGGAAAAATGATAAAGATTTGAAAAAAAGAAAAAGAAATATATAGCAACTTTGATGGGCCTTTGGGATTTAACGTAATTGTGAATGAGCTAAGCCCATTTGTTTGTAAAAGAGTGCAAAACTTACATTTCTATTTCTAACATTGTGTAGAATCCACAATTGGACGATGAGATCATCATTGAGAAGGAAGAAGAAGAAGAAGCATAGCGAATGGTTCTTCAACAATGGAAGCACTTTCCTTGAGGAGCTCATCGCCGATTGTAATGGTATCTCAAACCCTATTCGATTCTTCTCTTCCGATCAAATCGTCAAAGCCACGGATCGATTCAATCCCAATTGTTATCTCTCTCGTCACAGACTCTTCACCTGGTACAAAGCCGTCATCGAAGACCGAACTTACGCAATCAAAAAATTCACAGAGTCAGAGTTTACAAAAGAGAGAGTGCGAGAGGTTTACAACGACATCGTCTTATCTACTCGGGTAAGCAATCACACTAGTTTTCTTAAACTTGTGGGATGTTCTCTCGAATTTCAACTTCCTGTTATAGTATTCGAATTCCCAGAGAATGGAGTTTTGAATGAGCGAGGAGGTTTTGGTTGCGAGGATGGACCATTGTTGCCTTGGAATGTTAGATTGAAGATTGCCAAGGAGGTCGCCATTGCTGTGACTTATCTTCACACAGCTTTCTCTAGGATTATTATACACAGAGATATCAAGTCGACGAATGTTTTCTTGGATAAGAACTGGAAAGCTAAGCTGACTGATTTTACGTTTTCTGTAACACTCCCTGAGGGTAAGTCTTGGATTGAAGATGAGGTGATGGGAACTTTTGGATACATGGATCCTATTTATTACACCACAGGTTTGGTGACAGAATACACAGATGTCTTCAGTTTTGGAATCTTTATGTTGGTTCTTCTGTTGGGAAGACCAGCAGTTTTTGCTGGATCAAGTGGAGTTCCTTGTCGTATTCTAGATTATGTCAAGGATCTGCAGGAGAGAGGAGAAACTGTTGAATTTGGGGATGATTTGAACGGCATGAGGCTTGGTCAGATGAAGATGTTTCTAGATCTGGCATTGAGATGCTGCGAGAAGAGGAGTGAAGACAGGCCAAAGATGATTTTGGTGGCAAAAGAGATTAAGATAATACAAAGATCAATCGATTCTTAAAGCCTGAGATGCTGGAAAATATGTATGAGTATTGTTAGATTTAGGATTGAGATCATGCTCATACTAGGGTTGTGTGTTGCTGGATTTCTTATTTTTTACTACTAATATGACTTTCGAGCAATATTCATATTGATTAGGAAGGAGTCGAGAGAGTAAATTTTCTGTGTTTTGCAGTCGTTCAGAAACGTCAATTGCTTCAGATTCAACACTGCAATGTTTTGCTTTTCACAATGAGGAAACTTTGACTAACATACAATATTTAATGTTTGTAAAAAGCATTTGCTTATTTGGTCCAAAGAAGATGTAGGACTGGAGAACTAAGGGCAAACAGAAGAGAATGCAAAGAAACACATGGCTAACTATTTCTTCTCAAATTTGGCTGACACTTATATGACGCAGTTCGCTGTCTCTAGGCCTAAATGAAATTTTTCTGCTTGGAGACATAGCTGCAGATTCAATCTCATCTTTAATATATTAGTACTGTGTTTTACCTCTGATGCTGTTTTTAATTGAGGATATAATTACAAACAATACCTCCCACGATGGTTTCAGAAATCAAATATGGGCAAACCATGCTATGTTTATGAATTTCTTTTACCGGGTTAGCAGAAATGTCCTCATGTTAACATCATTATTTCAAAGTTTATGTCCATGAGTTCTGTTCTTCAAAGATTACAGCTGAAAGAATGAGTTATACTTGCACTGAGATGCTGTGAGTAGAAAGATGAAGACATGCCAAAAATGATCAGAGTAGCTAAATCAAGAGATCCTCTGTTATGATAAAAAGCCTCTACAAAAAAAAATATAAAAAAATAACGTTTGCGTGGATTATGTGTATTTAAAGTAATCAAACCTTGGTTTATGAAGTATGGAAAGGCAGATTCTTACATACAAGTATACAACATACTGAGAAGCTCGAAAAAACAAGATGACAACTTTTTACTATTGAGACTGCATAATAATAGATAGATCTGATCAGTGATCAGTGTCACCAGAAGAAAAGCTTTCGGTCAGGTGTGTTTCTCTATCTGCTTGAGTTCTTTTGCAACATCTACCATTGAGAGAAGATATATCTCTTGACTACATCTGAGTCTCACACCTTCGAAAGAAATTATTTTATAACTTGGTTTTTTAGTTCAAGAGTTGAGAGCATCATCAGGTAGGATCTCAAAAATAATGTCTCAATCTGCTTGAATTCTTTAGCCATTTGGATCATCTTCGGTCTGTCTTCATCTCTTGACTCGCAGCATCTCAGCGCCAACACCACACACGCTTCCACATACAATTGTAATATTGGCATTATAAAGTAAGTTGTAGTTCGAGCTTAAGTATATAGTTACTCGCTCAAGACAAAGTTGATCTACAATGCCCTGTTCTGTTCTAGATGCATTTCCTGCAAGACACATAATTCATTAAGTAGCATGTGAGCATTTTTCACTTAACAGGAAAAAGAGTTAATAATTCAAAACAGTTGTGATACATTGAGGGAGTTATATCTATGAATTATTAGGATGCAAGCAAGTACACAAAAAAAAACAGTTGACTGCAAAACATAGTCATATGTACATCTCAGCTTCCCTGAGGTATTTGTACAATTACGTATAGATCTGAGTTTTATACTTAAGAATTAAAATGATTTTTAACTTGGCTTTATAGTACAAGAGCTGAGAGAGTTAGGATCTCAAAAATAACGTCTCAATCTGCTTGAGTTCTTTAGCCATTTGGATCATCTTCGGTCTTTCATCTCTTAACTCGCAGCATCTCAGCGCCAACACCACACACGCTTCCACATGCAATTTTTGAGATATTGTAATTTCTTGTATCTTCATTGGAAATATTAGATCATCGAGCTTCTCATTCTCATGAAAGCCTTTCACGTAGTCAGTTATATATTTATAATCCCCACCAGAGCTAGTGAAGGCGATAGCTAGTTTGCCAGTAAGAATAACCATCAAGAAGACTCCAAAGCTGTACACGTCGGTGTATTCCGTCAGAATTTTCGAGTTATAATATAATGAATCAATGTACCCGATTGTTCCCTGAACGCATTCAACTTCTATTTTTGATTTTCCCTCAGGGAACGTTATGGCGAGCGAGAAGTCAGACAACTTTGCTGTCCAATTCTTATCCAAGAATATATTGGTTGGCTTAATATGTCTATGTATGATAATCTTGGGGAAGGCCAAGTGAAGATAAGCCACGGCATTTGCAATCTCCTTAGCAATCTTCAACCTTACACTCCATGGCAATATAGATTCTTCCCCGTTAACCGTAATACGTCCTCGCCGATTCAGAACTCCGTGTTCTGCATATTCAAACACAAGAACCGGAAGCCTAAACTCGAGACAAAATCCTAATAGTTTAAGAAAGTTGTTGTGGTTACTCATCCGAGCAGACAAGACTATGTCGTTGTGAACCTCTGCCACTCTGTAGATTGTAACTTTATACTCGGAGAATCTCTTGATCAAGTAAGATCTATCTTCGATTATACCTTTGTACCATTTGTAGAACCCTTCTTCGGTGACAAAACAACTAGAATCGAAATTCTTGGTGGCTTTAAGGATCTGGGAATAAGAAAAGCTGCGTATAGGAATGGACTTACCGTTACAGTCAGCGATGAGTTCTTTCAAGAAGATGCTTCCGTTCTCCAAGAACCTCATTCTTTCTTCCTGACTGTCTGTTTTCTTCTTTTTCCGGGACAATCCAGATCTCAGACTCTGCTTCAACTTCTTCATCATTGATTTCATTTAACAAATAACAACCTAGGAAAAGATATTAACAGTTGACAGTTTTTCTCGTTGAACAAGCTAGCCAATATCTGAATGCATACAACAATTTCCAACCATTGACTTTTTGAAAGAGGGGCCCCAACCCAAAATTTGGTGGAATTATTGACTTTTTGCAATCTTATCTCACCAACCGAATCTGGTGTCAAAAAGAGGAATCCATACAATTTCATATAAAACATAATGTCACCACCAAATTCGTTTGGGCCTATCCATTAACTTGGCCCATTACATTCACGACCTTTCGTAGGTCGGTCGACTTAATTCAATGGAGCAGCTGGGATTATCTGTGTTAATTCTTATTACCCTTTTTTTTAAGGCTTTCTCTAATCACTAAACACTAATTCAGATTCAAAGCTAAAGATGAATCATTCTCAGTTCACACAATCTCGTTAGAGTTTCAGAAAGAAAAGATTTTGACTTCCGGAAGCTAGGAAAGTTGTCCTCTTTATTCATTTCAACAACAAAAGTTTGATATTTCTGATCGTTCCCCAGAAATTTGTTAATTTGATAATGGATTTAATGAAGAAGCTGTATCTGAAATCAGGGTCTGAGAGAAAGAAGGAAGAGGACAAGAAGAAGAAAAAAGTGGTTCTTGGATAACGGAAGCATCTTCTTAAGAGGTATCAGTTGCGTAGACTATATGTAGCTAACTGCACATAATTCTTGTATTATGAAATACGGAAACTTAGATCCTTACATACAAAGTATATTGTGGATGAAGCTCGATCGAAAACAATAAGAATCTTTACAACTTTCACTACTATAACTGCATAGTACATAGATCTTTTTCAAGTCTCACCAGAAAAGTTGGCAGCGTCAGATATGTTTCTCAATCTTTTCTAGTTCTTTTGCAACATCTATCATGCGAGGCACGTTCTCTCCTGGTCTGAATCTTACACATTTAAAAGCAAGCTCAATGAATGCTTCCATTTGCAGTCTTGAATGCTCGGGAATGTCGTCGCTCGCGCTGTCCAACATCGACGGGTCTATCAGTTCAGTCAACAAACCTCGCTCCAGATACTTCCCAACATAGACAGGCAATACAGGAAGATAAACAGCAACTTCTGAAGTGTATTCAGACTTTCCTGTCAAAAGAATTAGCATGATGATCCCAAGGCTATAGATGTCGACATTCTCAGTGACCATACCTGTATTAAAATACTCGGGCTCAATGTAGCTTGAAGTCCTGCAAACCATGTCATTAACTCCCAATTCTCCCTCTGGAATCAGTATGCTGAGGCTGAAAGAAGAGAGCTTGGCGGACCAATTCTCATCCAGGAAAATATTTGCAAGCTTTAAATCCCTATGGATTATAGTCCTGGGGAATTCGTTATGAAGATACGCTACAGCGTTTGCAATCTCCTTAGCGATCCTCAACCTTACATTCCAAGGGAATGGCCTGACGCCTTCATTTCCACGTCTTATACAGTTTAGAGCTCCATTTTCTGGATATTCACAAACGAGAACCGGACGAGGAAACTCTAGACAACACCCCAAGAGCTTGAGCACGTTCTTATGGCTACTCGTCATAGATGAAATCGTGATGTCACGGTAAAAGTTGTCAGCATCAAAAACAGAACAGTCTTGCAATTTCTTGATCATTACGAGTCTGTTTTCAAGCATGCCTTTGTACCACACGAATCTGTCTTCGGAGATTACATAGTTCCAGTCAAAGTGGTTTGTTGCTTGAAGGATTTGGTGGGAAGAAAACGTACGGATGGGATTGTATGTACCTCCTGAAGTTGCAATGAGTTCTTCCAACAATAAGCTCCCATTCTTCTGGAAATGGATCTCCTCTTCTTTCTTATGGTTTTTATTCTTCTTTATCAACAAACGAAACATCTCTAAACCCAGGAAATGATGTTGAAAAATGATGATTGTCTTGTGAAGAAAGGGACGCAAGAGAGAGGGAGAGCGTCAGAGACGCAAGAAAAGTCAAATCAACGAGGTCACTTACATGATAACACTCTTTCTATAAAGTATACAGAACAATTTTTTTTTTTATTGTCGGCAAAAGTATTTTGTAAAATACAAAGACTTATGAAACATAATGTTAATTAATTAATTACAAGATTTTTTTTGATAAAATTTGTATCGAAGATTACTTGAAGAGTAATTTACAAGTTTCAACTAAATTTACATATTTTCCATTTGTTTCTTAAATGTACAATACATCTTCTTTTTATATTAAAATTGAACATTACATCGTAATTTGTTCTTGTAAGTAAATTAGGTCTTTCTTTTCACTTATAAGTTATAACACTATGAAATGCTAAATTATATATTTTTACAGATTTCTTTTAATTATTATTGTAGGCTTTAGTGTACATGGCTATCAATGCACAATCCATAATCCAAAACTACTATCCCAAAATTAAAATGAAAATATATGAAGAAGAGAAGAAAAAAAATTGTTTGTTAAAGAGCTTTAGAAGAGAAAGTTTATTGATGAATCACTTTCTCTGGTTTTATTAATAAACAAGTGAAATGGAAATAGGAAGGAAATGAATTAGATCACATAATGAAAGATAGCTTAGTGCAAGTAGTAGCTGAAGAGGGACAAAAGGGACGCTCCAACCAAAGAGCCAAGAGCTGGCAGAGCAGCCGAGGCTGCGGATGAGGGTCCCGGTGCCGGGGCTCCGACTTCCTCCGCAGCCATGACGGCGGTCATGGAGGCAGCAGCGAAAAGTACACCGCAAGCCATCTTCTTCATCTCCATTGTTGAGACCTGAAAGGCTTTTCTTTTTTTTCTTTTTATTTAGATTTTTTTTTTTTTTTGTGTTTTTGGAAGTTCTTGCAGGTCTGAGGAAAATGGATCGTGTTGATGGGGGATTTATATCTGTGAAACTTTTGTTATTTTTAGTAATATTTACTTTTTCTTCACCTAAAAATAACAGAGTTTAAGGAAAAAATTATGATAGTCAAAATTAACTAATTCACAGTTAAATATATATGACTATAATTACGGTGAAAAGATTTGCAATATATGGCTTATCTTTATTTTAGCATTTCTGTTTTTATACTCTTGTTACATAAACAAGATGAGTTTGAATTTCGGCACAGAAACATAAAATTCAGAATTTCCACATAAACATGTTAATCAAATGCAAAATTCGTTTATACGTCCTAGTGGATTAATTCCTATCTACAAGATGTAGTTAAATGTTGTTTCGATATTAACAAACTCGAAAATGCTACACTAAAGATGATTAATTTTACTGTTGCCAAAAGAAAAGAAAAGAAAAGGTGAATCATTTACGTTTAATATATCTGCAACCAAATATTTATTTATTTTAGAATTGGACCACAACGAATTATGTGGTGGTATTTTTTATTTTTTAATTAGTCGTGCATATATTTTTATTAGTGTTTAGAAAGGAAAACTGAAATGTTTAAATTTTTATATAGTGTTTTGGTTTTAACTCTTGAACACACTACCGATCAACGGACAGTGAATGTTGGGATCGTATGTTGCATTTTCAACACTATGTTGTATGCTTCTCCATTGTCTGTCATGAAAATGGTAATAAAAAACAAAAGGCTAGGAGTTCATGCCGCTTTCGCTATCTATAGCTGGTTTTCTAAATGCAGGTGTTTGGACAATTTATTATGGTCTTGTACCTTCCGATCCATTTATGCCTATACCAAATGGGATTGGGTGTGTGTTTGGGCTAGCTCAACTAATATTGTATGGTACTTACTATAAATCCACCAAAAATATGATGGCAGAAAGGCAAAGATCGATCACGCACATTGAAGCTGAGAACATCGCGTATTTCAACCAACGAGTTAACGGCGTTTGATTTGGTCTTTGGACGTTATTCACCATCCGGTTATCAGACATTTTCATCTAGGATTTTCTTTCTAGAACTTTAGTATGTGAAGAGGATGAAAAGTTTCATCGTTTGTTAGTTTGGGGGATCCTTAGAGTCTTTTTAAAAATATTGGTCGTAATAGGACTCTTTTACTAATCTTATGTATACTGCATATACACGACAACAACAGTAAAAGCCTAATAGATTTATACATGGTACTATCGATATATGCACCATAAACGTGTCTTATTAAGCTAGGATAAACCCGTTCAAGAATCAATTCCCTTGGATCTTCGAGTCTCAAGTTCGTGCTCAGCGACCATAACACAAGAGTCTGCTTCTAGCAATGGAACTGAACTGCTCACCTTCATAAGTCTCTCAACGGTCAAAGAATCGATCATATCCGTGGTACACTGTACATCAGGTGCGATCCCTACTTGATCAATTTCGTGTAGAGACGGAGACAAATACTTAGCCACCGTCACAAACAAAGCCGACCCATCGTTTAGTTCTGTTACGTTCTAGCAAAATCACAAAACAAAAATTCATCATAAGATCAAGATTTATAAGGTATAGTAATGTATATACCTGTATTTTCCCTTTCCCAAATGTCCGGTTACCAACAAGTATAGCTCGACCGTTATCGTGTAAAGCACCTGCCAAAATCTCACTTGCACTCGCACTCCCTTCATTCACCTGTTTCACCGTTTAATGGGGACATCAAGTGGCAGTGAACGCATAAACCGAACCTAGCTGAAATCCATTGCATTGATTATTCACCTAGCTAGCCAGCTTATATATATGTACTTACAAGCACAACAAGTGGATCCTGTGTCACAGCGTGTCCATTTATCATGTTGATTGGTGACGTAACCCCTTCACGATCGATTGTATACACAAGAGTCTCGTCTCCGTCAAGCCATAATTGAGCAACATCAAGGCCAGCTTTAACCAGACCTCCCTGAAATGGAATAGCCAAAAGCTAAAGTGTCAGAAAATAAAGAGGAGTCGATAACTCACGTTAAAACAAAAACCTGAAATTTACCGGGTTGTTCCTTAGGTCTAGAATGTATGACTGAACATTCTGATTCTCCATCTCCTATACTGCATTGTCCATATCAGAAGCTGCAGTCTATCGGAAAGTCCAAATCAGTTAATTACTACATATCAAGGTGAAAACTTCTTTTGTTTTTCGGTTTCACAATACCAACCTGAGAAAATGCTGTGAGTTTGACATAACCAGTTTTTGCTAAATGGCCATCCTGTGTCGTATACATGCGGGATTATAGCACTTGATATCGAAGAGAGCTTAATGTAATTTCGAGGTAACTTGACCTTTACATATGTAAGAGCCATTTATTTAGCAATTCACTTGAAAAAAAAACAAATTAACATGAACACCAGTAGTAATAATACCTCTCTGTAATCGAAATCCTTCCCCGATCCACTGCCCTGAAAGGAGATGACAATAACTTAACTAGTTTGATCTCAATAATACCAAATTTTTAACATAGAAGAATGCAGTAGAAATGGATAGAGAAAACCAAAGATGATGGTACATACATTCTTGAGTTTGACTGTAACAAATGTCCCAACTCTGCCTCTCAGCTTCAGCGCTGCTGCTTCACTATCAATACCATCCAGTTTCTCACCTGAAATATCCATAAAGTTAACAGAGAGTTAGTTATATAGCCAATTTCCAGAAATCTATTTGGTAGGGATAAGGACCAGGGTACCATTTATCTCTACTAATTCCTCGCCTTTGTGTATTCCAGCACGATCTGCGGGGCTACTTTTTATGCAAGACATAACAACCTACATTGAGCTCTACCATGAAACGAGATCTATCTATCTACTTCATGCTTAGATAATGAAACATAGGTATTGAAAAAGGAAAACGAAAAAAACCGAGCTTATTTGTGTCTCAAGATGTGTTTGGTCACTAACCAGGCGACCTGTTCTTGGTTCTGAGTTTATGAAAAGACCAACACCTTGGAGATTTCCATCGCTGCCAACTCTGAAACTTTGGTACTCCTGCAAGTCACAAGATGTGTCTTAAGGCAGAACCGACTTCAAATCATACAAAAACACATTCATGGAGGAACCAAAATCTGCAAATACCTTTGGGCTAATGATGCGAGTAAAGGGATCACCAAGCGTAGAGAGCATCGCTTTGATCTTTGCGTAAGCAGCATCTGCTGATCTTAGAGGAAACATTTGCATCAGCGTCTGCTGCAACTTAGAATCCCAATCTGCTAGAAATTAAACACTTTCCTCACGACCGTTCAACAAAATCCTCCCACAAATTCATCAAATAATCTAAAGATTACCTTGATGATTAAAAGTTGGATCAAAAAATGTTTCTCTAATTAAACCCCAAGCTTCCACAAGAGTTCTCTGTACTGTAGTAACCTTTAAAATAAACAAAACATAATATCTCAGAGAAATTAAAAGCAGAGAACAGAGCTCAATAAAAATAAACAAAGTTTGATCACCTCAAGAGCGCGTGAAACAGGGAAAGCAATAGTCAGAGACTGAGCTAGTGCTGGAGAATTGCAGCACATCGAAGAAGAAACCGCTACTATAGCGGCGGCGGCGAAACCGAGCAATCTTCTTCCAAGGGTGCAGTCTTCTTCTAGACGTGAAGACGATGCAAGACAAGGGCGTTTCTTACGACGATTCAATATCGGAAATCGAAGAATCGGAGTGGCGTTCCGACGAATCGGCAAGTGTAAAAGAGCTACTACATCAATTTTTGGGGTTGCAACTTCTTCCATTTTTTATTTTTATTTTGAAATTTAAGAGGAAGCTTGACTCAGTTTGAAATGTGTATCAATCAATTAAACCGGTGAGAAATTTGAAATTGTTTTATTATCGTTCATCTAATAACGTTAAGACCAAACTGTGGAAGATTCTTTTTGTGGGCCCACTTGAATCTTTGTGGCTTAGAATTTTTGCTGTTGCGTATCTAAATTTAGAACTGGAATCAGGATCTACACGTGTTGCTTACGTGTTACGTTAGTGATATCAGAAGATCTAGGATGGACAAGACGTCACACAATAGAGTCAAAATCTGTTTTATCTAGATATGGGCTGGACTCTTTTCTTGTTCAAATCGAATCATTAGGCCCATTTTAGTTTCCAATTGAGCCTGAGATAACCTGGTGTGTGAACTATTGAAATAGGGACTCGTATTTGCATTATGGACCGGTTATGTTATAGTTTGATTTGTCTTTGAATTGAAATAATAAAATACTATAACATTAACTAAACTCATGGGTTAAATTATCAATGTTGTTCGCCAGTTGATATTTTCATATATTGATTGCTTTGAATAATAAAACTACAAATTCATACCTCGAAATATTTTCAAAGCGATATTGATATTAATTCAATATCCACAAATTTAGTGACCAAAATTAAATCAGAGTACATAAAAAGATAGATTTGTTGAAATTTACATGCCTATCTCTCATAAACAATTGATCAAATATTCATCATAAATATGTTGCAAGTTTTACCGGTATATCATATGCTCTAGAAAACATAATATATAAAAGAGAACACACAATGAATAACTTGTATTTGATATATATATATATATATAGATGATCACCACCATAACCAGGACACGTGAATGCACTTAAAGTGTTGCATGTGCACGCATCGGGAAAAAACAATCAATTTTGAACTGAAATTTAGGATTTTGACTTTAGAGATGGAATGTCTAGAAGTTCGACATTCACTTCATCTACAAATTGAATGCTTCCCCTTTGGAAGGTAATTTTTGAAAGTATGGGTTTCCTCATAATTGATAAACCCATCCCTCTCGTATTTTGGCTTTCACATTAGTCCCAACGTGAACGTACCATTTTGTTATGATTTTCGAGACCAAACCTCCTAATTAGTACGTGGTTTTATTACCAATAGAAAAATACTAGTTATATTCTTTTTTTCTTGGGTGATTCAGATCACCATTAAATCAGGTTTATAAGACGAGAGCTTGGTCCAACCACATCCGACGTAAAACAGTTTGTCAAATCTCAAAAGTAAGCATGCCCGACAGAGAAGACTAATATATTCAAAAGTTCACTCAAGATTCACAAATCACAACATATATTTTGTGATTAAGTGCATTGGTGGCAAGTAATTTCTATGTAGAAACGAAACTATTATATTACAAGACCATTTGATTATTATTTTTAGTAAAATATATTGTTATACTATTAGGAGAGAATCGATAGATTTATACTAGACGAAATAGTTTTCGTAAGTATTCAATTATATGTTTATATCTCAGATGCGTTACTACTATATATATGCGTTACTACTATATATATATATATAGCTACGTTTTGAAGTATCAGTATTTGTTTTTTAACAATTACAGAATATTGTTGACAATATTACCGGGAAAAACGCTATTCTTTTTAAAAAAATATTATAAGAAGATCAAAGCAGTTAATTTAAATTTATTTTTCTTAACTCTTTTTCTATCTTTAATCCCAACATATTTTGATTTACCTACTCACACGCACATATATATGGTACTTGTCTTCGGTTTTCTGTAAGATAGTACTATATTATATATAAAAATACATAAAAATAACCGAATACCCCTTACAAAATGAAAATATGGTCAATTAGTTGTTCTCTTTTAAAAGAGCAGTAAAAAATCATCTTTTCATTTTGGTTGGTTTTCTGAAAAGTAATTGAAGAAAAAATTAGGAGGTGTGGGAAAGGAGATAAAGACACATTTCACTTAAAGCACATTGTTGCAGACAAAAAGAGAGGGTTGAAAATAAAAGTGGAAAAAGAAACGAGAAGAGAAAAAAATAGAGAGAGATCAAATAATTAGGGGAGAGAGACTGAGAGAGAGGATAACAGACCTGCACTTATCAAAGTCCACTGTTCATAAAGAAAAGAGTACCTGAATGAGAATACCTTCACTGACAATTTACTTACGTTATGTGGTCCATTTTTTTTTGTCAAAATGGTAGTAAAATACTAAAATCATAAAATTTGTAACTATTAAGCATCTAAACATTAAAGTTGACCAACAAACCACTTGATGAAATTGATATTCATTTTCCAATCAAGCATCTAAACATTAAAGTGAAATAGATTGGTAAGGTTTTTTTTCTCAAGCGTTCCGATTCATACAAAGTTTGGAATCGATACAATCAACCATAGCACTACTTGTATTGGGAAAATAAGAAAAGAGATTTACACAAAATAGCTTTGATAGAAAGACATGAGGATACCAAATGACTAGAGTTGTGAAGCATCTTTATTGTCTAATAAAAGACACATAGATTACATACATCTTAAACATAGAATTGTTAAGTTTATTAAGACTGATTTTGATAGTCAAAAACAAAATATATTTGCTATTTGTGACTCCACCGAGTATAAGGATATAGAATTCGTATGTCATTAATTCAGAATTTAAATTAACTAGTGAAAATATCGTCTCAGAACAAAGTGACATCGAAAACTTCTTTTCTAAGAATAGTATTGCTGAAAACATTTTATTAAGCAATGTGGCTAAATTATCATAATGTCGAGGGTATATAAATTATTTTTAAAATAATAGATGTACACTTTTAGGGGTAATTAATGTAGAAAAGGTTGATGGGTAAAATTGGAAAATGGGGAAAAGAGTGTGGGTATTTCTTTGGAGTTATGTTAACCTCAAAATAGAATCTCTCCTCAAAGTAACTGGAAAGACAAAAGTCGATGCCATGTCCAATCATATATATATAAATAAATATTTTATCGTATTTAAAAACTCCATCAGATTTGATTTTCTCCACCTTTTTCTATTTCTTTCTCCTAGTATTAGGTCTGTCAATTTGGTTAATTATTCATGGATTCCGCCCCATTTGAATGAGTGCATATCGACAAAAATTGAATTTAAATTTTAGCAGGTTATACGGGTGTGCATTATGATATTTTTGCATATACAGGTTTAGAGGGTTTGGCAGCGCTAATTTTTTTTTTTTTAATTATTTTTTTTGTTATGAGTTTTTAAAGAAATATTAGATTGTTTTCAGTTTTTTAAATAAATTACTTAAAGTTTTGAGTTTTATTTTTTATGTTTTGTATTTTTTGTTATTATTTTATATTTTTTTAGATATAATATATATTTTTAAATAATTTAATTTTTGTTTTTAATTTTTTTTTTATCGCGTCTGCGAGTAATCTGGTAAGTGATATGGGTTAGGTGCGGATTACTTTTTTAATATTCGCAGATCAGACGGGTAAAAAGTTTTTATTAAAAATTTTTGAAAACCCACGGTATAGCAGGTCAGCGGGTCGTGAATTGATCCGCTTGACAGTTCTACATGATATCATCTGCCCCTCCCTTATGTGATGATCTTAATTCTCACCCTCTAGCTTATGTGCTTCACCCATCAAATTTTAAATATACTGTATTTTTAGTGTATTTTGTATAAAACTATATAAATTTCATATTAATTAATATATTGACTTCTGTAAAATCAAAATTTTATATTTTGATCCCCATAAAATACATTTCTACCTCCGCCACTAGATACTGCATACATTCGTATATTGACTTCTGTAAAATCATATGTAAACTTGTTCTATTCAAATGTGCCATTGATTGAGATTGAACAATATAGCTAGAAACTTTGATTTACCTTACTCATTTACTTATAAATAACATTCACGATAAGAAATTGGAAATGAACCCATGTCACTGGGGAAACTATCAATTTCACTATTATCGTAGTATATATGAAAACATTGTTTTGGAATCTCTCCCTTAATGAGGTTCTAAATTCAAAATTATTCTAAGGGTTAATATTATATCGATAGAAAATATAGTTTCGAACTTTTGTATCTCCTTATGATAATATTCGCTGGTGAAAGAAACCCAACACTACATACAACTTGGAGAATCTACAAGCATGATGATCGAATAGCTTTAACAGGAGTAGAAAAAATAAAGGTGATCAAATAAAGAATATGGACAAAAGAACGCTCGGACAATCATCACGAGCTAGCGAAATCTCATCTCTAACGATTATATAATATATATTATTTGTGTCACAAGAATGAAATATTTAAAGAATATACATTTATCGTAATCTCTTCGGCATATGGATTACATATATTTAAATACATGGATTGTATAATTGTTAGCATCAGACTTTCTACAGCGCTCGACTAATAATGCACGCGAACGGATAGTTTTAAAATAAGTTTATATAAAACTGATTCTTGTGTTATTTATAATGATTTCTGATCTCAAAAATACTTGTAAATTAAACAATCAATACAATCCTTTTAGTCACTACCCACTATAAACATTTTAAATCGAAATAAAATCCGGATTTTTATATGTTACAAGGGCTAGTTTGTATTTTTTTATCTGTAATCTACCCCGATTATCAAAAAAAATTTGATATAGAATTAGATATCAAAACAAAATTACCTTACAGAGTTTTGGGTGGATGAAATTTTTGACGATAATTTGTGAACTCATCTCTAATTCTCAATCAACAAATCTCCCTTTCTTTGGTGTTTAAAAATTAATGGAAAGGCATTCACATCATGCCTACATATATATATATATATATATTACTGAGGCATCTTGTAATTTTTTTCTTTTTTACTTCATGTTATAATATAGAAAACTTGTATTCTGCTTATTAATTTTAATGTAATACAGTCAAAATCATTCAATTGATATATTTTCATTGACAAAAATATGTTGCTTATACAAATATTATTGCGATAATAATTTAATATGGAAATTGATTTATTTCTTTTTTGTTTGCTCTTTTGAGGTACCCGTGATTAATCATGAGTCAAGCTCAATTTGGCCTCTTTCCCCCTTTTTCTTTTGCATGTTGGGGCCTCCTTCAAACAAAGTTGTCGAAAGACATACATAAGCTACATTAATCTTCTTTATATACTATACCTAATTAATAATAAAATTTATATATTTTTCAAATACGAGTTCGTAGTTACAGCTTTACGCATATCATATGCGGCATATGTATAGACAAAACGAATACGATAACAAAAATACTATTATAAACAGTGTGCGTACGTGTATGTCCATTTAATCAAATTAAATTAAATGTGGAAGATGGAGATTTGAGCCACGGCAGACAAAGCTGTCTCCTTCAGATCAGCCTTGGAATATGAACAGTAGAAATAAGTAAATAAATCGAGTTACTAATTTACACATTTGCATTTCTCGACATGATCATAGAAAATTGTACAAGTAATTAAAATATCGTTTAACGGATATAGAATATAGCTTCGGGATTATAAAAAAGCAGGAATTAAGGCTTTTATTTATTTTTTTTAGACAAGACAGATTGTCTACGTTAAACAACCAATGTATAAACTTAGGTTTTATAAATATATTAGTTAATGTAACAGCATAATTACCGAACAAAGTGAAGTCCAATGTTCGGATTCTTTCCGGCAACCGTAGAAAAATCCAAATATATATTGCTCAGATATTGAAAACGTCTTGTAGATATACTCACACTCACAGAGAACAATTCAGTTTCGAGATTCGGAAACTCCTTTACTAGTAATATATATGTCAATAATTATACTTTTTTCTTTATGATCTACGTATTTTAATATATGTGATATATTTCAATAATTATAAAAAAATATAGCAATGTTCATAAGTTATAAAATTAAAATTCAGAGTCTTATTACGTTAAAGTTTTAGTTATTTTTTAGCATAACGTGTTTGTTATTACCTGATTTACTCATATAGTTATATTCAAACAAATTTTTTGTTCATGCTTTTAACCACTTTTTCTATTTGATTTTGTGCAAAGTGATTTCAATCATTGGACTTGCTTAACATTTTTACCATAAAACTACAACACATAGACTCCAAACATATAAAGTGAACAAAATTAGTCTGGAGGATACCTTTGCTACTCATATGTTATCTGCCAACGCGTATGACTTACATTTTACCGGATATAAAAGAGGAAAAGTTTTATAAAATGAACCTTATAAAAGATCACAATTTTACATTCAATAGAAAACCATTTAAGTGTATATATAATATCATTAGAATTTTGTAGAGAAGTGTTGGGAAGATGAGAGGAGTCAAATGAATAGAGGTAGGGAGGGTTGGTCTATTTCTTCTAATAAAGGGATAGGAAATTGATTGCCAATAAATGTTTTCTGAATCCTACATAATTTAAAGATGTGTGTTCATAACTTTTTCCAGATTTTCTACTGTTTAATCTCCGATCGTGACCAATGTAAAAACACTGTGTATTTATATCACTCACTAACACAGGCAGCGATTTGTGCTAATTTTCTTCGTGCATCACCGTAGTAAGTATATTATTCTTAAAGGTTCTCCCAAATTATTTTCATCAATTTGGTGCAAAATTTTCATCCTTACCAAATCGTCGCATTTACTATGGTTTCGTTGTATTTGATGCTAAGATCAGTATTGTATGATGCACATAATATTTTATCAATCTAAATATTACATGATTTTAAAGAATAATTAACCAGAATTATAGTCTTAAAAACCACATACGAAAAAATGATGATTATGTGCTAAATTGCGGTAGACGTTCGAGATAAAATACGAGTAATATTTTAGATTTGGCTCAATACATTTTTAAAGTATAATCTTGAATATGTTATAAATACAAAAGAAGCAAGCATGTGAGTTTTCATTGGAGGAGTTGATGAAAGTTGTATGAGAGTGTGTGGAGAGAGAGATGGTCAAAGGAAAAAAACTGAGATGTCAAATCAAATTGCAGTAAGTGAGAGAGAGAAGAAGAAAAAAGAACTGTTGATAACATCAATCTTTGCTCCCAAATCTGCCCAACCCATCACACCCTTAGGGCTCCACTCTCTTCTCTTTTGTTTTTTATCACTCTCCTTCACATTACTTTGTGCCCCTTATTCACTCATTTATCATCATCTTCATGTACATGCATACACGTGTATATACATGACTGCATGCATACGTATGCAAATACAGAAATTGAAGGAATATTCACTGTTTTTGCATACCTCTATATACACAAAGGAAAACTATGTCCATATCTGTTGTATATATGTCTAAATCGAGAGAAACCTTTGGTTTCGAATTCTAAGATAAACTTTAAAAGTGTATCATATAGTAGATAAAGAGCTGTATATGTTCTTTGAACGAGCAAATATGTCTCTCCCACTAACAAAAAGGAGACGAGGGGAAAAGAGCATAATGAAAAGCTCTTTGCAGGAAGAAAAGCTTCTCTTTAACTGTAAGTTTAGTCACACAGTCATATCTAAATTGGATCTTGGATTATACATTAATATCAACAAACTAACACACAATCAAAACTGTAACTACAATATAAAAAGACAATCACTAATAGTCCAGTAATTTTGTTTATTAGTAAGATAAAAATGGTTTTATTAATAAGTTGCATCCATGTTAACAAATGGAAAATTCATCGGGTGATTATCAATCTCTATATAGGACAAATTTATCAAAATAAATCTACATAAAGTTTGATTGAACAACAGGATCATATACTTTAACAATGATTTATGCGCTATATAAATACAATTTGAGTATTAAACTCTTTCAAACTAACTAATAATTTTATGCAAATCAACATTTTTTTACGAAAGTGAAAAACAAAATTAGTTATCAAGTATATGTAAATCATTCACAAAGCATGTCACTTTTATTTATAACGTACCAACAAATGTATTTTTGACAATCGATGCAAACAAAAACTGAAGTGATTTAACTGTTGGATATTAGAGCAATATCGAACACATTCATATATATATATATATGTGTGAATTATATTATCCTCAATATTTTTGAAATACGTACGTGGCATCATCCATCATTAAAAGACAAATTACAGAAAGAAACCATTTAAAAACAAATACATGATATATATATATATATATATATATATATGTAATTGATATTTGATCATCCTAACAAAGTTTTGCACTTGAGTAGTAATATTCTCTAGTGTCCATTCTTTCATTATTCTCATTGATGTCACTAGACAATTAAGTATAATAAGTAATTAAAAAAAATAATTTCAAAGATAACTCCACCAGAAAACAAATATATTTTGGGAATAAAAAATAGAATCTATTATTAATCAAACTAAAATTTGAAATATTCATTTTGATATAGAATATGGTATATTATTAGATAAAAATTCTTAAAATAATGCATGCAAATGTATAGCATCTATTTTTTCTAGTAATTTACACCCTAACAAAGATATACCAAACGTTGTGATTTATTTCCTTCGAAATGAATGGCGAAACTAATGAGAAAATAATATATACCAATAGAAACTGTGGACAAGCTCATAATTAGTAAGAGTTCTACATTGTTTTGTAATAAAATTAACTAGAAATCTAGAGATACAATTTAAAAATTCTTCAAGTGATCTTGATTCATTTTTCCTTATATATGATCAATTAGATGATATAGCTCTTACGTAGAAAAGCCCTACCTCCATCAAAACTTGGTCCACAGATGTAGGAATTCTTCTAATTATTAATATATATACCGAATTACTAAGTACTTATACTAATTTATATAAGCTATTTGGACTGCACTGACTCATGATCATTGTCTAATTGTTCTACCTCAGAGGCAGGCTCATATTCTTCATCAAATCCATCAATTCCGTAAGCTCCATGGCCATTACCAAAAGCCTTTATGTGATCTTTCAGAGATCTCTTGTGCTTGAAATCAGATCCACAAATGCAATACCAAAGCTTTCCACAATTCTTCTCATGCGTTCTCCAATCCCCACGGACTGCGAAAGCCTTTCCGCATTTCCTACACATGAAGGGTTTGATCCCATGTTTTCTCTTGTAATGTGTTTGTAGTGTTCTGAAGTCTTTGAGAGGCTTTGCTCTTGGATGGTCAATGTTGTTGCGACATCCCGGTGCGCAGCAATAGCACGGAAGCCTCAGCATTCCTGTTGGCTGCGTTCCCCTTAGAGATTCAGGTCCTTTTCTGTATTGTGATCCATGCCCCCACATATGCATCTGTAAACAAGTTAAGTTATGTATAATTATGACCATGTAGGATTTTAATAACTTAGTACATGTTTGAAAAGTTCATCGTAAAGTGTGAGCCTTGAACAATATAGATTTAAGTATGATCTGTTAGCAATTTTATTGGCATGGGTCTTCTATATATATGATCATATATATATATATATATGATCACCAGCATACATAGATTTACTAGTAGATCAATGTTATGATGATTACTGTAGCGAGCGTACGTAGATTAGCTAGCAGATTAACCTTGAAGCAAATTTATAATGTAAAAAGACAACAAGATTTCATCCAACAAAGAACTTAAATAAATGCTGATATCTAATTACATTCTAAAAATGAATTTCAGAAACCAAAAAAAACTAAGATATGTAAGTGCATTCTTATGTAAACAAACAAATCAAGGGTAAACTAAAAATAGAAGATGCTTAGTTCATGTTCAATAAAAAATATAACCAAGCTCATATACACATATAGAGCAAATGAATCCATACATATATTTATGTATATTAATTGAATATAGATATGTGAAGTTTTATGACTACTGTTATTTTACACGTTAGATATTAAAAGACTCTAATATAAAAAATGGGTGACACACTTGCCAATATTGTAGAGAAAAGCAGCAAAGCCACAGAAACTCTGAAAGTACTAAAGACATAAAGAACATTTACTGTCTTGTTAAATCTCAGTTTCAGTCGTCAACAGTCTCAAGTCTCTCGGTTCTTTGTAATGCAATGATTTATTCATGCAACAGGAGAGCAAAGACACGTCATTTGATTGATTTGAGAACAGAAAGTATTTGTACATATATACATTAACCGATTAAAGGTGAAAACTTTTGTTATTTCGAGGAAATTTAGTGAGCAAACAACATTTTCTTTGGTTTTTACCTTTTGGGTGTAGTCGGAAAATGAAGAAAAAAACTCGAATTAAAGGGAAAACAAAACGAAAAATTTCATAACATATACATAGAGATATGTAGAGATAATGGGATTTAAATTACGAACCTGCATGTTGTTGTATCTGTTGAACGTTTTGAAGCAAACAGGACATGAGAACTGAGTAGGGCCAATGAGAATCTGAGAAGGTGTAGGGATCCAATATTGACCCTTGTTGAGTCTGCTGATTCTGCAGCCGCCATCTCCACCGACTGAATCTTCATCGTCATCTTCACCTCCTCCGCCAGCGCCATGACTGTAATCATGGTCGAGAGATTTCTTGTCATTCATGTTCTCATGATGATGAGTGGTCCTCGAGGAAGAGGAGGAAGAAGACATCATGAGCAAAGAGGCCATCTCTTGAGCACTAGGGCTTGGAAGGCCTATGTGAAGAGCAACAGTGACGTCATGGTCATCGTCATCAAGATTATGATCATCTTGATGGTGATGATCGTAGTCGACATCCATGGAGGTTGAAGGTGGTTCCTGAATTAGATGGTTATGGTCATGGTTGTGATGATCTTGATGTTTATTGGCGGGACTGAGGCTGAGGAGAGGGAGGGCTTCACGAAGAGGAGGAGAAGGAGGAGGAGTTGGTGGAGGCGGTGGACGGCGTAGGTCGCCGGAGTGGGGGAAGAAGAAGAAGGCAGCGGGAGGAGGAGGAGGAGGAGAAGGGTTAATGGAGGAATTAGGGTAATGGTGAAAAGAGTTGGACTTGAACCAGTCTGTGAAGAAATTGGAATAAGGATCTGTCATGGTGAAGAGAGAGATTGAGGGAGAAGCAAATAGTTTTAGGATTTGTGGTATTATCTTTATACAAGAGACAGAGATGGAGATGAATATGGAGATGGAGCTGGAGATGTTGATGGGATGGGGAGAGAGAAGGTTATTTATTTTTTTCAAAGAGAGATTTTGTTATAAGAGGGGAGAGATTATTTAATTATGGAGTGAAAACTAAAAACAGACTTTAACGAAAAAACTAGTAAAGTAGGTCAAATACAAATGTATATTAGTCTATGGAAAGTAATTATTTCATACGATATGTAGGTCCTTCCTGTAAAAACTTTAGAACAGTTTTTTTTTTTGAAAAATTTGCTTTGTAGCCTTCTTTTAAACGATGGTTGTGTCAACAAAAAAAAATGGTTTAGAAAAGAGGCTACGGATAAGACGATTTAAGGTGTTTTGAATATAACATTTAAAGAGTAGGCATTATATAGATGGATTGGAAATTTCCAATATTAAATATCATCTGTGATATATTTTGTAAATAAAATAGAACGACTCTTAAAATTTGCTAACATTTAAAGAGTAGGCAGTATATATTTTAATCAAATTTAAGGGTATAAAAATATAAATCTTATTGGTTTGCTTTTGATGAGATCTTTTTAATTATAAGATTCTGAATCGTTGGATAATACATAATTTCATATTTTAAACTATTATTCCGAACTTCGCTTGATTGAGAGTTTATGCGTGCTCCGCCTCTAAACCTTTTTCCTATATATATGTAAAGTGACTAATTTTTTTAGATATGTTTATGTAACCTAGGCCTATTAGAACAGGCATTATTGCTGTTTTTTGAATAAAAATAGGGATTTTTTATACCATATTTCAATCATACATGTTCTAAAGTATTTGAAATCTGTGACTTATATGTACATAACAGCATTCACGGATACCATTTCATATACAGAAATACGAGTATGTTAAAAAATGTAAGTCAAGATAATATCAATAGCCATTGAGGTTAGGGCTAGGTTGAGGAGTATAATATTAATACGCAAAAGAAACAAAAAAAATAGAGAGAGCACCCAATACAGCAATCTTAGCCAATACCACAAAAATTGGCTGTATGGAAGAACTGGAACTTATTTCATAGCCGAGTAAAACAGGATTATATCTAAAGAAAAAAAGAAACATAAAGTGCGTATTAGACAAATATTAAAAAAAATATATACATAAAACATATGGGGTTCAGATGCATCATACAAAGATAATGTCACTGCTTTCCGGAGATTGGCTCTCATCCCCAAACAAAATTTCTTATCTTAAAAACCTTTTCTCAAATAAAAAAAAAGTAATAAAAGAGCCATTTCTTATCGGTTTGAAGCCTAAAACAAGATAATTTTTGCTGACAAAAGAAAAACAAGACAAATTTGAAATATATAATCTATAAATGTGTGGACGAATTACTGTATCAATTGTAACATTTTCCTGACTCATGAGCTAATTAAATAAAATAATTAAAATAGCATAAATGTAGGATAAAATTCCCATTTTACCAGAAATTTTCATTGTTTTGGTCATTTAGAAAAGAAATAAATATCATTATAGTGGATAGCTTTGCAAAAAAAGGTAAAGACAATACCATATTCATTAAAATTTATGACTAGTTTTTTCAAATTCCCTACACACTTATAATTAAAATATAAATAAATTTTTTTGTGTCTATACATCATTTATCTAAACATACATTCAAACACTAATATATATATATATATATCAATAAAAATTAAAATAATTTTAAAATTTCTTAAATCTCTCTATTTAATACAAAACAATAAAATATATTAGAAAATAATTATGAATCTCCTTTCAAATTTTAAATTTATTTGATCTTATTTTTATTATTTTCATATATTATATACCGTAAAATAGTAATAGAAATATATTAGGTAAAAATATTTTTATAAACAAAAATAACAAGTTAAAATTATGCAAAAAATAAAATATTTAAACAGTAAATAAAAATAACTACAAATTTATGTTAACATATTTGATATGCGGTGAACGTGGGTTGAAATCTAAATATTAAAAAGAATAGCTAAGAATATAAGTTTAAAATACTTGTCTTCATTAATATCCCAACAAATATGATAAAATAATTTCAAGAATGTGTGAGTTTATGCAAAATTTGAAGCATTGTCATAGATTTATGGTAAGCTTTAAATTTGTTGCAAAATGTATAGATTCACATATAATAGATGTTGTCATCATAAAAATTAAATTATAAAATACAATAAAATATTTACAAATTAATAATATTGAGACTAATATATTTTATAATATTTTATTAATTTATTATTTTATTAATTTATAAAATGATGTTTAAGTTAAATATTAATTTAGAATAAAAATAAATTATTTATCAAATAATTAATTTATAGAGATTTTACTGCAACAAAAAAATTGAAACACTCAATGAAATTGGATAATAGATAAAAATTCTACTCAAGTACGAGTACCCCAGAATAAACTAAAATCTATACGCTATAAATAAGCTTTTGGAACCTAATTTTGATAGTCTATTATTATTCTACGTCCATAATCAAAATGAGTAATCAATTTTCTTTTTTACCTTTTTGGTGATCTTGTAATTTATTATTTTATTTTATGTGTTGTTGACAAAATATATCATTAATTTTTAATGAGTTTCAAATAATTATATTATAGATTTTAAAGGGGAAAAAGGAAGCAATAGCATTGGTGTGCGCATCAATGGTCGGCTTTCCCTCAAACGGTAAGATCATTGAATGTCCAAATCCCCACCGCAGATCCTGCCTCACTGTTCCTTTTCTCTCTTCTCCACTTTACCCAATATATAGTATTAGTGTACACATCAAACAACTAAAATATTCAAATTTATGAACAATGGAAGAATGAAATATTGGTCGAATAAACTTGCGGAAGAAATTTACCAATTTTTTTCTTCGAAAATAAATTTTGTAGTGGGTGAAATTTAAGCACGTAACTATTTTTAATTACGATATGCAATTCTATCGTTTCGTAGATTAACAATCAAAGACATTGTTTAAGATGTTGTTCAATAAACTAAGAAATGTTTTCAGAGTTTTTAGTTCAAATGTATGAGATGATAATTAAGTGAATTTGATATATGTATATATATACATTTTTTTTTTGAGAATTGAGATGCTAATCGCTAATTCGTGTCCTTTACAAAAGCATATATAATTTACTTTTAGACAGTAAATTATTAAAATTCTTGAATTTTTGAAGGTTTTTACAACGTTGAGAATTGAATCGCTAGTCGTACCACTCATTAATAATAACTAATTATATATTGCGTTATAATTTTTTAAGGAGTTAAGTTATTATATTTTACGTTGATTTTAATCCCAAAAAAAAACGAACTTTATAGTATATGTGAAAAATCACTTTTCTCAGATGGAGACCCAAACTCTATCGCGAACAAATTTCAATCTCTCTTCAAATAAACTTATTCCTCGTCGAGTTGAGTTTTTCTTTTTCTTTTTGGTTTAATTCTACGAGAGAGTAGTCCATGTTTGATGCAAAGCTAAGATAATGATACATAGATTCGGTCCTAAAACAATATGGGCATACACTATCATATATCGTGCCTCAAACTAAATTTTTGATTCGCAATCTAATTCTCACAAAACCCGTTTGAGTATCCACATTTATACAAGTAAACAAGTAGGCATTAATCAATTTTAGTTACTATAATAAAGTTGTGATGATTTGGCATATATAATTAAGTTCCGAATATTTATAACCATCATATGGTCTTAAATTAATGTCACAATAGTGTTTCGTTTGTGATGACATAATTTGGTTTTATATATCCATCATGACACTATTTATGCACAAAACGGACCACATGCTCACAAAGAGCATTTTATGTTCACTGTTGCCATTGTAATGTTGTTGTTTTTTTGGCAATATATGTAGGTTATAAACACGAGTACTATTCTCACCAATAACATCTGCATTGGATTTAGAAATCAACTTTAATTCGACAAACCAGTTAATCATGTTAAACACATTCACATCACAACTTGATCGTTTGCTGTATTTATCTGTATAGATGCATGGCCAATAATTCATAAACTGGAAATGAACATGCCAATATCTTGACAGTACATTGGTTGAATAAATACATTGTAGTATCGTTTCATGGATATATATATATATATAACTCTGATATATATTTATGATGCTAGACAAATTATTATGGAAAATTTCCATCTTCTATTAAAAAAAATGTTGATGAATATTGAATCCATCTCAAACTCAAACTACTCATTTGTTAACTTTTGTTTTTTTAAAGACAGTATATACATTTTTACGACAAAATGAAAAATAATTTCTTCGTTCAATACTATTTAACAGCTTCAATTATACGGCTATAGCTACAATCGCAAAAAACTGGTAACGATTTACTTGCAATCTAAATACTAAACAGTTAAAACTTATTTAGCAATTAATGAATTTCGTATAATTATATTCATCCTTTATGCAAAATAAGATGTAGACTTCTTTCCCAACGCATTGGTTTGATGTTCGTTCAACTTTGAGACGATTCGCCTAGTTAAGATTGGAAATGAATTCTGAATTGGTAACATGATTTGATGCGTTTAGAAGCTATTGAAATAATCATTTAACTGTCAATTTTGATCAATTTTTTTTACCTCTTCTTCCATAACCACTAAGATAATCGCATCGACCATACATGGTCACCAATTGTATCTAATAATTTTCAATTAATGACCATTCACTTTGGAAGACTAGAGATAGTAGGAAAAACATAAAATAATTATAGGGAAAGTAGTTAAAAAGAATTATCATTTTGATATACTAATTTTACATATATATATATATGATAATGGAAAATAAGTAATTAAGTTTAGAGCATAAAATAATAATGTATATTCTTACTTTGTAACTTGAGAAACATTCTTTAGGATTGATTAAATTTGGGTCTTAGTAGGTAAAACTCAGTTGGTAGATAGAATTTCAACGTTACAATTAGACTTCGGGCCTTCTACAAGAGGCTGGGCCCGCACACCCCACACCTTGTGATTATTAGTATGTGTGTTTTATATGTAGATATATACCCATATTTTAAAATTAGTTAGGTGCTTTGGCGACAAAGTTGGTTTAACGTATAGAAAATTAATTGGGGAGTAACGGGTATTAGTTTTAAGTTATTTTAATATTTTAAAAATATATTTATTTATTATATTAAACTTTTAAATAATATTCTTTTTAAAATTATAATAAATACATGAAAAATGTAATATGAATAATTTATTTTATGATTTTTATTTATAATTTTAACATAATTTATTATAAAATATCACAAACTCTTAATATAAATGTATGAATAACAAAAACAAAATTTGTTTATACTTGAAAATTTAAAAGTAATTGAATTATAGATAATTATGCGGAAAATAATCGGATTAAGCAGGGATTAATTGGATTAGCCGGAGAATAATCGGTTGACTGACTTTTTCGAGTAATTAATCATTAATCGAGGCGGCGAGGGTAGACCTAGCGACTAGACGAAATATAATCGGAAATAGACCGAGTATAATCGGAACTAGCCGGAGATTTTTAGAATATGAATATATACATAGAGAAAGAAAGACATCACCATGGTTCCATGTCCCTCTTTGTGCTTAGGTTTTATTTTGGATGTGACGTTTTATGTATATGTTGATAATATATGATACAATTTAAAATATATGTATATATTGATAAATCTGTATAGAACATTTATATTGCATGTGATGTTTCTTATTTGAAACAGTTTTATCGATACTACGGCTAAAGGTTTAAATAGTGATTCTGTTTGCTGAGGTTGAAATGGTAGAACCGCAATAAATACGTATGCTGTCTTTTTATTATTGAAAATTATGGTATAAGCGCAGTAAAAATATTTTTTTTTTCGAGTTGTGAAATGTAAATTTTAGATTCACCATGAAAACACGATGAACGCGTGATTAGATTGATGTGTATATATATATTATATATGTGTGTTTACTAAAAATATTTTAGATATTTTAGCTTTTACTCGTTCGTCTTATGTGTTTACTATTATTTTGTCATCATTTTTTTGTTTTTACAGAACAACAACAAACAAAGAACTATTGTAAGTCTCGATTTTTTCCAATCATATTCTAGAGGAGAATATATATATATATATATTTATTTTTCATATCGAAAATAAACTACTTTAAAATATGCATGACGTTTACATACTGCCTTATCATTCTCATCAGTGACTTGGGTTAGAACCCCATGTTTGGGTGTTTACATGGTTGCTTAAGTGACCAATTAATTAATACTCGATAATTATATATATATATATGTTGGTGGGGACATTGTGGAAGAGAAATAGTAAGCTAGAAAGTTTTTTTGGACAATTCAAATTTAAAGGAAGTGTACCACAAACTCTAGGCTTCACCTAATGCGTCTATCAGCTACTCTTTAGTTAAAATTATGCTTATATGCATATACACGATCGCATATACACATCAATTATGGCAATCTGTTAATTATTCTCATCAATTGTTTTTCTTTTCTTTCATCACTTACTCTCATAATTTGTTTTGATAGAGGAGCGTATAATTTAATCATTCAAACTATCATATTGTTCAATATAATCGTATTTCTATATCTAAGAACACCGCAACTATGTTGTCAAATGTTCAAATTTCTCTTTTTCCTTTAAAGCAAAAGGAAGAATATTTAATAAAAGGAAGGAAAAATATGAGTGCAGCATTCAAATAAAGTTTTAATAAAATCTTTAGACCACCTTTTCTTGGTTGGTGGGTACACACATACGATAAAATTTGTGAAATTCAAGAAAGCAAGAAAGAATTGCTCCAATGATGTAAATATTAACATAAATTAAGAAGAATTGTTAAATAATTACAGTCAAACTTTTATAAATTAATATTTGAAATAAAGTATTCTATTAAATATTATTAAATTTATATGTGAACTTATCAATTTGGAATTAGATTTTTTTTAATTTATAATTTTTAATTTGCTGAGTATTAATTTATTGATATTTCACCGTAAAATAAAACTCAGTTAAATCCAAGGATTTAAGTAAAAATTATGTATATTTTCACTTGTTTTTTTAATGTTTGTTTTTAAACACGTATGATAGCATTCCATATTGAAACACCCTTCTCAGATATCATATCTTCATTTCATTAATATCGTTTTCTACCGGATACAGACTTGTCATTGTATAACTGATTTGACGACCACATATCATAATTAGTTTGTCAACCTAAAATTATTTACTGTCATTACCTTGTTCATGTTTATGCAAAACTTATGAAATATGTTTTCTTTCTATATATCACCACTTTGAATAATTAAAGTTGAAGCGAAACTATAATTAGCTTTAACAAAAAAAAACGAAAAAAAGAAGAAGAATGTACATAATGAACAAGGAGACAAAGTTATTAACGATTGGATCTTCCAGTTCATTCTTCATAATCAACATCATACACACACAAAACCAAAACTTTAATATATTATTCACAAACGTCAAATCTAACCCTCTTTTAATACATCGTTAATTCTCTTATACTCAAACTTCTTCACTAAACTAGTTATGAGCTAAATTTCATTTGATTCCACTGCCCAGTGTCCACTCTAGAGCATACAATCCACGACAAAGAACAATTTTGGTGCATTACCGACTCATATATAGCAGTTCCCACAAAGACGATACAATCTCCACTACCGAAAAACAAACAGATTACTACATGAAAACGTTGTATTCGAATGTATATATATATATATATATATATATATAGATTCCATTCACGGTTTCTAAACAAAAAATGTTAATTTTCATATTTTAAGCAAATAGAAACTCTTGAACTCCTTTTCAGCATTTTTTCTTCCAAATCGTCAAAACTTTATTCTTTCAAAATTCTATTCTGTTGTATTACTCAGCAGTTTTTTTTTCAGAATTCATACTTCAACAAATTTCTATGAACTTATTTTTCTTGTTCTGTGACACTAAACTACACTGATACCAAAAATTAAAAAGTCGATTTAAAGATGGTTATTTAATTTTATTTTTAAGAAAGATGAATTCTTTGTTCCAACTATTGTAATTTAACGAATCAAGAAAGACATATGCATGTTGGTTAATAATCTATAAATAATATATACTTACTTTAGAGAAAACTAGATAAAAGTAATTCTTCGAATCTTACTTAATATTTTTAAAACAATATGTATTGATGAGCTAGGGATGAACATATTAGAATAGTGAAATGAAGGGAACAAATAAAATAAGAGTCTTGGGTTTGGGAAAGAAAGAGCAAATGTTAGTGAAACATGCAAGCATTTTTGCAGCGACGATGGTGGAGGACATCGATATGAGTGAACAAATCCAATGGATCGGTAGATCAAATAAAATTATATTTCTAATATACAAGTAGTAATAATCATGAGATTGCAGTGAATAAGTTAAATAATAATTCATTTTCTAAAGCTAGGGGAGAGTACGTAATAAAAGAGATGTCGGGAGATGTTGACCAAATTTACCAAGGAGAGACTTTCAAGACAGCACGAGGGGCAGTCTCAGACTCTCAAGAGTCAAGACGTCGTCGTTTTCCTCCACTCTTGTGTTTTGTGTTTTTCTCCAAACATCTTTTTTTCCCATCTCTCTCTATTTATATATTCTTTAATAATTAATGTACTATATATATATTGTCAAATCAGAATGTGTGGAAGAAAAACACATTCTCCTATGTAATGTGTACAATTCCAAAGATCTTAATTAAACTTAGATGATTCTATGTGAACCCCAATTTTTTGAGATATGCATTTCTTCATTCTACTAGTTATATAAGTTAAATGCAAGGTGGACCACAATCAAACCTAGTGTATTGCAATTGTATCCTAATCCCAGTTTTGTGCAACTCCCATAAAGTTTATCTAATGATTTTGGTTCATAATGTAGAATACTCAAACTCGATACAATTAAGATTGTAGACAAGAAAACGTTTAACTTAATAGCACATGACTTTTCAAAAAAGAAAACGACGTGTTAGTCCACAGGACTTAGATTACGACTTGGATCCTATAGTTCTCAGAGGACACATCATAATCCAAAACCGAAAAAATCAAATTATTTAAGAAAACAAAAGGTACCAAACACAAGTAGGTAGAGATAAAAAAAATAATGGATATAACATCGTATGTAATAATATATCAAACCGTCACTAAAAATACAGCTCTTGCTCTCCAAATGTTTTCTCAATATATGTCGGCAGATACATATATCCATTAAAGGAAAGACAAAAGTCCAAAATAAGTTTAAGAACTACAAATATTTATATTAGAGCAAAATTGGGCAAGAGGCTCCACCTTAGGATTTGACAGACAAAACAAAGAAATTGCATCAGACTTGAACATTGAAGAATGATTTATCCTGTTCATGGACAAAACTGGGTGTGTACTGAATCTCAGAGCTCCACTCTCTGCAACAAATCAAAGCATCCAGTTCCTGAAAGCGCAGGCAAGCCGAGACAGATCCTAGCAGAGGGAGTTTCTAATGTGTCCGATTCTCCATAAGTAGCTGCTTGGACAATGAACTTGGTGGCTGTTTCAAATGTCATTCTGCAGAATGGAGAAGTTGATTCTGCAATCCCTCCCATACGGCTCATTGGACGGTATCCACCGGAAAAGGTCATGTAATCCGCAATGAGGTTCAAGTGTCTGATGCTTACGGAAATACCGTATGATTTGAAGACATGGTTTATTTCCCTGATTATGGTTTCTCTTGCTGCTTCAACTCCAAATATGTTGAGCATATCGTGAATGCTGTTGCTGTACAAGTACCTGACGTCAAGTTTATCTTGAAATTTCCAAAGAGCAGGGAAATCAACTCCTGATGCGTGGAGCGCTGGTGACGCTTTCTTTTCATCATTGGAGATTTCTCTTCTCTCCTTTGGATTGTCCCCATGGTAGATCACTTGAGGATCACCACAATTAGCCACTGTGCATCGTTCAATCTTCCCAGCATTCTGGATGTAAACCTTCTGCGCTGTTTTCTGAGCAATCTGTATGAAAAATAAATGTTTAAACTACTTTAAAATGAGTGTTTTGCACACAGTCATAAGAGCAATAGCTTTATAAAAAGAGTACCTGTGCAAGTAGAATATGAGGCTCGTCTGTTAAGAACCTGAAATGGACCTCAAATTTCTCCCCTTCACCTTTCACAAAGATATGTCTGTCCTCCTTACGTCCAACAAATTTCTGTCTCTTCTTTTTACCCTGTTTTTTTACATTCTTTACCACTTTCACCTCTTTCTCCGGTCCCAGGGTCTCTTCCTTGCTAACATCTGCCTCTTCCTGCGGTTCCCGAGTATCCTCCTTACTAATTTCTGCATCCTCATCTTCATTATCCATCGCAGGGTCCTCTACTCCACTAACTGATGATGGTTCATTCATCTCGTCTTCAGAGTTTTCCTCATAATCCATCTCATCTATTGCTTGTTTCTTCCGTTTCTGTGCATCTGCACCAAGATCATCAACCTCTGTACCCTCGCCCTCATCATCATCATCATCATCTTCAGTCTGCTTTCCACTTACAAAATCATCATTATCTGTTTCATTTCCAGCTTTAGGATGCGGGTCTTTCACAGAACTTATGCCCCTCATTCTTTCGAGCATTTTCATGTGAGTCTCTATAGCATCCTCCAACTTCCTCAAAAACACAACCGTCATCGTTTCTTCCCAGTCTTCTTTAGTGACATCAGTGTGCTTCGGATAATGTTCTGGCTTATAGAGGTTTATCTTAAGCTTGTGAATACTACAAACCTTACCCGCATGAACCGTATATGGAACAACTGAAAGTTCCATACTCTTTGTTATATCTGCCACGGTAATCTTCCTTAACTTATCAGTGATAACATTTGCATCCTCCCTGCAGACGAGATCATTAAAGTTAGAATGTTTTAACGTGAAATATCTCCAAGATGTTGACAGCCGATGGTATATTACACATATTATATATCATCACAAAAAACTATCCTACTTTTTTTATAGAAGTACCCGTCAAGTATATTTCTTGTCTTCAAGTGTTAATGAAAGTAACGTAACCTATAGTTAAAGCCAACATAACTAAACCAACTTACTTTGTTTTGCCCTTCACCAATGGGCATGTCATTATAGGTGTCTTAATGTCTACCGCAGCAGTCATCAAAATCTCTTGTAAACGTGGAATTCCGAGTGTCACATTCATCTCTCCACGTCCAGCAAGATGGAAAGTATTCAACCTGAAAATTGACAGAGAGGATTTTGTAAGCAAATACCTCATGAATGAGGCAAAAGCAAAGGCAGAAGCTGCAAGCATCCTCGTTTAGAAACTGAAGATTGATAAATTTGAATACCAATGTGATTCAAGTCGTAATTTGCAACAGTGAAAGGATTAGCAAGACCACAACATAAGAAAGGAAAACAACTCACGTCATCTGTGTTGATGGCTCTCCAACAGATTGGGCAGCAAGTACACCTACAGGCTCCCCTGGTTGTGCTAGACTTGCAAAGAATTTTGACTTCACCAGCTTCAGTAGTTCTTCTTCTCTCATCAATTTAGAAGCAATACGTTCATTCATAGGCAAGGCCTCTACAAACTTTTCAGCTCCCTTCTTAAGACTAATTGGTAGATCAGTGATGTAGCTGCTGGATCCAGATAGCATGTCTTCATTGCATCTTTGGAGGATCATATCTTGATTCTAAACCAGAGTAAGTTAAATCAATAACGAAACAAGTTTCCCAACGCATACAAGGAAAAAGCTAAACCGTACAAAAAGGAATGCTTACTACTGTCAGTTCTTTGAACTTTCCAATGAAGCTAGATCGATGAACATCCACACCATCTTCACCATATTGGAACTGAATGATGGATCCATCAGCATCCCGGACAGTACAATCATAGTTGACTTTTAGGCTCTCAAGATTTTTCATCAAGCATCTTTGCAGATATCCACTACGTGATGTCTTCACTGCAGTATCAACTAACCTGCAACCCAAAATGTTTTAAAAGTGTTAGCGACAGGATAAAGATGAAAAACCAGCTGATGCTGACCGACTCTTAACAGAAATATCATAAAAATTACTACAGAAGACCTTCAACAAAGTAAACGTTAAATCAAAGTGAATGTCAAAACATAAATTTGGAAATGCAACAAACTATCATCGTTCAAAGAACAGCATGCATCACACCCCTTTAAAGTTAAACAGTAGAACACTTGACTGCTCCATTATCTGGGGTCCCAGAAAAAAAGTTTGAGACACCTTCAATACATTTTGGAAAAATTACTCTTAAAAGTAAGAAACATAGAATTTTTGTACAAGAATTATATGACACTTTAAACTAAAAGTGCTAGTTACCCTTCTCGGCCAGCCATGCAATGGAAGTAATATTCTTGAGGGCGAAGACCACTAAGGAATCTGTCACTAATAAAACCCCCAGCTCTAGGGGACCAGTCCCATGGATGGAAACAAGGTAATGTCTTCCCAGAAACCATTCGGGGAACTCTTTTCCCTTCTAAATCTTGCTGTCCAAGGTGTGAAGAGATTTGCTGGAAGTTAACCTGCTCAAAATCGAAAACATGGGTAGGAAATGATAACGCTTAGCCTCCCAAAAATTATAAATTGCAGTCACCGCCAAATTGTATCCCTATAACACCAAATGTTTAGAGTTGCCACCTCCAACAGTTAAGTGGAGGGAAAGTTGTCAAAAATTATTTTCAAAACAGGCTCCTTAGAAAAAGAACAAAGGTTAATATCAAATTGGTGACAAAAATACTCTCTCTTTTGAAAACCAGCTTTATCTCCTTTCCTAAAAATGTAAAAGGTTTTAGTTTGGAAAACTTGGCATGCGCTAATAAAGTGCGGAAGGGTTCTGTAAAGTGCAAATGCGTACTTAAACAACCAACAACATCATGCATAATGAAGAAGGCATCACAAACACACCTTACTGCCCTTAGCCCCAGATATCGTCATCAGTGATATACAATTCTTTCCAGGTGTTTTCAGTAACCCTTCAGACAGCAAATCGTTCATCACGCCCTTGCCTGAACATTGGTTGAGCTCACTTACAATGCTCCTGTCCAGAGATGCCAAGGCAGATTCTCCGTCCTCATAAAGAATTCGTTCAATTCTAGATCTCATGTCCTGAGGATCTGCAGGCAAGACATAAGTCTATGATTACATATCAATTGCTACAATTTCGATGCCTCATACTAAACAAAGGGACATCCGTTCTCCAGAATGTAACAAACGACCATGTTAGTAAGCGCGAATGAATTAAAGCAGTACATACTTTGCCACAAAGTATTCATACCTATCTGAATATCAACATCGATGCCAAAGGTCTTACGGAGTACTCTTTCACCAACTTGTTCACATTCTTGAAGTTGCTTCGTTCTCTCTTCATCCATATCTTTCAAAATAATAAGATCATCAACTCCACAGGTGAAACCGTGAATCTGAAAGAAGTTCAAACAAGGATTCAGAATTCAAAACTATGTAAAGATGAAATACATTATCAATTACATGAGAGCAAACCTGAAGAAAGAACGTAAAGAGACGACTAAAAACGGAAAGCAGATTTCCCGCAGCATTTGAACCATAGAGCTCATGCACTGTATGAACCAACCCATAGTCAGCAAACTGAGCCTTGTCAATCACACCGCAGACAAATTCATTTTTTCTGATGAGCAGTTTATCTTCATTGAGATCCTGTTTCCATGACTCGTCAATATCTTTCTTTTTAGTCAAATCCCCAGTCTTAGATTTTACTTCTCTTGATCTACATTTAAAGAAGTCAACAGGAAGTTTGGTAGCTTTCTCTACGGTGAATGGCGGGTGTCCTTTGGTTATCTGATTCAAAACTGCAGTGATGACCTAGCAGAGAAACATAACCAGAAAACCAGCTCATGAGAAGAAAATTTATTTAGACGCTTAATTTTTAGTGAACGAACTAACAACTCACGAAAGCCTAGATACAGTTTTTATACCAAAACACATAGCCAGATGTGGGAAAACCAGCATGGTTAAAGAACCAATAAAAACAAATAAAGGAACAAAATGTAAAAAAAAAGCAGTGCTAAAATACGATTACCTGCTTTCCGGTCCAAAGAGGCACTGGTTTCAAAATAGCAGGTGTTACTGTCAACAGTGCGTTAGGAGTTGATACCATCACTTTCTTGCCAGATCTTCCAGAAAAAGAACTAAGTACCATGTCAGTCACCCCAGAACTGAAGAGAAGCTGATTAAATTGATCTTTGCCCAAAAATGTGTCCCTTTTAGTAAGCAAAACAGAACTGACAATATGGTCCTGTTAAGTAAATGCAATGTCAGTAAATTTCCCTGCTAACCAACCCAAATCGTGAAATCAATACAAGGATAAAGGAAACAAAAGGTTTAAAGAAATAGCATGGATGTACAACCTGGATTAAAGCTCGAAGTGGTTCTCCATTAGAAGGCCTGGCATATTGGTTGTTAGCATTGACAATATTATAGGCCTCAGCACGTGAAATCTCATCTTGTGGAAAATGCACATTCATCTCATCACCATCAAAATCCGCATTGTATGTACTGTAACCAATGCAAGTTTTTCAGTTTTAAGATAAAAGAAAAATGCATGTGGAAGATCAACCAAGAGATGGTAAAGGTCCACAAATGTAAATATGAAAAGAGAATGCAAACAAGGTAGATAATGACACCCCGGAAAGACAGAATCCTCTATATCTACGGAGTCTACCTGCAATTTGCATAGTGGAGACGAAGTGTTTTCTCCCCCTTCAGTACACGGACCATGTGCGCCATTATGCTAGGTTTATGTAGTGTTGGCTGCCATTGAAAAAAAAATTACTTGTAAATAAATAAACAGTTTCTTTTTTTCGTTGGTTAGCACAGACAAAGGAGTGTAGACCAAAAATAAAATGCCTAAAATCCCATCTAATAATGAAGAAAGAAAAAAAGAAAAATATTGGGAAACAAATTTCCACAACCAAGAACTCTTTCTGAAACCCCAAGTACAGAACTTCGAAATTTTTGAGAAAAAAATAAATAGGCAATAATGAAGTTTATTAATAAACCAAAACTGTATGTGTCCACACCTGACGATTCACAAGAACGACGTCACCATCTTGCATATGTCGATGGACAATTTTACCTTCAAAGTTGATATCACAAGTTTTCCCGAGTTCTGTGGTGGCTCCTCGTGAGGACTGTAATTTCCTAGCAATAGCTATTCGTGGTTTTCTGGTCGAAGGCAGCTTTATTGTAGATAATTTGTCAGAGTAATGTGTAGCTCCAGGATGAATATCAGGACCATTAATAATAGCCTCCCTTAACTTCTCAAAATTCCAAGGAGTCACCCTCTGCAGCAACACATTAATATCCATTACATGCAAATGAATATATGGTTACACTACAGATCACTACAGGTCGAATATGTATCTTTGTACATCTAAGCACTGCCACTAGCCATCTTCACACCACAATCGCAAAAAAAGGAATATGATGTAAAATCCGGTAGTAATTCAAAACTACAAAGAGACAACGGAAGCAAGCACCATGGAAAGAGACTATGTTTGACAAGTAACAATAATAGTTGTCCGCATCATACAACTCTGCAGATCAATAAACCAATATTTCAACCATCTAAGCCTATACTGACGTGTGATTTAACAGTGAAAGATAACTGGTCAAATAAAGGTAAGTAATTATGTGTCACATAACAAGTGCAATTTACTAGTCTATGACATCATACCTCGGGATACGTCAATTTCAAAGCAAAACAAGGAGGAATTCCAATGTCATTGACAGCGATATAAGGATCTGGAGAAATCACAGATCTGCATGCATGATTCACTCTCTTTCCCATCATTTTTTGACGAAATAGACCCTCTTTCTTCTCCAGCAACTGACATATACCAGAACCATCTTTCTGGCTTTGAACTATTAAGAAAATTCGCAATAATAGTCAGTCTACACCAATAAAGGAAAAATCTAAGGAACTTTTTAGTAATAAATGCATCTCAAACAAGTGAATGTGCTAGAAGCTAACCTGTAGCAGATTTGCTATCAAACAAGACATTGACTGATTCTTGAAGATTCATCCATCTGGAAATTACCTTGGATTGATCTAATTTGTTAATACAGGCATTCCCAAGTGTTATATTAGATTGCAAGACCTTATTTAGTCCTACAGTTTGAGGATGTTCCATAACCTGTAAGAAACAAAACCGTAAGATATTTCTGGTCAGACAGGAGTTAATGGGAACAACCATCTGACAGTAGTGGAATATAAAAATGGAAAAGGGTAACTGAGCGAAATAGGATTGAAAAAGTGACCCACAGGGGCAATGGAAAAAGTTACAAAATGAATAGACACTCCAAAAATTAGATAAAACATAGAAGCGCCCAAAAATTATCATTTGTAAGGAATTACTTACACTATCACCTCCTTTTGTTGGAGCTCTAAATTTAGTAGGAGGCACAAGAACACTCTCCAAAAAGAACATAGAGTAGTCAATCTTTGCAGATCCACTCTGCCAAAGATCACCAAGGAAGGAGCAAAACTCATGCTCATTTTCCCACAAATGTTTTAAGATTTCCTTGACCTGAAACAAGTGTAATAATAGCAAGACATTATAATGTGGAAACTTTTGGCCGTGCCTAATTTATAAAGTTAATCCATATCATAAACAAACCTCACTGGGCAAAAGGTCTCTTCTAGAACGATCCTTGTGCTCTTCAAATTCTTTAACTACTTCCGAAGACTTTTTTCTTTTCTTTTTAGCACCATCTTCGACTTCTGACAATGAATCGATGCCACTATCATCAACGTCATCGGGATTTTCCACACTGCTAGCAGACTTCTTTACCTTATGCCCTCGAATAATATTAGCACCGATGATGGATGCTTTCATATTTGCCTGTTTAAAAAGGTTGTTATTGATAGGAATATCCCAGCTTTTGCTGATATCAAGGAGGAGCACAACATAGAGACTTGGAAAGAAAAAAAAATCCGAAGCATGCTGGACATGGTAAATCTTTTTGGCAATGCAGTGGCACAGGTCCACCAACAAGACTTTAAAGGGACAAACTACATTAGTATAGGGGTAACAAATACATTCTCTAGAAGCCACAGAATAAAATAAAATAAAAATAAAAGGTATAAGGTCCTTGGGTGGCTGACTTTAAAAGGCGAGTAGAGTCTTCAATCCAAATAGAATATCAAGAAAATAATACAACAGACATGGGAAGGCTTAAATAAAAGCATTGTGTTATTAATTCAAATGCCAAAACCAGGTGTAAAAAGGATAATTATAAAAATACGTGCAGTCTGACATTGATGGCACTAGGTTAATCTTATTTCTAAGGTGCTTCTAACGCGCACACTAAACTATAGAGTAGGCATCCGGGCTAAATGGAACTATCCAAGACCTACAACTCCAACTCAATAAGAAAACAGACTAGATTCTGAATTATGCATACCATGATAAAATTAACTTGGGAAGAACAAAATTAGCTATGAGAATATCCAATAACTTTCAAGGGGACATACCAGGCGAATCCATCCGAACATAGGCTTCTCTAGTTTAGCATTATCTGCTTTGCAATGATTACACTTTCTTGATTTTAACCTTAAAAATGTGTTCATGACAGCAGTGACTTCAGCAAACTGAAGAGATGTCCATCTCTGCTTTCCCATGTCAGAATCTTCACATTCTTTGGATGAATCAACAGGTACATCTGATTCACAGCTTATATCACTAGACTCTGACTGAGATGGAGTTTTGCCAGATTTAGACTCTAACAGTTTCGCGGAGACCACATCACCTTTAATGATGAGTTTCAGCTGAGAAACACATCTTCGAACCTTAAATTGAAACAAGAAAGAAAAAGGAACATGAAGCAAATTAGTAGGTGCGAATGAGATGCAAGTATATTAAACTTAGCATATATATCTACCTCGAGTTCTGGTGCCATAAAGTGATGACAGAAAAAACAGATCCTCTGCAAGAAATTGTAAAGAAAACTGAACAGTAAAGGATGGTAAATAGAATAGACAAGCTCGATATGACCACAATGTCCTGGACAAGCAAGTCTGAGCTGACCACATGATTTACAACTGCATTAAGATGGCAAGAAAAGCTTAAGATTAAGCCAAACATAATGAAGAGCAAATTATGCCGAACAATAAACAACACTATTTTCAATAGCAAATTCCAAAAGAAACGGGGTATGATCAATCAGCTGTAGCTGTTAACTAAGAACTATTATCTCTAACCAACCTAGAATCAACATTTCCAAGCCGAAACAAAGAATAAAAAGAAAGTCTTTATAAAAATTCCGTGAAAAAGGCGGCTTATTTATAGCTTTGCAGAAGCATATAGAAGAAACTTACGGTGTTCTATCATCTAAAGGACCTAATAGAGGATCATAGAGACCACCAGGTACAGGCCTCTCCACGTTATCGAGTAATACAGGATTCGTAACTTTTAGGAAACTATGCCTACGAACATCTTGCTCTGTCATGAAACTGAACCTAACAGATTCGACCACCTGGGAAGCTCCCTGGAAAGAAACAAAACCTCGAGAATATAAGCTAAACCATCCACAGCAAATAAATAAACAGAAGTCGAACAACATCGATAACTCAGACAAACCTCTGTGGTTTGAGTTTGAGCCATTGCGTTGAACAGTGCCGATTCTGAAGCTGTGCAATTGTGTCCAAGAAATTAGGGTTTTTGCAAAAACGGAGACGACAAGGGTTTATCAAAATCCCTTTTGGTTTGAGAATGACACAACCGGACTTTTAATATTAATCGGAGTTTGAAAGAGAGAGAGAGAGAGAGAGAGAGAGAGCGGCGCCAGGAACCGGACTTGAAGGGTTTTTTTTTTTGCTTGAACTCGCCGTTAAGGGTTTTAGGGTTGAGGAAATTTAAAAGAAAAAAAAAAAACTGTATACTAAATAAACGGATTAAAAAAAAAGTGTTCTACCTCAAAAATGGAAAGGGAAAAAATGTGTTGAATTTTGTCTAATAAAATAATTTAATTCCATTAACGGAAATTCTGTTTATTTCTTCCAACATGTCTCACTTCTTGTCCATTATTCCCTTGCAATTAGCATATATTATTATGCCTAATAATTCGACACCATCGATTAAAAAAAAAAAGTTTTTAGAAGGAGAGTCTAATATCAATCCCAAATTGTAATACAAGGCCCTATGCACATGAGAAAAATATCCCAAGGTGTATAGGGATAAATTGATTTGATCAAGACCCTATACATCAATCGACTAAGTGACATAGGCTGAGTGGTTGTACTAGTAGTAGTTGTAACAGTAGCTGAACAAAACGGAATTGATGATGTTATGGGATTTCACTTGGGGAGTTTTTCTTGTTGTGTTTGTTGTTTGATCTTGTGAGATCCAGTTTTTACTTCTTCTTCTCCATTTCTGTTTGGGAGGATGATTCTGACTGGTCATGGTCCTTTGACTTGGCTGGAACTACTTTGGCTGGGGTCGAACGCTCTGACTGAGATGAGCGTATCAGGATCTGCATACAGAGAGTGATGATACCTAGACCAAGCGCCGATAGCGCAATACCTTTCCATGAGGAAAAGAGTTTTGCCCAGTGTAGGAACTTCATTGCTCCAAGAGTTACTAGGGATGCCCATGATACAACCACCTTAATAAGATGAAGTGATTTATGAGTTTATGGATGGAATTAAGGAAAATGTTTTTACTTTTCAGTAACTCACTGCAAGGGACTTTATGGGACGGCCAATGTTCTGTTCTTGCTGACCGGGAAATGTGTCTGCAGCTATGTGTTTGTCCAACAATGCATCCTGTATCACAGAGCCGAAATGAGAGTGTCAAAATTAACTTTTTTCTTAGCTTCTCTGTAACAAATCTTGACCAAGTATTGTTGCTAACAACTGAAAAATGGAAATATCAATAAATCCATAATCTTGACCTTAGCCACAAACTGATCTCTGCACCACTGTGCAATTGCCTCATCTGATTCAGGCAAGTCTTTCATCGAGTGACACCTGATGTGAACATGCACCTGAAATTAGCAGCAATAGTTTGGGTTTATGAGGTCAAGAGTTAAAAAAAAAGCTTTGGGATGCGATGAATACTAAAGATTCTAACACATTATGCAAGCAAAGGTGAAATAAACAGTAACATTCGTTTCAATTCCACTGAAAAGAAAATGGATAATGATGTGATCCAAGGCACTAAATACTTTGAAATTCGTTGTGAGAAGAGTTCAAGATGTAACTGCCATATGTTGCTTACCAAAGACCTATCATATTTTTACTTGCTTACCACAGAAGGTTGTCCTTTGAATAGTCTTAGTATCGTGGGCGGCGGAGAAGTTTTTGGAATAGTCACTGTCATATCATATATGGCTGGGACAAATGAACGCATATTACTAACAGCTGATACAAAACCCTGAAATTAAAAAACAAGCCAAGTCTAGTAGTTAGGGCAGAAAACAAAATAATAACCACCAAGTCATCAGATGAAACCGTAAGTATATGATAGATTTTGGATCCAGACAATGTATTGAAATTTCGTTAATCATTTTTCTTTTGAAAGGTACAGTGAAGATTGTCCAAGTGATAATGGTGAAAAGAAAAATAATACAACTTACTTTGGTGCGAGGAATCAACACATTTCGAGGGATAGGCAACTCAGAGGAGGCTGCGTACTCTTGTGCCGCTTTCAGTTTAGCCTCAGTAAAGCGAGTTCCCTCCACAAAAAGGGCTAGCCAGAAAGGTCGAGGGAAGTCGCTCAAGCGCTGAAGACCTGACTGTAAATTTAGACAAACAGAAATAACTCATGGTTTGTAAATGAAGATTCTGCATTTTCAGGCTAATGCCCTCATGAACGAGGTATGCGCACGTGAGCATTTCAGACAGGAGCAAAAACTAAATGAGTTGCACAAGAAGAATATAAACCCATACCTTTAAAGTGCTTTCATCCTTGGCCCAATTTCTTTCCAGAAACAGATACTCTGAGAACCACATTGACCAACCTATGACCTGTATGTGTGGGACAATTCTATGTTTATGAATACTTTGAAATATATAACTAATAAACGAGGATAAGAAGTGTATTATCCTAAAACAATGAACTTTTTTCAACCCACAGCCAGGTATGAGTTTCTAACTTACAGTAGAGATTCAGAAATGAAATTAAACTTTTACTATTTTCTTTATAATTGATCAAGCACAGCAGTAAAGCTAATATGATCACATACTGGAAGTAATTTGGAAGACTTCTTCATTACAGCTAATGCACTTCCCAGGCAACCTGATCGCTGCAAGGAAAGAAAATATGAAACAATAAATAAAAAGATGTAAACAGCATAACATGGAGTCTGTTAGAGAAAATATGATGAAGCTATACTCTCTCTTATCTCATCAGTGGATCATTCAGGACAAGTACCCTTTTACCTAAAGAGAATCTATATCTACTAGAAAAACTTAGGAAGCAAAAAATTGTCCAAATGCAAATATAAAAGCTTGTTCACCAAGAAGTCTATGTTGATCTCCACTTATGCATTCAAACAAAAACGTTTGTGTAGAAAGAAGATACATGAAACTGCAATATTAAGTTATATACCTGAGCCAGAACCCATCCCACAAGCCAGTCGATATCACTTCGGTGATTACAAACGACAAGAGCATGTTCTTTGCCTAAAAGAAAATTGCAGGACAGTCAATGAAGTTACAAAGATTGGTTCTTAAATCAAAAGTTAATTTCTTGAAGACATCAGAAATTGTTTTGATTACGAATAAGCATGAACTTACCCATTCTATTGAAGGTCTCATTATCAGCAAACACTTGGATCTAGAGCAAAAGAAACAAGAAATTTCAGAGAACCTCATAAAGTTACATAAGATGCACAAAATCTACATATTGTTCATATGTACACTAATTGAATGAAGAAAGGATGGTCCTAATTTATTCCTTGACTTATAAATAAGCTGCCGCAGTAATGATATACAGGCGCATTTCTGCTTAATAAGCATTTCCTAGCTTGTGGTTACCTTTACTCCAGCCCACCAGTCTACAATCCATACAAGCTCCAACCATAAAGTTTCTGCAATCACCCGGTTGATTTTTCTGTATGTGTTCTTAGACAGAGGTCGAATGAGAACATAGCAAACTGCCTGAAAACAATATGTTACAAACATCAAAATGAATCAAACAAAAAAAAATCAGAGAAAAAGGGTTTTTGACACTTGGACATTAAAATTCGTTCGTCAACACCAAAACCTATACACTGTTGTGAATAAACTGAGGAGGACGGGGACAAACATTCCTAAATCTACATAAATCTTAAGACAGTGATACTTAATCATAGAATTAAACAATACTCTTAAGCTCAGTGAATGAAGCTACATGAGCGAAGTTAGAAGCTTAGATTCAGATATGTTGTCTCACACTCTCTAACACACTCTCATATATTAACAGCACCGACAAATATGAAGAAATCAATCTACAGACGGAAACCCTAAAAGCAGTGAATCAATATTGAAGAGGTAAAAAGAAGAGAAGATCTACAATGTACAACATCAACGAAATCTAAAACAAGTAACACCAGAAACAAATCACGACAAACAAAAAAACTAAAAAAAAAACAAACCTGAAAGAGATTCACAACGAGACCAGATATGAAGAATAGAATGCCCAAAGGCACGATGACAGCAGCAGCAATCACCATAGAAATGTCCTCAAAAAAACACCAAAGCTAATGTAAGGAAGCGACAGTAGAAAGCCCAAAATCGTTCGGAGATTTACAGAAAGCCAATGGCTTCACATCTTCAGATTTCAAGACAACTTGCACAATTTTTTAAAGGATAAAAATAAATAAGCAAACCAGGAAAAAAAAATATCGCAAAATTAACTTTGCGATTTAATTAGGGAAGAGATTGAAACAATTGATGGGTGTAAACTGGTTTTTTATTGATTGAGATTATATACGGAAATGTGTGTGAGGAGATGGTCACGAGGCATACATAAACTTTCGAACACGGCACAAGCGTTTTTTCTTATTATTTCCATTTTAGCCCCTCTATTTCTTTTCATATTCTAAATGTCCCCTTATCTCCTTTTTATCACGATTTGAACTATGTATCCTGTGGAATTTGAGCGATTAATCCTGATTGTAAGTCTAAACCATGATTTAAATAAATAATATTATTTCAGTTTGTATTGCACATTTCATATTGAGGAGCTAGTTTACGTTTCCCTTTGCATGTGATAAAAAGTATTAGCCGGACTTAATTTCCAATGATTTATTGGAAATTAGGGTTTATATGTAAAGTTATAAAGGACAAACTATTTTAAATATGGCAATGTTACGTCCAGATATTTCAAATCTTAATTTCAGGTGAATCCAAAATCAAACATGTTTACAAAACAAAAAATAAAAATAAAAATCAAAATCAAACATGTTTACAAAACTCTTGACACTCATTGACGACCACCCAAAAATGGTTTTACCAATAAAATGTCGTACTGACGGATCCTATAACGCCAAATAGAACTTAACTGGAGGAGGATGATTATGTTGCAACGCAGAGGATAATCACATTTTTGTGGAATCTACGGTTATTCTTGTAATCTCTTCAATATGAGTTGGAAGCATTTGGAGATGGATAGAGTTTCCTTCGACAGTTTACAATATGCTCTGAGTTATATTGTGGGAACATCATCAACATGACATAGTCCCCTGATGAATTCCTAAATTTATGTAATTTTCAAGTAGATGTGTTAGCACGGCCATCTAGCACGATCAGAACGTATCAACATGTTTACAACCCTTAATATGCTTACTAATACAAGATAGTTGATGTCCGATATGCTCCTGTCGCTGAAGGGGACTGATAAACTATATAGTATCATGGATGTTAAGTGCTCTCCACTTTGTTCCATATGTTTTCAATTTTATAGTTCACTTTTTTCCTCTTGTTGCCGTTCTCTTAGACAATGTCTTTTGTTTTTGCTTAAAAAAAGCATGACGTCTTTGTGATTCTATTCACATGGTTGGCATGCTTTAGATTGTTTATGTGCGGTGTAAAGTGCGATAATCATTCGTGGTTTGTAGAAATTAAATGAAATATAACCCGTTTGAATATTCTTCAGTATTCTGATATTGAAATTTCTTTTAAGAAAAGTTCAAACATTTTTAAAGAATAAGTAGTGTGAAGGTACAAAAGTATTGATGAAGTGGTTGATCTATCTAACCAAAATTTCCTTTTATATATAAATAAATGAAAGATCAAACCAAACTAAAGAACTAGTTTATCATCAACGTTATTTTTAGATGCATTTTGTTCACCGCTTTATTCATATTCTCCAATATAATTTTCAACAAAGTAGAAAGGAAAACAAAGGAGCAAATCAGAGTTGTTGAGTTTAGTTACTAGTTACTACCCTTTTCTTTCCAGGCAAATTAGTTACAACTGTCCTATGTAAGATCCTTTGTCTTTAATTCATGTCATCATGTAGCAGAGTCACATGCTGTTTTTTATGTGATTTTACATAATCCCAACAAAATAGGCGAGTGCCAGACAAAATCTGTTAGAGACGTGTATTGGTGATTATGATATCTATACTTGACGCATCCTAATTATGATTTTTTTTTTCCAATGTAGACAATATATAGTATCCAGTTCTGACGCCATGGCAAAGAAACATAGGAATCGAACATTAATAGTTTAATTTGCAATTTTGTACCAAACATAATTATAGTTTTGCTGCAGTCTCCGTCTCCTAAATTATAGCAAAGAATCAATGACCAAAAAAAATCATAGAAAGCCTTCCAAAATTCAAACCGAAGATGCATAGAACATGGGAACCTTTGTCAACGTTAGACCAAGGAAGTCTTGTTTGTGGAATATACATTACTCCAGAACGGTGTTTCGTTGACTTTTTTCTTTTCTCGATGAAGTGTTTCGTCGACTTCACCTTACACACTTTCAAAGTTAAGTACATGGTCTTCAATCTTGGTAATTTTTATCTTCAATTTAAAAGAAAGTTCTTTAATTGATTGAAATGGATTGGTGTAAGAAAAAAGAGGTTACGAGTCGTTGTTCAAAAGGAGAGATTAGTCCAAGGACTCGAGAGAGGAGATATATTGTTAAAGAGCTCATTAAATGTTGTGAAGGCAAATCAAATCCCATCCAATTCTTCTCTGCTGATCAAATCCTCGAATTCACTGACACTTACAGCTAATCTAATCGTGTTTCTGAATTGTATGATGATTTCCATACGATTGGCATTCAGGTAATAACAGTAACCATAATATGTTCATACTTATCAGGAAATGGAGGTTTAGAGTTAATGAGCACAACCGAGTTAACTTTTGCTTATTGTTGAGATTGGTCTCTTCAATTGATCCTCCAAAAAAATAAATGAACATCAGTCATGAAGAACCAAAAAGCAGAGCGATGGAAAAAGGATAGAAGAGAGGAGAAGCTTCGAAGAGCTAAAGAAGAAAGAAACGTGAGATGTAAAAGTTAACAAAAGCGGCAAGTGGGTTTTATGTTTAGTGGGTCATTGAATTTCTACTAAGGCCCATCTAAGATAGGGTTTTAATTAGTTGAATTCTAACCAATAAGGAAATTGTTAAAGTAGCCATGGTCTAAAACTTGTGTCATAGGTTAGACAATATATGTTAGTAAAGTGACTGTTATAATTAGGCTAAGAAGTAGAAGTATGTCATAAATATTGTGTGGTAAGTAAGGATATATCTTTATAAGAGAAACCAAAGTATGTTATTTCTAAGTAGTGAAAAATAAGTGTTTAAGAGTTAATGTCTCTATGTCAAGCTCAAAAAGAAAATCAAAATAAACATGAAAAGTGTGAGAAGTGCAACATGATATCATAGCTCTATATGTCCTTGATGCCTGCATAGGAAGAAGAAGTCAAGGAAATCTAATTCAAAAAATCTTATTTTCTGCAAATTCAAGTAAATCTAGAAACTATCTGATAGCTTATCTTCAAGAAGCTTATCTTCAAGAAGCCGTGGAGGAAGAGGGTTAAGATAGCTGAGGATATTGCAAGTGCTTTAGCTTATCTTCACACTGCGTTTCCAAGACCCTTTGTCTGTATATAGGATTTTGAGTCTAGGAGATATCTTATTGGATGGAGTTGCTAAGCTGTGTAATTTCTCTCATTGCGTCTCAATTCCACAAGAAGAAACGTTTTTCAACCTTGGGTGTCATTGCGTAGGAGGAGACTACGATTGCATGGATAATAACTATTTAATCCAAGGTGTTGCAAATATTCTTGTTGATCACGTCTCTTATTAAAAGAAAAATTAACGTCTGCAAAATTTATGCTTTCATTTTTTATTAATGCAGATTGAAAATAGGAGAGATATGCCTTGTCAATGTCATCCTCAGACCGAGGAAGCCATCTTTGTGGAATATTCCAGCGGTATTCGCTGACGTCACTTAACAATTAACATAACACTTCAAACGAAACTTCCATAACTTAAACACATTAGAAAAAATATTTGCGTTGTCCAGTCACATTTTAGTGTCATGCTTAGAGCAGTTTGTGCATCGCCATTTATATTTAAATAGAATAAAAAAACTTCAGATTCTATTTTTTATAGATATATTCATATTTAAAATTATCTCATATTTTCACCTCATCCCACTAGCTTTAAATGGAATCTTTCTGTTTCAATTTAGAAACCATTTACTAACCACGACTTATTGGATTGTGACAACTTAACATATTCTAAAGAGTTTTATTGGCTGATCGAAAAAGTGGCAGAATTTGTCAATTTGAATGAGTTTGGAATACTATTTGTTTCTTTTCTAATTAAGATTTTAAATACAAGTTGGAAGCAAAATTAGCAGTCACTAGTTCTTAAAAATTTGTAAACCCAATCTAACATGTATAGCCTGATTTTTTATTAACTTGGCTGCATTACAGACAGCTTTTGGAAAATGATTGTTTTGGTATCTAATCTTTAAAGAGAAGTATATTTATGTATTGCATAGAGCTTAGATGGTATTGGAATTGTCCTAAAACTAGAATCTCAAGATATGAGATCTAACCATTGTCGTGAATTTAAAAAAAAAAATTAATATTCATAGGAAAAAGACTTCTACTATTGGAAAGTCATCGATGCGACCATAACCAATGAGAACACGATGCGTTAATAAATTCACGTGAGTCTAATTTTCAATTATTTGCTGAAAAATAAAAATAAAATAAAAGATGTTCGAAAAAGCGAGCACATTGCAATTACCGAGAATATAATGGTAAAATACGCAATTGTCCGTTTGAGGAATGCGTCACCCACCTCAGACAATGGAAACGAAACGAGATTCTTATATTATAAAAAAATAAAATAGAAAGAGACATATTTACCTTTTTGCCCATAGCCGTCAACTCCCCTGTGAAGACGGATTCATCTTTTAACCCAAAAGAAAAACAGATTCATCTTTATATTACTTTTACGTAACTGATTTTATTATTTGAAAATTCGGAAAAAAATTGTCAGTGTTCGTGGATTTGGAATGATTGATGACAAATTATCTAAAGGTTTTTTTTTTGGTTTCCAATAAAATCCAGTTTAATTTAATCACAAGGTGATATATGTATGATCTAAGTAAGCTTCATGTAATTGAATATAGATGGCTTTGAGTTGGTTTTGTTAAAAGAACTGATAGTAATAAAATAGATGCAAGAAAAAGAAACCGGTTTAATTCGGTTAAGGAGATGATATAGAGAGAGACGGTGGTAATTAAAATACATAATTGGAAGAATCAGGAAGATGACGCACGCACACCACGACGACCATTTCTATAATCATCAATTGCTTTCATTCTACAGTTCGTTCTTCTCCTCGCCCGGCAAGCCAGAGATCCCCATGGTCGTTTCTCTCTCACTCTCTCTCTCTCTAATTATTAACCAAAATTTCAGAGAACCATTATTATTATTGTTGTCATCGTCATCATCATCATCATTATTATCAATGTAACTAATAATAATTATCATATAAATCCTTCCAACACCTTTCCCCATTGTTGAGTTTAGTTGTAAACCCATGACGTTTTTCGTCAGACCTGGTGAGTTTTTGTTTTTCGTATGTTCTGTCTCATTTGCCTAATTCTTATAATTATTTTTACAGCTCTATTTTCAATTTATAATCTTGTGAATTCTCCATTTCGGATCCAGTTAATGTGTTCATGGTTTCTGGGAGCCATTAGTGTTCTGGCATTTTCGAATTTTTTCATGGAAAGAGAAAACTCCATTGTTTCTTTGGTCAAATCTTACTGCTTTTAATTAGTATGTTTTAATAATTACGCCGACTTGTGATTATGGTTTCTGCCAAACCTTATGGGCTATAATAATCTTTTCCCTTATGTCTGCTCAATTTTATTTGACAATTTCTTAAAAGTCCACTATCTTAATTATCTTCCTAAGTCATCGTTTTACGCCTTTAATTTATGTTTCTTGATAAATTTGGTTTTTGTATTTTCTTTTTTCTGATTCAGGCGGTCAAGTTTAAAAAAAAAACAAAAACTTTGGATTCGTCTTTGCTTTGAAGATCATGTTTTCTCACCAGAAATGGAAGTTTTCATGGTATCAGATAGCTACTGTTGCTTCTGTCATTGTTCTGGTTTCACTGGTTCATCTATTTCTTGGCCCTGTGGTTCCTTCTTTTGATTCTATTACTCTAAGGCAAGCTCAGAATTTAAGTGGACCAATCAATGAATCAATCACACTACCATTTGTTGCCTTTGATCGCCGGTTTCCTGCTGATTCACACGGTGCTGTAGTCTATCGAAATGCCTCGTGGAAAGCTAAGATCGGTCAATGGCTTTCTAGTTGTGATGCCGTTTCCAAAGAAGTTGACATCATTGAAGTAAGTTTTGTATTGTTATCTTCAAACAATCTTGTTTCTTTTGATTAGGTTATAATGGTTGTGTGTTTCTTTTGGAAGTCAATTGGTGGGAGAAAGTGCATGAATGATTGTACTGGTCAAGGTGTTTGTAACCATGAATTTGGAATTTGTAGTTGCTTCCATGGATTTGCTGGTTAGTACTTATGCTATTTGGTCAACATTAAAAATTAACAACAAGAATGACATTGATCTCCTTATTAACATTCACAACTATTGACTGATTCTGTGTAGGTGAAGATTGCTCGCAAAAGCAGCGTTTAGAATGCAATTACGAGAAAACACCTGAGATGCCATATGGTCGATGGGTTGTTTCGATTTGTTCTAGACATTGTGATACCACAAGAGCAATGTGCTTTTGTGGAGAAGGCACAAAATATCCAAATCGTCCTGTGGCAGAGTCATGTGGATTTCAGATCAAGTAATTTTCACCTGATTCTTTTCTTCTTGAGTCTCATTGTTACTCAAATCGAGCTTAAGAACTCTCTGACTTCAAACATGTTTTTTCAGTTCGCCGGTGAATCCTAATGAACATAAAATGACAGATTGGTCTAAACCAGACTTGGATATTTTAACAACAAACAGTAGCAAACAAGGATGGTGCAATGTGGATCCAGAAGAGGCGTATGCTTCAAAGGTAAAAATCAAAGAGGAATGTGACTGTAAATATGATGGTTTATGGGGACGGTATTGTGAAGTGCCTGTACAATGCACTTGCGTTAATCAGTGCTCTAGACATGGAAAATGCAGAGGAGGTTTCTGCCAGGTATAATACTGTATCCATTGTCATAAGCTTATCATCCTGGTATCGAGAGATTTCCATATTCTTAATCAGAATCTTCTTAACTCCGTGCGTGTTTCTTGTTTCTTTTTTTGGCGTTTTCAGTGTGATAAAGGTTGGTTTGGAACAGACTGTAGTGTTCCATCCACTCTCTCTACGGTTGGAGAGTGGCCACAATGGCTTCGGCCAGCACATCTCGAAGTTCCAAGTGATAAAAATGTCCCTGGAAATCTCATTAACCTAAGCGCTGTGGTTAAGAAGAAGAGGCCTCTTATATACATCTATGATCTACCCCCAGACTTCAACAGTTTACTTCTTGAGGTCACAATGCATACTTTTATTTTCCTTCTAAACAAAGTAAAAAAAAAAAAACCTTTTTGTGAAGTTTTTGAATCTCTTCAGCTTGGAATTTGATGTTGCAGGGACGGCATTATAAGCTTGAGTGTGTTAATAGGATATATAATGACAGGAATGTAACAATATGGACAGATTTTCTATATGGTGCTCAGGTTATCCCCTAAAATCAAGTCATATCCTGATAATTCAGCAATTTTTTTCCTCAATTTGATTTGAAAAATAAATTTTTCCCTTCTTTATTATAATTCTGAAGATGGCATTCTATGAGAACGTTTTGGCCACCGCTCATCGTACACTGAATGGAGAAGAGGCAGATTTTTTCTTTGTCCCTGTTCTTGATTCATGCATTATAAATCGTGCTGATGATGCACCTCACATTAGCATGCAGGTTGGGTCGAGATACCCTCCATTTTTATTATTTGCTTGCAGAAGATGTGGAACTTATATACTGTCTATGTTTTAATTACTTACAGAATCATACTGGATTAAGAAGCTCACTTACTTTAGAGTTCTATAAAAGGGCTTATGAACACATCGTTGAGAAATATCCATACTGGAACCGCTCATCTGGGAGAGACCATATTTGGGTATCATTATGCATACATTATAGGATTGCTTGTTTCTTGAGATTTAACACGGATCTCTCCACAATTAATGTGGCTAAATTATCCACGCCTGAAAAAGGCAGTTTTTTTCATGGGATGAAGGTGCTTGCTATGCTCCTAAAGAGATATGGAATAGCATGATGTTAGTTCATTGGGGAAACACAAACTCTAAGCATAACCATTCAACAACAGCTTACTGGGGTGATAACTGGGATACGATTTCTGATGAGAGGAGAGGAGATCATCCTTGCTTTGACCCTCGCAAAGATCTTGTGGTTCCAGCTTGGAAAGTACCTGATCCGTTCTCAATGCGTGCCAATTACTGGATGAGGTATGTTATCTATCATCTCTACTGTCTGAGATGGTTCTTGGACATTTTTCAGTCCTATTGCTTATAACTCAAAGCCTGAAAGTTTTTGTCTTTTTCTTTATCATTAGGCCAAGGGAGAAGCGGAAAACATTGTTTTACTTCAATGGGAATCTCGGACCTGCTTATGAAAATGGAAGGCCAGAAGATTCGTAAGTCTCTGGCTTAAAGAAATCATGCTAAAGTCAATAAGCGAAACCAATTTGTGCTTCAAAAACAGTATTTCTAGTGTGGAAAAGTATGTAACGGTTCAATAACATCTAATGCAGGTATAGCATGGGAATCAGGCAGAAGCTAGCAGAAGAGTTTGGTTCGAGCCCTAACAAAGAAGGTAAGCTTGGGAAGCAGCACGCAGAAGATGTAATTGTAACTCCAATGCGTTCTGACAATTACCACAAGGACATAGCCAATTCAATCTTCTGTGGTGCGTTCCCTGGAGATGGTTGGAGTGGACGCATGGAAGATAGTATCTTACAGGGATGCGTCCCAGTCATCATTCAGGTAATATTACCTTGAAATTACCACATTCTATACATTTTCCAAAAAAACTTAAGCTGTCTGATCCGAAAATGATGTGTTATTTTTTTTGTTCCCGTTGATGTCTCTTTATTAGGATGGAATCTACTTGCCTTATGAGAACGTGCTCAATTATGAAAGCTTTGCAGTTCGTGTAAGAGAAGATGACATTCCGAATCTCATAAACACTCTCCGAGTAATCAATCACTCTCACTATCTCTCACTCTTGTCCTCAACTAACTAACTGCTACTAATCTCAGACTCATTTAAATCTGAATTCTCTGACAGGGATTCAATGAGACAGAGATACAATTAAGGCTGGCTAATGTAAAGAAGCTCTGGCAAAGATTCTTATTCAGAGACTCAATCTTGCTTGAAGCCGAAAGACAAAAAGCTAGTTATGGACATGAAGAAGATTGGGCTGTCCAATTCTCTAAACTGAAGCACGATGATATCTTCGCTACTTTCATACAGACTCTACATTTCAAGCTACATAATGATCCATGGAGACGAGAGCAATTCGTGAACCAGACTAAAGACTATGGATTGCCACAAGAATGTCTCCAGAAAACCAGCTGATCAAAATCCCAAAAAATAGTTGGAAGTAAAAATACCACAGGAGCTACAGAAACATATAACACATATAGTATATATACTTGGCAAAATCATTGTCAAACTGATTCCTTTCAAAAGGATATAAATATATAATCTTTGTGTTTTGAATTAAGTACACCATCAATCATATCATGTAATTGAGACCGGTTTTATTCTTGGTTTAACCAAATTATATTCATTTTATTGATGACTCAAAATAGGAATTATGAACTGTTCAACTGGGTTTCGGTTTAATGCGAATAGTTACATACATGTGAAATCATGGATCGGTTATCAAATTTCGATTTGGTTATAGTATCTTTTAAATCTAATTTTGCTTAGTCCGGTTCGGTTTAAGGAACACATAACAGGTAAAGGGTAAAATAGCCATTTAAAGTCACCTGAGCTCACCAGTTTGAAGAAGGTCTTGTTCTGTTACCCATACTCGAGTGCCGGCGAACCCTAAGACTTTAGCCACTCTCTCTTCTCAACGATGTCTCTCTCTTCTCTCTCTCTCGACTCTAATCCGAGATTCGCTGTTTATCACCGCCGTTATCCTACGCTCCACCACCCTCGAACCTTCATCGCTTGCTCTTCTGCTAAACGTCCAGCTGTCTCAGCTTCACTGAGCGTTGCTGCTGATTCAGCCACCACTAAGTCTCTCGGTCGGATTGGATCACTGAGTCAAGTATCAGGTGTGCTAGGTTGCCAATGGGGCGATGAGGGTAAAGGCAAACTTGTTGACATCTTAGCTCAACACTTTGACATCGTTGCTCGTTGTCAGGTAAAGTTGACATTTTTACCTTTTTGAGCAATTGGAGAATTTTGATCTTTTGAGTTGAATTTGTTAATTTAGTGTCATCAGTTTCTATTTTTGATTGATTGTTCCGGAAAAGTTTGTCTTTTTGTTTGAATTTTGTGATTTGGCTGCTATAGGGTGGAGCTAATGCTGGACACACTATATATAATGCGGAGGGAAAGAAATTTGCGCTTCACCTTGTGCCTTCAGGTATCCTGAACGAGGATACTACTTGTGTTATTGGGAATGGAGTTGTGGTGCATTTGCCTGGTCTCTTTAAAGAGATTGATGGTTTGGAGTCCAATGGTGTCAACTGTAAAGGAAGGATTTTGGTCTCTGATCGTGCTCATTTGTTATTTGATTTCCATCAAGAGGTTGATGGGCATAGGGAATCTGAGCTTGCAAAATCGTTCATTGGCACCACAAAGAGGGGAATTGGTCCTTGCTACTCTAGTAAAGTGATAAGGAATGGTATTAGAGTTGGTGATCTAAGGCACATGGATACTTTACCTCAAAAGCTTGACCTTTTACTAGTTGATGCTGCGGCTAGATTTCAAGGGTTCAAATATACTCCAGATATGCTTCGGGAAGAAGTTGAAGCCTACAAGAGATATGCTGAGAGATTGGAGCCCTACATAACTGACACTGTCCATTTCATTAATGACTCAATTTCTCAGAAGAAGAAGATTTTGGTCGAAGGCGGTCAAGCTACAATGCTGGATATTGACTTTGGTACATATCCTTTTGTTACTTCCTCCAGTCCATCAGCTGGTGGGATCTGCACAGGTCTTGGTATTGCACCAAGAGTTGTTGGTGATCTGATTGGAGTGGTAAGCATGATACTACTCAATAGATTTTTCTTTCTGAACTTGTCTTTAAATCGTTTAGCCTTTGTTGTTAGTAGTTTAGTGGCATTGATTTGCTCATATATTTGGCATTTACTAGTTAATACACTTAATCTGCAAGAAATGAAAGAGATTTGATAGCATTGTGATGATCGTGTTGTTGTCAGGTAAAAGCATACACTACAAGAGTTGGTTCAGGCCCATTCCCAACAGAAAATTTAGGCCCGGGTGGTGACCTTCTTAGATTGGCTGGACAAGAGTTTGGCACTACAACTGGTCGTCCTCGTCGGTGTGGCTGGCTTGACCTTGTTGCGCTGAAGTTTTCTTGCCAAATCAATGGTTTTGCATCACTTAATCTTACTAAGCTTGATGTACTTTCGGATTTGAACGAAATCCAGCTGGGTGTGGCTTATAAGAGGAGTGATGGCACCCCTGTTGAATCATTCCCTGGTGATCTTCGTCTTCTTGAAGAACTGCAAGTAAGTGTAGTTCTCTGACATATATCTGACTGTCTCCGTACAACTTCTCTTGTTATTAATTTGATTATAAATATTTACCTAACAGGCAAATCATTTGCTTCTACCTGTTCCTATAGTATCTGATAAAGTCTGAAAACAGAGTTTTTTTCTGGAAAATGGTATTTATTTCTTATTGTGGGGATGATGAATGACTCTGTTTGTTTGTGACATGTTTGTAGGTGGAGTATGAAGTCTTACCTGGATGGAAGTCTGACATTTCCTCGGTCAGAAATTACTCTGATCTTCCAAAGGCTGCACAGCAATATGTTGAGAGGATTGAAGAACTCGTGGGTGTGCCCATTCATTACATTGGTATTGGACCCGGTCGTGATGCCCTTATATATAAATGATTTTTTTAGGGTTAGGCTTTTTTGGCTCCTCCACAAAACTTGAAAATTGATGAAATGTCAAGTTACTGAGAATTATTACTCTCTTTCGAGTGACTAATGTCTCTGTTGCATTGTTTCTTATATCGGAATGAAGAGGAATTCCGTGCTTAAGCAGTGAGGTTGTTATACTCTTAAAGTTTACGCTTTTATGTTTTGTCTTACTCTATTCCTTTCATTGATAAGTAATCCTTTTATGGCTTAAACATGAAAATGTCGTCAAGTTTCTACCCCTCCCTAGGAGTTTTATTGTTTGCAAATTTCTTAAGGATTTGATCAGAGCTGGCAGGTGAGTTAATGCATTCATGTGATGCGTCTCTATGTTATTATCGTCAGAAAGTTTTGCGTTGGCCATTCCAAGTTGAGTCTTGGTTACAGTATATATGAAAGGTAACCTTATGCATGGTTGGTTACTTGCACAGAAGTACAAAACATTAACACTCTTTTAGGACTCTTCGAGTTTGACTACTTTTTCTAACTCTTGGGCTACGGAACGGAGAAAATGACCATTTTTTTAATCAAGATCCCAAAGACCCGAAGAACCAAACAACTCGTTTCATATTCAGAAGTACATTCACTCAATTTAATTGCTGCATAGAACTAGACTGCACCTCTGATCAGCATATCCCTTTCAACCTATATTCCAAAATACTACACTAAACCCAAAACCAGCTGCGTACTGCTGAATCTGATCTACATGAAATAGTTATTACTCAATCTAAGCTTCCGCAGAAGTCCCAGAAAGAAGGGAAAGCTAGATCATCCTCAAATTCATAGCTTCCGAAGTTGCTGGAGTCGAACTGCATAGTTGAGGTTTCACTGCTTGGCATCTCGATCAACTTATCCCAGCTGAAACTCTGATCTCTGAGAGGACTTCTAGTTTCATCCTGCTCGTTCCAAGGCGGAGTGAAATGACACTCTCCTACTTCACTTGCTTCTGGTTGATCTTCATCCTTCAAGATTCCTAGCTGCTGAAGAAACTCAGTCAGGTCGATCTCTGGTTTCTTCTGACCATCATAATCACCTTCCAACATCTTGTCACTTTCTCCCTGGCTTGTCTTTTCATCAAGAAAGCTAGTATTAGTTTTCGATTCGGTGGAGGAACAACTAGAGGAATAGGACTGAGATAAAAGTCCTGTTTTCTTAAGTTCTTCTAGTCTTTGCTGGATAATGTGAACACTAGGCTGAGCATTCACATTAAGCATACAACAAGAAGGAAACATAGCTATAAACTTTCTTGAAGGTACCCATTTAAACCTCTGAGAGTTACTCAAAGTAGGTGCCCGATTCCGCTGAAGATGAGGTAAGTTGAGATATGCGTCGTGACCATAGAGTTTCAGGGCAGCTTCATCATAAGCCATGGCTGCTTCTTCAGCTGTAGCAAAAGAGCCAAGCCAGAGTCTTGCCCTCTTCTTGGGCTCTCTGATCTCAGCCACCCATTTGCCCCACGTCCTTTGCCTGACTCCACGGTACTGACATAGAGCGTTTTGTGGACCGCCTTTACCTCGAGCTGGACCCTTCTTCCATTGTTTCATTGAGGATGATTTCTCCATTTGTGTTGTAGTGAAGAAGAAGAAGAAGACTGAGAGTGAAGAAGAAGAAGAAGAAGAAGAAGAAGAAGAAGAAGAAGACTGAGAGTGAAGAAGGAAGAAGATGATATGATAATGGAGCTTAGAAAGAGTAAGTGATTGCTTAAATATTGTCACGGTTCGCTTCACTTCCCCAAAGAATTGCCTTTTTTTCACCCGCGCATGTGACCGTTACTTTTTCATATTCTGTTATTTTCAAAAGAAAAAACAAAAAAGTCTTTTACAAATTCGATTTCAACTTCACTTCATATTATCAAATATATAATTCTACATAGGCTAAAACTAGAATAATATAGTCCCTATTTGTATATGTTTCCTACATGTCAAACAGTCGTAATGCCAATCTTATTACACATTTTTTTAATGACAGCTTTAGAGGTTGGATCAATTAGCTCACACATTACCATCCCATGAAGATATAACATAATAAATTGGACATTCTCTTTTCCCTCTTCGGTTTTATTTTATTTTATTGAGTAATACATATATTGTAATTCATTACTTAAGGTAAATCAGTCTCCAGATGAGGTTGAAGTCAAGATGGGCACTCAGCCTATGTTCAACTTAATAAAAACTAATCAAAAACAAATTATTGAAATTTTTATTTATTCAGTTAAGTTACGTTAAATTCGATTTGTTTGGTAAGAAAAATTATTACATTGATCAAAAAAATTTAAAATATTTCAAGAATTGAATTTGTTCAATTGTAATGCATTAGGTGGCATTTTTTCTTTGAAAGCACGGCACCAATGGAATTGTTAAAATAAAAGAAATAAAAAAAAAACACATAAGTTTGATTTTTGGTTGGATTTATATGAAGTTTATATTCCTAGTTCGAATATGTTACCGTGATACAAGAGAGAGTGTAATAGGGTTCCTAGAATTCTCCTTTTGAGACACTTAGAAAAAAAAGAAGCTTTTGGATTTTATTATCTGTATCTTTATCTTTTGGTGAGATTCTTTTGATGTGGGGGGAGAATAGGAGAGGCATGAGAAAAGAGAGGCAAGAGTCACGAGCCAATGCATGACATAAGAATCACATGTTCAATCGTGACTCGTGAGAGTGAAGTGACGTGTTTCGACATTTTCAGATTTAAGCGCCGCTCCCTTCATCTGTATCCCATGCCTCTCTCCCGTCTTATATATATGTTCACATTTTCCTCACCTCGTTGTCCCACTATATCCACTTATTTTATACTATTTCTTTTTCTTTCTTCTTTTTTTTTTGGGTCAAAATTTTAAAATACTAATTATTTGTACCAATTACACTGTTTCAATGAATAATCCTCGCAAGATAACAAACCCCACTATCTTTTTTTTTTATAATAAAAACCACAAATTATTCTACTTGTAAATGCATGATGCATAAATCTTTGAAAATTTTAGGAAGAATTTATAAATTATAAATGCATAATGATCATGGAATAATATTTTATTTTTGATGTGATGTTGGATAAAAAGGCCAAATGTATATATATATATATATAGTTTTAATTAAAATTGTTTAATTTCTATTTTATTTTGATAAACTTTTTTATCCAACCAAACAGAGGAATGTCAAATGCATTGGTGATACATTTATTACCAAGTATTGATTTTTTTTTATATTGATAAAATTTTTAGTTTATCACCTAAATCAAATTATTGTTATCCACCAGCTTTCAGATATCTAATCATCTGATTAATGAAAAAAACACACACACACACACACTTTCATGTCCAAAAACGAAGCTTTAAAAAAACTTATCTATCTACTTCCAAACGATTGGACACATGTTAAAAATAAGTTTGGTAGACACTTATAGAAATAAATGGGCTTAGCTCATTCACAATTATGCTAAAGCCCAAAGGCCCAATAAATTTACCCACATTTCTTTATTTTTTTCAAATCTTGAATCTCTTAAAACGAACACTCGTCAAGATCACTCGTCCCTAGTCGCCCGTACCGCCAAATTTGAACCTTGTCGTAAACCTAAACTTTTACTTCTCTAGCGGCGGCTCTGATCATCGTCTGTTCGAGATTCCGATGAAAAGAAAAGCAAACATGGAACCAATCCCAACTGATCTCATTACTGAAATCTTCTCCAGATTACCGGCGAAGTCAGTTGCTAGATTCCGTACCCTGTCGAAGCATTGGGCATCTAAGCTTCACAGTCCAGATTTCACCGACCTCTTCCTGAAGAGATCATTGACCCGTCCACGTTTCTTATTTGCTGTGGAACGAAGCGGTGAGTGGCTCTTCTTCTCCTCTCCTCAACCTCAGAATCCATCGTCGTCATCTTCTATAGTAACCGTCGATTATCACACCAAGTTCTCAGGAGATGTAAGCAGATACACTTGTAGCTATGCTTCAGGTTTGATCTATTTCCCTGATATGTCGATTTCAAATTTGGCTTCGCCTGTGATTTGTAACCCTATCTCTGGAATGTATGGGACCTTACCTGATCTTGAGAGGTACAGAAAGGCTAGAGGCTATTTAGGGTTTGATCCAATTGAGAAGAAATTTAAGGTATTATCTGAGGCTTATGTGTTTTGTGATGAAAGGGATCATCATCAAATTCTGACATTAGGAAATGGAGAAGTGAGTTGGAGGAGGAATAGTATCCAATGTCCTGCGTATGATCGTTCTTTGAGTGAAGGGATATGTATCAATGGTGTTTTGTATTACTTAGCGGAGACAATTCGTGTGTCGTCTTGTGTGATTGTTAGCTTTGATCTTAACTCTGAGGAATTCAAGTTTATTGAAGCAAATTGCTTTTCTGAGCAACTAGATGAAACTATTGCCACACCAATGACTTTTGAACCGCAGCCGTCTAATGTTATGGAGTTTTTTTTGGCAACAGTCAGGATGGACCGCCCGACCAATACTATAAAATTGGTTTTGGTCAACTATAAGGGTAAATTAGGTGCCATTAATTGGAAGTATGTTAACAATGCTGATGGAAGGCGTACCATTGAGTTGCGTATGTGGGTTCTTGAGGATGTTGAGAAACAGGAATGGTTGAAATATGTCTACACTTTGCCGGAGAACGAAGTCCTTGATTCCTCTGACTTTTCAGTTGCTGGAGTGACTGCTTCAGGTGATATCGTTTTGTCTATGAAGCATGTGTGTAAACCGTTTTATGTTTTCTACTTCAGTCCCGAAAGTAACACTCTCCAAAGTGTTGAAATCCAAGGTTTTGGAGCTAACCTAGAAGCGCCTGAGAATCGTGGTACAGTTTATGCCTTTGTCGACCATGTAGAGGATCTTAGTGTTTACAATGCAAAGCAACTCAACTCAAGCATCTCTAACGTCAAGCATCTCTGCTCCTGCTGTAACAAAGAAGCGCATCCTACATTTCATTACGAAAAGGTCAAAACCACAGAGACACAAGGAACGGAAGAGACAGTAGGGAAGATGAAGACAGAAGAAGAAGACAATGAGAAAGAACATTAAGAGGAGGACACGAGAGCAAGATAATGAGAGAAGGGGTAGTTAAAAGTAATGGGGCAATGTCTTTTATGCGTTTATTATGTTCGTATCTAATCTAGCTTTGGTAATGATGTAATGAATACGTTTCAAAACTTTTGCAGAGAATCGTATTTACCTGTGTTGACTCCTTTTGGTTAATCATGTTTCTTCTTACGTATAATTCTCTCTCTCTTCAGTTCCCGATCAATAATACCCTCCCCCATAGAACTTATATGTTTAGTTAGATGCTGTCTTCGAACCGAATTCAAATTGGCAATTTCTTTTACCGACTACTTCTTTGCTAACTGTGGTACTTTGCATTTAGATAGTAGCTAGAGATTCCATAACTAAGTTACCAAAACATATTTGATCTTCGCGTTTTACATAATATTTAGAATCCTTATGAAAGTTAGGCCATCATTTGCTACATATCTAAATACCGACTTCATTGGCACGTGCGAACAAACCAACAATGACAAAAGAAAAGAAAGAACGAAGACAAATGGAATTATGACGGCGTTATGCATGCTAATAGCTTAGCACATACTTCACGAACATCTCGAGAAGGATCTGACAAAGATGCTTTGGATAGAACTGATCTCGCTTTGAGCAATCCCTCTGAAATGCTTTCCAGTATCACGTCTTCACTCGCCATCAGTGATGCCATCAGTTTTGCACCAGCCAGCTTTTCCTACAAGACAAGAGTATCATTTTTTTACTTCCGCTTCCACATAAGCTTAAAACCCAAGGCAGGCGTAAATATTCGAGTTCAGATGTTTATATCACTTGAGAAAAGAAGTTTCATGTCTTAAAGTGAATCTCTTTGTCTATTTCCATATGACTACACATTTTAGATGTAAGTTATGGTAGACTTGTGGTACCTTTTCCGATCCTTTTTCAAGAAATCTCAGGGAAAGTTTCAGTAGATCAGATGAGACAGGAAGAAGTGTGGACTTCAGATGGTACATGGCCGAGAATAAGACCTGTATACAAGCTGCACGGACCTCTGGTACAGATATGACCTGCACCAAATTCAGGAATTTAGTTGAAAACTAAACAAAATGCAAACAAATTTAGCCATGTCCGAAATGAGAGTAAGCAGTCAAAAGTACCTCGAGGGAATGAATAAGAGGCGGAAGAGCTTTTCGAGCAAAAGTCTTCTTCCAAGACTCAGGGATTTTTTGACAAGCACTGATGATCACATTTGCCATGCACAGACGAAATGGAATAGGAAGAGTACTTCCACCAGTTAGATGTTCAGTACTCAGCTTTCCGCTAGACAAGCAGTTACTTCGGTCTTCTATTAAACAATGGATAGTGTAATCTAGGACCGAATTATCTGACACATCAACACCTACAGATCAAGATACAATTTATACACAGTAGAAAAACTATTGTTAGCCCTACAGACATAAAACATCTCAACACTAACCAGATTTGTCCTTTCCTTTTGAAGATTTAAGACGTTGCAGTTCAGAACATATCATTAGAGCCAGACAATCAATGCACCCATGTTGTACTTTGGAAACTGCAAGGACAAATAAAAGCCATGAAGTGCGGAAGAGAAGAGTACCAGAGCTTGAGATATAAGTCAGTAGCCACTAGCCGTTGTCTTACTTTCATCCTCATCAGAAGGCCATAACAAAATATTTTCCAGGATTTTCCTGATCTTAGGTGTCACACTGTGTGAAAAAGATTCCCATCCACGAACCTGCAAGTGACGTAAAACTTGTCATATACAAAACTAATCCGATGGATATAGCATCAAACAATTGACAACAAGGAACACTGAATATGTTCATATAGAAAACGGAAGATGAATAATTACCACAAGGGATGTGCATATAGAAAATAGGCAAGCTTTAATTTTCAGGCTGTCTTGCAGCTCTGTGGCCTTTTCAAGTTGCAAAAAAACAGTTGGAAATAGCACCTGTGGAATAAAAATGTCAGCATATTACAACTTTGGATGATGAAGGGTAGGCTAGACTGTTGTATAAATTAAACGGAAGTCGAACATTTAGAAAATTTTCAGATATGAAAAAATGCACCAAGCGCTTCTCCTCACTAATAGAACCTAGTTATGACGTGTGCAAATTTTGCATGTGCTTTGCCTTCTCATAAAGATAGCAAGAGACTACATAAAAAGTTTTCTATAATCACAGTGAACTTGAGAGGAAACTTATTAATGAGGATCTACCCTTGCTTCTTTGTATATAAAATTTTACCTTTTATATAAAGGCTTAAAACATATTTAAACATCTATAAAAGAAAATCAAGGTCGAAGAAGGAAGCCAATTATCACCTGGGGATGGATACGTCCACATAGTTCAGCAGAAAGTTTCCGAACTTCTTCAAATTCGAACTTAGAAAATGCCCTGTATTGTTTGAGTCAGTTAGATACAAAAAAGTATTAAAGTAGATGTCGTTTGGTGACCACTGAGAGTAGAATAACCTTTCCAAAATGAAAGCCGCAATGCATTGACAATCCTCAAACTTGATGTCTTGATAGTCTGATAAGTGTCGCATGACAAGAAACATATGAGATTAATCAAGTCTCGGATTTTCAGTATCTACACTGGATCATGCTGCTTAACAAAATAATTTGTCCAAAAAATAGCTAAAGCATTGAATCTAATTTAAATAAGGGTCAAACGACCTTAGGACAAAAACATCCACACTTCTATTATTAGGAAATCAAAGGCATAAGCATTACCATTCATAGAGTCTTCGCTGAGGAATTTACCATAAATTGTAGAGGAATCAATATCATCAAACACTCTTTGAGGAAGCAGCCTTAATATGAGCAGTGGGCAAAGGTGGTTAAATAGAGATTTCTCCAACTTAGTTTTGTCGACTGAACATTTAGTATCAGATCTGGATATGAAGCTCTCATCCACTCTAAATTAGAAATGACACTATCGGTGATCAGGATTTTTTATTTTTTGAACTTAAAAGTTTTCTTAAAACAGAAATCACAATAAAGGTGAGCATATTGCTCTATTTTGAGTTGTTAAATTTTAAGAGAACTTTTACTTGTCTTGCTCCTTCATATGTGATAGTACATGCAGAAGGACCACGTCCGATGCACCTGCCAAATGTTCACTGATGCAACTAAGAAACTTAACCATGATGGCATTGGATGGCTCCAAAAACATCTGGTCAAGAAAAGGTCCAATCAGTGGGGCCCAGTTTTGTACCTGTAAGGATTTATTTCAATCAACAAGCAGACAAATATATTAATTGTTTCATTATAGCTGGCAAACGCTTGGCCATTCGGGAAATACCAATGTGAAAAGTTGCACAGCACATCCACAAGAAAATTAATTAGATAAAAGGTAGTAGGACTACGAAGGAAAAAAAAGAACAACAAATGCCTGAAAACTGTTGTATTAGAGGTTCAGTTTCAGCTGACCCAAAAAAGGTTCAATTTTAGGTTTTTTTCATTCAGTTGTGCTACCAAAAGTTGAAAATGGTGCTTATCCGAGCACTTCAGAAACTAAACTGGATTTCATTCCAAAGATAGCAAATAATTTAGTAGCAGGATGTATTGTCGAACTTACACTTCTAGCCCACCCTGGGATCAGCTTTAGCACTAGATCACTGTCAAAAGTTGAGCCTGCACCAGTACAAGAAGACGATGAACATGCACTCGCCAGAGAAAACATGATGATGGACAGTTAGTAATTCAGCATCAAACTAGCACATATTTTTTTTATCATCATATATAACACAAAGTCACAAACATTGACGGAAAACAACAAAATGATGTTTTATCACAAGTTATTTATAGAATGTAGCCTATGGTAATGAGATAAGAAACCAAATACCTTCTTTGGAATGCCCATTATTTTCTGAAGTATCCAAAGCTTGAGTATTACTAGATGAGAAAAGTGGAGATCAGAAGCAGATAGGCCTTTTGAATTAGCATGATACAATGCAAGTTACTTTTACAATTTTAACCTATACTGTGTGTCTCTCACATAGGGTAAATGGGAAAAAACAAACGATTATGCATACATGGGGGAAAATGAGAAAAAGAGACAAAGCACGATACCTAAGACAATTCAGCAACATACATATAACATCAGAATCCTCTTTATGATGTATCAGGACCTCAAGCAAGGTGTCAGTAGCTGATGATTGTACTTTCCCAATGGGTGAATAAATGAGTGATACTAAATCTGGTAGCACGAATGATGGCTCTGGAAGAAAAGAAAAAGAAGTTATGGCTTGATTCGATGGGAAAGCTAAAAATAATGATATGAACTAAAACTGCTCTCGAAATATGGAATAACTAGCCCTGTACCCCATAAATAGGGATCCTTACAAGTTTTCCTCATCTGAATAGTAAGTATTAACATACACCTTCTTTTTAACAAAACACTAATTTATTTTCAGCAAACTTTATGAAATTCATCTTATAAAATGAAGAGAGGCCTGACCTAGAGATCATAGGAGGCATATGACTGATAACGATCACAAATAAAAGCTGCCACAATTAAAAGACTTCCAGAGGAAGTGTGTACAAAAGCAAAAAGAAGACCAACCAATGGACTTCAGCAACTCTGAAGTTTGTTGACGGATATAAGTTTCCTCGTCTCCTATGCACTTTAACAGGCAGTCCGCAATCTCTTTCCTGAAATAGTGCAGAAAATGAGTTCTGACTTCTGAGGGTATGAACATGGAAATCAACTCAACAAACTTTAAGAAGATGCAAAAAAATATAGAAAGAGAAAACTGAGACCAAAAAAAAAACATAAATGATTCTATACCAGGGTATATGAGAAGGAAATGAATGCTTTGACATAAGGATTACTTCTGATATCACATCCATAGAATTCAGCCTCTGCACAGTAGTTCCAGAAACAAGGCGTTGTAGAACTTCACTGAGACAGTTATTATCTCCATTTCTGGTATATGTTGCTTTAAGTCAGAAGACGCACTAGGAAACGCAACTGGTAACGGGAACCTATTTTTATGATTTAGCATTAAAGGGGAAGCAAGAATGACATACTTGAAACAATAGTCTGCCAGGAGGACGCTAATAGCTTTGGCCGCGCCATCCCTCTCATCAAGAAGGTGAAGCAGCGATGGTATCACAACGTCCACGCACATTGTGTCAGAGAAGCTGTCTCCGGTTTGAGATTGTAGTTTAAAGAATACTGCCTTAAATATAGCAATAACGCCTTCTGATATCTCTTCATTATTACTGCGAAGCTTCAAAAGCATAGGAAGGATGTAAGCACTAAGATTCACAGGGGTATAAATATTATCCTTGGAAAGGTACCTGATGTAGAAGACAAGGCACGAGCTTCATACCAAACTCTGATAGTATGCTCTCAAATTTCTTTCCCTCAAAGCGGCCCAACAAAAGGCATAAACAATTTAGGAAAAACTTCTGTGTCTCTATACAAACAGTCTTGGTATCAGAACATCCCTGAGGATAACTTTCTGAATAATACTGCAACATTTTCATCATTATTAGCTTCCTGATGACCCAACCAATTAGGAAAACACTAAATAACAAGAGAAAGAGCAGAAAGCTAGAGAAGCATTAAAACCAGTACTGCATCATTTTAATGCTATTAGGTTGTGTTTGCATTGAAACCATTACTGCATCACTTAAATGAGACTATTGGCGATATCTACTACCCAAATTTGAGATTGTTTGAGATTATTAGCGGAGTCCAGAGCAATATCTCACTCATACACAATGCAAACACATTCCATTAAATTTTAAGCAGACTCTACTATATGTTGCTTCACATTTCTATCTTCTTAACAAAGAATAAAAAGTAAAACTGTAGATGGCAATGACATAAAATCTATTTACTCTTAGACAAAAATGGTCAGAGAAATTAAACATATGCAGGAGATTAAGATACGGACACAATAAATTACACAATGTTACTAAATATTATAATTTATCCATATCACAAAATTTTGAAACAAAAATGATTGTCGATTATGTCTAACCTTAATACCAGACAAATACTGCTCCAACAATTCCTTACTAATCTTTGAGAACTTTTGATCTTCCATGTGGAGTAAAACACTATAATGCTTCCAACAAGAAGAGAGCAGTAGAGCTCCACCCGTAGAGACCTCTGTGCCTGAATTCCATGTATATAACAAAAAAAAAATTGATAAGCAAGAGTCAGAAACAGAAACAGAAAAGAACAAGGACAGGTGGCATCAGTCAGAGACCTGACTCCTTTTGGGAGCTACCATGATGCTCTTTTAGAGCCTCTAACCACTTCAGCACTTGACTTAACCCCTTAGCATGCAGTAGTCGTGTTTTTCTGTTCCACTGGAAGGAAACTTTTGTCAAAATTACTCGACTCAAATCACAAATAGCTTCATCACTTTAAAATACAGAACACAGATCACGCATATTTTGATGGATCAGTGAGCATACAGCAAAGAGACACTGGACAAGGATCGTTAACGGTTCCAGGTGGTTCCACAGTATATAATTCGCCTCACTGTTTGAGTCTTCAGGTAAAGAACTCTGCTTTTTCTTCTTCTCACTAATTTTAGGTATTAAAGCAACAGGTTGATGAGAGCCCATGACGGCTGATGGCTTTGGTCTGTTGAGCAGGGTATTATCCCTCTTTGCTAAGGCTCCCGTAATTGACAGCAAGCAATCAGCAGCTGAAACAGAAAGACGAGATGGCACCTCATATCCATCCTGCAAAATACTAAACAAAATAACAACTCAGAAAAGTGGAAATGCTATGTATACAAGTGAAGAAACTTACTCCATATATGTATACTAATTTGAGTAGTTTATTATAACTTAAAATATAGAACCGAAAAAAATGGGATCAACAGAACAGGAGATAATATTTAGAACCACAGAAAAAGAAGTTTGATACCTTCCATTGCATACAATCATCAACAAGTGAGCCACAGAAGATGAAACAATCTCTACAAACATCGAATGTTTCTCCCAAATTCCTGTCAACAAAGAAAATTACACACTTACATGTAAATATAAAATCAAGTAAGTAATAATAAGGAGAACCTTTTTCTTTCCCCCAATAGAGGATTAATCGGTATTGGTTACATAGTAACAATGATGGTTATAAACTTATACTACTCACCGTTCCAAAAACCTTGATCCCCAGCACCCTCAAATTCTACAAGAGTTCGGATAAGTAAACACCATCCAAGTGCTAAGAACCTATCTTTATTCCTTACAATGATTTTTGAAAGATTTCTCGAAACGGCTTGAAAGATAACTTCATCTTGAAATAGCCAAATAAGAAGTATCATAGGTACGCTACTGTACTTAGAATCCTTAAACCTTAATGTCTAAATAACAAACCAAGCCATAAGAACATAAAAGTTAAAAGACCGGATATTGCAACAATCAAGCAAGATTTACACAGGGTTTAAGATATACATGTTCGATGATGGGCACAAGAATTTCATCCATCGATTCATCTCTCCCAGCAGCGTCTCTAACGTAATTATCCAGAAACCAGAGTGCCTCATCGATAGAGCCTAACGCAGTCATCGACAAAAACAGATTACAAATCCATCAAATAAGAAACAACATGTGCAAACATATATACGCAAACCTAAAAAAAAGGAATAAAATAGCAAAAACTTACCTGAAGAACCCTTTTGAGAATCAGGAGAAAGACGGGAAATAGACTCCCGTAGCTTTTTAGGGCGAGCTGAGAGAAGCGTACTCATGAACCTACCTACTGTGACGGAGACTAGAGACTCCGGTTCTGATCGTAGCATCAATTCATCATCCATTCGCTCCATTTCACAGTGAATAATCAGCAATTCCAGGTGATTCTTAGCAACTGAAATTATTCAGTCTAATTTGTAGCGTTGTCACAGAGACGACGAAGGATGGGAATCGAGCTCTGCATATTTCCCGCTGGAAGATCAAACGACGTCGTTGGATATGCAAAAGCAAACGACGTCGTCGGGTGTGCAAAAAGCAAACGACGTCGTTGGATGTGCAAAAAGCAAACGACGTCGTCGGATGTGCAAAAAGCAAACGACGTCGTCGGATGTGCAAAAAGCAAACGACGTCGTCGGATGTGCAAAAAGCAAACCTTTCAAGAGAAACAACAGCTGGGAGAAAAACACATTAGAGAAAACGGCGTCGTTGAATAACTTAGGGTTTTAGGACAGCGTCATTGAGTCTTTGCTCCACGTGGTGTCTAACAATTGGTTCATTTATGTTCAACAAGATCTAACAAACCATCTCGCTTCAGTTTATTCGCCGCCGCGTCCTCCTCCGGTAAGGTTCAAAAATGGCCACCGTCACCTCCAATGCTTCACTTAAAGCCTTCTCCTTGTCTGTTTCCAATCCTCTGAAATCCCTAATCCCAAACAAATCTCCATCTCTGAGCTATTCACCTCGTAAGAACCATCACCGTCTTGGTCTATCAGTAAACGCCTCCGTATCAGCACCACCATCAATCGCAACCGCTAATGCACCGTCACCGGATTACAGAGTCGAGATTCTCTCAGAATCTTTACCTTTTATTCAAAAATTCCGTGGTAAAACCATTGTTGTCAAATACGGAGGCGCAGCTATGACTTCGCCGGAACTAAAATCCTCCGTTGTAAGTGATCTTGTTCTCCTCTCATGCGTTGGTCTTCGTCCGATCTTAGTTCACGGAGGAGGTCCTGATATAAATCGTTACCTGAAACAACTCAATATCCCAGCTGAGTTCCGTGATGGACTTCGTGTCACTGACGCCACAACGATGGAGATCGTCTCTATGGTTTTAGTCGGAAAGGTTAATAAGAATCTTGTTTCGCTTATTAACGCCGCCGGAGCTACTGCTGTGGGACTATCGGGACACGACGGTCGTCTTCTCACTGCAAGACCTGTACCTAATTCAGCTCAATTAGGTTTCGTTGGTGAAGTTGCTAGAGTTGATCCATCTGTATTGCGCCCGTTAGTTGATTACGGTTATATTCCAGTGATTGCTTCTGTTGCAGCCGATGATTCTGGTCAAGCTTATAATATAAATGCAGATACAGTTGCCGGAGAGCTTGCAGCGGCGCTTGGAGCTGAGAAATTGATTTTGTTGACTGATGTGGCTGGAATCTTGGAGAATAAAGAGGATCCAAGTAGCTTGGTGAAGGAGATTGATATCAAAGGAGTGAAGAAGATGATTGAAGATGGTAAAGTTGCAGGTGGAATGATTCCTAAGGTGAAGTGTTGTATAAGGTCACTTGCTCAGGGAGTTAAGACAGCCAGTATTATTGATGGAAGGAAACAACATTCTTTGCTTCATGAGATTATGTCTGATGAAGGAGCTGGTACTATGATTACTGGCTAATATTTCCTATAAATGGCTGATCCATCATCAAAATCAAGTTGAGGTTTTTGTATTTCATAATCCCAATGTTTGCTCTTTAGGATGTCAAATCTGTGCTATACACTTGTGATCATGTCTTATTAGTCTTTAAAGACGAATTTTTTCGGCAGTTTTTTTGTGGTTTGTACCAACTTTGTCGTCTGTCTCCGGTTTCCATTGTCATCCTTGGTGTCAAAAAGTTTGCATTTTTGGAGACGATAAGCTTTTTAAGGATCTTCTTCTCTCTACTGTTTGGCATCTGTTTCTTGTTATTCTGTTTTTATGGATGTCTTTTGGAAAAAACGTATTTGATCCAAATGAACATTTGGCATATCGATTCAGCTTGGCGAATGATCTTTCTTGCAAAACAACATTCTTGCAAAGATGAGTACATCCAAAAACGTTTACTGATACATTATGCCCTGATCAGTTCCTGAGTCTACTTGTAGCTAGGCTAGCTTCAATAGGAACTGATCTGATCAGTGGGCAATCGACAATTAGCAACCAAAGCTCTGTAGTTTTGTGTTTATAAGTGCAAATAACCCCACGTTCCAAACGAAATGTCGTCTGGTGCAGGTTTACCGTCAGCACTAAAGCCACGTTGGAAAGTGAAAAAAGTAGTATTTAGTTGGGCCTATTTCATTATTGGGCTTTCTGTAGACCCAATAATATAACTTATTTTCCATTGTCGTCTGCAACCAGAATTGCAGAGTCAAAAGCAGTAGATAGTAGGCTTTGGGTTGGTGGCCCCAGAAGAGATACTTTACGTGCGCGTGGAAGACACGTACGTCTATTTGGTATTATCACAGATTACAGAATGTCACAGTTTGTGTGGTGGTGGTGGAGCAGGTCATGAGAGGGATGGACCATAAGTCCACCATCACCGTATTCTTCAAGTAATAAAGTGAAACTGTGGTGGGCTACAACGAACCTTCCTTCAATTGTGGTGGACCCACGAATCTATGCAAATTGCAATCTTTGAATGACCCAATAGCTCCAAAGTCCCACAAGTTGGTCTCTTTTTTATAGCTTTGTCTTCATCTTCTCTTATTGAGATGCTTTACTCGTACTTTATTGGCTGATTTTCAACTGTAAACTGGCACTAACTGCCATCCTTTTTGTCCAAGAAGATCTCGAGTCATGTACGAATATTACTAAACAGTGTTGTGTGGGATCAACTCTTTATCCCCAATTCTATGTTATGTTTCTTTATTTGTCCTATCCCAGTTGGGGAATCTCAAGAAACAAATGCAGAGATTTCAACTATTTGACCCTAATAACAAAAAAGCAATGGATTCTTTCATGATTTAAATTTAACAAAATCTTTCAGTAAAAGTAACAAAAAAATCTTATTTCATCATCTCTCAAAAGAGATCATGACTTTCTTAAATCATCATCATCATAATAAGCATAATCATCAGTGCCTATCTAGTGAACTCATAACACTATCTTTCAACCGCAAAAAAGCTTGTCTTTTTAGTCGAGAAAAAAAAAAAAACGAGCAATGTTCATCATCATCTAAATGTTTCCTCTTTGGCTCCCCGCAGTGAAAGGCAGAGACTCTTGGTCAACTGGACTTAACTGTGGCCAGGTCAATCCCTCTTGTTCTTCCTGGTGCTCCACCGTTGATTGAAGATAAATCCAACACAATCCTGCCGACCAAAAGACATTTCATTAACAAAATCTATCGGGAGATCACCGATTAAAAAAAAAAAAAACATTAGTGAGTTAAATCATGTACGTCTTTTTCTTGGTTCCGTCTCCTGTTTCTTGAATCAAAATCTTATCTTCCATCTTTGTTACTGTGTGATCTTTGGGAAGATCGATCCCTTCAACTGCTTTTATCAAATAATCATTAAACCCATCAGCCTTCCTTTCCTACTTAATTAGTATAAATATTAAATTGTATCTATTCTTTGGTTTTATTACCTTCTACGCCATTCACAGGAGCGTCATCGTCTATCCCCAAGACATTCTGAAACAGAGAGCCATCTTGTTTGAAAAACTGAAGTGGTTTAAAAAGAAGTTGTCCATAACAAAAGGTGGGTTAAGTCACCTTAAGGTTCTTGTAGCATTCCTCAAGGTTGTCATTATACAGAATATGACCAAAAATGCCAGAAGACTTCCCTGCTTTGATCTCAGCTTCAGCGTTTCTGAGCCGCTTCTGTATCTGCTCCTCTGTCTCGGTTCCTCTGTTTGTTTTCAATACTTAGAATTGAGAACTAGCAGTGAAAGATCTGAAGTAACAACAACTCTAAAGTCTGATTTTTTACCGAGCACGAAGCCGATCTTCAAGTTCCTTCATTGAAGGAGGACATATGAATATGAATATCGCATCCAGAGAACTCGCCTTCACTGATCTCGCTCCTTGAACATCAATGTCAAGAATGCATCGCTATACACACAATAAAATTGATCATTTGATGGGTCAACAGCATGAAAGAGATGGATACAAAAATGAACTTTTAATTACCTTCCCGGAATCTGTTACCACTTCAACTGATTCAATGCTGGTTCCATATAGATTACCATGTACAGATGCAAACTCAAGAAACTTGCCGTCTTTGATTTCTTTCTCCATAACAGTTTTATCAGTGAAATGGTAATGAACACAGTTCTTCTCCATACATCTAGGAGCTCGAGTTGTGTGGCTCACAGAGAAACCAAACATTGAAGGAAACTCCTTCATAAGCATAGTTATAAGGGTGCCTTTTCCAACTCCAGAAGGACCGCTTATAACAATAGGCTTCTCTGCATTTCCTCTCACCCCTTTACTCCAAGCAACAACCTCTTTTCCGAGCAATTTCTGTTGTTCCCGGACAAAATCACTGTCCACCTATATGAATACCCAAACATATGAGAATGAGAACCCCAAAAAACTCTACACTAGCAACATCGATATCTCCAAAAAATAACCTCAAGGAACCAAATGGAGTCATCAGAAGCTGAATCTTTTTTGATAACCAAAATCCGACCGCTTTTAAGAACAATGACAGAGTAACCCTTGCAGGGTTTAGGGCCAGTTCCAAGAACAGTAGGACTAGACCTGAAAAAAGTTCCAATTTGACTTCAAATCCTTATTATTCTACACTAATGGAAGAAACTAATAGATCAAGAGATCATCATTGAACACACACCACTTGTTAGTGATTTTGTCATGAATCTGAACTCCAAGGAACAATGGGTTACCTTCATGATTTCCACCAATCACATACTGCAAAAGAAAAACTCAGATCAAATCAAAGTCAAAGAATTAAGAACAAATTTCACATCCTAAAAAATGAAGATTGTCGGCTTACGGATCGATCTCCAATTTGGACAGATGTATCTCTGTTTTTAGGTTCAGATTTGACACCAAAGCCATTGGTATGTCCATTTTCCAGATGATCCACAAAGAAAGCTGCTGCTTCTCCCTAAATTTGTGCATGAATAAAAAAAATGTGAGAAATCTATGAACAAAGAAGAGCAACGAAGTGAATCGCGCCAAAAAGAGGCTCACCATAGAGATTTTCTATGCCTCCGAGAAAACACAACTCAGCCTGAGCAAATGGCACACAAACACAAAAATAAGAGATCAAAACAAACAAACGATAAAAATTAACTCCTTTCTCAATCTCGAATTTAAAAAAAGGTTAGACCTTTTTGTGTGTTATGTAGAAACAGTCAAAAAAAGAAAAAACAAATGCAGATTCATCAAAATTAAAACTCAAAACTTTAACACACAGATCTTAGCATAAAACAATACAAAACGATCTATAAAGAAAGAAATCAACCCCAAAAAAAAAAACTTTTTCCTACCTCGAATATGAACACCAGAAAACGCTGAGAAAAGACGAAAGCTTTAGGATCGAATTGGCTTTAGCAGGCGAGAAGATGTATGTGTATATATATATATATATCCGCAAATTATAAGGAAAAAAAAAGAAGGCCAGAAGAGAGAATTAAGAAACAAGTTATGAGGTGCTTTTTCAAGAACAAGATTCAGTTTTTGTGATATCGATATCTCTCTGGAATTTTCTGGTTTGGCTAAGCGAAGTAAATGTATATATTTGTATATCTCTGCCTCGTCGATGACTCCCAAGACAACTTGGAGACAAGCGGCCGTGACGGTGTTAGGAAAGCTACCTCTCGAAAATCTCGGAAGTTTTTTTTTATCTTATATTTTATAGACTATTTATTATTCTTAAAATCATACATATTTTTTTCTTTTCTTAAACACAAAATTATTTAATTTAAGTTTTGATTTTGATTTTGACCAGAAATTTATTGGGGTTAAATTTCTTAGTATATATTTTGTGTTGAAATGAAAATAACAATAAATGGAAACAACATGAAATTATCGCTTTTATATTTAACTTTAAAATATACTCCATACCTACTCATGCCTATGGAAATTCACATCACCCGGTCGACATATTTTTGTAACAATGATTTTTATAATTTAATAATATAAACATAGAACTAAATTTTTGTTTTTGGTCAGTGATAGGTAAAGTTATTTTATTCATTTAACGTTTAAAAATATTGGATAAAAATTATTCATAATTTATAATTATTTGATTAATATCGTAAAATATAAGTCAATTTTATATAACATACTTATTAGTTGAAATAAAGTAGGGGTATAGGGGGTGCTAACTTCACGGAAAGACGGCAACTTTTCTTTCTTTTTGTAATTTTGATGCACTCTAATAATGATAGTCTAAAAGTAATTAGTTTTGATTTGTCTCTAAGTCACGTGTAGTTATTATTATTTTTATATGTTTGTTGTATTATACCAAATTTTTGGGTAAAACAAGCAAACTAATCTATTATAAAACTATTATAAATGCTTTGACGTCAAAGAAAAAAACTATTATAAATGCTTTATATGTTATTTAATACTTAGTAAAAAGCACTTTAAGATTTCAACTCACAAGAAACTATTGAGAAAATGAATATTCAATAGGCGTAAATGTTGCATAAATTTTCAAAAAATAACGGAAAGACAAAAAAAAGCGATTTAAAGAAAACTCTAAAAATTCTTTAAAAAGTTTAGAAATATGATATTGCACCAGTAACTACGCCAAAATGGATTTGGACTTGAGACTTGAAAATCTACTGGAGGACTTTGTGCTTTAATTTAATTTAATTTAATTTTTACAAACAGATCTAATTGTTCTTTTGGTGATGGATAATAGCATTTGAGCTAGACATCCCCATAATAAATAATAATAATAGTTAAAACGGTAAATTAATAGTTAAATTTTTAAAACTATGTATATTAGGTTAATCAGATGATATATATATATGTCACTTAATTATCACATCATTAATGATTCAATGCTGATACAGAGACGGTTACAATCATTTTCACTAATCAAAACTTTAGTAGGTTAAAAACTTAAAAATCAACCTTTCCGGATGACAAGGCAAAAGTGGTAGAATTGATAAGTTTCAGAGTAATAAAAAAAAGGTTTGTAGTGAGTTAACGTAGATAAGATATTAATATTTAATTTAGTAACGTAAGATGTGAAAATGGACCAATAATGTGTAGACAAGGCCATATGGGATTGGTTAGAAACATGGGATTTGCCCTGAAAATTCAAACTTCCATTCAAAGATGACATGATTTTGACCAAATTATCAATCCTCCAATTTTGAATATTGGGAAAGTTGATAAGGACATCAATTTTTTTTTTTGTCCTCATCCCTCTTTTGTAATTTAACATTCTTTTTCTGTTATTCCAGTTCTTTGCACGAAGATGGCTCCACTTTGACCATTTGGGTAAAGAACATTATTCCTGATCGATCATTTTAAAACCATTTTAGAATCAAATATATAACCCAAGAGGTTTCAAACCATCGGATTCAGCGTGTTTGGTCAGATTCGAGCTTTGAACGGGAGGTTATGTTTGTTAAATCGGAAAAACTGAACCGAGCTTACATTCAAAAATGAATTTGATTTGACAGGAATATATTTTGTATCCAAACTAATGAAATCTAAACTGAAAAGAACCAACTAAAAAAAGGTACATTATACAAAAGTACACCTAGATCATGTGGTTGGTGAGATATTGAAAGCCAAACTTCAAGGAAGCTTATAGTTTGACGCCAAAACGTTGCTATGTCTATTGTTTTGAGTAAGAGTAGTAATTTTTTATTATGGGCCCTAAAAATAGATAAATTTTTTAACATGATTTAAGGTCTTGTGCAAACCAGTCATGTATATGTGTGTTGGAAGAACACGTAGTCCAAGCCTGCACCAAGTTGTATTAAAAAAAAAAAAAATTATTCGACTTCTAGATTGATGTATAAGACAACGTCGTGAACTAGGTCCTGGTTAACGTGTTTCCGTCTTTCCGACGTCATTTGGGAACTCAACCTTTGAATTTTTCCAACTTTTTAAAAACGCTGACAAGTTTCTAACAATCTTGAATTTTGATTAGTGGCCGTCAATCTGATCTGTCAAGCAAAAGAAAGAAACACACACACATCAAGCCTTATCACCTAATCAGGGATACTTCACTGGGCTCTAATGAAAATGCCATAGTTAGTTGCCCACCTTGGCCCGTTATTTAGCAAACCCTTAGGCCTTCCAAAAAAAATGTGGCTTTTGCATTTTTTTTAGCAGTCTCACCAAGTTTTCTATTTTTTGACGCTCAAGACTCACCCCTTGTCACATTACCTATAATTGGAGCTTAATTTGGCGAATCAATCAATATCGTAAGGAATAAATTAGTTTTTATCAAAAAAGGAAAAAAAAAAATCAACCGATTTAGTTTTTATTAATAGAATTAGTACTCATATTGAAGATCGTATACATACAAAAGAAAGTAATTCCAACACAAATAATCGTGAGTGACAATTATAGTTTATAGAAAAGTGATAAAGCAGTTGAAGACAACATCAACCTTGATGCATTTCAAACATTCTTAAGAACAAAGATATAAAATACTTGAATATATTACAATAATACAAAAATGAATCAATTTTTTAGAGTATTGAGTGCGTTTACGATTTCCCATTTTTGATTTGACATGAAACGGTAACATATTCGAACGTTTGAAATTAATAATATTTTTATTGAAAAAGAACTCAGATAATAACCCTATAAATACAGTTCAGATATTAAGTTGGTCTATTTTATACTAATATTGAATACATACACACTGTTTATATTCTCTTACTTCTGTTCTTCCATTTGAATTTTCTGTTCTTCTACTCGTGTTCTCATTCAAACTTATCTACGTTTCTCATTTGCTGACAAAACAAATTTAAATGCATCATCTTACATGGTAAAATACTCTGTTCTAGTTTTGTTTGTTTACTATTTTTTGAAGACTCTTATTAGTTTCTATTACTCTCCATGTTCTTCATCTTGTAAACATTTTTATGGAGTTCAACAAACATTACATATGCTCTGTTTTAAATCGATTTTATATGTATTGTTGTCTTGACTTCAGTTATTTGTGTCTAGTAAACTGATTTTAACTATGTACACCTTTAATCAACAGAGTTTTACCTATATCTGTGTACATATATATCTTGACATCTTGGTGTCTTCATGCTAATTGCTATATTTTGATGTCAGCTCAAAAGTTATATATGTATGTATGCCGTGAAATATATGTTATGCGGTGCCTAGTAATATGTAGAGTGGTTTAAATATATATATAGTATAGAACGAATGAAAAGTGAGAATTGATGTAACATATATGATATGTCTGTCCCAATATGTTGAAAACAAAAAAGAAGCAAATGTAATGGAGATTCATTTCGATTATTTTTGCAGAGAGTGAAGGAGAAACTGCCTTGGGACTGTGTAAAGAGAAGCTTGACCAGCCTTTGTATCTATGTGTATATGGATGGTGTGTGTATAATGTATGCATAGACGTAATTGTATGTATATGTTGTGAATGTATGTATAGGCTACATAGAAGGGTGATGTATGTATAGGTTGTGAATGTGTAGATGTATGTGTAGGCTATGTGAGTGAGAGAATGTGAGAGAGAGAGAGAGTGTGTGAGAGAGAGAGAAGTATCAAATAACTCACTAACTCGAACGCTAATGACCAAACTATGGGTAGACGAAGCACAAAAAATAACTAACACCGTTATAATTTACGCTGATCGAATAATCGCTAGTTGAAACTTGAAACACAAAAAATAAAAAGTAATGTCGACCACATAAAAATAAGTATATCGACACTAAATGACCAAACGATTGGTGTCGGTAATGACCAAACGATCGTTAGACTAAACAACTAATACAGACATAAGACGTTAAATAGCTAATGCCGACCAAACAATCGGTATAGAAAAAGTAAAAACACATAAAAGTGAGTAAGGCCTACCGATCACTAAAAGCAAACCGACCCGAATCACTATAAAATAAATTCGCGCATGATCAACTATTTTTTCATAATCTGTGTCAACTATTTTTTCATAATCTATGTCAACTATTTTTCATAATCTGTGTCAACTATTTTTTCATAATCTATGTGTAGCACTAGCACGGTGTGTACATCTAAAATCCTTTTAATATTCGTTCTATACATTTGATATGATTTATTCTGTTCTACATGTGGTGTGGGTGTGTCGATGTGAAGCAAATAAAGCATATCAATATATATAACGAAAATAAAACTTTTACACAAATCAAGATTTCTTGACAACTCTTCCTTCTTTTCTCACCTACATTTAATCATTTGAGTATGCTTTTTCTGCCAATATGTTACTCTCAAACAGAAGGATTTCGTTAGAATACGATACCATTTTCTATGGTTCAATGAATCATAAAATGACAAGAAAACAAAAATAATCAGTAGTAATTTATTAGTGATAATTGAGTAAAATCTAAAAAAAATAAGAATTGACCTACTACGTGGTATCTTCATAGTGGGATACCCGAGCACATTCACGAAGCTGACGTTCATTGCTTATTTTGGCGGGAACGCATTACCACTAGTTTTGTGCCACGTATATAACCTTTGCTTATGAAAGGACACGTGTTGTCCTGCAGCTTGACCCACAAGCGTTATTTCATTTTTCGTGGTGGGTCCTCTATTGCCGACACCCCTCTCACTACAATAAATATTTTTTCCATATTGCTCTAATCTTGTCTTGTGAAAGCTTCATAAATTATTTTCTTTCAAAGATATATGAGAACGCTCTCGAATATAAAAATTGATAGACCGAATTCAGGCTAATTTTTTTTTACGAATGAGTTTCAATTATACTAATATTAGTAATTATTATCTAATTTTCACCTTGCTAAAATATATTAAAAGAACACGTCTTCATAAAAATAAATGTAATCGCTTACTTACCGGACGAACGTAGCTTTCGTGGAAAGGACTTTACACTAGTTATAATTTTACCTCTCACGTAAAAAAAAAAAAACAAATAAATCCGTTATCCAAATTATAAAATCATAATCATTGATCTGTGTTTCTTCTCCTCCATCGCCTAATTAAAATCAGAGCTAAGCTACTAATTACAGTCCACTACCACTACAACTCTTATGTTAACTTTGTACGGTCAAGATAGGTCAATGGAGACCACCACAAGTACAGACGATGCTTCCCATCGTCGGGATGAGACGCCATCGCCGGAGACTGTCGTGAGAGATATTCACGCCATGACGACCACGGAGCTTCCTCAGTTACAGCACAGAGGATACTTGTCTCCCTCCAGGTCGGTTGCTTTTAGCGACGGAGCTTCTTCTGCCGGCGAGAATTTCACCACCGTGAGCAGAGAATTCAACGCTCTAGTTATCGCCGGCTCTTCCATGCACAACAATAATGATAACAACCAATCCGGTGGTCACCGTGACGAAAGGAACGAGCTGACTAGGATTGGCGAAAACGACGACGTTGGTAATCATGAGGTGCCTGAGCAAGAGACTAATCCATGGGCAATTGTACCGGATGGTTACAATAACCAGACCGGTTCAGATAATATTGTTGTGACGTCATCAAATGGTCAGAATCGGATGGTGACTACTGCGTCGGTGCAGAGGGTGAAAAGGGAAGAGGTGGAGGCGAAAATAACGGCGTGGCAAACGGCGAAGGTGGCTAAGATTAATAATAGGTTTAAAAGACAAGACGCCGTTACTAACGGTTGGTTAAATGAGCAAGTCCATAAAGCTAACTCTTGGATGAAAAAAATCGAGGTGATTCGTTTTTTTTTTTCTTGTTATATCTTAGTAAGATCCGATTAGAGAACAAGGTAGACTCTGATTTTTTTTTGTTAGTTTAACATGTTTTTACAAAAAAACTTTTGCGATTACATGTGAAACCAAATATATATAATTATATATATATATATTAAATTATGTAACGTTTTCAATCTTCTATAGTGCTTTTTCAAATTGCAAACGAGAAACGTGAACAAAGTGTGTTTACAAACGTTCTTCTTACATTTTGTGTTTGGAGTTTTATAACTTTATTCAAATTGCATATTGTTATTTTTAATTCGTAAATTCGTAGTGTAAAGATTGTGGATTTATTTGAAAAGAAAAAAGACACAAACATAAACATACGATATGGCCCTTAATCGTGATATATTTGAAATGCATGATTAGATCAAATATTTGAGAATGTAAATAAACTGTATAAAGGAGTGCCTAGCTAGACGGTAAATCTAGTTTTCAGAATATTAGATTATGCAATTAATAGATATATGTGGATGCAGAGGAAGTTGGAAGAAAGGAGGGCAAAGGCAACAGAGAAAACACAAAACAAAGTGGCTAAAGCTCAGATGAAAGCGGAGGAGAGGAGAGCGACAGCGGAAGCAAAAAGAGGGACGGAGGTTGCTAGGGTTCTTGAAGTAGCTAATCTCATGAGAGCCGTTGGACGACCTCCTGCTAAACGCTCCTTCTTCTCTATCTCCTAGCTAAGCTATTGTGTTAGTTAACATTTATATCCAAATCTATCAATTTATATAGGCCACGAAGGACCATTTTTCTGTTGGGAATCAATGTGTGTATATAGACAATATTGTACTTATTTGCTTTTTTTTTTGCCTACACCATAAGAAGAACATAAACAAAGTAATAAAGTGTTATTTGTGAGCCAAGAATAATTGATATATGTATGGTTTGTCATTGTATGTTTAAGGTTTAAGGGCTTTTTGTTTTTCAATCTATTATTTCTTGAATGTTGTTTGTTTATAACTTTATATTTTAACTATTTCATTTGAATGATTCATCCCAATTTGTTTGTTTAGTTTTTGTAAATTTTCATTTCTTTTTACAAGATTTTTAATAAGATAATGTCTAAAATACACATGTTTTAATATAATCATAGTTTAATCAATTGAAACTATATTAATACCCAATACATTCTTGATACAAAATGGTTGAAGATGTTTTTTGTCGAACAGATTTTGCTAATTTTGAAGGTAACTAAATCAAATCCTTTTTGTTTTAACATTGTCTTGGTATTTTCAAAATCAAGATTTTTTGGGATTTTTCCTATTTTGGTTAAGATTGGTTAAACTATAAGTAGATTAAAAAAATTCAAAATCTTATTTTTGATATTTATAAATTGATTTTGTCACATAGATTCATATACAATTCTAAATTTGCATTTGGTCACATAAATTCATATAAAATTTTAAATCTGCATTTATAAATTGGTTAACTAAAAATCGGAATTTTACAAGCCAACAAGACTTAAAGAATCATGCCAAAATACTCAAAACAAAGCAAATGTCTAGTGTCTACAATGTTAAAAATAAAAGAGCTTGCATCAAAATGATAAACCTTAACTAATGTTTCACATGTTCTAATTTATTTTTTCACTAATTGGCGTCTTCCGATAGTTAGGCTCACTAACAATAACTTCACCTTCCGCGTGTTTTAATCCTCTTTGTTTTCCTCTGTCATAGAAAAGCCAAGAAAGGGATACAAGCCAGCAAAAAACTTTGGAGCAGAATGCAAGATGCTTGAAGGAGCTGAATTGATCCATTACCTTTGTTTACAGATGATGAATAGATGTCTTTAATTTCAGTATACTGCGCAGTATGTATTCTCTCACATTTTCTTCTGTAAATGACAAAGAACTTGTTTTCAGCATGTATCAGAATTAAGTTTTGAGCAAATTTTCGAGAACTTAGCAGCCTGGGATCAGTCTTTCTATAGCCAAAACTCTCACAAGTGTAAATGGTTGAAAGGTATCTGAGACTCATCACTCTCCAAAGAATTTTCCAAGAACTCAATAGATTTACCTTTGACAAAACACATTCTCAGGCTGCTCAGTTCATTAACCACGATTTATGTCTTTTATGATTTCTCCATTTTGTGTAAAATAATAATTTTATGGAAACTGACAAATAAGACTCAGTCTTTAGTTAACAGAATAGATAAAATAATATGTCAATTCTTTTTTTTTGTAAGTAAACGAAATGAATGAGCCATTGACTTGGTAAATATTCATAAAAAAAATACTAATGTAAGGAAGCTTCAACAATGGCTTTAAATATTAACTTTTAAAGTCTTTCCCTCATTCCTGATCCGTTGAATTTGGAAATTATTTTTTACATTTATTAACTTTTAACTTTTAAGTAAGATTTTAATATTTCTGTTCCTTTTTTTTTAAAAAATCGAGGTTTCGACCCAATTGCACACATATATCATATATGTAGACTGAATATGTATTCAATACATAATGAATGAACATGCGTTTCCGTTTGATGTAAGCGAATTTGCAAGATTTTGTTTGATTCAGAACAAAAATTAACAAGTTGACAGAAAAGAAAAAGGCAAAATTAAGTAATATATTTAAAAACTTTGCATCTCGCAAGTAATATCGTTGGTTTGTTAGTTGGGTCCGACGAAAGAGATCAAAGTTATAATGAAGTCAAAATCGCCGAGTTTGACTTTTGTTTTAAAAATTTAATAAACAAGAGAGTAAAGAAATGAAGATTGCGGGTTATTTAATTATGAGAGAAAAGCACGAGCGCATTTACGCTTATACCCTTAGTTTTATTTACCTCAGTGTGACACAGACTCGCTTCTTGTTTAATCCATTGGTGAATTCCTGAAGCACCCCTGCCTCCGCAATTAATTGTTTGATCATTTTTGGGGAATATAACCATTAAGAAGGCGTTAATGAAATAAATAACATAGTATAGTAGTATGAATCAAAATTACATAAAAGACTTTGAACAAACATTTTGGATGGCTATATAAACTTAAGATCACAGAAAAGGCAATATTGTCATTTCGATTAATGGGGAAAAAAATAAAACAGTACTAAAAATAAATTTTATAAGGAGAATTAAAAAAAAACAGAGAAATCGGAAAAGAAAGAAAGAGCTGGAGAAGAGAGATTCGGGAGGGAAGATTCTTTTGACCTTCCTTCAATCATCTCCCTCTCTCTTTTCATTTTCTTCCCCAATTTTTCTGATTCGCAGAACAATTTAACCTCCTTCTTCTTCTTTTTACGCGTTGAATTTTCTTCTTCTTGTTCGTTTTCTCATATATATAATAATTTCGTCTCTTTGAGATTTCTTTCAAACTACGATCCTTTTGATTTTTTTTTCCGTTTTCCTGGAATTCTGAAGCTGCATCAGATTTGATTTGAATTCGAATTCAAATTCAAATTTCGCGTGGGAGAGAAAGATTTGATTGGTGAATCGATTTCTCTCTGTTGAAAGAAGCTATGGGGAATTGTTGTGGAACAACAGGATCATTGGCTCAGAATGATAACAAACCTAAAAAAGTCAAGAAGAAGCAAAACCCTTTCTCAATCGATTATGGTCTTCACCATGGTGCTGGTGGTGGTGGAGGACCTCTTAAGCTTATTGTATTGAATGTTCCAACAGGTCGTGAGATCGAATCCAAATACACCTTAGGTCGTGAGCTAGGTCGTGGCGAATTTGGTGTTACGTATCTTTGCACTGACAAAGAAACTCATGAGGTTTTCGCTTGTAAATCGATTTTGAAGAAGAAGCTGAGAACTGCTGTGGATATTGAAGATGTTAGAAGAGAAGTTCAGATTATGAGGCATATGCCTCAACATCCTAATGTTGTTACTTTGAAGGAGACCTATGAGGATCAACATGCTGTGCATCTTGTTATGGAGCTTTGTGAAGGAGGTGAGTTGTTTGATAGGATTGTTGCTAGAGGCCATTATAATGAGAGAGCTGCTGCTGCTGTTACTAAGACTATCATGGAGGTTGTTCAGGTTCGTCTCCGTTTTCCTCTTTATTTATTTTTATCTCTTTCATTTCTTACTGAATTGGAATCACCAACTTTATAGGATTGAGAGTCATTTTTTAGTCTAAGCTCTAGTATGAATCTTACTGCCATTGTTACTGGTTTTAGCTTCTTGGATATTATTATTGATATGTAGCATTGCTTTTAAAGGAACAAAATTTGCTGCAGAAAGATTTGAAATTCATTTCTTTTCATGTGAATTGAAAGGCTTGGTTTTGATTTTTTTTTTATGATGCGAGATTAATGAGTTTTCGATGTGTTCTTGTAGGTGTGTCATAAGAACGGGGTAATGCATAGGGACCTGAAACCTGAGAACTTCTTGTTTGGAAACAAGAAGGAGACTGCACCTCTTAAGGCGATCGATTTTGGTCTCTCTGTTTTCTTTAAACCAGGTATTGTATTTGTGGTCTTGGTGCTCAATACAAAGTTGATTGATTTGCGGTATGGAAACAAATCTTAACCCACACCATTGTTTTCTTTGCAGGCGAGAGGTTTAACGAAATCGTTGGTAGTCCATACTACATGGCTCCTGAGGTGCTAAAGAAAAATTACGGTCCAGAAGTTGACATTTGGAGTGCAGGTGTCATTCTTTACATTCTGCTCTGTGGTGTCCCCCCTTTCTGGGCAGGTTAGTTTTTTCAGTCTATACTCTCTTCTCCTCGGGTCGTCTGTGGCAAATATGTCTTCAGGGGAAAATATTTGCAGTGATCATAACAATAATGAACTTTTTTCTTAAACCATCTTTAGAAACTGAACAAGGAGTTGCACAAGCAATTATTCGATCTGTACTGGACTTCAGAAGGGACCCATGGCCCAAGGTTTCTGAAAATGCAAAAGACCTTATCAGGAGAATGCTTGATCCTGACCAAAAGCGTCGTCTCACAGCTCAGCAAGTGCTAGGTAAGCTTTTATGGTTTCTAATTTTGCAATTTGCTTTTGTTTTCACATGGAATCTGAGACACAATCATTGGTCTTTGCTTCGTTTTGCCAGATCATCCGTGGTTACAGAATGCAAAGACAGCTCCCAATGTATCATTGGGCGAAACAGTAAGGGCAAGGCTGAAGCAGTTCACTGTCATGAACAAGCTCAAGAAACGAGCACTCCGGGTAAAATACACATCCTTAAAAACATAACCGAAAAATAACATATATATCTCTTGTGATCCAAAAAGCCTAACAATAGTTTCATCTGGTCTTTTTACGTTTTCTCGATAGGTTATTGCTGAGCATTTATCAGATGAAGAAGCTTCTGGTATAAGAGAAGGGTTCCAAATAATGGACACAAGCCAAAGAGGGAAGATTAACATAGACGAACTAAAGATAGGGTTGCAGAAACTTGGTCATGCCATTCCCCAAGATGATTTACAAATTTTGATGGACGCCGTAAGATTTTCATTTATCATTACTTACAATGCTGGTTTTGTGAAGTTAAAGTATGCAATGCACTGAGCTCTCGAGGGCTTTGTTTTTTTTTTTGCAGGGAGATATCGATAAAGATGGATATTTGGACTGTGACGAGTTCATTGCCATATCGGTACACCTAAGGAAAATGGGCAATGACGAGCATCTCAAGAAAGCGTTTGCGTTCTTCGATCAAGACAATAACGGATATATTGAAATAGAGGAGTTAAGGGAAGCTTTATCTGATGAAGTTGGTACCAGTGAAGAAGTTGTTGATGCCATTATTCGCGATGTTGATACCGATAAGGTTGGCTAGCTTCATCATTTTACTCTGGTGTTACTGTTGAAAAGAAAGTCTTAGACAAAAAAAATCAACAATTATTATTCTTTTTTGCAGGATGGAAGAATAAGTTACGAAGAGTTTGCAACAATGATGAAAACGGGAACAGATTGGAGAAAAGCTTCGAGGCAGTACTCAAGGGAACGGTTTAACAGTATCAGTCTCAAACTGATGCAAGATGCGTCGTTGCAGGTTAATGGGTGACACAATATGAGAGAGGTTGAATCTTTGTCACTCAGCATTGGAAGATTGAACCAAAGGGATGCAAATCTTTCCTCATTCCTTTATTTTTATCGTTTTGGGTTTCTTGTTTTTTTTTTAATAACACATTGCGATTAAAGCTTGTTTAGGCATATAAAGTTGTACGATTTGTGTGTTTGATTTCCTGGCTGAAGAGAAAGCGAGCATTGATCAAGAGAGAACAAAGAGTGTTGGCCTTTGGCTGTGTGTAGATATTTTGTATAACTGTATCTTTATGTGGATAAAAATATCATCAATTGTTCTTGGGAAAATCTGTAATTTTGTTATGACCATTCAAGAATAATATGAGAGAATGGATTTGTTTTTTTTTTTGGGAAATCCAGGAGATCCAGAGCCTATGGTGTCCAGAAACAACAAAGGGAGAAAAATGTCGCACAATCGATAGATACTGAACAAACCTCAACGATCTCCTCAAAATCATCAAGCAAGCTGCAAATGAATTATGGAAATTTTGATAACACATGTGAAATGCTTTAAAGACGTATCTAATGAAGAACTATATGGGCCTGAATTTTTTCTCAAACCATGTAAGGAGGTTATTATTAATCCAGAAAAAAAATTAATTTAAATGATAAGAATTGCAGCCCTTTTATTGGTATATCGCTGCATCGAATTCGAATCTGAACACGAGTGGACTAATATTCGTGTACTCTGGATTATTTATTGTCATCATGCATAAAAACGCCAATCATTTCATTAAAGTAGCCGTTTATAATAAATAATTTCCAAAATACAAATACACGTATTTAGAATCGCTTTTCTACTAGCTGAGTTTTACAACTGTTCATGATATTGATCTATTATATTATAAATTTGAACAGCATCACTGACATCTGCTATAGGTTATAGTCACAGAAATATTAAAGTTTAGGACAATTTAGTTTTCGGATAATTGCTTTTTGGTTAAACGTCTAACAAATATCCACGTCCTCGTTGTCTCATCGACACGAGAGACTTACGTGGACATTTTATATTGTTCCTAATGACTTGATTAAAAAATTAACTCAATCAATCATGCAAAAGGTGTGAGACTAACCGTACACGAACGATACACATGTACGATGTCGACCTTTTAGTAAATAACAATATGATTTGAAATTATTAATCATGATTAGTGATTACAGAGTTTTCATTAAAGCTCTCGGCTTTAAAACCGTCCACATTGGACAATTAGGTGCATGTATTTACAATAAAATAAAATAAGATGTCTTTGTATAAACATGTTTTAAAGTTATAGAAACTTTATTTCAACAATATTATTATGTTTAATCTATATAATATAGTTGCTCTATTAACTATCACTAATTACTCGTCGTATTTAAATTATAGACAGTGCGCCAACAAAATTAATAATCGTATTTAATTATTTATTCATACCTAATGTTAAAAGTCAAAAAATGAAGAAGAACTCTAGACTTGGGAGTTGGGACAATGGACATGTTTAACATTTGATGAACTCGATCTGACGTGTCTAGGACCCACTTGCGCCGTTTCATTACAAAAAAAACATCACCTACTTTATTTGATAACTTTCTTTTATTATTTTGGAAATAGAACTCATAATCCAAATTGAATGCAATTTTTAGGAACGAAAGAATGAGAGGAGGTCATTAAAAGCTCGATCGTTATTGTTTTCGTGTTCTCTTATTTTATTTATTTCATCTGAATTAATAATGGAAAAGGAACCGATGTTACGAAAGCAAACTAACCAAGAAAAAACGATAAGGTAATCAGTAAATTGAGAAGAATCAATTCTATATCATCAGTATCACTAAATTCAATATTTGATTTCAACAATTGAAAAATCCATATATGTATATGTCAAAGTCTTATCTTCATAATCCATACTGATTGACGGACCTACGTATATATATTAGATTCGATTTTCAACAATATCGTATAATTATTAATTTATAGTTGTCATGTATTATCCATAAGAAAAGTAAATGTGGCTTTCAGTAGGAAAGAGCAGCCAAGTGAACCAACCCGGTTAGGTCGTTGGTTAAAATTGTTGACCACATACGTGGTTCCAGATATTTGGATAAGAATTGTGACATCAATCGAGTACGTGTTACGGCCCGTATCGCAGCGACGTTGTTATAATTTGCTCCGTAAAGGAGCCAAAACAATACACAACTTGTATTATCACTATATTTTATTAAGTTGAATGATAAATAATAAATATTTATATCGTGCAGTGATAAAGTTGGGCGGTATCAATCAATCGATCGTCGTTTTGTTGGAAAATGTTATGTATGTTGACTTAAAAAAATAAATTTTGAGGACTGTTTTAAGCCGGTCCATGCAAGAATATAATCGTCAATCCCGCCGGCAGATCAAATTGTAAAACGGAGACCAAACACTCGATAGATACAAACAGATGCCCGAACTCATCAGTTTGATTTTTTACAGCATACATATTTTTTTTTTGTTAAATCCTCAATTTGATTTTTAAAACATATTTGGAAAAATATTTTATTTTAGAAGAAAAACGATATATGTTTTGTAGGGTTTTCGTTAACAAGATATCTACATGATTTTATATGATCGTGAAGAAATCAAAGATGGTGAAACATATAATAAAGGTAACATTAAACTTACAGTTTATAAGACTACATACAAATTATTACCTGATTTTTAAAAATATATATATATATATAATAAAAATTATGTATATGTTGAATTATGAGGTAGAAGAATGAAAAGATGATATGGAGTGTTAAAAAAATAAAGTACATGTTGTAAAAATATAACCATTATACATGGTCTAATTAAATAGAAAGTGGACTCCATAAACTTACAGTTCATAATTTTTGAGAGACTGCCATTTGCATATTCTGGATACCACAATTTGTTTTTTTCATCATCTGGATATACAGCTTAAACCTTTTTGAAAAGCCGCCAAAAAAAAAAAAAGAGACCTGTTCTCAAGAAAAAAAATATTGAAAGTCGCATGTGACCATGTGTTATAACTTATAAACCAACTTGAAGTTTGGACCCAGACTCCTGACATCCTTAAAATTATAAAATTTGATCAGCATTACAGATATGTCATTTCCTAGGATTGTAAAATATCAAAAATATTAATTTTATGTAAAACTTATAGGTGAATCGGTGGTGATACATGTACATATTACTTACTGGCATTCCCTGAGACACGTGATTGAAGTTGGAAAAATGTTTTAAAAGTCGCGTATGGAGTTACGTTATACGTTTCTTGTACATTTGTGCTTGGTTTATGATTTGTGTTAAAAACTTAAACTAACTAGTTTTCGTAAAATGATTTGATTCCATATTTAATACGATTTCTTGCACAGCTTCAAACAACCATTCCTTCACCATTTTCAGGTTTAAAAATATTAGCAATTCCGCCGTTTCATTTTAGTATTTATTTTCTATTTTATGTAGGCTAAAAATTTGTAGTGGAATTTGTTAACCAAACAAAAAAAGTGTGTAATGGAATGTACGACAATTTTTCTTGACGGTTTTGAGGTCGACACTTGAGAGTTGAGACGATAGGAAAAAAAAAAAAGAACTGTAAAAAAAATTTAAATATTTGCAATGAGTTGTCTCTCGGATTCAGCAATAAGGCACAAATATCATGATTTTTTTAGCACTTATATATAAATAATATACACGGGAAAGTATGAAGACACGTGGCATGATCGCAACGGGCAATCGTCAATCTCATGTCATATATAAAGCATCGTCTCCGCCATCTTCATTAGCCGAAAACATCGTTTCGATAACTGTTATTGATTGACAGCTGAAATCTTCATTGATTTGGCGGCGTTTCCGTACTTGTTATTGTTTCTTCGTAAACATTTAGCTTCTTCATAATCAAGCTTATCTCTCCGTTCCTCATTTTGCCGTATTTTCTCTCTTTGCAACTCCGAAGCAATCCGGTTAGTACTACCGGTTTCTTCGAGCTCAAATTTGATTCTTTTTGTTTCCCATTTCTCTCGTCATTAATTGAAACTTACTATTCCTTCGGGTTGGGAGCTGAGCACGGAGAAATTTTAAGTTTCGAGTTTTAATTTTTTTTAAGATTCAGTTTATTTCACCGACTCAGCTCGTTTGCAGTTTCCAGGAAGAAACTGAATATTTGCAAAATCTCCAATTTGCTTCTTAGATTCATTATCCATTTTGGCAATTTTCTAGTTTGACTTTGTTTTGTCCCGAAGAGATATAATCTTTAGGGAATTAAAAAAGACAGCTTTAAGCTCGAATTTGTCATTTATATTCTTCAAAGTCCTGATTTTTTTTGTCTGTTTTGTTTCTTGTAGAAGCCGAATTTTAAACGAGGCTTAGTTGGAGTTTCATATGAATACATATTACTGTTTAAAATCCTCTCGAATGATAACGTTGTTGGTTTTTTTTTTGTGATTATTTGAAACAGTTAACTCAAGTAGCCTTGAGAAGATGACGATTACATCAAATATCTCTGTCCAGAACGACAACCTCGTTGTTCAAGGGAAGACTATCCTCACCAAAATCCCCGACAACATTATATTAACTCCGGTAACGGGTAATGGATTCGTTTCCGGTGCATTTATAGGCGCAACATTTGAACAAAGCAAGAGTCTTCATGTGTTCCCCATCGGTGTATTGGAGTAAGCACCTTAAATTTTTGATTTTTTTCCCTGATATAGGGACTTTCTATGAGCTATTTGAGCAATCAAGGTCCTTTGAGGATTGTTTGAGCTTATTGTTTGAAAATGTTTCACAGGAATCTTCGTTTCATGTGCTGTTTCCGGTTTAAACTGTGGTGGATGACACAGAGAATGGGAAGCTGTGGAAAAGATATTCCTTTAGAGACTCAGTTCATGCTACTGGAGAGTAAGGATGAGGTTGAAGGAAATGGAGGTGATGCTCCCACTATATATACCGTCTTTCTCCCTCTTCTTGAAGGCCAATTCAGAGCTGTTCTGCAAGGAAATGAGAAGAATGAGATAGAGATTTGCCTTGAGAGCGGTAAGTAAACTAATTGTACCAATGATCCATAAAAACGAACTTACAAGTTCCAGATGTAAGAACTGAAATTTTGTTTTGGTTGATCTTGTTTTCACAGGAGATAAGGCAGTTGAAACTAGCCAGGGAACTCACCTTGTCTATGTTCATGCTGGAACCAATCCCTTTGAAGTTATCAGGCAATCCGTAAAGTATGTTCCAAAAATAGCCATATTATTATGTTCTGTTTCATGGATGGTAATGTTATCTGTGTTTCTTACGCGGCATTCCTTTGTTATGTACAGGGCTGTGGAGAGACACATGCAGACATTTCATCATCGTGAGAAGAAGAAGGTGAGTCTTCATATGTCATGGTTCTGGTCACAGAAAGAGTTCACTCTGGTTTGGTATGATCTCCTTATTTTCTTCTTCTTTGTTTGGTTAGCTTCCTTCTTTCCTAGACTGGTTTGGCTGGTGCACATGGGATGCGTTCTATACAGACGTGACAGCTGAGGGCGTAGACGAAGGCCTTAGAAGGTACCTACTAACCCAAATTGTTATAATACTGGTAATTTTTAAAGCTTTATAAGTTGATTGAGTGTCTGATGCTTTTGGTTTATTGCAGCCTTTCAGAAGGAGGTGTTCCTCCAAGATTTTTGATTATAGACGATGGTTGGCAACAAATAGAAAATAAAGAGAAAGATGAAAACTGTGTGGTTCAGGAAGGAGCACAGTAAGATTTCTCAGTCTTTTGTTTTTGTATTCATGTAGATGAGCATCCAACATATATCCTCAATTCACTAAATAATATTCCAGCAAAACTAGAACGAGACTCGAGTATCTTAAAATATTGCTTATGTGGGCAGAAAATTAGAATCATGTGTTTCAATCTGTGCATAACAACTGTCGAGTCTTTTGTAGTTTTGTTCCTAAGCAGAGGTGTGAGTGTGTTCACTTGACAGCTCGAGCTTGAGTATATTCTACAGTTTGTTACCTCGAGATTTTATTGGAGAAAATTGGCTTGGAAAATGCTAACACTTTCTGCATTCTCATATATGCAGGTTCGCTACTAGGCTTGTTGGAATCAAGGAGAATTCAAAATTTCAGAAGAGTGTTCCGAAGGATACACAAGTATCAGGACTTAAGAGTGTCGTTGACAATGCGAAGCAGAACCATAATGTGAAGTATGTCTTTTTTTCTTAAAATTTGTGACACTGATTTTCAAGATGATTAATGTTTCATTCTATCAAAGCATAGAGCAAGTGACAGTAAGATTTCATACTCACACGTTTTACTCCTTTACCTACAGACAAGTTTATGCGTGGCACGCTTTGGCTGGCTACTGGGGTGGAGTTAAACCTGCTGCCTCTGGAATGGAACACTATGACAGTGCATTAGCATATCCAGTTCAATCCCCAGGTGTCTTAGGGAACCAACCAGATATAGTAATGGACAGTCTAGCTGTTCATGGTCTCGGTCTTGTCAACCCTAAGAAAGTTTTCAACTTCTACAATGAGCTACATTCGTACTTGGCTTCATGTGGTATAGATGGAGTCAAAGTTGATGTGCAGAACATCATCGAAACCCTCGGTGCTGGTCTTGGTGGGAGAGTCTCTCTCACTCGTAGCTATCACCAAGCTCTAGAAGCTTCTGTTGCCCGGAACTTCACAGATAATGGTTGCATATCTTGCATGTGTCACAACACAGACGGATTATACAGCGCGAAACAAACTGCTATTGTTAGAGCATCTGATGATTACTACCCAAGAGATCCGGCTTCTCACACCATCCACATTGCATCAGTAGCATACAATACCCTTTTCCTTGGAGAGTTCATGCAACCTGACTGGGATATGTTCCATGTAAGTAAAGAGAGATTTTATGTCTTTACACATCTAAGAAGCATTTGTTCGCTTGTATCTGAAGCTTTGGTGTTTTCAGAGTCTACACCCAACTGCAGAGTACCATGCCGCAGCACGTGCAGTAGGTGGATGCGCAATCTATGTCAGGTTAAGCCTTACCTATCATCATTTAACTTGATTCTTTTTCTGACTAGGTGATATTTAATCCGAGGTTTTAACTGGAGATATGTTTTGTCAAATTATATGAGCAGCGATAAGCCAGGCAACCACAACTTTGATCTATTGAGGAAGCTGGTTCTTCCCGATGGTTCAGTTCTTCGTGCTAAGCTTCCGGGTAGGCCTACCCGTGACTGCTTATTCGCTGATCCAGCTAGAGATGGAATCAGGTTTGACTGTTTTCTAACTAACTATCTCTTTATTTTCCACTTCTAAGCCTAAGCATAACACTTTCAAAAACTGATATTTCTTTTCAGCTTGCTCAAGATCTGGAACATGAATAAGTTGACTGGTATAGTTGGTGTATTCAACTGTCAAGGTGCTGGTTGGTGCAAGGACACAAAGAAGAACCGAATTCATGATATTTCTCCTGGCACACTCACGGGTTCTGTCCGTGCGGATGATGCTGACCTCATTACTCAAGTGGCTGGTGAAGATTGGAGTGGAGATTCAATAGTCTACGCATACAGATCAGGTAATAAAACAATCAATCTACTTTCCTCAGACAATACCAAAACTCGAACATTACAGATCAATGCTAAAAAACTTGAGCTTGGTTTTTGATTTACAGGGGAGGTGGTAAGACTACCAAAAGGTGCTTCAATTCCTCTCACTCTCAAAGTCCTCGAATATGAACTTTTCCACATCTCTCCTTTGAAGGTACGTTTTAATATTAGATACATTACTAATGACTTGGATTGATAACAATTTGGAATCATAAGGTGACTTTTATTTTTGGAAATTTGGCCATTACAGGAAATCACTGCAAACATCTCATTCGCACCTATCGGACTTGTAGACATGTTCAACTCAAGTGGGGCTATTGAGTCGATGGATATCAATTCCGTGACAGACAAGAAACCAGAACTCTTCGATGGAGAGGTCTCCTCGGCTTCTACCGTGCTTAGCAATAACCGTTCTCCAACATCTCTGATATCTCTCATTGTTAGAGGTTGTGGTCGTTTTGGAGCTTACTCTTCTCAATGTCCACTAAGATGCGGCGTTGAGAATGCAGAGACTGATTTCATGTACGACGCTGAGGTTGGACTTGTGACGTTGAATCTACCAGTGAGGAAATGTTCAGATGGCAAGTTGAGATTCTGGTCTAAAGTCTAAACCCAAAAGCTTCTTTGTAGTTTGGGCTATTCTTTCACCATTTTGTCATTCATCATATTTCTAGTAGTATAAGGTTAGGAAAGTAATGGTTCTTTGTAGTAATGTAATCTTGTTTTGATGTTAAATTCCAAATTAACATAGTTTTCACTTTCCAGTGAGCTCTTACTGCATTGTGGCCTACTTTATACTCGTAATCCAGTCAGTCATATTTTTATCTCGGTATAATTTTTTTTACACTAATTATATATAAAAAATGCTAGATCCCACAATTAACCAAAAAGTCTAGTTTTAAGCGAACCCTTGTGTTTTTGGCTTACTTTACTAAAAGTCCATTGTATTAAAATCTTGATGTATTTTTTTATGTTAATATTCATCTGATTTTGTTGATATAAAATAGAAAATGAGGATAAAGTAAATCTTGATGTCTTTTTTTTTTTTTTTTTTTCTTTTTCTTGTTAAGGCCGTTTCTCTCAAATCAAACGGATTTATATTTAATAAAAGCTAAAAGTTGACAAAGGACTTCACTTTTTTTTTTTGTCTTTGAAATAATTGATAATCATAAAACATCGGAGGAAATTCCGAAATCAATGTCCGTAGACTAAGGTACATAAAAAAAAAAGAAGAAGATATGTCTCAAAATTAACAATATTTCATAATGTTAAAGCTTAATTGAAGAATGCAGTTTTACCCTTTTTTTACTTCACTACTTGGGTTGCTCCTCGGCAGCTGGCTTACTCTGCTCCTCCGCCGTTTCTGACGGTGGAGTTGGAGGTGGAGGAGCGGCGGAAACGGTGGGAATGCCGGCATCGATACAGCTACGACATTTTCTTTCGACCCAACCTTCGATGTCGTGGTCTCCGCCGTCAGATAAATGGCGACCGCCGCAGAGCCGAGCGAAGACTCCAGCTAAGACGGATAAAATGGTAATGACAGCTAAGACGACAACAAGTGTTTCTATTGAACGGTGGTCTGAGTTTTGACTCGGCTGGTCTTGAGAGGATGGGTCTATGTATATGGTGGTTGGTGTGGTTGTGTTGCTGACTTGGTCATCGAGCCTTGCCATGACTCCGAACATGAAAGAAAGACTTAAACTGAGAATGAGAGAAAGGGAGAGAGAAATAGAGTTTCAGGCGAGCTTTGTGGGAGGAAAGGTTTAGGACTTCAAGTGGAGAGATTGTGGTTAATTTATATTGTCTTTTTTGTTTTGTAAATTGTTAATTATATTAACTTTATGATAAAACAACAAACTATTCAATTTTCAAAAAAAAAAATATTATATAATTTATGTACTCAATTGGTTCATTGGCATTGAAGTTGAAGGATCTTTACACGGTCAGTCATTTGAAATCAATTATATGAGTGTAGTTAGTATATGCAAGTAATTAACTAATTTATTAAAAATAAACAACCAATGAGATTAATAAAATATTAGTACTATACATATTCGAAAATTAGATATTGCAATTCCCAATTTGTCCTCAGTGTCTGCAAAACCAAAACCACATGCATTTGGTTAAAACGAAGAGGTGTTTGTTTTGTTGTCCCCATCAAACCTTCAATGACCCTCTCTGCAACTTCTACTCTTCTGCCTTTTGACTCAATTACACATTTTTTATTCTTACAAATTAAATGTGATAATCATGACTATGTGTATATATATATATATATATATATTCATTTTTAACTATGAACTCGCTAGTAACTTATTTAGATTTATGTGGCCTTGTCTTTTTTTGGTCTGTTAAGTTTTGGCTGGTGATATCAATGGTGGGGTTTGTTCACCTTGTTCTATCTATCCATCTTCCTATTTTTTATATATCAATGTGACAATGTGTCAGCTCAATAATGTGATTCAGTCAAAAGAAATGTCACTACAACAATTTCTAAATTTCTGTTTATTCATAAGAAAATCAAGAAACTGGCAATAATTGACGCAAAAAAAAATTGATGAAAGAAGAAAAACGAATAAAGTCAATAAACAGCCCATCATATGAATCATATTAACCCAAGAAGCTCAACTTAGTATAGAATTCCTTAATGGACCTTTCCTTAACATCTTTCATTTTCATTTCCTTTTGGAAAAAAAATCAGAGAACCCAAAATTGTAAATATTATGAAGCCTTAATAAAACCCAGTCTGAGAATTTTAATTGGCTAGTGATGGGAATTTTACAAGTTATGGTATCGAGGAAGAGAAGGGTTGACTTTGAATAGAAGTAAATAAGTACTGTATACTGCAATTGAACTATTCTTTAGAATTTTTCTTAACTATCACCTAAAACCACTTTACAACAAATCAACGGTTTATGTATATTTATCAAGTGGCATTTACAATGTGTGTCAAATTATCGCCGTTGGATCTCTTTTACGTTGGACTTGGACAACGTACGAGCGAAGACCCAGGGAAGACTTTCAATATGCCACCGTCAGATCTTACTAATGTGAAGAAATACACACCGTCGATTAAACTCTAATGTAGACTCTACCACATTGGATAATATATTCTCAGTTTTCTCTGAAACTTGGGGAAATAAAAGAAAGACGTTGGACAAAAGAGCGAAGACTCAGCGTGGATTGACCAAAACTAATCCAACTAAACTACGATGGCCGTTGGAAATGAGAGCACGGCGGCGATGGCTACTGCTTCTAGCATTGGTGACGAGATACTGAAGGCACGTACGGATAAGAGAGAATATCGGAGGATTGTTCTCAAAAATTCTCTCGAGGTGTTGTTAATCAGCGATCCTGAGACTGATAAGGTAAAATCGATTCCTATGATACTTATACCGGCAAGAAATATATCTGAAGATTAATTTGAATCCGTGATTTCTCAGTGTGCTGCTTCAATGAACGTTAGCGTTGGATCGTTCTCGGACCCTCAAGGATTAGAAGGGCTAGCTCATTTCCTTGGTAATCGTTTTTAATCACGTTGTAATGTTTGTCTTCATAGCAGGATTCAATCATTGAGCTCAGTTAATTATGTCTTTTTAACTATTGATTTATCAACTCTTTTCATTTGTATTTATTAATTTCAATACTTTATGTGATGGCCGTGAAGAATAATAACATCTGATTTTATGCTTTCCCTTTAATTGTTTTTTTTTGTGGGAATCAGAGCATATGTTGTTTTACGCTAGTGAAAAATACCCTGAGGAAGATAGTTACTCCAAGTACATCACTGAAGTAATGTTCTTCTCCAGCTCTCGAATTCAAACTTGATCATAAAAATTATGTTCCATCAAGTTCATGGCATGGTGCTTATTTATTGGAATTATGTATTTTTGTAGCATGGAGGGAGCACAAATGCTTATACATCTAGTGAAGATACAAACTACCATTTTGATATTAACATTGATTCTTTTGATGAGGCTTTAGACAGGTAGACTTGCATTTGCTTTTTTTTTTTTTTTTTTTTATCTCTTGCTTGCTTATGTTGTCTGAGTTTCCTTTTGACATTTTCTGATACTTATGTTATTGCCTAACCAGGTTTGCACAATTCTTTATTAAACCACTGATGACAGCTGATGCCACCATGAGAGAGATCAAGGCTGTCGACTCTGGTTAGCTTTTGATTTTGTAGCTTTCTAGTTGCAGTTTTTATAACTAAAAACTTCTAACGACTTCTCTTCCCTCTTTTCCAGAGAATCAGAAAAACTTGTTGTCTGATTCTTGGCGTATGCGCCAGGTACTTCCCTCTGCGCTCCAAAAACAAGAATCTGGGTTAATTGCCTAATATCTATCCATTTGACAACCCACAAGTCTGTTGATGATGTATTTAGCATCTAACTTGAGTTTTGTCTTCCTTTTTCATTGACACAGTTAGATAAGCATCTAAGTAGAGAAGACCATCCATATCACAAATTTAGCACAGGTTCATGTCTGACCTATTCTTAGTTGGTGTTGACTGGCTTAGATTTGATGCTGTGATCGATAAGTAAAGTCAGTGTTCCTTCCCAATATTTTATCTCCTGCTAATAATGTGATATTTTTGCTTAGGGAACTTGGATACTCTTCATGTACGACCTGAAGCAAGAGGAATAGATACAAGGCTTGAACTAATTAAATTCTATGATGAACACTATTCTGCCAATATTATGCATCTGGTTGTTTATGGCAAGGGTAGGTTTTGGAGCTAGCCTAAAATCCTTTTTTGTAACATTCAGAACATAAAAGTAGCATATTTAACAATTATACATTTCTTTGGTCTGGATGTCTTCAGAAAACCTTGATAAAACTCAAGGTCTAGTGGAAGAGTTGTTCCAGGAAATTCGAAACACCAACAAGGATATTCCTCGATTTCCTGGTCAACCGTGTACTCCAGACCATTTGCAGGTTTTATTCCTTATTTGAGCTTTAGCATTTACAAGAAATGAAGCTAAATTCATGCGAGAATGTTTCTAAGATGCTTTTCATTGGTTTTAGGTTCTTGTGAAGGCTGTTCCTATAAAACAGGGTCACGAGCTTAGTGTCTCATGGCCTGTAACACCTAGCATCCATCATTATGAAGAGGCACCATGCAGATATATTGGTGATCTAATTGGTCATGAAGGCGAAGGAAGTTTGTTTCATGCCTTAAAAATCTTGGGTATGTTTTCTTTACGGCCAAATTAGTAAACGTTTTAGCAGATTCTACCTGAAAGAGGTAATAAATTGAAAAGTAGTTGTAGGCTTCAGCTCTATAATTTTGGTTTTCAAAATGATATCTTACTTTTTTGTAAGTTGTCGCTGCTAATTTTCACAAGAAGTCTTAAAGATTAGTTGTATTCTTATTTGAATTTAGAGGTGTTTCTTGTTTGCGATTTCTTTGTTCTCCTTGTCCTTATCCGCTGTGATTATTAAAGAACATTTATATAGGTTGTCTCGCTGATATTTAGAAAAGTGCTTTAGAAACTGCAGTTCTTTGTTGTTTCAGCTGTAGATGGTAGCTATAGAATTTCTGCCCTATCCTGGCATGTTATATCCTCTAAGAGTTCTATTCTAGTCGAATACGAATTTATTTTCTTAAGAAAATTGCTCAGCTGCTTGTTTACTAATTTGTTTAATACTTATCTATGTATTAGCTGTTCTAGTAGTCTTGCTTATTTTTCCTAATACTTGCACAGGTTGGGCAACTGGACTGTACGCTGGCGAAGGAGACTGGAGTATGGAATATTCTTTCTTCAATGTTTCGATTGACCTTACCGATGCTGGACATGGTGGGTTTCTGTATTCTACAGAAGTTCGCAACAATGTTCTTATGTTGAATAGATGGTATCGGTGTGGTTGATGTTTTAGTCAGTACATGATATTTTCTGGATTTGGTTTGATTTTGTCCTTGCTTGGTATGCAGAGCATATGCAAGATATTTTAGGTTTGTTGTTCAGACACATCAAGCTTTTGCAACAATCTGGTGTTTCCCAGTGGATTTTTGATGAGGTATTATTAAGTTGTTTGATACATGTTTCCACCTTTTGTCTTGTTGCTCTTATTCTTGCTACTTTTCCTATTTATTCAGTGTTTTAAAGATCTTGATACATGTTTATTTTTATTGTAGCTCTCAGCTATCTGTGAGGCAGAATTTCATTATCAAGCCAAAATAGACCCAATCTCTTATGCAGTAGATATTTCATCAAACATGACGGTAATAGTATTTTTCGGATGTTCAATATCGTTAAATACCTATTTCTGCTTGATATATATTATGTAAACTTTACGATGAACCAAAAGCAGAATATATGCTTACTTCTTACAGTCTCATCAAACATTACTAGATCAGCTATATGAAGTTTGATTTCGTGATTTTTTTTTTTTTTTTTTTGAATTCTTTGTTTATTTGTAATTATGCTTCAGATATACCCAACCAAGCATTGGCTGGTTGGATCATCACTACCTTCGAAATTTAATCCAGCTATTGTACAGAAGGTTCTTAATGAGCTTTCTCCCAATAATGTTCGGTAAGTCTCTTTTCCTGGCATGCTTCTCTTTGCAAAAGAAATGGATAACCTATTCTATTCATTTGCCTTACTGCCTACTATGCTCGAACTAAATTTGTACCAAGCTAATTTTGTATTTGTCTCATTTGTTCTGAGAAGAGAGATTAGGAAGGTGCTAAATGTTTTTATTGCTATTGACCATATGATTTCTATTTTAAGCAACTTCCCACGAGCTTTGTCAGTTTACTTTAAGCAGCCTCAGTCCCTAATTTGTCACGATTTGCATGTGGTTCAAACATTGCTCACAGCCTAGTAAGCTCGCCATGTCACAGAATCTAATGCTATTATATTTGTAGAATATGCTGGGAATCAAATAAATTTGAAGGGCAAACTGACAAGGTTGAGCCATGGTATAACACTGCTTATTCTCTTGAGAAGATAACTGAATGCACCATTCAGGTTGGTTTTTGTTATATTAATTTCCTGAAGATCCTATTATAGTTGCATGTTTCTTTTCCTCTGCTCGAAATTATACTCTGTTTGATTCAATATTTTTCTATTATTCTGGAAGAAGTTCAATTTGGTTTGTGCTTAACAATTGCAGGAGTGGATGCAGTCTGCCCCTGATGTAAACCTTGTTCTACCAACACCTAATGTCTTCATTCCTACGGATTTTTCATTAAAGGATGTTAAAGATAAGGTTCAGTTCCATCACTCTAGTTACATTTACAAATGTCTATTTAAAGTTTAATGCATGAAGCAGTTATCTAATGTCACGAAATTAAGTTCTGTAACAGGACATAGATCCTGTTTTGTTGAGAAAGACATCGTTCTCAAGATTGTGGTATAAGCCTGATACAAAGTTCTTCAAACCAAAGGCATACATAAAGATGGATTTTAACTGCCCCCTTGCAGTCAGCTCTCCCGACGCCTCAGTTCTTTCAAATATATTTGTTTGGTTGCTTGTGGACTATTTGAATGAATATGGTACGATTGATAGATAGACGTCTTTCAGTTATTTATCTTTCATCTAGGGCTCTAGACATTACGCAAGACAACTGTATGCTAAATATTAGGAACTAAGGCTCTGAAAGGCGAGGTCCATCTGTCTCATGTCAAATGCTTCCATAACTTTTTTTTCTTCTGATATCCTGTTTTGAATTCCTTGTAGCTCTCTTCAAATAAAAATGTCAGTACTCATTTTGATTATCAAGATGACGAGTCTGCTGCTTTATATTGCATCTCTTGTACTGGAGCTCTCATTAAGCTTTACTTCTATGTTTCAGCATATTATGCTCAGGCTGCTGGGCTTGACTATGGATTAAGTCTTTCGGACAATGGTTTTGAGGTGATTTATACAAGGATATTGAAATTTCCTTGTGTATTTTGCTCAACGAATTTCATATTTGACTAACATTTTCTCATTTTCCAGCTCTCTCTTGTTGGCTTTAATCACAAACTAAGGATCTTGCTGGAAGCTGTCATTCAAAAGATAGCAAAATTCGAAGTTAAACCTGACAGGTTTTCTGTTATCAAGGTAGCCTTGTTAGTAGAATTTGTCTCTCTTTCTAAAAAACCTTTTTAATATTTTGACAACTTCCTCTCTACATCCAATAAGCCGTGTTACCAGCTGCTTTCCTGTCCTGTAATAGGAAACGGTCACAAAGGCATACCAAAATTACAAATTCCGAAAACCATATGAACAAGGAATGTATTACTGCTCATTAGTATTACAAGATCAGATTTGGCCTTGGACAGAGGAAGTAGATGCTCTTTCTCATTTGGAAGCTGAAGACTTGGCTAAGTTCGTTCCAGTGCTGTTATCAAGGACATTTGTTGAGTGCTATATAGCAGGTATAACATTATCCTTGATGTTTGATCGTATTTGGTCACTAATCTTCTTGCTTTACTTATAGCCGTTGTGATGTCTCATTTCAGGAAATGTTGAGAAGAACGAAGCTGAGTCAATGGTCAAGCATATTGAAGATGTTCTTTTTAACGACCCAAAATCTATTTGTCGTCCGTTATTCCCATCTCAGTTCCTAACGAATAGGATTGCAGAGCTCGGAACAGGAATAAAATACTTCTACTATCAAGAAGGTTCAAACTCCAGTGATGAAAATTCTGCTCTAGTTCATTATATTCAGGTAGAGTTGCGACCAGATTAGTAAATTGCCTTTGAACTAAGTGGTATCATCAACCTGTTTTCTGCATGTGTTAAAAAGCTTTTCTTGTAGATATTGGTACGTAAGCTCTTAGTGAGTTTAGAAGGTTTCTTCTTGTTGACCTTAGTTTTCTTGGTAACTGAAATTGGTTTACCACGAACAGGTTCATCAAGATGAAATTTCCATGAATAGTAAACTTCAGCTATTCGAACTAATCGCAAAGCAAGCCGCATTCCACCAGCTTAGAACTATTGAGCAACTTGGTTACATCACTTCACTTTCTCAGAGGTACATAGAGTTTTTAGTGTGTTTGAATAACTCTGACTTATCTTTGATGCATAATCACTTTTCTGCAACACAGCAACGATGCCGGTGTCTATGGCCTTCAGTTCATTATCCAGTCTTCTGTTAAGGTACCAACTTGTATGGCCTCTCTATACACTCAGACTTTTCATAGTTAATGCATCTCTTTAATAACCTTTGAGTTTATCGTTAATAGGGTCCTGGACATATTGATTCAAGGGTCGAGTCACTACTCAAGGACCTCGAGAGTAAACTATACAATATGAGCGATGAAGAATTCAAGGTGAGATGACACAAGAAGATATTATAGATGATGTTTGCTTTGCTTGATTATAAACATTGTGGTACTAACTGACATGACTTTCTCCGCAGAGCAATGTAACATCTTTGATAGACATGAAGCTTGAAAAACACAAGAACTTGGATGAAGAATCCTGGTTTTACTGGGCAGAAATTCAAACAGGAACACTCAAATTCAACCGCATAGATGCAGAGGTAATATACAAAACATCTTTTTCCAACTTTTTTTTTTTTTGTAACAATCTCTGAATTAAGAACCTTCTACTTGGATTACTAGTCTTCTTAAAAGAAGTATTAACACGAAGAGATCGACTGATTATGTTGGGGTTTGCTTTATGGTTAGGTGTCTGCCTTGAGAGAGCTAACAAAGGAAGAACTGATAGATTTCTTTGATGAATACATAAAGGTTGATGCACCAAAAAAGAAATCGTTGAGCATATGTGTATACGGAAACCAGCATTTGAAGGAGATGGCATGTGACAAAGACAAAGTCTCATCACCATCCATAGAAATCGAAGACATTGTCTGTTTCAGAAAGTCGCAGCCTCTTTATGGGTCTTTAAAACTGTGAGGAGGTCCCAACTCTTATCAGAGATAATATACACAAACAACCATACGTCAAAGGGAAAAAAGCAGAAGTTGGTCATATTTAAATAGCCAACACTTGAATCCAAAGTCATGGAAAATTCAAAATGGAATAATACTGATGAAAACTTGGCAACATATATACATAATTGTGTGATGATTGTTATCGCATTGAACTACACTTTACGTATTTTATACTTGTATGATAAGTGAACAGTGGAGTTGGTATTGAGTGTATAGATCACGTGTGGAAAGTTTTGTTGGTAGGGGTGCGTTGGAACCGTTAAATCTGTATCACTTAGGAAAAGATAGACCGTTAATAATAGTGGGACGCAGACTCTAACACATTGTATAATAACACTAGATTAGAGACGAAAAAAGTGTAGCTAAAGTTTGGACATATAAACGAGGAAAGAATAAAAAAGAAAGTAGTTTGCTTAGTTGGAAATTGATCCCATAGGAAGACTTTTAACTACATCAAGTAATGGCCGTCGGATCTGTATTACTTGGGGAAACATACACCGTTTATAGTCAACGTAGGCTGTAACTCATTATACAGTTGATTCTCTGATGAAGAAGTTATAGGGACATATAAACACCTCACATTGGAGATGATCTGAAAGAAAGAAGTTAGAGAAGACTGCGTTGACTAAACTATCCCAAGTAATCGAAAGGTTATGGCGGTTGGAACGGAGATCGCGAAGGCGACGGTGGATGACGGTGACGATATACTGAAGCCGCGCGCCGACAAGAGAGAGTATCGGAGGATTGTTCTCAAGAATTCGCTGGAGGTGTTGTTAATAAGCGACCATGAGACTGATAAGGTAAGATTGCATTGTGTTCTACTTTTACCGATAAGAAAATAGTCATGAAGATTAATATGAATCTGTGCTTTCTTAGTGTGCTGCTTCAATGAACGTTAGCGTTGGATCATTCTCGGACCCGGATGGATTGGATGGTCTAGCTCATTTCCTAGGTAGTTTTTTTTTTCTACTGGATCTAAGATTTCAGATTAATGATTCTTTTCATAACATGATTCAATCATTGAGCCGAGCTAGAGTCGGTCAGTAAAATATTTCGTGTCGATTTTGATGTACATGCCCGTTTAATTATTTTGAGGGATCAGAGCATATGCTATTTTATGCAAGTGAAAAATACCCTGAGGAAGATGGTTTCATGACGTACGTCTCTGAGGTAATAATGTTCTTCTATAAATTGATGTTCTTGCATTGGTTTCTTCTTTTAATTTAAGGCAACTTTAAAATAAAGAGAAAAATATTATATGTGGTTATTGGGAATTCTGTATTTTTTTTTTTTAGCACGGAGGGCGCACAAATGCGTATACATCTACTGAAGATACAAACTACCATTTCGATGTCAACTCAGATTCTTTTGATGAGACTTTAGAAAGGTAAGCTTGCATTTGTTTTTTTCTTTCACGCTCTTGCTTACTGTTGTTGTTTTTGACAGTGTAAGATTCTTCTCTTATATATTGCCTTATCAGGTTTGCACAGTTCTTTATCAAACCACTGATGTCAGCTGATGCCACCATGAGGGAGATCAAGGCTGTCGACTCTGGTTAGCTTTTCACTTTCTCGTTAGCTTTTTAGTTGCAGTTTCTTTACTAACCAAATTCTAACGAGTTCTTTTCCAGAGAATCAGAAAAACTTGTTGTCTGATTCTTGGCGTATGCGCCAGGTACTTCCCTCTGCGCTCCAAAAAAGAGAAAAGAAAAATCTGGATTGTATTATATCTATATATTTGACAACCCACAAGCCTGTTGATGTGTATTTAACATCTAACTTGAGTTTTCTCTTCCTTTTTCATTGACACAGTTAGAGAGGCATCTAAGTAGAGAAGACCATCCATTTCACAAATTTAGCACAGGTTCATGTTTGACCTATTTTTAATTGGTGTTCATAAGAGAAGTCAGTGGTCCTTCCCCCAATTTTTCTCTCCTGCTAAGAAAGTGATATTTTTGCTTAGGGAATTTGGATACTCTTCATGTACGACCCGAAGCAAAAGGAATAGATACAAGGAGTGAGCTTATTAAATTCTATGATGAACACTATTCTGCCAATATCATGCATCTGGTTGTTTATGGAAAGGGTAGGTTTTGGAGTTAGCTCAAATGTCCATTTTTTGTTACTTGCAGAAAAAAATAGTAAGCATATATAACAGTTATACATCTATTTTCTGTGGATGTCTTCAGAAAACCTTGATAAAATTCAAGGTTTAGTGGAAGAGTTGTTCCAGGAAATTCGAAACACCAACAAGAATATTCCTAGATTTCCTGGTCAGCCGTGTACTCCAGACCATTTGCAGGTTTTTGTTCCTTATTTCATCTTTAGCATTTTCATGAAACGAAGATAAATTCATTTTAGAATGTTTCTAAGTTGTTTTTTCATTGGTTATAGGTTCTTGTGAAGGCTGTTCCCATAAGGCAGGGTCACAAGCTTACTGTTTCATGGCCTGTAACACCTAGCATCCATCATTATGAAGAAGCACCGTGCAGGTACATTGGTCGTATAATTGGTCATGAAGGCGAAGGAAGTTTGTATCATGCCTTAAAAATCTTGGGTAAGTTTTCTTTCGGACAAGCTAATAAATGTTTTGGCAGGTAATTAATAAATTGAAATGTAGTTGTAGTCTCAGTTCTCTAATTCTGTTTTTTCAAAATGATATCTTACTTTTCTTGGAGGATAAGTTATCGCTACTAGAAAAGTGTGTCTCTACCCACTAAAGAGTTCCATCTAATAGAATTTTTATTCTCTTAAAATTTTTGCTTAACTGCATGCTTACTTAATTTTGTGCTGCAGATCTGTGTATCAGCATTTTTATACTTAGTAATCTTGCATAATTCTTCTTAGTACTTGCACAGGTTGGGCAACGCGACTGTATGCTGGTGAATCAGGCTCAAAAATGGAGTATTCTTTCTTCAATGTTTGGATTGATCTTACTGATGCTGGCCATGGTGGGCTTTTATGTATTCTTTTGTGTTAAGTTTTTAATATTCTAAGGAAGCTCGAAATAATATTTCTTCTGTTGAAAGATGGTAAGCAATGTCTTGATATTTTATGGCTTTGGCATACAACAGAGCATATGGAAGATGTTTTAGGATTGTTGTTCAGACACATAAAGCATTTACAAGAGTCTGGTGTTTCCCAGTGGATTTTTGATGAGGTATAACTATAATTTGTTTCTGTTATTCTCTACTTTTCGAATCTGGCTAGTATTCCTATTGATACATCTGTATTGTTTGCTGAAGCTCTCAGCTATCTGTGACGCAGAATTTCATTATCAAGCCAAAATAGACCCAATTTCTTATGCAACACGTATTTCATCAAAAATGACGGTAATAGTACTTTCAGCTGTTCAAACTACTTCTCATACTTTCCCTATCGTTTAAGCTTTTTATTATATTTTACTGCTCGATCTGTACTTGGCCTTTACGATGAACACATGTTTTACCTCTTACAGTCTCATCAAGCATTACTAGTGGATAAACGTTTCACTCTTTTTTCTAATCTTCTGTGTCTTACTCTATTAATGCTTCAGATGTACCCAGCCAAACATTGGCTGGTTGGATCATCACTACCTTCGAGATTTAATCCAAATATTGTACAAAAGGTTCTCGATGAGCTTTCTCCCACTAATGTTCGGTAAGTCTCTAAAAAAAGTGTTATTTTGCCTTACTAGTTACTACCTTAAGTTTCTTGAAAAAAGTCATAGGTTCTCACCAAGCTAATTTTTATTCTGAAAACGGTGCTAAATGTTTTTATTTCAATGTGTATTGTTCATAGAACTTACATGTAGCTCATGTCCTAGTAAGATTGTCGTTTTGGCAGAATCTAATGCCATTATTTGTAGAATCTTTTGGAAATCAAACAAATTTGAAGGGGAAACTGACGAGGTTGAGCCATGGTATAACACTGCTTATTCTCTTGAGAAGATAACCAAATTCACCATTCAGGTTGGCTTTTGTTATATTAATTTCCTGAAGATCCTATTATACTTGCATGTTTTATTTTCCTCTAATCGAAATTATACTCTGAAGTTTTTTCTATTACTCTAAAGGAAGTTCATTTTTTTGGTTTGCGCTTAACAATTACAGGAATGGGTGCAGTCTGCCCCTGATGAAAAAATGCATCTACCAACACCTAATGCCTTCATTCCTACTGATTTTTCATTAAAAGATGTCGAGAATGAGGTTCAGTTCCATCAATCTAGTTATAATTTACAAATGTCTTTTTAAGTTTTCATGTATGAAGCAGTTATCTAATGTCGCAAAATCAAGTTTTGGAACAGGACATCTTTCCTGTTTTGTTGAGAAAGACACCATTATCAAGATTGTGGTATAAGCCTGATACAAAGTTCTTCAAACCAAAGGCGTATGTTAAGATGGATTTCAACTGCCCCCTTGCATCCAGCTCTCCAGACGCTGCTGTTCTTTCTAATATTTTTGTTTGGTTGGTGGTGGACTATTTGAATGAATATGGTAAGATTTTATAGATTAACCTCTTTCACTTATTTCTCTCAATATTAATCAAGAGAACTGTATATTGCTAAGTCTGAGGAACTGAGATTCTGAAAGGCAAGGTCAACTGAATTCGATCAATTTCGGATATAAATTTCCAAAGTTAAAATATGTTATAATGAAGAACGAAATAAAGCAATGGATATAATAAGCCTTCCTAGTTAAACTGTTCCATCAATATCTACTTGTATGTTTCAGCTTATTATGCTCAGACTGCTGGTCTTTACTATGGATTAAATCTTTCGGACAATGGTTTTGAGGTGGGTTTGTACAATAATTCTTACGTTTTCTTGTGTATGACTGCTCAACGAAATTCATATTTGACTAACAGTTTCTCATTTCCAGCTTTATCTTGGTGGCTTTAATCACAAACTGAGGATCTTGATGGAAGCTGTCATCCAAAAGATTGCAAAATTCGAAGTTAAACCTGATAGATTTTATGTTATCAAGGTATCCTTATTAGTAGACTTGGTCACTACATCCAATAAGTCTTGTTATCACATTTACTGAATCCATGTTTTTCTGCTTCTTTATCCTATAATAGGAAACGGTCACAAAGGCATACAAAAATTATAAATTCCGACAACCATATGAACAAGCTAGGAGTTACTGCTCAATACTATTACGAGATCAGTCTTGGCCTTGGAAAGAGAAACTTGATGCTCTTTCTTATTTGGAAGCTGAAGACTTAGCCAATTTTGTTCCAATGTTGTTATCGAGGACATTTGTTGAGTGCTATATAGCAGGTTTCAACATTATCCCTGATGCATGATAGTCTAGTTATTGTGGTATCTATTATAAAGTTTGTTACTCATTTCAGGAAATGTTGAAAAGAGTGAAGCAGAGTCAATGGTCAAGCATATTGAAGATGTTCTTTTTAACGACCCAAAACCTATTTGTCGTCCGTTATTTCCATCCCAGATCATGACAAGCAGGGTTGCAGAGCTTGGAACAGGAAATAAATACTTCTACCATCAACAAGGCTCAAACCCCAGCGATGAGAACTCTGCTTTAGTTCATTATATTCAGGTATATTTGTGACAATATTAGTATTTTTTCTCTTCTAACTTAGTCGTCTCATTAACCAGTTTTTGCATGTCTTAAAAAACCTTTTCTTGTGGATTTTGCTAATTTTGAATTTAAAAGGTTTCGTCTTGCTAACGGAAATTGGTTTGCCATGAACAGGTTCATCAAGATGAATTTTCACTGAATATTAAACTTCAGATTTTTAAACTTATTGCAAAGCAAGCCACTTTTAACCAGCTTAGAACAATCGAGCAACTTGGTTACATTGCTTCACTTTCTCTAAGGTATATATACGAATTTCTCATACGTTTGAATGCTCCTGAGTTCTTGTTGATACATAAATGATCAATTTTATGCGACACAGAAACGACTCTGGTGTCTATGGATTACTGTTTTTTGTCCAGTCTTCAGTTAAGGTACCAAACTGTCTTGCCTCTCTTCTAATCAGACTCTGCATAACCCCTTTCTAGTTAATGCATATCTCTTTAATTGCCTTTTACTTCATCGTTAACAGGGCCCTGGACATATTGATTCGAGGGTCGAGTCATTACTCAAGGATCTTGAGAGTAAACTATACAATATGAGCGATGAAGAATTCAAGGTGAGATGACACAAGCTGATATTATAGATGATATTTGCTTTGCTTGAGATAAAGATATTGTGGCACAAACTGAAATGACTTTCTCCTCAGAGCCATGTTGTCAATTTGATAGACATGAAGCTTGAAAAACCCAAGAACTTGAACGAGGAATCCCGTTTTTATTGGGGAGAGATTCAAAACGGGACACTCAAATTCAACCGCAAAGAAGCAGAGGTAATAGACAAACCCAAAAATATTGCTTCAAGTATAGATTTATTCCCTAGCTATCACTTTTTAGATAGTTGAAACCAATAACACAGCTCTTTTGGGTTTGTTATGTGGTTAGGTGGCTGCACTAAGAGAGCTAAAGAAGGAAGAACTGATAGATTTCTTTGATGAATACATAAAGACTGACGCACCAAAAAAGAAATCGCTGAGCATACGTGTTTATGGAAACCAACATTTGAAGGAAATGACATCTGACAAAGACAAAGTCTCATCATCATCCATAGATATCGAGGACATTATTGGTTTCAGAAACTCTTTACCTCTTTACGGCTCTTTGAAACTGTGAGGAGGTCCCAACTCGTATCAACTATACATACAACCAACCGTTCGCCAAACTGAATAAAGTCATAAACAGAGTTTGTCTTGTTTAAATAGCTAAACACTTCAATCCAAAGTCTTGGAAAATTCAAAGTAGAAGAATACAAATAAAAACTTCGCATTATATAATACATAATTGTTTGATGATTTTTGTTTTGTTTTGGCAGCTTGTTTGATAAAAATGTGTGTCACAGTTATTCAATATTATTTGGCATATTTATGTCTCATAGTCATCACGTCGAACTACTGTTTATGTATTTTATAAACTTATAACAAATCAACGGTGGAGTTGGTATTGAATTTGACTATTGAGTCTATAGTATAGACTACGTTTTGTTGGCCTTGTTATATCTGTATGAGTCTATGACTTGGGAAACGATTTACCGTTGATATTAATGGGAGGCAGACTTTAACACACTGGATAATGACAGTAGATTAGAGTCTAGAGACAAAAACAAAGTAGTTGGAGTTTGGACTTTAACTAGCTCAAGTAATGGCGGTCAGATCTGTATTACTCGGGAAAACATACACCGTTGAAAATAGTCAACGTAGAGTCAGAAAAAATATACAGTCAACGTTGAGTGTAACGCATTATATAGTTTAGGACCCGTCTATAGGCGAGTTTTCAACTTTAAAATAAAATTTAGTTTAAAAGAAATTTAAATTAAAAATTATTATAACTGATGTTTCTTAAAATTTAGTATAACTATTTAAAGATTTTGTTTTCCTAATTGACTAAATTAATTAAAAAAAATTATATTTCTCTATTTTAATTTCACTTCTAACAATTTGAAACAATTTAGTAATGTTAAATTTTCAATACCAAAATGTTGACAAATATTCATCATTATAAATAATTTAAGTAACATTCTAAAAAGATATAATTTTGCAATTTATATCTAAAACATTATTTCACTATTTTCTAAAAAGGCTATTCGAACTTAGTCGTCTCATCTACCAGTTTTTGCATGTCTTATAAAGCTTTTCTTCTAGATCTTGGTGCTTAGACTCAGTTTGAGTTCAGAAGGTTTCTTCTTGTAGACCATAGTTTTCTTGCTAACGGAAAATGGTTTGCCATGAACATAAACTTCAGATTTTGGAACTTATTGCAAAGCAAGCCACTTTTAACCAGCTTAGAACAATTGAGCAACTTGGTTACATCGCTTCACTTTCTCAAAGGTATATAAGAATTTCTCATACGTTTGAATGCTCCTGAGTTTTATTGATAAATAAATTATCACTTTTATGCGACACAGAAATGACTCTGGTGTCTATGGATTACAGTTCTTTGTCCAGTCTTCAGTTAAGGTACCAAACTGTCTTGCCTCTATGCTATTCAGACTATGCATAACCCCTTTGTAGGTAATGCATATCTCTTTAACCGCCTTGAGTTTATTGCTAACAGGGCCCTGGACATATTGATTCGAGGGTCGAGTCCCTACTCAAGGATCTTGAGAGTAAACTTTATAATATGAGCGATGAAGAATTCAAGGTGAGATGCCACAAGCAGATATTATAAATGATATTTGCTTTGTTGGAGATAAAAATATGGTGGTACTAAGTTACTAACTGACATGAATTTCTCCTCAGAGCCATGTAAAAAGTTTGATAGACATGAAGCTTGAAAAGCCGAAGAACTTGACAGAGGAATCCGGTATTTATTTGGGGAGAGATTCAAAACGGGACATTCAAATTCAACCGCCAAGAAGCAGAGGTAATAGACAAACCCAAAAAATCGCTTTTAAGTATAGATTTCTTCCGTAGCTATCACTTTTTAGATGGTTGAAGCCAATAACACAGCTCCTTTGGGTTTGTTGTGTGGTTAGGTGGCTGCACTAAGAGAGCTAAAGAAGGAAGAACTTATAGATTTCTTTGATGAATACATAAAGATTGACGCACCAAAAAAAGAAATCGCTGAGCATATGTGTTTAAGGAAACCAGCATTTGAAGGAAATGTCATCTGAGAAAGACAAAGTCTCATCACCATCCATAGAAATCGAAGACGTTATTGGTTTCAGAAAGTCTCTACCTCTTTATGGGTCGTTGAAAGGATGCAGCCAGCTGAAACTATGATGAGGTCCCAACTCTTTTCAAGGATATACACAAAACACTCATATCATATACCAAAATGTGATTCTATATTCAACTGATTTGTTAGAAAACAGAGTTTTATAACTAAAAACAGAGCTTTATCATAGAAACAGAGTTTTATCATATTTGATTATGGATAAACTGTGGAATTGTTTGTTTGAATTTGTTTGAGCAGCTTTGAATTAAATTTGACACATTTTCGAGGCTGCTTAATCTACCAACATAGAAGCTAATATTTTCACAAAACAATATTTAATTAAGAAAAATCAGAGTTAACGCAAGATATTAAAAAATAACTATCAGATTATTTATCTCCATTTCCCTTGCTATTATCCAATTCAGTCAATAGTAAAATTTTAACTTCGACTTGAACTGAATATGTCAATAGCTAATTTGGAAGCAAAATGCACGACAATGTCTACACTTTTATCACAACCAATTACATAATTTCTTCTGAATCTTATAGTATGAAATTTGAGGGAACTTCTTTTGTTGGTTTAACTAAAGAGCGTTGACCAGCCCGAAGTCGCCGAAGTAATCGAACGGTGATGGCTGTCGGAAAAGAGAATGCAACGGCGGGTGGCGAGATACTGAAGGCGCGTATTGACAAGAGAGAATATCGGAGGATTGTTCTTAAGAATTCCTTGGAGGTGTTGTTAATCAGCGATCCAGATACCGACAAGGTGAGAGATCCAGATCCTCACGATTTGATTCCTGCCTGCTATATCTCTGCTCTTTAACCGATGTTTTGTCTTTGCTTCAGTGTGCTGCTTCGATGAACGTTAGTGTCGGGTCGTTTTTGGACCCCGATGGAATGGATGGGCTAGCTCATTTCCTTGGTACCTACGTTATTCTTCTAATATTTTCTAATTTCTCAACTTGAGTTACAATTATTCACAGATTTTAAGAAACCTTCTGTTGATTGTTTTGAGGGATCAGAGCATATGCTATTTTACGCAAGTGAAAAATATCCAGAGGAACATGGTTTCTTGAAGTATGTCTCTGAGGTAATGTCCTTCTTGCATCCGTTTCTTGTCCTAATTCAATGAAATAAAAGTTAAAAAAAAAAAAAAACTAAGGAATGTGTTTATTTGAATTCTCTTTGGTGAAGCATGGAGGGAGTGCTAATGCATACACAGCCATTGCAAGGACAAACTACCATTTTGATGTGTACATTGACTGTTTTTATGAGGCTTTGAACAGGTAGATTAATTCTCTTTTTTTTTCTCATGCTAAATATGCTTGTCTTATACTTGCTTTTTCATAGTGTATATTATCTTCTAATCAGATTTTCCCAGTTCTTTATCAAACCATTGATGTCAGCTGATGCCACAATGAGGGAGATTAAGGCTGTCGACTCAGGTTAGCTTTCACTTTCTCTATTTTTTTCGTTCTCGCAGTTTGTTAATTTAATAAATTCTTATGACTTCTTTCTCATCCAGAGAATCAGAAAAACTTGTTGTCTGATGTTTGGCGAACACGCCAGGTATTTTCCCCAGCTCTCAAGAACAACTTTATGGATTAATTGTATTATTTCTATTTATTTAGTTACTAGTATATATGAAAAATGTGGTTTCCTTTGAACTTTTGTTAATTTTTTTATCTAAGCCGTTCATAATTGGTACCCACAAGTCTGTTAATGATTAATTCACATCTCAAAAAAACTTTGACTTAAAGTTCTCTCTTCCTTTTCTTATCACTCAGTTACAGAAACATCTAACTAGAGAAGACCATCCGCATCGCAAATTTATCATAGGTCCATATTCTTCTTACTTATGATTGGTATTGGTGCTGACTAGCATTCGTGGTGCTCAATTTAGTGTTTTTTAAGCATCAAAAGAGTCAGCTAAGAAAGTTAGATTTGTGTTTAGGTAACATGGATACTCTTTTTGTACGACCAAAAGCAAAAGGAATAGATACAAGGAGTGAACTTATTAAATTCTATGATGAACATTATTCTGCCAACATCATGCATTTGGTTGTATATGGAAAGGGTAGGTTTTGGAGTTCACCTCAAACTCAATTTTCTTTTCTTTAAGAAAATAAGAACATTAACATTCTCTTGGCTCTGGATTCCTTAGATAATCTTGATAAAATTCAAGATGTAGTGGAAAAGATGTTCCAGGAAATTCGAAACACCAACAAAGATATTCCTAGATTTCCTGGTCAGCCATGTACTGAAGACCATTTACAGGTTTGTGTACATTTTGCAGATTTTACATTTACTTTGACACAAAGGTATAATCATAATGCCCTAATGTTTTCTAAATGCGGTATCTTATGTGGTGGTGTTGAAATTGAGTTTAGATACTTGTGAAGCATGTTCCTATAAGTCAGATTCACAAGCTTTTGATTTCGTGGCCTGTGACTCCTAACATTCATCATAATGAAGAAGCACCATGCAAGTACCTTAGTCATCTAATTGGTCATGAAGGCAAAGGAAGTTTGTTTCATGCCTTAAAAACCTTAGGTAGGTTTTGAAGATACTCTAAAGCTGATTTGTTATGAGACATTTCTAGCAGTAACATTGTGTAATTCTTCCTAATACTTTCAGGTTGGGCAACGAAACTGTTTGCTGGTGAAGCAGAGTTCGCTCTTGAGTATTCTTTCTTCAAAGTTTCAATTGATCTTACTGATGCTGGGCATGGTGGGTTTCCTCTACCCTCTCCCTTTGACATCGAGTTTAATATCTCTACTCTAATCAAACTCTTGATGGGTTTACAGAGCGTATGAAAGAGGTAGTTGGGTTGTTATTCACATATATTCAGCTTTTACAACAGTCTGGTGTTTGCCAGTGGATTTTTGATGAGGTATTGATAATACTAAGTTGTTACTATATGTATGACCTATGTATTCCTATTGATTCTTAAAGAGTAATTTGAAGCATCTTTTGTCATCATTAAAGCTCTCATCTATCTGTGAGACAAAATTCCATTACCAGGACAAGATACCACCAATTTCCTATGCCGTGGATATTGCATCAAACATGCAGGTAAATAATGTTTTTTCAGGTTCTGTGCTATTCTTATTTCTGTACTATATATATATATATATATCTACTTGATATGCTTTGTCCTTTTGCAATATGCTTCAGATATATCCAACCAAGGATTGGCTGGTTGGATCATCATTGCCTTCTAAGTTTAATCTAGATATTGTTCAAAAGGTTCTAGATGAGCTTTCTCCTAGTAATGTTCGGTAAGTCTCTGTCCTTGGAATGCATCTCTTAGCCCATGCAATTAATGATGGTCCAACATGTTTTATATTCTCGAAATTTCTGATATAACCAAGCTACTCATACCTTAATCTTATTTGCAGAATCTTTTGGAAATCAAAGAAATTTGAAGGGGAAACTGACAAGGTTGAGCCATGGTATAACTCTGCTTATTCTATTGAGAGGATAACCAAATGCACCATTCAGGTATTCTTTTGATATGTTAATTTCCTGAAAACGTCAAACTCAATTGCATCATGGAGGGAGTTGAGAATGTGCTAAACTATTACAGGAGTGGATGCAGTCTTGCCCAGATGAAATAAACCTGCATCTACCATCACCTAATGTTTTTATCCCAACAGATTTTTCACTAAATGAAGCTAAAGACAAGGTTCAGTTTCACCACTCTAGTTACAAGTATAGAATTTAATTTTATTAAGCAGTCATCTCACATGATCAAGTTCTGGAACAGAGCGATTTACCTGTTTTGTTAAGAAAGTCACTCTTCTCAAGATTGTGGTACAAGCCTGCGACAACACTTTCCATAGCAAAGGCATTTGTTAAGATGGATTTCAACTCCCCCCTTGCAGTCAGTTCTCCTGAAGCTGCGGTTCTTACCGATATTTTTTTGCGGTTGCTGATGGATTATTTGAATGAATATGGTAAGTGTATGTATTTCTTAAGGAAAGGTGATAATTTTTATATAGAAGAAAAAAAAGAAAGCAACTGGTACATTACAACGAGTGAAGTGATAATAAGAATTATAGTTTGTTATGATCTCATTAAAACTATCGTCATCACTCTTTACTTGCATGTCAGCTTATGATGCAAAGAAAGCTGGTCTTTACTATGGACTAAGACTTTCAAACAATGGTTTTGAGGTGTGTTTTTAGTTTTGTATAAGGATTCTGACATTTCACACTTATTCTTGTCTTTTGGTTATTGATTTTCATGTTTGATTTGCTGCTTCTCATTTACAGCTGACTCTTGTTGGCTTTAATCACAAATTGAGGATTTTGCTGGAAATTATCATTCAAGAGATAGTAAAATTCGAAGTTAAACCTCACAGGTTCTCCGTTGTTAAGGTATCCATTTTAGACCTCGTCCTTCTTTCTAGATTAATATGACTCTCATTTACTGTTTCAACAGTGTAAAAACACCTTAACAGCTAAATCCAATAAGATTTAACACCAGGTTTGTTGATTTCCTGTCTTTCTGCTTTCCTATCATGTGCTAGGAAATGGTCGCAAAGATATACCAAAACTGCAAATTCGAACAACCAAATGAACAAGCAAAGTATTACTGCTCACTGATATTGCAAGATCAGATTTGGCCTTGGACAGAGGAACTAGATGTTCTTTCTCATTTGGAAGCTGAAGATTTAGCTAAGTTTGTTCCTTTGCTGTTATCGAAAACTTTCTTTGAATGCTACATAGCAGGTATTGGTTATAGTCTTTGGTGGCTGTGATGTTATCTTAGGTGGAAACTATTGTGGTGGTTACTTATTTATACTATCCATTTCAGGAAATGTTGAGAATAATGAAGCTGAGTCAATGGTCAAGCATATTGAAGATGCTCTTTTTAATGGCCCAAAACCTATTTGCAGACCGTTGTTTCCTTCCCAGCACCTGAAAAAAAGGATTGTAAAACTCCATAAAGGAATGAAATGGTTCTACCATCAAGAAGGCTCAAACCCTAGTGATAAAAATTCTGCTTTGTTACATTATATTCAGGTATATTTATCAGCAATCATATTATTGATATCCTTCAAACTAAGTACTCAAAATGACCATGTTTTTCTTGCTAATGAAAATTTGTTTGCCACAAACAGGTTCATCAAGATAAATGTTCCATGAACATTAAACTTGAGCTTTTCCATCTTATAGCAAAGCAAGCCACTTTTCACCAGCTCAGAACGGTTGAGCAACTTGGTTATATCATTTCACTTGCTCTGAGGTAAATAGGAATTTCTTGAATGTTAAAATGCCCCTGAGTTCCTTTTGGTACATAAATGTTCACGTTTTTGCAAATAGGAACTATTCTGGTGTCTATGGTGTTCAATTCATTATCCAGTCTTCAGTTAAGGTACCAAACCAGCCTGCAGTCTCTGCATAACCCCTTTCCTAGTTAATGCATATATCCTTAACTCCTTCTGGTTTATCATTAATAGGATCCTGTGCATATTGACTTGAGAGTCGAGTCACTGCTGAAGAACTTTGAGAGTAAACTTTACGAGATGAGCGATGAGGAATTCAAGGTGAGATTGGTTAAGTTAGTAATTATAGGTCCCTTTGCTTTGTTTGAGAAAAACACTTTGGTTCAAAGAGATATTCCCTGCATCGCAAATAATTCTCTCTACATATGTGTATATATATATATATATATACCAAGTGATATGACAGGCTCACTGACGTGACTTTCTCATTCAGAGCAATGTAACAGCTTTGATAGACATGAAGCTTGAAAAGCACAAGAACTTGGAGGACGAATCTTTGTTTTACTGGCGGGAAATTCAAAATGGGACACTTAAATTCAACCGTAGAGATGTAGAGGTACCATATCTAACACTTTCTTCTCATCTTTCAATCAGAAATAAATCAAATCACTTTAGAGCTTGCTTCTTCACAGCTCTTGACTTCCACAATGCAATATGTTACTCTTCCTCAAAAATATGTTTTAACACTTTTAGGATAGTTGAAACCAATAACTCAGCTCCTTGTGGTTTATTATGTGGTTAGGTGGCTGCACTGAGAGAGGTAAAGAAGGAAGAATTGATAGACTTCTTTGACGAATACATAAAGGTTGATGCACCAAAAAAGAAATCGCTGAGCATATGCGTTTATGGAAACCAGCATTTGCAGGAAATGGCATCTGAGAAAGGCAAAGTCCATTCACCATTCACAACAATAGAAGACATTGTCGATTTCAGAAAGTCTCAACCTCTTTACGGATCGTTGAGAGGACTTAGCCACTGAAACTGTGAGGAGATCCCAACTCTTATACACAAACACTTGTATGCCAATATGAAACTATATACTTAAATCTGTATTAACCAGGTCTGACAAAAAAAACAGAGTTTTCATCGTTTTAAAACATAGATGAATATAAGCTCTGTTGATTGTCTCCTTTTGTTCAATCAAAGGCAGGAATTTAAGACTTTACCTAGTCTTGTATCGTATACAAAATGTATTAATGAAATAATTTTGTAGAGTGATAGGATTTGGATATAGAAACTGATTTTATAGATAACAATGGATTTACAAAGAACCTTGAGAAATTTGATAATAGACTAATACTCTCCATACTATGCCTAATACTCTCCACAAAAAACTTGATAAACCTCTCTAATTCTCATCCATATACTAAAGAGATCACCTAAACAAACCATGGTTTACTTTCACAGTAACTTTTGGTTAATTTGTAATTTTAGTAAATAGTAACTAACCAATAAACCCTCTAATTTACCGCTTCTATCATAGAGTTGTTATTGGTTTCTAGCAAATCAGTACTTCAGACATATTAAAATCATTGGGACAGCTAAGATGATGTTTACCCTCTAATGTCCAAAATCGACAAATCATTGTCAAGTCCAGAATCTTTGGGTGTGGTTCAACGAATGATGTGTTTAATAAGAACCCCTCAAAAAAAAAATTGCAAATAAATTTATAAGATTTTTTTTGCATCAAGTTGCATTTGATGATGATGTAACATATGAACAGAATCAAAAAAAAAAAAAAAAAAAAACAAGTTGCAGCCGTAAGCAATGAATTATTCCAAACCCAAAGGACACCATTTAGGGGTTAATCCATACATGCGGCAACCTAACTAGTATCGAAAGGAGTCAAACAACAAAAAAACAATCGAACAAAAAAATTAATCAAATTAATTTCTCATTACATCCAATTTACCCCAGAAAATTATGTAATCCAGAGATGGTTAAATGTATCGGAAATCCTCTCAAGAACAGTTTTTCTCAATAATAGAACAACACAAAAATAAAAATAAAAATAAAGGTAAACAAAAACACTCATAAAATCTCCCAAACATCAAAAAAATTATAATTGTTTTGATAAATCAATCAAACAACAGAGAATAACAAGAGATCCCTAGCGTCATCATATCCTTGAGATGATTTGATACCGCAACCATTAGCTCCGGATCCTAAACCACCAACCAACCCGGTCGAATTTTGACCCGGCCCCATAACCCCACCTCCGATTAAATCAGTGACGCCGTGATGATGATGGCCGTCCGATGGAGGATGATAATAAAGCCGCGCCGTTTGAGGACAGTGTGAATGAAATCTCGCCGCGATTCTCACGCCGACGTCTAACATCTCCGCGTATTTCCCCATTTCTGAAAATTTTCTTCTTTTTCTTCTATTGGTTTCAGCTCTTTCTCTTTCCTCGTGAAGAGAGAGAGAGAGAGAGAGAGAGAGAGAGAGAGAGAGAGAGAGAGAGGACGGAGACGATGAAGAGATTGTGCAGGTCGCTTCGAATTTATAGGTGGTTGGAAAAAGCGAACGAGTCTACGCTTTCTTTGTCTTAAGGGTTTTCTTTATTAATTTTTCTTTTGTCTCCTTTGTATTTTATTTATTTCCTTGTTGCCCCTCAAGTTTCTTGCTATTGCCTTTTATCTCATTCAATATATTTTGTAAATCTTATCATACTATAAGTTATCTACCATATTCCCATATTCTAAAAATCTCCATCTAACTCCGATTACATCCCGTCTACTCGCTAAGCCTACTCTCGCTGCATCGATTAATGATTAATCCCTCGAAAAAATCAGTCAACCGATTACTTCCCGCCTAATCCGATTAATTATCGCCTAATCCGATTATTTTCTGCATAATCATCTATAATCTAATTATTTTAAAAATTTAAAATATAAAAAAAAATTATTTTTGTTATTTTAGACATTTATATTGAGAGTTTGTGATGTTTTATAATAAATTATATTAAAATTATAAATAAAAATCATAAAATAAATTATTAATACTATATTTTTATGTATTTACTATAATTTTAAAAACAATATTATTTAAAAGTTTAATATAATGGATAAATATATTTTTAAATATTAAAATAATTTAAAACTAATCCCCGATTAATCTTTTAGGCGTTAAACCCACTCTTGTCGTCCAACTAACGTCTAACAAGTTTTAAAACATGACTATATTCAAATGACCTATAATATATAGATAGATCATAATAAGTGTCACATAAAGACTTGATTAGGGTATCAAATTATAATTTATTAAAAAGATTTAGGACATAATTTATATTTTAAAAAGTATAGGGTCGAAATTAGGGGAAACTGAAAAACTTAGTCTGAGATGTAAATTTAGCGTTTTGTTTTAAGGAAATTAGATTAGTGTTTCTTATCAGCTTCCTTTCCAGAAACTTATTTTTTTCGTTAGTTGACAAAATTTATTTCACGTTTCTTTTATAATTTCTAATAATGAATAGGAAATTAATGAATCCGCGTCAAGGTGGGTCGTCATGGCACCAAACAGTCGCCGCGAATTTTTGACTGCGGCAAATCCGCAAAAGTCGCTTGAAAAATAAGCGTTTACTTTGAAACTTTAAGCATATTTCTCGATGGATGGACACTATCATCCACTTTTGGACTAGGTTTGAAGACTTCTGGACTTGTTATTTATGAGTAAGTTGCGTAACGTATGGTTTTTTTCCCCTGTTAAAATGTAACCTATGGGGTTTGGGTAAGAATTAACGTTTTGAAACTTGATTAACATGACACGTTGTATTATATTTATGGTGAACTTACAGTTGTCTCAACAATTTACAATTGTCACTTGGTTTATAAAGGTCAGCTAGCTTTTATATATCAGTTTTTAAAATCTAAATTTAGACTAATCTGTTTTTAGTTTTTTAATATATATACAGATATGATTTATATCATTATCATAAAGTTAAATCCTATAAAAAAAATTAATTTGCTTGAATTTATTTTTAAAACTTTCAATGAACCAAAGTAAATTTATTCCCTAATTAGTGATTTGGATTTGTAGATTTCAAATCAACCAAGGCTGATTTAGTCTTTGATTATTTGTATGATAGAAATAAAAATAACAAATGTCATACTAGGTTGGAAGATAATCCAATATAATTGATTATTTTGCTCTACGTTATCAACAATTATTTTTACGTATCCTGACTAATAATTAATCGTTATATTTCTCTAATCTCTATCCCATTAGTGAGATTCAAAACTTTTTCAAAATTTATTCTGTTAAAACTCATATCCTTTTAACAGCTCACAAGAAAAACCAAGGCTGATTCACACAAGCAAACACAAACATGATGTCTTATAGTAACTAACATCGGTTCTATACTTTATAGTTATTTCAGTTATTTATCTGCATGTAACAGAGCCAGTACTTATATAGCGAGCGTTCTATACCATATATATCTAGCTATATATATATATATATATAATTTCCTGCTGCAGTTATCGTTTTCCTAACCAATATATATATCAGGATCAGTCCAAATTCTATATAACTAGATGGTCGGAAACGGTATATAACTCTTACCTGCCTCCAGCAATGTCTTAATTTGTCATGCAATCTACAGAATATAAAGAGGCAAAAAATCAATATAAGGTACTTGGTGATGAAACATGTGAAAAGTTGAGTTTCATACCTTGTAAATATAGGGATCAAGTCTTCCTCCTGTGCCAAACCTCTTCACTTCCTCCATCTTCAATAACCTACATAAAGATATTGAGCTCGTAAGGTTACAATAATCTCACCAGTACTATAAAGTCTGTAACTATCTTGTATTGAATCCACCATGCGTAAGAGGCTTGAAATTGTATAACTTATCTAAAGAATGAAACCTAATTCATGGATAAAACTTGTAACTAGTGTGTATATGTGTTTAGTTGTGCGAGAGAGAAGCAGAGTATACATTCTAAGAGCTTTGCTGGTATCGGGGCTATCACCGAGAATCTGACGGATCTGAACTTCAGAAGAAGAGGCAGAGGAAAGAAACTCCAAGATATCTTTGGCTCTACGGCGTATAGAAATCGACCTGCTACTTTCTTTCATCTTCTTCCCTTGTGCTCTTAGCGTCTCGTTACTTTTCTGATTTCTTGTTTTGATCCTACTTTCAATGCTGGAAACTTCGCTTGAACCAGTAGACAAGCATGAGTCATCTTTGGATTCAACGGAGCATGTGGAGAGGATATCACTAGCAGGATTCCTCATCAACTGCTTTGGCTTAAGATTGAAAGATCCCCAGATGACCTGAGATCGTCGCTTTCTTGCTGTCTGCATAATTCAGTCAATTTACTCACCAATTCCAAGTTTCAATCTCTGACGAGCAAAATAGAGTCGACTTGAAATTTGGAAATTCAAATTTCTGAAACGATCCGTTTCTGGTAAACTAATCACTAATCCAGAATTGTATGAACATAATTTGGGAAATCTAAGAGCTAGCGACTATCATTCAGGTGGAGAATGAAACAGTAACTTCAAAAATTCCGCTCGAAACGAGGAAATCAACGTAAAAAATCCAGATATCAATCGAATTTCGAATTCTCTAGAACAAACTTAGACGTGATGAAGAGTTTCGCACCTTAAAATTCAAGAGTTGAAATGGATCTCCAGTACAGTTGATTTTGAATCCGCGATTTTCACTCTTCCCAAACGAACCATCGCTAGACAAAACCGAGCCCCACGATCTCGATCCGATAGATCCCAACGTTAAGCTCAGGTTCGAGCTTCCCTCGTCACACCACTTCCTCACACAACTCGATTCCTCTACAGATACCGACCTAATTATCACCCAATACAGTTACATAAAGAGAAAGATAACACAGATATCAACCGAGAGTCTCATAAATAGCACAGATATTGAAACGAGATTGGTTTGTGCGACCTTGTAGGCGAGAAGTACACCGATCCATAGGAAAGGAGAAGAAGAGAAGAAGCAACTGTTTTCTCAATCGCTGAAGGAAACTCCGTCATCCCCAAGTCTTCTAACTTCCGAAAGAAGCTTTCTCTGAGCTTCAGCAGTGGCGGGATGATCTGATATTTCTTTTTTTGAATTCCTCACTCACACACTCACTGACCACCGTTTGATACGCACACTGTTGTATGTAATTGCTGAGCCCATATGTCAAGCCCATTAAAAGGCCTAATTATAGCCCATTTGTTTCACATTTTATATATTCAATTGGATAAAGCAATAGAATGAGAAAAATCTTGATGTCATGTCTTGTCTTCACTTTCTCCTTCCCATCTCATTCCCGTTTCCTTCTCAACAGCTTCCCATTTCCCGCCACAAACCTCCTTATCTTCTTCGCGCCACACCATCACCTGCAACAGCAACCATTGATGATGCACCTCCCAAACTTATCTCTCAATCACGCTCTCCGGAGTGGTGGATTGACTCCCTACGCTCGAAAGTTCGGTCCAATTTGCTCCGTGAAGCTGTTATGACTTACATTGATATGATTGTTGTCGGTATAAAACCCGATAACTTTGCGTTTCCTGCTTTGCTTAAGGCTGTAGCAGATCTTGAGGATATAGATTTGGGGAAACAGATTCATGCCCATGTTTATAAGTTTGGGTACGGAGTGGATTCAGTGACTGTAGCTAATACACTTATGAATTTGTATAGAAAGTGTGGAGATTTTGGGGCTGTCTATAAGGTGTTCGATAGAATATCTGAGAGAAACCAAGTTTCTTGGAATTCTATGATTTCTTCTTTTTGCAGTTTTGACAAGTGGGAAATGGCGTTAGAGGCGTTTCGGTGTATGTTGGATGAAAATGTGGAACCTAGCTCGTTTACTTTAGTGAGTGTGGCTCTTGCTTGCTCGAATTTGCCTATGCTCGAGGGATTGATGCTTGGTAAGCAGGTTCACGCCTATAGTTTGAGAAAGGGTGATTTGAATTCGTTTATTATTAACACATTGGTGGCTATGTATGGTAAACTGGGGAAATTAGCATCTTCAAGAGTCTTGCTTGGATCTTTTGAAGGTCGTGACTTGGTCACATGGAACACTTTGTTGAGCTCGTTATGTCAGAGCCAGCAGTTTCTTGAAGCATTGGAGTATCTGCGAGATATGGTGCTCAAGGGTGTTGAACCAGATGGGTTTACTATTTCAAGTGTTCTTCCTGCCTGTTCACACTTGGAGATGCTTTGCACAGGGAAAGAAATGCATGCCTATGCTTTGAAAAATGGCATTTTGGATGAGAATTCTTTTGTTGGCAGTGCTTTAGTTGATATGTATTGCAATTGCAAGCAAGTGTTGAGTGGTCGTCGAGTATTTGATGGAATCTTTGATAGAAAGATTGGTCTTTGGAATGCTATGATCACTGGGTATGCCCAGAACGAGTATGACAAGGAAGCGTTGTTACTTTTTATTAGAATGGAAGAAAGTGCTGGGCTTTTGGCTAACACAACCACCATAGCAGGTGTTGTTCCTTCTTGTGTCCGTTCTGATGCATTCTACAGAAAGGAAGCAATCCATGGATTTGTCATGAAAAGAGGTTTAGATAGAGACAGGTTTGTGCAGAATGCACTGATGGATATGTACTCTAGGCTGGGAAAGATCGATATCGCCAATCTGATATTCAGTCAAATGGAAGATAAAGATTTAGTTACATGGAACACGATGATCACGGGTTATGTATTCTCAGAACACCATGAAGATGCGCTTCTTGTACTACACAAGATGCAAAACCTCGAAAGAAAAGCGAATGAGGGAGTTAGCCGAGTTGGACTAAAACCTAATTCCATCACTCTGATGACAATCCTCCCTAGTTGTGCTGCACTATCAGCATTAGCCAAGGGAAAAGAAATCCATGCTTACGCCATCAAGAACAATTTGGCAACTGATGTGGCTGTAGGCAGCGCTTTAGTTGACATGTATGCAAAATGTGGGTGCCTACACATGTCGAGAAAAGTGTTTGATCAGATTCCAATCAGAAATGTTATAACCTGGAATGTGATTATAATGGCTTATGGGATGCACGGAAACGGGCAAGACGCCATGGATCTGCTAAGAATGATGATGGCTCAGGGAGTAAAACCAAACGAGGTTACATTCATCTCATTATTTGCAGCTTGTAGCCACTCAGGCATGGTGGATGAAGGATTAAGGATATTCTACCATATGAAGAACGACTATGGGGTTGAACCTAGCTCAGATCATTATGCTTGTGTTGTAGACTTGCTTGGAAGGGCTGGTAGAATTAGAGAAGCATCTCAGCTCATGAACTTGATGCCTCTTGATTTCGACAAAGCTGAAGCTTGGAGTAGTCTCCTAGGTGCTTGTAGGATTCACAATAATCTAGAAATTGGAGAAATTGCTGCTCAGAATCTCATTCAGTTGGAACCAAATGTAGCTAGTCACTATGTGCTACTTGCCAATATTTATTCATCAGCTGGCCTGTGGAATAAAGCAACAGAGGTAAGGAGAAAAATGAAAGAGAAAGGCGTGAGAAAAGAACCTGGATGTAGCTGGATCGAGTATGGCGATGAAGTACATAAATTCATAGCCGGTGACTCATCTCACCCTCAAAGTGAAAAACTTCATGGATATCTCGAGACCTTGTGGGAGAAAATGAGAAAAGAAGGATATGTACCTGACACATCTTGTGTGCTTCACGATGTAGAAGAAGATGAAAAAGAGGTTTTACTTTGTGGACACAGTGAGAAGCTAGCAATTGCGTTTGGGATACTAAACACATCTCCGGGTACGGTTATAAGGGTGGCAAAAAACCTCAGGGTTTGTAATGACTGTCATCTTGCTGCAAAGTTTATCTCGAAGATTGTTGATAGAGAGATCATCTTGAGAGATGTTAGGAGGTTTCATCATTTCAAGAATGGAACTTGCTCCTGTGGAGACTATTGGTGAAAACAAGATTGCATAAACTCTCTCCTCTTTTTTTCATTGCATCTCTTGTAAGTGTTTATTCTTGAATAATACATAGATGAGCCAAAAATGTCCTTTTTATCGATTTGTAATTGTATGGTGTTCATATGTTTATTAAATGTTAATAACAGTACTACTAGGAAAATTATACTTTAAAAAAATACATAAAAGTGAAACTAAAACACTAAGACGTATAAACATTTAGAAAACAAAGGTAGAGCAAGTGCATAAACACAGATACTCATTTGGTGTTTAACAAAGGTCGAAATGTTTACTACTACTGTAGTATTTTTATTATATAAACCTTGATGAAAAAAATTCTAATTATAGTAACTAATAAATGACATTAGTCGCTTTTCCAATAACATTATCGAACAATTTAACAGTATCTTGATCTTAACAAAAGACTTAGTAATAAATGTAATTATTAAACGAAATAATTGGTGTCTGGACTCTGTAGTCTATACGTTTATTATTTTTCTTCCACATCTTTTTCTCATTAAGAAAATAAATCAGTTATGTTAAGCAAAAAAATAAAAAAAATAAAAAAAAAATTAGATGATTAACAATATTACCTTTTTGCTCCATGTGATGGCTTCTCTGGTCCTACAGATCTAATCTCGTTCTACATACTAGATCAGTCAAGTGATGTGGGCATTGTAGTGCTCACTAATCAAACTTAAACAACAACAAAAAAGAGAAGCAAAAATACTAAGAAATTCCCAAAAAAAGGAGATTGACGACGACATTTGACCTCACAGTCACAGCTCAACGAACGACTTCGCTTTCGCAGTTTGCATTTGGATTGAAGCATAAGCAATCACCAATTCCGACAATAACCGATTCGCACAGAGTCGCAGTTTGTTTGCCCTGGAAAGGAAATTACACTAATCTGACTTGATTTGGTATTTTGAAATTATAAGTCTTGTTTCAGGCTGGGATTGGGAGGTGTTCAGAGTTTTGAATCAGATGTTGGTTCAAGATCGTGTGGCTCCTAAGCCACCAAAATCTCGGAACAGAGAACTTCCTAGTCACCGATTCATTGAACCCAAAAACCTAGATTTATCATCTTGGGTTTCGGACAATGTCTACAGAATCGTTGTCTTCTTCCTCTTCATTGTCACCCTCGCTGCTTTTTTCTTCCTCTACAACACCACCGACACTGCTTCTATTCTTTGTTTCCAATCCCAATCAACTCTATCCATTCAATCTCTCACTCGTCCTCAAATCAACTGGAACTCGATCCAAATCGTCTCCGACAAATCATCACCTTACGCTAATTTCCGAACTGAGAAATGGATCGTTGTGTCGGTGACCAAGTACCCAACGGAAGAGCTCAAAGGTTTGGTGAAGATTAAAGGATGGCAAGTTCTAGCTATCGGTAACTCTTTAACTCCTAAAGATTGGAATCTCAAAGGTTCGATTTTTCTATCTTTAGATGCTCAAGCTGAACTGAATTACCGGATTTTAGATCATTTGCCTTTTGATTCTTTCGTACGCAAAAGTGTCGGTTACTTATTCGCGATTCAGCATGGTGCAAAGAAGATTTATGATGCAGATGATCGTGGTGAAGTGATTGATGGAGACCTTGGTAAACATTTCGATGTTGAGTTAGTTGGAGAAGATGCTAGGCAAGAACCAATCTTGCAGTATAGTCACGAAAACCCGAATCGGACTGTGGTGAATCCTTATATCCATTTCGGACAACGATCGGTTTGGCCTAGAGGTTTGCCATTAGAGAATGTGGGTGAGATCAATCATGAAGAGTACTACACTGAGGTTTTTGGTGGTAAACAGTTTATACAGCAAGGGATTTCGAATGGTTTACCGGATGTTGATTCTTTGTATTATTTCACTAGGAAGACGACTTTCGAACCTTTTGATATCAGATTTGATGAGCATTCTCCTAAAGTGGCCTTGCCTCAAGGTATGATGGTGCCTTTGAATTCGTTTAACACGTTGTACCATTCCTCAGCGTTTTGGGGGTTAATGCTTCCTGTTTCGGTTAGTTCTATGGCTTCGGATGTGATTAGAGGTTACTGGGGACAAAGGCTTTTATGGGAGCTTGGTGGTTGTGTTGCTGTTTATCCACCTACCGTTCATCGGTATGATCGAGTTGAAGCTTATCCTTTCTCTGATGAGAAAGATCTCCATGTCAATGTTGGTCGTTTAATCAAGTTCTTACTTGCTTGGAGATCAACTAAGCATAGGTTCTTTGAGACGATTCTTGATTTGAGCTTTGTTATGGCTGAACAAGGGTTTTGGACAGAACTGGATGTAAAATTCACAGCTGCTTGGCTCCAGGATTTGCTTATGGTCGGATACCAGCAGCCTCGGTTAATGTCACTTGAGTTGGACCGCCCTCGAGCAACCATCGGCCATGGAGATAGAAAAGAGTTTGTTCCTAGGAAATTGCCGTCGGTTCACCTCGGTGTCGAGGAGATAGGCACAGTTAGCTCTGAAATTGGGAACTTGATTAAATGGAGGAAGAACTTCGGGAATATTGTGCTTATAATGTTCTGCAACGGACCTGTGGAACGCACTGCTCTTGAATGGAGGTTACTTTACGGGCGAATATTCAAAACCGTTGTCATTTTGTCCTCTCAGAAAAACTCAGATCTTTACGTCCAAGAAGCTAAACTCGATCACATTTACAAGTAATTATAGAAACTTATCTAGAATCTTGGTTTCGACCTATTCTTTCGCAATGTGAGTTTTTTCTAACTGTAATTCTCTTTTCATTTCAGGCATCTACCGAAGATATTCAATAAATACAGCAGCGCAGACGGGTTTTTGTTTGTTGAAGATGATATAGTTCTGAACTATTGGAATTTACTTCAAGGCGACAAAACTAAGCTCTGGACTACAGACAAGGTACTCATCAAGTTGCTACTTGCTCGGCATAACCAAAATGTTACAATTTGGTTTTCAAAAATGTTCGGTTTAATCACAAGAGTCCTTTGTTTAGGTAATGGCGTCATGGAGAACGGTGAAACCAGCTGGGAATGCTGACTGGTATTCGGTTCAGGCAGAATTAGTGAAGAAAATTGTCGGTACAATGCCGGTTCATTTCCAAGTCAATTACAAGGAAGGCACAAAGAAGAGCGATGAAACCACCTTAACGGTATGCAGCTCGGAACTGTTTTATGTCCCTAAACGCTTTGTCGCGGACTTTACCGATCTTGTTAATCTCGTGGGGGATATGGATTTGCATTACAAAGTTGCTGTGCCTATGTTCTTCATGTCCATGGATTCGCCTCAGAATTTTGACCCGGTTCTAGGTTCCATGGTATATAAGATAGAACCAGCTTCATTAAACTCGTCTTTGAGTTCGTATTCTGTGGAAGCGCCTGCGATTCATCCTTGGAGCATCTCGAGTGAGCAAGATTTCATCAAATTAGTTCGGGAGATGGCAGAAGGCGATCCTCTTTTGATGGAATTGGTATAATGGGTCAAAAACAAGAGTAGTAGCTGCAGCAATGAAAGAATGTTAGAAACAGATTACCTTTGTGTTATACAAAAATCGCTTCATCGATTCTTTTTTTTTTTGGTTATCTTGATGTTATTTTTACATGTAATCATATAATATTCCTTTCGTGATGTCTATAACTTTCTCATTTACAATGTTTTGAGTATGAAAGATCAGTTGAACAAGACACTGTTGTAGTGGCGCTTATGTTACTCGAAATTGTGCAAAACCGTGTTTCATCTTTTCGTTTTACATCTGACATTTTTGCGAATAATGTTTACGATTAATATGTTTCTTTACGTCACAGTGAAAGTTATGAAACAAACATATGTTCATATATAGTTCTTTATCCAAAAAAAAAAGCATCATATGTTCATATAAAGTTTATACTTGATATCATAAAAAACATATAGCTTATACAGATATGCTTATAATTAAAAAAAAATGCTTATTATTAGAATGACTTCAACGAAATTGGTGAGTAGATCTAACAAATTGTCTACGGAATTAATTTTTCTTTTTTTGGGTGAGTATATTCTATGGAAGAAATACATTTGTCCTTGTGAAGTTGGCAAAAGATTTTATTTATTTTTTGGCAAAAGAAAATATTATCCATTTGGAGTTGGAGTGAACTTATCCAATTTTTCCGTTTATTATAATTCTCATCGTCGGCATCTGCTTCAACCCGGCAATAAATAAAATATTATTCTAATGTAGCAGACGTAAAATTTAACATAATTTGCCTGATAACATATTCAAAGTTTATATGGATTTCTTGACTGCATAAGTAATGAAAACGAACTATTTCTGAATTTTCTTTTGAGTTGTCATTGTATGGCCCTCGTGATGAGTTGGCTTTTGCTTCTTGATGTATACTACTCTTAAAAAAAAAAAAAAAAAATCTGAAGACTTATGTTTTTAATTAGTTAATTGTTTAGCGGTGCCATTTTCTAAGAAAAAACGAGAGTTAGATTTTCGTAAAAATTGATGAAAACACTCGGAGAAGGTTAGCAAAAAGTATATAAAATTGGACCGAGGATAATTGGTCGGCACCGGCGGAGATATGGTGGCCACTGGCACTGGCCGCCATCACCTCTGCACGTAAGACTCTACTTTTGTTATCAATTATGACGATTATTGTGTGTATATATATATATGTCTATATTGACTGTGAATATTCTTATAAAGAAAATCAAAAGGGGGAAAAGTAATAGAAGCATACAGAAACGAGAGTGTCCACATATGTCGTCTGCTAACATAATAAGTAGTGATGTTCCGTATCTATTTGGTTGTTTACCACATTTATTATGATTGTAGAGCCCCGAAAAAAAGAAGAAGATTGAAGTATTGTTGTATTTCTATGATGATACGGAAATTTCATATGCATAAGTTTTAAATATGTGAAAAGAGGTCTTCGTCTGTGCCTATTCACATGCGAAATGGACCCAATGTCGTCTTGAAATGATGAGATTTTTTAAAACAAAAGTAGTGCATATTATTTTATAGTATTCCTTAAAACTTTTTTTATTTGATTCCTTCTGTGTTCTTCATCTTCGAGCTTTACAATCGTGTGCAAGTTCAAACTCAGCTTAAGTTCATAAATTGAGCAAGAGAACATGAGCGAGTCAGTAGCCTAGTTGTTTTTATCCATATTCTAAAAATCTTCGTTTAGCTCCGATTACACTACGTCTAGTCGCTAGGTCTACCTTCGCCGCTTCGATTAATGACTAATCCCTCGAAAAAGTCAGTCAACCGATTACTTTCCACCTAATCCGATTAATTCCCGCCTAATCCGATTATCTTCCGCATAATCATGTATAATCCAATTATTTTTAAAATTTCAAGTATATTCAGACATTTATATTGAGAATTTGTGATGTTTTATAATAAATTAGGTTAAATTATAAATAAAATTATAAAATAAATTATTAATACTACATTTTCATGTATTTACTATAATTTTAAAAATAATATTATTTAAAAGTTTAATATAATGGATAAATATATTTTTAAAATATTAAAATAACCTAAAACTACTCTCTGTTTATTTCCCGATTAATCTTTTAGGCGCTAGATTCACCAGTAACACCCGACTAACGCCTAGCAAGCTTTAAAACATTGGTTTTTATTAGTGTCCTTGAAAATTTTGTTTAAACTGGCTGTGTATCCAAAGCCTTTTAACTGCAATCAAGAATATTTCACAGGTTTGTCGGTAAATGCTAGTACTGTGTATATCGATATTTCATACTGACTAGTTGATTTATTTATCTAGCAGATTACCTATAGAGACGATTTCTGAAAACGTTGAAAAAGATGTGAATGGCTACATCCAAAAATATAAACTGAAAACGTAAATCACTATTTATTTAGTTATTGTCTTTCTGTGAAATGTTTACTCCATGTATAAAAAGTCAACAAAATAAAAGAAACATTTCTGAAGATATAAAACGAAAAAAAAAAGGGAAAGCCATAATTGATGGTGGCATCAGAGAGCCGGATTTTTTTATTTTCGCCTTAATCCAAATTGGGAAGATACTCACTTGTCTTTCCTCAAAGCTGTTATTACGTCTTCTTCAACTTATTACTCGCCTCGTCTACTAGGCATACTGAAAATTAGAAATCTTCGCAAAACTCGATTTTGAGAAATCTAATTGGGCTGACTCATAAAGCAAAAGAAACCAAACAAAAAGAAAGAAAGGTATTCAATTTCAGTAACACATCTCCTTTCAATAATTCAATTTTGCTTCTTCTTCTTCCTTTTCATGTTCTCTTCTTTTGTTGCTTATCTCTCTCCATTTCTTTTTGCCTTCTCTTTCTCTTTCCCAGTGCTACTCGAAGATCTGTCTTCTCAGGTACGATATGGATCATCTGATTTCGATTCAATTTACGTTTTTTTTCCTGCTCATGAATTTTTTATTTTACTTGAATCTGATTTTTTCGATCTGCTTCGTGCTTGATCTCTCCTTTAATTGTTTGTTTTGTTTCTTTTCCTTTTATGGGTTTTCTTATTCTGCTCGGTTCTGTATCAGCTCTCATTATCTCCTGGAAATCGCTTTATTTAGAATTTCTCTAAATTGAGGTTTAGAGAGCCATACCTGTTAAGAAACAAGCTCGACAAGTTAATGAAGTAGCTCCATACACTGATCAATGGATTTTTTTTTTTTTTTTTTTTTTTTTTTTATCTCTAGCTACCGGTATTGGGTCAAAAGTAGGCTAAGGAAATATTAAATTTTACTTGATATTCATAACAAAAACACTACGTGGATTCTTCCACAGGGTTTGTGAGTGTGTCAAGTTTGACAAAATAAGTATTACTGCAAAGCTGGATCACTGCTACAAGTTTTGGTTTTTTCTTGTGAAGCAACTGGTGTATGGTTACTATAACGGGGAATGCTCGAGATCCCTTTCGGAATTAGTATTTTATGTTTTAATGGATTACCCCTATAGTTTGGTGGTGGGAAATATGGCAGAAGGAAGGTTTGGTTCAGTATTTGCCAAGTGATAGATAGCCAGGCTCTGTGAGGAAGCATAGGCTTTTTACCATGGAATAGGTTTTGATCTTGAATATACCATTTGTCACTTGTCAGTTGGGTTTCCTGAGGCCGAGATGGTGAGTGGATTTTGTGCTGTAGCTTGCAACTTTGAATGCCTTTTCTCTGATACGACCAGTATAATGTGTTTTGGTTGCCTATGAAGAATCCAAGAGTGACACTCTTGACTTTTGTGATAACCTTCTCCAAGAATGAATATGAATTTCTTGAATGGTGTACAGACAAGAATGAATTGTAGGATAGAACTGAGTATCTTTGCAATATTGTTGTTGAGTTTTATATAGCTCAAATGTTCTTATGCAGTGTACTGTATATTCTTATATATGATTTTTATTTTAGAGATTCAGTTATAGAAGCTTGACCTTTTTTGTTGCTCATTAGTTTTTTTGTAGGCTCCTGTTTGTCCCTTTTATATGAATTATTGTATGCAACACCAAGAAACTTATTGCTTTTACTTATTTACTCCAATCGCTAGTTTCAGCATATAAAACAACCTCTTACTCTGCTTGTCCTATGTTCTTGGCAGGTAGTATATGTATTTTTCACCTAAAGGAAGAAATTGACCATTATATAAAAAAATGTCTGGGTCAGCAAAAGTATTGGATCCTGCCTTTCAAGGAGTTGGGCAGAAACCGTATCCTTTCATATTTTATTGTTACTCTTTGCTTTAAAGTTAGATATCATGGGGATCAGTATAATTATTTCCTGCTGATGGACGGAATTATAGAGAGGAAAATTCAATTTCTTGTGCGTATTGCTTTTGCAAGCACTAGTTTGTTTGTATTGTGAATGTTTTACTGCTCCCTGGGATGTTGAACTTAACATTTCTTAGAGGTACTGAAATCTGGAGAGTTGAAAACTTTCAGCCAGTTGCAGTGCCAAAGTCTGAACATGGAAAGTTCTATATGGGAGATACTTACATTGTCTTGCAGGTTTGGAATTTCGTCCATTTTTCTTTCCGCTTGATATATATACTCATCAAGAGAAGATTCTAAGATAATGCCTTGATATTACGTAACAGAACAGAAGAACATGCTTTCTTGTCTGATATACTCCTGTATTATCTTTCACATTAGGCATGCTTATCTTTCATATGTGCAGACAACACAGAATAAGGGGGGTGCCTATCTATTTGATATACATTTCTGGATTGGTAAAGATACAAGCCAGGTATCTAAATTTGGATTTTTTTTGGCATGATAGCATATATTATATCCCAGCTTTGTGTATTTGGAAGACAAGCGAGGGTAATTTGCTGTTATTAATAATCTACGATTGATGATTCCAGGATGAAGCTGGAACAGCAGCTGTTAAAACTGTTGAACTTGATGCAGCTCTTGGAGGCCGAGCTGTCCAATACCGTGAAATTCAAGGTCATGAGTCTGACAAATTCTTGTCTTACTTCAAGCCGTGCATTATACCGCTAGAAGGTGGTGTTGCGTCTGGATTTAAAAAACCCGAGGAGGAAGAGTTTGAAACCCGTTTGTACACTTGCAAAGGGAAACGTGCTGTCCACTTGAAGCAGGTTTCTTTTTCTGCAGATCTTTGGAAGTGTTATACTCTCTTTGCATGAGTGTTTACTATGTATATGAGCTAATCTGTTTTCTTGTGTAGGTTCCTTTTGCTCGGTCATCACTGAATCATGATGATGTGTTTATCTTGGACACCAAAGAAAAGATCTATCAGTTTAATGGTGCAAATTCAAATATCCAAGAGAGAGCTAAAGCGTTGGTAGTTGTTCAATATTTGAAAGACAAGTTTCATGAAGGAACTTGTGACGTTGCTATTGTTGGTAAGTTGTGCAAGACGCATTTAGAGTTAATATTAGGATATCTTCTTCACTTTTTGCTTAGTCAGTCAAGCAGCAGTTGGTTGTTCAATTAGGTTTTTTTGTGTGGCACAATTTATGTGTACACAGATTGTGGTACCCATGCATTAATAAAAAAATTCCTTGCATTATAGATGATGGAAAATTAGATACGGAATCAGACTCTGGTGAGTTCTGGGTCCTCTTTGGGGGTTTTGCTCCAATCGCAAGGAAAGTTGCTAGTGACGATGAAATTATCCCGGAGACAACTCCGCCTAAGCTTTATAGGTACTTGTCTCCCTTTTGAGCTAGCTCTGCTCTAAACACTGTAGGCCATACTTTAGGTAAGTTGATTTATTGTTGCTTTTTTTTAGTATCGCTGATGGTCGGGTAGAATCTATTGACGGCGACTTGTCCAAATCTATGCTGGAAAACAATAAATGCTACCTTCTGGACTGCGGTTCTGAGGTATTTATCTGGGTTGGTCGAGGAACTCAAGTGGAAGAGAGGAAAACTGCTATCCAAGCTGCTGAGGTAAAACTGGAATCTTCTAACTTACTTAGCCTAAAAATATCTTAGAATTGGTTCTCATCCTTACCTTCCTCTCCAGGATTTTGTTGCTAGTGAAAATAGGCCAAAGGCAACACGTTTAACCCGTGTTATCCAAGGTTATGAGCCCCATTCTTTCAAGTCTAACTTTGAATCTTGGCCATCAGGCTCGGCAACTCCTGCTAACGAAGAAGGACGAGGAAAAGTTGCTGGTAAAGAATGTTTTGATCCTTAAATCATTTGTAAAAGATGAGTTATCTCTTAGTCCTGACTTACTTTGGTGCTTTGCTATTTCTAGCCTTACTTAAGCAACAAGGTGTTGGGTTAAAGGGCCTGTCAAAAAGCACACCAGTGAATGAGGATATTCCACCACTACTTGAGGGAGGTGGAAAGTTAGAGGTCTGTTGTCCTCCTGAACTGTTACGCTTTTATTTGCTAGAATTGATTGGTTAATTTCATCCGAATTCATTAAGCTCATGTAATAGGTTTGGTACATTAATGGTAACTCCAAGAGCTCTCTATCCAAAGATGATGTCGGAAAACTCTACTCTGGGGACTGCTATTTGGTCCTTTATACCTACCATTCTGGTGAAAGGAAAGAAGACTACTTCTTATGCTGTTGGTTTGGAAAGAATAGTATTCAGGTAATCATGGAAAAAGGTGCATCTTTAGTATTCATATTTTTTATTTCAAAAGTTCTCTATTTTAGTTGGCTTCTATTAGTATTTTGATCGTCTCTGTTAATCACTGCGAAGGAGATATATTTATAGATTTAGTGTATTGACTAAGCCAGCATGTTCTAGCTTCTTCCTAGTGTTGTCCTGTAAGAAATTTTATAAGCAAGTCTGGAACCTGGTTAGGTGTATATGATCTTCTGTTTGAGTTTCTATTCTAAGGAGCAATATGTTGCAAAATTTATATTTGTGTATGTGCTGCAGTTTTGCTCTTTAGTTTTTGGGGCTGCTGTTAGTATGTTATATTTCATTGTTATAAGATTGCCTCTCGACTTTTGAGGTAGCGCTCAAAGTTTGTGTATATATTGTGATGGATTTCGGCTGTTCAGTTTATGGCTTTGTGTATATATATGAACATGTTCAACTTTTAGCCATCTAAAATTCTGTCTCCCGTGTTTAGGAGGATCAAGAAACAGCAGTTCGTCTGGCAACCACAATGACAAATTCGTTGAAGGGAAGACCAGTACAGGTACCATGCTTTGTTATTATTGTAAGGAATGGCTACTAACATTAAAAGATTGTTGAATAATTTGTTCTTCTTGCAGGCTCGTATATTTGAGGGTAAAGAGCCTCCACAATTCATTGCGCTTTTTCAGCATATGGTGGTCCTTAAGGTATTCTTTTGATTGTTATTGTAAGTTGATACAGTGTATTGGTTATTGATATCATTACATTAACTTTTAGGGCGGCTTGAGCTCTGGTTACAAAAATAGTATGACAGAGAAAGGTTCATCAGACGAGACCTACACGCTAGAATCAATTGCACTTATTCAAGTGTCTGGAACTGGAGTTCACAATAATAAGGCATTACAAGTTGAAGCGGTACTTTTCTACCGTATATTACTAAATGTTTTTCCATTGTTCAAAACTTGGCTACCTATTTTTGAAAAAAGGATATCTAGTTGTTGCTTAGTTTTGTATTAAATACTATACATAATTCTGTGGATGATATTTTCGCGGATTTTGTCTGTGACATTTATGCAATCCTTTCTATCAGATGGCAATTTCGTTGAACACTTATGACTGCTTTCTTCTGCAAACTGGTACTTCCATGTTCCTTTGGCATGGAAACCAGAGTACGCATGAGCAGCAAGAACTGGCTGCTAAAGTTGCTGAATTCTTAAAGGTATTTTCAAATGGTATTGTTTTATTCTGTTTAGCAGAAATTGTTCTAAGTAGATAATGTACAATTTTATATAGAGCTTATAAAAAAATGTTCCTTATCACATTCTTGAATTGGTACATTTGATCGTCTTCTTTCTTGCAAGTCAGCCTGGGATTACTATCAAGCACGCCAAGGAGGGAACAGAGAGCTCATCCTTTTGGTTTGCACTTGGAGGAAAACAGAACTTCACTAGCAAGAAGATTTCCTCTGAGACTGTCAGGGATCCTCACTTGTTCTCCTTTTCATTCAACAGAGGTGATTTTCTTCGGTTCATCATATATTAGGGTCAAAGAATCTCCAGTGTGTTGATAAACTTGCAGATTCTAACTTTGTCTTTTCTTTATAATGTCTCTACGTGGATCATCAGGAAAGTTTCAGGTGAGAATTTATAAAAAGTATCCAACGTTTTTTTATCAAGATGTGTGCATGTTTTAACATTACCTTGCACAGGTTGAAGAGATTCACAACTTCGAT